>CM040773.1:28049351-29344775 GCA_022829085.1 Abramis brama | reverse complement strand
CCACTGCACTGGTCAGTTTCTGCTCTTGTCTTCACACTTCATCTCTCACACGTTCAGATGCAGAAAAGCAGAAGTAGTATCTGCAGCTCTTTCACACTTTTAGCTCCTCACAGCTTCAGATTCACATGACACTGTTTATTAATGTTTGTTTTATCAGAAGCGCATTAAACCGCAGCGTTTACTGTTAAAGTGTCTCAACACTTATTGTTCTTCTCTCTCATCTGCTCTGTTGATCACAAGCTTTTATATTCGCACAGAAACTCATGTTTTGTTGATGTAAATCGTTCAGAATGCTGTATTGAACTCTGTTTTACTGTGTCGAGTCGGTTGACTGATGAAGCTGATGCCTGTGGTTTAGTTCAGTGTGGTTTGTGTGCACAGATCTCAACCCAAAGACACAACTGATTCAGAAACAGCTGATAAAAGACTGTGGAGAAACTTGATCAGGCCAAACACCTGTGGATCTCAGGGTTCAACAGAGATGAATGCAGAAATGTGTTAAATAGTCATGATGAGAGATAAAGATCAAGCTAAGAGCAGAGTGGAAAATAAACTGAAGAGACTAAAGTTCACACATTTATTTTCTGCGACCGTGATGCGATTGTGGTCAGAGTTTCTTCTTCTTCTCAACTTCACACTCGTTGTTATTTCCCTCTTCAGTGGTCAACATCTTCCTAGAACTGTTTTACAGAGTATTTTCAACAGAAACAACTGCAGCCATGATGAGATTAATGTTAGTCACCTTTTAAAAGACATTTTTGAATATGAATTCACTGAATATTACACCAATTCATTCTTCATTTTTCTTAATGGTCTTGTAGTTTCTCTAGTATTTATTTTAAGTTTTTGATAAATAATGTAAATATATTCAGAATCCAGAAGACATATGAAGTGATTTTGTTTTATATCATAAAAAGCAGTGGATGTTTTTGTCAGGGGATATTCTTATAGATCTGCAATTCTCAATTGTTATTTTAGTCTTTTTTGATGCTCATGTGAAAGCTACATAAACACACATAATCTGAATCAGCTTTTGATAGATTTTACATGTATTTATATTTCAAGACTAACAGAATAAAGATGTAGAATCAAATAAACAAAGAGTAGAGCTGTATTTGTGATGTCTGCAAAGGTCAAGAATAAGCCCGAGGAATTTAAAGGATATATTAAAGCATGCTTATTTAATATTGTACAAAAGGAGGCATAAAGTAGGCCTATAACTTTTTAGGAATTTTACACTAAAATGTCACAGCAAGAGAGAGAGCAGTGGAAAAATACATTAATATTACTAATTAATATTATAATGTTCTACCTTGACCAAATACCACATTCATTAACGCACAAAAATCCTTCACAGAAAGGATTCACTGTTTTTTTTGTCAAGTTGATTTAATTTATTACCTGCATCTTAAATTAAATTCTGCTAATTTGCAAAAAAATGCCTCCTATTACCAGATTTGATGATTTTTTTTTTTAATTATGTATTTGTATCAGCTTTATAGCCTATATAACAAAAGCAGTCAAATGTCAAATTGTATTTAAAATGTAACATTAATGTATTTTATTTTTTATTTAAAATGTACATTAACAGTCTGCAAAGAAGTGGAGAAATATGTTCACTCCATTGAATGTCAAAGATCTTTACATAAACGCAAATTTACATACAGTAAATAAATAAACAGTTTTTCTCAATATCTGTAATATTGTTGCTGTTTCGATGTAGTAAAACCCCCAAATGTAGCCGAAAACATCTGGCTCGTGTTTGCATTTTCTTCTGTTACTGGCCATAATTCCAACCTTGAAATCAGGATTAGGCATAAAATAATGTCTTCAGAATCATTCATACACATGAAAACCGGCTCAGAACTAAAATCTAGCACAGAGGTACTCGCTATGCAAATATGCAAATAACCCCCCATCACAGACCATTTTTGAGATTCGCGTTCAAAGGGGTGGCCTACCAGTACACGGTCCAACCATTCGGACTGTCTCTGGCACCACACACTTTTAAGAAGTTTTTATCCCTTTACTGCCTGGAAATGATGACTTTTTTTCTGGCCTTCAAACCATTCCTACTAGATCTAACGGCACCACATCTTAGTCCGGTCAGACAATATGGCGGTGGTGTCCTACATAAACCATCAGGATGGACTCAGGTCAAGCCCTAGCCAGACACTTCCTCTTATGGGCTCAACACAACCTGCGCTCGCTGAGACCGGTGCATGTCCTGGGCAGACTGAAACAGGGAGCAGACATGCTGTCCTGGGGCAGCGTGTTCGCAGGGGAATGGACCCTCCATCTCAGGGAACCGAGGATACGTTTGTAACCGAGTGTTTTTTTCTTTTCTTTTTTTTCTTTTTTTACAGCAGAGGCAAAAGTCTGCTGTATGGTTATAATTGCATCGGCAGATTCAACACGTTCATTGGGTAAGTGCAGCGTATATTATACAAACATTCAAATAAGCAAAGTTATTATTCACAAAGTTGCCATATAACAGGTTTGAAAGGCCTAAAGTATCACAGTAAAGGTGATGATACACAGGACAACTTTTTGAGCAATGTTGCTGGGCAATGTTGCGGTCAACAGGCAACCAGATGAGACACAGGGCCCACGACCCATCTAAAGTATCCAGATAGAAATGTAATGCCCATTTTCAATGGGAAAGTGCCCAAAGCAACAATTGCTCTGCAAGATTGCCCAGTAACATTGCACAAAAAGTTGCCCTGTGTATCATCACCTTAACTGTGATACTTTAGGCCAGGGTTTCTCAAACTTGGTCCTGGAGGGCCACTGTCCTACACAGTTTAGCTCCAACCCTGATCAAACACACCTAGCTGTGAGTTTCTAGTGATCCTGAAGACATTGATTAGCTTACTCAGGTGTGTTTGATCAGTGTTGGAGCTAAACTGTGCAGGACAGTGGCCATCCAGGACCAAGTTTGAGAAACCCTGCTTTAGGCCTTTAAAACCTGTTGGCCTAAAGAGAGCAATTAAAACGATGTAGTTTGCCATTCAGCCACAAGGAGGAGCTAATACACACACAAAACAATACACACCATGAGCTATGAAAATACATACAGTATATTGTGAAAATCATCAAATTGTTAAAAAGTATTATGAATGTACTTGTATTGTCACTGGGAGGAGACCATTTCATGAATCAATGATAAACATTAAAGACATTTAATCGGAGTTCAGTGAGGAAATTGAGCTGCTGTATTATAAAGTCTGTTGATATTTCCTGATCAAACACACTGAAGATCACTGAATAAAATACTGACAGTTTTTCAGCTTCTAGTGATGATGATCAGATTGAATCTGAATCAAAAATATGATTATGGGACTGTGATCACATTTTTAACAGATTATTGAAATGTTAAATATTTAAAATATTCAATATATTTAATATACACTTTCAGCCACTAGTTGGCGCTCCAGCAGGGTCTTTAGGAGAGATATACTGTCTGTACACCATTAAACTGAGTTAAAATGAATGAATCTGAAGTTTAAAAATGATTCATACATGTATATTGATCATAAACCACTGATAAGAATCAGTTTAATATCCCACGATGATCAGCTCTCTCTGTGTGATATATAATTTCCATGGGTCTTTGCATCTGTTTGTTTAAAGTTTTAATCAAGTCTCCTCTTGGAGTAGAATTAGCTAGGTGGAGCTCTCTCTCTCTCTCTCTCTCTCTCTCTCTCTCTCTCTCTCTCTCTCTCTCTCTCTCTCTCTCTCTCTCTCTCTCTCTCGCTCTCTCTCTCTCTCTCTCTCTCTCTCTCTCTCTCTCACACACACACACACACACACACACACACACACACACACACACACACACACACACACACACACACACACACACACAAAACAACAACACACAAAAAAAATAGGGTCCTAGAATTGCTCCTGAAACTGCAGCCTCTGGTATTGCAGGAATATAATATTGCAAAAACTTGCTGAACACTATTTTTATCATGTGTTTTTGTGAAATTTTTTCTCAGTTTTTAATTTTTGAGGCCATGCATGCAAGGTAAAAAATGAACAAAAATCAAACACATTAAACACCATAATAATGGTATTGGTCTATTAGAGGATATGCTTTCAAAGCTAGCTTGCTTTTGCTAGCCTCTTCAAAATTGCCTACCTTACCTTTTACCAGACCACTATACATATTTTCCATATTCATTTAAAGGAGAAGTTCACTTTTAAAATGAAAATTCTGTCATCATATACTCACCCTCATGTTGTTTCAAACCTGTATGAATTTCTTTCTTCTGCTGAACAGAAAGGAAGATATTTAGAAGATTATCAGTAACCAGACAGTTTTTGGGTCCCATTGACTTCCGTAGTAGGGAAAAAAAATACTATGGAAGTCAATGGGACCCAAAAACTGTCTGGTTACTGATAATCTTCTAAATTCATACAGGTTTGAAACAACATGAGGGTGAGTATATGATGACAGAATTTTCATTTTAAAAGTGAACTACTCCTTTAAAGGAGACATATCATGCTTTTAAATCGTTCCTTTTTACATATAAATCATACATTTGTAGTCTATATAAAGCGGAACTGCAATGATTGGGTCTGAATTCCTCATTATTATAGCTCCACAGGCCCCTTTTCTACCCCTTTTCTGATGTGCGTCTGAGAGCAACTCGTTTTGGTGCGGTCTCTTTAAATACAATTGAGACACTTCATACCCCGCCCCCTCTCCAGTTTGCAGAGGTGACACTCGGTTCAACTCCACCCCGTTCGGCCATTTTTGTAGTTTGATAGCAGAGATACGGTTATCTAGCGGCACAGAAACGTTTTATTCACACGTTATTAACAAAATGTCAACAACGGAAGACTTGTCCAGCCAGCCTTACATGTTCGAGCCAGAGTCGGAGCCGGAGCGAGATGAAAATGAAGACGACAAACCTGCAGAACAACGTCTTCATATGGATGTATCGCAATGGTGTGTACTGTATATACACATGAAACTTTGGTCTTCCGACCTTTTACCACCGTGTCGATTTATTTTGATTAATATGTGCGAGGGAGAGAGAGCAAGACAGCGTCTAGTTTGGAGACGGTGAAGTCTTGTTTACACTTTCGCCTGGCTCCGAAGAGAGAGATTAAGCGCGCGCGCGCGCGCGCGACCGGGTCTCTCTCTCTGCTCGTTCTTTCAGTTAAACATGCGCCCTGTCACAAGCGCGGCAGTTCATCTACATTAGACGGTGTAATGAAGCGTGTGGGTTACTACATCCAACAACTGAACATTTTTAATTACCCTTTCGTGACTTCTGCATCCTTTAGCTTGGATAACAAAATTGCAGCGAGAAATAAAAATGGCGGGTTGCTCGAAGTGTTGGGCCCGAAGTCAATGTCCGTATTTGGCACTGTGAAATAGTTCAAAAAACGTCATAGAGAACAGAAAAATCGGAACAGGTTGAAAAATATTACCAAAACAGAATATAAAGATATCAACGAAGCACCTGAAGAGAATAATTTCAATTTTTCTGTACTTCTAAACACTCCAAATATACAACTAAATGCATTTAAGGGCTAAAAAAGTGGATTTAGCATGATATGTCCCCTTTAAAATGACTCACTGGAACACAGACCCGTCTCCAAGCACAATTACAGTAATGTAAGGATTGTGTCTGCTATTCACTATTATGTTGTCAGTAGTAAAGATAAACAGTCCAGATGTTTCTACTAATACAGACACGTTTGTGGCGCCATCTTGTGGCTGTCAGAATCTCATTGAACAACAAACACTGACCCCAATGTAACTGATGGAGCTGAACACGACTGCTGGAGTGTGGAGGATCAGATGAGGCCCATCCTGGTCATAACTGGTTTAGCAGACTGGGTTTAAAGAGGTTTCGAACATTTTTTTTTCAACCAACTGAACACCAGCTTTACCAGACTGGAAACAAACCAAGACCTGCCAACCATCTTAGGCTGGGTTTAGATTTTCTTTCTTTCTTTCTTTCTTTTTTTTTCTTCACATCAAGATACTGATAAAGTAATTTCACTCACATATCACTTGAAGAAATCCATCCTGTAACTTAAGCATCTTCAATTCAATTCAATCTTCATCTTCAAGTGTTATGAATGTCCTTGTATTTTAAAAGCACACTGTAACTGTGAGGAGACTGTTTAATGAATCCATCTCTGGAAACAAAGAAGAATGCAATCACCTTCACTATGATAAACATTAAAGACATTTAATCAGAGTTCAGAGGAAAATAAAGTCTGTTGATATTTCCTGATCAAATATGCAGAATGAATAAAATACAGACAGTTTTCACAGCAGCTTCTAGTGATGATGATCAGATTGAGTCTGAATCAATATCAGAAACAGGATTAGACCTTGATCATATACTGTAACATAGGAACATATTGAACGGTGAATATACTTCCAAAAAAACAGAAGTTTCTACATTTCAGTTTTAAGGCCTTTAACACTGTAAAATGACATGTTGTTTTCCATGTTCAGTCACTAGTTAGCGCTCCAGCAGGGTCTTAAGGAGAGACTGTACTGTCTGTACACCATTAAACTGTGTTCAAATGACTGAATCTGAAGTTTAAAAATTATTCTGTTTCATGTATATTGGTCATAAACTGCTGATAAATATGAAATGTCCCATGATGATCAGCTCTCTGTGAGATCGTTGACCTTTAGTCTAAATCATTCACAGTGACATCCAGGATCACAATAAACACAGCTTTGTTCTATATTCTTTAAAAATGTTATTTATCAACATAATATGACTATGATATATTAATCAGATCTGAATGTCATAATTCAGCATTAAAAACAAAGTTTCCACGGCACTGATCAGTTTCTGCTCTAGTTCTCACACTTCATCTCTCACACACGTTCACATGCAGAAAAGCAGAAGTAGTATCTGCAGCTCTTTCACACTTTTAGCTCCTCACAGCTTCAGATTCACATGACACTGTTTATTAATGTTTGTTTTATCAGAAGTGCATTAAACCGCAGCGTTTACTGTTAAAGTGTCTCTACACTTATTGTTCTTCTCTCTCATCTGCTCTCAGTTGATCACTTGCTTTTATATTTGCACAGAAACACATGTTGTACCCAAAGACACAACTGATTCTGACTTTAACAGCTGATAAAAAGACTGGAGAAACTTGATCAGGCCAAACACCTGTGGATCACAGGGTTCAACAGAGATGAATGCTGAAATGTGTTAAAATAGTCATGATGAGAGATAAAGATCAAGCTAAGAGCAGAGTGGAAAATAAACTGAAGAGACTAAAGTTCACACATTTAGTTTTTGCAACCATGATTCATTTATTGTGGTCAGATTTTTTTTCTTCTTCTCCGCTTCACACTCGTTGTTATTTCCCGCTTCAGTGGTCAACATCTTCCTAGAACTGTTTTACAGTGTGTTTTCAACAGAAACACCCGCAGCCATGATGAGATTAATGTTTGTCACCTTTTAAAAGACATAAAGTTTAAATATGAATTCACTGAATATAATTCATTCTTTTTATTGAATAGTTTTTCTTAATGGCATTGCTGTTTTAAGTTTCTGAATGAATAAATGTAAATAAATGCAGAATCCAGAAGAAATATGAAGTGATTTTGTTTTATATCATAAGTGGATGTTTTTGTCAGGGGATATTCTTATAGATCTGCTTTTCTCAATTGTTATATTAGTCTTTTTTGATGCTCATGCAAAAGCTACATAAACACACATGATCTGAATTAGTTTTTACATGTATTTATATTTAAAGACTAACAGAATAAAGATGTACAACCAAATAAACAAAGAGTAGAGCTGTATTTGTGATGTCTGCAAAGGTCAAGAATGAGGCTGAAGAATATAAAGGATATATTAAAGCATGTTTATTTAATATTGTACAAAAGGAGGCATACAGTTATAAAAAAATATGAAATATAGATATATCCTTTTTTGTGTGTGGAATTTGTCACTATAAAACATCACAGTGAGAGAGAGCTGTTGGTGAATAACATGTTCATCCAGCAGGAGGAGCTTCAGTAGGGTCACTGTCAGCAGAGACACACACACACACACACACACACACACACACACACACACACACACACACACACACACACACACACACACACACACACACACACACACACACACACACACACAGGACTGACACAAATGTTGAAAACAATACAAACATAAATAACACTAAAACACTGCTCAAAAGCTATGACATAACATCCATTAATATCACTTAATATTGAATATAATACACTAATGTTACAATGTTTGACCTTTTGACTTTGATTTAATACCACATTAATGTTACTCCTTCACAGAACCTTTAATAAAAGTACATCTGGAACAATAATATAAGAAGCGTGACTTTACCTGTGACTACCATGATCTTACTAATTACTACAATTAAACTTTGAATTTTACACAAGAACTACGGTAACTTTTCATTAAAGCAATTACAAAGGATAATTTAACAAAACTGCATCCCATGAATTAAGGACACAGTTTTCTACACTGTAAATTGAGGAAAAATGTTATTTCACTAAGAGCCAGTGAAAGATCAATATCAGTGTCTTACATAAATTAGAAGATAACTAATAAATGTTATATTTGTTTAAGAGTACATTTCAAAATCAGTTTTACTGTCAAATGTGCATTTCTATGTGAGAAAAAAAATGCAACTTTAATTTTGCTAACTGCATTTGCAGTTTATTCATAAAATCTATAAATCTGTTATTATTCTCTCTTATTTTAGTAATTTATTTATTTACACTAAATTAAGACCTTAACCCCATTCAAGCGGAATCATTGCCCGGATGGGCTGGTTTTGTTCAAAGTAGAATTTTAGTCCCAGTCCAGCCCTGTCTACACTCTTAAAAATAAAGTATTTTTGGCATCGATGATTCAGTGAAGAACCTTTAACATCCATGGAATCTTTCCATTCCACAAAAGGTTCTTTATAATGGAAACATTTTCTGTACAGTATTAAAATGTTCTTCACAATAAGAAAATTAGTTATTTTAAGAACTGTTCACTGAAAGGTTTGGGGAACCAAAAATGGTTCTTCTCTGTCAGGTTTCCTCAAATCCGGCCCTGGAGGGCCACTGCCCTGTTTAGATCAAACCCAAATCAAAGATGCCTGTTAAAACGAATCAAGATTTTCAACGTAACTAGAAAATTCCAGGTTTATGAGTTTGATCAGGGTTTGAGCTAAACTCTGCAGGACAGTGACCCTCCAGGACAGGACTTGAGGAACCCTGGTGTATGACATCACTGCGAAAACCCCCTTTTGAAACCTTTAATTGAGTGACTTAATGAGATTTGTGCATGTACTTGTATTCACATAAACATGTGATTCCATCTCCTCTCTTGTATTTGGGGTGTAGAAAGCTAGTAACCCAAAAACAGAATCACTTTTTGATCAAGAGTTGATTAACGTCTCGTGACTCCTGCGTACACCACAGCATCCTGATCCGTAGCACTCTAAAAGAAAACAGAAATGCACGTTCACCGTCATATGCAAGAACTTTATGTACACTTTATTTATCTATCATCCTCCTCCTAAAAACATTTTAAAATATCTCTATATTTCTTCCTGTTACGAGGTGGCGATTTCAAAAACGATTGATTATCAGAAAAAAAGCATGGAGGTCCACGCCTAAACAACGTCACTGGGAAAACATACAAATGAGATTGTACAAATTCATATGAATTACCCACCAATTCACCAAAACATAAAATAGTTAAAAATTGAGATTGTGTTGCAACAAATGGATCAATGTAATATTTCAATTTTTCTCTCTTCATTTGTTTGATTAAATATGTTCATTAAGTCATTTTAAATTGCCTATTATGTAGTAATTTCATATTTTGGGGGGACAAATGTATCTCTGATGACTCATAAGAGTTTGTGACCTCTTATAAATGATGACCTTCTGTGATCCTATTTAACATAACGCAACACACATCAGAGCAGAAGACAAAAGCACACTAAAATACATCTACTACTTTTGTAAACATCTGTTGTGGTGATGTCATGCTAGTCACACACCTAAATCAGACTCAATGCTAAAAAAATTCAGAGACAAACCAAAATTCTCTTACCGATTTATGTCTTTTGTAGAATGTTGGATCAGCGTAAGTAATCTCTCTATCACGGGTCTGAACTGTTTCATAATTACAGAAAAAAAATATATATATACAGGTATTTACATATCACATACATATCTCATACAGTAGGTAATACTTGCCTTCTCGGTCAGTTTTTCTGTGTTTCCTGCAGATACAGAAGATCATGACTGCAGTAACAATCACCAGAGATCCAGCAGCGGCAGAAGCAGAGATCAACACTATCAGAGACACTGAGTCTGGAGGAGGAGAAGGAGAGAGTCATTAGTGTGAGTGAATCTGTACATAAACACAAAATATCATAACAGATGTACCTGCTGAACATGGCTGACAGTGTTGAGTGTTGTTGAGATGTAGGGTCTGGTTGCTGATGGGATTGTTCACCACACAACTATACGAGTCATCCAGACACTCCAGATGTAGAGAGAGATCAGACGGGCTCCTGAGATCAGACACACTCACGCTGGAGAATACACTGCTCCCTTTGTACCAGGAGAGAGTCACATGACTCACATTCACAGCTGAACACACCAATGAACAAGATGATGATGGTGAAGATGAAGACTTTTGTGAAGAGTTACTGCTGATGACAGGAACAGGCAAAGGAGCTGGAAAACAGAGAACAAATATAATTAACAGTAAGTTATGTCTTATTTGTCAGTATATGATGTGTTGATTGAAACTGCATCACACATAGAGAGGTCAAAGCTGACACTGACAATATTGTCATGAACCCCTCTCTCTACATTTATAAATGATTCATGTTTAAAATGGAATTAAATAATCCGTATTACGCAAAACTGATTAAAAAATATATTGCAGAGAAAATTGTCATTTCCACAAGATCAAATCATTATAGATGTGTTGGAAATGGTCATGACTTTCAGAAAAGAGACAAAGATGACAGATTTCTCTTGTGATTTATGTTGGACATTTATTATAGAAATACATTTTTCAAAAACAAATGCATCTATTTGTACAAAGACAATACTTACGTACGTTTTCGGTGGCCATTGTTAGTAGCGATATTAAATTAACAAAAGTGTGAAAAGAGTTTTAACTCACCATAGACAGTAAGACTGAATGTGTTGAGCGGCGTCTCTGATATGGTGCTGATGACTGTATAAAGTCCAGAGTCTGTGGTTCTGGTGTTTGTGATGGTCAGAGATCCAGTCTGATGATCCAGGTTCAGTCTGTCTCTGAATCTCTCATCAGGAACATTTGTCTTATTCTTCTCTCTGTAGATTTTAGCTATGATACTGTTGTGTCCAAAACTCCACATTATCAGTTCATCTGTCTGTATTTCAGTATCAGTGTTTAGAGCGACAGATTCTCCCTCAGTCACTGACACTGACTTCACTTCATCAACACCAAACACTCCTGAACAGCAAACAGAGGTGTTAACTTAATGAATGACATTTTAGTAATTTTGGAGTTTTAGTAATTTCAAAAAACAATTCTTCACTTTGCACTAATTTCAATGAAAGGGACCGCAGAATAAACACATAAAGTAGGCTATTTGAGTATATTAGTCTGGTAACACTTTACAATAATGTTCATTAGTTAACATTAGTTAACTACCTAAGTTAACATGAACTAAGAATGAACAATACTTCTTCAGCATTTATTAATCATAGTTAATATTATTTTCAACATTTACTAATACGTTATTAAAATCAAAGGTTGTATTTGTTAACATTAGTTAATGTACTGTGAACTAACATGAACAAACAATGAACAGCTGTATTTTATTAACAAACATTAATAAAAAATAAATGTATAGATTAATAAAATACTGTAACAAATGTATTACTTATTTTTAATTCATGTTATAGTTAATACATTAACTAATGTTAACTAATGAACCTTATTGTAAAGTGTAACCATTAGTCTGATACAACTGGGAAATATTAAAAGCAAAATGAATGATGGAAATAATAAATAACAGAATTATGTGAACAAATGGTAATATAAATGTAATATAAATAAAACTGTAGCCACACAAATACTCACCAGCCAGACTCCATGAGAACAAAAAGAAGAAAATAAACATTTTCTTCAGCAGTTCACAAAGCAGCTTCACAACAGAACAGTGATAGCAAATGTTGAAGGTTGAAGCTGCTGGTCTGTTGTAAAGTGGTTTAATGAAACTCTCAGTCAGTCTGATTAAACTCCAGTAGCACCTCCCTTCAGAGACTGAATATGACTTCTCAAAATCACACTGCTTGATATAAAGAAAGAATAGAATGTGAACTCTTTCTGAAAACATCATTTAAACATATCTCGTTATTAAAACAAATATGAATCTCTATGCTGGCTCTTAAACACTTCACAAACTGAACTGAATGTGTCAGATTTGAAACATCCAGAAATTAGACATACAGTCACAGAAATCAGAGGAGGGAAAGCATAAACCTCAACTACCATTATTTAGCAAGTGATTCTTTAATATATTGATGGATTTCTTTAGTAACCCATCCATTCTCTTTACTTCTTATATAGGGTCACAGGAGGGCTAGAGCAGGGAAACATCCTATCAGCGGTCCAGTCCCAATACAGAGAACATGCAAACTAAACACAGAACAAACTACCAAGTCATTATATTATATTATATTATATTATATTATATTATATTATATTATATTATATTATATTATATTATATTATATTATATTATATATTTTCAAAAGTTTAACCATAGTGCTTTTATTTTGGTAGAAAAGTGTTTTTTTTTTGGTTTTTTTTTGAGTATTTACTCTGTTGCTCTTGCTTTGTTTTGAGATATTTTCGTTAAAATGAGCAAAAACAGACAATATGTGTCTAAAATGTGAGGTTATTAACTTCTTGTTTAACTTACTGTTATAAAATAAAAATCACATCACATTTACAATCATGCTGATATGGGAAAAATATAATTCCCGATAATGCTTAAAATTTCTCATGTTATCAATATAAAATCGGGAACTCCCTATTCAGGGATTTTTTTGCACCCATAACTTCAATGGTATGCATCAATCGAGACATTAATCAATGAATTAATGAATAGACTAATTCTGTTTACGAAAAAAAAAAAAAAAGTTGGCAGGACATAAGTCAGTATCAACTGTTCTTAAACTGAAATAATAGGTCTGTCCGAGTGGGCGGTGCTACTGGAGGAGTTTATTCACACTGACTGCAGAGTTTCTCTAAACCATTTTACAACAGACCAGCAGCACAATTTTTCAAGAGTTCCAGGACTGATCATTATAATATTTCTGTTGTGAAGCCACAAAGAAAATGTTTGTTATGATTATTTACTTCTTTTTGTTCTCATGGAGTCTGGCTGGTAAGTATTTTTTACATTTCTCATCATCATTTGTGTTCACCTGTACATCATTCTGCTCCTTACTGTTTCCATTATTCATTTTGCCTCTAATATTTTTCAAGTTTTATTAGACTAAACTTGCATTGCATGAAGAGAACAATTTCAAAATGACAAAAACTCCAAATGTAGTAACTGTTTCTGTTTGTTGTTCAGGAGTGTTTGGTGTTGATGCAGTGAAGTCAGTGTCAGTGACTGAGGGAGAATCTGTCACTCTAAACTCTGGTGATACTGAAACACAGACAGATGAACTAATAATGTGGAGTTTTGGACACAACAGTATCATAGCTAAAATCTACAGAGAGAAGAATAAGACAAATGTTCCTGATGAGAGATTCAGAGACAGACTGAACCTGGATCATCAGACTGGATCTCTGACCATCACAAACACCAGAACCACAGACTCTGGACTTTATACAGTCACCAGCACCATATCAGAGACACCGCTCAACACATTCAGTCTCACTGTCTATGGTGAGTATATTTGAGTACCCTGTTTATATATAAAATGTATTTGTATATATATATGTAAATATATGTATTTGTATATATATATATATATATATATATATATATATATATATATAAATAAGACTATGTGATTACACACAGATTATTTTGTGCATTTATGCAATTTTGTAATTAGTTATTTTAATAATCAACATTTCATAACAATTATTTCTTTAATACTGTAAGGCCCGTCCAATTGGCCCAAGGATGGTTTCCAATGGCGAGTGAAGGTTTCTGCGCGTTACTGTCTTTTCCACGTGGCAAAGTAATTTAATTGCAATTAAACTTTTATCTGACTCCATTTTATCACAACCTCAAATTTAGGTTGGAATGGCAATTGGTTATTGGTCATTTATATAATAGTAAAGCAATTATTATTTAACTCTTTACTCTGCTCTATTTAAAAGTTTTGCTCTAAAAGTATTTTGTATAAGAATATACATACAGAATATAAAAAGTATTTATTCTGTAAGTAAGATATCTCTAAACTCTTAAAAACTTTATTACCTTTTGTTTTACTTTTGTGGAGACGAGACCATTTTAAATGATACAAAACATGTATAGTGTTGTATGATAATTGTTCACATTAAGCTATATAGATTTTTGGGTGAATTTCAGGTGATTTCAGCTAGAGAGAGAAGAGATGGGGGGGGGGGGGGGAGGAGTGAAGGGAAAGAGATTTAGATTAGTACAATACTGAGGTGATTGACTCGGTGTGATTTCGTCTTACAGGGATGCTAATTTCACAAGAGAAAGTCAAATGTTAATTCCCTTTGTTTTCTCAGAGAGTAGCCAGTTCTTCCAGTTTCTCCAGTCTTAAAATACACTATGTTTAAATATCAATGAACTGACAAATATCACAGCATGCTTATTTACTGAATTAGATTTATTTCTTTAATATTTTGCAGTTCGCCTGCCAGTTCCTGTCATCAGCAGAGATTGTTCCGTTCTCAGACTGTCCCAGAATTGTTCATTGGTGTGTTCAGTGTTGAATGTGAGTGATGCGACTCTCTCCTGGTACAAAGGAATCAGTGTATTGTCCAGCATCAGTGTGTGTGATCTCAGCATCAGTCTCTCTCTACCTCTGGAGGTGGAATATCAGGATAAAAACACCTACAGCTGTGTGCTGAACAATCCCATCAGCAACCAGACCACACATCCCAACATCACTCAACTCTGTCACACACATTCAGGTTTGTCAGCAGACCTATATTTTTTCTACCAAATAAATAAATAATATTTCTGTTTTTAAGTTGTTAATTTCTTCTCTCACAAGACTGTATCCACTGTTGTGGTTTTACTGAAACTGTGATCCGATTGGCTCTCTCTGCTCTGGTGGGTGTGGCTACTGTTGCTGTTCTGGTTTATGAATTCAGATCCAGAAGTCTTCAACAGGAGAAGAGAGAGCAAACGCCATCAAACTCTGATCAATCAGATACTCAGGAAGGTGGAGATGTTCTTGAATGACATTTTATTTGAGTAAATAGCATTCATGAATAGTGATTATTAATTCATTTTATCAAATGTAAATGCTCCTTTAAATTTAAATAGTGAATATTTTAGTTTCTTTCCCATATCTGTTATGTTTGTATATCACTTTGTACAATACAAAACATTCTGCCTTACTAATAATAATCAGTCAATCAATAAATATAATGGATTATTATTTTATTTTTTTTGTATTCTGTTGAATTAGGGAAACATCAAAGGGATGAAAAGACTATTGCAACTTCTGCTACAACTTTAACTATAACTAAAGCCAAGTTGTTAGGCAGAACTCAGTTGGCGTGACCCATGCTGGACTTTAGTATGTTACTAACCTGGTCACAGATTTTTTAAAACATGGACTTAATGTAATCTACAATAAGATATTAATTTTAGGCAAGCTCAGAATAAATTAAAGCTTAATAATTTATTATTAATCACATCAAAATGTATAAATACATAATCAGACAATTTGAGGATAATCAATAGGCCTACAAAACATAAAAATGCTCAAGAGTCAAAAATGCATTAAAAATACATACTGAATGTGAGGAAAATACAATTGGCAACAGAATCACATTGAGCCTTTGCAACCTTTCCTTACTCAAACAAAGATAAACATTCTCCAGATGAAGGCATGAAATAACTATTAGAATTTGCATTAAATACGATCCTTTCCTTTAACTATAGGGACATCTTATTGGGAAACATGTCTTAAAGATCCCATGAAAAGTAGGGGTGGGGGAAACTCTTTTGATTCTTTGATTCTTAGATTCATCGCGACGCGACCGTGGACAATTCTGAATCAATTCATAAATGTCAGAAATCAATTATTTATTTTTTCTTCTTCTAATAACTTAATATAGGCTAATTGCACGTGGCCGTCCTTTTGGATTTCAGATCAGCGAGTGTGCGGTTAGACACTTCCGGTTTCGCATACGCCCGGCCGGAGAAAGCCGAAATTTATCTTTTATAGTTGTTTATAGAATCAATTATCACTTAAAATACTACTAAGATCCATATTACTATCACACGAGCCAATGGCAATTAAATGCACGGATGCATAGTCAGATTAATTAATGAAATACAACTGATCACGAACAGAAGATTGTGTTTGACTCATGCTGCATACACATACGCAATTACAATTATGCCTACTGTAAATATAGAGTTACAACTACGATTAGAGTTGTTTGCATAAAATGCACCGTGAACATTCACATGTTTTCCCTGAGATAGACTACAATTTATCCCCATAAATACTATTTTCTCAATTCTGAGATAATAGAATATCTTAGGCTACATCAATTGCTCGATCAATATTATCATCAAATATTTTACATATTACATTTTTAACTGTAGGTACCACAAACAATTTAATATAAGTTTGTGTATATTTTACACGTAGTACAATACTGTATGTGCTGCTTATAAACACCAGGGCCCGTATTCATAAAGAATCTTAATGCAAAGAGTAGCTCCTAGTGACAAAATTCTAAGAAAATTCTTAGAAATGTGGGCGTTTACTCTTAAAATTAAAGAAAAAATCCTAGTAAAGAAAAAAGTATTTCAGTAAGCATCTTAACCCTTAAAAGAGGTCTTAAGGTCAAAATTGTTAGGAGCACGGATGAGGACTTTTAAGAGGCTTAAGAGTTTCTTTAGCAGTGGAGAAAATGGCAGAAAGACGAAGAGGGAGAAGAAATGTGTTAATAAGTTGCGAGTTAGAAATGTGAGTTAATAAGACGCTATAGATTAGATCGTGCAGGGATCATGTTTGTGGCTGATCTTATTAGAGACACACTAACATCTCCGATACAGCACAGAAATGCCATAACGCCAGAAATGAAAGTAATCACTACATTACGATATTTGGCAACTGGGAAAATTCCATGTCTGATACATTAAAACCAACATTCAAACCACCACTTAAATAGACATTCCGGCAATCAGTGTAATTGGAAAGAGTGGAACATTTACCTTTAACCAAATACCTTACAGGAAATTAACAGCATGGTAAATAAAAAAAAGGATTTATATACACATATATAATGTGTGTGTGTGTGTGTGTGTGTGTGTGTGTGTGTGTGTGTGTGTGTGTGTGTGTGTGTGTTTGTGTGTGTGAGAACGATCAAATAGGAAAAATGATGCATGTAATTTCAAAGTGAAGGCTTAGAATAGACCCTATACTTAAAATCACTTTTTTTTCCCTTCTTGGACAACCAACCAATCACAGTCTTCAAAAGATTGTGTCATACATAGCAACGGGGTCAACCCCGCCTCCTTACTAAGATGAAAGTTTTTGTCTTTTCCTTACTCAGAGTTGCTCTCAGATCGGTCCCGAATCGCTTTTAAGCTAAGACTCCTGTGTAAAAGTTTTTAAGATAAATTAAGAGTTTTCTTAGAGGATTCTTAGAATCTTTATGAATACGGGCCCAGGGGCCATATTCACAAAGAATTTTAAGGCTAAAAGTAGCTCCTAACTGGCGAATTTAGGAGCAACTCCTAAAAATAATGGGCGTGTCACTCGTAACTTTAGGACTCCTAATTTTTTTGACTAAGAGTAATTCACGAAGCATTTTAGCCCTAAAAGTAGCACCTAAGCCTGGGACAGCTTAAAAGAAGTCGAGAGGACTCCTAACTCACTAAGACCTATTCACAAACCGCTTTTTGTGGCATTTCACGTTGCGATGTCTTGAAATGCGTATGCGGCGGCTACAGGAGCTTCCAATCGCGAGGGAACAATTTTGCATTGTAGGTGTGATACACCTTTATGTGGTAACACAATTAATATTTTATATGATATATATATGTCATTATAATATCTGAAAGCATTCATTAGAATCGCAACTTTTATTGTATTGAACAAAATGAATTAGGGGGGAACCAAAGAAACCGGAACCAAAGTGCGAGTATTGTTGCACCGCGCCGCCTAAAGTGACAGACGCTTCCCTTTTCTCTCATATTGAGATTTGGATCTGAAGATGGCGGTTCGCTCTTTCTCTCACTAATCAACTGATTCTGTTTTCCAGGTTCGTACTCCGTAAATAAAAAAAGACAATAAGGACTGTTTCCTCCTAAAGTGTAAGAGATGTATTATAACTGTGATGATTTTGTTATTGAATGTTTGATGTGTAAAGCCGAGTGAGAGAGCCGCGTTTATAATCGCGGGAGAAAGCTTGTGTAAACAATGGCGCTCGCGGCTGTTACACGCGAGTGTATTGAGACTCTGAATGTGGGAGACGGTGTATTAGTGTCCTTACTCTCTAGTAAGGCTTTATTTCGAGTTTTTGGGTATCCTGACATGTTATAAATATTCTGTAAATGTTAATAGAAGAGAGATATGTTGTTTAAAACTTAAAAGAGATTTAATACTGAAGTTACAGCAGCAGTTAGCTGTCTGATCTGTGTTTAACAATGAGTTGAACAGTTTTCCATATGTGTATTATTCATGTTGTGACTCTGAAGTCATTTAAATATTCATTTACTGCCAGAGAGTGTTAAATTCACATAATTGCATTAGTGAGATGATGCATTTCTGAATTTTAATAGAAAACAAATAACCATAAATATATATAACTATATAGCTACAAGCATACTTTATCCTTGTGATATTATTGCAATTATTATTGCACTTTAAAGAGAGTGATGTTTATTTTTGCAAAGACAGTATTTTGTGAATGTGAGTTTTAAAGAGGAACACTGATATATGAAGAAAACTTTATTGACATGTTTAAATTGACATTAACAAATTGAAACATGGTTACATTAAGGGAATGTTACTGTTTAATACCCTGATTTGATACAATTGTAAATAAAGATATTGAGATTTGGATCTGAAGATGGCGGTTCGCTCTTTCTCTCACTAATCAACTGATTCTGTTTTCCAGGCTGACAACAAGAGGTGAAAGTAGTGAACCCCTGTAAAACAAAAATAATCTTTTTGTTACTGCTGTTACTATATACTTGAAACCGGTAACATAGGCATATCTAGGGATGCAATAACAGCCACCAACTGACCAACAACAACCAACACTAGGCTATACTCATTGCATGTAAACTAATTGTAACGTTATATTGTGAATCAAATTAAAATGTTCTTCTCTTTGCAAACTTAGGCAGAGGCATAGTGACAGATTAAATCAATAATGTTGCAAAGATATTGCATCAATCCATATGTTTCATTAGGCTACTAGGCTATTTGTTTTGCCTTACTCTTTATTCATTTAGGCTATTTATTCAGTTATTCATCATCTTCCGTCCTTCGCACTACTTGTGTAGCGCACGCATTCTCAGACCTGTCACCTGTCACTCATCATCGTAGGGGAGGTGTTTGGAATCATTCCCGCGTTACAATCATCAGCCAATCAAGGTCGTCACTTCAGTCAAGCTCGTGCATGAGTAATGACGTCATCCATAGCAACGAAGACTCACTCTTAGTTTAGGAGTTGTCATTTCTCTTTACTAAGAGTAGGTCTGAAAGGCGTTGTGAATAACTTTTAAAAATTTGGTCGGGTTGAAGTCATCCCTCCGGATCTTCTGTATCCACTCATGCCCGTACCGCAGCGTCAACGGGGAATGCATGAAAGCTGACTTCTCTGTTGTAGAGAACGCCAAGGTTTTAGTCGCCGGGGTGATGATCAGAAGATGTCTTTATTGCTGTTAAAAATGTGGTCATGTGGTCAGGGAAAGACCTACAGACCTTAAAACAGACTTTTCTGCATTCATTTATCGACAAACTGATCTATAAATGAGCATACATCCCAGAACATTGTACATGATATGCCGATAGCTGCGCAACATATTAGTATTACAAGTATCTTTCTTAGTTTGTTCATCAGAAACCAATCCAGCTGCACATGCAAATGAGCACACTTGAGACAGCATTATAAATCCTCCCCACAGAGGAATCATCCACTTAGAAATTCCCCCTTTCTTATTGGTTGAGCCAACCCTGAAAGGTGGGACCTTTTTCAGGCTTTAAATGGACTCTACTCTAGCCCTTCTCTCTCTTGGCCTTCTCAATACGTTCAGGGTGCTGTGCTGTCCTGCATGGCCTCAGCAGGCCCCAGGGCTGCAGGCCTTGACTCACAACCAGCCATGTGCTCATGGAGAGAGAGAACTTTCAACCAGAACGGAGTCAAACTAACCATGCAAATTCATCACATCTTCTTCATCCAATGGAAAAGAAAACGATTGCAACTTCAACATTTGACACTCTCGGAGCCATCAACATCCTTTTCCAAGAACTTTAAGAATTGTGTCCACTGCAAAGGCCATGAAAGTATCCATTTAATGAGGTGCTCTGAAAATAAGCTGATGGTTCTTTAGTTAAATGGATCTTTTCCATAGTTCAATTTCCTGTTTCCGGTTTTTATTCCATTCCATTCTATCACCATTTTACCTATGTATGCATGTATGTATGTGTGTTTAGATTAGTTATGTTAGTGATCAAGTTAATAAAACTTGTTACGGATTTTTGAATCCGTTACAATACGGATTTGGTTCTGATTCTCTGCTTGCAACGGTGTTTGGTGTTTTATGCCCCCAACGGCGCCTTCCAGGCATCGAGGGGATGGGTAGGTTTAAGGTTGAGGGTAGAGTTAGCTGCCTCTAAGGAGCCATTGGGGGCTTACAACACCATTGAGCGCTTGCAACAAAGTTCACTTTACAATTTAGATTTTGACTACAGGCTCTTAGTACTGTACAGTAAGAAAGACATTTCCCTTCCCCGGAAATGAATATTTCTTAGATTTAATAAACATAAATATTATTGTAAATATAAATATTATGTAAATATACAATATTATTGTAAATATTATTGTAATAAAATTTTACTACAATAAGTTAATTCTATTAACTGATCCAAATATTCATAATGTTTTTTTTTATTATTATTGATTATTAATATTTCATAGAGCTAATTTGCTACATTTATCTAAACCTCTCACTGTTGGTCTCGCACAGCTCTCTTCAAAGTGTACACTTGCAGGTGTTGATTATAATTAATTTACTGTTAGGCCCATTAATAAGGATAAACAATATTTAAAAAGTATATAATTATCTAACATCTGACTAATTAAAAAATTAACCTCAAAACATAACATGCTGAATGGGGATATCTATATCTAGATCTTGTCATCTCTCAGTTGCTGAATGTCGCTGTGGTTTTTTCACCCTTTAACATGCAGTGTACAACTCAGCACCAAACTTAATTCTTAAAAGGTTATATCTCTTAAAGGGGAACTTGGCAACTATTTCAACTTAATAAAACCTTTTAGAAATCATTTGGATGGTTAAATAACCTGTTCTGGTGAAAATGGTGACTTTCTTCGCTCCCCCCAGCGTTCTCAGGCGTAAAACCAACCTTGCAACATGTGGACTGTCGCGATAAGTTGGAAATAGGGAAGTCTCGTGAGAAGCGAGAACGAGCGAGAAACACGAACTGCTTTACGGCAATTCAACATAAACACACACACCAAATGATACGGTGTATGATGTATTACCCACCATTTTATGTATCCCTCTCTGAAAACAAAGATGATTTTAAACCCTGTATAATACGGATCACTGTGATAAATATTAAATAGATTTAATCAGTTTAGTGAGGAAATTAGGCATTCGATCGAAAAGGCATTCGATTTACTCCCAGAGGTCATCTGGGGAAGCTTGAGATCCCATGTCGTCCCAGAAGAGTTTGTGACGCGTGTCAAATTACTGTACCACAATGTTACGAGTGTGGTTCGATGGCCAGCCGGAACATCCATATTCATGTCCATGCCACGCCATCCTTTAACGTCACCATCAGCGTCCACCAGGGATTTTAAGAAAAGCACCCAATTCAAATATCTGGGATCCCTGGTCATATCGGATGGCAATACCATAACATACGACCGAGCAAGAATCAATGTGGCATGGTTAAAGTGGAGACAAGTCACTGGCAGCAGTGGCTTATCCAAAACATAGATCTCTATATAAACTGAATCAAAATGTGAGAATGTGTTCAGCATTCTGCAACAAATATTTTTAGTCATAAAGTGAGCAGGATATAATAAAATAAAAAATGATTCTGACATGTAGATTTGTCATAACCCCCTGATAAGAATCAGTTTAATATTCCATGATGTAAATAAACACACAGTAACATTCAGGATCACAATAAACATCATAAATCACTTACAGGAATTATAAAAGGAACAAAATGCTAAACAATCTAATTAAGATTGTTTTTTAAATGCAAACTCATGTTTGAAAGATTTGTTTTTTAAAGAACAGTTCTATAATCATCAAAAGGTTTAAAAGAAGCTAATTCAAACCTCATTGTTCAGTAGAAAAACAAACTATGCATTGGTCAGTGTCTGCTCTTGTTTTCACACTTCATCTCTCTCACACATTCACATGCATAAAAGCCCTAGTAACTGCAGCTTTTTGACACTTTTAGCTCTTGACAGCTTCATTTTTGTGAAAGACTGCTTGTCAGCATTTATTTGTTGGAAGCGCATTAAACTGCAGTGTGTTTAAAGGTAAAGTGTCTCTGCACTAACAGTTCTTCTCTCTCATCTGCTCTCATCAATTGATTCGTCGCAACTGTATTTGCACAAAATACATGTTTTGTTGATGTAAATGCATTCAGATGGGTGTATGCAACAAATGTGCTATGATGATGAGAGATAAAGATCAAATTAAGAGCAGAGTGGAATATAAACAGAAAGGACTAAAGTTCACATTTATTTCTGCAATGGTGTGACTGTGGTAATTTTTTTTTCCCGTCTTTTCCACTCCAGTGGTCAACATCTTCTTAGAACGGTTTAACTGTGTTTTCAACAGAAACACCCGCAGCTATGATGAGATTAATATTGGTCACCTTTGAAGGGGGTGGATACTCAAATCCACTGCTGCTTCAATGTACAGTATAGCTAATGAGTGATTATATAATCAAGGTATTAATCAATATTTTTCCTTCTAAAAATCACATGAGTTGAATGACTTCTCTAAGCTTATGATATTTTACTTTGCTATAAAAGTTACCAGTGTCATTAACGATAATGTTCTTTGATGTTTTCTCTAATGTCTGTATTTAATCACTGAGAGGTGACTGAGGGTCTGGCCAATGTCAGGAATGCAGTAACAGTGCTTGCTCATTTAACCTGGCTTCCAGAAATTAAATGTGGACTCGTTTTGTTTGAGAAAGGTCTTCAACAAGTTAAAACATATATCTGTTCCTCTAGCTCACCATGATGACTATAGGTCACAAGGGTCATTGGAACTAATAGTTTAAGTGACCATTTCTTAGTTAAAGAACCTTGAAGGAGTGGTGTCTCTCTGTCTGTGTGTGTGTGTGTGTGTGTGTGTTAGTATTCTTGGTTACAGGTTAAGGAACAAGTAGCATTATTGGAGATTGACTTTTTTTCTTCAACATGTTTCCTTCCCAGCAACCCAGATATGCGACCTGGAGGGCCACTCATACCTAACTCATGGTCCTGGTGGCAGCAGTACAGACTATGGAGATGTGCTACTGCCTATCAGTCCATGTGTGAAAATGTACTATGTTTATCTATTTCTCAGCCAATCAGAATCATTTAACCTGAAGCAAGGACGTACTGAAGCTTAGACCTAGGTGAAGGGTATAACTGCTGTGATCTTTGTAACTATAAGCGGGGTGGCCTACAAACTCCTTAAAGCGGACTTCTGCTGATGAAACTGCAAACTATCTTCAGTAAAACTTTTCTTAAATTTATTATAATTCTGACTCTTGTCTTAAATTGACTGCACTTCTAACTCCTGGTCTTAAAGGAACACTCCACTTTTTGGGGAGATAGGCTAAGACTGAGACGTGTCACGCAACACACCGGAGAAAGCATCACACAACATGCTGGAAACTCAGGTAAACTTCCACTGCAACATTACAATAATAGGCTTTTATCAGCTTGACGTTGAACTAATGCTCCATGCTCGTACCATGATAAGTATGGAACCCTATCAACCGTGCTGAATTTTGCCACTGCAAGCACTACTTCACATTTTATTAGGAAATGTACATTCTATGTTTGTAGATAAGGTTTCTCCATGATTCAAATACCCTGCCGATGTTGATCCGTGTTTTTTCACCCGAAGTTCATCCGATTCACATCTGGCCTTTAATACGAGCTTCAGCAGAAAAAAACTTTTATTGTTTTTTATCAATATGTGGAGTTTGTGTTGGAGTCTGTGATGTGGTGTGCTGGGAGCAGGTCGTTTCTTAGTGTTATCAGACATGTCATAAGTTGCATAAGTCATAAGTCCATGTCATAAGTTGCAGTGTCGTTGCTGTTGAGTGCAAAGTCAGTAGCTAGACGAGGCGAGAGGCTCGGGAGCGCGCATGCAGGTGACGTCACAGGATTTTGCGGTAAATCCGACCCGGCACCTTCACATAAAAATAAGAATTCTTGCTTTCAGAGGTAATAGCAAAACCCGCAATGTGGATCATTTTAATGTGAGATTACAACCCCTTAACACACAGGCAATAAAAAAAGGATTCGTTTTAGTAGAAAAGTTACATACAGCACCTTTAACTTTAAATCCCCTAACACCTTTTAAAAGGTTTGAATGTTATTTGTAAAAGTCTTTTCATGTAATAGTTGTATCCAATTACAATTCTTTTTCATCTATATTTATTTTTATTTATATTAATATGTTTATATCACAATGAATGGCAAAGTAGAGTTTTTGCTATTTTCTGGTCAAACGTGTCTTTTAAATAAACAAGTAAAACTTGTCTGTTAAAAAATAAGTAAAATTAGAAACCAAATATATATGTGACCAGAAGAAAGAGACTTTTACTACATAATGAAATGTAGAGGATATCAATGGAAAATTTTCTTTGTATTATAATATTTATTTATTTATCTATCAATTATTTTGCATTTACCACAAAATATAGTAAAAAGGCAACAATATATTAAAAATAAGGCATAAAATAATGTGAAAATAATATAAAATAATGAGTTCATCATAGGTGGCACTCCAGCAGGTTGGTCTTTATCAGCAGAGACACAAAGGACTGTCTATACACATTACTATAGTTACATGACAGAATCAGAAAACAATACAAACATACACTAAACAAACTCACTTCATTATCTAATGAATGAACACCATTAGTATGAGGTCCTCTATATTCAAAGGTCTGCGTGTGACTCCAGTGGGCCAGATTTACTAAACAGAGCAAATTGGCGTGAGAGCGTAAAACCATAAAAACGCGGATGGGAGTGGAAAGTTCTGCATGTGATCTACTGGCAATACACACATAAAGAACACAGGTGCAGCTGGGTTATTTCCATAAAGAGCAACACATTATATATGTGAAAAAAGCCTAAATATATGTGAAAAAAGGTAAGTCTCGACGCCTTTTCAGTGCAAATTTTTCACTGCGTGTCTTTAGTAAATCCTGACAGTAGTTTTTAATGCCAAAAGAGGGTTTGTGCAAGCTGTTAGTAAATCTGGCCCAAAATATGCATATATCATTATATTCACATGAAAAATCTGCAGTAATACAGTAATACACCTCCTTTACTATTTTTGGGTATTTGATTTCTAGAAAGTTGGCAGCCTTTAAATTTGCTGTTGTGAGTGGATTGGACTGAGCAGCACAACACACTTGTAGCCAATCAGCAGTAGGGGGTGTGTCCACTCATGATGGGGAGAAGAGAGAGTGAGCATATCAGCAGTAGGGGGCATATCCATTAATGATGGGGAGGAGAGAGGGTGAGCAAGAGGAAGATTTGAAGAAAGACTGTAGAAAAAGATAAGGCTGAGAGACATTACAAAAGCTCAGAGGAATATCACTGGAAAATGAATAAAATTAAAATAGCTGAGCTCCTGGCCTGAGTTTTTTAAGGTGACCGTTATTTTAGAAAGCATCACTTTATTATTTCCATGGCGACACGTGATGGTTGTCACGTGATACACCGCAGCCACAATAGTGCTGTATGAAAGATGTATCACATTTATTTCGGTTTTCCTTTTTTTATTCAAAATATTTCCAAACTTGTTAACTATATCATGAACTATCTGATATTCTGATTCTTAAATATGTGTAAGTGAATGTATTTTGTTATTTTAAAAACGTTATAATGATCATATTAGCTGATCTATAATGTGCGATGAGTGCCGCCATGTTAGTTTTTGCCACAATTCAGAGAATCGGATCTGTCAGATTTACAACACGTAAATTCATCAGTTTCTTCCAAAATACATGAAAGTAAGAGGCAGATGAACTCGGAGAAGAATAGAGTAAACTATATAGTTACCAATACAATGTGTATCTGATATGAATGAAACGTGTCATCTAATTATAAAAGAAAGGATCATCATATCCGCTTCCACAGACATCAGTGTCTATTTTACAAGCTATACATGTATTGTTTTGCTAGTACTTGTGTATATTGTCTGAAACCTAAAATAAAACATTATGTGGCTGAAAACACGCAATAGTTGTGATATATGTCAAGCGCTGAGCGTGTCCGTCTCTGGCTCAGCTCCAGCCAAAGCGTGAAAGCACATTTTAATTTAACAGTTGATCACGTGATGCACTGACCGCTCTAATCATGATCTGGTGTGATCATACGCTTCATGGACCAGCCAAGACTGATCACACTGGTGTGAATGTATGCGTCAAAGGGCATGTTTGTGCATTGTGGACCTGCCTATAGGCTCATATTACTAACACGCTCTTTAAATAAAAAATTGCGTCTATTTCACACAGTCTATTTCAGTTGCCTCAAAATAGCAACGTGTCAACAATGCGCCTGAACACACCTCGTTTTCAGACCAGCACACCCATGAGCGCACAGATGGGCACAAATGCATTTGCTATTTTAACAACGTGGCGCAGGACGTGAAAATGATCACTGTGTCGGGCTGAAACTAGCAAAAAACATTTGGGCCAAAAAACGCCTAATGTGTGATAGGGCCCTTGCTTATACTCTTGCAAATGCATGTTCATTTGTTGTTCTTCCTTGTCATTCGTTTGTCATCTTTGCTTTCATGTTGCAAAACATTATGATAAAAAGACATCCACTCTTGCATTGTTTGTTTGTGCATTTTGGCGGCAGGGCAATGAAGGGAAGGGTGTGTTTGTTTGGGTTGATTTCAACAGTGTTTCTCTGAAATCGCTTACTGCAACTTTAAAAGGAATCGCAGTTTGATCAGTGTCTCATGGCGACTCCTGCATACACCACATCTTCCTCCTCTTGAACTCTCTGAAAGTGAAACACATATTCACATTACAGATGTAGTTATCAAGAACATTACTGACCATTTATCAGACAGACTAAAAATAACCCACACCTGAAATAGTTGACCACAGGGGTGGTGGTGGCTAATTGGGTTTAAGCCCCGCATGTTTTGTCGAAAGCCCTGAATCTTTTAGGTTTTTTAAAATAACTTCAAATTTGTTTAATTTCCTCTTAGTCTTTCTGACTGGAGCGACAAAAAATGAAACAAAAGCTCTATTACCATGCGTGGTGGCGGACGGTAATGCATCGCGCATCACTCAGCTTGTTTGCCAACTGCCAATAAAAACTAACAAAGAAGATTATAAATCTCGTAAAACTGAAACACACAGCTTGTATTAAATGCTAAGTTATCTCAGGGCATGTTTTACAGCTAATCTCGGCACATTAGTGGGATAAGAAGAGAGACTAATTGAGAAATATAGTGATAAACAAGATTAGAAAGACATGAGAAAGTATATTTCCTCCTCCTGATGACAACAATTCCAAGTACAGATGCATCAATATCGTGGAAAAGTATTTTTTTCCCCCATTGTTTAATTTAAAAAGTAAATCTTTAATATATTCTACATCCATTAAATAAAAAGTAAACTATTTCAAGCCTTTTATTGTTTAAATCTTGATGATAAGGGCTTACAGCTCATGGAAATCAAAACTCCAGTACGGCTATCTCAAAATGTATTAGAATTTTAGAACAAAGAATTTTTATACGACCTGACAAGATCTCTAATCAGCTAATCAACTCAAAACACCTGCAAATGTTTCCTGAGAATTGAATCTGTCATTCTTGTTCTGGTGGTGCAGCACAATGACCTTTTCCACAATATTCAAAATTTTTGAGATGCGCCTGTAATAATGTAATAAATGTATTAGTATTTACATAATTAAAGGATTGTTATGATGAACGGTAATAATGAATAAATAGTAGCAGCAGAGTATTGCTAATTAAATGAATATCACTGTCCACAATTATGTAAGCTTTTAGGACAACGCAACATTATTTTACTGTAGCATATTACACAATATCATCTATATTTAATGCAGAAATTCTGAACAAAAAGTATACATATTTAATAATAAGACACAGGTCTTTGGAACTTTTACTGCACACATGAGACTTAAATTATTATCAGCGAGTTATGGTAGCGTTTTGGCCCCAGTCTAAAAGGGCTGTTATAAGTTTCACACGCCACCAGATACCACTGTGTTTATTTTCCCAGATAGTGTATAGATTTTTAGGCATTCTATTATCTCAAACAGCCTGAAAAATAGTGCATTTAAGCTGACGTTAATGGGAAAAAATCTCCCCGGGGGAGTATGCCCCCGGACCCCCCTAGGTTTGGGCTAAGCCCCGAATGTTTAAATCATCTGGCTCTGCCCCCTGGTTGACCATGGGGCAATCTTCACATTTCACGTTTCAAACTGCTCAAAATTTCCCCAGGGTTAACAATTAATGGGTATTCATAAACTGCCATTTTGCACTCCCTTACAAAAAAGAAGTTTAAGTGCATAAGTATTCTTCTTTTGAACTTAAAATCAGAAAGAATACTTTCAGTCTAATTTTCATTTACTCACCCTCATTTTGTTCTAAACCTGTATGAGTTTCTTTCTTCTGTTGACCACAAAATACTTTATCAAACTTTTAATTCCATATACTCCAACGTGTGACCTACACAGTGGTGGAATGTAACGAAATACAAATACTTCGTTACTTTACTTAAGTACATTTTTCACGTACAGTATCTGTACTTTACTTAAGTAGAATCAATAGTGCATACTTTTGACTTTTACTTCGTTACTTTTTGCAGCAATTATTATACTTTTTACTCCACTACATTTCTACAATGTTTCGTTACATTTTCTGATCAGTTTTTCCCCTGCCAAAACAGGGATTGAAAAAAATCTCCATGTTTTCGGTGCTGACGTGTTGGTGGCGCTGCCAATAAAGCACCTAAAAGCTGTCACGAAGAACTGGCAAAAGTAATGAATATGTCAAATAGACATTTTAATTGTTTATTAATAAACAAGTGTTTTCTGTGTCTGCTGCAAAGATGAAGTTGACGATACTGATACGCGATCTTCGCAGTAGTGAACGCGCCAGAGAGAAATGCGCATTTCATATGGATTACATAAGCAGAGAGCAGTCTGTTTTCTTTCGTTTTGAATTGTTCTGTTTAAAAGTAGACATTTAAAGCTGTCTAAAGATATATTTATCAGGTCTGTGAGGCAAGTAGGTTACCTTATACGCTGAGTTCCGGTTCATTTATGAGATGCGCTTCAGTTCACACGCCGGCGCCTACGTGTCGTGATTATCTATTTTCTACTATATTTACTTTATTTATTAAACCCAATTGGTTGATGAAACATTTATTAAAATTAAGATACAATTAATACAAAATGAAATTCACTTTAAAAAAGGCTTTGTGCTTTCTGTTTGAGGTCTCTGTGAAAGTTTTAAAGCAGTCTTTTAGTGCCGCTTTCAGAGCGGTCACATCTGTAACATTGTTTTTTCCTCATAAATGGGAATTTACGAAAAATAAAATAAAATGAATACTTTATGCTCTGTGGAGAGCCAACCCTTCTTCATCCGGTGGGTATTACTTTTGGTTTGCGCAGTGTAATTCACAGAATTACTAAAAAAAAATTTGCTACCTAAAAGTTAAAGATTTTTTTGTGTCCCCTAACGCATGTGTAGCCTAGGCTATTTCCCTCATATTAAATATAAAGTGCATACTGATATTTTTCAATATGTATTAAATGCATTTGATATATATGCATGATATATATATCAATGATATATAGTTTTTAGTTCAGTGACTAACATCTTGATGTTACATCTGCAGCAATCACCACAAACATACAGGGATGAATGTCTTTACAGCTGACACCTCACACAGACACAGCAGATAGCGGCAGCTCAACTAACTACACTGCTCACTACAGGAATATTATTACGACTCCGCTTTCATAATAAAAGTCCCTGTTGATTGAGCCTTTAATACAATAAAGGTTATTATTATTATATAAAAGATGATATTTTGAATGTCGGTAACCAGACTGTTGATAATAGCCACTGACTTCAATAGTAGGAAAAGAATGGCTATCAACAACTGACATTCTTCAAAATATCTTCTTTTGTGTTCAACAAAAGAAAGAAACTTGTTATGATTCCTGTCTTGCGTTCCCCTGATCTTGTGAGGACTTTGACGATGTTTTTCGCCCATGTTTAGTGTTCCCAGGTGTGTCTTGTTTGGCAATTACCCCTTGTGTAATTAAAACCCAGTGTGTCTTGTGTATCTTGTATTAGTCTTGTCTATGATGGCTGTCTGTTTGGTGAGCTCATTCTTTTTCCTCGTTCTCTAGTCTCCGTGTTGGATTTGATTGTGTTTATTCTGCCAATAAACTCACTGCATATGGATCCAACTCTCCAGAACACCCAGTGTTACAAAACTCATACAGGTTTGGAAAAACTTAAGGGTGAGTAAATGATGAAAACATTCAAGTGTGAACTATCCCTTTAATTTCAGTTAATCATGCAGCCCCACACCACATTGTTTCACAATGTACAGGGTTAACAGCACAAAAGCAGTGCTAACCCTCCAGAGTAGGGTTTCATAACCTTAGGTAAAAAGCTGTGATAAACCTGTTTCTAAATTACAAGTGTGAAACGTTCCTTTACCCCGGGTTAAAGAGCTGGGTTTAGAATAACAATAACCTGAGATTAAGAGCAGTGTGAAAAGCCATAATTAGTGTTTCTGATTTGATGTGTTGCTGATGTGTGTTATAGATCATTAACCAGACACATAAGCACACATTTAGATCCGACTCACTGCTGAAAAAATAAACACACACCATAAATAAAAAAATAAGAATGATCTTACCGATTTCAGTGCTTTTCTTTTGTAGAATGTTGGATCAGCGTATGTTATTTCTTCACCACTCTGAACTGTTTCAACAATAATAACAAATGTGTAAAAACAACAACAATAGAGGTTGTGCATTGACGTCACTTTCCCACCGGAATACGACCCCCTCATCTGGACTGAGTGGCAAAAGAGCTGCCGCATGACTGGATATATATATAGGGGAAACCGTGAGTAAAACAAATGATTATCAGTTTAAACTAAAGGTTGGACTCAATATAGTGTTCCTAACAACTTTAAATTGATGAGTTGTCCATACAATATATAACAATACAATATATAGGGTATGATTTTACAGCTAAATATTGACACAAAATGATAACTGCAAATCCACCTTTTGTTGCCTGGGGTCCAGTTGTTTATATGAATTGCAGCTATCATTTTGCTTCTCTGTTCTGTAGCTTTTGGCAATCTGTAAATATATATCTCAGATTTCTTGTCAAATATAGTTGTACAGTCAATCGCCAAGCTCTTTCCCGTTTTAGATGCGTTTTGTGTGTTTTCGCAACATTCACACCTAAAAACCAATGCTGCCACTCAGTGGCCATAACCAGAATCACTCCGGCCGGCAGTGACGTCATGCGCATACACTCTAAAAGCTGAATAATAGATGTTTGAGATGTCAATGTTGCGCTTTCTCTGCAACACAGTTTTTCATTATTTTAATATTATATTACGGGGCTATTGAATGCTCGATTCTGATTGGTTAACAAACATTCTAAGGTGTGCAATTTCAGTAATTACACAACTTAAGTTTTCATTACAATTCATCACTGAGTATGAGGTCTTTTCATAACAAAAAAGGGCATTTCCCAATGTAGGGGAGTTTTTAAACCTCTTTTTCTTATACTTGAACATTACACAAGTATACTTCTTTTTCATAAGGGTAGCCACCAATTTAGTTATAAAAAGCTCCAAGCTATCTGTTTTCACTCAGAATCTAGCGTTAACTATTATTAGCTAACATTTGCATAAAACACCTAGTCAATGTCTTGAGGTGTGTTTGTTTTTGAGGAATGGACTACAGTCCATTGAATTATTAGGGGAAAAAACTGCACACCTGAAGTCCACTTTGTGTCGTGACCGCATTACCACCAGAGCGTTTTTTTCAACTCATTCAGTGCCCCATAATCAAATGCTCCTTGCTTTAAAACATGTATTTTTACAGATATCTCAGCAGTAAGAGGTATCAGGTTATACTTACCATCTTGGTCTGTTTTCCTGCAGATGCAGAAGATCCCAACAGCAACAATCAACAAAGATCCAGCAGCAGCAGCAGCAGAAGCAGAGATCAACACTATCTGAGAGACTGGAGGATGTGCTGGGATGATAAAGAGAGACATCAATTTAGGTGAATATGCAGCCTATATAAACACAAATATCACCACTGTTGTACCTGGACACGTGTGACAGAGTTGAGTGATGTTGGGATGTGTGGTCTGGTTGCTGATGGGATTGTTCAGCACACAGCTGTAGGTGTTTTTATCCTGATATTCCACCTCCAGAGGTAGAGAGAGACTGATGCTGAGATCACACACACTGATGCTGGACAATACACTGATTCCTTTGTACCAGGAGAGAGTCGCATCACACACATTCAACACTGATGAACACACCAATGAACAATTTGATGATGATGATGATGATGAACAGTCTCTGCTGATGACAGGATCAGGCAGATGAGCTGGAAAACAAGAGAATAAATGAGGGTGAATGTAGATATTCCAGTAGATGAGAGAAACCAAGACTGATCAAAAGTAAAGCCTTTTTAAAATCTGATATCGGAAAAAAATACTGTACTTATTTAGCAAGCAGAGACACTGTCACCAAAGAGCTTGATATGAATTATGAGACCTGTTATGTGAATAAAATAAGGTAAATATCAGAGGTGGAAAGTAACGAATTACATTACTCGGCTCGCCCCACTGTAATTTAGTAGTTTTTTGTGTTGCTATACTACTTCTACTTTTTTAAGTAGTTTTTTAAAATCTGTAATAAAGATTCTAAAAATAAATCTGTTTCAAGTTTGTTATAATTAAAGCATTTGTTAAACCCCCCCAAAAAACTGTTTTCATTCATTTAACTGTCATTCTAACCGATAATAATAACCATAGTAGTAAAATACTGTTTATTTATTTAATAATTGTTTAATACCATATACGTGATGTCGTGAAACCGTGATATTTTATGGGACTGTTATTATACCGTGATAATCTCATACGTTTCAACCTGGTTTCAACCCTACACGGGTGAATCCCCCACCCCACTCCTGCTGTTAAAAAAGTAACTCAGTAACTTTTACTCTGAGTACATTTTAAATGAGCTACTTTTTACTTTTACTTTAGTAGATTTGTAGACCGGTAATTTTATTTGTCCTTAAGTAAAATTTCATTGAAGTAGTACTTTTACTTGAGTATATTTTATTACTCTTTCCACCTCTGGTAAATATCATAGAATATTTTTTATGCTTAATTTCCATTCAAGGTGTAATTGTTAAAATTCTATGGGAAAAAAATTCTAATTTGCTGTTCATGTGTATGCACAAATGCTAGCTATGTAATTAGCCTTAGCAAGAAGGAGTCGGCAATGTTGTTCCAGGTTAAAAATGATTAAAATGCTTCCTTTCTTAAAATCTAGTTCTCTACTCACCATAGACAGTGAGACTGAATGTGTTGAGCGGCGTCTCTGATATGGTGCTGGTGACTGTATAAAGTCCAGAGTCTGTGGTTCTGGTGTTTGTGATGGTCAGAGATCCGGTGTGATCCAGTTTCAGTCTGTCTCTGAATCTCTCATCAGGAACATTTGTCTTATTCTTCTCTCTGTAGATTTTAGCTATGATACTGTTGTGTCCAAAACTCCACATTATCAGTTCATCTGTCTGTATTTCAGTATCAGAGTTTAGAGCGACAGATTCTCCCTCAGTCACTGACACTGACTTCACTGCATCAACACCAAACACTCCTGAACAACAAAACAGACATGTTAACTTAGAATTTGGAGATTTGCTAGATTGAGGTTTTTTTTTTTTTTTTTGTTTTTTTTTTTTTTTTTTTTGCCATTTTTAAATTATTTAAAAATGTACAACTCTTTACTTCACTAACTTCAATGTAGCTATATTGCAATGAATTAAACCATATCATTGGCAGAGAAAAATGACAAAAAGTGAAGCCATGAATATACTTACCACTCAGACTCCATAAGCACAAACAGAAGAATATAATCATGTCAAATATTTGTTTTGCCATTTCGCTGATGGGTGTCAAATAACAACGGCTCCTACTTTTGAAAATGGTAGGTCCTAATAGAACAGAATGTTATGGTAAACATTTGACCGTTAATCGATCGATTATGGCGGGCCGGAAGGTTCAAAAATAGGACTAATGATTTGTCGTGGGAAGTCACTATACTCATATATATACATATATATATCGATGAGCTGAAGTGGACAGTGCTGCCTGTCTGTCGTGAAGTGGTTTAGTGAAACTCTGAGAGCGTTTAAACTCCTCTACAGGGCTTCAGACTCAGAGACTGTATGACTTCTCGCAGATGGTTTACATCGCCTCGCTGCAAAAGCTTGGCTCTCACACTATACGACAGTATTGCCAAATATTTTCAAAAGAAAGTAGCTAACGTCTTCCATAAAAAGTCGCTAAATATTGCTAGATTACGTCATACGTCAATTAGCATATTCATGATGTCATCGCGTCGTACTTGCGTTCTGCCTGCCTGTGTAAATTAATATAATATAATATAATATAATATAATATAGCCGAATGCCAAATAAAGCTGCTCTCTTTTCTTGTTTGTTTGTTTGTTTGTTTGTCAGACAGACAATAGGACGAGTAACTTAGCTATGATGTGAATGACTACATTTTTATGGGCCTATGTGAAAAATTATCTGAATTGAGAGAATTCGGGAACTGGATGAACTAAAGCTCTGTGACAGTGAGTATTGCGAGTAATAAGCACAAGAAAAGAAAATAAATTAAAATGGTCAAACTAAAATTCTTTAAAAAAAAAACAAAACAAAACAAAAGAAAAGCAGATAGGCCTAAGTGATAAGTAGGCTACGTGAAGAAAAAAAAAACACTGCTTATTCACGTCTGTCAGCAGCCGTGCGCTCAGCAGATGAACAGCATGCTGCTCCTCCTCTCAGCCATTCACTGAAGAGGGTAGACGCAGCTAGAGAGTGACGGCAGGGAGAAAGCAAACTTCGCGCTCGCAGGACAGTAGGCTACTGGCAACATCTGGAGGTTACATAGGTAGGCCTATGTCAAAAAAGTCGCTAGTCGCTTTTTAAAAAAAAAATAAAAAAAAAATGTCGCTAAAAATAACAACAAAGTTGGCGCTAAGTTGGCAACACTGCACAGCGACAGTTACAACTCCATTTATCCATTTTTAAGAAGTAGCGCAAGCGCTTGGAGTACAGAAAGGGGCATTTTGTCCGCTCGCTTCCGGTCTAATTAGGCCTATCATATTTTTACAATTATAATTGCCATTTTATTAACTAAATTCAACTGATTCTATTCAGAGCTGATATAAGATGTGATGAGTTGTGCTCGTTAACATCAGTGGTAGCATGCCGTCTCACACACACCTATAGACTCCAGGAAAATGGACAGAAGGATGTTTTGTTAACAGAAAGAAGAAAATATAACTTTCTAAATACATGATTTAAACAGTGTAAACAATATTATAAGGAGGAAATTTAACTCTATGCCAGTGGTTCTGAGTCATGCCGCCTGACCCTGACCCTTGTGACTGGTTTTGTGGTCCAGGGTCACATATAGCCTATGTGACCCTGGACCACAAAACCAGTCACAAGGGTAATTTTTTAAAAAAATTAAGATTTATACATAATCTGAAAGTGGAATAAATAAGCTTTCCATTGATGTATGGTTTGTTAGGATAGGACAATATTTGGCTGAGATAGAACTATTTGATTTCCATTTATGTTCTCAATTTTGCTGTATTCACTCACAAAAATATACATTTTTATATATATTTACGGTAGGAAATGTACAAAATATCTTCATGGAACATTATCTTTACTTAATACCCTAATGATTTTTGGCATAAAAGGGAAATCAATAATTTTGACCCATAAAATGAATTGTTGCCACAAATATAGCCTACCTGTGCGACTTGTGACTGGTTTTGTGGCCTTAGATTTATGGCAGCAGTGGTCGGAAACAGTCAGATTATTTTGATAGCGGCTAGTTCTGAAATTGATCTGTCATGACAGCAACAGTTAATCCCAATAACTTCGTCTTTAGTAATGTTGACTTCAAAATAAAAGTAGTCTACAAAAACGTTTTTGCAGCAATGTTTTCTTTTGAGAAGAATTGAGAGCTTTTAATTTGAAAAGTTCTGAAAGACATTCAAAAGAGTCTGTGGATCGCTTCGTTGCAGATAAAACTGCAACGCATCTTACCATAATACAAAAAAAAAATCTATCATAGGCCTACTTATATCTGATTAATCACAGTGTATATAGTGTAAGGCATGTTTGTTGTAAAGCTGCTGTAGAATGATTTGTATTGTGAAAAGTGTTATACAAACAAAACTGATGTGGAAAATTCAAACTAAAAAGGAGATCTTAGATTTTGAATTGATTTATTTAATACTTTCTTAAATTATTTTTCTTTAATATAATGTCTACAGCCTTTCAAGAACATCTCCACTTTCCTGAGTATCCAATTAATCAGTGTTTGATGGTGACATTTCCTCTCTCTTCTTCTGTTGAAGACTTCTGGATCTGATGTCATAAACCAGCACAGCAACAGTAGCCACGCCCACCAGAGCAGAGAGAGCCAATCGAATCACAGCTTCAGTAAAACCACAACAGTGGATACTGGCTTCTGAAAGAAGAAATAAACAATGCTAAAATATAAATATGGTTAATTTATATATATATACACACACACACACTGTACGCGCACACGCACACACATATAGTGCCAGTGATGTACCTGCTGAACATGGCCGACAGAGTTGAGTGTTGTTGAGATGTAGGGTCTGGTTGCTGATGGGATTGTTCACCACACAACTATACGAGTCATCCAGACACTCCAGATGTAGAGAGAGATCAGACGGGCTCCTGAGATCAGACACACTCATGCTGGAGAATACACTGTTCCCTTTGTACCAGGAGAGAGTCACATGACTCACATTCACAGCTGAACACACCAATGAACAAGATGATGATGATGAAGATGAAGACTTTTGTGAAGAGTTACTGCTGATGACAGGAGCAGGCAAAGGAGCTGGAAAACAGAGAACAAATATAATTAACAGTAATTTATGTTTTATTTGTCAGTATATGATGTGTTGATTGAAATTGCATCACATATAGAGGTCAAAGCTGACACTGACAATATTGTCATGAACCCCTCTCTCAACATTTATAAATGATTCATGTTTAAAATGGAATTAAATAATCAGTATTAAGCAAAACTGATTAAAAAATATATTGCAGAGAAAATTGTCATTTCCACATGATCAAATCATTGTAGATGTGTTAGAAATGGTCATGACTTTCAGAAAAGAGACAAAGATGACAGATTTCTCTTGTGATGTATGTTGGACATTTATTATAGAAATACATTTTTCAAAAACAAATGCATCTATTTGTACAAAGACCATACTTACGTACGTTTTTGGTGGCCATTGTTAGTAGCGATATTAAATTAACAAAAGTGTGAAAAGAGTTTTAACTCACCATAGACAGTAAGATTGAATGTGTTGAGCGGTGTCTCTGATCTGGTGCTTCTGACTGTATAAAGTCCAGAGTCTGTGGTTCTGGTGTTTGTGATGGTCAGAGATCCGGTGTGATCCAGTTTCAGTCTGTCTCTGAATCTCTCATCAGGAACATTTGTCTTATTCTTCTCTCTGTAGATTTTAGCTATGATACTGTTGTGTCCAAAACTCCACATTATCAGTTCATCTGTCTGTATTTCAGTAAGATCAGAGTTTAGAGTGACAGATTCTCCCTCAGTCACTGACACTGACTTCACTGCATCAACACCAAACACTCCTGCAGAACAAAACAGACATGTTAACTCAGAATTTGGAGATTTACTAGATTTTTTGTCATTGTCATTTCTAATTTATCATTGAAAAAGACTAACTTCCATGGATATATCAAGAATGTGCAATACATTTAAAATAAAATTTGATGTCCCAGGAAGAGCAAAAATGACAACAAGTCTGATAAAACAAAAATGAATAACGGAACGTAAGTAATAATAGAATGGTGTGTATGTGGACAAATGATAATATAAAAATAAGTGAAGTGAAGCCATGAAAATACTTACCACTCAGACTCCATAAGCACAAACATAAGAATATAATCATGTCAAAAATTTTCTTTGTCATTTCGCAGAACGATTTCAAAGAACAACAAAGGCTACGTTTAAACACAACGAAATGCAAAACACAACATAAATGTCATAATAAACGTTGAACGTTTTGTAATAAAACGACAAAGAGCTGAAGGAGACAGAGCAGACCTATGTTTAGGGTTAGTTGGTCTGTTGAAAGGTGTGAAAGAGTCAGTGTGAAATAAATACCCTCTACGTTCGAAAATCACTTGCTGACGACAGAGCTTAATGCTTATTGGTTCAATGGAGCTCTGTTCTGTTCTGTTCTGCTCTAAAGCATAGGAATTTTAAATATCTGATATGATTTTAGTTGCACCAAATTGGTAGAGATCAGTAACTTACATCTTGTTTATATTCATTTATTTTTTACCTCATCTTTTATTTTCATTTACATATTCTGTTGCCTATTACTGTAATTCCTACACCTTCAATTCCTTATATGTTGTGTTGTAGCCTACTGTAGCCTACTGTCCAAGTAGCCTAGTACTCAAAACGCTTTGGTAAAATTGTACATGTGGATTGTGGACATTCTTTCCCGAGTTTGAGAAAGAAAGAAGAGAATTATCTGGTCAATGCAAACAGCAGATGGCGGTAATGCTCTGTTTTAGTTTGCGATCCCAGAAAAGCAAACTTTTTATTTTTTATTATTTTACTGTGCTTCAACAACACAAACAAACAAGGTACACTATCAAATCTCTGAATATAACTGCAATTGTTTAGCCTTAGGTTAAGCATAGCCAGTGCAAAGAACAGAAAACTCATAATAGAACAAACAAATAATTAAGTAAAAAGAAATACAAAAAGAAATAAAATGAAAATTAAATCAAAAGGAGCTTTTTAAATTAATTTAAACGTATCATTTTTTTAAATGATTTTTTTGAACGAACGTATAGAAACATTTATTTATTTTTTTACGTTTTCTGCAGACATATAAAGGGTGTTACAACAGATGTAAAATGAAACAAGGTTTCTGAAAGAAAAAGAAAATCAACAGAACAGTTCTACACAGCAATATAGACTGCATCTGTTACAGGCATCACTTAATAGGAAACAATGGCATTAGTGAAATGGGCTCTATGAAGCACTGTACTGGCTTTCTAAAAATGTTAAAGTAATAATTATCATAAAAATCACAACCTACTGTCTCAGTTTTGGGGAGACTGGGGTAAAACATGTTTTAATTCTTTAATTAATTTCTTTAATTAATCTTAAAGGAATTGGTATATGACTCTGTACTGTTAATATTTTTTTAATAGAATGATCACTGTAATTGGAATTTTTCACAAAACTCTCCGAAATGCTCCATTAACGTAAGGAGCTCTGAAACACTGCCAGCGGGACATTAAACAGGAAGTGTCTGTCCGAGCTCAAAACAGGTTTTGCGTGGGAACGCAAAAGTTTTGCGTGGGAACGCAAATAACTTTGCGAGGGAACGCAAACGTTTTGCGTGGGAACGCAAAGTTTCTCGGGGGAACGCAAAAGATTTAAAAAAAAAAAAAAAAATTCTCCCATCCTAAAATTTTTTCCACCACCATGTCCCTTTAGGGGCTCCGTACTACGACCTTATAATTTTCACAATTATTTAAAACCGGTTTGTTACAACACTCATTTAGAAAGGCATTGAACTTCCAATAACCTTTGTTTTTTTTAATTGCTTGGTTGTGGGTTCTAAAACGATGAACGAGATCTAAATCTAAATCTTAATATTCTAAAACGAGATCTATGAAACAATGATCCGTTAACGGAGCTTTAGAAATTGTAGATTTTGAGGCATATTTTAGAATGTCACTGACCATCCAATAATCAATTAGTTTGCTCTCCCCATTTGGTTTAAACCATGAAAAACATTCAACCTCGGGATTTAAATATCGCCAGACATCACTCAATTTATTTTCTGTCATCAAAAAAAATCAACACTAACATTAAGCCACCCCTTGTTAAGTCTGGGAGGCCATCTATCTTTCCACTCGTCAGGAACCATATTCCAGTCCCCTCCTACTAAAACATTATCAGATGGGTACTGTACTTTAGTTTCTGAGATCATATTAGAAATATATTTTAATAATTTCTGGTTTTGAGCTATATTGTTAAATCCATAAATATTAATTAGAATGGAAAAAAAGACCATCAGTTTACAGTACCACTATCAACCAGTGATCACTTCCATCAGCTTTATAAAGGATGACTTCCCCAGGACATTTGTTGAAGCTTATTGCAGAAGAAAAGCAAACTAATAGACAGCAGGTGGTAGTAGCCTAATGCAACTTTTTGGATGCCAGCTGCCTTAAAACACCAAGGAAGAAGAAAGAAGAAAAGCTTGTATGGGGCTGGATGGATCTAAGACAGAATTAAAGAAATTGGATAATTTACAGTCTAGTAGGGATGGGCAAATGAAGCCTCATGAAGCACTGCACTGAGGCAGAGAATGCCTAATAAGGCGAGAAGTTTCACTCTCACTACACTTCCGGCTTCTGAACTGGTTGCAGTTCCACTCTGATTCCATATGAGGGCGCTCACAGGACGAGTGCAGAATGAATGGAGGTCAATGGCGGTATACCCCTCAAAATCCACTTTTCTCAGGATATAATTTTTTGTCTAGTAATTTGAATGTTGTATTCGAAAGGAGATGCAAAGAAATTACACATTGCTGGGTGTTAGATTTTTTAGAGTCACTTATTTGCTTTAAAAAGTCTTTCAAAATGTCAATGACGTCAGAATGCTGACGTCATTAGCAGAATGCTAGCGTGTTATGGGCAACAACAACTCAACCTGTAAGAAATCAAAACGACATAAGTACTCGTTCATTCAACTTTCGACCTAAAACCCATGTTGAACTTGGAAAATCTACAATCAGATTTGAGATTTCTCAACGGCAATCGGGTGAAAGAGACACATTTAGCTGTCTAGCCCCATTGACTCCCATTCATTTTGCACTCATGGCGATCGCCCCCAGTGGAACTCTGGTGGTACTACAACCAAAATTCGGTACAATAGAGCTTAATAGGGAGTGGCCAGGCTCTCCGTAGACGGGCTCTGGTAGGGCTATTATGTCGCCTTGTTAAGTAAATTGTCGTATGTCATAATTTCGGCTTTTAATGTCATAGTTATGACTTAATGTCATGATTTCTGCTTAGTATGTCAATTTCAACTGCATTATTATGAATATGCAAGTCAAAGTTTTGACTTTTCATCTCATAATTATGGATTAGTATCAGGGGCGTCACTAGGCCCTTTTTAGGGGGGCTTCAGCCCAGCCCCCCTAAAAAATATTTGATTAATACATTTTTGATCGCTTCAGTCCCCTTTTAAAAAACTCATTTGAAACGGCGGCAAGCTGGGTCAAGTTCAGATGTCGTGCCGAATTTCGACCCCTGCCGAATTATTACCCCCCTAGTATTGGTAGGTTTAGGATTAGTTGTGGGGGAGGGGTTAGGATTAGGGGTGGGGTTAGGATTAGGCAATCAGGTACTGACTTCAACGAGGGGGGTAATAATTTGGCAGGGGGTCGAAATTCGGCACAACACCTGCTCCTCCCCTTATCTGAGTCTGCTTGGATTTAGCGCTTTTTTTAATCTGCAGGGGTGCCGAGCAGAGCGAACATCAGAGAGTACAAGGTGTGTCGTGAGTGCATTTATTGATAGATTGCAATGATATTACATCTGCATCGGTGCAGTTCTTTGTCATAAATGCATTGCAGTTTACATAATGTAATGTTACTAGAGCATTGGGACTCGGGAGCAACACAGGACGGTTCGGTTTCTCATCCGAGCGCAAATTTTAGCAGCACGACTGACGCTTCAGTTTACGGTCAAGTGCGAGTTAAGAATAAGTAGCTAAACTAAACATTTTATATTTGACAGTTTTTTAGGTCATAAATGTTAAACGAATGACAAAAATAATTAGAAAACTAATAAACTTTTGTCTAATTTCGCCATTTTGAGCTGAAAATAGGCCTATATAACGTGTAATTATGTCATTGTGAGGGGACAAGAAACTAACAAAGCCGTTTTCATAGGCACAAGATTAATAATGCATGTGTAGGGGAGACCGGGGACAGTTGCAACACTTTTTGCATTTCTCTCAATTACTCAGAGACTATTTGAACTAGACCAACCAAATTTGTATATATTAAACTTGCATCTGTCTGCTAATTACCCATACCATTTAAAGATGATTATATATGACATATCGTTCACAGTATTTATTTGAATGGAAGAAGTCAGATGTTGCAACTGACCCCGACCCAGGGGACAGTTGCAACACAACCCAGGGACGGTTGCAACATGTTAAAAATACCTTAGATTTCATTAATTAACTTAAGCTTTTTGTCTCAATGAGCAAAGAATTCTGAAAATATTAACTGTTTATAGGCCTACTATAATATTATATTACAGTATTATTTATTTCAATAATATTATTGTAGCCTATTATTTATTTATTTAGTGATATTTATCAAATAACAGTTATTGAGTTTTGTTTGTTCATGTGTAGAACATAGGCCTACATAGATTCAGTGTGCAGGTGTTACAGATGCTATTCAATCTCTCCATATTTAAGTGTCATACAGGAAGAATTGAACAATTTGCAATGCAACAAACTTTTATTAAACATGCAATTTATAACTTGTTGCAACCGTCCCCGACCCTATCAGCCATGACAGAACATCATACGCCTGCTAGACACACTGACTTTGACACAGGCTAACCATGTCACTTAGAAGTCAACAAAACAATAATTCAAACTAAGTAAGTTTTGATTAATTCATACAAAATTTCAGGACAGTATGACAAAAATACATCTCATGAAAAAATTTACTTTCATACCTCCAAAACAAGATTTGTTCAATAAATGCAGCAGCAGATGTTGAATATGTCTACTGTCTTCTTGGTGGGGGGAGGGTCTAACTGTGCATGTGCAGTGTGAGTGTCATCACTCTAGCTTGTTTCTGATTGGAGAAAAATGACATGTTGCAACCATCCCCTGTTGCAACTGTCCCCGGTCTCCCCTACATGTTGAGAATTAATATAATACAATTTGTAGCCTTCAGTAAATTAAAAAAGTTCAGCTTTAGGAGGGGAAGAGACAGGGCAAGATCAGGAGACTGAGAGAAACAGACAGACAGAGTGATGGAGATGAGGAGAGAGCAGGTTTTAAATCTATTTCTTATCCTTTTTTGGCCTTCAAACGTCTTGAAATGCACATATCAGAGAAATAAAAATGTTTAACCCCATAACAACTTCAAATTTATGACCTCTTTGATTATAAAGCCCTGTCTACGGCCATATATTAGGCCTAGATCAATAATAAATGTGTACATATTGTGAATGAATTTAATAAACTTAGTTACCTAGCTTTCCTGGTAGCTTTGTCTGAGAAAATGATTCATAAATCAACCTATCAGTTGACCCTATGTTTATTTTCTTCACTGACAGACAAAAATGAAAAGCCTATATCAGTCAAAGCTCAGCTTTAGGAGGGGAAAAGACAGAGCAAGATAAAAACAAAGAGAAATATAGCTGCAAGCAGCAATACGGGGCCAAGCCCTGCAAGGCAGAGCAAGCAACAGCCGCTGTAGCGCAATGCGGAGCCAGAAGAGCAAAACATCAGAAATTTAATGTACATCAAGCACAGTAAGCACATCAATTACAGCAGCACAGCTAGCATTTAAGCACCAACAGCAGTGCAGAGCCGGAAGGAATTTAAATTATTATTTTATACACAATTTCAAAGTCGCCCCACACTGGTCTCGAACCCACGACCACAATGGTTCGGGATTCATGACGCATGGTTGAACCACTTGCGCCACCCAGAGGACATGTTTTACAAAGCTGCAGAGGAGAGGCTTCAGTGTGTGAATGAGCACACAAAATCATGTTAACGAGATTAGCATGCTAAGCTAACTTAATGCTAATATAGCTTATGATGTGGTACATCCAATGCTGGCAAAATAGATATCCTCAGATTCGACATGACGCAAGGAATCGATAGACACCAATTTTATGATTTTGTGACAAACTGTTCACAAGTTACAGCCTCTGAACCAATTATGGGTTGACCTCATTAAGTTTGCGACATCATAACTTTTTTTTTCCAGTATAGCAAAAAAATCGGGGACAGTACTTTTATGCGGCTCAGTCCGAAGATCATTTGAGTACATGTTTGGACAAAATTAGACCAATTTTGAAGGAGGAGTAGCGAAAAAACTGTTTTACATTCACTCCAATATGGCGGCCAGTCACATTGTTGATAAATAACATATGAGATATCGTTGAAATCGGCATAAGCCAAGGAATATATTGACATAAAGAAATCAAATTTCAAGCAATGTTAGCAAAAGTTATAAGCGTTTTTTCAAAAAACAATGATATCTCTGGAACACTAGGTGGCGCTGTGATCAAATTTCTCAGGTACCTTCGGGCCATGCTAATGATGATCCATACCAAATTTGGTGAAGAAATTTCAAATAGTTTAAAAGATATTGCAAATTATGACATCATTCAAAATGGCGGACACGTGGTACATCCCATCATGGCAAAATCGATATCCACGGATTTGTCATGACCCAAGGAATCGATAGACACCAAGTTTATAATTTTCTGACAAACTGTTCATAAGTTATTGGCCAAAATATGCATTTTCCATATCTCATGACCCGTAGGTGGCGCTGTTCCCAACTTTGGCATGGAACCTCAGATCATGCTTCCGATGAAGTGTACCAATTTTCGTTTCGATTGATCAAAGTTTGGCCGAGCTATAGCTTCTGAACCAATTTTGGGTCGACCTCGTTAAGTTTGCGACGTCATAACTTTTGATCAGAGAAGAATAAAAAAAATCGGGGACAGTACTTTTATGCGGCTCAGTCCGAAGATCATTTGAGTACATGTTTGGACAAAATTAGACCAATTTTGAAGGAGGAGTAGCAAAAAAACTGCATACTGTACTTTTCAAAATGGCCACTACTGTAATGGGCGGAGTCTTAATGTAAGATATTGGTTCTAATCAGCATGATGAGATGAATCAGGTGTACTAAGTTTCATTTTTCTAGATCAAAGGGTTCAAAAGTTATAACCATTTCAATGTTGAATTTTTGAACTGCTGGTGGCGCTATAGAGTTGGACCTAGAGACTCAAAAATTGCTACAATTACTTTTCATTACCATCACTACAAGTGTGCCAAATTTCATCATTTTCCTATGTATGGTTCATAGGGCTGCCATAGACTTCAAGAGGAGGAAGAAGAATAATAATAATAAATATAGCTGCAAGCAGCAATACGGGGCCAAGCCCTGCAAGGCACAGCAAGCAAAAGCCACTGTAGCGCAATGCGGAGCCAGAAGAGCAAAACATCAGAAATTTAATGTACATCAAGCACAGCAAGTTCTGTAAGCACATCAATTACAGCAACACAGCAAGCATTTAAGCACCAACAGCAGTGCGGAGCCAGAAGAACAAAAAGAGCAGAAATTGAATATACATGTAAATGTACATCAAGCACAGCAGCGCAGCAAGCATTTAAGCACCAACAGCAGTGCAGAGCGCAAGAACAAAAACAGCAGAAATTAAATGTAAATGAAGCACAGCGAGCATTTAAGCACCAACAGCAGTGCAGAGCCGGAAGGAATTTAAATGACAACTTTAAAGTCATCCCACATGGGACTCGAACCCACGACCAGAATGGCTCAGGATTTTAGATTTATGGTTTAGCAGATTGCACCACTCAGAGGACGTACAATCACAAACTTCAGAGGAGAGGCTTCAGTGTAAGAATGAGCACACAAAAGCAAGTTAACCAGATTAGCATGCTAAGCTATCTTAATGCTAATGTAGCTTATAACATGGTACATCCAATCCTGGCAAAATAGATATCCTCGGATTCGACATGACGCAAGGAATCAATAGACACCAATTTTATGATTTTGTGACAAACTGTTCACAAGTTACAGCCTCTGAACCAATTATGGGTCGACCTCATTAAGTTTGCGACATCATAACTTTTTTTTTTCCAGTATAGCAAAAAAATCGGGGACAGTACTTTTATGCGGCTCAGTCCGAAGATCATTTGAGCACATGTTTGGACAAAATTAGACCAATTTTGAAGGAGGAGTAGCGAAAAAACTGTTTTACATTCACTCCAATATGGCAGCCAGTCACATTGTTGAAAAATAACATATGAGATATCGTTGAAATCGGCATAAGCCAAGGAATATATTGACATAAAGAAATCAAATTTCAAGCAATGTTAGCAAAAGTTATAAGCGTTTTTAAAAAAAACAATGATATCTCTGGAACACTAGGAGGCGCTGTGATCAAACTTCTCAGGTACCTTCGGGCCATGCTAATGACGATCCATACCAAATTTGGTGAAGAAATTTCAAATAGTTTAAAAGATATTGCAAATTATGACAAAATTCAAAATGGCGGACACGTGGTACATCCCATCATGGCAAAATCAATATCCACGGATTCATCATGACCCAAGGAATCGATAGACACCAAGTTTATAATTTTCTGACAAACCGTTCACAAGTTATTGGCCAAAATATGCATTTTCCATATCTCATGACCCGTAGGTGGCGCTGTTCCCAACTTTGGCATGGAACCTCAGATCATGCTTCCGATGAAGCGTACCAATTTTCGTTTCGATTGATCAAAGTTTGGCCGAGATACAGCCGCTGAACCAATTTTAGGTCGAACTTGTTAACTTTGTGACGTCATAACTTTTGATCAGAGAAGAATAAAAAAAATCGGGGACAGTACTTTTATGCGGCTCAGTCCGAAGATCATTTGAGCACATGTTTGGACAAAATTAGACCAATTTTGAAGGAGGAGTAGCGAAAAAACTGTTTTACATTCGCTCAAATATGGCGGCCAGTCACATTGTTGAAAAATAACATATGAGATATCGTTGAAATCAGCATAAGCCAAGGATATAATTTTCTGACAAATCGTTCACAAGTTATTGGCCAAAATATGCATTTTCCATATCTCATGACCTGTAGGTGGTGCTGTTCCCAACTTTGGCATGGTACATCAGATCATGCTTCCGATGAAGCGTACCAATTTTCGTTTCGATTGATCAAAGTTTGGCCGAACTATAGCTTCTGAACCAATTTTGGGTCGACCTCGTTAAGTTTGCGACATCATAACTTTTTTTTTTCCAGTATAGCAAAAAAATCGGGGACAGTACTTTTATGCGGCTCAGTCCGAAGATCATTTGAGGACATGTTTGGACAAAATTAGACCAATTTTGAAGGAGGAGTAGCAAAAAAACTGCATACTGTACTTTTCAAATAGGCCACTACTGTAATGGGCGGAGTCTTAATGGACTATATTGGTCTTGATCAGCATGATGAGAGGAATCAAGTGTACTAAGTTTCATTTTTCTAGATCAAAGGGTTCAAAAGTTATAACCATTTCAATGTTGAATTTTTGAACTGCTGGTGGCGCTATAGAGTTGGTCCTAGAGACTCAAAAATTGCTACATTTACTATTCATGGCCATCACTACAAGTGTGCCAAATTTCATCATTTTCCTATGTACGGTTCATAGGGCTGCCATAGACTCCCATTTGCGGAAGAAGAATTGTTATTCTGACAATAACAATTGCTAATATAGCTGCAAGCAGCAATACGGGGCCAAGCCCTGCAAGGCAGAGCAAGCAACAGCCGCTGTAGCGCAATGCGGAGCCAGAAGAGCAAAACATCAGAAATTTAATGTACATCAAGCACAGTAAGCACATCAATTACAGCAGCACAGCTAGCATTTAAGCACCAACAGCAGTGCAGAGCCGGAAGGAATTTAAATTATTATTTTATACACAATTTCAAAGTCGCCCCACACTGGTCTCGAACCCACGACCACAATGGTTCGGGATTCATGACGCATGGTTGAACCACTTGCGCCACCCAGAGGACATGTTTTACAAAGCTGCAGAGGAGAGGCTTCAGTGTGTGAATGAGCACACAAAATCATGTTAACGAGATTAGCATGCTAAGCTAACTTAATGCTAATATAGCTTATGATGTGGTACATCCAATGCTGGCAAAATAGATATCCTCAGATTCGACATGACGCAAGGAATCGATAGACACCAATTTTATGATTTTGTGACAAACTGTTCACAAGTTACAGCCTCTGAACCAATTATGGGTTGACCTCATTAAGTTTGCGACATCATAACTTTTTTTTTCCAGTATAGCAAAAAAATCGGGGACAGTACTTTTATGCGGCTCAGTCCGAAGATCATTTGAGTACATGTTTGGACAAAATTAGACCAATTTTGAAGGAGGAGTAGCGAAAAAACTGTTTTACATTCACTCCAATATGGCGGCCAGTCACATTGTTGATAAATAACATATGAGATATCGTTGAAATCGGCATAAGCCAAGGAATATATTGACATAAAGAAATCAAATTTCAAGCAATGTTAGCAAAAGTTATAAGCGTTTTTTCAAAAAACAATGATATCTCTGGAACACTAGGTGGCGCTGTGATCAAATTTCTCAGGTACCTTCGGGCCATGCTAATGATGATCCATACCAAATTTGGTGAAGAAATTTCAAATAGTTTAAAAGATATTGCAAATTATGACATCATTCAAAATGGCGGACACGTGGTACATCCCATCATGGCAAAATCGATATCCACGGATTTGTCATGACCCAAGGAATCGATAGACACCAAGTTTATAATTTTCTGACAAACTGTTCATAAGTTATTGGCCAAAATATGCATTTTCCATATCTCATGACCCGTAGGTGGCGCTGTTCCCAACTTTGGCATGGAACCTCAGATCATGCTTCCGATGAAGTGTACCAATTTTCGTTTCGATTGATCAAAGTTTGGCCGAGCTATAGCTTCTGAACCAATTTTGGGTCGACCTCGTTAAGTTTGCGACGTCATAACTTTTGATCAGAGAAGAATAAAAAAAATCGGGGACAGTACTTTTATGCGGCTCAGTCCGAAGATCATTTGAGTACATGTTTGGACAAAATTAGACCAATTTTGAAGGAGGAGTAGCAAAAAAACTGCATACTGTACTTTTCAAAATGGCCACTACTGTAATGGGCGGAGTCTTAATGTAAGATATTGGTTCTAATCAGCATGATGAGATGAATCAGGTGTACTAAGTTTCATTTTTCTAGATCAAAGGGTTCAAAAGTTATAACCATTTCAATGTTGAATTTTTGAACTGCTGGTGGCGCTATAGAGTTGGACCTAGAGACTCAAAAATTGCTACAATTACTTTTCATTACCATCACTACAAGTGTGCCAAATTTCATCATTTTCCTATGTATGGTTCATAGGGCTGCCATAGACTTCAAGAGGAGGAAGAAGAATAATAATAATAAATATAGCTGCAAGCAGCAATACGGGGCCAAGCCCTGCAAGGCACAGCAAGCAAAAGCCACTGTAGCGCAATGCGGAGCCAGAAGAGCAAAACATCAGAAATTTAATGTACATCAAGCACAGCAAGTTCTGTAAGCACATCAATTACAGCAACACAGCAAGCATTTAAGCACCAACAGCAGTGCGGAGCCAGAAGAACAAAAAGAGCAGAAATTGAATATACATGTAAATGTACATCAAGCACAGCAGCGCAGCAAGCATTTAAGCACCAACAGCAGTGCAGAGCGCAAGAACAAAAACAGCAGAAATTAAATGTAAATGAAGCACAGCGAGCATTTAAGCACCAACAGCAGTGCAGAGCCGGAAGGAATTTAAATGACAACTTTAAAGTCATCCCACATGGGACTCGAACCCACGACCAGAATGGCTCAGGATTTTAGATTTATGGTTTAGCAGATTGCACCACTCAGAGGACGTACAATCACAAACTTCAGAGGAGAGGCTTCAGTGTAAGAATGAGCACACAAAAGCAAGTTAACCAGATTAGCATGCTAAGCTATCTTAATGCTAATGTAGCTTATAACATGGTACATCCAATCCTGGCAAAATAGATATCCTCGGATTCGACATGACGCAAGGAATCAATAGACACCAATTTTATGATTTTGTGACAAACTGTTCACAAGTTACAGCCTCTGAACCAATTATGGGTCGACCTCATTAAGTTTGCGACATCATAACTTTTTTTTTTCCAGTATAGCAAAAAAATCGGGGACAGTACTTTTATGCGGCTCAGTCCGAAGATCATTTGAGCACATGTTTGGACAAAATTAGACCAATTTTGAAGGAGGAGTAGCGAAAAAACTGTTTTACATTCACTCCAATATGGCAGCCAGTCACATTGTTGAAAAATAACATATGAGATATCGTTGAAATCGGCATAAGCCAAGGAATATATTGACATAAAGAAATCAAATTTCAAGCAATGTTAGCAAAAGTTATAAGCGTTTTTAAAAAAAACAATGATATCTCTGGAACACTAGGAGGCGCTGTGATCAAACTTCTCAGGTACCTTCGGGCCATGCTAATGACGATCCATACCAAATTTGGTGAAGAAATTTCAAATAGTTTAAAAGATATTGCAAATTATGACAAAATTCAAAATGGCGGACACGTGGTACATCCCATCATGGCAAAATCAATATCCACGGATTCATCATGACCCAAGGAATCGATAGACACCAAGTTTATAATTTTCTGACAAACCGTTCACAAGTTATTGGCCAAAATATGCATTTTCCATATCTCATGACCCGTAGGTGGCGCTGTTCCCAACTTTGGCATGGAACCTCAGATCATGCTTCCGATGAAGCGTACCAATTTTCGTTTCGATTGATCAAAGTTTGGCCGAGATACAGCCGCTGAACCAATTTTAGGTCGAACTTGTTAACTTTGTGACGTCATAACTTTTGATCAGAGAAGAATAAAAAAAATCGGGGACAGTACTTTTATGCGGCTCAGTCCGAAGATCATTTGAGCACATGTTTGGACAAAATTAGACCAATTTTGAAGGAGGAGTAGCGAAAAAACTGTTTTACATTCGCTCAAATATGGCGGCCAGTCACATTGTTGAAAAATAACATATGAGATATCGTTGAAATCAGCATAAGCCAAGGATATAATTTTCTGACAAATCGTTCACAAGTTATTGGCCAAAATATGCATTTTCCATATCTCATGACCTGTAGGTGGTGCTGTTCCCAACTTTGGCATGGTACATCAGATCATGCTTCCGATGAAGCGTACCAATTTTCGTTTCGATTGATCAAAGTTTGGCCGAACTATAGCTTCTGAACCAATTTTGGGTCGACCTCGTTAAGTTTGCGACATCATAACTTTTTTTTTTCCAGTATAGCAAAAAAATCGGGGACAGTACTTTTATGCGGCTCAGTCCGAAGATCATTTGAGGACATGTTTGGACAAAATTAGACCAATTTTGAAGGAGGAGTAGCAAAAAAACTGCATACTGTACTTTTCAAATAGGCCACTACTGTAATGGGCGGAGTCTTAATGGACTATATTGGTCTTGATCAGCATGATGAGAGGAATCAAGTGTACTAAGTTTCATTTTTCTAGATCAAAGGGTTCAAAAGTTATAACCATTTCAATGTTGAATTTTTGAACTGCTGGTGGCGCTATAGAGTTGGTCCTAGAGACTCAAAAATTGCTACATTTACTATTCATGGCCATCACTACAAGTGTGCCAAATTTCATCATTTTCCTATGTACGGTTCATAGGGCTGCCATAGACTCCCATTTGCGGAAGAAGAATTGTTATTCTGACAATAACAATTGCTAATATAGCTGCAAGCAGCAATACGGGGCCAAGCCCTGCAAGGCAGAGCAAGCAACAGCCGCTGTAGCGCAATGCGGAGCCAGAAGAGCAAAACATCAGAAATTTAATGTACATCAAGCACAGTAAGCACATCAATTACAGCAGCACAGCTAGCATTTAAGCACCAACAGCAGTGCAGAGCCGGAAGGAATTTAAATTATTATTTTATACACAATTTCAAAGTCGCCCCACACTGGTCTCGAACCCACGACCACAATGGTTCGGGATTCATGACGCATGGTTGAACCACTTGCGCCACCCAGAGGACATGTTTTACAAAGCTGCAGAGGAGAGGCTTCAGTGTGTGAATGAGCACACAAAATCATGTTAACGAGATTAGCATGCTAAGCTAACTTAATGCTAATATAGCTTATGATGTGGTACATCCAATGCTGGCAAAATAGATATCCTCAGATTCGACATGACGCAAGGAATCGATAGACACCAATTTTATGATTTTGTGACAAACTGTTCACAAGTTACAGCCTCTGAACCAATTATGGGTTGACCTCATTAAGTTTGCGACATCATAACTTTTTTTTTCCAGTATAGCAAAAAAATCGGGGACAGTACTTTTATGCGGCTCAGTCCGAAGATCATTTGAGTACATGTTTGGACAAAATTAGACCAATTTTGAAGGAGGAGTAGCGAAAAAACTGTTTTACATTCACTCCAATATGGCGGCCAGTCACATTGTTGATAAATAACATATGAGATATCGTTGAAATCGGCATAAGCCAAGGAATATATTGACATAAAGAAATCAAATTTCAAGCAATGTTAGCAAAAGTTATAAGCGTTTTTTCAAAAAACAATGATATCTCTGGAACACTAGGTGGCGCTGTGATCAAATTTCTCAGGTACCTTCGGGCCATGCTAATGATGATCCATACCAAATTTGGTGAAGAAATTTCAAATAGTTTAAAAGATATTGCAAATTATGACATCATTCAAAATGGCGGACACGTGGTACATCCCATCATGGCAAAATCGATATCCACGGATTTGTCATGACCCAAGGAATCGATAGACACCAAGTTTATAATTTTCTGACAAACTGTTCATAAGTTATTGGCCAAAATATGCATTTTCCATATCTCATGACCCGTAGGTGGCGCTGTTCCCAACTTTGGCATGGAACCTCAGATCATGCTTCCGATGAAGTGTACCAATTTTCGTTTCGATTGATCAAAGTTTGGCCGAGCTATAGCTTCTGAACCAATTTTGGGTCGACCTCGTTAAGTTTGCGACGTCATAACTTTTGATCAGAGAAGAATAAAAAAAATCGGGGACAGTACTTTTATGCGGCTCAGTCCGAAGATCATTTGAGTACATGTTTGGACAAAATTAGACCAATTTTGAAGGAGGAGTAGCAAAAAAACTGCATACTGTACTTTTCAAAATGGCCACTACTGTAATGGGCGGAGTCTTAATGTAAGATATTGGTTCTAATCAGCATGATGAGATGAATCAGGTGTACTAAGTTTCATTTTTCTAGATCAAAGGGTTCAAAAGTTATAACCATTTCAATGTTGAATTTTTGAACTGCTGGTGGCGCTATAGAGTTGGACCTAGAGACTCAAAAATTGCTACAATTACTTTTCATTACCATCACTACAAGTGTGCCAAATTTCATCATTTTCCTATGTATGGTTCATAGGGCTGCCATAGACTTCAAGAGGAGGAAGAAGAATAATAATAATAATAATAATAAGAAAACTAACAGATACAATAGGTGCCATAGCCCCTTCGGGGCTTGGCCCCTAATAATAATAAGAAAACTAACAGATACAATAGGTGCCATAGCCCCTTCGGGGCTTGGCCCCTAAATATAGCTGCAAGCAGCAATACGGGGCCAAGCCCTGCAAGGCAGAGCAAGCAACAGCCGCTGTAGCGCAATGCGGAGCCAGAAGAGCAAAACATCAGAAATTTAATGTACATCAAGCACAGTAAGCACATCAATTACAGCAGCACAGCTAGCATTTAAGCACCAACAGCAGTGCAGAGCCGGAAGGAATTTAAATTATTATTTTATACACAATTTCAAAGTCGCCCCACACTGGTCTCGAACCCACGACCACAATGGTTCGGGATTCATGACGCATGGTTGAACCACTTGCGCCACCCAGAGGACATGTTTTACAAAGCTGCAGAGGAGAGGCTTCAGTGTGTGAATGAGCACACAAAATCATGTTAACGAGATTAGCATGCTAAGCTAACTTAATGCTAATATAGCTTATGATGTGGTACATCCAATGCTGGCAAAATAGATATCCTCAGATTCGACATGACGCAAGGAATCGATAGACACCAATTTTATGATTTTGTGACAAACTGTTCACAAGTTACAGCCTCTGAACCAATTATGGGTTGACCTCATTAAGTTTGCGACATCATAACTTTTTTTTTCCAGTATAGCAAAAAAATCGGGGACAGTACTTTTATGCGGCTCAGTCCGAAGATCATTTGAGTACATGTTTGGACAAAATTAGACCAATTTTGAAGGAGGAGTAGCGAAAAAACTGTTTTACATTCACTCCAATATGGCGGCCAGTCACATTGTTGATAAATAACATATGAGATATCGTTGAAATCGGCATAAGCCAAGGAATATATTGACATAAAGAAATCAAATTTCAAGCAATGTTAGCAAAAGTTATAAGCGTTTTTTCAAAAAACAATGATATCTCTGGAACACTAGGTGGCGCTGTGATCAAATTTCTCAGGTACCTTCGGGCCATGCTAATGATGATCCATACCAAATTTGGTGAAGAAATTTCAAATAGTTTAAAAGATATTGCAAATTATGACATCATTCAAAATGGCGGACACGTGGTACATCCCATCATGGCAAAATCGATATCCACGGATTTGTCATGACCCAAGGAATCGATAGACACCAAGTTTATAATTTTCTGACAAACTGTTCATAAGTTATTGGCCAAAATATGCATTTTCCATATCTCATGACCCGTAGGTGGCGCTGTTCCCAACTTTGGCATGGAACCTCAGATCATGCTTCCGATGAAGTGTACCAATTTTCGTTTCGATTGATCAAAGTTTGGCCGAGCTATAGCTTCTGAACCAATTTTGGGTCGACCTCGTTAAGTTTGCGACGTCATAACTTTTGATCAGAGAAGAATAAAAAAAATCGGGGACAGTACTTTTATGCGGCTCAGTCCGAAGATCATTTGAGTACATGTTTGGACAAAATTAGACCAATTTTGAAGGAGGAGTAGCAAAAAAACTGCATACTGTACTTTTCAAAATGGCCACTACTGTAATGGGCGGAGTCTTAATGTAAGATATTGGTTCTAATCAGCATGATGAGATGAATCAGGTGTACTAAGTTTCATTTTTCTAGATCAAAGGGTTCAAAAGTTATAACCATTTCAATGTTGAATTTTTGAACTGCTGGTGGCGCTATAGAGTTGGACCTAGAGACTCAAAAATTGCTACAATTACTTTTCATTACCATCACTACAAGTGTGCCAAATTTCATCATTTTCCTATGTATGGTTCATAGGGCTGCCATAGACTTCAAGAGGAGGAAGAAGAATAATAATAATAAATATAGCTGCAAGCAGCAATACGGGGCCAAGCCCTGCAAGGCAGAGCAAGCAACAGCCGCTGTAGCGCAATGCGGAGCCAGAAGAGCAAAACATCAGAAATTTAATGTACATCAAGCACAGTAAGCACATCAATTACAGCAGCACAGCTAGCATTTAAGCACCAACAGCAGTGCAGAGCCGGAAGGAATTTAAATTATTATTTTATACACAATTTCAAAGTCGCCCCACACTGGTCTCGAACCCACGACCACAATGGTTCGGGATTCATGACGCATGGTTGAACCACTTGCGCCACCCAGAGGACATGTTTTACAAAGCTGCAGAGGAGAGGCTTCAGTGTGTGAATGAGCACACAAAATCATGTTAACGAGATTAGCATGCTAAGCTAACTTAATGCTAATATAGCTTATGATGTGGTACATCCAATGCTGGCAAAATAGATATCCTCAGATTCGACATGACGCAAGGAATCGATAGACACCAATTTTATGATTTTGTGACAAACTGTTCACAAGTTACAGCCTCTGAACCAATTATGGGTCGACCTCGTTAAGTTTGCGACATCATAACTTTTTTTTTCCAGTAGAGCAAAAAAATCGGGGACAGTACTTTTATGTGGCTCAGTCCGAAGATCATTTGAGTACATATTTGGACAAAATTAGACCAATTTTGAAGGAGGAGTAGCGAAAAAACTGTTTTACATTCGCTCCAATATGGCGGCCAGTCACATTGTTGAAAAATAACATATGAGATATCGTTGAAATCGGCATAAGCCAAGGAATATATTGACATAAAGAAATCAAATTTCAAGCAATGTTGGCAAAAGTTATAAGTGTTTTTTCAAAAAACAATGATATCTCTGGAACACTAGGTGGCGCTGTGATCAAACTTCTCATGTACCTTCGGGCCATGCTAATGATGATCCATACCAAATTTGGTGAAGAAATTTCAAATAGTTTAAAAGATATTGCAAATTATGACATCATTCAAAATGGCGGACACGTGGTACATCCCATCATGGCAAAATCGATATCCACGGATTTGTCATGACCCAAGGAATCGATAGACACCAAGTTTATAATTTTCTGACAAACTGTTCATAAGTTATTGGCCAAAATATGCATTTTCCATATCTCATGACCCGTAGGTGGCGCTGTTCCCAACTTTGGCATGGAACCTCAGATCATGCTTCCGATGAAGTGTACCAATTTTCGTTTCGATTGATCAAAGTTTGGCCGAGCTATAGCTTCTGAACCAATTTTGGGTCGACCTCGTTAAGTTTGCGACGTCATAACTTTTGATCAGAGAAGAATAAAAAAAATCGGGGACAGTACTTTTATGCGGCTCAGTCCGAAGATCATTTGAGTACATGTTTGGACAAAATTAGACCAATTTTGAAGGAGGAGTAGCAAAAAAACTGCATACTGTACTTTTCAAAATGGCCACTACTGTAATGGGCGGAGTCTTAATGTAAGATATTGGTTCTAATCAGCATGATGAGATGAATCAGGTGTACTAAGTTTCATTTTTCTAGATCAAAGGGTTCAAAAGTTATAACCATTTCAATGTTGAATTTTTGAACTGCTGGTGGCGCTATAGAGTTGGACCTAGAGACTCAAAAATTGCTACAATTACTTTTCATTACCATCACTACAAGTGTGCCAAATTTCATCATTTTCCTATGTATGGTTCATAGGGCTGCCATAGACTTCAAGAGGAGGAAGAAGAATAATAATAATAAATATAGCTGCAAGCAGCAATACGGGGCCAAGCCCTGCAAGGCAGAGCAAGCAACAGCCGCTGTAGCGCAATGCGGAGCCAGAAGAGCAAAACATCAGAAATTTAATGTACATCAAGCACAGTAAGCACATCAATTACAGCAGCACAGCTAGCATTTAAGCACCAACAGCAGTGCAGAGCCGGAAGGAATTTAAATTATTATTTTATACACAATTTCAAAGTCGCCCCACACTGGTCTCGAACCCACGACCACAATGGTTCGGGATTCATGACGCATGGTTGAACCACTTGCGCCACCCAGAGGACATGTTTTACAAAGCTGCAGAGGAGAGGCTTCAGTGTGTGAATGAGCACACAAAATCATGTTAACGAGATTAGCATGCTAAGCTAACTTAATGCTAATATAGCTTATGATGTGGTACATCCAATGCTGGCAAAATAGATATCCTCAGATTCGACATGACGCAAGGAATTGATAGACACCAATTTTATGATTTTGTGACAAACTGTTCACAAGTTACAGCCTCTGAACCAATTATGGGTTGACCTCATTAAGTTTGCGACATCATAACTTTTTTTTTCGAGTATAGCAAAAAAATCGGGGACAGTACTTTTATGCGGCTCAGTCCGAAGATCATTTGAGTACATGTTTGGACAAAATTAGACCAATTTTGAAGGAGGAGTAGCGAAAAAACTGTTTTACATTCACTCCAATATGGCGGCCAGTCACATTGTTGATAAATAACATATGAGATATCGTTGAAATCGGCATAAGCCAAGGAATATATTGACATAAAGAAATCAAATTTCAAGCAATGTTAGCAAAAGTTATAAGCGTTTTTTCAAAAAACAATGATATCTCTGGAACACTAGGTGGCGCTGTGATCAAATTTCTCAGGTACCTTCGGGCCATGCTAATGATGATCCATACCAAATTTGGTGAAGAAATTTCAAATAGTTTAAAAGATATTGCAAATTATGACATCATTCAAAATGGCGGACACGTGGTACATCCCATCATGGCAAAATCGATATCCACGGATTTGTCATGACCCAAGGAATCGATAGACACCAAGTTTATAATTTTCTGACAAACTGTTCATAAGTTATTGGCCAAAATATGCATTTTCCATATCTCATGACCCGTAGGTGGCGCTGTTCCCAACTTTGGCATGGAACCTCAGATCATGCTTCCGATGAAGTGTACCAATTTTCGTTTCGATTGATCAAAGTTTGGCCGAGCTATAGCTTCTGAACCAATTTTGGGTCGACCTCGTTAAGTTTGCGACGTCATAACTTTTGATCAGAGAAGAATAAAAAAAATCGGGGACAGTACTTTTATGCGGCTCAGTCCGAAGATCATTTGAGTACATGTTTGGACAAAATTAGACCAATTTTGAAGGAGGAGTAGCAAAAAAACTGCATACTGTACTTTTCAAAATGGCCACTACTGTAATGGGCGGAGTCTTAATGTAAGATATTGGTTCTAATCAGCATGATGAGATGAATCAGGTGTACTAAGTTTCATTTTTCTAGATCAAAGGGTTCAAAAGTTATAACCATTTCAATGTTGAATTTTTGAACTGCTGGTGGCGCTATAGAGTTGGACCTAGAGACTCAAAAATTGCTACAATTACTTTTCATTACCATCACTACAAGTGTGCCAAATTTCATCATTTTCCTATGTATGGTTCATAGGGCTGCCATAGACTTCAAGAGGAGGAAGAAGAATAATAATAATAATAAATATAGCTGCAAGCAGCAATACGGGGCCAAGCCCTGCAAGGCAGAGCAAGCAACAGCCGCTGTAGCGCAATGCGGAGCCAGAAGAGCAAAACATCAGAAATTTAATGTACATCAAGCACAGTAAGCACATCAATTACAGCAGCACAGCTAGCATTTAAGCACCAACAGCAGTGCAGAGCCGGAAGGAATTTAAATTATTATTTTATACACAATTTCAAAGTCGCCCCACACTGGTCTCGAACCCACGACCACAATGGTTCGGGATTCATGACGCATGGTTGAACCACTTGCGCCACCCAGAGGACATGTTTTACAAAGCTGCAGAGGAGAGGCTTCAGTGTGTGAATGAGCACACAAAATCATGTTAACGAGATTAGCATGCTAAGCTAACTTAATGCTAATATAGCTTATGATGTGGTACATCCAATGCTGGCAAAATAGATATCCTCAGATTCGACATGACGCAAGGAATCGATAGACACCAATTTTATGATTTTGTGACAAACTGTTCACAAGTTACAGCCTCTGAACCAATTATGGGTCGACCTCGTTAAGTTTGCGACATCATAACTTTTTTTTTCCAGTAGAGCAAAAAAATCGGGGACAGTACTTTTATGTGGCTCAGTCCGAAGATCATTTGAGTACATATTTGGACAAAATTAGACCAATTTTGAAGGAGGAGTAGCGAAAAAACTGTTTTACATTCGCTCCAATATGGCGGCCAGTCACATTGTTGAAAAATAACATATGAGATATCGTTGAAATCGGCATAAGCCAAGGAATATATTGACATAAAGAAATCAAATTTCAAGCAATGTTGGCAAAAGTTATAAGTGTTTTTTCAAAAAACAATGATATCTCTGGAACACTAGGTGGCGCTGTGATCAAACTTCTCATGTACCTTCGGGCCATGCTAATGATGATCCATACCAAATTTGGTGAAGAAATTTCAAATAGTTTAAAAGATATTGCAAATTATGACATCATTCAAAATGGCGGACACGTGGTACATCCCATCATGGCAAAATCGATATCCACGGATTTGTCATGACCCAAGGAATCGATAGACACCAAGTTTATAATTTTCTGACAAACTGTTCATAAGTTATTGGCCAAAATATGCATTTTCCATATCTCATGACCCGTAGGTGGCGCTGTTCCCAACTTTGGCATGGAACCTCAGATCATGCTTCCGATGAAGTGTACCAATTTTCGTTTCGATTGATCAAAGTTTGGCCGAGCTATAGCTTCTGAACCAATTTTGGGTCGACCTCGTTAAGTTTGCGACGTCATAACTTTTGATCAGAGAAGAATAAAAAAAATCGGGGACAGTACTTTTATGCGGCTCAGTCCGAAGATCATTTGAGTACATGTTTGGACAAAATTAGACCAATTTTGAAGGAGGAGTAGCAAAAAAACTGCATACTGTACTTTTCAAAATGGCCACTACTGTAATGGGCGGAGTCTTAATGTAAGATATTGGTTCTAATCAGCATGATGAGATGAATCAGGTGTACTAAGTTTCATTTTTCTAGATCAAAGGGTTCAAAAGTTATAACCATTTCAATGTTGAATTTTTGAACTGCTGGTGGCGCTATAGAGTTGGACCTAGAGACTCAAAAATTGCTACAATTACTTTTCATTACCATCACTACAAGTGTGCCAAATTTCATCATTTTCCTATGTATGGTTCATAGGGCTGCCATAGACTTCAAGAGGAGGAAGAAGAATAATAATAATAATAATAATAAGAAAACTAACAGATACAATAGGTGCCATAGCCCCTTCGGGGCTTGGCCCCTAATAAGAAAACTAACAGATACAATAGGTGCCATAGCCCCTTCGGGGCTTGGCCCCTAATAATAATAAGAAAACTAACAGATACAATAGGTGCCATAGCCCCTTCGGGGCTTGGCCCCTAATAATAATAAGAAAACTAACAGATACAATAGGTGCCATAGCCCCTTCGGGGCTTGGCCCCTAATAAGAAAACTAACAGATACAATAGGTGCCATAGCCCCTTCGGGGCTTGGCCCCTAATAAGAAAACTAACAGATACAATAGGTGCCATAGCCCCTTCGGGGCTTGGCCCCTAATAATAATAAGAAAACTAACAGATACAATAGGTGCCATAGCCCCTTCGGGGCTTGGCCCCTAATAATAATAAGAAAACTAACAGATACAATAGGTGCCATAGCCCCTTCGGGGCTTGGCCCCTAATAATAATAATAAGAAAACTAACAGATACAATAGGTGCCATAGCCCCTTCGGGGCTTGGCCCCTAATAAGAAAACTAACAGATACAATAGGTGCCATAGCCCCTTCGGGGCTTGGCCCCTAATAAGAAAACTAACAGATACAATAGGTGCCATAGCCCCTTCGGGGCTTGGCCCCTAAATAGCTGCAAGCAGCAATACGGGGCCAAGCCCTGCAAGGCAGAGCAAGCAACAGCCGCTGTAGCGCAATGCGGAGCCAGAAGAGCAAAACATCAGAAATTTAATGTACATCAAGCACAGTAAGCACATCAATTACAGCAGCACAGCTAGCATTTAAGCACCAACAGCAGTGCAGAGCCGGAAGGAATTTAAATTATTATTTTATACACAATTTCAAAGTCGCCCCACACTGGTCTCGAACCCACGACCACAATGGTTCGGGATTCATGACGCATGGTTGAACCACTTGCGCCACCCAGAGGACATGTTTTACAAAGCTGCAGAGGAGAGGCTTCAGTGTGTGAATGAGCACACAAAATCATGTTAACGAGATTAGCATGCTAAGCTAACTTAATGCTAATATAGCTTATGATGTGGTACATCCAATGCTGGCAAAATAGATATCCTCAGATTCGACATGACGCAAGGAATCGATAGACACCAATTTTATGATTTTGTGACAAACTGTTCACAAGTTACAGCCTCTGAACCAATTATGGGTTGACCTCATTAAGTTTGCGACATCATAACTTTTTTTTTCCAGTAGAGCAAAAAAATCGGGGACAGTACTTTTATGCGGCTCAGTCCGAAGATCATTTGAGTACATATTTGGACAAAATTAGACCAATTTTGAAGGAGGAGTAGCGAAAAAACTGTTTTACATTCGCTCCAATATGGCGGCCAGTCACATTGTTGAAAAATAACATATGAGATATCGTTGAAATCGGCATAAGCCAAGGAATATATTGACATAAAGAAATCAAATTTCAAGCAATGTTGGCAAAAGTTATAAGTGTTTTTTCAAAAAACAATGATATCTCTGGAACACTAGGTGGCGCTGTGATCAAACTTCTCATGTACCTTCGGGCCATGCTAATGATGATCCATACCAAATTTGGTGAAGAAATTTCAAATAGTTTAAAAGATATTGCAAATTATGACATCATTCAAAATGGCGGACACGTGGTACATCCCATTATGGCAAAATCGATATCCACGGATTTGTCATGACCCAAGGAATCGATAGACACCAAGTTTATAATTTTCTGACAAACTGTTCATAAGTTATTGGCCAAAATATGCATTTTCCATATCTCATGACCCGTAGGTGGCGCTGTTCCCAACTTTGGCATGGAACCTCAGATCATGCTTCCGATGAAGTGTACCAATTTTCGTTTCGATTGATCAAAGTTTGGCCGAGCTATAGCTTCTGAACCAATTTTGGGTCGACCTCGTTAAGTTTGCGACGTCATAACTTTTGATCAGAGAAGAATAAAAAAAATCGGGGACAGTACTTTTATGCGGCTCAGTCCGAAGATCATTTGAGTACATGTTTGGACAAAATTAGACCAATTTTGAAGGAGGAGTAGCAAAAAAACTGCATACTGTACTTTTCAAAATGGCCACTACTGTAATGGGCGGAGTCTTAATGTAAGATATTGGTTCTAATCAGCATGATGAGATGAATCAGGTGTACTAAGTTTCATTTTTCTAGATCAAAGGGTTCAAAAGTTATAACCATTTCAATGTTGAATTTTTGAACTGCTGGTGGCGCTATAGAGTTGGACCTAGAGACTCAAAAATTGCTACAATTACTTTTCATTACCATCACTACAAGTGTGCCAAATTTCATCATTTTCCTATGTATGGTTCATAGGGCTGCCATAGACTTCAAGAGGAGGAAGAAGAATAATAATAATAATAATAATAAGAAAACTAACAGATACAATAGGTGCCATAGCCCCTTCGGGGCTTGGCCCCTAATAATAAGAAAACTAACAGATACAATAGGTGCCATAGCCCCTTCGGGGCTTGGCCCCTAATAAGAAAACTAACAGATACAATAGGTGCCATAGCCCCTTCGGGGCTTGGCCCCTAATAATAATAAGAAAACTAACAGATACAATAGGTGCCATAGCCCCTTCGGGGCTTGGCCCCTAAATATAGCTGCAAGCAGCAATACGGGGCCAAGCCCTGCAAGGCAGAGCAAGCAACAGCCGCTGTAGCGCAATGCGGAGCCAGAAGAGCAAAACATCAGAAATTTAATGTACATCAAGCACAGTAAGCACATCAATTACAGCAGCACAGCTAGCATTTAAGCACCAACAGCAGTGCAGAGCCGGAAGGAATTTAAATTATTATTTTATACACAATTTCAAAGTCGCCCCACACTGGTCTCGAACCCACGACCACAATGGTTCGGGATTCATGACGCATGGTTGAACCACTTGCGCCACCCAGAGGACATGTTTTACAAAGCTGCAGAGGAGAGGCTTCAGTGTGTGAATGAGCACACAAAATCATGTTAACGAGATTAGCATGCTAAGCTAACTTAATGCTAATATAGCTTATGATGTGGTACATCCAATGCTGGCAAAATAGATATCCTCAGATTCGACATGACGCAAGGAATCGATAGACACCAATTTTATGATTTTGTGACAAACTGTTCACAAGTTACAGCCTCTGAACCAATTATGGGTTGACCTCATTAAGTTTGCGACATCATAACTTTTTTTTTCCAGTATAGCAAAAAAATCGGGGACAGTACTTTTATGCGGCTCAGTCCGAAGATCATTTGAGTACATGTTTGGACAAAATTAGACCAATTTTGAAGGAGGAGTAGCGAAAAAACTGTTTTACATTCACTCCAATATGGCGGCCAGTCACATTGTTGATAAATAACATATGAGATATCGTTGAAATCGGCATAAGCCAAGGAATATATTGACATAAAGAAATCAAATTTCAAGCAATGTTAGCAAAAGTTATAAGCGTTTTTTCAAAAAACAATGATATCTCTGGAACACTAGGTGGCGCTGTGATCAAATTTCTCAGGTACCTTCGGGCCATGCTAATGATGATCCATACCAAATTTGGTGAAGAAATTTCAAATAGTTTAAAAGATATTGCAAATTATGACATCATTCAAAATGGCGGACACGTGGTACATCCCATCATGGCAAAATCGATATCCACGGATTTGTCATGACCCAAGGAATCGATAGACACCAAGTTTATAATTTTCTGACAAACTGTTCATAAGTTATTGGCCAAAATATGCATTTTCCATATCTCATGACCCGTAGGTGGCGCTGTTCCCAACTTTGGCATGGAACCTCAGATCATGCTTCCGATGAAGTGTACCAATTTTCGTTTCGATTGATCAAAGTTTGGCCGAGCTATAGCTTCTGAACCAATTTTGGGTCGACCTCGTTAAGTTTGCGACGTCATAACTTTTGATCAGAGAAGAATAAAAAAAATCGGGGACAGTACTTTTATGCGGCTCAGTCCGAAGATCATTTGAGTACATGTTTGGACAAAATTAGACCAATTTTGAAGGAGGAGTAGCAAAAAAACTGCATACTGTACTTTTCAAAATGGCCACTACTGTAATGGGCGGAGTCTTAATGTAAGATATTGGTTCTAATCAGCATGATGAGATGAATCAGGTGTACTAAGTTTCATTTTTCTAGATCAAAGGGTTCAAAAGTTATAACCATTTCAATGTTGAATTTTTGAACTGCTGGTGGCGCTATAGAGTTGGACCTAGAGACTCAAAAATTGCTACAATTACTTTTCATTACCATCACTACAAGTGTGCCAAATTTCATCATTTTCCTATGTATGGTTCATAGGGCTGCCATAGACTTCAAGAGGAGGAAGAAGAATAATAATAATAATAAATATAGCTGCAAGCAGCAATACAGGGGCCAAGCCCTGAAGCAGCAGCAACTCTCCCCATCACTCCCCTCCCTGCCCCTCTCCTGATCCCTGCCCCTCTCCTGACCCCTGCCCCTCTCCTGCCCCCTCTGCCCCTCTCCTGCCCTTCCTTGAATTTTTGAACTGGTGGTGGCGCTATAGAGGTGGTCCTAGAGACTCTAAAATTGGTCCAATTGCTATTCATTACAATCACTACAAGTGTGCTAAATTTGAAAAAAAAAAAAAACAGCTGTTTTAGTAGTACAAGTGAAAATGAACTCAATATGAAGATGTTTTATATAAATTTGCTGCATGTTATATTTATGGAGATCCTTTCTCAGATACACATCATGTGTGGAACTAAAACAACTTTTCCACCACTTAAGGCCACAGTACCTCTTCAGTCTGGACATGTGCCACACAGGAATCGAACCCACGACCGTAATGGTTCGGGATTCATGACACATGGTTTAACAACTTGCGCCACTCAGAGGACGTAAATTTCAAAGCTGCAGAGGAGAGGCTTCAGTGTAAGAATAAGCACACAAAAACATGTTAACGAGATTAGCATGCTAAGCTAGCTTAATGCTAATGTAGCTTATGGTTATCCTGATAGCTCTAGAGCCACATTAGAAAGAATGGCATCTGGTTAGCATGCTAACCAATTATTATGCTAAGGTAACTGGCATAAGGCAACATACACAGGCTAGGTCAAATTTGGAGATGAATATCTCAGGAACGGTAGCGAATATCAAAAATCTGTTCAGTCATTTCTGTGCAGCTCAGTCCAAAGAACATCTGATCAAATTTTGGACAAAATTGAGTAAGATTTGAAGGAGGAGTAGCGAAAAAACTGTTTTTCATTTGTTCCAATATGGCGGATAGTCACATTGTTGGAAAATGACAAATGAGATATCGACGGAATCGGCATAAGCCAAAGAATGTAATGACATAAAGAAATCAAAATTTGAACAATATTTACAAAAGTTATAAGCGTTTTTACAAAAGACCTTATATCTCTGGAACACTAGGTGGCGCTGTGCTCAATCTTCTCATGTACTTTCAGGACATTGTGTCGATGATCCATACTAAATTTTGTGAAGATATGTCAAATAGTTTAAAAGTTATTGCAAATTATGACAAAATTCAAAATGGCGGACACGTGGTACATCCCATCCTGGCAAAATCGGTATGCATGGATTTGGCATGACCCAAGGAATCCATAGATACCACATTTATGATTTTCTGACAAACTGTTCAAAAGTTATTGACCAAAATAGCTATTTTCCATATCTCATGACCCGTAGGTGGCGCTGTTCCCAACTTTGGCACGGACCCTCAAACAATGCTTCCAATCAAGTGTATCAATTTTTGTTTCGATTGATCAAACTTTGGCCGAGATACAGCCTCTACACCAATTTTGGGTCAACCTCATTAAGTTTGCGACATCATAACTTTTGAACAAAGATGAATAAAAAAAATCTGTTCAGTCATTTCTATGCGGCTCAGTCCAAAGATCATTTGAGCAAATTTTGGACAAAATTGGACAAATTTTGAAGGAGGAGTAGCGAAAAAACGGAATACTGTACTTTACAAAATGGCTACTACTGTAATGGGCGGAGTCTTAATGTAAGCTATTGATTTTGATCACCATGATGAGATGAATCAAGTGTACTAAGTTTTATTTCTCTAGATCAAAGGGTTCAAAAGTTATAACCATTTCAATGTTGAATTTTTGAACTGGTGGTGGCGCTATAGAGTTGGTCCTAGAGACACCAAATTTGGTCCAATTACTATTCATGGCTATCTCTACAACTGTGCCAAATTTCATCATTTTCCTATGTACGGTTCATAGGGCTGCCATAGACTTCCATTGGCGGAAGAAGAAGAAGAAGAAGAAGAAGAAGAATAATAATAATAAGAAAACTAACAGATACAATAGGTGCCTTGCCCCTTCGGGGCTTGGCCCCTAATAATAAGAAAACTAACAGATACAATAGGTGCCATAGCCCCTTCGGGGCTTGGCCCCTAATAATAATAAGAAAACTAACAGATACAATAGGTGCCATAGCCCCTTCGGGGCTTGGCCCCTAATAAGAAAACTAACAGATACAATAGGTGCCATAGCCCCTTCGGGGCTTGGCCCCTAATAAGAAAACTAACAGATACAATAGGTGCCATAGCCCCTTCGGGGCTTGGCCCCTAATAATAATAAGAAAACTAACAGATACAATAGGTGCCATAGCCCCTTCGGGGCTTGGCCCCTAATAATAAGAAAACTAACAGATACAATAGGTGCCATAGCCCCTTCGGGGCTTGGCCCCTAATAAGAAAACTAACAGATACAATAGGTGCCATAGCCCCTTCGGGGCTTGGCCCCTAAAAAGAGTGTGATGCTGATGAGGTGAGAAAAAATAAACAGCTGCCCGCACATGGTTTTAAAGCTATAGTTATCCAATTTTGTTGGCCTTCAAAACGTCTTAAAATGCACATATGTAGATCAGAGAAATCAAAATTTTCTCAGGGGAGCATGCCCCTGAACACCCCTAAATACCTCACATTCGGGACCTCGGTGATTAGAAAACCCTTCCATATGCATGTTACTGGATGAATGAATGAAACTAGTTAATAATGAGCATTAGTGTCACGGTGTGGGTTTTGTGTCTTGTTCCTTGTTAGTGTCTGTCATATTATTCCCTGCTTGTCATGTGATCCTGCCATGTGTCTTGTCATGTTCAGTTGTTCCCCGTTATGTTGATTAGTCTTCACAGGTGTTTCAGTTTACCACACCCCCTTGTTATCTTGTTTAGCTTGTTTTCCCTGTGTATATAACCCTGTCTGTTTAGTATGTGTTACGGTGTCCTTGTTACTCATCACACCACTCGTGAGGTCTGGGGTCCGTTCTTCGTACGTCGCTAACTCAGTTAGCTGGATTTGATTGTTGGCGATTTGGCATGATCTTGGATTGTTTGGTTCTTCGACGCTCATCCTGGACTTGCTGTCATAGCAACATGTGCGCAAACTTAAACCTGCTCGGGAGCAGGCTTATTTCATGTTAACAGGATTAGATCCTGGCTTTATAAGCGGAGCTGATACAGGAAGTCCAGCGCAGCGCGATAGTGCACTTTCTGAGATATATTTTTTCTCGTGACTCGTGAGATTGTCGTTTTTTGTCGCTTTTATGTTTAAAAAACAGTTTTAGTTTTTTTTTGGGGGGGGCATTTCCAAGCCACTTAAGACCCAATGTTGTAAAGCAGTTTTTTTTTTTTTTTTTTAGGCTATCATAATTTTTTATGAAGATCATACAATCATGACCATGCCGAATACAGTATGTCACTCAGGCTTCACTAACGTGATTGGTACCATAGGCTATAGGCTACCATAGACTGCCATCAAGGCCTCAATGAAGGGGATTATGTGAACAGAAAGGGGGTTCACAATGTAAATGTGCAGCCCAGTTACTATTGTGATTCTTAATATTCCAGATTAGTAATATTATATCAAATTAAAAAAAGGCAGTTGACTAAAATCTTCCATATCACAAATGTGAAAGCAAAATGGCCAGGATCTGTGCATGACTTAAGAATTTTCAGAGATTCACATTTATGCACATTATTTGAAAGTGATAAGGAAAGTTCCACAATTAAATATCAAGCTCGCTGTATTACATACACTTATGCTGATCCTAACAGAACTGCATTTTTTCATAGGTGATTATGACATGTTCCTGCCTGCAGACAGGTGTTTTATGACCCCATTCCCTGACCCAAACCAGTTACAATGCAGCTCTAGCCAGGACAAGGGCACACAATGAAATGAACTTTGGCTAACTAAAGGGAAGATTTCAGTGTCTGAAAAGTCTGAGGGTTGCACACCTGACAGGGTGTGATGTCACTGGTTTCATGTATGTGTAGAGTGTTTAGCACCACCTGTTGATTGTGTGGAGAAAGCAGACAGCTCACTTAATTTTTCCTGTTTTCCTATTGGTTGGGGTTGGTCACATGGTTGGTCTTAGGTGAGACCAGCCATTTTAGAAGTATGTTTGGCATGGCAAGAGGCTTTAGTTGGGTCTCTGGCCAATCTGCAGCATCTGCCTGAGTTGAGCCTTGAAGAAGCTATGTTTGTAAGTAGACCTGACATATTTAATGTTGTGAATGGTTAGGGTTGTATATTATGTCATGATTTATTGTATGATAAGATGTATAACTGCCGTCTGTTTTCACATGCAATATTTACCTCATGGTATTGAGTGTTTGTGACTGATATAACTGTAAACTGAAAGAAAGTTTTCTTGTGTTTTTAGTTTCACAAAGTAAGTGGAAAAGCACTGTAAAAACAAGTGATGAAGACAAACAAGTAAAAGAATTGAACTTTACTTCCACGTCCTTGTCATCTTTAATCATTGAGTGCCCAGTACACCTGTTTAGCTGTCTGTCACTTTGTGGAGAGTACGCACACAGTGGACAGAACACAGGGCCTGTGACATTGTTGCATGTGCCATATTGCACAACATTGCCAAAAAAACAAAAAACACTTTTCATTAAATGTTTAATAAAAGACAAATATGCTTAGTTCCTTGAGTTTTATTTCAATTGTTCTTTGTAAAGAAAAGCCAGTGATCAAATGCCTGCAACAACAGATATTAGACTCATGCCTCATGCAACAAATAAAAAGGAAAAGTTGGCTATTCACTGCCCACCTGTAGGCCTATGTCTCCTCTGTCTGTGCAGACTCTTCTGTAGACTTTTCTGTAGATGTGGAATCCTGCAACTTATATTGCAGCCATAAAGCATACAAGTATAAATGAAGTAAAGTTATTTATGCACTTGCAGGTAGGCTAGTTCCTCCATATGACAGTTATCTGAGAGGGTTTATTCACTGTCCAGTGCAATGGAAACAAATGGACATTACAAAGTCTTATACAATTACAAAGTCTTTTCCTTTGGAAAGTTAGAAAATGTCCACTTACTGCACATATTTCAGACACCACTTTCTTGGGAACAGATACAAGTGTGTATTATGTAAAAGTGCACAAAAGAGGAAAACACAATGTCATTACAATGAACTACACTTGGGGAAAAATGTGATCAATAACTCATGGCAAAATTTTTTTTACATTAACATAAGTTTATCAGTTTTCACTTTCACAAGTCAAAGCAATTCATCATTACTGAAGATTTAACAGTTGAAATGACTATACAGCCTTAATTTAATGCAGCAAAAATTATTTTACAGTGTAGGCTACTAAGATCTTTTCTATTTTTTTTTTCTCAGCCTTTTTCTTGGTTGCTTTTATAAACAGAACACCATTTATTTAACAGTACCTTTTATAAAAGAGACTATATAGGCTAACTAAAAATTACCATTATGTAGAATATTTTTGTACTTCACTTTTATTTGTTCCCATGTTCTAGTGTGTTGACTCTGACATTACAATGAACAAAGTAATTATGCAATTATTAAAATACAAATATATATAGGTGATATTAAGTAATAAAAACATCTATGGCCACTTCTAACGAATTGTCTGCTACTTTTTGCCAGCCCTCTCTTCTGGCTTTTGCAGACTCTGAGGTGTTCCCTGGCGTTTTGATTAAACATTAAAATTCGGAATAAACTTCGACTATTAGTTCTTGCTCTGCTGAGGAGAAAAACTGAGCGCGCTCTTTGGCCACGCTGAGCAGCCAATAGCAGCGTTGCTGATCAATGTTTCTACTATCGATACATATCCCCTTTTAAACCAGCGCATGAACGCGCAATTATCTCAGATAACACAATCCAGCGATACTAATCATATCCGGCAAGTGTGTTCGAAGAACCGAGTTAGCCAGATCATGATTCGCACGATGATATCATCTTGGATGTGTCATTTGATCTCGGATGTAATAAGCAACGTACGAAGAACGGGCCCTTGTTCTGCTTTGTTCCTGTTTATTGTTTTATGTTTTGGTCTGCTTTTTGGATTTTTGACCCCTGCCTGGACGTTTAGGATTTGGATTACCCCTTAAAATAAACATTACATACTGCACTTGGATTTTCCCTTTTCCTTTTTGTGTGTGGATCGTGACAATTAGACCATAAACTAACTTTTTTGTTTTTTAAATCATACCCTCATTGGGGGCTGAGCCCCCCTAAAATGAAAATCCTAGAATCGCCCCTGATTAGTATATCATAATATCGTCTTTTTATGTCATATTTTTATTGATGTTTTTTTTATGTGGTGAAAATGGGCTTTCATACTAGACGGTTAAGGGTCGTTCACAATTTTAAAAATCTATATATTTCAATTAGGGCTGTGCAGCAGTTAATCGCATCCAGAATAAAAGTTTGTGTTTACATAATATGTGTGTGTACTGTATATAATTATTTTGTATATAAATACACACATGCATGTAGGCTATGCATGCGTTCCCCTGAGAACTTTGCATGCGTTCGCTCGTAATAGAATGCAAAGGTTTTGTGAGCGAAATTGAAGCTCAAATGGCTGTTAGCGACTTGAAGCAGAGCAAAGTGGCACACAGCAGTGCTCCTTATACGTACCCTAGTCTCGCGTAGCCAGACCTTCAGACTGACGGCAGAAGGTCTGGAATCTATCGCAGCTTTTCTTGGCCAAGAGGACGTTTGACTGACATATAACGCAACCAATCACAGTTCATTTTGTTCCGCGTCATGTTTAGGGGCGTGCCAATATAATGTCGATGTCCCTACAATAACAGACCGGCGTGCATTTAATAAATTATTCATTCAAGAACGTTGTGCAAGTTTACTGCAACAATGGAGCGGCAAACTTCACATACTTTGAAAATCCAGCGTTTAGTTGATCCTGGTAAGCGCTCATTTGTCTCAGTTGTAAACACAACGGCTTTCTTCTTCCACGAGGGGTTTTGGCGTCACGGCATTTGTTTCCAGACGGACCGTTAAAGAACGCGACACACACGTCTCGCGGACATCCTGTAGAATTCAACCAATCAGGTCGCGACTTCGAAACTCCTGAAGTGTTTCCAGAAAAGTGTGCCATATGCATCAGACGTTTAGCCAACGTTCCGTGGGCGTGACGTCTGAGGCTGAGACTATACGTACCCATGCTAACAGGTTAGAGCTTTCACACTGCACGCGGTTGCAGTCCGTCGATCCGTTCCAGGTGCGGCAAATATACAGCATACAGAAGTGCAGATATCGTTTCCGCACAGAGTCTATTTTTGCTGTGCTGCAAACGCTGAATTAAAGTGAAAGCGCATGTTTCGTGGTCAAAATGAACAAAGATTGACCTGAAAATGTTTTCACCATGAATGGGTTTACAGTTTTTTCCGATTGCTAAACGACAGTGAGCACAACTGGAGCTACATGTGCAAAACTCTAACTACAGTCTGCACTACCAACAGTCACCTGAGCTAAACAGTTCACATCACCTGCAAAACTCACTCCAAGCAACACAACTCTTAACACACGGCTCAAAACAGGCTCAGTGCAGCCAAACACTATACACAACCCTCACTGAGATAACACACACTGTCACTCAGAACACACTGAGAGGAAAAACACTAGCATCAAACACCAATACAGAAAATACAAACTTTTCATCTTTACAGTTTGAACAATTTCAGTGACTTAATACAAAGTAATATTTTCTTCAAAGAAAAGAGTGACATTCTTTCACATGATTTATTTAAATTTTTAGAACATAACAATTCTTTAAGGTAAATGAAAATTAGCAGTTTGCTTCAATAGTGTGTAGTAATTTTACGGAATTACAATAATGAGAAAAAAAAGGTAGAAACTAAAAGTACATACTGTAATTCGAACAAATACAGTTTTTACCAACTGCTTACACACAAAATCTTTTCATGTCACACGATTTTTGAAACCTCTCACTCAAAGTGCAGAACAACATGCCAAATCTTCAAAACCATAAGCTATTTCTCAGCCTTTGACTCAGTTTTCAATTGCATAAAACACTTTTTTCAAAACACTACACACAATTCTCTACCTAAAACACAAAGATCTATCAGATCTATCAAGATCAATTGTGTTCTTTACTGTATTCTAAAGAATATACTTTTGGTTTACAGTACACGTTTATGGTTTTGTTGTATGCTACTGTAAACAACAATAATGTTAGGCATAATAAATATGTTTCTACATTGCATTGGTGTTTACAGTGTACTTGTTACATCAGATTACTTTCACTGTAGAACATTGTATTGAAATGTAGATATAAGCCTATGAAAGACCAAAGAGCTTTAGATTTAGAACAACAGTGTTTACATGGTATATCCAAAAATGTACTATTATGAAAGAAGTGTTTGCCATTTGATGCAAATGCTTCATTCTGACTTGTGTTTATGGCATTTTGAATGCAGTGTTACATTTTGAAGGAGATGTGAGGCATTTTGCATTTTGTGTGTGCAGTTTGGGGAATTGTGTGTAGAGTTTTGAAAAAAGGATCCTCTCTCCAGGATCAGGCCACTGAAATCTATTCTGTTTTGAATGCGTGGTTCACAGTTTTGACAGCAGTGTGTTAGCATTTGAACAAAGTGCTGTAAATCCACAGTGTTGTGCAGGTTGTGGTTAAAGTCATGGGATAAGTGTGTAGAGTTTTGAAAACTGTGTTCAAGCAATGAAAAACGAACTAGAATTTGGTCCACATGAACTGCTGCTGTGCAGACTGTAGTTAGAGTTTTGCACATGTGACTCCAGTTGTGCCCACTGTCGTTTAGCAATCGAAAAAAACTGTAATTAAATAAAATGTAGTAATCTCACCATAAATGCATTTAATTATATAGGCCTACTATTATTTTTCACAGTCATCTTTTTTACTTTTAGAGGACCGGGGTAAAGCAAGGTAAAGTACAATTTACTTCAACAATGCGACATAATGAACAACACTCGTCTCATTCGTGGAGGTGGAAAAACAAGTTCTTTGTGACATGCAAGATTTATTTTATTAAAAATTTAAATGGAAAAGAAAAGGCATGAGAGTCGGCTGTTTTTGTCAATTTACAGTTAAATATTTGGCCACTTGCTTGAGCAACTTTATAAGTAATGCATGGAATAATAGCCCTACATTGTTTAAATTGTGCTTAACCCTCTGGGGACCAAGGTGTTTTTGGGGCCCTTGAGATGTTCTGACATGCCTTGACATTTGTGCTTTTTTCAGTTATTTATAAACATGTTGGCAAAGGTGTAAATTCACTCTATATAGCACAAACAGGGCTACCATAATATGCGAGCAACTTGTATGTAGATGTTTGTATTTTTAAGAGAATAATGTTTATGCGTGGTTATTGGAAAAAATAAAAATGAAAGTTGCTGAATTAAGACCACAAAACACATATTAAATATGTGTCCACAAGACTTTTGACTAATGGATGTGGTCCCTTTGAGTTCTAGCTTCAAAATTATATGAAAATAGTCTTGCTTTATCGTTCACAAAAAAAATACATTGATTTAAATGGTGTAAAACAGGTTTTGCTTGGAAAGCCAATATGCGAGGGGGAGGAGCAGTTTACACCTTGTCCCACCCACTCTGCATAATGACTCTGCCTAATGAGCCATTCTTTCAGGTGTGACACTGACTGAGCCACAATGCAAGGACAAAGGATGTATTTAGAAGAAGACTTATATTGACCATTTAAGATTTTGCTTACATCTCTCTTGTAAATATGATTTGCTATTTTATTAAAAATGTTACAATTACAACAATAATTACAATTTCAACAATATTTCAAGTGTACTCTTTCTTTGTAAAAAAGAAAAAGAAAAAAGATTATAGGCCTACATTTTATCATATGTATTCATTAGTTTGAATATAGCCAACATTGGAACATCTAACATCTTAGTCTATGACTTTATTTTTGACAAATATATATATATATATATATATATATATATATATATATATATATATATATATATATATATATATAAAACGTTAGATATGAGCAGAAATTGCTAAACAAAAGCTTATTTTATGTGGCAGTATATTTTACAGTAGCCTAAAAACTGTACCCAAATCTAGTCAACAAGTGACTGACTGTAACGTTGTTTTTATGAAATATTAGGGCATATAAATGCTAATTTGCAGTTTAATACGTTGCTTATACAAATACATTTTATTTCAACATATTCCAGTCGATTTTTACTCATCTCAGTAGGCTATAGCAAAACAGTTTATTCTTTCACACACAGACGCGCGATTTATATTTAGGCTAAACAGTCTTTACAAATATGTACCCTTCATTCATCTCACAGAAAGGCGAGTCATATTATAGAAATGCGATTCATCTTTTTGCGGTTTGCATAGGCCTACACTAACGTTATTCCATAACGTTATTCCACACTTGAGAAAAGAAAACAGCCTACCTCACTCCTCAGCGGGATCTGCTCCTCATATCAGGATATATTGTTCCTCATATCAGCACTGTTCTGAGGAATCTTTTCTCCATAAGGTAGGCTATATTATGCCTCACTCGATCGCGACGCGCTTTGTTTACAGCTGATGTGGGCGTTTCACAGATCTTCAATAGTTCTCAGAATTTGCGTTTGAATAGCACGCGCTCTCCGGGGAGTGGTCACATTACTGTGAATTAGCTCGTAATGAGGTCGACTGGAGTCGCTCTCTTTTTATACAGATTACAGAAGATGAGAATATTTGTTTTTTATATAAGTTACTTCATTTAACAGATGCGATCTCAAGCTTTATGCCCATGGGTCTGTTTGCCTGTTTGACTGAATTTTCGCGGAGTTATAGATCATTTTCGAACGCGTTTCAAATGGGAGTTTACTGACAGTGAGAAGGCAGAAATCGCATCATGTTAATTTTTCTTTATTTGTCAAAAAGCAAAACACTTTATTTTTATTGTGAGTATACAGAAAAAAAATAGAAACTGAACAGGATCGATTGATGTATTACACGAAAATGAAAGATCAAAATTAACAGAGCATTTAGTGTTTTCATTCAAACGCGGGCGCGTTTTTGGTCCCCAGAGGGTTAAAGGGGGGGTAGTCTCGCGTAGCCAGACCTTCAGACTGACGGCTGAAGGTCTGGAATTCATAGCAGCTTTCTTTGGCCAAGGCCCGCCCATAAGGCCGTTTGACCGACATGTCAAACAACCAATTACAGTTCGTTTCGTTCAGCGTCACGTTTCGTTGCGTGGAAATGTCCCCACAACAACAGACCGGCGTGCAACAAGTCAGTCAGCATAGAAAATCAAAGAAGGAGAAGAAAACAAGCAGTAAGTCATTGATCTGTTCGTGCACGTATAACAACAATGGCGTCTGCATTACCACATCTGATCAAAACACCGAGTAAATCAGTAGGAAACGCAATTACACGTCTGCGCTTTGTTTCCCGGCGGACCGAAAATAAACGCGACACTCGCGCCCCCCGGAAATCCGATAAAATTCAACCAATCAGATGACGACTTCGACATTCCTGAAGTGTTTCCAGTTAAGTGTACCATATGCATCAGACGTTTAGCCAACGTTCCGTGGGCGTGACGTCTGAGGCTGAGACTAAGACTACGTCCACACGAAGCCGGTGCGTTCCCGATCCGATTTTTTTTTTTTCTCGTTCTAAAAAAAAATTCCGTAAACACGGCGTCGTCTCAGGAAATATCTGCGTACACACGAAACCACTGAAACCGACTGAAAACGGTGTAGTATATATGCCAGACCAGTATGGGGCGCTGTAATTCTGACACAGAGATACACTATACACGGAGAAGAAGACTTTGAGCATGCGCATAACCTTGCGCGCTGTATACGAACCAAGAAGAAGAGGACGAAGATTATCGCTTGTTGCTCACCACAGTTGCAGTGAAGCAATATATTTTGCTGTAATAAAGTTAGTAGGCTTAGTAGCTTCTGCAGCACGAACACAATCATGTAAGTCCGCCATTATTTTTGTTGCTGTTACGCGTGACACAGACGACACGTGATGTGATGACATCATCGTTTCACAAAATATACGGATTGGCTGTACACACGAAACCGCAAGGGTGTCGTTTTCAGATTTATCCACTTTGGGACCCGGTTTCAAAAAATAGCGGTTTCAGTCTCCCAAAACGCCGGATCCGTGTGGACGAAACGCCAATACGATAAAAAATGTATACGTATACAGCGAAACGCGTCTCCGTGTGGACGGGCCCTAAAGGGGGGGTGAATTGCTGTTTCATGCATACTGAGTTTTTTACACTGTTAAAGAGTTGGATTCCCATGCTAAACATGGACAAAGTTTCAAAAGTTAAGTTGTACGTTTGAAGGAGTATTTTTGTTCCAAAAATACTCCTTCCGGTTTGTCACAAGTTTCGGAAAGTTTTTTTCGAGTATGGCTCTGTCTTACGTAAGATAGAGCGGAATTTCCTTATATGGGTCCTAAGGGCACTTCTCGCGTACTCGCAGACCAGAGAGAGAAGAGAGCGAAAGCAGTACGTTACCTCAAAGCGCTATGCTCGGCTTTTAGGGAAGTCAATGTCACCAAAGAAGTGGGGTTTTGGTTGCCAGGGCAAGACAACCCTGCACAGATTCCCAAAGAACCCAGCCTTAAGGGACCAGTGCATGGAGTCTGTTTTTTCAGAGCATCAGCAACGGAGTTGTGTAAGACTGTTTGTTCCCTGCATTTCGACGATGATTGTTTTATAAACAAAGCCCAGATCGACGGATTTGCAGATCGTCTAATGCTTAAGGATCGAGCAGTCACAATGATAAAGGTTCGCTGTCACATGCGGTGAGTAAGAAACTGCTTCTAATGTCTCTCTGTGTTGTTGTTAGCTCAGTTAGCACAGCTATAGCACACGGCCCGCCCCCAGCCGCTCGGTTTTTTCCGGAAAGACTCGGTACAGCCTATCTTTCTTTTAGAAATATAATAAAACTAAAGACGTTTTGGAGATATGAAGGATGCAATACTACTCTATAGGTACTCAAGATTAACAGGAGATTGAGTGAAAATGAGCATTTCACCCCCCCTTTAAACGTGCATGCGTCCATTAAAGAGTGTATAGGCTATGTGTACAAAGAGAATCGCAATGCTGACAAAACTTTTTTTTTAAATAAAAGTTGCAGCGTAACTTCTGGATTTTAAATAAAAATAGTAAGTGTTTGTGGTCCTGCCGTGAATCAGTTATTCACTGCAAACGCATCATATGTGAAGCACTACAGCGCGTGCTGCTCCTGCACCGCACACACACTGCACACGGAGTATGTGTGAAACGGCCGTTAGATCCACCTACAGTTCTTAGAAACTTAGATGTGTCACGCACATTACATCTCTTTAATTCGTACAACAGGGGCCTGTACCATGAAGGTAGCTGAACAAACTCGGGGTTACAGGATTAGTTTTGAGTTATCAAAACCAAACCGATGCAATTAGCCTTTATTGGTACCATGATGCAGCTCATCAACTTTCTCTGTCAACTCAGGCTTTGATCCTCAACCTATGATTACTCCACGCGCGCGTGCACATAAAAGAGTGACGTCGACACTGAACAACCAATCGCGGGTCGCGATTTTTCCGCGGAGGAGCAAGAGATAATCATTCATAATTACTATGAATTTAGATATGTATTTCAAGCTCGAAACAATACGTTCTCTGTTGCAAAAGCAAGAGAAGACTGTTGGAGAAAGATTGCTGATTGTTAATGCGTAAGTTAAACAAATACGTTCTATATTTATGTAAAAGTATGTATAGCCTATATGTAGGCTATGTGTAGCCTATGTGTAATATAGTCTATAGCCTATTTTTGTAATATATAAAAAATGAGCATGTATGTACTAAGAAAGATTAATATTCATTGATTTTTAGATGCAACCCAAACTCCAAATGTTCTTGGCAGCAGATAAAGACAAAATAGGAGGAGTTGGCTCTGAGTAGGCAATAAGGGACGGCCGATTATGGATGTGATTACAGGTGCTCTACAATCTGCCCCTGGTGCTGGCTCCTCTAAGCAAGTAACACTGGGTACGTGTGCAATACATTACTACTTTTTTAAGTTTTAAATATGGCTGACTGTATGTTCTGCAGTGGAGGGAATTACAGTGTCCCTGTTGAAGCCAGCACACATACACACACACAGTCTCCCACACAGAGGTCAGTATGCAGCAGACAGCACACCAAACATAACCTGCTTTACAACAGTTATGCTTTACATTAGCCTATTTTTATTTATTAGGGTGGAGGAAATGATGAAGACACTCTGTCTGTGTGTTCTCAGACAGTTGCTGATGTGAATGCACTGGGCTTTTTATTATAGAAAACATTTCAATGTGTGGCATAAAAAAGCAACTGGCCCTTACACATCTCTTTTATTGTAGGATTTTTCACAACCTGCCCCAGAAACTGAGGCCTCTACCTCAATGGGCTTCAGAAGAAATGTGAACAAGTTAAGGATTTCAAACCCTTGACATAAATTACAGTCAGTCCTGTGTTTGTAGGAAGTCAAGGAACTTTTTTGTGATTTGATGAGCCTCCAGAAAACTTGTAATGATCATGTTTGTGGTGGAATTATGTTTCAGGTGGAAACAGACTCAGTCAGGGCCCTGTACAAAAGGAGTCTTGAACTAGACTGCACACTAAAGATGCTGACTGTGAGCTGAGGAGGCTCCAAACAAAATCAAACAGCTGGATAAAACTGATCTCAGTATGTATATAGTTATATAGTCTATCTATCTATCTATCTATCTAGCTATCTATCTATCTAGTAACACTTTAGTATGAATATTTATTAATGCAACTTTCTCTTGCTCTCTTTCTCCCTCTCATCCCACAAATCTACATCTGCACCAGGGTGGTCAAGTGTGATCAGGTCAGTTTCATCGGGGAGAAGCTGGTTTTGTGGTGTTTCTCGCTCCTTACTGGTGGCTATATTGTGCAGAATGGCACATGCAGCCACTATCTGTGATGCCCACTCTGGTGACTCTTAAGGGTTGAACACAGTTAATGTGCCTTTAGGAGGCCAAAGGTCATCTCTATCTTCACTCTGGTTTTACTGAGGGCCACATTGAAGCGGTGTTGTGGCCCTATCTGAGGGTCATGATAGGGGGTTATTGTGTAGGTTTTTCTATCTCAGTTCAAATTAACAGTGTTTTGTATTGTACCAAATTTAACTTGCTTTCCTCAAAGTGCTGACACAACACAGACTAACGGAAAATTTGAGTCAAGCACTGGAGCCAGGCCATTTGGCATCCAAACTTGATCATATATGTTCATGACCACAAGTCGTCTGCAGATGAAATGTTTAGTAGATCATTATTATATCTGTTAATGTTTCTATTAATTTAAAGATTCATCTCACAGAAAATAATCATCTAACATATTCACATCATCTCTACCTGAACATTATGGCTGTGATAGGACTTCCTATTAACATAATCTGCCTCATGTTCCCTAGAGCAGTGGAGACTGGAGCAATAGACTGCATACATGTTGCAATGACTTGGGAATCCCATCTCAAGATTAACAGAAGAATAATAAAAAAGATTCAAAATAATTCTTAACATGTATTATATTGTATAGTCTAGTACATTGTGAAATTTGCTTTTTTTAAAAAAAAAAAAAAGTGTTCATGTGATGTCACCCTATCAATATATCTTACTGGCAATTTTATAAAAGCCCTCTTTTATGGGCATGGTCGATAAATGTCCGGGGAACACTATTAATGAAACTTTTCATGTACTCCTGCAGGGCGAGGACCACCTTGCGAATGGTTTGACAAACGTGTTTTCCCCTAGCTTCTGTGCGTCACCCACCGTGCAAGTATGTACCACTTGCAAAAAAAAAAAAAAAACGCAACGCAATACAATTTGCGGTACAGTAAGTGCATGAATTCGACGTGTTAAATTCTTTATGTGCGGCTCAAGAAGTTCGCAAAGATAAGACATTCCTTCCGTGGAAAATCTGTATCTTTCATACAATTAACTATCAGTTAAGGCAAGGGGATTTTGTCTGGCTAAAAACTCTTTCTCTATGAAGTGCTCGTCAAACAATTTGCGCTGAGATGTCCACCGGATTTGGAAGAAAAGGTGAAGTCATTGCAACAGACACTTGGAATAAGTTACGTCACCTATATGTTTCTTTGCTCTCAGCTGATTGGTAAAACTTCAGTCTGAGATCTTGAATCCAGAACATAACCTGCCCCGGAGCAGGTTAGCTGTGCAGCGTAAGATACCATGGCAACGAACACAGATTAAAGCCGAGCTACTTTCATAGTACCTAAAACCCAGGGTTGGCGGAAACTAAGCTGAAACATAGCTGGATAGCCACCTAAACCGGCTTCATGGTACAGGCCCCAGCAGCACTCATCTTGTTTGTTTATAGCGGATGCCAATGAAGACAGTCGTAAACCGGAAACTGGGGGCTGTTCCATAAACCAAGATTAGAGTATAAGCCAGGCTTATTTCGGTTAGTCAGGCTTATTTTTGGTAGATTCGGTTTCATAAAGCAAACTTAAAATAGTTCAAACTCAGTTACCCTGGCAACTTATGCTGGGAAACTAGCCTGGTCCAGGGCAGGCTAACTGTCAGGCTAAGCCTCAGTTGTTACACAGATCCTCTAACACTGACCAACAAGAACACAATGATATTACCACTGACACTCTCTCATACCATTATTGGACTTTATTAACCACTATTAGTCCAAAAATAAGTACACAGTATACAGAAAATCAACTTAAATAAGGCTACAATGATAAATTAGACAATATAGACCTATATATATATATATATATAGATAGATAGATAGATAGGCCTAAATACAATATATGTACTACAGGTTTTTTTACTGGCTGAATGTTTTGTGCCCAAGATTTAATTAGATTGTTTTAAAGGTTTATGAATACATTTCTCTCTGGTTTTGTTTGGCAGCTGTAGTACATGTTTATGATTAGAAGAACATTAGAACACAATCTGAAAAAAGCTTTGTAAAGCAGAAGTTAAAATCACAAAATTAAAAATAAATTACAAAAGCAGAGTATAAATTTTAACTGGTAAGATGAATCTGAGCTTAGTAATTGACACTATATTAGCCTACATTTGATTTACCCCATTACAATAGTTATTACCCCTTTACAGTTATTGCTATCATAAAAATACACACAGGTTTAAAATTCTAAATAAGGCACATCTAATGTCCAAATAAAAAATATTTTAGTATATATATATATATAAATAATGTACTTTATTATGTCTTTCAATTCAAACACATTTAACACAATTATACAAATTGACAGTTCCTTTAAAGACATCATATTTTCCCCCAATAAATATTCCTTATTTTTCCTTCTACTTTTTTTCTTTTGTGATAATACCCACCAACACATAGCCTAAAAACAAACATGATTAGAACAATAACCAAAAAGTACATAGACACTTTTACATATGATTTAAGGGGGAAAAGACAAAAAACAATAAATAAATAGTAATACAAATTTAACATTAACATATTTATATCAAACTCTTATAATGACACATAATTCCTAATAGTTATTCAAGTAATATTATTTGAATATCAAATATTCAATATTAAATAAATAAATAAAATAACAAATAACTAGAAATAAAAGGGAGGGAGGGTTATATAAAAATGTAGTTAATGTAGGCTAATATATATTCCTTTATTTTATGGAATAATCTTTGATTTTAGAGTTGCACATATCTTTTCAAAATGTATACATTTGCTCTTAATTTAATGTTATCCTCTCCATAATGTACTTTAGAAACTAAATCTACTCATTTAAAACTGGGTATTCTTGCTTTCTCCAAAAAATTATTGCATTTCAAGTTTTTCCGGATTCCTGCAGGATCTCATTCGTTTAAAAAAAAAAAATAGACGACAGCTGTTCAGATCTATTTTTTTACAGTCTATGGTTCAGATACTGCTGCTATCTGCTAAGTAGCATGACACAGGTCACAATTAATGCCAGATATCGAACTTCACCTAACTATTAAACCAGTCTACAGTTAACAGAAAACATTTGTTTACTTACCAGGGCTTAACTATACCGTTGTTGTCACAATAACTGTCAATAACACTAAACACGAGCATCTTTGATCGTAGCATTGTCCCAGTCTGCCCGTTTATTATATAAAAAATACACATACTTAACAGTGTTAAATAAAAAAATAAAAAACACTGTTCGACAGAACTGCTTGGTTTTGTTACCACAGTTATCTGCGTGCTTCCTCGGCGATGAAGTTCCACATGTGCGGCTTTCCAACACGAAAATGCATGCAGCAAATAAGCCGTTCACAATATTTTCTTCAGATAACTCCAAATTTCTCCCACACACTGGACTTGATTTTTGATGACTGTCGACAACTTTACAATCTCCACTAGCTATTGAAGTATTACTCGACAGAATCAGAGGTGGTTCAGAACATCTTTACTAGGGCTTCACATGTTCAATACAACAAACTCTTCCGGCCCACGCACACTGCGTATTACGTACACACGTATTACGTATCACAACATCCCCCCTGTTTAACATAAGTGTGTAAACACCTCAGATAACCAATACAACAACACAATTTTTTTTTTCAATGGGGTGCACATTATAACTATAATGAACAATAACAACTTGTTTGATGACTACGTGTGCAAAATACACATTTAGTCCATATTTGGTATTCTTTTTACTGCTTGACTATTACTTCAGCTTTACACAAAGTCCTTGTATTGGGCTGGCTTGATAATGACCCGTCCAGACCTTGTGCATGTTGGTCTTGTTGTCTCAGTACCTGTATTGTCTGTTTTTGTATCAAGAGGTTGTGTGATTTTGTTCTCATCCGGGTTCTTGTGACTTTGTTCAACCACATCTTTTTGGGGTGTTTCAGTGAATTGTACCTTTTTCTGGATTTTCTGTGTTTGTGGAGCATACATTTCACGAAGTTGGCTCCTAGTACGTCTGACTGTGTTTCCATTTGGTGTTTGGATCAGGTAACTTCTCGGCTCCTTGCACCTTTCCACAATAGTCCCTGGGTACCATGTTTTCCTCTCCTTGTCCAGTACTCTAACACTCTGTCCACGAAACAATGGTGGTAAGTCTCTACCGCTACATTGGTCATGGTGTGTTTTCATCCTTGTAACCCTTCTTTCCAGGTGCTGTCTGTGTTCCAGTTTACCTGGATCTGCATGACTTGGTAGGAGTGTGGTGATTGGTCTGCCAAGGAGTAATTCTGCAGGGGATGGTAAATCACTGTCAATGGGTGTCGCTCGCACCTGCATCAGAGCCATTTGTACATCTCCTTTGTGTTGTATTGTTTTTTTGATGATGGATTTGATGTCGCACATGTCTTTCAATAAATCCATTGCTTTTTGGGTAGTGTGGTGAACTTGTGATGTGTTTTATTCCCCAATCAGTTATGAGTTTCCTGAAAGGTTGTCCTGTGTACTGCGGTCCGTTGTCTGTCATTATTTCATCTGGTCGACCAAATAAAGACATGTAACATTGCATTTTTTGTGCAACTGCATGGCTACTTACTGGTATGGGCATTTCATCAACTAATGGGTACTTGGAATATCTGTCCACAGTAAGTAGGTACTGATGGCCATGGATCTCGAATAGATCCGACGCCAGGTATTGCCATGGCTTTGTGGGTGCTTTGTGTGGAATGAGAGGTTCTTTTGGTTGTGCATCTTGGTGTTCTGCACAGGTACTGCAAGATCTGCACATTTTTTCAATGTCTGTGTTTATCTTTGTCCAATATACACTTTCTCTAGCCAACCTGCGTGTCTTTTCGATACCTTGGTGGGCTGCATGGAGTTGAGTCAGAATGTCGCTGGTCATGGATTCTGGAATAAGCACTTGTCTGCCCTTAAATACAACTCCAGCCTCTATGGTGAGTTCATCTCGGAAAGGCCAATAGCTGCGTAGGTCTTTTGGCAAGTCTTGAATTCTGTCTGGCCATCCCTGATGGATGATTTCTTTTAGCACACTGAGCTTGGGGTCTTTTGCAGTCTCAGTTCTGAGAATCTCCTGTTTGTTTGGTGAGAAGTTTACAATTGCAACAGTATGATGCTCAGGGTCTTCAAATTCGGTATCCAGCCCATCAATGCGTTCATCAGGTTCAATGTCTTCATTGTTTTCGGGGTTTGGCAGGCGGCTGAGAGTGTCAGCTAAAATCATTTGGCATCCAGGACGATACACAATGCTGTAGTTGTATCCCTGTGTTTTGATCAGCATGCGTTGTAGCCTGGGAGGAGCAGCATGCAGAGGCTTTGTGCATATGGTGACGAGAGGTTTGTGGTCCGTTACTACGACAAATGATTTGCCATACAAGTATGTGTGATATCGCTGCATACCATACACAATAGCAAGCATTTCTCTTTCAATGTTGCTGTATCTTGATTGACATTCAGTTAGTGTCTTCGAACCGAAAGCAATGGGCCTGTTGTCTTGCACCAGTGCTACACCAATGCCTTTCTGTGACGCATCTACCTCCAGTGTTAGGGTGGCTGCTGGATTGTAGTACTTTAAGCAAGCATCAACAGTCACTGTTGTCTTTAGGTCATCAAAGCATTTCTGATAATTAGTGTCCCACATCCATGATGAGTCACTTTTCAGCAATCCTCTCAGATCGTGGGCTTTATCAGCAAACTTTGGTATGTAGGGTGACAGGTAGTTTAGCATGCCCATGAATCGATGAAGATCATCTTTGTTTTGTGGTGTTGGCATTTTTTGTATGTCGTGGATTTTGGCTGGATCTGGTCTGATGCCTTTGTCTGTGTACAGTTTGCCAAAAAAATATGCTCTGCTGTTTGATGATACACTTGTCACTGTTTAACACCAGACCTGTTTCTACAGCTCTTTCCATCAGGCTTGTCAGATTCCTGTCGTGATCCTCCTCGTCAACTCCACAAACTGCAACGTCGTCTGCTATGCTGATTACACCATGAAGACCTTCAAGAATTTGGTCCATTTTGGCTTGGAAAAGGTCTTGGGACACACTGAGACCAAATGGTAAGCGTCTCCAGCAGTATCTGCCAAAAGGAGTGCGGAACGTGGTTAGAATCTGTGACTCCTCTTCAAGATGTATCGACCAGTATCCGGCTTTTGCGTCTAGCTTGCTGAACACTTTTGCATTTGCAAATTTTGGGTTTAGTTCTTCCACAGTTGGAATTTTGTGAGGGCACCTCTTCAGGCTTGCATTTAGTTTCTGAGGATCTAAGCAGATTCGAAGTGATCCATCTTTTTTAGTGCTGAAGGCAAGACTAGAACACCAATCTGTGTGCTCTTCAACTTTTCGCAGGACTCCTTGATCGACAAGTTTGTTCAACTCATCTTGAAGTTTGTCCTTTATGTGGATACTGCATTTGCGTGGTGGGTCGATGAATGGATTGGCACCTTCCTTCAGGATGAGCTTTGCTGTGCCATTGAAACTGCCAATTTTGTCAAATTGGTCTGGGTATTGCTCTCTTAGTTCTTTGATGCTTTTTATGTGTTGATGGGTACTCACTTTTGTTTGTCGTTCTCCGTGTCCCTTTTTTTCTGTTTTAGTCATCGCATCAACGTTTACCGTTACAAGGCTGAGGAGCTCACTTGTGGGTAATCCAACCACGGCTGGTCCAGGTACATCAACGACATAGAACTTTGCATCTATCCATCTGGACTTTTTATGTTGGCATGGCATGTTGATGGTTCCAAAGCAGGGAATCACATCACCAGTGTATGACGTTAATTTCACATTGGATGCTGATTTTAGATGTTCCATGCTTTGTGGTGATGCACCATACATCTGCTTGAATGTACGCAGTGGAAGCGTGTTTCCAGATGCCCCCGTATCTATTTTCAGGCGAAGCGTGTACCCGTGTCCTTGCAAGAGAGGTGGTTTAATATTCAGAGTTGTGTATGCCTCATCTCTGGGTGGTTTCACATGGATGCTATGCATGCACTTAGAACTGATGGTGATGGAGTAAAAGTGTTGTTGGTATGTATACTCATCGTCTTTAGTGCTGTCTACAGTGCTAATGCTGGACTCGTCTTTGCGTTTGTGTTCTTTCCATGGGCGAGCTTGGCTTTGGTATCTGTTGCGCATTCGTGACTTGCTTCTTCTGCGCTGGCTGGATAGCTCTCTCTGTCGTCTGCTCTTTTTACAGCACTTTGCCCAGTGGCCTCTGTTACCGCACATAGAGCATATCATTGTATGCAGGGCACTGCCTTGGCTTGTGGTTTGTGTTGCAGTTTTGACACGTTCGTCCTCTTGTTACAGCATGGACATTTTCAGTCTGTGACATACCAAGTTGTTGTATCTGTTCATTACCAGCTGCTAAGGCTTCGTACTTTCGCCCCTCTGTTAGTACTTCGGCAATTGGGTGACCTTTAGGTTTGCTGTATAGGTCGTTTCTTAAAGCATCAAAAGGAGTACTGGCAATGATAAGTTCAACTAAGCGTTCATTGAGCTCATCGTCAGTGAATTGGCATTTCAGTGCTAAAGTTCTGGCTCTAGTCACAAAGTCATCGATGCTCTCATTTAGCTTTTGTCTATATTGCATGAGATAGAGCCTGTGGATTCTGAAGTTCACATTTAGCTTTAGTTGTCCTTCAAAGAAATTCCACAAGGTGTCAGGCTCTCTCTTATTTGCATCACTAAGCCCACTTGCATTTAGTCGTTTTAATCCTTCATCTCCAATTCCTCTACATATTTTTCTAGCTTGCTTTCCTGCATCCGTTATTTCTTCATCTTCCAGGTACAGATTCATTTTTTGTTTAAATAAAGACATTGCTTCACTCAGATTGGGGTCAGACCAGTTCATCATTGGTAGATGTGCTGCCATTTTAGCGCTTTTATCTTGTACTCACGTTCTTTTCCGTATCTCGTTGAATTATCTGGACTGATAAGCAATTATCACGCAGACAATGCTCTTTTACGATCCCACGCGTGTACAAGAGAGCGCGTCACGGAGTGGTCTCTCGCGGCATTCCACGCAGCCATATAAGGTTAAACAGACTGAGCTGGCGGCATAATTTCCTCGCTTCACTGGTCACGAACACTCCCGCGGATGATACTATAGTTGTTTTACCGCTGCCACCATGAAGTATTACTCGACAGAATCAGAGGTGGTTCAGAACATCTTAACTAGGGCTTCTCTTCACATGTTCAATACAACAAACTCTTCCGGCCCACGCACACTGCGTATTACGTACACACGTATTACGTATCACAACAGCTATTCTTTCTTCAACTCATCCATCTCGACGACTGCAAGCAGGTCGCGCGCGCACGCGGTTATGATGCATTTTTAAAAGTGAAAGATCCTGGGAGGGCGTGGCCAAATAAACTGATGTGGATTTTAAATTATTTTATCAACTTGAAATACAAGCAATCAGGCATATTTTTGTAGACGTGTTATTAAAAATCTGACTATATTTTTACGTTTGCATGTGATTGTTTTAAACCCGTGTTTAGACCTATTTTTTACAGTCTATGGTTTGTGTTTCCCCCGTGTCCGACCCGACACACTTTGGATATTTTTCACCCGTTTGAGCAAAATTTGCGGGTCACTCGTCCGAACCCGTGCAGGACTCTAATCAGGCAGACAATCGCCATTAGCTAAAACAAGTTTATTATGGTTCTGTTCCCGTTCCTGTGATGGCAAAGACAGTGCATATGCCGGTCTATTAGCCGCACCATTTTTCTGACCCCATGCTGCGCGCGCACCCAACCTAGGAGTTCGATGTTTACAAACATTGAAGGGGTCTATTCAAAGTAATCTAAAAAAAAGTATCACAGGTTATGAACAAATAAATAAACAAATAAGCAGCAGAACTGTTTCCAACTTTGATAATGAATCCTCATATTAGAATGATTTCTAAAGGATCATGTGATAGACTGGAGTAATGATCCTGAACATTCAGCTTTGCATCACAGAAATAAATGATAATTTAAAGTATAATAAATTGAAAACCAATTAATTTAAATTGTAATAATACATCACAATATTACATTTTTTCCTATATTTTTGATCAAATAAATGCAGGCTTGATGAGCAGAAGAAACTTATTTCTAAAACATTAAAAATAGTAATGTGTCCAAACTTTTGGCCTGTACTGTATATAAAATATATATATAGTAAGTGAACACACCTAAAACGTTAGCCCCTTGACATTGATAAGTCAGACACATCTGAAGTTAATTGCAAATATGCAAGTACAAGATCCATGTAGAAGGCTAGTCAGACTTGTTCGTTGGCAATTAACTTCAGAGGTGTCTTATAAATGCCAAGGAGATAGCTTTTTAGGTGTTCACTTACTATATTTTTTATATATAGTATGTCAACCGGTGGAGAGGATTAACAGCCCAGCTAGTCAATGTTAGCTTCGTTCGCGCCATAAAAGTAGCTTTCATATTACCCCCATTTGCACTAACGTTAGCTTACTCAGACAATAATTTGATGTTGTTGTCCTAATTAATAATTTTTAATTGAATTCGAGTTCTGAATTCTTTCTTTTCGTTTCGCAAATATGAGCTAACAGCCCAGCTAACGTTAGTCAATGTTAGCTTCGTTCGCGCCATAAGCTTTCATATTAGCTGCTAACGTTACCCCCATTTGCACTACTTTACTCAGACAAGAATTTGATGTTGTTGTCCTAATTAATAATTCTTAACTGAATTCGAGTTCTGAATTCTTTCTTTTCGTTTCATCTAGGGAAGCACTGTCAAAGGTGAAAGTTTAAACGGATCGATAATAATCAACATTTAATCAGCAACAGTTCGAAAATGTAGAGTTAAATATAGGATAAGGGAACTCGATTGAAACTACAGCGTTGTCACAATGTTGACATTAAACCATCGTTCAGGGCCATTGCTTAAGGTTGTGCCTAGGGTGTCTGGACAACCACTGGACTACATAATGTACTCGTCACTGCCCTGAAGCGGGAAAATCAGCCTTTTAAATTCCAACCACCTGTTGTTGGGCTCATTGTGTTCTCATTCATCATCGAGCAAGGATACGTGAGTATTGCGTTTAGCCTAACAGTTACCTCAGCTATCAAACACAACCTACAACTTTAATTTCTAATGTGATTAATGTAGCATCGCTCGCACTGTTTAGTTTTTCGTTTGATTTTTCATTTTTTTTTTCGCTATTTAGTCTCATTTGTTTCTTTGCTCCACTGGATTTGTGGATGTTTCCCCGGTGACACCTGCTTTCGGATACTGTCTGCCATACAGACCCGGATTTGTTCATTAAATGTTCTGATCTGCCTTTGCTTTTTTATACTTTTATTTATACTGTTTTATTTATTATACTTAAAATAAATTTGTATATTCGTTTATTTATTTTTTTTTTTTTCACAAATGTATGACTTTTGGAAGTGCAATTTGATTATATGCAGTTTTAATAAAGTTGAATTAACGAAACCTTCTGTCATTTTTACTCTTCAAAGTGTAGGCTACACTTGCAGGTGTTGATAGCCCCATTAAATAATAATATAGATAAACAATAAACGATAAAAAGTATATAATTATCTAACAAAATACACCATATAAAAATATTGTAAGAACGTCGTCTCTCAGTTGCTGAATGTCGCGCAACAACGTTGCTACAGCCCTGTCGCGTCTTACAATTCTACGTTGTTACAATGTTGCGAGCACGTAGACTGCGACGTTGCCATAGAAGAGATGCAACGTGCCACAGACGTTGCCACAACGTAAATGTGTTTGCTGGGTACTGACGTGGTATCGAAAAGATCCTCACATAAAAATATCGATCCAAATGTGTGTGTTTTTTTTTTTTTTTTACCAGTAATTTGTATTAATTTAGCACGCAATAGTGCATAACATAACTATAATATCTAATAAGCGAATGTTCGTGAATAATTGTGTAGGATTATTTCTCCTAGTCATCTGGATACAAGACGAAACCAGTCAATCACAGAGAGCGTACGATTTCCATTTGGGAAACGAAGCCATGCTAGAGTAGTGCTGCGTTCCAAACCGCATACTTCCCTACTATTTAGTATGGGAAAAAGAGTAGGCGAGCGAAAAAGTATGTACGAATCCAAAAGAGTAGGCGAGAATTACCTGGGTGACATACGAATTATCGCGAGATTCGGACTTAAGTGCGTTCCAATATGCCTACTTTCCTACTATATAGTAGGCGAAAACAGTACGTGAAGGAAGCAGTACGTTCGAAACATCAGTATTCATAAAAGAGTAGGCGAGAAGTTCCCGGATGGCTTACTTCTTCCGGCCAGATTTTTGAGTGCTCATCCGATGGATACTCTTCTATCCCAGGAGGCCACGCGAGAGGATACGTCATTATAAAACATCGCAGAGATCAGCGACGCGGGTGCTTTCAAATGTGAGTAAACACGTTCCTTTTGTTAAAATTGCATGTGTTGAACTACTGTAGAGTAAACTGTTGAATTGTTGAAGGTGTAAAGACGTTACACAGTATAGTATAGTTGTGATTTTGCTGTAAAAACACGTTTTATTATGTATAACGTTAGCTAGGGGAGCTCCAGTAAAGACACGTAAGTTACGTCTCTAAAGTGGATTTACATAAACCATATACATCAAAGACGCTTATTTTAAATGTCTATTTACATCTGACAGGAAAATCTTGAAATATCACAACATGAAATAGACATCTGAGTGAAATGTGTGCTATTATGTAGAACAAATCTATAAAGTAACTAACGTTAAACATAAGTTATCTATTTTATTTGTCCATTACTGTTGATAAATTGAGGAAAATTTATGTTGGATAAAAAGTTAAAACAACCTCAACATGTAAATGTAGTGTTGAGTTCATAAATCACAGAGGTAATGTGGATCTTGTCTGGATGTTACAGGGTCAGATGAACAGATGTGTGTTTATCTGCTGGAGAGTTGCTCATGAAGCTGAATGCTGCCATCAAAGGCTTTGAGTGAGTATACTACAGAAATGAATAACAACAACTATTTCAATATTAAGTTGTAGTTTATTTTAATTATTGTAATTTCAAACAGAGCTATTACATCACCTTTCTGATTCTTGATTTCTGTGCATTTGCTGCAGATCTTTTGTGGTGGAGCAGGACCTGCAAGGGAAGATGATGGCGGCATTTGTGGAAAAAAAGTGTTTTTGTCTTCTAAATAATACTGAAATCAAATGACAGTGTGTGGTTAAAATTACTGCTTTTGTGTTATGTTTGTGCATTTTGTAGGATCTGAAATGTCAGCGGGCTGGTGTGAGCACTGAGGATGAAGAGCACAGAGCTGAATCCTAGAGATGGTCCCTCCATCACTCCACTTGCCTCAGATTGTGAAGCACAACACATCACGCAACAACCTCCGGCACAAGGGAACGGCTCACCTCTGGCGGTCAGCTGATTCATCAGAATAAAGCCGCAGAATGGGAACCGCTGTGTTGAGACGGCAGAAGGATGTGGTTCAGTGCCTGTAGTCTACATACATGATTGTAGTTTGAATAAAGCTTTGTTTCATGTGTTGACTTATGCATTTGTTTATTATGTGATGGTGACTTTCATTCATTCTTTTACTAATTTATTAATATTTCTCATTGTTGTCAGTAAATAAAATATAATTATTTAATTAATGTTTTATTTAATTGATTGAAAGAAAATGTAGATATGTTCATTATATACACATCTAGAGTGTATTCAATCATGCATAGCTATGTCATATGACATACATTACAATTTGTTTGTTTTATTGAATTATATAATTCAGTAAAAAGTCATATAATTAAGTATTGGTCAGCATTTATCGTTGTTATTATTGTATGTTTTGGGGTGGGATAGAAATGCAATTCATTCTGAGGTAATATTAATTTTTAATATTAATGATACTTAAATTTTTCGAGTATAAAATCAACAGTTTTCCTCCAAAGGCAAATCTTCGCACAGCTGCCCTTTGTGCAGACATTACAAACGCTGAGGAAAGCCGTTCTAGGTAGGGCTGTCGAGTTACTGATGTTATGAGATCTGTAAAAAAATCTCATTATGTATGCAAACCCATAATATATATATATATATATATAATGGGTTTGCATACATAATATGAGATTTTTTACACAGGAAAAAAGAACCTACAAGGTTGAATATCTTAATATATATTTTATATAATTCATTATAATACATTTAAAAAAAACATTTTTTGTTATTTATAGGCCTGATAGATGAAACGACAGTTAAATTCAACAAGAAAAAGAGGAAAAAATAAAGCAGTTAGCCACTTTTGCTTGTGGATGAAAATATTTGGATATAAAAAAATTAACAACATATTCAAGAGATGACAATTTTGGGATTTCGTAATAAAAATAAATAACATCGTTAAGGATAAAACGGTAGTTCACATTAGTAGGGTTAAATAAAATTACTTAAATCAACCCTAAATGTATTCACAAAATAAATGGGCAGCAGTTTCTTCAAAAAGACCACAAAATGAGCAAGTTTAATCAATATCAAGATTTACGGATAGATGAATTAAACGTGTCCGTTCGAATCTTTTAAGTTGTTGCGCGTGTGATAACGCGTCGTAGGTCACATGATAACGTCAACATGGCAGATGTCCGTTTCGCATTCATACTCAACGAGATTTGGCTATAAAGTACCTACTCTTTTAGCGCTCGTTAAGTAAGTACTCATTGAAATTAAGTACCTACTCAATAGCTGTGTCCCAATGTGAAGACTGCATCCTTCGAAGGCTGCGGACTTCAAACGATGCAGCCTATGCGTCCTCCGAACGACACACCATGTAGCCTTCGTAGGATTTCCTAATTGCTTAGCCAGGTGTTCCCGATCACCGCTCCAGGCGCCAAGCAACGGTGCGAGAGTATGCTGCCATCCTGATAAATTATTTGATATAATTGAGTAAACAGCTAGGAGCCAGAATTGGCTATTGTCATTTTTATGTTTTATAATTTTATTGGAGGACATGGTAAGGATGTTTCAGGTCACGTACTTTCGGCTTAGCCGAAGATTCAAATGTTCATTTATATCTTACCTTGATGCGATTTTGTAGGCTAGTGTAGGCTATCATTTTTATTATGCACATAAATGGACCATGGTAAATATATTTACACAGGTTTTCAGCCCTATTTGAATATAAAACCCAGTTGAATATAAAAAGTCCAGTGCGAATGTTACTCCCGCTCGTCATCGGCAGCTGTCAGTCACTGTTGCTAGGCGACAAGAACAGTCCTCCGTATAGGCTAGACCGGTCCGAGCGCTTCAGATGCGCCCTTTGAAATGGGACGGAGCTGTAGTTAGCAACAATTTGCTAATATTGTGACAATAGGCCTACATTTTGTTACTTTAATTTTCAAAATAACCAGTGGTGGTATGTAAGGAACTAACTTCGTTAATATTCAAAGTAATTTTCCCACACGGGACAGCAACATTACAAAATTGTTATTTTACAATATGATGCATTGTTTTACATTAAACTACACAAAAGTATAGTTTAAATGTATCAACCTTGAACATTTTCAGAAGTAAAATGCAACATATGCAGTAATATAAAACCAGAACCATCATAAAAACCCTGACACAGTTTTTTTCCTCCAGAATTCCTTTACTTTTACTCTTGATGCCTTAAGTACATTATAGATAATTTTGCTTAATAAGGTTTAAATTTTATGACTAGTAGTTTTTCCCCAATGCGTTATTAGTGGTTAAAAAAATATATAAAGTATCTCAATATTTATTCCATGAGTCAGCCCTGCAAACCTGTTGGTAGACGTGGATAGTGAAAATATGCTGTCAAACACTCTGGAGACTGTCCCAGACCAGCAGGAGGCCTTACCAGGGTCTCTTACCAGGGTCTCTAATTGTGGAGCCCATCCCAGTCCAGCAGCAACACCAGGGTCTCCCACTCAGCTGAATAAAAGTCTACATCATTTTTTCTTATTTTATGTACTGTAAATTTAAATGTTTATGTTGATTTTGATATGTTTAACATATGTTGTAAATAGTTGGGGGGAAAAAGTTATAGAAGAATTTGTTTCATGTAGAAATTATGACTGTCATTACAAAAATAAACAATGTCCAGAGCAATGAATTCTCTTTTATTTACACATTTAAAGTTGCATAATTTTTTTTTCCTTTTAAAAAATCTAAGTGAAAAAAAGTTAAACAAGGATATATATATATACACATATTCCTCAATCATTCTTTCAAGAAGAGAAAACAGCCTGTCCATTCTCTCTTGTGCTCTCCTCGCCTCTGCAGTCCCATGTCTTCTCTAATCAAGTCCAAAACCTCGTCCTCTCTGTCTCGCCATCATCGTGGTGCTGATGCTGCTGGTGCATGGTGCTGCTGCCCCTGGCTCCTCCTCTTCTTGGTCACACACTGCTGAACTCGGCCCCTCACCTGTCCCAGGACACGTGCAATCCTAAGGCAGATCACATTAACCATGGCTTGTTAACAACAACAGCACAATACATTTCAGCAAAGATGTGATCTCAACTTTCTTACTTTGTATTTTTAAAATCATAATCAGAAATCATATTTCTGAATACTCAAATTTGGTTAAACCTTTGTAGATAGCTTGCATGAAAGCACTACAAAAACACATAAAAGTGAAAACCCATTGCTTTATCTACTGCTTTTCTTATTGTTGTGGGCTTTATAGGGTGAGTGATATTTCTTAATTACACAAGTTAGACAGACTAGTGCAAATATTACAATAAAATTTTATTTAATTTATTTAGTTTTTTTTTTTTTAATTGCAGTTTAATAAATTGAGCTTTCTGCTCCTTGCTCCCTGAAACAATTATTAAACTAATATTAGCACAAGTTTTGCCTCAGACCACCTGACAAATGAAGCCATGCAATGGTGACGAAGGAGTTAAGTTAAGAAAGAAAAACTTGAGGCTTTTAACTGTGGTTTCACCAGAGGCGGACAGAGTACACAGCTTCATTACTTGAGTAAAAGTACAGATACCCCTTGCTAAATTTTACTCAAGTACAAGTAAAAGTACTACAGTCAGATGTCTACTTAAGTAAAAGTACTAAAGTACTTGTTTTTAAAAGTACTTGAGTATCATGAGTACAAGAGTACATTTTCTAAATATTGCATTACTACTGCCACAGTGCTTACATTGGTAAACACAGCAAACACTTGAAGCGAAAACTATCATTAACTTGTTCAGAAAATTAAAATAGTCTGGCGAGGTGGGGCGAAACAATGGATGAAGACGCAGCAGGTTCATCCCGGGAGTATTTTTTTTCCCAGGATGGTAGGGGAAGACTCATGAATATTCATTAGGGAAGTCATCCCTGATTGGTCTGATGACCTACCCCTAACCCCACCCCTAAACCTACCCGTCACTGGGGGTCTTATGACCTCCCTAACCCCGCCCCTAAACCTACCCGTCACTGGGGTTAAGACCAATCAAGGATGACTTCCCGAATGAATATTCATGAGTCTTCCCCTACCATCCTGGGAAAAAAAATACTCCCGGGATGGACCTGCTGCGTCTTCATCCATTGTTTCGTCCATGGTTTCGTCTCTTATCTAAATCTGACCATGGAGTTGACTTTGGCGGAAAGCTGAAGGTGATTGCTGATAGGCTGTCCCAATCAGTGGCGCCTGCACAATCCAATCATTTGAGAGGGAAACAACAAATTGAGGGTTTCCGAGATGTTTCTTTTTTCCTTTTTTTTTTTTTTTTAAGTAACGGGTACTCACAGTTATGGATAGAAATGTAGTGGAGTAAAGAGTACAATATTTGCCTCTCAAATGTACTTGAGTAAAGTCATGAGTACTCCCCAAAAATGATACTCGAGTAAAGTACAGATCCCTCAAAATTGTACTTAAGTACTGTACTCAAGTAAATGTACTCCGTTACTGTCCGCCTCTGGGTTTCACTAGCTATTTGAGTAAATGAAAACATAATACGTGAATTTGCCGTCCACCAGCGAACTCTCGGCCGTCATTTTTTTTAAATAAAAATGCTGTCGTCACCGGCGCGCGATGAATTATGGGGTAGGATAGTCCGCTAAGTGTCCATTTATGTATCCTTCCTTTCACGGGGAAACGAAGGGTGCATTTGGCGTCGCTTTAGCCTTCGTCGCGCCGCGATGACGCAACCGGCCTTCGAATACGGCCTTCGGAGGATGCAGAACTGAATTGGGACAGCCTTCATCATGCCGCGGTGACGCAATCGGCCTTCAAATGCGACCGCCGAAGTGTGCAGCCTTTGAATTGGGACATCCTTCGTCGCGTCGCTGTGACGTTTCGTCGCGCCGCTGTGACGCAATCGGTCTTCAAATACGGACTTCGGAGGATGCAGCCTTCACATTGGGACACAGCTATTGAGTATGCGGTTTGGAACGCAGCCCAGGTCTAATAGGAAGAGAATTGGCACTCTCTGCTTACTTCCGGTTTCTGGACTGGCTGCAGTAACACGTCTCTGTCCATGCGGGGGCGCTCGCAGGCGAGTGCAGAATGAATGGAGGTCTATGGTGAAATACCCCTCAAAATCCACTTTTCTCAGGATATAATTTTTTGTCTAGTAATTTGAATGTTGTATTCGAAAGGAGATGCAATGAAATTACACATTGCTGGGTGTTAGATTTTTTAGAGTCACTTATTTTCTTTAAAAAGTCTTTTAAAATGTCAATTGACCCTTCGCAAAGACCCGCCCCCCTTAGTTACTGTCGCTATGCCCGACAAGCTACGCTGCTCTCACGCAACGCAACACCATGTTCTCACGCAGTGAAAAATACATCGCGGAGCAGAGAGGAGACTGACAACACGCTGACAGACAGGACATACCAGGTTACTTTTCGGTTACTTTTGATATTAGACATATTAAAGTCTCACCTTTCAAATTTGGTCATTTTTTAAAAGAAATTTAAACGATACATACCGTTTTGTGGCTCTTAAATGTGTCTGACAGATCGCTGTAGAGCATCAGTTAAAGCTGCTCGTGAACCGATCATCTCTTCCTTCTAGTTAATTTATAGCATCAAATAAACATGAACAAACATAAGAAGGAATGTTGTTTTAACCGCGGAAAGGCGTCAGTACATTCCGTTTTTCAAGTTCAAATTCTCCCATGTTAATCTGCTATCTCTCCTGACTGCTTTGTCGGACAAAATGGCGGATGGCGGATTATGATTGGTTAGATCGCCTGTCAATCAAGCTCCCTGCGAAGGGTCAATTACGTCAGAATGCTGACGTCATTAGAAGAATGCTAGCGTGTTATGGGCAACAACTCAACCTGTAAGAAATCGAAAAGAAATAAGTACTTGTTCATTCAACTTTCGACCTATAACCCATGATGAACTTGCAAAACCTACAATAAAATCTGAGATTTCTCAATGGCAATCGGGTGAAAGAGACACATTTAGCCGTTTAGCCCCATAGACTCCCATTCAGTCTGCACTCGCCCGCGATCACCTCCAGTGGAATTCTAACGGTGCGTTTCCACTGGCGCGTTGCGAGCGGAGCGGAGCGAGCGTTTTCAATTCATTCCTATGGAAGTTGAGCTTCACGCTCGCGCAGTGCATTTTGGGATTGACAGCGGACCGGAGAAAGCGTTGAGAGCGACCGAGAGCGTCAAAAGGTTGGGCAGTTCTCGACTTTATGCAAATATCAAGCGTAAAACGCGGTCGGCAGCCAATTGCTGTGAGGTTCGGGATGTGACGTCTGTCTTGAGAGTTTAAACATATGCAAATTGTGCCGGTGTTATTGCTGAATTTAGTACGTAAATCGTTTTGTTTACGAATTAGAGGCTTTGCAGTTGTTATATATGTTAAATATTTCATTGTGGATGTGTTATATTGGCTGGTTTTATAAAAGTGTATACAATTGAAAGGATATCTTTGCTTGGTGCATTTGGAAACAAAGCTGGTCTATTTCTAATGTAATCCCGTGAATCTCTAATGATTATACTGTGTGTGTGTTGTAAAAAAACTTAGATTAAACACACTCGTAACAGACACACCCCAAAGCGGAGACGTTACAGCGTTTCCAGCGGCACTGAGCGGAATTTTGCCGCTGTAGTGGAAACGCACCGTAACGGTGCGTTTCCACTGGCGCGTTGCGAGCGGAGCGGAGCGAGCGTTTTCAATTCATTCCTATGGAAGTTGAGCTTCACGCTCGCGCAGTGCATTTTGGGATTGACAGCGGACCGGTGAAAGCGTTGAGAGCGACCGAGAGCGTCAAAAAGGTTGGGCATTTTTTGACTTTATGCAAATATCAAGCGAAAAACGGAGGGCGACAACCAATCGGTGTGAAAAGTAGGCAAGGCAAGATTTTGACGTATGTTTCCGACTGTTTGCGAAACTGAGGTGGATTACTGAGATGAAATCACGCGATATTTAAAAAGTCATAGGCTACTTCAAATGCACTTTGCATGCTTTCATTATGTGTTGAATGGGTGAACAAAACTGTATTAAACTGTCATTGTATTAAATGTAGGCTATGAAAATGTATTTAAGTTTACATGTTAATAAACTTTTTCCCGCACTGAGAAATCATGGCTTATGTTTACTTTATTGACCATTTCTTCCAAACAATCATTAGCTAATTAATGCATATAAATGTGTAAACAACGCGAAGTTCCCCCTGATATCTTTGTCAGCGGCAACATGGAGGAGAAGTTGATTGTCGCTGTGTCTTCTTTCCCCGTTCTCTATGACACATCCCTTTATTCATATAGAGACACAACAATGAAAACTGACGCATGGAGCAAAGTGGCAGAGGTTGTTGGTGTTTCTGGTAGGTTTAACACAGTAATAAAACGGTTTGTGTCTGTGTTAAGTCCTGTTTACAATAGGCTATAAGACACATTTTGAACAGTGTCACAATTACAAATTCTTTATTGTATTTTTAGACTATTGGATAAAAAAATGGTTCTCAACACTACCAGATAGCAAATAATTTTTTTTTGTTGTTGTTGTTGTTTTTTTGCTGATTTGGTTCACAAAATTTTAATATCACTTGCTTTTAAATGACATAAGACAGTCCCTAACTTTTTTAGTTTACTCTACCTAAACTGAGCTGTTCACATGTGTTAAAAAATGTGTTAAAATAATGCAAGAAGTAGGATAAAACGATTACTTTTTGATTTTTAAGTTTTTAATATTTATAGACATATTAAGGATATGCATCATATCTGTTGGATAGGATGTGTTTGCTGAGCTACAGAAATGTTCTAAATAGAACTTACATTTAGAAGATGCTTTTAGTCAAAACAACATATAATAGAGGCAACAATATTCATAGTCAATGAACATACATACACTCTATACATACACTCTATGAAAATGGTAACTTCTTCAATCAGTAGAGTAATCAGTACAATCAATGGTTAGAAACCATACCATAATGGTTAATAACATAAAAACTGAGTACATTGGTATTGTTGAATATAACGGTTTGAAAAAACATAATATAAAAGTGAAACTTTGGTAGTAAGATTATATGATCAAAAAAAGGAGATCAAACAGAAGAAATGTTTCAGAACATAAGTGTTTGGAATGACATGGCAATTAGTAAAGATATAGAAGTATTTATGTCTGTGAAGTACTTCCTTTACACATGAAAATAATGTATGCTTTTCAATTACAACCCCATTTCCAGAAAAGTTGGGAAATTTTGTTAAATGCAATAAAATCAAGAATCTATGATTTATTAATTCTCTTTAACCTTTATTAAACTGACAAAAGTACAAAGAAAATATTTTCAATGTTTTCACTGACCAAATCAATTGTATTTTGTACATATACACACATTTTTAATTTGATGGCTGCAACACACTCCAAATAAGTTGGGACAGAGGCATGTTTGCAACTGTGTCACATTACATTTCCTTTTAATTACACTTTTTAGTTTGTGAATTGAGGATACTAATTCTTGAAGTTTGCATGTTGAATTTTTGCCCAATCTCTTCTGATATAATACATATGCTCAACAGTCCAATTCTCCTTTTCATGATGGGTCATACATTTTCAGTAAGATACAGCTCTGGTCTGCAGGCATCAGGCACATCTCTTCTACGGTGCAGAGTGTGCAGAGAAACCACTCAGTTTTAGCATGTGCAGAATGAGGCCTGGAATTGTCTTGCTTCCCAGGAAAGATGTCACTTTGATGGCAGTTAATGTCTCTGTACAATCCAAATATATGCCTCCATGTCAGCGAAACCTTCACACAAATGCAAGTCCCACATGCCGTTTGCACTGATGCACCTCCATACAATGATATACTGTATATTTGCTTCATTCAGTGCCATCTGAGGGCACAAAGGTCATGCACATTTAACAGAGGTCTCCTGCCTTGCCATACACAGACTGATATTTCTCTGGATTCCCTGAACCTTTTCACAATATTATGTGTGGTAGATGGTGAAAGAAACTTGTGACATACTAATTGTGATTTTTCAATTGTTTGACGATTCTCTCATTGTATTTTGCACAAAGTGGTGAGCCATGACCCATCTTTGCTTACAAATAGCCTCACCTATTACCAGTTCACCTACTTATTGTGGACTGTTTCAAAACACTTTAACTTTGATAATCTTTTCACTTTTATTTTGCCACTGTTCTACCTTTTTTTGGAGTGTGTTGCAGCCATCAAAATATTTTTTTATACAAAATACAATTAAATTGATCAGTGAAAAGATATATATTTTTTCTTGTGTTTCTGTCAGTTAAATAAAGGTTCAAGATAATAAATAAATCACAGATTCTTGATTTTATTGTGTTTTGTCAAAAAGTCCCAACTTTTCTGGAATTGGGGTTTAAGCTACAGCACAAGATGTTGCCAGGGCACAGCACCCTCTGTACAGAAATAAGCAGAGAACGCATCCCTGATGCAAATGGCAACGCGTGCAGCATTGTTGCTTCCCAGTCTGGGAGCCTCCTGGAGTGCCGCTGGCCCCTCTCTCTGCCAAGAAGAGACACATAGGTGGTTTCTGGTCCCTCTTCTGGACATCCTAAGAAAGTTGTGGAGGATGCAGGTGGCCTTCACACACACCTCTGCCTTTGCTGGGTTGACAGTGAGCAGTCGACGGTACATACGCCATTGGCTTGTTAGTATGCCAAATGCACACTCCACAGTCAACCTGGCACGACTGAGACGATAGTTGTAAATACGTTTTTCCCTGGAGAGATTGCACCCAGGAAAGGGACGCAGGAGGTTTCTTTGAAGGGGAAAGGCTTCATCCCCCACAAACACATGTGGCAGTGGAGTACAGTGCTGTGATCCTGGCAATACACTGTCATCTGGGAGATCAAGGTTGCCATTCCTCAGGGCTTCACCAAAGGCAGAGTTGGCCAGGGTCCCGCCATCACTGTTACGTCCATATCCACCAACATCTATTATACGGAACAGATATTTGGCATCCACAACTGCCAGAAGCACAAGAGAGAAGGTCCCCTTGTAGTTATGAAACAGAGACCCTGAGTTTGGAGGGGCCTGGATGACAACATGTTTGCCATCGATGGAACCCAAGCAGTTTGGGAAGTTCCATTGCTCTAGAAAACCTGCAGCAATGTTGCTCCAGTCCTGCTTTGATGGCACAGGCATATAGTCATCCAACAGGCACTCCCATATAGCCTGGGACACTGCCCCAACAATGCTTGCCACTGTGCAGACACCCACACGGTAGCTGTAACTTATTGTTGTGAATGAGTCACCAGTGGCAAGGTAGCTGCAACAACAAAGGTAGACTGTAAAAAAAAGCTGTGTGGTATTTATAAGAAAATGAATGTTAAACAAATCAATTTGTTTTGATTTGTTTATTTTATTGGCTAGTATATTTTTCATTTTTGTTTTGCATTCGATTATTGATCGAAAATAACAAAAAAAACAATAACAAAAAATAAGTTTTTTTTTTTTTTATGAAATTGGTTTTCAAAACAGACCCATCACAAGATTCCCACCTCACTAACCTAACAAGTCAAGTCAAGTCAAGTCATCTTCACTTATATAGCGCTTTTAACAATGTAGATTGTTTCAAAACAGCTTTACAGAGATAAACGTAATTTAAGGTAACAGAGAAAACTTTTAAATACCAACATAATACAACATAAAAAAATCTCCATTTTCTCATCTTGCAAGAAAATGTATAAAATTAACTATATTCTTCTTCTTCTTATTATTATTATTATTATTATTATTATTTATAAATAATGATTTAATTACTCTCCCAAGTTAAACGTGAGAACTATGTTTTTCAATAAACAAGTAAAAGGCCAATAATGCAAAAATTAGGCTACATTAAAAATCCTATAATCACCGTAGGCAAATGGCAAGGCGCTCGGCTGGGGGAATTGCCAGACGAAACGATGTGTTCTGCATCGTTATCCTAGGTGCCAGTATGGTCAGCAGCTTATCAAACTCTGTCTTGTTCAGTCTGAAATAACGCTGAAACAAGACATCGTCAAAACGAAGCTCCTGTACCAAACGGTAGTACTCGCTGTGTGATCTGCGGTACTGGCGTATAGGGTGTACCCAGAACCTATGGCGCCGTCTCCTTCGCATGTAAAGTAGGGTGATAATGGCAATCTTCGTTCGATAGTCCATGATGACAACTGACAAACATTGCTGGATACCATTTTATAACCCAGCATTACCTAATTCCAGAATAAAAGCATATTTTACATGCTGATTATTTGTCAGTAGTGCTTTATTTTATTTATTTGATGTTATTAAATTATTTTGCATTCAATCATTTGTTCAGATTGTAGTTTAGCTCTAGTCAATACATTCGCAAGTTTTTTTATAAACAGTCATTACAGTGGAGTGACTTATTTAAAAACAGCCCTTTTTTTAATCTACGAAATTTTCAAATATCAAATAAGCCGGAAAATGTGTCAGTTGAATGTTTATTTAAACATTCATAAATTATACCCTTTATTTTTAATTTATTTAGTTTCTCATGTGTTTTATTTAGGTCTGTCTTGAACATTTGCTGATGAATTGTTTCATCAGTTTGAACTTTAGATGATATGGCGCTAATAACTATTGGTTTTGCGAACCACCATTAAAAAAAAAAAAAGAAAAAAAAAAAAAGAAGAGGAAACGCAAACAAGGTGGAGACATTCGTTTCGGAGGCGTGCTTCACGGTAAATTTATGCACACGCCCCAAAGCGGAGGCGTTATGAGTCATTCCACGAAACCGGTACGATTTGGACAAACACATTTTTGGATTTTTTACTTTTATGTATTACTTTTCTGAACAACCCACAACATTAATTACATGTTTAACTTCCAGAAAATCATATTTTCCCACCTCAGGCATCAAATCCCTATTATTATTGGTAATTATTTTAAGATATGGGCACTATTAGTCTTCAACCCCGTTATGGACACTATGGGAGCTCTCTGAATATGATTATAAAATATATTTGTAATGAAATCAACATTTTTCTATTAATCATATGTCCCTCACACTAATTCAGTAATTGTAAATGTAAAATTTACATATAATTTTACACTTATGCTATACTAAAGCTTGAAATGGGCACATTTTGTGACAGCAACCTCATCATTTTTGATCAAAGATGTGGCTTAACTTCAGAATTTTAACTAAAATCAGTATTCTTATGATTGCTCTGAACATTTCTGACTAAGTTCAACAAACATTAAAATTACTTATTCATAAATTTTAAAAAAAATAATAAAAATGTAGGTGTGACAGGGTTGAGACTAAGGTTAACAGGGTTGAAGATGGTAACGGGGTTGAAGAGACAAATACAGCTAAACATATACATAGTTGTTTTTTTCTCAAATTCACTGAAAGATTTTCTATGAGCACTGTATTTCATTATGTAACCAAGAAAAACAACATATATAAATTGCAATTGCAACTCAGTTTTATTAACCCGACTGCAGGAAAAACAACAATAACTTTAAATACATTAGAACATTATAAACTGACTAAATAGGTCATCAAAATAAAACATATTACTTATGTGCTTTTTTGATGTGTTTGTGTGTCTGTGCGAACATGTTTTTGTGTGTTTTTTTGCATGTGCGTGCGCTTCGTGGCAAAAAAGTAACGGGGTTGAGTGTGACGGGGTTGTGATTTTTTGCTTGAAAATGGCCACTGCTCTACATGTAGTGAACAACAAGAGAGTACATGGCATTCATTGTATTAAGAAATCATGTATATTTTTGAAATAACAAAGATAATTTTCACAAGTAATAGAATTCTATCTTTATTTGATGTAACGGGGTTGAGTCGTTGAGCTTGACGACCACATTATCACAACTCTAAATAAGTTATAGTTATAAAAGAGGGTGGTAACTTGCCTGTCTCTACATACAGTGTTGTTCAGAAGACTTCTATGATGTTAATTCCTGTTATTGATGTCACATATAAGGATCTGTTCATTAGTTTTATGGGGGAGAATGGTTTGTGTAACGGGGGTTGAGGGATTACTGAGGGACGGAACTAAATAATGTGATTTTAATGAATAATCATGAATTTACTTAGAAAAAAAACATTACCAGCAAAAAAGCACAGATAGATATTCATGGGAATGGCAAAATGTATGGACTTTTTTCTAATTATATTATTCATATTCCAAGTACACTTTCAAAGAAGGCCATGAGGGACATGACAAAATAGGTGGTGTCAACTGAAAAACAAGATAATTTCTAATATAAAGATAATATGTATGTCATTATTTTTAAACTTTATTAAAGGAGACATTTCAATTGATACAAAAAGCTTTTAAGAATAGATTTTGGTAACCCAATAGGTAAAATACACTTAAAAACGTCAGAGGGACTCAAATCATACCGGTTTCGTGGAATGACTCTTATAGCGTTTCCAGCGGCACTGAGCGGAATTTTGCCGCTGTAGTGGAAACGCACCGTAACGGTGCGTTTCCACTGGCGCGTTGCGAGCGGAGCGGAGCGAGCGTTTTCAATTCATTCCTATGGAAGTTGAGCTTCACGCTCGCGCAGTGCATTTTGGGATTGCCAGCGGACCGGAGAAAGCGTTGAGAGCGACCGAGAGCGTCAAAAAGGTTGGGCAGTTTTTGACTTTATGCAAATATCAAGCGAAAAACGCGGTCGGCAGCCAATTGCTGTGAGGTTCGTGATGTGACATCTGTTTTGAGAGTTTAAAAATATGCAAATTTTGCTGGAGTTTATGCTGGATTTAGTGCGTAAATCATTTTGTTTACAAATTAGACGCTTTGCAGTTGTTATATATATGTTAAAGATTTTATTTTGGATGTGTTCATTGTGATTATATTGGCTGGGTTTATAAAAGTTTATAAAATTGAAAGGATATCTTTGCTTGGTGCATCTGGAAACAAAGCTTGCCTATTTCTAAATGTAATCGCGTGCATCGCTGATGATTATACTGTCCGTGTGTTGAAAAAAACTTAGATTAAACACACTCGCAGCAGACACACCCCAGAGCGGAGGCGTTATAGCGTTGCCAGCGGCACTGAGCGGACTTTTGCCGCTGTAGTGGAAACGCACCGTAAAGCTGCGTTCACACTACACGCGACCAAGCGACGCGATACCATTCATTTTCAATGGGGAGCGGGCGACTTCCGGCGACACGCGCGGTCGCGACCGTTGGCGACTGGATGGGGCGTGTCTGGCGACGCGACAAAGTTGAGAAATGTTTAACTTTATGCAAATGAAGAGCGACTTTCGCGAGCGACAACCAATAGGAGTGAAGTCAGTGGAGCACACGTGATCCGTCACTCTTCAGTGCAGCGTCTGACCGAGGCAAGATGAATGAGAAGTTTATTTTAGCAGTCAGAAACTGTCCAATAATTTATGATATGTCTCTGTGTACATACAGTGGCCCAGCGAGCAAAAAGTCGTCTAGAAGACGTCTAAAAGACGTCATTCTTAGACATCCAGAAGACGTCCTCACAGGAGCCAGAATGAAAGTTTTTTTGACGTCTTTTCTGGACATTGTATAGACGTAAATTAAAGACGTGCTAAAGACGTCATTCTTAGACATCCAGAAGACGTCCTCACAGGAGCCAGAATGAAAGTTTTTTTTACGTCTTTTCTGGACATTGTATAGACGTAAATTAAAGACGTGCTAAAGACGTCATTCTTAGACATCCAGAAGACGTCCTCACAGGAGCCAGAATGAAAGTTTTTTTTACGTCTTTTCTGGACATTGTATAGACGTAAATTAAAGACGTGCTACAGACGTCATTCTTAGACATCCAGAAGACGTCCTCACAGGAGCCAGAATGAAAGTTTTTTTTACGTCTTTTCTGGACATTGTATAGACGTAAATTAAAGACGTGCTACAGACGTCATTCTTAGACATCCAGAAGACGTCCTCACAGGAGCCAGAATGAAAGTTTTTTTTACGTCTTTTATGGAAATTGTATAGACGTAAATTAAAGACATGCTAAAGACGTCATTCTTAGACATCCAGAAGACGTCCTAACAGGAGCCAGAATGAAAGTTTTTTTTACGTCTTTTCTGGACATTGTATAGACGTAAATTAAAGACGTGCTACAGACGTCATTCTTAGACATCCAGAAGACGTCCTCACAGGAGCCAGAATGAAAGTTTTTTTTACGTCTTTTCTGGACATTGTATAGACGTAAATTAAAGACGTGCTACAGACGTAATTGTTAGACATCTAAAGGCAGCCAGAATAAAAGTTGTATTAGACGTGTTTTCTGTAGTAGAAATGTCAAAGACTGTTAAAGACCCATACTGACATGGAAATCCCGTATGTGCATTTTGCAAGGATCCAACTTTAAAAAATATTTACTTACAAATATTTACAAAACAGTGGCAGTGAGTGAGCTAGTTCTCACTGAGAAAAACCCAGTTACTCATTGTTAATGGTTGTCGTGTCATGAAACTGCAGACACACAGACCATAGACCTAAATAAGATTTTAAAGAATATTGATAATATTGAATATTCAATTGAATAACTGTGTAGTGTATATACTTGCATTTGTATATCTTAACAATATAACTGTAATAAACTGCTTACCATTTTCCTGTAAACCAAACTAATCACTCCAAGAAATCAACTGCTTACCATTTTCCTGTAAACCAAACTAATCACTCCAAGAAATCAACTATTTAAATCTCAAAATATATTTTTATTACCATTTTTTTCTGCTGGACCAATACTTAACAGCCGGAAGAGTAAAGTATAAATTAACACAATAAAACTTAAAAGCCAGAACAGTAAAGTTGTAAATGAACACAATTTCCCTTTAAATAATCTATAAAATGTTGTTAAAACAATATAACATAACAATTAACAAAATATGGCTGCTATAAGGTTCACAAGCTTCATTTATAGCAGCAAGCAGTTTCAGATGATCGGCTACAGACTTTATTTTGGCCTCTGTTGCAGCTGGGTCCCATTTCATGACAGCAGCTACAATCAAAGCAAAAAAATCCACATGTAAAATAAATAAATACAAATGCCACTGTTGTGGTTTAGCTTATAGCAGAGATACATAGTTGAAAATTTGAGTACTCGAATCAATTAAATGAAATAAATCACAAATCAAGTAAAATTACATCAAGCCTGATATAAGGCATTCCACACACACACACACACACACACACACACACACACACACACACACACACACACACACAGGGGCCATTTACAACTTCATGCGATTTTAGTGATCGGATAGCTATATGATCTTGAAAAGACCAGGTGTAAATGCCCTCCGAAACGCATTCGTGACGCATTTGAATCTGATTGCTCAAACCACTTCAGGAGGTGGTCTGGGTCGCATTCCAGAAGAAACTGGACAAGTGTAAATGCATCTGGTTGTTGAAACCACATATGTAAATTTTACTCCTCCCAAAAACGCTCTAAAATAAAGGTGTGAGAGCATGTTATAGGCTATATGTCATGTTATAGCTAGTTATGACGACGCTACTGCCACATCGCCGCTGACCATCTAACGTTATTCATCAAGCCAATGTGCAAACTATCGCAAATCAAAGTGAAAGTAAGTCCCCGATGCTTAACACACAGTTATCATCATTAAAAGTAAAGAAACGAAATGATCTTACCAGGGCTGTTGCGCTCTCTCCTATTGCGGTCTTTGATTTAGAAATTTTAACGGATGATCAATAAAATGCAGCTCATATCTGTTGCTTTCGGTGACGTGAACGCCATTAAATTTGCATAGCAAGGGAATCGAAGATCGGATTTATATCCGGTTTGCAAAAACATATTTATGTGACCAGGTGTAAATGGAAATGTTGTGATAAAACAGATAGCTATCCGATCTGAGAAAACGCATCAAGTGGCCAGGTTTAAACAGCCCCATATACACACACACACACACACACATATTAGGGGTGTAAGTTAACGGTTCACAAAATTCATGGTTCGGTTCAATACGATACACTTGTGTCACGGTTCGGTTTCAAAAAATGAAATGTAATATTGTAGTTATAAACAAAGGTTTATTTTAGTTCAGATTAACATTTGAGGGCAGTAATTTTATTCATGTCAAAATAAAACCAACGTAATGTAACTTGAAAGCATTATAGCCTACTATTCCTGCCAAACTTCCATGGTTACAGTTAGTGTTACTACAGTAAATCCATGGTGAATGTTGCTGATCTGTGGACACTGGATTGTTCATTCATGGCACAATGTTTCCACGTCAGCGCTGTTTGATCCGTTATTAACAGAGAAATATGAATGCTTCTCAGATCTCGCAGCGATGTTATTACTTCAGTGGGGATCTCTTAGAGCCGTGTACTGATAAACTGATAAACGGCCCGTGAAGCACATAATAACAGGACCTGCTTTCTGGTCAGTTAGCCTACAGTACCTGCTTTTTTTGTGGAAACCAAATCTTTTGATTGTGAGAGAGCCATGTGTTAAAAGTCAGATGGCACTTAAAGGAGAAGTTCACTTTCAAAAAAACTTTTGCTGATAATTTACTCACCCCCATGTCATCCAAGATGTCCATGTCTTTCTTTCTTCAGTCGCAAAGAAATTAAGGTTTTTGATGAAAACATTCCAGGATTTCCCCCCATGTAATGGATTCTATTGGGACCCAAACGGTAGAAGGTCCAAATGACAGTTTAAGTGCAGCTTCAAAGGGCTTTAAACGATACCAGACGATGAATAAGGGTCTTATCTAGCGAAACGATCGGTCATTTCCAAAATAAATAAAAAAGTTTAAGTTTTATAAGCACAAACGCTCGCCTTGCTCTGTTCTGTGATGCGCGTTCGTGACGTCACGTAATACGCAATTACGTTGAAAAGGTCACGCTTGACGTGTTTACAAATATGCAGAAGGAGGACCATATACACATTTTCAAATGTATTTGTGTCAGTTTATCGTTTAAAATGCCCATTTCGTGTGCGTATCCTGGGTGTTTTAATATTAAAAAGCCAAAAAGAACATTTTCTTCAGGACAGAAATTTTTCAAGCGTGACCTTTTCAACGTAACTGCGTATTACGTGACGTCACGAACGCGCATCACAGAACAGAGCAAGGCGAACATTTGTGCTTATAAAACTTAAACTTTTTTATTTATTTTGGAAATGACCGATCGTTTCGCTAGATAAGACCCTTATTCATCATCTGGTATCGTTTAAAGCCCTTTGAAGCTGCACTTAAACTGTCATTTGGACCTTCTACCGTTTGGGTCCCAATAGAATCCATTACATGGGGGGAAATCCTGGAATGTTTTCATCAAAAACCTTAATTTCTTTGCGACTGAAGAAAGAAAGACATGGACATCTTGGATGACATGGGGGTGAGTAAATTATCAGCAAAAGTTTTTTTGAAAGTGAACTTCTCCTTTAAGCTACTTTATGATTTGCCCTATGTCTGAACAAAAGAAATAAAAGTTAACTATCTATACCATATTGAATTGCATAGTATCATATTTTTGCAATGCGTTGAATCGAAATCGAATCGCACCGGATCGTAATAATAGTGAATCGTATTGCATTGCATTGGTAGCTGCCAGCTGGCAGCTGCTTATATGTATCATTAATGTATTGTATCGTTGGCTATGCATCGAGATGCATATCGTATCGGCCTCAGTTATGGAGATGCACATCCCGAGAATCGTTTTTGCATCGAAAAATCGCAATTGTATCGAATTATGACATTTTCTTAATCTTACACCCCTAATATAAACACATACATATAGTACTTTGGAGACCAATTGTGTTTAAATAACATTGAGACAAAGGAGGTAGAGGACGAATACTCACTTCTCTTGGTAGCTGTTCTGATGAATGACGGATCCTGGCCACAGAAAGATAAAAGAGAGAGGTAAAAGGGGGGAATTAATTAGCATGGGTCACATTTCATTCGTTTTGTCTGGTATCTAAAACTTATGTCTGATAGAAAAATGTGCATCACCAAAAGAAGGAACATGTAGATTAACACAGTGGATCTGTCCAAACGGTAATCGTTTTAACAACGTTGTCATCTGTACAAAGAAAAAACTCTTCCGTTTTTAGTACATTGTTGATGTGTAAAAGTTCCTTAAGTTTGTGTGTTCTTGACGTCTTTTCTTTTAACCCTGCAGGTAGGGTTAACGCATCTATTAATAAAAGTTTTACCTATGGAACTTTGATATGATGAAAATGTGTGTAATAAAGCAAACCCAAACAAACAACTCAATTATTCTATGTTAAATGGAACTCTTCCACCATATCTAGTTTTAAAATGAATCACAGGAACTTGCCATCCTAGGTCACATTACCATAAATATAATATAAAATTACTATAAGATAAAATTACTTCAGTTAATTTACCATCGCATGCATGTCCCCCTTTGCTAACCCTTTTGTGGAAGGGCTCTTTGTGAAGGGATTTAGATGTTTGCTTGGAACACCCCTTTAATTGTACATTTATTAAATCACATGTAAGTTTTATAAATAATACTAGGTAAAGGAGAGCAAACTGATTCCCCCTTCATTTTATCTACCTTATGCCGACCGAAAGGTATATGATTTTCTTTCTTCGGATGAAAACACATAGGCTATTTTAGAAAAAATAAACTAGACTTTTAGAAATATTATCCATCTCTTGTGTTTGTGTGTCAAATAATGCAAGTGAATAGACACCAAAATGCTGAAGGTCGAAAAAGTCCAAGAGCATTGTAAAGCTCACATGATACGTGCAGAAAACATCTTGTGTGAACAACACAGCAAGCTGTGAGTAGGCTGTATGAAGTTTCTGGCGTATGCACTTGCATTATATTGGCTTACAATAATGGATAATTTTTCAAAAAATCTTTGTGGAAAGAAAGTCAGATATACATCTGGATTGGCACGAGAGAAGAAAAAAAGAGATCATTTTTTAATTTCGGAGTGCATTGTGCCTTTAAAATTGACTGTGGATTTAGATACTGGGTAACACTTTATTTCGATAGTCCACTTTAGACATTCTACTAACTATAAGTAACTTTGCAACTACATGTCAACTATCTGTCATTAGAGTATTAGTAGACTGTCTGCTTAATATTTGCTAACACTCTGTTTTGTTGGTCCCCCAACAGTAGAATGTCTGTTGGGGGACCAACAAAAACAGAGTAGTTAGCAACTATTAAGCAGACTAGTCCTACCCTAATCCTACATCTAACTGACCCAGACTAGTTGACATGTCTACGTCTGCCAAGCTCTACTTATAGTTAGTAGACATGTCTAAAGTGGACTATCGAAATAAAGTGTAACCAGATACTGCAGTGGATACTTACTAGTGATGGACTTGTTTCTCTGTTGGTGCCTATTCTGCTCCGTAAGTCCAATGCTTGATCTAATTTTTTTTTTTTTTTAAAGTGTGTTAATAGGATTATTGACCGGGTAACATAGGACCATTTTTTAATGTTCTATAAGTATTATATAAATCTGGAGAACCCTTACTAAAAATTAACAATGTTTTGCGACACTAACCAAATGGTAATAAATTATTGTAATATGTAAAATAGGAAAGAGGCCCCACTATGCATAAACTTTTATTTGCAAAAACACGTTTCGGCGCGTGCCTTCATCAGTTTGCACGCGCCGAAACGCATTTTTGCAAATAAAAGTTTATGCATAGTGCGGCCTCTTTCCTATTTTACGTATTACAATTATCCAGGCCAGCACTCTAAAAGTTTATTAATATATGCAGTGAAGCCTGCTCCTATACTCACTTAATAAATTATTGTAATCAATCCACCATAAAAACATGGTTTCTACACTATAATAAAAAACATGGTTAATTTAGCAAATGTCCTTAAAGGATTAGTTCACCTCAAATTGTGTCATCATTTACTCACCCTCAAGTTGTTTTAAACCTGTATGAATTTCTTTCTTCTGCTGAACACAAAGAAATTTATTTTGAAGAATGTCGGTAAACAGACAGACTTGGGTCCCATTGACTTCCGTAGTAGGAAAAAAAAATACTATGGAAGTCAATGGGACCCAAGTTACAGACATTCTTCAAAATATCTTTCTTTGTGTTCAGCAGAAGAAAGAAATTCATACAGGTTTGAAACAACTTGAGGGTGAGTAAATGATGACACAATTTTCAACTTTGAGGTGAACTAATAGAACAGCTCATCCAAAAAATAAAATAAAAATAGTTATCTCATTATGTAGCTTACTCACCCATATGTTGAAATTGTATGAGTTTCTTATGTAGAACCATAATTAAGATATCTTGAAAAATGCCTTTTATTTTTGTCATACAATGAATACAGTTGTTTTATTCCCAAAATTCTTGTGTTTCACAAAAGTAAGTTATACAGGTTTGAAAATACTTTCATTTTGAAAGACATTTATTTTTGGGTCAGCTAGGCCTGTAAACTCAAGAAGATAAAGCTTGTGTGTTCAGTGCATTTGAGCAGATTTACATGTTCTGCCTCTATTTCACGTGTATTTTATGACAATACTCACCGCATCTGAACATCGTGTGGCTGGATAATATTTATTCCCAAAATGCCTGGATCATGAAGGAAACACACACATACACATCAATATTAGTTATTGGTTTTACTTACTAACGGAGACATTTGCAAAAGCTTGCAAAATTGACTCACCAGCTCCAAAACATATTATTAAGACTCGTTAATTTAACTGATCGGTTAGCCATCCCGCGATCAACGATTCAGCCTAGTTTGCAGATTCTGTGACAGTTCCTTTCTGTCTAAAGATAAGTTACAATATTCTCAGTTCACTCGTTGTAAAGCTCCCATGCTGAGTTTTATTTTTTATCATAAACTAATAAGTATAAGTTAGACAAGTTACACATGCTATCATCACATAACATAAATACATTGGAATACCGTATGCACTAATAATATTGCGCTAATCGCGTTTAGATTCTCAATTTAATACACTATATCTTGATGTAGCAGAATTTGTATAAAATAAAGTTTTACCTTCCGTAGATTGCAATATGTCCGTTGTTAAAATTCTTTGTCCATATCCCTTGTTTGTTCTTCATTTACATCCAGCAACACCCAGCAACTCGCTCAAAATAAACAATTAGCAGTCCGATGTAAAATAATCCATGTTTTAAACGACGTAAAACCATAGACCCACAGAATAGGCTAATATTGAAGATCCCGCGCAGCAGCAAAGCAAACACCGACTCACTCAACTGACGTTTATTCAAACTTGACTCGTAAAGGCGCGCATAGTTGTCATTGGCTAGATTCCTGGATGACAGTCAGAATAAACAGAGAATAACCAATCATGCTCGAAACAGCTAGGAGAGACAGCCAATAGTGTGGCAACATTGCAATTACAGGAAAATATGAACATATATATATATATAAAATATATAATGTGCTATTTATTTGGTTGTATTTGTAGACTGGCTGTTATATTTAATCAATTGGTTAAATTGTTTTTTCATTGCAGTGCATGATTAAAAATTAAACATTAAATAAAAGATTAAAAATACTGTAAGAACTTACAGTAACTGACCATATATAATATTTATTTACCACTGTTCTGATAAAGCGCAATTTAATAGAGCAAACAGTATATTAAACAGAGCAAACACTGCATATATTCATATACAATTCTGTATGTAGATCTATATGAAAATCTAATGAATTGGTATCATGGTGGTGACAGTTACATTCATGTGACCCATAATGACCCTTTTACACTTTCACAAATTCTTGACCTTTCCTTTAGAAACACTCTTATGCCTAATAATGTCAACATCCTTTTTCACCCTGTGTGGCACTGGTACACAACCTGTTGGTTTAGGGTTAATCCTCTGTCCAACGCAACACTTTGGTAACATTGGCATAATTGTATACAAGTTACAACATAATACCCTGGGTTTCACACTTCACAGGCAAGACTTAAGCCTGTAGTCCCAGACTAAAATGCATGTTTGAGCTGTATTACCTGAAAGCAACTTGTACTGACATATCTTATGGCAGTGCCATTGTTTGGTCTCAAGATGCACGCCAGTAATGTTTTTTTTTTTCTAAGGCACATTTTTAAAAGCTATAATGAAATACCCAAATTGAACTAAGGACAAATCCTGGCTTTATCTAAACCCTGTCTGTGAAACCGGGTCTGGGTTAGAAATTAAGGGTTAAGGTTAACCCTAACCCTAACCTTAAGACTTGTCTACAGACGTTTATTTAACAGCATGGTATTAACTGCAGTGGTTAGGCCTTTAGCATTGATAAAGGACAAAAATCTTCTCACTGTGACAGTCTGTTTAGTAAAGATTGTTTGTATGGATTGTCCCTAAACTAGAGCTATTGATGCATTCAAGATATACCTGTATCATAAAGATCGTATTTACAAATTGAACACACATGAACGCCGCCACAATGATGAAAATATGAGTAGGAAGCTTGGGATTTTCTTTAAGCCCGATCTTGAAGAGTTATGAGTGTGTCAGTGAGAAACATGTAATACCACAATACTTTGGTATTTAGCAGTTACATTGTCAGGCTTTAGATTATGGCCAGATTTGACATCTTTATTCGCATCATTTATGGACTATTTCTGGATGTCAACGGACGTCCGGATTATAGTCAGTATGAACGTCTTTTCTGAACTAGTTCTGGCTGTCAGTGGACGTTTAGATTATGGCCAGATTTGACATCTTTATTCGCGTCATTTATGGACTATTTCTGGATGTCAACGGACGTCCAGATTATAGTCAGTATGAACGTCTTTTCTGAACTAGTTCTGGCTGTCAGTGGACGTTTAGATTATGGCCAGATTTGACATCTTTATTCGCGTCATTTATGGACTGTTTCTGGATGTCAACGGACGTCCAGATTATAGTCAGTATGAACGTCTTTTCTGAACTAGTTCTGGCTGTCAGTGGACGTTTAGATTATGGCCAGATTTGACATCTTTATTCGCATCATTTATGGACTATTTCTGGATGTCAACGGACGTCCAGATTATAGTCAGTATGAACGTCTTTTCTGAACTAGTTCTGGCTGTCAGTGGACGTTTAGATTATGGCCAGATTTGACATCTTTATTCGCGTCATTTATGGACTATTTCTGGATGTCAACGGACGTCCAGATTATAGTCAGTATGAACGTCTTTTCTGAACTAGTTCTGGCTGTCAGTGGACGTTTAGATTATGGCCAGATTTGACATGTTTATTCACGTCATTTATGGACTGTTTCTGGATGTCAACGGACGTCCAGATTATAGTCAGTATGAACGTCTTTTCTGAACTAGTTCTGGCTGTCAGTGGACGTTTAGATTATGGCCAGATTTGACATCTTTATTCGCGTCATTTATGGACTATTTCTGGATGTCAACGGACGTCCAGATTATAGTCAGTATGAACGTCTTTTCTGAACTAGTTCTGGCTGTCAGTGGACGTTTAGATTATGGCCAGATTTGACATCTTTATTCGCGTCATTTATGGACTATTTCTGGATGTCAACGGACGTCCAGATTATAGTCAGTATGAACGTCTTTTCTGAACTAGTTCTGGCTGTCAGTGGACGTTTAGATTATGGCCAGATTTGACATCTTTATTCACGTCATTTATGGACTATTTCTGGATGTCAACGGACGTCCAGATTATAGTCAGTATGAACGTCTTTTCTGAACTAGTTCTGGCTGTCAGTGGACGTTTAGATTATGGCCAGATTTGACATCTTTATTCGCGTCATTTATGGACTATTTCTGGATGTCAACGGACGTCCAGATTATAGTCAGTATGAACGTCTTTTCTGAACTAGTTCTGGCTGTCAGTGGACGTTTAGATTATGACCGGATTGGACATCTTTATTCACGTCATTTATGGACTGTTTCTGGATGTCAACGGACGTCCAGATTATAGCCAGTATGAACGTCTTTTCTGAACTAGTTCTGGCTGTCAGTGGACGTTTAGATTATGACCGGATTGGACATCTTTATTCACGTCATTTATGGACTGTTTCTGGATGTCAACGGACGTCCAGATTATAGCCAGTATGAACGTCTTTTCTGAACTAGTTCTGGCTGTCAGTAGACGTTTAGATTATGGCCAGATTGAACATAATTTCTCAGTGTCATTAATCGACTAATTCTGGCTGTCAATGGACGTTCAGATCATGGCCTGGACGGACGGACTTGATATCAACCTGTTTTGTACGTCCACAGACGTCCCTTGCTCAGTGGGGGTACTCGTGCTGACTTCGAGCCTGAATGGTTTCGTGAACTCAGAAAGACCAGTATTTGCCCATTTTCTGCAGTTAAGTAGCCGCGATAGCACAGGGACAGGGCACTCGCTGTTTCTCATTCATCTTTAATATTATGCATTTTATGTACTGATCCCATTTATATTTAGACTTTTCCTTCCAAAATGTTAGCTTGTAGCAGCAAGAAAACAGATTTGTTGTCTACAACACGTAACATCCGTGAATGTCACTCACAAACATTACCTAGGCAACCAGAAGTGAGAACGCCCACTAACGACCTCATCGCCAGCCACTGGCGACATGCAGCGATAAAGTCGCTTGTAGTGTGAACGGGGCTTAATGGAACTGCAACCAAGATCGATACAATGGGGCTAATAGGAAGTGCCAAGGCTCTCCGTAGACGGGCTCTGGCCATGCTTAGATGACAGAGAAACAATCGGGAGTTATTTCGCAATAAACAAACGAAAAGTGTACAACATCAAAATGTTGACGTCAGTAAGATTTTTTTTTTTTTACAAAATTAATATATTTTTATTCATCAAGGATCGATGCATTAAACTGATCAAAAGTGACAATAATCAAATAATTCTGCATAAAATAATGGTTATGGTATAAAAAATATGTAATATTATTGTAAACATAATATGTTTTCAACATTGATAATGATAAGAAATGTTTCTTGAGCAGCAAATCATCACATTAGAATGATTTCTCATCATGAAGACTGGAGCAATGATGCTGGAAATTCAGCTTTGATCACAGGAGTAAATTACAGTTTACTATTAATTGTAATAATATTACAGTTTTTACTGTATTTTTGATCAAATAAATGCAGAAGAGAATTAAAAATCTTACAGACCCCAAACCTTGAACCGTAGGCTAGTGAACACAAGTGCATTTACTATAATTAGGGTAGTTTGGTAAAAGTCACTGACTAATTACAGGTGCGTTGAGAGCACAACACAAAATATTGAAAACGTCTTCAGATTTAGCATATTAATGATGCATTCACCTCATAAATTATGACACACTGCTCTAGCACAGGAAAGTGCATGTAAGTTCAAGTGCATGCTTTTAAAATTAAGAAGTATATGTATCGGTATCGATATCGGCGATACTGGCCCTGTATTTACTTGGTATCAGATCGATACCGAATTTTGCAGTATCGCCCACCCCTACTGAAAGCAATACTCGCTTTTTTCCCAGAATGGTAGGGGAAGACTCATGAATATTCATTAGGGATGTCAGCCCTGATTGGTCTGATGACCTACCCCTAACCCCACTCCTAAACCTAACCGTCACTGGGGGTCTGATGACCTACCTCTAACCCCGCCCCTAAAACTACCCATCACTGGGGTTAAAACCAATCCGGGATGACTTCCCCAATGAATATTCATGAGTCTTCCCCTACCATCCTGGGAAAAAAAATATCGCCTACGGCACGGAGCACATGAGAAATTTAGCTGTGTAGCCTACTCGATACGCGCTTTGAAGCTTCATGTAACAACACTACAGTCTAGAGCACTAGAATCTGCTGTGGAGCAAGATCAACTCCTGTAGATGTTATCAGGGTTGAAATCAGGGAGATGCCATTAGATCTAACAAAAGAAAAGCTAGCAAATGTAGGCCTATTGGGTTAACTTGCAGGGAAGTGACAATAATCATTGTACATGCACAGTTTTAAAAGACTGATGGGAATACAAAAATACACTCTAAAAAATGCTGGGTTGTTTTAACCCAACTTTAAGTCAAATATGGACACACCCAAACGTTTAACGTAATTAAAATATTTAACACGGCTGGGTTTGTCCATACTTGACCCAAATTTGGGTTGAAACAAGTTGTTGTTTCAAACAACCCAGCATTTTCTAGAGTGTAATGGAGGAAATAGTTTTGGATGGAAATGAAGAGTGGGTCAAGGATTGTGGTCTGGAGAATAAAAAAATATGCCCTTATATAGGCTACCATTACATGGTGTGCCAGTATGGAACTTTCCTGATCCTATTGTTGAAATGAGAATATTAGAGGCCAGAGAAAAAGCAGAAGAAGGGTAGGCCTATCATAGCAGTAATGAAATCAATGGGGTTTTTTTTGAGAGAAAGATTTTACTCTTTTTAGTCTAGATGGAAATAGGGGTCCACACGCACCCCCCGGCTTTTTTTATGCCACCTGATTTTTTTTAAATCTTTAAAGTGTCTATTTTCAGAATCTGCCAGGTACTAAGCTGAAATAATGTCCCAAAGGCTTCATTTTTAACCCTTTGCTGCACCCGACCGGAACCCGAAAAATCAAAAAATTATATAGAAAGTGGCATAACATTTAAAGTAAACAACATACAGAGACAAATGAACACATTTTCCCATACAATTCTGACCCCAGAAATCTAATGGAATGGTTATTTTTGACATTTGAAAACATATTGACCCTATTTCTGGACAAAAATAGCAAAAAATGGCCAAAAATGTGTAGAGGATCAACTATATTTTCATTTTCTCAAGCGCATAGGGTGATTTTCTTTTCACACACTGTTATTTCTCTATCATTTAAGTGTCTATTTTAAAATCAAATTGGGTACCAAGCTGAAATAATGTCCAAAGTGCTTTATTTTTAACCCTTTGCACCAAACCCGAAAAATCTAATGTGATATAAAGTGCCATAACTTCTGATGTAAACAACTCACATAGACAAATGGACACATTTTTCCATACAATTCTGACCCAGGGAAATTGTTATTTGTTATATTTTACAACATCTTGACCATCTATGGTCAAAAACAGCAAAAAAAAGCTAATTTGACACCATTTTTATTATACTAATAGCAGCCTGAAATGGGGTTTATTTTAACCTTATACTGCACCTATCCTGAACCTGAAGAAATTGAAAATAGCTTTACTTTTGAAGTAAACAAAACAAAGCAAATTAACTTAAAAAGTTTGGGAATGTTGGGGCTTTGCAGTTGGCAGTTGGTGGCCGTTGGTTGGTACCTGCAGATCGCCATCTCCCACTGCTCTCTCTTTTGGAACAATTTCAGTACGTATTTGAAACTATAATTAAGATATACCTTTGTAGTCATAACTAAGTCATAAGTCATTTTTCAACAGTTTTTACTATATTCACAGGCTTTCGGAAAGCAAGAAGCTATCATATCTACACAGTATCCGAGATATGAGACTCTGTGAAGCAGCCAGTTCACCATACCGCATGATGGATATTTGTGAACAGATTCCATTAACATTAGAGGACTTGCCTTTGGATACAATTGGCTATCACCAATACTGCTATAAAAGCTTTACAGGGAAAATAGATTGTTTACAAGTGCCAAAGGCTTCTACATCTGGAGAATCATCATTGAAAAAGGACTCTCTGCGCCATGTCAAATCTCTGTCAATTCAATCTGAAGGATAGCCTGGAAATCCAGACCTAAATCTAAAAGATTAATGGTCTGGTGTCGACTAATGAAAATCGCCCAGCTCGAGGGGCGGCACCAAGCGTGCATTTGAAAATCTCACTGCACGCAATTGGATAACTCTACGACCAATCACAACAATAAACCCCAGCTACCAGCGGAGCTAACTGGTAGATTATACTTTTACCGTATCTGGTCGGCAAAACAGCAAAAACTTCCTTCTTGCAAAGGAACGATTCGAGCGCCGTTTTCTGTTCCTCTTTTAGATAAAAAGCCAAGTCTAACTCGGTTATTGTAGCGGCCAAAGCCATTTCAAACAACTGGTATTCATCCACAGCCATCTTGCAATGTTTACTAATGACTTTACTAATGTCATCTGTTTAGCTCGCCTCTGGCCCACCTATATCAGATAACCCGATGTGATTGGTGCAGCTCAGATCGAGGGGCATATTTAATGAGCATCATTACTCGACACCAGAGTAACTCGCTGAGCAAATTCAACTTGTGCTCTCGTGAGAACTCTGGATTACCAGGGTATCTGAAGGAGCTCCAAGAAGGTGTTCCTTCTTGTTTCCCAATCAGTGCATTTTCTGTGACAAAGCAAAATCCAAGTTCAAGGGCAAGACTGAAGAGCTTACAAAGTTTCAGAATTGGAAGCACAAGGAACCAGCCTGGAAAGTTATTGAACCTAGGGCACAGGAATGAAAGAAATAGGCTCTTTATCGCAAGGTGTAGGACAAGGACCTTTTTGCAATGGAAGCTAAGTATCATCTATCATGCAGAAACAACTTCAACACAGAGTACCAAACCCATGAGCGTGGAAGGGAGAGAGCAGAAAAGGCAGCAGACAACATTGACAGCCTGCAGGCCCAGAAGATAGCAGCACATAACAAGTCGTATTGTGTTAAAGGATTACATTCTTAGGAATGTGATTGAATGCAAAGAGGTTGTCCAGCTAAGACCCATGTGCAACTTGTACATGAAGACATTGGAAAATAACGGTCATTGGAATCGAGAACGGTCACTTCGTATTGCATAGCTAATACGCAGTGGGAAACTCCTTTCCTCGAGAATATTGAAGCTAATAATTTAAAACGCAGTGCAGCTGCACAGCGAACACAGCAGAGCGTCTAGCTCGCCCATTGGCTGTGCTGCGGCAACTGCACAACCTATGACCAAGCGCCTCTGACGTGTTGGGCGCCAAGTCATCTGATTGGGTCGCACCAATCTCCTTCAGCGACGGAGATTGTCGCACCAACGGAGATTGTCGCACCAATCTCCTTCAGCGACTCTTTTATCTCCTTCAGCGACTCTTCACGTCTCTGACCTCCTGTGAAGCTTTCGCCGTCGAAACAAGCAATAACAGCTAGAGCAAGCCTTGCATACAGTAGACAGCGCCTTCAACTCACCTCGAAGCCACTTCTCTTCTGCCGCTGCTCTCCTGCGGTCCACGACGAACTCACGAAATCATGGCATATGCCGTACTCAGCACGCACGAGCGCTTTTACTTCCGCCACGCTCTCCTCTGTTTACGGCGCAGCAGAAAAAGGTTATGAGAAGCTGCCTCCGCTCGAAGAAGCAGCTGCCGCCCATCTATGCTCGCCTGCTGCTGTTGGCTGGAGATCCAGAGCGGTTCACAAGCCATCCCTGGAGTGTCGAAATGAGTTTTGTACATTATAAAGCGAGGTTACTCGCTCCAATTCCCTCGCAGACCCCCATGGTTTCAGGCGGTCATCGAGACCTCGGTGAGAAGCGGCGTGGCTCACGTGCTTCTCACCTAAGTGCAAAATCTGCTAGAAAAAAGGGCGATATAATTAGTCCCCCCCGCGCTGAGCCAGTCAGGCTTTTACAGCCGATACTTCCTTGTACCAAAAAAGGACGGTGGCACTCGCCCCATTCTAGATCTGAGACATCTGAACAAAGCTCTCATGAGATGGCTGTTCAGAATGATAACTACCAAACAAATCCTCGCGCAGGTTCACCCGGGGGATTTTTTTTTTTTACGGTGGATCTGAAAGACGCTTACTTTCACATTCAGATAACGCCCCATCACAGGCCATTCTTGAGATTCGCCTTCGAGGGGTAGGCTTATCAATACACGGTCTTACCGTTCGGTCTGTCTCTAGCAGCCCGTACTTTCACAAAGTGCATGGACGCAGCGCTTTCTCCCCTGAGGCAACGGAGTGCGCGTGCTGAACTATCTCGACAATTGGCTCATTATGTGTCAGTCGAAGACCGAATTATTGACTGATAGATCTATGCTCCTCAGCTATTTGGAATGCCTGGGGCTCAGGGTCAATTTTTCCAAGAGCAAACTGTTACCCAGTCAGAACGTAATCTTTCTGGGCACAGTTATCGACTCTACAATGATGAGGGGTCCTTCAGGGTAGGTGCGTGCATGCCGCTCAGGAAGTTTCAGAGGCTTCTCGGCCTCATGGCCGCTGCATCGTCAGTATTCCAGCTACGGTCCGATCTTATCAGTCTACCTATTACTGTCCATTAGCACAATTGTCCTGGGACTTATGTTCGGAGTGAGCCCGGCTCTTATACTCCAGCCCCTTATTCATGAAACCCGACTCACGTCTGGTTACTGTCACTATGTTGGGGTTTGTTATGGCTTGTTTCTGTGAGCCTCGGGGTGCTTCCCTAGGATCCATTTGTATGCAGCCACTTGCTAATAGTGCGGCATTTTACATTGCATCCCCACTGCGTATTAGCTACGTAATACAAAGTGACTGTTCTCGAAAGGGAACGTACTCGGTTACTAACGTAACCTTGGTTCCCTGAGAGTAAGGGAACGAGTATTGCGTAGCCTGCCGCACTATTACAATCTGTCAGGATTTGTCACTTCAGTCGATTTAAACCTGCTATTTGGCTAGAATGGGCTTCCTTTATAGACTAAGGCCACGCCCATTTAGGCGCGCTCTGACGTGCGACCCAATCAGATGACTTGGCGCCCAACACGTCAGAGGCGCTTGGTCATAGGTTGTGCAGTTGCCGCAGCACAGCCAATGGGCGAGCTAGACGCTCTGCTGTGTTCGCTGTGCAGCTGCACTGCGTTTTAAATTATTAGCTTCAATATTCTCGAGGAAAGGAGTTTCCCACTGCGTATTAGCTATGCAATACGAAGTGACCGTTCTCGATTCCAATGACCGTTATTTTCCAATGTCTTCATGTACAAGTTGCACATGGGTCTTAGCTGGACAACCTCTTTGCATTCAATCACATTCCTAAGAATGTAATCCTTTAACACAATACGACTTGTTATGTGCTGCTATCTTCTGGGCCTGCAGGCTGTCAATGTTGTCTGCTGCCTTTTCTGCTCTCTCCCTTCCACGCTCATGGGTTTGGTACTCTGTGTTGAAGTTGTTTCTGCATGATAGATGATACTTAGCTTCCATTGCAAAAAGGTCCTTGTCCTACACCTTGCGATAAAGAGCCTATTTCTTTCATTCCTGTGCCCTAGGTTCAATAACTTTCCAGGCTGGTTCCTTGTGCTTCCAATTCTGAAACTTTGTAAGCTCTTCAGTCTTGCCCTTGAACTTGGATTTTGCTTTGTCACAGAAAATGCACTGATTGGGAAACAAGAAGGAACACCTTCTTGGAGCTCCTTCAGATACCCTGGTAATCCAGAGTTCTCACGAGAGCACAAGTTGAATTTGCTCAGCGAGTTACTCTGGTGTCGAGTAATGATGCTCATTAAATATGCCCCTCGATCTGAGCTGCACCAATCACATCGGGTTATCTGATATAGGTGGGCCAGAGGCGAGCTAAACAGATGACATTAGTAAAGTCATTAGTAAACATTGCAAGATGGCTGTGGATGAATACCAGTTGTTTGAAATGGCTTTGGCCGCTACAATAACCGAGTTAGACTTGGCTTTTTATCTAAAAGAGGAACAGAAAACGGCGCTCGAATCGTTCCTTTGCAAGAAGGAAGTTTTTGCTGTTTTGCCGACCAGATACGGTAAAAGTATAATCTACCAGTTAGCTCCGCTGGTAGCTGGGGTTTATTGTTGTGATTGGTCGTAGAGTTATCCAATTGCGTGCAGTGAGATTTTCAAATGCACGCTTGGTGCCGCCCCTCGAGCTGGGCGATTTTCATTAGTCGACACCAGACCATTAATCTTTTAGATTTAGGTCTGGATTTCCAGGCTATCCTTCAGATTGAATTGACAGAGATTTGACATGGCGCAGAGAGTCCTTTTTCAATGATGATTCTCCAGATGTAGAAGCCTTTGGCACTTGTAAACAATCTATTTTCCCTGTAAAGCTTTTATAGCAGTATTGGTGATAGCCAATTGTATCCAAAGGCAAGTCCTCTAATGTTAATGGAATCTGTTCACAAATATCCATCATGCGGTATGGTGAACTGGCTGCTTCACAGAGTCTCATATCTCGGATACTGTGTAGATATGATAGCTTCTTGCTTTCCGAAAGCCTGTGAATATAGTAAAAACTGTTGAAAAATGACTTATGACTTAGTTATGACTACAAAGGTATATCTTAATTATAGTTTCAAATACGTACTGAAATTGTTCCAAAAGAGAGAGCAGTGGGAGATGGCGATCTGCAGGTACCAACCAACGGCCACCAACTGCCAACTGCAAAGCCCCAACATTCCCAAACTTTTTAAGTTAATTTGCTTTGTTTTGTTTACTTCAAAAGTAAAGCTATTTTCAATTTCTTCAGGTTCAGGATAGGTGCAGTATAAGGTTAAAATAAACCCCATTTCAGGCTGCTATTAGTATAATAAAAATGGTGTCAAATTAGCTTTTTTTTGCTGTTTTTGACCATAGATGGTCAAGATGTTGTAAAATATAACAAATAACAATTTCCCTGGGTCAGAATTGTATGGAAAAATGTGTCCATTTGTCTATGTGAGTTGTTTACATCAGAAGTTATGGCACTTTATATCACATTAGATTTTTCGGGTTTGGTGCAAAGGGTTAAAAATAAAGCACTTTGGACATTATTTCAGCTTGGTACCCAATTTGATTTTAAAATAGACACTTAAATGATAGAGAAATAACAGTGTGTGAAAAGAAAATCACCCTATGCGCTTGAGAAAATGAAAATATAGTTGATCCTCTACACATTTTTGGCCATTTTTTGCTATTTTTGTCCAGAAATAGGGTCAATATGTTTTCAAATGTCAAAAATAACCATTCCATTAGATTTCTGGGGTCAGAATTGTATGGGAAAATGTGTTCATTTGTCTCTGTATGTTGTTTACTTTAAATGTTATGCCACTTTCTATATAATTTTTTGATTTTTCGGGTTCCGGTCGGGTGCAGCAAAGGGTTAAAAATGAAGCCTTTGGGACATTATTTCAGCTTAGTACCTGGCAGATTCTGAAAATAGACACTTTAAAGATTTAAAAAAAATCAGGTGGCATAAAAAAAGCCGGGGGGTGCGTGTGGACCCCTATTTCCATCTAGACTATTTATGCAGATGTTTACAGATTGATCTAAAGATCCAGTTAATCAAAAAAGTTGGTATAGGAGTAGCCTATAAATTCTGAGATTTAAGACAAAATAAGTCTAAGAATAACTGATAAATTGTCTGTGTATTCCACAGAGTTAATTGCTAGGGTTACAATGGATTGAACAGACTAAGCCAATTAGGACTGATTTGTTCAGATTCACCTTCAGATCTTAAAAGTATAATTTCTACAAGAAGTGACAGAGAAGATTTAATGATGGAACTATTTTACAGATTGAAAACAGAGGGTATAAATGTACTTTTGTTGGATATCAGCACACATTGGGATAGCAGGAAATGAAACCGCTGATAAATTAGCAAAAAAAGGCAATAAAAGAAAAACTTAGTGGATATAAAAGTACCAGTGGGGAGAAGAGAGGTAAAATCAGTGATTAAAAAGAAACTAGTAAATAAATGGCAACAAAGGAAAGGAAAATAGCAGCACATGGAGATGGTATTATAATATTAGCAAAATTAGTAGGAAAAGAACAGTGTTATGGAAGGTACAGAAAGGAAGAAGTAATGATCTCTAGATTAGGACACACAGGATTAAATTCAACACTTGCAATAATGGGGAAGCATGAAAATGGTATGTGTGATGAATGTGATGTTTTAGAAACAGTATGTAGCATGTATTTTTTAAATGTAACATATGACGATCAACAAAGTAGTTTATTTAGCCTAAAGGATAGACCAGTAAATGTTACGGACCTCTTGGGAAAGGAATTGAGAGATTCTCAGATATATGGGGCTGTTTTAACTTTTTTAAAGAATACAGAAAATATAGCCTAATGTATGGGGATTGTGATGCTTCTGCCCACCTTGAAGGTTAAAGCTAGAGGATCTGAGCATAAGCCGCCAGCAGAAGGTGGGTGAGGCAATACATCCACAAATAGAATAAAAAAAAAGAATACAGATGCATCACCCATGTAGGCTGTACAGTTAGGTGGCGGTAATACTCCTAAGGAGTGAGCGGCCAGCCAGTAACAAGAAGAAGAAGAAAAGTGTTCGATGCTCCGCCATTAGAGTCATCTTCGTTTTTCTACTGTTATTCATATTTGAAAACTAAAACGTACTTCTTTTGTAGCATATAAATCGTCGGGACAGTTAGTCAGTCACAGTTGGTGTAAAAATCACGCTGTTGGCATTTAGTGTGTTTTGTTACAGTCATCGCTATCAGTCGTGTGGGTGTGGTTCGGAAACAACGAACGAGTATTAATAATAATATCTATCGTCATCTTATTTAGCTGGAATCTTCAACATTATGAAGAGCACCATCAAATTATTTAAGATTTGTCTACTACTGTGCGGTAAGTGCACGCCTTATGTTCTTTTTTAAACACTTTCGGTTTAACTTTGAAACCGGAAACAGCAGGCTTAATTTACTGATTTTATCCATTCTTGAACTGTGTAATCTTATTAACAATGATCACATTAATTTAGATGAATTTGGAAATACCACCACTGTTTTAATTACTTGATTGTCTTCTTAATTTTTTCAAGATAGGCCTAACGTTCACTTCCTTTCTTGCTTGCACGAAGCTGCAGGTAAAAATGTGGTGCAAGTATAAATTAGACAAAAGATAAAACAGTTTATGCATTCCGAATGGGTATTCGTAAGCAAAACTATTTTAGGTAAAGAGGAGATAGCGGACTCCGTTTGTAAATGTTTCCCCCAGACAGGATGGGAAATGAACAAAGACCAGATAGCACAGGTACATCTGTAAGATGTCTGCTTAGGATATCTGATAATCTGGAAAGCATCTGCAGCGTAAAAACATCTGATAAACATCTTAAAAAAAGCAGATATACATACATCTAAATCTTAAACATCTTCTAAATGTATGACATCTAACAGGAAACGCCCTAGTATTACAGATGAGCAAACATAATACATCTTGCATGTGAATGCAGACATCAAATAGACGTCTCTGAGATGTACTTGTGCTATCAGGGTAATCAATCACTACATTATGGGCAAAGGCTGGTAATTTTGCCTTGTCTGTCAGCCACCATGGTGGACGTCTTAAATCGAACTTTGACCAAAAACTCACAGATTAGTAGACTAACATTAGATTTGGATTTCACATCGTTCATTTCAAAGTCAAACAGACAATTATAAAGAGTCTTTTCACCCTTGCTTCGTTTAAGTTTTAGTACCAAACAGAAATGTAACCAAGACTCTATTGAGAGCGAGAGCGTCTAAGTGCCCAGAAGTCATTCATTTTCAATGAATTTTGCCACTCTCGCCGGCGGCGGTGTGAACGTACAGTTAGCCTAAGCTATGGCGAGGGAAAATTGGGCCTAAAATCATTCAGTTTGAACGCGGCATAAGTTTTGCATCGGGCCCAAAAAAAATGTCGCCACTAGATGGTGGTCCAGAACATAATTAAAGAAGATAATTTAAGAAAATGTATTGATGAAAAATGCAACTAGAATTTCCTGTAACAGACTGTTACAGTGTCTTTTGTAACTGGTAGTGAGCTGTTACTCTGTGTTAAATCCTGTAGTAGGACAGTCATTAACAAAAAGCCACATTTGTGTGGCGTTGTCCGGGTTTTACACTGGATAAGTTAATAAAGCAGTAATGACGAGATGAGTCACGATTTTCGAATATTCGATTAGTTGATTTAATTATAGAATGTCGAATAGGTTGTGCGATTATTGGTGATGCGTTAATGTAACCAGAGGGTGATTGGCCTTGGCTCATTTTCTGTGAGGAATATATATCAGAACACATTTTTAATGAAAACACACTGTACACCCCCCCTACACATTTATATTACACACAGGATCTTCGGGTCCACTGGACCCGGGGCTAATAAAAGTGTGGAAATTGTAGGTCCTGTGTACCTTTACTCTGTCCTCCCCCTGTCAGGGCTTGCTGTTAGTGTGTGTATGTTCTTGTATATGGTTTATGAGGACACAAATGTGTATAATGACATGGGTATTACAACGTAAACATGGTTTATGACGACATCTGTGTCCTCATACTAAAACATACTAAATGGTGTTTTTTGAAATTCAAAAAATGCCAAAAGTTTACTGTGATTGGTAGGTTTAGTGGTAGGGTTAGTGTAGGGGGATATATTATACAGTTTGTACATTAGAAAAACCATTATGCCTATGGAGAGTGACCGTACACCACATATCCAAGTGAGTGTGTGTGTGTATGTGCATGTGTATGTGTGTGGGTGTGTGTTTTGTGTGTGTCTGTGTGTGTGTTGTGTGTGTGTGTGTTGTGGGTGAGTGTGTGTGTGTGCGTGCGTGTGAGAGAGAGATTGTGTGTAAGTGTGAAAGAGTGCAAGAGTGAGTTTTGTGCTTCTACTCCTGCCATTCCCACACGAGGTTGCAATTCTTAAATGTGATCTATCAAAGGTAAAGAGAAAATATTGACCATATATGCTGTTTATATTGCTTGTAATTGGGATGAAGTAAACATCTGTTGAGTATTTTAACATAACATTTTTGATTGTGTTGAATTAAAAACCCAAAAATGCAGCGGGTCCACCAGACCCACGAACACTGGCTGAGTAACAAAAATATGAACACCACACAAGGGTTAAAACAATCACATGCAAACGTAAAAATATATGCATATTTTTAGGAACACATCTACAAAAATATGCCTGTATTTCAAGTTGATAAAATAATTTAAAATCCACATCAGTTTATTTGTGCCCACGCGCCACACTCTCCCAGGATCTATAACGTTACCTAGGCTACTTTCACTTTTAAAAATTCGTCATAACTGCGCACGCAATCTGCTTGCAGTCGTCGAGATGGATGCTGAAGAGTTGAAGAAAAGAATAGCTAGTGGAGATTGTAAAGTTGTCGACAATACGTCATCAAAAATCAAGTCCAGTGTGTGGGAGAAATTTGGAGTTATCTGAAGAAAATATTGTGAAAGGCTTTTCTACATGCATTTTCGTGTTGGATAGCCGCAAATGTGGAGGAATCACGCAGATAACTGTGGTAACAAACCAAGTTCTATCGAACAGTTTTTTTCAAATTTAACACTGTTAAGTATGTGTGGTGTGCAGGACATGTTTTAACCCAAAATTGTCTGATGTAGACTATACGAAATTGCGTGGCAGATATAGTGTTGTAGCCGCGTCTGGTCAATTGGTAAAATGTTATTAGGCTTCTCAGTTGTGTGGTAACGTTAGCCCTGTTCTTCATGTACCGGCCTTTTGACAGCTTCGGCTGAAGTTGCCCTTGTGTTAATTGTTGTGTAATAACTTCTGTATGACCTGGCAATAAACAATTTTTAAGTGTGTCTATAATGTGATAGTCTAACTGATTTTATTTCGTTTGCAAGTCGGGTGGTCGGTTCTATTTTAAGCGGGTCGGGTGCAGATTTTAATTAGTGCTGCTGTCGGAAAACGGGTCGGATGTGGTTTTAAGCACTGCGGGTACGGGCGGGTGCGGATTTACATAATCAGACCCGTGCAGTTCTTTGGGTGACACTGCCAATAACGCACCTAAAAGCTGTCACAAAGAGCCTGGCAAACGTAATGATTATGAATGTTTCAAATATAGCAAGGAGACATTTTAATTAAGTTTATAGTGTTTTCTGTGTTAGTGTCGGCTGCAATAGTGACCGCCGTAGTGAACTCGCCTATAGAGAGAAATGTATATTTCATACGGATTACATAAGCAGAGAGTAGTCTATTTCTTTTCGTTTCAAATTGTTTTGTTTAAAATTAGACATTTCAAGCTTTCTATATATTTCTCGTGTCTGTGTGGCAGCTTATACGCTGAGTTTCGGTTAATTTATGAGACGAGCTCCAGTTCACATGCAATGCAAGTGATCGCGCCGATGCCTCCATGTCCTGATTATATTGTCTGCTATATTTGCTTCTTATTTATTATTATTTAAATCCAGGCAAATGGTTGATGAAACAATGATTAAAATTAAGATACAATTTATACAAAACGCAATTCCCTTTAAAGAAAGGCTTTCTACAAAAGAAAACTTAATGAATTGGTCAAAATCATGTCTGACCCACTCCATATGTCTCCCGATATAATGCGGCATCTTGCAACACATCCCGCCTTGCTAAAACACACATATGTGGGAGATGCGGAATGTATAAATTAACAAAAAAAATAAAAGAGGACTTTAACGAGCCCATGCTCTTAAAGAACTGTTTTATTTCCTCTTTCCATATTGTGAATAATAAGTGTATCATTTTAATTTGCTTGTTACACAATGTAGCATAACTTATTGTAATAATTATTTGACGTAACCTACTTTTACACTTAGAATTATTCCTTGGCATCCTTACGTACTAAACTGCATTTTTTTTATATTGTTTGGCTGCTGGAGGTACGCTATTACGTCGTGTGCAAAGTGATCTTAACATTTAACCTAGCTGGTGAGAGAAAATGGCATTATCAAAGAGGAAAGTTGACAGGGAAAATAGAGCATACAAAGAAGAATGGAAAGACAACTATGCATTCATCCTACCTAGTTTTGTGAATGCAAAGCCGGCGTGCTGGTTATCTAATATTATAGAATATAATATTAGACATTTCATGACAGCTATTTTAGCGAAGCGATAGTGCCTAGCGATCCTAGCCTGGTAATACCAAACTCGGCTACTTCGCTTTGCTTCGTAGACAGAGTCTGGCATGGCATAATTGAAAAGCGTTTTCTTTCTCGTGGGGGGGTGCTTGTCTGAAGTTTAAAATCATTGGTTACCCGTAAGCCAATCACATAACGTTTGGTTATGACGTGTTATGCCCAGGCTCAGCCGCATCTAACTTCCACTGTATGATGCGAAAACAAAACCATCGAGCGAAATACCAGAGTGAACATGGCTGTGAACGACTATACGCATCCACACGGTAGAATCAGCGTCTATGTCACGGCTCTCAGCCCGCCCTCTGTTCGTTGATGGGCCGGCTGTTTTGAGGCCGGAGGAAAACGGGGAGATGGGTCACTGAAATTGAGCGGAAGTACGAAGTCTGACGTAGTCAGGCTATAGCGATCCACTGACTCTTTTGAATGTCTTTCAGAACTTTTCAAATTAAAAGCTCTCAATTCATCTAAAAATAAAACATTGCTGCAAAAACCTTGTACTTTTATTTTGAAGGCAAAATCACTAATACCTGGCTCACACTACAGGAGTTTTAAAATCCTAATTGTGAAATCTGTTTGCAGCACACTTTAGGAGAATCTTTGCAGATTTTCTTCCCTCAAATCTTAAACATGCTCAAACTACAAGATTTCAAAAATCACAGTGCATCACACACTACAAAATGTTATTAAGATTATCGTGCCAGAGGAAGTGCCTCACATGATCTCACGCAGCAGATCGGAAGCAAAAAAGCGGATATAAACAAAATATCAGTCCTTCAGATCAAGTCATATTCATGAAAAAGTTGCCGTGTCCAAGTCAAAAATCATCCTTTTAACATTTAAGGATATTACCAATAAATTGCGTCAGCGCTGGTCAGTACAATTAATCAATGCCATTGATCTCTATAACGTGATGCACCAGCTTTAGTGTTGCCCATGCACCGCATTGCTGCTCAGCTGAGCCTTGTAAAGTGGTGCTCAGTTAAAAATAAATATTAAAATAATTAACACCTTGTTTCATTACATCTATCTTTGAATGAATCTGCATTTTTTTTACATTTTCGTTGAATGAATGGTTTAATGACTCTCAATGACAGTCCCTTCCCTTGCAGCTACCTAGTGGCGTAACAGTGTAACTGCACTGATGACAGCCTGTCTAGAATGCGCAGAGACGAGCAATGCCGATACTGTGGAAATATCAGCAGAAAGCCTCTCGTAAAGTGAGATTCGAGGATCCCAACTAACTGTTATATAACAATGGCCTAACAAACTTATTGTCAGGTTTATGTTCTGTTGTTATATTATGTGAACCCTTATTTTGACATCATCTTCTGTTTAGCCTATATGCCTACACTTCATTTCAATGCTCTTTTTAGTTTCGCTTTCATTACTGAACATGTACTTGTTTTTGTGCCTGCTGAACACAGCATAACACTTATTCATATTATATATTGCACTGCTGAGCCATTTAAAATTACCAAGGGATATTCCCTCACCGCAACCCCCCTACTTGTTTCTTATTGGTTATTGTGACAATAGGCTACTGATGTCTTGCTCTTAAAATCTTAAATATCAAACATGTTTGAGTTGATTGGGGCAGTCCCTATTAGTGTGAGAGCAGATCGGGAGGAACAAGATTCGATATGTGAACGCCTCACATTAACAGATAATCTGCTCCGAACATCGGAAATGATCGAGGTCCTCGTCAAATTTTTTTTCTCTGATTCTCAGGAGGGGAAAATCGGGGATAAATTGGCCTAAAACTCTTGTAGTGTGCGCCAGGCATAAAGACGAAGTGATTCTAAGTAGTAACTCTAGTAGTGATTCTAAGAAAGTAACTGTTGCTGTCATGACAGATCTATTTCAGATTAACCAGCCGCTATTAAAATAATCTGCCTGCGGGTTCGGGCCAGATATTATTGCTGGCGGGCCAATTTTGGCCCGTGGGCCACCTGTTGCCGACCACTGATCTAGACTGTCAAATAAATTTATAAAATATAAAAAGTTTAGTGCACAAAACTTACATAAAATAAATTATATAATAATAAGTTATAAGTAATATCTTACTTTAAGGGTTTAAAATTCTGCATATGGCACATTTATTGTTCAACAAAAAAATATTTTAGAAATACAGTATGTATATTTTTGTTATTTTTGTTATTGCGCTCCTATTCTATTTTGCTCAGTCTGGTTTTTGGTCATGCGTGCGGTGGTGCTCATTCATGGAAATCTTTTATGGAAATATTTCTAACATTCACAGATGAAGAATACACCTGTGAAATGTAAGTTATGCACTGAGGAAAGCACTACATCTCAAACACATTAAACAGCGCAAGTATCTATCTGTCAGTCAGCACATGTATCTCTGTCAGAGCATCTGATGGGGCCATTTTAATATAAAGCTTGTCTCATGCTTAGGACGAATTGGATAATGGATAATGGAACCAAAAGCAGAAAACAAAAAGGCTATTTTGATCTCTTTTTATTTACATTTCAGACCAACAAAGTAGTAACAAAAAGCATGTTTTCATACTTGAACATAATGTTGCTCTCCTTTATATACAGACCCTTTCCAAAAATTAGAATATCATGGAAAAGCTAAATTATTTTAGGAATTCAACTTAAAATGTGAAACTAATTTTATAAAAAAAAGGCTCATTGCTTGCAAAGTGAGATATTTTAAGCCTTGATTTGTTATAATTTTGATGATTATGGCTTACAGCTTATGGAACCCACGAAATCAAAATTTTTGAAAATTAGAATATTACATGAAATCACACAGTAGTAGTTACACAGTAATCCCATGGTCATTGAACCAGGTTTTTGGTTATTTTGGCAGTGTGGGCAGGTGAAAATCCTGCTGAAAATCATCTTCATCTTCATAAAGCTTTTCTGCTGAAGGAAGCATGAAGTGCTCTAAATGTCCTGGTAGACGGCTGCGTTGACTCTGGACTTCCAGGACATTAGAGCACTTCATGCTTCCTTCAGCAGAAAAGCTTTATGAATATGCTTTATGAAGATGAAGATGACTTTCCAGCAGGATTTGCACCTGCCCACACTGCCAAAATAACCAAAACCTGGTTCAATGACCATGGGATTACTGTGTAACTACTGTGTGATTTCATGTAATATTCTAATTTTCTGACATTTAGATTTTGTGGGTTTCATAAGCTGTAAGCCATAATCATCAAAATTATAACAAATAAAGGCTTGAAATATCTCACTTTGCAAGCAATGAGCCTATATAATATATTAGTTTCACATTTTAAGTTGAATTCCTGAAATAATTAACTTTTCCATGATATTCAAATTTTTTGGAAAGGGTCTGTAGGTCTCTTAAGTGAATTTACGTTATCTCCGACGAAAGGGTCTGTACATTTCAGACCAACAAAGCAGCAACAAAAAGCATGTTTCCTACTTGAACATAAAACAATGCTCTTCTCTCTTTACATTTTAGATCAACAAATCAGTACCAAAAAGCATCTTTCCTACTTGAACATAAATTTAGCTCTTCTCTCTTTCTGGCCAGCAAATTTCTCAATTACTCTCTGATTGAAGTCAGTCATCTCTGTGACAAGTCTCTTTTCCATGGACAGCAATGCCAGTGCATTCAGCCTCTCCTGGGTCATGGTGTTTCTGAGAAAGGTTTTAATTCTTTTCAAGGTTGAAAAGCACCTCTCAGCTTCAGCCGTGGTCATGGGTGTGGTTATGATAACTTTTAGGAGAGTCACAGTTTCGGAAAAGACTTCTTCGAGATTATTCTCCATAAACAGCTGGAATAGGTCCATAGCACCACGGCAGGCACTGAACTCTTGCTTTCTGTATATAAGACTGAGCTCTGTCTTGAGCTTGCTTCCATTGAGCATCGGGTACGCTCTGATGGTGCTGCTCAATGCATCGTCAGGAAAGGTTTCCTTGTACTCGTCAAACCTGTCCCCCTGCAACAAGGTGGCACAGACAAGGTGGTCTGTGAAGGAGAAACGCTCCCTAGTGTGTCCCAGGATTGTGTCACAGACCTATAGAGATAATTAAACAATACATAAATGTAAGGTAGTAGCCTGTCATCATATACTCATGTTTTTTTCAAACCTGTATGAATTAATTTCTTCTGCTGAACAGAAAGGAAGATATTTAGAAGAACGTCAGTAACCAGACAGTTTTAGATACCATTGACTTCCATGTAAAACTGTCTGGTTACTGACGTTCTTCTAAATATCTTCCTTTCTGTTCAGCAGATCCCGACATCAAACTGTGTTTTGACCGCAAACAACTAACGTCATTATTAGCTAACAGCTGTAAGCATGAACTAAACACTTTGCCATCAGAAATTAAAACATTGACAGAACTCAAGGTTTTTAATACACATTTAAAACAACTGTGTGAACACTGACTGTACAGGATACAACAATGCATACAAACAAAGTTGTTAGCGACATATGCACATTTTTGTGTTTTTGTATTGTTAAATGTGTCTAGACTAGTTTTATATTGATTTCCACATCTATTTAAGCCCATATCTTATTTTCATGTATGGGATGTATTTATTACATGTATTTTAATGGTTATACATTTTTAATTCAATAATCTGTAATTTCTGTTTTATTTTTACAAGCCTAACCAGGGACAGGGGTTGCAAATTAGTCATGGCTATAAACCTGTATGCATGGCATCTACTTTGTATTCTTTATAAAGCAATGTTCTATGCATTTGTCCCGGTCAAATAAATATTAAATAAATAAAACTCATGCTAACTTAGTGTTTAGCTAACTTAGAGAAGATTATTAGTACCAGACAAAAATACGACGTCTAACGTTATATGTAAACAAACTGCACATTGAAACATATGTTTGCGATGTCTGCCATCATATTCCTGTCTCTCTTCAACGTCTCGTAAGTTAGCATGTGTTTGTTGTAACGTGGCTGTTGTACTGCGATGCCCACCGTGTCAGAGTTCATCTGCTGTCAGTCAATCCTGCATCACCATGGCGCACACACTTACCATGCTGTGTTTTTGTCTGGTACTAATAAACTTCACTAAGTTAGCTAAACACTAAGTTAGCATGAGTTAGTTCATGCTTACAGCTGTTAGCTAATAATGACTGTACCTAATGTTAGTTGTTTGTGGTCAAAGTGTCGTGGTGTAGACAGTTTGATGACGGGATATTCCTACATATTCCTATTATATTCCTGAGCCAACCAACCCCGTGACGTCATAGGTTAGAATACTGCACAATGTCGGCTCCTTGGTCGCGAAATATATAAAGTTTTTCTTTTATATGTTTACATTGTCATGTTTCTTATATAATTGTTGATTAAAGTAAAAATCCATCTAGTAAATCATGTAAACTTGATTGACTGCTTCATTTCCCCTTTAATATTGTGTAGGCTAAGCCTACCCATATAGATTTTTATTTAAAATGTATGTTATGTTGTTTAATGTTTCACATGCCAGTCCACAATTATTTTTTATGCATTTTAATTTTCTGTGCAAAATTTATTTTGTTAAACTACATAAATGCCATTATCTGTAAAACATAAAACATCAATATAACATGCATTTTTATTCAGTATATAAACAATATTTTGCTTTTTATGTTTAAGACACTATTGATACCGTAAGAAATTTACATTCTCAGGAAAATAGCCACTTATCAGTTAATCGTTAATCGATCGATAAGGTCAATCAATCAACTAAAGATTAATGAATTAATCGATAACTTGCATCCCTAATTTGATCATTTATATTTATGTTGCCAATTTATTATTTTTGGGATGCTGTTGTATAATATTAAAATGATGATTTTTGTAAGGATTTATACCAAACTAAAATTGTTTTCTTGAGTCTGTAGAATATGATATGCAGGCAGGACATTTCTGCAGCACAACAATATTGTAAAATAGTATTTTGACTGATTTCTATAACTAACTCACCTCTGCTCCAATCCTTTCATGTTCTTCCGGACTGAGCACCCGCCGTCTCTTTGTTGGCTGAGAACCACTGCTTTGTTCACCAATGGAGTGGAGAGAGTTTCTGCAAAGGACAAAGCTAATTTATTATAATATTGGCAAAAGAGAGAGAGTTAATAATGAAAGAGAAACCAAATAATGATCATATTACAGGAATACAGTTACCTGATCCTTTGTATTTCCTGTTGGAACTGTTGGATGCTCACTTTGATATGGACCGAATCAATGTTCTTCTTCTGGAGCTTGGCATAGAGGAAGTCTACATGTGGCATGATGTGGTGATAAAGTTCCAGGAAGAACTTAAAATCATCATCCTCCAGTAGCATGGCCAGGGGTCTCATTTATAAAACTGTGCGTAGGAACCTTACTAAAAGTGTATGTGCGCCCGAAAGCCAAAAATGGCGTACGCAAAAAAATATTCAGATTTATAAAACCGTTCGTACGCCAGAACCTGCGCAGAATTCACTTTATAAATCCCAGTCAGCGGAAGATTGTGCGCACATGCGTCTCCTCCCCGAAATAACCATATATGGAGCTTACAACGCCTAGTTTTACTATGCATATCCTCATCTGCATATCATTTGCATATGATTATTCATCCACGTGATAACGTTTAACGGTACAAGACACATTACATTAATAAAAATCAAGTAGTTGCCTATCCTTGCCTTGTTTTTGAATACATAAATCAAATAGTGTAAAATACATTTCAGAGAAAGTTTTTCTCAATCTTTTCCACTGGCCGAATTGTATTTTTAATTGATTTATATTTTTAATGGAAACAGATAGGCCTTGGGCATTATTTGCATGAAACTATTTTCTCAGACAATCTGGTATTATCATGATAAGCAATTATCTCTGTGGTTAAAACATTAAAACACAGCATGCCAGAGGAAAAGTGTTAAAAAACACCGCATCCACAACAAATATTTCTATTGACTGAATTTGAATATAAAAATGTTGCAACTTCTCAGTAATGATTTCATGTTTAAGTGCTTAACTCCATTAATTTGAATGGCATATTTAATCTAAATGTTTATATCAGAAGTAAAACATAGTTTAAATCATTATTTTATTTATTTAAACTGTTATTTGCGTCAGTTTCACTAAACTGCCCAACGCGCTCGCTTGCGCGGACATTTAAGAAGGGATGGATATTTGCTTCAAGTGACAGGCTTGGTGAGTGAAATTATATTTGTAGTATCTTTCTGTATATGTTTAATTTTCTTTAGATTTTCTGTCTAAAAGTGACCAAAAAGACACAACTCCAGCTCACCATCGGTGTCGCCAATTCCCTTTGTCTCCAGAATGTGCGTACGCACGGCTCAAAGTTTGCTTAAAGGTGCGCACATTCTCCCGTCAAGTTTGTTTTTTATAGATCACAACCTTTGCGTGGGAACTGGCGTACGTACGTTTCCAGCCCCGTTTTGTGCGTACGCACGCTTTATAAATGAGACCCCAGGGCACCTGCTTCTCTGACAGTATTGGGGTCAAAGTCACCTGAGTCTTGTATGCTCTCAAAACAGTGAATGAGATCCTCTCTGTGCTCAAAAACTGTATTAATGGCACGGCTATGAAAGTTCCATCTGACATTGCTGGATCTTGGCAGTCTATGGGCAACCACTTTATCCAGAAAACATGTCCGCTTGGGTGACTTAGAAAAAAAGCTGGCAAATCCACCAATGTTAGAAAAAAAAATTCTCGTCTTGGATATGTGAGACGTGGCCTGCTGCATAATCAGGTTGAGCTGATGAGCGTAGCAGTGGATATAGTGGGCATTTGGATACACATCTTGTACTTTTCTCTGTACACCTGCAGTGGCACCCCTCATCACGCTGGCCCCATCATATGCCTGGCAGATGAGCTTACTTTTCTGATCCTCAGGGAGGATAGAAGCAAGACGCTCTTTTAGTGCAGTAGCAATGGACTCAGCTGTAGCTGACTGCAGAGGGATGAACTCAAAAAATCTTTCCTGCACGTTATTTTTGTCGTCGATGTAGCGCAAAACAAGCACAAGCTGGGCCAGTGTGGCAATATCTGTGGTTTCATCTGCCTGGATTGATAAAAAACAACTTGTCTGGACTTCTTTGATTATTTCTTCTCTTGTAACAGATAACATACAGTCCAGAAGCTCGTTCTGTATAGTTTTCGACCTTCACTTAAATACAGTAGCACTGTCAAGATGCTCTTTCAATGCTCCATCAAGAGAGGCCACAAAATCCACCAACCCGCAAAATATACCAGGGTTATCTGAGCTCTCACTCTCATCATGACCACGTAAAGCCAACTCAAATGCTCCACAAAACTTTACACAGTCTATTATCCTGGACAGTATGTGTCGATTTTTTGTCACCTCTTCGTTGTGCCTCCTAATGCCAATCCTGTAGCCTTCGTCTAGTTGTTCTGCAATGCTTACTTTGCCCAAAAACTTCAGTTTCACGCTATTCTCAAGATGGCTGCGGCTACTTTCATGACGTTTGCATTTGTCAGATAGATGTTTGAGGTCGCTTACCCCCGTAGTTGTCCACAAAACTTCAGTGCCGACACTTTGAAAAAGAAGACAGGGAAAACAAAACAGGGCATTGCTAACATCACATCCAGTCAGCCAGCTCCGTTTCTCGTAACAAGCGCGGGTAAAGCTCCGTTTGTAGCTTCGTCCTCTGTCACTTGCCTGCTGCTGGATGTGTAAATCTGGTTGTTCCGGTCCGAGATCCTTAATCTTTTTTTTTTCTTCAAGCGAAAGTCTTGAGAAAGGGTTTTTTTGTAAATAAATAACAGAATTTGGATTAACTGCTGCCATTGCGTAATAAAGAGTGATGATCAGCCTAGTAGCAAGCAAGGTTATTTCCCGCCACGTACAGTTGAATGACAGGTGACGAGAACCAATCAGATTGGATAAAATAACATGTATCCAATTATGATTGGCCAGGGACGCAACGACTTGCGCCCCGAGGAGTATCTTTAAGAAACCAATCAGAGACCAGCTTCAGGTCACATGCTGCCCGAGAATTTGTGTACTCACATAGACACCCATGTGTCCGGCGTCCCTCGCCCATGAAACGTATTGAAAAACATAGTAAATAGTTAATCGATTAAAGACAGTTTTTATTAAATTCTGAGGCTCTTACTACCAGCCGGCACATGAGTAAACTATTTTTTATTTTATTTTTTAAATTTTAATATAATGTTTTTACACATGTTAATTTCTGAAATGTTGATGGGGGCGGCGCCCCAGCGCCCCCTATGGACAAGCCGCCACTGCTTAAAAGTATTGCTTAAGTTAACAGACTGTGTGCGTTTTATATCACTAGTGCTGTGTCCGTTCTCGGAGAATATAAGCCCTGCTCGCGTGAGGTGCGCCGCTTCCCGCTTGCGCTGTTCTGTAGTTTACTATTAATTCTAAACGTGTCGCGTCTCTCGTGTCTGTCTATATTGCACCAAATGCGACACTGCACTCCCTTGTGAAGTCGATTGGATGAACGGTTCTCGAAATAATCAAAATGCAAACGGACAGACAGACACATAGAGATTACTATATTCCTTACTGAGCGCGAAGCAGCAGTGCAGCCTACGAGTGTTCTACGTGGTGCGCTAAACTGTGGCGCTGTTACAAAATAGCCTAAATTAAAGCATTTAAAGTTGGGGATAAAACATAGGCTAATTATATTTAGAATACAGTAATATATAACTGCTTATAAAGGAATAAATATCAAGGAGTAAATCAATGAAAATTTCTTTATTGGTGAAAAAAAAAAAAAAAAAAAAATGCAACTGGTCGACCAATGAGAATGTCAGTCGACCAAGACGGCATCGACCGATTAGTTGACTAAACGACTAAAGTTGACAGCCCTAATGGCCAATGAATATGTGAATATAATAAGTGAATATGTCAGTTTATGATCAGGAAGACATGAGAGTAGCCTACTATTCGCGCACTGTGAGACCTTGCTTGCTGCAAGAGGCACGTGTTCCACATCAACGCTTAGCTGTCCACAGATGCGCCTGCCTATTAATCGGCCTGATTTGCGGCACAATCGGCCGATGCCGATTCATTCAAAAATGACAAAAATCGGATTAACCAGTCGGCCGATCAATCGGTCGAATTCAACTTAATATATTATGCAGGCCCACGATCACAGACTCGCCAGCTTTGGGTCACTAAATAGAGGTAATTGGCTTAATACCTTAGACGGTCGCATTCACACTTACACAATCAAAGATATTTTTGTATAGCCCCCTCGGTTGTAGACCTATACACTTGAATTAAAGTAGTTTTCTTTAGACAGAGATAATGCCTTTCATTACTACAGATATAAGCCGACCAATATACTTCTCTGATAGCAGCTTTGGTTTGGTCATGCCATGGTTTCCCACGTACACTTAACTAAAGTAACATTACATTAAAGGAGAACTTGGTAACTTTTTTAACTTAATAAAACTGTCTAGAATTCATTTGGATGGTTAAACAACCTGTTCTGGTGATATTGGTGACTTTCCCCGCTCCCCCCAGCGTTCCCAGGCGGAAAACCAACCTTGCAACTTGGCCACTACCGTCCCGGCAAGATAGAAATTGGAAGTCTCGTGAGAAGCGAGAACTAGAACGAGAACGAGCGCGAAACACAAATTGCTTTACGGCAATTCGACATAAACACACACACGCATGTATGATGCATTACCAGATTACCCACCTCGGTAGACATAGCTCCACGCGATACAGTTGGCTTGCTCCGATCAAAACAAATGCACATGAGCAGCGGTAGAGAGGGGGAGGAGGCCGCTGCAAGTGAGTTTTTTACAACTGTGTTGTGAAATATACGCCCTCCCACAGCTGTAGGGGGAGCTCGTGGGGAAAACATGCGACAACTAAAGGGAAAATCAGCGAAGAAGTGACTAGAGTTCGCTAGAGTTACCGAGTTCTCCTTTAAACAGAGGTAAGACTCATCCTATTTAGGTTGGTCAAGCAGCAGTTTGCTGTCCTAAATGGAAATTCCCTTTTAGTCTTTACAACCGAGTACACTTGAATTAGTGCCAAATATTAGCCAGAACTCTAAAATCAGTTGAATCAGTTGGTGTGCCCTATGCACATAACATCACAGTAAAGAATATTGAATTTAGCTCTTAAGGTTAAGATAATGATTCTGTTAAGCAAAGTTGCAATTTCTGTTTTCTCCTTATTGTCTTTAATGGCTCTTGGGTGTCCCAGTTTTACTGATGGGATTAGCGTCTATGCAATTTGAATGATAGTGTTATGCTGATTGGGCCGGATTGTTGAGCAGCCAGATAACCTGCCTTACCGGTTTTCACTTGATAGAATCAAATCACTGAAAGATTCATCCCTACATTTGCATGCTTTGTTTGAGTTTTGTCTCCACCTCCAAAAGTCCCTCCCCCTTGGAATGTATATAACTACAATGCATACTGTATTAGAGTTAGATTGTTGGAGGACCTGCAGCACTCTCATTAAAAGAATAACTTCTGGTTGAAACGTGATCCCAACGTCTCCTGGTCTTGCTTCGATGAAGGAAAAAGTTTCCAACACTCCACTCAAGAATGGAATCTAGTCCGTTACTAATGTGACGCAGATTTGCGGTAACAATGGGTACAACATAATCTACTAAAGTAAATCATTTCAGAGTAATTCAGAACAAATTCAAATTTAACAATTTATTATGTCAGATAAATGTATCATGTCAATTTCATAATCAGTTAAAAGATAGTCAATACAATAACATCAAATGCTCAGAGATAAAGAGTAAAAATGTACCTGATTCACAAAATACATAATGCTGAGTGTCTGGAAGACACTGAGCATAATGGGCCGATCTCATTACAAATCGCGCCAAGCCTCTTGTTGCATTTCTTTATATACCCAGACCAAGAAAGAATCCTAAATATATGCTAACAATGGGAATTTGCATTAATCATGGTCTCCAGAGTTTATACCTTTTGTGTCACGAAACCACACACAGGAAACAGGGGATCCAATCGCAGTATGTTTATTAGGGTAAATCCAAAATCGTAGTCATCCAGGCAGGGGTCAAAATCCATATAAACAATCCAACACGAGAACAAGAACAGGCAAGCAAACAGACTTCTGAAGTGGCGTGACATTCAACAAAGACTCCGTAACAAACACTAAACAGGCAGGGTATATATAACACAGAACTGACAATGATAATGAGAAATAGCTGAGTGCAATCATAATGGGGAACAGCTGAGTGCAATGATAGTGATGGTTACAGACAAGGATTGTGGGAAATGCAGTTCATAATGTGGAATGACACCGTGGGGAAGAGGAACTTTAGTGGACACCCAGGGAAACACAAACCAGACACTGTGACATTTTGAGGGCAGGATGCTATTTGCATGAAAGACCCACCCTCCTCTGTACGTAAGATATCTCTAAACTCTTAAAAACTTTATTACCTTTTGGTTTACTTCTTTGGGGATGAGACCTTTGTACCAGTCGCACTGAGACATTTCAAATTAAACCAGACATGTATAGTGTTGTATGATAATTGTTCACATTAAAGCATATAGATTTTTGGGTGAATTTTGGTGATCTCAGCATGAGACAGAGAGAGAGAAGGAATGGGGGGGGGGGGGGGGGGGGGGTTCAAGGGAATTAGATGTAGATTAGGATGATGCTTGTTGCTTAGGTGAGACTTGCGTCTCGAATGGTGATGCTAATTTTAGGGGTGTGCACAAATTTTCAAATATTCGATCTGTAATTATTATTCGAAAAATATTAAATGCTATTCGAATTTTACTACGTTGCTTTGCTGGCCGTAAATGCAGTGAATCCATGATAAATCCCAAGCACTAACTCACAGTTATAATTAAATGCACTGGATGGTGCTGTGGAGCGTGTTAACAAGTTGTTTGTATTTGATCACATAGCCTAATGTTGTCGTCTGCCTTGCGAAGTTTGGAATTAATTGAAAATGATGAAAATGATCTTACAAAATGGAATTAATTTTCAAATTAAATCAAATTATTAAATTAATCTGAGTTATAATATCATCACCACAATGAGAAATCACATGAAATCCAAACACCAGTTGTTGAGGAAAGACAGCTGTCCATCACTGCATTCACAACTGCAGGCAAGCTGAGCTGGACCCCGCATTAGCCGAGATGATAACTTATCTGATAGTAAAATGATTTTGAGATATAGGCCTATACTTAATTTAAATTGAGGGAGACAGGTAAGAACAGAAAACGCAAAGTGCTGTTAGAAACTTCGATTAGCACACCGTTATCTTTGTCTCTGCAACGTCTGTCAGCACAGTGGCACATTTTCTCACCTCTGCTTTATTTGGCTTCTGCTTTTTTTCCGTTCGCGCTGTTTGAGCTTAAATGCTTTTGTTCTTTATATTTTTTGTTTACACATATTTTTTTAATGTTCTCTACTAAAAGAAAGCTTTAACATATGTTGTAAGCTTGTTGTGTATATTGCCTAATCGTAAGCTTGTTCAGAAATGGTGACAAAAACTTAAACTCGTTAAACATAATTTAAATAAACAAATATTTTTTGTATTTTATGAGCCCGAATATTCGAATGCAATATTTTGGAAAAATGCCCATCCCTAGCTAATTTCACAAGAGGGAGTTCAATTGTTAATTTCCCTTAATTGTCTTCTCAGGGAGTGGTTGTTCCTCAATCAGACTGCCCGGCATTTTATAATTTCTCAAGTCTTACAAGGGCTAAACATCATTACAAGGATTTCCAAAGGCAGAGAAATTGAAGAATCAATGGTTAATTTATTTTAACACAATTCCTCAATTTTGCATGTTGTGCTTGCAAAGGTGGTTCGGGTCAGTCAGCTTGTTCTTGTTCTTTTGTCATTATAGGTCATTATCTCTTACTTAACTTTGGGTAAGAGACTGCTGGCCGTTTGCTAAATGAAATGTCGCTTGGCAACGGCTTGCTGTTTTTCAGCGTTGGTCAGCTTAGTTTTTTCAGTGTGTTCCGCACCATTTACTCTTGTCAGGCGCTGTTGGGTTTTTTGGGCCGATTCAGCATGTTGAATTGGCATCTAGGCAGTCGGTGAGAGAACTCTGATTGGCTGCTCAGTTTAGCGAACGAGTTATTGCACGAGAATAAAGGTGAAAGTGATGAAGGCAAGCAAGGTAGTCATGACGGCACAGACAGAAGGCTGATATAATTTTACGTCATCTTACCTGAGCATTCCACCACACAAATATTTTCATAATAATATGATCAGACTGGAATGAAAAACTGATAAGCGTGATTGATATCACCGATACCATTTTTTCAGAACTGATCCGATGCCAAAAATTCTGTGTATCTACCAATCCGATACAGTGCATTTTTTTTTTTTTTTTTCTAAAGTAGAATTTCTATAACTCTTTGTGTTGAACTGATAATCTGCAATGTATTGAGGTCCTAGGCCATTGAATGATTTATATACCAGTAATAATACTTTAAAATCAATCCTAAATCTAACTGGGAGCCAGTATAAAGACCTGAGGACTGGTGTGATATGTTCATATTTTCTGGTTCTGCTCAGAATCCTGGCGGCAGCGTTCTGTATCTTTTTGGGAAGGCCAGTGAGGAGTCCATTACAATAATCCACCCTGCTGGTGATGAAAGCATGAACAAGTTTCTCTAAGTCTTGTCTGGAAACAAAGCATCTAATTCTTGCAATATTTTTCAGATGATAGTATGCTGATTTAGTTATTGCTTTGACATGACTATTGAAACTAAGGTCTGACTCTAGTGTCACACCAAGATTCCTGACTTGATTTTTAGTTGTTTGACCCCTAGAGTGAAGGTATGCGTTCACCTTGAGAACTTCATCTTTGTTTCCAAATGCAATGACTTCAGTTTTGTCTTTGTTTAACTGAAGAAAGTTTTGACACATCCAACTGTTGACTTCATCAATGCATTGGCACAGGGAGTCAATGGGGCTGTAATCGTTAGGCGATAGGGCTAAGTAAATCTGTGTGTCGTCTGCATAGCTGTGGTAAGCAATTTGGTTCTTTCTCATTATTTGGCTCATTGGGAGCATATACAGGTTGAACAGGAGTGGTGCAAGAATTGAGCCTTGAGGGACTCCGCATGTCATGGATGTCCACTCAGACTTATGATCTCCTATACTCACATAATAACCTCTCCCATCTAAGTATGACCTGAACCATTTTAGGACTATCCAAGAAAGCCCCACCCAGTTTTCCAGCCTGTCAAGAAGTATGTTGTGATCGACAGTGTCAAATGCAGCACTGAGGTCGAGTAGTACCAGCACTGATAATTTGCCTGAATCAGTATTTAAGCGAATATTGTTTATTATCTTTATGAGCGCTGTCTCTGTGCTGTGGTGCAGTCGGAAACCAGATTGAAAATTGTCAAAGTATCCATTCAAGCTTAAGAATTTGTTCAGCTGATTGAAGACAACTTTTTCAGTGATCTTGCCTATGAACGGAAGATTTGAGATCGGTCTATAGTTGCTTAATATGGTCTTATCCAGATTGCTCTTTTTCAGGAGGGGCTTGACAACTGCAGTTTTCAGGGAGTTTGGAAAACTCCCAGAGAGAAGTGAGGCATTTACCACTTCTAGAAGATCTGCTTCTAAACTGTTTAACACACTTTTGAAAAAAGATGTCGGAAGTGTGTCAAGAGCACAGGTTGATGTTTTAAGGTGCTGTACGGTTTCTTCCAAAATTTTGCCATCAATTTCTTTGAAGTCAGACATAGTAACTACTTTCTCAGGTGGTCTGATCTGACTGACCCCAGAGCAACTCAAGGATGTGCTGATCACCTTTCTGATATTATTGATTTTCTCAGAGAAGAAAGAAGCAAACTAACTGCACTTGCTGTCTGAGAGCATTTCACTGTCTGGGAATCTGGCTTGGGGGGTTTGTCAGTCTCTCTACAGTAGCAAAAAGAGTGCGTGTGTTGTTTAAATTGCTGTTTATAATATTTGAAAAGAAAGTCTGTCTAGCTTTGCCTAGTTCCATATTGAAAGCATGAAGGTTGTCTTTGTAGATGTTGTAATGGACTACAAGTTTTGTCTTCCGCCGCATGCGCTCTGCTTTTCTGCATTGTCTTTTCATATTTTGCACTGCTGTTGAGTTTCTCCAAGGTGCTTTTTGTCTGCCACTCTTCTTCCTGACTTTAACAGGAGCAATTTCATCAATTACACCTTTAACTTTTGAGTTAAAAGAATCAAGGAGAAAATCAACAGAGTCAGCAGATATGCTTGGTGTTAAGGATATAGCCTTCATAAATAGTACACTAGTGTTCTCATTTAAGCATCTCTTCTTGACAGACACAGATCTAGCTTCAGTGGCAGGAGAGATCAATATATCAAAGAAAATACAGAAATGATCAGACAGTGCTACATCCTTAATAACAATTAATGAAATGTTTAGACCCTTACTGATAAGTAAATCTAGAGTGTGTCCACGATTGTGTGTGGGTCCATGTACATGCTGAGTCAGATCAAAAGTTTTTAAAACAGTTTTGATTTCTTTTGCCATATTGTTTTCTGCACTATCTATGTGAATGTTAAAATCTCCAGCAATGGCAAAGCAGTCAAACTCTGAGGTAATGGTTGATAACAGTTCTGTAAAGTCCTCAGCAAAGGCTGGAGAGTATTTTGAAGGCCTGTAAATAATGATAAGTAAAATGCGTGGAGCACCTTTTAACACAATACCCAGATATTCGAAAGACGGGTAAATCCCAAATGATGTTTGCTTACAGTGATAAATATCTTTAAAAAGAGCAGCTAGACCCCCACCTCTCTTAACAGCTCTGCAAACACTCATAAAAGTAAAGTTAGGAGGGGCTGCTTCATTGAACTGTTGCACTGCAGCTGTCTTCTAGCCAGGTTTCATTTAGAAACATAAAGTCCAGGTTGTTTGTGGTTATTAAGTTGTTGACTAGAAGTGATTTATTTTTAAGTGAACGAATATTTAAAAGTGCTAACTTGACAGTCTTACTTTTTGTCACAGCAATCTTAGTTTGACATGTAATAGGCAACCATATTAGTTGGGTTTGCTGTACGGCTATTGAAGGCCTTCTTTCTATCTTGTAATAGAACAGCAATAGAGAAAGATACAGGCATACTGGGTTCCCGCTTGTTCTGTAAACATTTGAGAAAGTTACTGTTATCAGAGCGGGGACCCGACACATATCACTGAGAGCTGGTATCAGTTGTTTTTGGTTCACCTCGAGCTGATGGAGCAGGGTGTGGGCCCTGGCGTTGTGGCAGAGGCCGAAGAGCTCTCACAGGAGGGGGGAGGGCGAGCTGGGCCCGCAGGCTTTGGTGGTTGAGGTGCCTGTCTTTTTTTGGTTGGTATCTGGGGGCTTGCAGCAAAAGAGTGGGATAGTTTGGTTCCAGCATGCACCAGTTCTTCCATTTTCTGTGAGAAACACAGAAGGGGGATGCTGGAGAGAGGGATAACGTGTCTAGTGAAAGAGGCTGTTGCTCTGGTGTTATCAGAGGCTGTGATATGCTGTCCTGGCTTCCCTGGCTGTTTTCCAGGAAGTCGTCCTTGGGTGCTGAGTCCTAGTTTCAGTTTCCATTTATGAATGATGAAAATAGACCGTTGAAACCTGCTGATATAGTCAGATATTTACTTACACGCAGGCACAGAGTGCTAATTGACAGTCGTCTTTAGTCCTTTTGATGTGTTCAAGCGTAGCTTTTTGGTCAAGACACAGCCAACAAAAGGCGACAACACAGTAAGCTTTCATTGCCGCTATAGTTTTTTGACGTCAGCTTGGTGTTCAATGTCATTGTTTAATCCAACAAAACCTATTCTAGTAGACCCCGTAAACAAATTACCTGTAAATGAGCATAAAAGGGGCCATTTAATAAGTCAAATTGTGTTCATAAGACAAGACTGATCTCAGTTAAATCTGTTCTCTAACATTACCTGAGGGTTGTTCCATTAATCAAGATTAGAATACAAGCCAGGTTTATTTTGGTTAGTCAGACTTATTGTCAGTGGATTCTGTTTCATAAAGCAAACTTAAAATAGTTCAAACTCCGTTACTCTGGCAATTTATGCTGGGAAACTAACATGGTCCAGGGCAGGCTAACTATCAGGCTAAGCCAGAGTTGTTACACTGTTCCTCTAACATTGACCACCAGGAACACAATGATATTACCACTGACTCTCTCTCATACCATTATTTGACTTTATTAACCACTATCAGTCCAAAAATAAATATACAGTATAAAGAAAATCAACTTAAATAAGGCTACATAACATAAACAATTGATATTATACAATATAATTAAATGTGTAGGTATTGTATCATTTATCATTGTAGGAGATATTGGCCTATATATATATATTTCTTACTGGCTGAATGTTTTGTGCCCAAGATTTAATTAGATTGTTTTAAAAATGTATGAATAAATTTCTCTCTGGTTTTGTTTGGCAGCTGTAGTACATTTTTATGATTATTAGAGGAACATTAGAACTTTACAATCTTAAAAAAAAAAAAAAAAAGCCTTTTTAAAACAGAGGTTAAAATCACAAAATTAACAATAAATAATAACAAGAGCACAGACTAAATTTGAACTGGTAAGATGAATCTGAGCTTAATAATTGGCCTAGATAGCACACCTATAATAACATTTGATTTACCACATTACAATAGCCCCTTTAGTTATTGCTATCATTTAAAAAAAAAAAACACTTACCTGTAGGTTTACAATTCTAAATATTATGTACTTTATTATGTCAATATAATTTAAACACATTTAACAAAATTATACAAATGGACATTTTCTTTAAAGACATAATATTTTACCCCAATTATTATTCCTTATTTTTCCTTCTACTTTTTTTCTTTCTTTTTCTTTCCTTTTATGATAATACCCACCAACACGTAAAAAATACATAATTAGAACAATAACCAATATGAAGTTAGACACTTTTATATACGGGGAAAAAAAATGTAATTCTAAGTATTCTAAATAAGTATAACTCATCTTTATTAAGTAGCATCCTATATCCAAAACTATATTTTGTATATTTAATTATATTTAGTTTCATAGTACTTCACTGAACTACTTCTCTTAAATTTTTTATTTTTTTTAATTGTATTATTACTTTATAAGTATAAAATATATGAGTGTAATGAGCTGTAAGTTCACCGCAACTTATCCAACATCCTAAAGATAAATTATTATAGTGTTTTAAAATATCGCATATTAATTTTCCAAGCAAAATGTATATTTTAGTCATAACTATTGCGCAAGCACTCGTTCAATGTGAAATTTAGCAGCAAAATGGACATATTTGCACGACTTTCTTTCTAACATTTACAGATGGATAATATACCTGTGAAATGTAAGTTATGCACTATGTAACAAATAGACTTAATCAAAATACTCTAGACATCATAAAACCTTCCACCTCTCCCCTGTTGTCATCGGCCCTCAAACCAGTTCTCTTCAAAGACCGTTATCACCTCTGCTCTCCTGAACGATCTCAGCAAGACACTGTGTCTGCAACCCTCAAAAGACCTCACAGGAGACCAGACAGCACGAGCCATTTGGTCAAAGACTAAACCTCTTTCTTAATATCAAAATAATCCCCTTTTGATTTTATAATCAATGGTGTACAATAGGTTATGATAAATTGCATCATAATATTTTTAACATACTTTTGTGTAAAAGCACAACTGCACAAATTCTCCATGCCACCATGAACATGCAAATGGAGATAAGATGGAACAAAGACTTTCTCCTGGTCATCTTATATTGGTCACCTCAACAAATGGGTGTGAACTGATAGGACCTTTAAGAGTGCCTGATTAGTTCAGATCTTTGCTCAATCTCTCTGAGACAACATCCTCCTGTCTTCTTCCGGCAACTTCATCTTCAAGTTAACTTTTTTGGATTCAACGTGGACCAACGTGGATAACCCAAACTAAGCGCACACTCCTGGCAAAATCATCAAGAATCTCTTGAACCTCCTTCATCTGGACTTGTTCAGCAACCTAAGTCATTGCAAGTACTCGTTCACAGCCTTTAGATGCGTTTCTAAGTTATTGTGCCCCTTTAAGGTGACCCTGATTCTCTGATGTTTCTCGTAGGTTGTGGTTGAATGATTGTAATCTTGCCATTCTCTTTTCTTCCCTCTCCCTTTCTTCACTTTTCTTTACTTTCCTGATTCTGTATACAATCTTTGCTTAGTTTAGTTGTGTGTGTAGCCAACCGTAGTTTTATTTATTAAACCATTATATCCACGCTTTATTGTCTCTGTTTGCCACTCACAAAAATATCAAAGTCACTTAAACATCTTGATCTTTATTTACTTTAGTTGGAAAAGGTTATTCTTTCTTGACCATGAAGATAATTTATTTCCTAGAATTTATGATTGATTATGCTTTCTGTTCATTGGAAGAACTCATTAAATAAGTGTACTATTAATTCTGCTACAGTCAATTCTAAAAATAATTAAAATATTTATAATGAATTATAATCCCTTAAAATTAATTATATATATCTTTTGAGCTAATTTGCTACAGCTAAGAAAAACTCCATGTTTCAAACACATAAAACAGCACAAAATATGGTGATTGCTGTGGTGGATCGATTAGATCTATGATCGACCTCTAGGGCTGCTTAAGAAACGCGTGCACATGCAATTACTAGATAAACCTGGATCAAATTAGCGGGATTGCGTGAACTTCAATGACCTTTTATGAAGCCGCTTTAGCCCTGACTTATTTATTAGGTTAATTCAAGTCAGGTGTTGGAGTTTAATCCCCGCTTTTCTTAGCGTCTTTTATGAAACAGCCCTCAGCAGTGTTACATGAGTTTAATCTCTGAGAAACTGTTTCTGTTTGTTCTGCAGGAGTGTTTGGTGTTGATGAAGTGAAGACAGTGTCAGTGATGGAGGGAGAATCTGTCACTCTAAACTCTGATCTTACTGAAATACAGGCAAAAAATTTGATTCTGTGGAGGTTTGGAGATAAAGGTTCCACTATCGCTCAAATTGATGAAGGGGTCATCTCATATCCCTATCTCACTGAGATATTCGGAGACAGACTGCAGCTGAATCAACAGACTGGATCTCTGACCATCAAGAACACGAGAGCCAAACACTCTGGACTTTATAAACTACAGATCAACTCTGGGACCTCACGTATTACATTCAAGGTTTCTGTCTATGGTGAGGATATATACATTTTTTAAATCGAGTTCTTTTAAAGTTTCTTGTTTTTTTACTAATTAAATTGACATTCAGTGTAGCCACCAAATTTATGTATACTGTGTTCAGCAGTAGTTCACAATATCTCAGTAATGTTCTGAATATCATCATGACTGTGGTTGGGCTGCAGGTGATCACATGACGGCATGACAGGGAGCGTGATTTTTTATTTTAGAATTTCACACACAATATGGCCAGATTTTTTTTCTTTTTATTCCACAAGTAAAGAATCAATTGATGTATAGAATTGGGAATGTGCTGGTGATACTAACAGTGAAATGTTCATGTGTTTTGATATGAAATAAGTTTGCCTCATACATACTTTGCCTTACATTACACAATTTATCCAGATATTTTTAGATAACTCCACCAAAAGCTCCAAAACAAGTCAAAGCAGAATCAGTCATTCTGTAGGATTCTAAATTATAATTGATACAAACAATGAAATGTTCCTGTGTTGTGTATGAAATAAGATGCCTCGTGGCCAATCAAATTAGTCAACCAGATTTTAGTCAACTGTTGCACATGTTAAACTGATTACTTTTATCAATCTGCATATGGATTGTGTATTAACTATAAGATAAACCAATCAACTATTAAACTTGATATTCTAGTGCCAGTAATGGTGTTCAGTATGTTTAATTTCTGTATGTAAATATTTTTCTTTTAGAGTCTCCGTCAGTGATTGATGCTGGTAAAGCTGAAATGAAGAGTGTGTCAGTGATGGAGGGAGATCCTGTCACTCTTCAGACTGATGTCACTGAAACACATGGAGATGAGCTGATAGTGTGGAGGTTTGGAGATGAAGGAAAACTCATAGCTAAATGTGATATAGAGAGCTCACCATTATATGAAGATACTGATGAGAGATTCAGAGACAGACTGAAGCTGGATGAGAAGACTGGATCTCTGACCATCACAAACACCAGAACCACAGACTCTGGACTTTATACAGTGAAGATCAGCAACAGCAAACAGACGTTCTACAAGAGATTCATTGTTATTATCAGTGGTGAGTAATTCAAGTCTTATGAATTAATGATTATTTATCAGTTGTCTAATAATTCAGATGTTACGACATTAAAGGACTCAAACCACGAGGAACCAAACTCTCCTTTAAAACAAACTAATACTGTAACATTCAGAGTTCATAACTTCTTTCCCAAAAGTTTTATTATCTAAACGAGCTTGGCTTTGTATTACATTACTGACACCTGGGAACAGATCTGTGATTACAATAGCAATATTAACATTTGAATAGTTTAATCTACATCACTGTTTTTAATGTTTATATGTAATTATCACAGTCATAAACATTTATATCTACTTACCAAATCTAAGTGTCATCAAGTGCTGATGATTTTAGTGTGTGTTATAGATCAGACACATTCACACTAATGTCTGTCTTTATCATTACAGTATCAGATCTTCACTCAGGTTATATAGTGCTGATGTTTATAGTGTGTGTTATAGATCAGACACATTCACACTAATGTCTGTCTTTATCATTACAGTATCAGATCTACACTCAGGTTATATAGTGCTGATGTTTATAGAGTGTGTTATAGATCAGACACATTCACACTAATGTCTGTCTTTATCATTACAGTATCAGATCTTCACTCAGGTTATATAGTGCTGATGTTTATAGTGTGTGTTATAGATCAGACACACTCACACTAATGTCTGTCTTCATCATTACAGTATCAGATCTACACTCAGGTTATATAGTGCTGATGTTTATAGTGTGTGTTATAGATCAGACACACTCACACTAATGTCTGTCTTTATCATTACAGTATCAGATCTTCACTCAGGTTATATAGTGCTGATGTTTATAGTGTGTGTTATAGATCAGACACATTCACACTAATGTCTGTCTTTATCATTACAGTATCAGATCTACACTCAGGTTATATAGTGCTGATGTTTATAGTGTGTGTTATAGATCAGACACATTCACACTAATGTCTGTCTTTATCATTACAGCACCAGGTCTGTCTTCAGGTGCTGTAGCAGGAATAGTTGTTGGTGTTCTGCTGCTGGTGTGTGCTGCTGCTGCTGCTGTTGTGATTTACTATCGCCGAAAGATCTCTGAACTAGAAAGACAGTGTAAGTATTACAGCTGATAAAGCAAGAGAATAGGGTTGGCTCTGTACTTCAGTTTTGGCTTTGGTACGATACCAGAATCTAATATTGATACTAAATTGATACTATAAATGACAAATAACCAGCCTCAAATGATAACTGAAAACAATTTTATTATGAACACTGAATGAAATTCTGCAGTAACAAATGTATTGCTTGTAAACAAGATAACTTGTTTGTATATCACAATGTGCACAATAGAATCAAAATGTAAAAAAAAAAAAAAAAAAACTATGCAAGTTAAGTCTACAACCACTTTATGTCTTCTTGCTTACTTGGAGTTGCTTTTATTTTTCATATTTGGTTTAAAGGACAACTCCGGTGAAAAATGAACCTAGGGGTAATTAACACATGGTTTCCGAGTCGATCGTTCCCTGGGATGCGTTTTCATGATAATCGAATGTAAAGAGTTTTATCTCTAAAAACAGATTAGCGCATAACACTAGTAAGTTATATGGGGCAGAGAGTAAGTAAAAGTAAATCGCTAGTTAATACCACAAACAAGGCTCAAAATAGCCTCTATTTTGAGCCTTGTTAGTGGTATTAACTAGCGATTTACTTACTCTCTGCCCCATATACTAGCGTTATGCGCTAATCTGTTTTTATAAATAAAACTCTTTACATTCGATTATCATGAAAACGCATCCCAGGGAACGATCGACTCGGTAACCATGTGTTAATTACCCCTAGGTTCATTTTTCACTGGAATTGTCCTTTAATGCATCAAGTAATGTTAATCCTTTAACTGTCACCCCCCCTTTTTTCGCATAGACAAAAAAATCACTATACAAACTTAAATGGTTGTAATTCAAGAATGCTTTGGAATATAGACATATGGTTGGTCTTGTTTTTAAGAAGACATTTGCCAGATTATTGTAGAAGTGAAATAAATTATGAAAGTGAAACAGAAAAAAAGTTATATAAGTTTGAGTTTATAAAAATATATAATGTAAAAATATAATTATTTATATTTTATATCAAATATATATATTACAAAATATATTTTACTCTAAAACTGCTAGAAAATTAAAGCCAAAAATCTAAACAAGTTGTGTTCCAAATTTTAGGTTGATATCTCAAAAAATGAGCTTTTTAGTAAAATTTTATTTGGGCGCAGTACCAAACTTTTTCACTAGATGGACAGCCAGCTTCCTTACTGACCATATAAGGGCGTCTCCATTTTCATATGTTTTGAGTGATCTGAACCATGTCTTTCCATAATTTCATACAATTTATGAAGTATACATCCTATTCAGAAATAGTATGGGTGTTTTGGCAGTATTTGATTTGATTTCAACCTCTAATAAACATAAAAAGAGCACATATGTGCATTATAGCTCGCTGGCGCATCACAAATCGAGAATCCATAATATTTTTCTTTATATTCTAAACATTTTCAGACATTTTTTTCTCATAAAATTTAATTGGTGTTATCTTTTGAACTCTTGGCATGAAAACAAACAGGTTTCTACCAATCTTTCATGATTTTTCATGTTTATTTCTATTTCAAAATAAAGGCCTAAACACGCCTAATGAAAACAGCCACCAAATATGAAAACTAGAGATTGTAAGCTTTCAAATGATATATAGTTTGTCAATATTACTTTAGGTTTTTACTAAGATATTATTGTTCTAAATATATATGGGCAAACGTCCCACCTGTGGGACGGTGACAGTATGTAAAACATGTATCGATAAATTTATAAATGATTATTGAACTGGATTAATAAATGATATAATATTGTTAGGTCAGGTTTCCAAATTAATGTTGACAAATGTAGCTTTATGTAAAGCTATTAGTTATAATATTAGTTATTAGTATGAGTTATATTAGTTATATCCATATTATCTTTAATACCAAAATTAATATTACTAATCTCTTTATACATTCAAGCAAATTCCAATAATATTTAATTGTTTGAAATTAAATGCAAGTTCAAATATTATGAACCTAAACATCATTGATTCTAGCGTGTCACGCATGTTTGAGCTTCTGTTTACCTGAACATGATACGCTCAGATTGATGTGCGTTGATCAGTGTTGTTAATAAAAGTCTAAATGAAATTGGTTGAAAGATGCACTCAACTGTTGATCTATTCACTTTTTGAACAAATTAGGATTAGCAAGAGACAGATTTGACCTCCCCTTTGATCCTCATCATTTCTTTATAGCCGCCACCACCATTCAAAAGTTTGATTAAAAAAAACAATAATAATTTAACAATTTTATTTAGCAAGGATGCATTAAAATATTTAAAAGTGACAGTAAATAAATTTTTAATTTTCACTGTGTGGTTCTGGAGAGGAGAATGAATGAATGGAGCAGAGGCAAAGATCTAATCACAGCATTTATTGAAACAAACCAGATGAAGGTAAACCAGACAATCCTAAATGAGTGATAAAAACCATAAACGGGACAGATTTGTTAATATACCAAAGATAACGACTGACCACAACAGACTGAATCAGAGGAATATTTAAAAACAGGATACTGATCAATTAAACTAGAAACTAGTGGAGGACTGATCGGAAACCACTGAAACAAAAACTATAAGAGAAAACACGTGAAGTGATTCAGTACACATCAAAATATGAACCCTTAAACAAAAACAGAGATAATATTTAGCAATAGAGAAATAACTGTTCTTCTGAACTTTCTATTTATAGAAGAATCCTGAAAAAAATGCATCACTGTTTAAATAATAATAGCAGCACAACTCTTTCCAACATTAATAATAATTAGAAATGTTTCTTGAGCACCAAATCATCATATTATAATGATTTCTGAAGGATCATGTGTAATGTTTGTGACAAAAACAGTAACAGTAGTGTTTAACAGTAGTGTATATACAATAAACAATAGATAAAACATGTCTTTCCTATATATATATATATATATATATATATGTTTTCTTTTTTTATGTTTTTTATGTTTTTGAAAGAAGTCTCCTCTCACCAAGGCTGCATTTATTTGATCAAAAATAGTAACACTGAGAAATATTATTACAATGTTAAATAACTGTTTATAGTATTGAACTATAGACCTAAATGAACAATTGTAAAAGGTTTGGTTCTTTTCTTGTCAACCTTACTGTTGAAAATCAGTTTTCTTTTTTTGGGGGGTTTTGCCATTTACGGCTACCTGAACTAATATTAAAAATGTATCATTTGAAAAATTTGATATATTATAATTTGATGCATGTATTAAAAGATTAATAAATGCTCTGGGAAGAACTGTTTATTCACGCTAACTATGGCAGTTACTAAAATTAACACATGCAACCTTATTGTGAATTGTTATTCATAATTTAGTTTAAAAAAGCATCTACGTGATGAACTGATTATTACAGTAGATGTGAAGAATCACACCGTATCTTCTCAGTGTTTCTGACATGTTCATCTGCACACTCACTTATATTCTCCTCATTTCTCTGTTTCTTTGTGCTTCTGTGACATGAAGGGAAGACAGTGTCAGTGATGCCGGGAGAGGATGTCACTCTAAATACTGATGTTCCTGAACTACACAGAGATGATCTCATAGAGTGGAGATCTGGAGATAAAGGGTCTCTCATAGCTGAAATCAGAGGAGGGAGAGTTTTTATATATGACACTGGTCTTGATGAGAAATTCCTGGACAGACTGAAGCTGGACAAGAAGACTGGATCTCTGACCATCATGAAGACCAGAGACACAGACACTGGACTTTATGAACTAAAGATCAGCCAAGACAGTAAAATCAAACACAAGAAGTTCAGTGTTACTGTCTGTGGTGAGTAGTTTACATTTAACATCTTTATTCTTTTAATTTAATATTTTAATGTAGATGATGTAGTTGTGAAGAGCTTATTTCAGGTTGTCCTTATCTTTATTGGGGAGCTTATGTCCTCACAAAGTAGGTGAAATCTGCGTCTGCCATATCACTTGTTCGTCTGCCTGAATGTGACGTCTTCGTTTGCTGCAAGGGTGTTTCCAGCACATTCCACACACTTATTCATTCTTTATTACTGTTTTCCCACTGATCTTCAATTATGTTTTATTAGCAATTACGTGATTTTTACATTGCTTATGTATAGCTTTTTATTCCAAATAGTAAATATTAATTTACACAAATGATCATATTAACATTTTTGTTTGTCATTGTTTCTTGTCAACATATCCACAGATACCTGTACTTATAAAAAGTTGTTCTAGCATGTATGTTCTATTCACCACTAGGAGTTTTGTGACCAACACAAAATAACGTAGTTGTAAACATTAGGGCTAATTTAAGTAACATATAATATTTGTAATGTTTAATTTTAAAGTTGTAATGTTTAGTTTTAGAGTTTCGTTGAAGTTTGATTGACATGCGATCTGACAGTTAACAGAATTATACTTAAAACAGTTAGACCTCAAAAGAGAAAGGTGAGCAAAGTTTATTATTATTATTATTATTATTTAGCAGAGAATTTAGCAGAGAATTAATAATTAAATAAACCTTCAGTTTAGCATTTCCTTTAACATCATTTGTTTCCCCCAACATTATTTTAATATATTTAATTATAAATATCAACTTGCACATTTCATTATTTATACATTTATTTATTCAGGAAGATGTGGATTTAGGTAATTATGTATTTATTTGCACATTTATTTATTTATACTATATTTCTCTATAATTTTGTGGACTTTATTAATTAATTTGCGTATTTATTTATTTATTGCTTTTACATGTTTCATCCTCCATATGTTACAGAACTACCACAATAAAAATTTAAATTAATAAACGAAGGGTGGCCTAATTCTACATGTAAATGAAACCTAGTCATCTGATGTGCGGAGCCAGGACTGTTTGCATTATGCATGATAAATAAGTCATATTACACTAATAAAACCATCGTAACTGCAATTAAACAATAGGCTAAATAAATTAAATGTGCAATAGGCTATCTCGTATCTGCTGAACATTTGGAATAAAAATAAGCTGAAAACCCAAACAATAGCATGTGACAAACGAAACACGGATTATCATGGTTTATTATCCTGCTGTTACGAAAATTGAATAAATAATCAAATAATAAGGCCTAAACAAACAAACGACGAACTATAGTAAGGTAAGCTGTTTTGTGTTTATAGCCTAATAGTTCTTGTGTTTGCAGATAGTTGTATGATTTCGGATATCAGAGATATGTAGGCTATTTTTTTGTTCTATTCTATTGTTCTATTTACATGATCTACAGAAACAGTCTCATACCAGTTGACGTGATCGAGTTGGTGACCATGTCTAGTATACCAGTGCTGTGTAGCCTTGGCCTATTAAAATTATAAAAGATAAAACACAATAATAACCCCAACAATAAGCTATAAAAATGCAATAGCCTTTATCAAAAATCACGTGAATGACGCGTGACGTCTGACTCGACACTTCAAGGTAGCCTTGTCACTGCAGGCTACCTGATTTTATTTTTATTTTTTTCTATTTGGGCAAAATGGTTTAAACCCCAAATAATATATTTTAAAAGCAATCACCTGTGAAAAAAACAGGCTTTATGATGCCATCTACTGTGTATTGTAGAGGATTGTAATAGATGAGAAGCGGTTAATATTGGGACGGAAAGCCTTGGCCAAAAACATGCTCAGGAAAAAGGGGTTTTGCGCATATTGAACTCAGGGACAAAATATATAATGAGCAAGCAAATCATTAATCTATTTTCCAAACTGGAAAACTTTTTGTCTCATCCTGAATCACTACGGTCCACCTATAAGAAGTGTTTATATTCAGACTATTTTAGACTGTTTCGGGTCGACACCGCTGCAGAATAGCCCAGTTCCTGCGTGACTAGTCATAGTGTAAATAGAGAGAAGTAGCTCCGGCAAGACGCATGCAGTTCTGTTTATTAACCGCTAGAGCGCCGAAAGTTAAGTACTGAAGCTTTCACTGCCACACGTGATTTATGTAGCGGCTACGTCTCGTCTGCGCCTTAAATTGAATGGAATAAATAGCAGAATTAAAAAATAAAAAACAAGACGTTGAGTGAGACGGTCACAATCGCGGTAAAAAATGGAAATGAAATGCATTGGAAATGAATGGGAGATTAATTTTATCTAGTACAAAAACTTTTTGGTAGGCTACTGCAGCCAAACAAAATCTTACTGAAAGATAATTTTTTGAGATCAAGTTCAAACTTGTTTAGATTTATGACTTTGATTTTCTTGCAGTTTTAGAGTAAAATGTGATTTTGAAAATATATATCTCATATAAAAATTGAAAATACTATTTTTGTGCAATTTTCATAACAATGCACATAAAATTCTGTTACTTTAAGTCACTTTTTCAAACATTTTTTTTTTCACTTCAGCAATAATCTTCCATATGTCGTCTTTGAAAAGAGATCAAACTTAAGTCTGTGCTAAAGCATTCGAGATTTACGACAGTTTAAAGGAGTCGTTCACTTTAAAATGAAAATTAGCCCATGATTTATTCTAGGTGTATATGACTTTCTTCTTTCAGACGAATACAATCAGAGTTATATTAATAAACACCCTGACGCTTCCGAGCTTTATAATGGCAGTGGATTGCAACCATCAATTTAAAGTTTTAAAAAAGTGCATCTACTGTATCCATGATAAAAGTGCTCCACACGGGTCTCCGGGGGTTAATAAAGGCCTTCTGATGCGAAGCAATGCGTTTGTAAAATATCCATATTTAAAACTTTTTAAAGTAAAATAACTAGCTTCCGGCCAAATGAAAGTTAAGTTGCGTAAGTTGTACTTAAGACGCAAGCATGTTCGTTTGGCCGGAAGCTAGAATTTTACTTTGTAACGTGTTAAATATGAATATTTTTCTTACAAAAACTTGTCGTTCTGCTTTAGAAGGCCTTCAGGTGAGTAAATCAAGGACTAATTTTCATTTTAGAGTGAACTACTCCTTTAAGTTGGAAATTTAATTTTCAGGTCTATGCTCAAAAAGTGAATAAATGGATTATAAATGCAGTGTAAATATAATTTAGTATAAAAAATCCCCTAAAAATACAAAAAAAAAAAACAGAGGGTTAAGCAAAAAAATGTATCTGTACTTGGAAGATGCAGACAAATAAGCTAGGAAAATATGTAGAAAAGAATTGGAGATGAAGGATTAAATCATCTCAGTGCAAGTGGGCTCAGTGATTCAGATAAGAGAAAGCCTGACACCTTGTGGAATTTCTCTGAAGGACAACTAAAGTTAAATGTGAACTTTAGAATTCACAGGTTTCATCTCATGCAATATAGGCAAAAGCCAAATGAGAGCATCGATGACTTTGTGACTAGAGCCAGAACTTTAGCACTGAAATGCCAATTCACTGACGATGAGCTCAATGAACGTTTAGTCCAACTTATCATTGCCAGTACAGTACTACTTTCGATGCTTTAAGAAACAGCCTATATACAGCTAGGCTAAAGGTCACCCCATTGCTGACATGCTAGCAGAGGAGTGAAAGTACGAAGCCTTAGCCTTAGCAGCAGCAGCAGCTGATATTGAACAGATACAACAGCTTGGCATGTCACAGACTGAACATGCCCATGCTGTAACAAGAGGACGAACATGTCAAAACTGTAACCCAAACCCCAAGCCAAGGCAGTGCCCTGCATTCAGCGATATATGCTCTATGTGCGGTAACAGAGGCCACTGGGCAAAGTGCAATTCACTGGGCAAAAATTGATTAAAAAGAACCAATCTTGTTGATTGTTTGAGATGTTTACAGACTTACGTTAAACAGGGGGGATGTTATGATACATAATACATGTGTACGTAATACACAATGGGCGTGTACCGGAAATGTATGTCATATTAAACACGTTGAATCCTTAGTAAAAAAATTATTATGCATCGTACTTCAATGTGGAGACATAAATTAGTCATGACTAAAAAAAGGATGATAACAGATGTATTTTCCCATGAGTTCGCTATGTTAACGATATAACGTTACCTAGCTTGTTTGGTAGCTTGTGTAATACCGTAGCTTGTTGTATAGTAAGTCATCCACTATAACAAACATGGCGATAACAACTTTAAAACATTGCAATAAATAAATGGTTTTGAAGAGGAATATTTTGTCATTCAAGAGTCAGCTTTTTCATTAAACCAGAGAGAAACGTTGAATAGAAGGATAATGCCATGTCTCCATGCTACACTAATATTATTAAGGATATTAATCCTCTTTGTACACATACCCTTACAAGTACAATTTTGGCTGTATTATTTGTGCCCTCTTCAAAAATTGTTCCTGAGAAATGTTATGTTTATCTCTTATAATCTCCTAATTTCTCTGTTTCTATGTGTTCCTGTGACATGAAGTGGAGTCAGTGTCAGTGTTTAAAGGAGATACTGTCACTCTAAAGACTGATGCTGAAATACAGAAAGATGATCTCATAGAGTGGAGATTTGGAATTGAAGGACCTCTCCTAGCTCAAATCAGAGGAGTCGTCATCTCTAAATATGGTGATGGTTCTGGTGGGAGATTCAGAGGCAGACTGGAGCTGGACAAGACGACTGGATCTCTGACCATCACAAACACTGAAATAAAACATGCTGGAGTTTATCAACTACAGATCACATCCAACAGTGGGGTTTCATGCAAGACATTCAGAGTTGTTGTCAGAGGTGAGTAGTCAGTGTAATAATGATCACAGTTCTTGCATGGTAATTATTATTATCAGTATCATTTGCGTTTGTCACTTTTTAATAATTTTTTTATTAAAGTTTCAAAATCTCCTATTGAACTAAATGCAAGTTATCAATGCTTTCAGTGATGTACATCTCAAACTCAGCATTTTGTGTCCTGAAGGCTTATGAATTACTGAAGGGTTTTGGCAAAGTGACCCTCTGCTAATGTCCACTGTTGTGTTTTGATAACTATGCTTGATTGCCGCTGTCAAATGAAGTGAGAAGTGATCACACTGAAGGAATTACCTCATGAAATATTTTTCGTTTTTTACTACAACGCTCCAGAATGCTTGAACAGTGTTTTCAACCTATTTTTATAATACCGTAGCCTATACCCTCTATTAGGATTTTACATTTTAAAAAACTGTCAGCAAGGCGTGTTTGTCGGTTAATTATATTCTCTGTTGACATATGAAGGTCATATAATTAGACCAACAGCACAATTGCGAGTGTGATATTGCTTTTCAATAAGAAGTACTGTCTGTTTTTGCTCCACCAATGAAAACGAAGCCACAGAAGTTGGGCGTCTCCAAGTAACAGACAGTAGCAGTGTTTCATTCCTGACTGAATCAGTGTCTATGAAGGAATTACGTATTTAATGACTAATTCGTGAAGACAGTTACTTTTTTGTTTCTGAATTAATCAGTGTTTGGAACAAATCAGTTGAATGAATGATTTAATGTCTCACTCGTGGAGACAGGCATTTGTTTTGTTTCTGAAGGAATCAGCATTTCAGAGTGTAATTTTACAGTAGTTCTTTATGACCCATTTGACACCTGGTATTAACATCCACTTTAAGTGTTCTGTGCTGAATACTGGTGGAAACCGATCTAAAACACTTTGTGATCAGATATCTGATATCCCATATGCCGGTAGTCAAAGCACATAATGCAAATGCTATCCAGCCTGAATGCATCTCTGCCCCCTGTGAATCTCTGTCAAACACATGATCATTATGGGATGTGGTTTGGGATGTGTTGTGTGAAAACGCACCAAAGGGATTCAAACTTTCCATCTCTTTTTAGTGAGCCAGATTTAGCTCATCTTAAAATCAGATGGAAAGGGGGCCCACGTTCCTCATTCCATATCTGGTGAAAAGCTGTTTGTTCACCAAAAAAATATATGTTGATTTTACATTATAAAATGATTTCATTTGTATAATTATTAAAAGTAATTAAAAATGCTTGAAATTACTTGAATGTGAAAAAAGTGAACATGAGAAACAGCTTCACATGAATATGCGAAGTATATACTTAACACAGAACAGAGCACTGCTCGGTCACTCTGAAGTGTGCAGCATCCCCAAACATCACTCATTACTATAACATTATTCCAATATTATATCAATTAAAAACAAAAATCTATTTTAGCTGCTCCATCGCTAGCCAACTTACTGAGGGAGTGTTACAAGTGTGATGGTAGTTTTTAGATGAACCGCTGAACATCTCAAATAGGGTGCCAAACATTAGATTATATATTAGCAAATCAGTTCCTCTTACCACAAAGTGACCATTTAGATAATAGAAACTTGTGTAAAGAAGTCAGGATACGTCAGCTGTCGGTTCAGGGTCCTGCTACACACATTACAGTGATACTGAGAGACAGTAATGTGAAGTTTTGTGTCTTTCTCCATTTCAAACTGATAAACATTATCTGAATGATATTTATGTAGTAATTTCAAACTGTGATGTTCACATGCACACACTAATGGCAACATTTCTGTTTTTCTCTGTTTCTATGTGCTGCTGTCACTAAAGATGTGAGGATCATATCAGTGACGGAGGGGAAGAATGTGATCCTAAACCCTGAAACTGAAATACAGAAAGATGATCAGATACAGTGGAGGTTTGGAGATAAAGACACTCTCCTAGCTGAAATCAGAGGAGGAACCGGAAAGACACATGATGGTGATGTGAGATTCAGAGGCAGACTGAGGCTGGATGAGAAGACTGGATCACTGATCATCACAAACATCACAGCTGATCAATCTGGAGATTATAAACTACAGATCAGCAGCAGCAGCAGAGGAACCACAAACAAGAGATTTGTTGTTACTGTCTTTGGTAAGTAGTTCATTCAATTTATTTTTAAAATATAAATGTTTTTGTGAAAAGTGATGATCCACTTTGTGTTTTGCTCTATCAATGAAAATAGTTCCAATCGAAGCCAAAGCATGAAAAAATATATTAAATAATGTATTTGCAGCGGATATTGTATATATGTTTAAACTTGTTCTTAAGTAGTAAAGTTATTAGTGTTACATGTTTTTATTTGCATGTCACCAGCAGTTTATAATCTTGACTCACGTACTGTACGCACACACACACACACACACACACACACACACACACACACACACACACACACACACGGTGGTGGCACTATCATTATGAGGACTTTCCATTGGCATAATGGTTTTTCTTTCCCCTAAACATAACCCTCACAAAAAAAATTCTGCATTTAAATTTTTTTTTTATAATTTTATATTTAGTAGACTATGTCTATTGTTTTGTCCCAAACGTAGTTATTAATGTTATGCATCGGCTGAAGCTAAAGATGATCAACAGGTGTTACGGTTTAACTGGTTTCCATGTCACTGTTAACTGGTGATTTCTGGCGCTTAACTCCAGCTGTGAACGATCGCCCGCAGATTTGCCAATTCAGCAAACATGTGCAACATGTCCATTACAAGAAAACGATCTCACTATGTGATTGTTGGTATCATTGTAAAAGTAAAAATAAGTGATTTTCATAATGTGTAACCGCAAAAGTAAGTTTAACAAAAAAGGTCTTAAGATCTTTGTTGTTTCGGGATTCTCAAACTCGTCCAAGTAAATCACCATTAAATACTGTTGTGGCCATTGATCTAACTGAGCTTCTTGAGATCTGTTTGATATGTTTGGTTTATGATATTCAGATTATTCACAATTCTTTTGTGTTTGATCATGGAAATGGTCTGGGCTCGTGTTAACTTGTAGCCTATCTCACACTCACAAGCTGATAGTCTTAAATGATGACATGGTATGGCACTTGAATGGCATTTTCTCATCAAAATGCTAAATTTTAAGGTAATAAGAATAACATTGTGTGACACTGACATGTCATCTTCACATTTCCTTTGCAACCTTTTAATGCTGAAAATCTTTGTAACATGATAAACATTTTAAATAAAAAATCAGTTTTAATATTTAGTAATAAATTCAACATGTTCACCAGAGAACTCAATCAAATGAAGAAAAGATAAAGCTGCAAAAAGATGTTATTTCACTTGATATTTTATTGCATGACTGTACATCAACAACAGCAACAATTTAAAAAATAAATAAAAGCTAAAGACATGCAGGGAAAATAAATCCTGATCCACATGTGGCTGACCAACACATTGCCAGTGGAACCACAGTTCTCAAGTGGTGAACAGCAATAACTCTATAACATACAGACATTCAAACACAAGGAATTAAATCATTTCAGTGTTCATCAAATATGTAATATTAGTTTCACGATTCCTTGTTGAACTAGACTGTGAAACAAGTGTGTGTGTGTGTGAGAGAGAGAGAGAGACATGATCTAGCATCTTCAGCTCAAAATATGGAGACAGCACAAGTTCATAACATGACAGGATATTCATCTCAATCTCTCTATTTTTTTCAGCTTTACAGCTTGTCAAATTGATCTAAAACACATTTTGTTGCTGACCTGCATCCACAAGTACTTCAGCTTTTATTTAGATCAGCACTTTTCAGATCAGTTTTCAGCAAACTGGAACTGAGACAGTAATATGAATTTTCTGTGTGAGAAGACAGCAAATCATGTCCATCTGAATGATATTTATGTAGTAGTTTCAAGCTGTGATGTTCACATGCACACTCTTGATCTGATGGCAACATTTCTTTGTGTTTCTCTGTTTCTATGTGCTGCTGTCACTAATGAAGAGTGGTTGGACTCAGTGGAAGAGGAAGAATCACTCACTATAAACCCTAAAACTGAAATACAGGAAGATGATCTGATACAGTGGAGGTTTGGAGCTCAAGACATTCTCATAGCTGAAATCAGAGGAGGGACCGGAGAGACACATGATGATGATGGGAGATTCGGAGGCAGACTGAAGCTGGATGAGAAGACTGGATCTCTGACCATCACAAACATGAGAACTGAAGACACTGGATATTATAAATTACAGATCATCAGCAGCAGAGGAACCAAAAACAAGACCTTCAAAGCCGTTGTTTTAAAAAGTGAGTATTGTCTTTCAGTTTAATATTTTAATGATATTTCACTTACTGCTTTTACAACAAATGAAATGAAAACATGATGAATACAATGACTAAACTATAATATTTTATGTCATTTAATTGGTGTGTTTATTTTCTGAATTATGATTGTAAAGCACACTGGTGTTCAGACTGTGGTCCAGGGCCCACGAGAGACTAACAGGGGGTGCTAGGGACTCCAGGACAATATAAAAGCCTATTCATTTAGTTTTGGAAGTCACATGATGTGTTTATTAACATCATTATTTAATGTTGCTCATATATAGTATTTTAGGATCATGATAGGATAATTATACATGGGGATTCGTGTTATCGAAAAAGTTTGAAACCCCCTGGTGAAGAAGTGTGGATGAGGCTGATTATCAGATCATGACAGAAAGGTGCAAGATGCAAGTTTGATCTTTGCATCTTTGTTTAAAATCACATGAAAGGCTGTCAGAATCAGTTAATTCGGGGGTCTTCAAAGGACCCCTAAAGGTGCATTCACACTACAAGCGACTTTGTCGCGCATGTCTCCAGTGTCTGGCGGTGAGGTCTCTAGTGGGCATTCCCATAACTGGGTGCCTAGTAATGTTTTAGAGTGACATTCACGGATGTTAACTTCATGTTGTAGACAACAAATCAGTTTTCTTGCCACTACAAACAAACATTTTAGAAGGAAAATTCTAAACATAAATGTAATGAGTACATAAAGTGCATAATATTAAAGATGAACGAGAAACAGCGAGTGCTCTTTGCCATCGTGGCTATTTAACTGCAGCAAAAGGTCAAATGCCGGTCATTCAGGCTCGGAGTCAGAGTGGCGAGTACCACCGTATATACACAGAGACATATCATAAATTATAGGACAGTTTCTAACTGCTAAAATTAGCTTATTCATCTTGCCTCGAGTCGGCACTGAAGAGTGACCGATCAGGTGCGCTCCACTGACTTCACTCTTTTTGGTTGTCGCTCCCAAAAGTCGCTCTTCATTTGCATAATGTCATATTTGACATTATGCAATGCGTTGCTGGACACGTCCCCTCCGGTCGCCAACGGTCACGGTCGCTCATGTCGCCGGAAATCACCCACTCTCTAATGAAATGAATGGGATCCTGTCGCATATAATCATTATTTCTGCATATAGTTGCTATAATCTGTTGAAGTAAAATGTTCTCCTGACCTGCACACTCATTTCATAGTAAACCACTAGATATTGCTTTAGACCAGTAAAGATCTGAATAATTGCAGTAAACATTACATTTAGACTGGATCAAGTGACACGATACCTGAGTTTATTCGTTGTTACTGTCCATGGTGAGTAATTCAAGCTGTTATAATCAAATTATAATCATATAAGCAACAAATATCATCCTCTTAAATTAACATCTGTTTATTAGTTAAAATTACAGTTGCATATTAGTGAAAATGTGGTAATTTGATGAACTGTTTTAACATTGAGCAGACATTTGGTTTCAGTGTAGTGACATCAGCGATCACAGAAGAAATATGGCCTACAAATATGTTCGATTAGTTATTGGATGAGGAAAAACTGAAAGCGCTGAAAGCATCATATATTAGGAAATCAGTTCATCTGACCTGCACAAAGTGAACATTTAAATAATAAACTCATGTGTAAAGAAGTCAGGATACGTCTCCTGTCGGTTCAGGGTCCTGCTACACACATTACAGTGATACTGAGAGACAGTAATGTGAAGTTTTGTGTCTTTCTCCATTTCAAACTGATAGAACATTATCTGAATGATATTTATGTAAATACAATATATATTTTATTTGTGAAAAGAAAAAGATCACCTGAATGCTATGAAAAATTATTTGCATATCACTGGCAGTTTTTTACAAATACTCTATGTACACACACACACACACACACACTGTAGGAGAATTTACAGTTAAAGATCAAAGGACCAGATATGATAAATGAAGACCCCGAGTCAGAAGTGCAGTCAATTGAAGAAAAGTTTACTGAAGAATAGTTTGCCCCACTCCAATGCCATGAAAATCGTGGATGCACACCATCAGAAAGAATATTCTCCAAGCCATGATTGCACTTCTGCCGGCCAACATCAACAAGTTGGTTTTCCTCGGGACATTCTAAAACGCTTAACGTGAAAACCGCTTTTAAAATGCGTAAAGGGCACTTTAATGTGGCTTAATGTATATTAAAACAGTGATGTTACAAGACCACACTCAGTAAAGACCACACTAAGCATATGTAGCCTACAGAAACACAGATGAGCGCAGAATATGAACGGAACGAGTTCTCTTTATAATAACGTTTTTTCTTTGAGAGGAAAATGCTTAATGTGTAATTAAACACATTGCTATCATTTTCTGGGCTCATCTGCTTTTCTGTAGACTTTATACTGTGCTTTATTAATAAGGTGTGGGCAGAATTTGATCTCTTAATAACTGTCTTCTTGGGACATTAAGCCATTAAGCGTTTTTCACGTTACGCGTTTTAGAATGTAGGCTATTTATCCGCGCACACAATTTGAAAAGACTCAAACGGACACAGATAGAGTGAAAGACTAGACCTTTTCTTTCTATCAGGTAGGGAAGCCTACAAGTGATTTCAAAACATTTCAGCCGGTTCTAATTTGATTTCTGGATGCTGTGAACATGTTTAGCTAAAGACTGCACCCCAGTTTAGCGTTTATTGTCGTCTCTGCAGTTAAAAAGACAAAGATGACAAATCTGGCTATACTTTCATAATTTTTATATTTTTTTTATTTTCATTTTATTTATTGATCACGCAGGGTTATTTAATTGAACTATTTGTGGCTTGTATTTTGTGACGTGCGTGTTTCTCCTCTGGGTTCCTCCCACAAAACAGGATTTCTGATTGTAAATATTCAACATGTTGGATATGATTTGAGATCGATGTGACCCGGACGTTCTTCAGAGCAGATTCAGTCACTCTTAATACACCTCACACCACAGGAAAACCTGATCAAATAATCTGTCAAGATAATCAGGAATTTTCCTAGGATTGACCCGGAAGGGGAGAATTGGCCACAAATCGACCCGATTATCTTGTAGTGTGTGTTCAAGCTTAAGTTTTGAAATCTCTAGATCAGTACATCTCTCTTTTTAATATCTGTAATTGTCTCTGTATTTTCTAGCTGATTTCTCAGGAAACAGAGTGAATGATTCAGCGACTGTAGAGATGCCGCCGGTGAATGAAGAGGATCGGGATGCAGGGAATGAAGAGGGGATGAGTTTACTTGAGATGAGATAAGACACGCCCACCAGTGTCAATCACTCTGACATCATCAACAGTTCAGCTCCAGCGTCAACAACAAAAACATATTTCTGCTTATATGAGCCTTAAAGTGAGAAATGAATCCATGACTGTTGAGCTGTTAAACTTGTATGTAAGAAGCTAATTTGGTTTTAGATGAACAGGGAAACATTTCATATATTGTTTTTTATAATGTTATTCTTCATACCTGTTACTCTATTAACATAATACTAGTCTGACTTTTACAGCTTTGATTTTGTGTGATTGTAGACAGCGAATTTCAGTAATATGCTTGTTTTAGATGTTTTTCCACAGCAGTATTTCTCTAACCACTGAATGTGCTGTTTTATGCAAATAACACCAGTGTCAGATTAATGTTGATGTTCAGCATTGATCACAGTGTCTTTAAAGCTGAGATCACATGACCTTCTCTTCATGTGTAGAAAATCATTAGTGCATCTTTGACCATTCAGGGTTACTAAACTGACCCTTTTATTGCAAAAAAAAAAAAAAAAAAAAAACCTCAGATGTGAATGCCAAATTGTAAATGTGATTGAATTTATTTGTATTCATGATGAAGCACTTAAAATGATTCTTGTTGCACTTATAGCAAAAAAAAAAAATATTGAAAAATTGCCTTTGTTCAATCCTAGTACTTAGTTACAGTATAACCACATTGTGTTGTTTTGTGTTGTTTTATTTATTTTGACAAAAGCATCTGCTTGAGGAATACATGTTCATGTTAGATATATGCCTCTGATCTTATTACCTTTCTGTCCTCTAGTGGAAAAACACTTATTTTACTTACTAACAGCCGTTTTAGCATGCAACTCATAAACAATGTAGGCTATCTATACAATATTAATAAATAATAAAAAGGTAAAATTGTGTGAAATGTGTGTTGCTTCAAACAATATATACTGTATATACACAATATCTTCAGAGTACATTAAATATGAACTAGTTATAACCATAAAATATATATTGTGTAAATCGTAATCGCAAACAAAGATGATATGGGACTATAGTTTCAGATGTTGTTCAATTATCTGAACTTGGTAATTGAAGAGTATAATGGTTTTGTGTTCAAATTTGGCATGTTATTAAAAACCGAATAACAGTTCAAGAAAAGTCCAATCCAGCCAGGAAAAGGCTCTATAGATGCACTTCATCTTTTTGAGCACCAGATGGCAGTAGAAGTGTTAAAAAAAAAAAAAACTTTCGAGTAAAGAACCCAAATTTATCATAGACGGAGTATATAAAGAAATTTATACGCTTTTGTGTTCAAGGCCTCGTTGCTTTTGTAATTTGTGGCTAAAACACTTAATAATAACCATAGCAACGCTATGTAATATTAGGTATAGTTTAATTCTATAACGCATACAGTGGCGTTTTAGGCCCTTATTTTGAAAGCAGGTTGTGTATTACTTTATATTACAAAGGTATGTGTACAAAACGGGATTAAACCGCTTAAACGTATTTAAAGGGATAGTCCACCCCTAAATTAAAATTATTTCCTCATATCAATATCACCCCCTGTATGTGTGTGACAGAGTTCAGTGATGTCCAGATGTGTGGTCTGGTTGCTGATGGGAGTTTTCAGCACACAGCTGTAGGTGTTTTTATCTTATTGATTAAATATAAGACATTTCTCAGGCAGTAAATGTGGATCTTTCAGAAGAATTTAAGGAGCGCTGGACTGTTCTTGACTCTGTCTATGGTCTTGTCTTGATCTCAATCCCCCAAAAGTTTTGGTCTTGTCTTGGTTTCAACACACACTGATCTGGTCTTGACCTGATCTTAACTACACCATGAATGCATATTCAAATCAACAGTGATCAACATTATAAATGTCTTTACTGTAACTTTTGATCAGTTTAACTCATGCCTGATGAATAAAAGTATTGATTTATTTTATTTATTTCCCCCAAAATTAAAAAATATATATTTTTTTACTGACCCCAAACTTTTGAACGGTAGTGTACATTCATTAAAGGTGCTCTAAGTGATGTCACACGTTTTTTAGGCCAAAATATTTTTTTGTCACATACAGCAAACATCTCACTATCCGCTAGCTGCCTGTCCCCTGAACACACTGTAAAAAACGCGGTCTCTGTAGACACCACAGGCTCCACAAACAGCAACAAAAACAAACTGGGCTCACCCACACCACGAAAACATAACAAACTGTTCCAGCCAATAACTGACAAGAATGATTTGGGAGTGGGGTTAGGGGGGTTAGTGCGCGGATGAGGAGGAGGGAGGGTCCAGCTAGCCTCTATTTTGTTTGACAATACTTCGAACGTCAACAAGAAGTGACATCACCCAACATCACTTAGAGCACCTTTAATAGACACACTCATAAGCACAAACTATTCATCAACAAATAAGATCAAATCATGTTTCTTGTCCTTATTTAATTTTGACTCACATTTACAGCACATTCAGGCAAACTTTCATTCTCGCTGAAAAACTACATGCCTGAATAGACAACAATATAATACAAATAATCACTTATAATGTATACCTTATAATGTTAGATATATTTAGCACAGTGGTGTTGGGGAATTTACAGTTAACGACAAAGTTGACGCACACACTTTTAATAATTTAAACTTTGGTTGTATTGCTAAAAGTTCATCATAAAACATTTAATCTATTATTTGTCAATAAAAAAAAATAAAAAAAAATATTATCCTCTAAAAAGTATAATATACATATTATCCTCTAAAATATAATATATATTTTTTATTGCCTTTTTTTAATTGCATTACATATTTTAGTAGTTATCATAAATTAGGTTTCATTTGAAGCTTACGAACTCAGAATTCATCCTGTGAAAATTGTTTTGAAATTAGACACATTTCCATAGAAACAGTACTCTAAATTATTTGATCAGGCTCCTCCCCTTTTGGGCGTCGTCATGTTTCATAATTTATGATCAAAACCTTTTCTAATCTTGACAAAACAAATATTGTCAGAAAGGTCTGAGTCTCAAAGTTCTATATTTTGTGACAGAAGTGTTATTTGGACAGAAATTTATTAATTTGTTATAGCAGAATGCATACAATTAAATTCAATGGAGTTCAATGACACCCGGTGGCTATTTCTGGTATTTCTGCTAAACAAAATCTCATGGGAACTTCAATTTTTGTGATATCAACTTCAGATTTATAACACAACTTCGTTAGATATATGGCTTTGATTTTAAAGTATTTTTTTTTTCTAAAAATATTTTGTAAAGTATATATTTTAAATAAAAGAAAAAATATTAAATAAATTATATTTCATTTAATGTAAATTTAAACTTCCATAACTTTTTCATACTTTAATTTTTTGAAAATTGCTTACACTTCAGCAATAATCTGCTATTTTTTTTCCTTTAAAACAAGACCAAACTTACCATTTAAGCTTGAATAGTGCATTTTAATGTCCATTCTCAAAAAGGGGGGTGACAGTTATAGTTCACCCCATCATATCACAAATGTCATACCTGAACGGATCTGGCAGAGTCCTCTGATGTCCAGATGTGTGGTCTGGTTGCTGATGGGATTGTTCAGCACACAGCTGTAGGTGTTTTTATCCTGATATTCCACCTCCAGAGGTAGAGAGAGACTGATGCTGAGATCACACACACTGATGCTGGACAATACACTGATTCCTGCGTACCAGGAGAGAGTCGCATCACTCACATTCAACACTGAACACACCAGTGAACATTTTGAGCTGGATGATGAAGAATTTTGGGCACAGTATCTGGTGATGACAGGAATGTGCAGAAGAGCTGAATAACACAAGAAAATAAAGAGACACCAAAGTAAAGTCAGTGTAAGTGCCAGTGTCTTATTGTGACAGTTTATAAACAAAGAATTATAAGAAAATGAAATGCAAAAAAAAAAAAAAAAAAAAAAAAAAGAAATCTGAGAAATAGTCGCAGTTGTGAGATATGAAGTCATAATTGTGAAATACAGTTTAAAGTCACAATTTAAGATGTCACAAGTATTAGAAGTAAAGTTGGCACTGTGAAATATATAGTTGCAAAATTAGCTAGAAGGTGCCATTCTGAAAAAGTTTTTATTTTATTTTTTTTTTTTTCTTAGAGAAATGGGAAACAGTATTTGGTACTTCCCTTATTTGAACCACCATTTGCCTGAACAGAGAAGTGATGAGTTTTGCATTGTGAACTTCCTCATCGAAAGGATTTTTTATTTTCCTCACATTATGATTAAGTCATTATGATTGAATCGCCCATCATCAGTTGAAGCTTTCATTCTGGACTGAGAATAAAAAAAAGAGAAAAGTTTGACCAACATGAAAAGCAACCAACCAAAGATAGCTCTGATTTTAAATGACATTTAGGAATGTAGATTAGGCAACACCACAATAGCAGACCAAGTGGAAGATTTGCCATAGATGACATGTCAGGCACAAAGTACGGAGCTCTTAAAAGAGACAGGTGATGATGGGAAAAATAGGAGATGGAAGGGAAAAAAATTCAGCACTTTTGCATTCTCTTGCAAAAGTTTTGCATTCCCCCGAGAAACTTTGCGTTCACTCACAAAACCGTTGCATTCCCTCTCAAAACATTTGTGTTCCCCAGACAAACTTTGCATTCGCTTGCAAAGAACTCAAAAGTTTGGCGAGGGAACGCAAAGGTTTTGCGAGCGAATGCAAAGATTATCAGGGTATTGCAAGACTTTTGCGAAAGAACGAAAAAGCATTAAAATATATTTTTTCCTCCCATCTCATGTTTTTAAATATTTTTTAATAAAATAACGCACCATATATGATTACATAAATAACATTTTTGTTATCAAGTAATTTTTGTTTTCATTTTATTCAAAGCAACTTTACAGAAGTCATGCCATAATGCCTTATCCTTGGCAAAGCATCTTTTGCACTGTTCCCTCAAGTTTAATTGGTGGCTCAATTTACCCACTAGCCCATATTTTACCCCATATCTTAACATATTATGATAATTTAATAATCCTACCTGAAATAAGAATATGGCAAGAGGCAAATCAAATGTGCACACAGCATAATGCTCTGCTTACCATAGACGGAGACAATGAAATTCTTGATCGAGACCTTGTTTTCAACAACACTTTCGATTTTCTAAAGTCCAGCATGTTCTGTGCTGATGTTTGTGATGGTCAGAGATCCAGTGTGATAGTCCAGCTTCAGTCTGTCTCTGAATCTCTCATCGTGACAGGTCTCATTGTGAACTCTGTTGATTTTAGCGATGTGAGTGTCTTGCAGTCCAAACGTCCACACTATCACGTCTCTGTAGTTCAGAACATCAGTGTGTAGAGTGACAGAATCTCCCTCCATCACTGACACTGTCTCTGTTTCACCGGTCTCAACACCAAACACACCTGGAGAACAAGCGTAGGAAAAGATTCACAGTCACAACTGATGATGCTTTACTAAAACAGTTACTAAAAAAACAAACATTTACACCTTACCAGCTAAGTACAATATCCACAGACAGAAAAAAACAAATGTGTGATGCATTTTCTTCAAGACTTTCTTCAACTTGCAACCTGCTAACCCTTCATGAGTCTAAAGAGGTAAAGACTTATTTGAAATGAACCCTGAAACTGTTTCTTGCCGAGATGAGATGCAGTTCCTTGTTTAGCGGTAAAGTCAGTGCAGTCAGTCGGCCTACTCTGGTGTGTGTGTGTAAGAGCATTTTACAGTATAAATAAACAATATAATTTTTTTATTGTCAACTGTATCTTTTTTTAATGGCCTTGTATCTTTTTTTTTTATTTTTATTTTTATTAGTTTATTTATCAGGGACAATGCAGCGCACATTATTACATACATAATTATCATTGGCAAAGCCATAACAAAATGTGTAAATGTGTTGCATAAAAGGTTTCTAGCCAATAGGCTAATTTGCAACCCCAGTCCCTGGTCAGGCCTTTCTAAAAACATATACCAAATATATAATTTGTAAAAAACTACATAGTGTAAATTACACAATTATGCGACAAATACCTTATAAACACTAACATTAACATTTTACACAATCCCGACCACATTACACAAAACATCACATCCAGCACAGACAATACATTACAACAAAAATGACTCAATGTCCACATATTTGATTTTCTTTCAGCAAGTGTTTCACCTTTCTATTAAATGTTTTCAGGTCGGTTTCTGTTTTTATTTCCGTTGGTAAATCATTCCAAAAATGGGTCCCTATCACTGAAAAACTTGACTGGCCAAAAGTGGTTTTGCGCCCCTCTGCTATGCAGTTGCCACCCGCTGCTCTATAGTGGCAACTCTCCTTGTGTTTATTTTTGTCACAAAAGGACAGAGTACGGCTGGAGCTAGATTATTTGTGCATTTAAAAATCAGCTTAAGAAAAGAAAACTTAATAAAACTGTCAAAATTTAAAAGCTTCTATTTCTGTACAATCAAACAGTGATGCCACATAATTGGTTTCTGATCCGTTATTTTCAGTGCTTGTTTGTATAATGACATGATGGGTTTGACTGTTGTCTGGGAGGCTTGGCCCCATACAGTAACACAATAAGATAAATGAGAAAGTATCATAGAATGAAAAAACAGCAAAGCTGCTTTGACAGGTATATGATGCCTAATCATTCTAAAACAGTTTAGGTCTGTCCGAACAGTCTTACAGAGTTTGTTAATGTGTATATTGAATTTAAGTTGGGAATTTAGCTTTTCCTCTAATTGAGAAGCACATAGATACCGTCTTTTTGACGTTAAGCGTCAGATGATTTTCTTTAAGCCATTGGGATATACCCTCCATTTCCTTGGTAAGGTCTCTGCTACTATAGTTGGTGTCCTAGCTGATGCATAAATTACTGTATCATCAGCATACATTTGGCAGTTGGCTGACAGCATGTAGGTAAGTCGTTTATATATAGACTAAAGAGCAGAGGCCCCAAAATGGAGCCCTGTGGAATACCCATTGTGGATTGTAATGATGTTGAGAGTTCGGTGTTTATTTTAACACGTTGCTCTCTATGCTCCAAATATGATGCAAACCAGCCGATAGCATGTTCAGAGAAGTTGAAGGTGGTAAGTTTATTCAAGAGTATGTTGTGGTTCACGGTGTCAAAGGCCTTTTTTAGGTCTATAAACACAGCTCCCACAACATTACCCTTGTCCAACTTACTCTTAATGTTCTCGGTAAGGTGGCAATTAGCCATTTCTGTAGAATACCCTGCTCTGAATCCAAACTGTTTAGAATTGATAAGTTTGTTACCTTCAAGATGTTCTACTCTCAAAATAAATTAATAAGGCTTATTTTAGACCTTCCCATAAGAACTCATCTGGAATCTTCCCACTTTGAAAGAGTGGGATGGTTGAAAGTTGAGGATCGCGTGTCTCAGATGCAGCTGGGTATGGTACATAAAATTGTTAATGGAGATGTTCCCAAATATTTTAGAAATTATTTTAAAAGAGTAAGTGAAGGTCACAGTTACTCCACTAGGGGTAGCTCAACAGATTTTGTACCCCCCAGATTTAATACGAATCTGGGCAAACAGTCTTTTCTTTATGCTGGAACTATCCTTTGGAATCGGTTACCTGGTACACTAAAGACAGTACGAAGCATAGGCAGTTTTAAACAGGGTTTGAAAGTATGGCTTAGATGCCAATCATAGTTTTTATTATATCATAGTCTATTTTTATTGTATATTTTTCTGTATAATATGTATGAATTTGTTTAATGTATGAAAAATGATTGATGTGTGAATTGCTGCAACTTGTCCTTTCCCCTTGCCCTTATAGGGACCACAATGGAAATAAGTCTTTGGGCTTTATTGTGTTATCCCTGACTATTTATGTATTTTAATATATGACACAGAGTACTGTTTTCATATTTTTATATTTAAGTGGTCAAATAAAATCAATCAATCAATCAATACTAACTCTTCTATGATAATTTTCTCTAAAATTTTGGATAAAGCCGGCAGTATTGAGATTGGCCTGTAGTTGCTTGCTTGATTCTTTGCGCCAGCCTTGAAAATCGGTGTAATGATGGCTTGTTTCCAACTTTGTGGGAATTTGCCCACTCTGATGGAAAGGTTTACAAGGTGGGTTACAGGTTTAGTCAAGGCAGAGCAGTGAGTTGTAATAAATTGTAATCTTAGTTGTAATCTTACTGTTATCTTGTAATCTTATTTTTGTAATCTTAAAAGTTGTAATCTTATTATTATTATTTAATTTTTTTGATACATTAATGTCAAGTTTAGAAGTACTGAACTTTAAATATGTAGCCTACCTTTCAAACTTTTAGTCCATTGAATAGTCCCATAACAACACATTGACTTACTGAAGTCCTATTAGTTTTGTTCCAATCTTTATTAAAACACACTAACAGGCCGTGGATACAAGCTTTGTCTAGTAGTCAATGCTGATTACATGTTGAATACTCAAAGGAAGTTAAATGGAAAATAGATACTGATCTGTGATCAGGTTTTGCCTTCCTCTGCCCTCATGAGTACAATGACAGAAACTACAAGCAAGAACACTAGATAGAGATTGGAAACCAACAGCATATTATAGACCTATGTTATAAATATTACGTTTCTGTTTTGAATTGAAAATGAGCATTACAGAAAAACAGTAAAATAACAATTGTGCAACACCTAAATGATATTCATGAGCGAACATTCGTTGTTTTGTGGTAACCGGCCCGTCTGTTTAAAATTCCTCAACAGTGAGTCAACACTTTTTTTGCCATCCATGACGGTCACTGTGTTTTGCTCGTTTATACGACAGAAACGCCACGGATCGATCATCTCATCAAGTCGAGTCATGGTATATGATATAGGATTCTAAAACAATATGAAGAAACTGTTATTGCTCTTTTCTTTCGCATTATTTTTTCAAGGTAAGTCATCGGTTCGTCATTCTTTCGGTTTCACATTCAGGCTAATATGTTCTTATCCGTAAAATGTCACACATATTACCCTTACGAAAATTAACCATGGTTTTACTATAGTAAAACTGTAGTTAACTACGACCGTAGTAACCGTGGTATTTTGGCGGAAACCATGGTATTTAAAAACCATGGTTTTGATACCATGGTTTTACTACAGTTATATTGTAGTAATACTATAGTAAAACGGTAGTTAACTACAACCGTAGTAACCGTGGTATTTTGGTGCGAACGTACTCGGTTACTAACGTAACCTCGGTTCTCTCTAGAAGAGGGAACGAGTACTGCGTTTTATCAAAACGCTACGGGAAAAGTCTCTTTTCACGAAACACTGAAGCAAAAATTATCCTTTAATTTTTCATATATGTAAAACGCGTTGCGGCAGCAGCAGACAGCTGAAGCAAGACGGCTTGTCTGCTCATTGGCTGCTCTGCGGCAACTGCATAAGCCTATCGAGCGCAGGCTGATGCAACATCAGATCAATGAGGGCGCTTCGCGCCCTCCTCGCCACTTCCCGCCGAGACGGGCGTGGCTTACCTCTATAAAAGGAGCTCGAGAAGGCTGACTCACTTGATTTTGATCGCCGAAGCGAACCAGAGTGAACCAAACGCACGGCAAGGGAACGCAGTACTCGTTCCCTCTTCTAGAGAGAACTGAGGTTACGTTAGTAACCGAGTACGTTCTCTTACGAGAGTTCTCTCGTACTGCGTTTTATCAAAACGCTACGGGAACCCCTTGCAAAACGCCGTGCGTGCTGGGATAAAAACACTGATCACCGGAAGCCATTTCAGGCATACAGTGCATAATCACCAGATAGACTCACACAGAGTCGGGGAATAAGGGGGGGAAGCCTTAATTCCCTATACTGTAGCGTCTGCAGGCTTAACATGACCTCACAGGGAGAGTCTAAAGACAGGAGGGGATTCCTCCGTCCTTATATAGACATGTCCACAGACGCGAATATGACATCACATAGCCAGGGTAGGGAGCCTGCACTAATGTGGGAAAACGTGGGTCTTACACAGTTCAGCCCAGCATAGTCGGCATAGTATTACACCGACAAAAGCTTAGCCTGTAAGGCGGGAACCTCTAGGTTATAAAACCTGATAAATGTAGACGGAGAGGCCCAGCCTGCCGCCGTACATATATCCTGTAAGGAAATCCCGCTGGACCAAGCCCACGAGGAGGCAACGCCTCTCGTAGAGTGCGCTCTGACTCCCAACGGGCATTGAATGCCCTTGGCAGTATAAGCCAGCGCTATTGCGTCAACTATCCATCTGGATAGGCTTTGTTTCGAAACAGCCGTTCCTTTGGAACGTCCGCTGAACGAGACAAAGAGCTGCTCTGTCTGTCTAAAGGCAGCAGAGCGGGACATATAAGTTCTTAAAGCCCTAACAGGGCAAAGAAAACTCGAGTCCCCTTCCTCACTCGACGCCGGCAGGGCAGCCAGGGAAATGACCTGAGCCCAAAAAGGCGTGTTGAGGGATTTCGGCACATAGCCGTGCTTAGGTTTGAGTATGACTTTAGAGTCATTAGGACCAAACTCCAAGCACGTCGGGCTCACGGAGAGCGCGTGCAGATCGCCTATGCGCTTCACTGAAGCGAGAGCCATCAAAAACACTGTTTTGAAAGACAAATGTTTGAGGCTGATTGACTGGATAGGCTCGAAAGGGGCACCTTTCATGGCCGCCAGGACCGTAGAAAGGTCCCACATAGGGACTGACGGAGGCCTGGGTGGATTCAGTCTCCTAGCTCCCCTGAGGAAGCGGATGACTAAATCATTCCTTCCTAGTGACTGACCCAGCGTTGAACCTGAGAACGCTGAAATAGCCGCCACATACACTTTGAGCGTGGAAGGGGATCTGCCCTTATCCAACAGCTCTTGTAGGAAGGAGAGAACCTCCGTTACCTCACATTCGAGGGGTGAAAGGCTCCGAGCTGTACACCAGCCGGAGAAAACCGACCACTTTGAAGCGTAGAGTCGCCTGGTCGACGGCGCTCTAGCCTCCGTGATGGTATTCATGACTCCCTCTGTGAGACCAACGGGTATCCGTTGAGCGCCCACACATGAAGGGACCATAGCTCCGGGTGTGGGTGCCAAATCGAGCCCCTGGCCTGCGAGAGAAGATCTCTCCTCAACGGCACTGGCCATGGAGCAATGTCTGCTATCTGCATCAGAACTGGGAACCATGCCTGGTTCTTCCAGAACGGTGCTACAAGCAGCACTGGGCATTTCGTTTTCCTGACCCGTTCCAACACCTGAGGCAGGAGGGAGACGGGGGGAAAAGCGTATAGCGGGCAGCGCGGCCACCTTTGGGACAGCGCGCTGTCGGTCTTTGAAAAGAATGCGGGGCAGTGAGCGTTTTCGTGGGACGCGAATAGGTCCACCTCCGCTTTGCCGAATCTCTCCCACAACAGCCGGACTGTTTGTGGGTGTAGAGACCATTCGCCCGTAGGAACGTTGTTCCTGGACAGTCTGTCCGGGCCCACATTTAGCAGCCCGGGCACATGTACTGCTCTCAGCGAGCGTAGGTTGTGCTGAGCCCATAGCAGGAGGCGTTTCGCCAGCCTGTACAGGGGTTTGGAATTCAGACCGCCCTGGCGATTTATGTAGGACACCACTGCCATGTTGTCCGAACGGACTAAGACGTGTTGGTCCTTGATGTGGGGACAAAAACGCGTCAGCGCGTTGTGCACTGCCAGCATTTCTAGGCAGTTTATGTGTTGGAGCTTTTCCCGTTCCGACCATAGGCCGAAGGACGGTCTGCCCTCGAGCAGCGCTCCCCATCCCGAGGTGGATGCGTCCGTAGACACCATCTTCACCCTCGAGGAAGTCCCCAGGCTTACACCTGATTGGTACCAGTCGTTCGCCATCCAAGGTACCAGGGCTGTGACGCAGTCCTGATCGACCTTGAGGCGTAAATGACCGGACACCCACGCTCTGCGCGGAACCCGCGCTTTCAACCAGAACTGCAGCGGGCGCATGCGGAGCAAGCCCAGCCGGAGAACTGACGATGCTGAGGCCATGAGACCCAGCATCCTTTGAAATTTTCTGAGCGGGGTGAAAGCGCCGCGGCGGAAAGACATCGCCGCGCGCTGAATGTTCAGCACGCGCTGTGGCGACAGCCGCGCTGTCATAGACTGTGAGTCCAGAACTATACCCAGAAACGGAATCGTTTGGCTGGGGTTCAGTGAACTCTTCGCCCAATTGACCGTGATACCAAGATTCTCGAGGTGATCGAGTAAAATGGCTCTGTGCTCTATGAGCTGAGATCGTGATTGGGCTAGGATCAACCAGTCCAAATAGTTCAGCACTCGCATGCCTCTGAGTCTGAGAGGAGCGAGCGCTGCGTCCATGCATTTCGTAAAAGTACGAGGTGCCAGGGACAAGCCGAAAGGCAGGACTGTATACTGGTATGTCTGACCCTCGAAGGCGAATCTCAAGAATCGCCTGTGATGTGACGCTATCTGTATTTGAAAATACGCGTCCTTCAGATCTATCGACATGAACCAGTCTTCTCGGCGAACATGTGCGAGAATTTTGCTGGTTGTGAGCATTTTGAAACGGCGTTTCACTAATACTCTGTTCAGTCGTCTTAGATCCAGAATGGGTCTGATACCGCCGTCCTTTTTGGGGACTAGAAAGTATCTGCTGTATATCCCCTGTTCGCTTTGAACTCGGGGAACAAGCTCTATCGCCCCTTTGCTTATCAGTTTTGATATTTCGGCGCGAAGTAGGTGTGCTACATTCAGCGGTACCGAAGTTTCGACGCGCGCTGTGAAGCGCGGAGGGCGTCGATAAAACTGTAGCGAGAAGCCTCTCTTTATAATGCCTAAGACCCAGTCCGAAACCCCTGGAAGCGCTGCCCATGCATCTGCATGGTTGGCTAAGGGCCGGATACAGAGCGCGCTCTGTTCGCCGTGCGACAGAGGTGCTACGGGGCTCACAAACATAGGCGTTATGCCTGCGGCATTTGAGGCGGGGGGCGCGCTTAATACAGCGGGCGGAGCGCTCGCCCTCGACCTTACAACAGTGTTTGACTGAGTGAGGGAGGGCTGCGCGAGCCCCGTGGGACTCATGTGTGCGAGTAGATGTGGGCTGTGAGCGGGCACATTTACTGCTTGGGGCGCGCTGCTTGTGTAAGCAGCGCGCGCGCTCACAGGTCTCGTTTTTACAGAGAGCCTGTGATCTGATAGACATAGTGTTCGTGGCACTGAGTAGTGGGCACTTTTACTATGTGGGGGGCGCAATCGACCTGAGTCGATTTTATTTGCGCGAGCCCTGGGTGCAGGGCTGTGCTTATGTGTATGGATGGGCACAGAGGAGTGGGCATCGACACTACACTTATAGCACCATCGGCCGTGGCCGGGACACCAGAAAACACGCTCTTTTCGAGACATATCTGGGTAGCCGTAAAAACGGCTTTTGAGTGCAGGCAAGCGGGCACTTGTACAGGCTTGCGCTTTGCAGAGAACGCTGGGACAGCCGCGAAGCTTGGGGCTGAGACAGCGAGGCGCTTGGGTGGGAGGCCGGCCGCAACGGGACTCACACACCTGCGCTTTCCTAGGCGGGCTAGGACTTCTTCGGGACCTCTGGCTTCACTACAATCCTCGGTCGCGGCGCGCGCGCGGGGCGCCGGGCGCTCGATCGAGAGCGGGGTCTCGAGCTGCGCTGTTGAGGCTGCTGCGAAGAGGGGGCCGAAGGCGGCGGCTGAGGCTGTGCGGTTCGCGGGGTCCGTTTGTCTCGACCCGCCGCGGAACCAGAGCGCTTCGGAAGGAAGTGCTTGAAGGCTTGAGACGCTTTCTGGGCTTCGGTAAATCTCTCTACGAACTCGGAGAGAGAAGAACCAAAGAGGCCAGCGGAAGACAGCGGGGCGTCGAGAAACGCGATGCGCTCGGAATCGGCCATCTCCGTGAGCGTCAGCCATAAGTGCCTCTCAGCGACAGTGGCGGAAGCCATACAGCGTCCCATGGCTTGTGCGGCAGCTTTGGTGGCTTGGAGCGTGAGGTCCGAAGCACTCCTCAAATCCGCAATGCAGACAGCATCAGGTCCAGCCTCGTCCCATTTACGGAGGAGATCACCCTGGAAAATCTGCAATGTAGCCATGGTGTGTAGCGCTGACGCGGCTTGCCCAGCGGCGGAGAATATTCGCGCGAGCAGCGTCGACGTCATGCGGCAGGCTTTTGAAGGCAACACCGGTTTAGTTCGCCGTCCAGCAGAGGGCGGGCACAGATGGGTCACTATAGCCTGTTCCACCGGCGGCAGAGAGAGGTAGCCTCGTTCATTCGCCTTGTCCAATGAGGAGAATGCAGGCGACACAGATGAGCGTGTACGCGCAGAGTAGGGCGCGTTCCAGGCCTTCGCAACTTCTTCATGTAACTCAGGAAGAAAAGGAGCGGGCTTAGATTCTGGAGAATTGCGCTCACCTGGGAGGAAGCTACCATCGAGCCGGGTGCGAGAGGGGGGCTCCGGTGCAGACCACTCGAGGCCGAGGTTCGCCGCGGCCAACGCGAGCACTCGCATGAGCTCCGTCTCGATGCTGGCTCTCACTGAGGGCTTTCGGGCAGGAGGCGCGAGGTCCTCAGAGCTCGCCCAATCCTCGCTGCCTGAAGCGAGGAGAGAACAGGAATCCTTTTCCCCCGACGCGGCCTCCGAAACAACTTCCTCTGATGACGCGGCGGCGGGCTGCGGGCGCTGAGCATCAGGAAGTGATTCGGGGGAGGTCGGTGAAGCTGGCGGGCGAACCGGCGAGCTTGGTCGGGGTGGAGAGGGTTCCGGGACCCGCTGCGAGCGGCGCTTCTTACGGCGCGGCATCGCTGCGGAGAATGCAGGCTTCGAGAAGGATGCCAGGCGGGTCCTCAGAGCCACCATAGGCAAAAGCTCGCAGTGAGGGCAGCCGCCGTCAGCGAGCGCGAGCGCTGCATGGCCCTCACCGAGGCAGGAAACACAGATGACGTGGTCGTCTCCCCCGGCGAGTGGGGCTCTGCACGAGCCGCATGATTTAGGCATCTTTAGAAAGACGCCGCTCTTTTAGGGGGTGAGTGCTACGAGAACACTCACACACACACACAAAACAGAGCACAATAAAGGATATGGGCGTCGGAAAGCGCAGCAGGTACGGCTGTAGAAGGCGGCGTAGGCCAGCGGCTTCGAGGGCTCGTCCCGCTGAAGTGCTTGCTTCGGACGACGCTGCTTCCGTGATCCAGCGATGCGTGCGCTTCGCTGAAGAGATTAAAATCAAGTGAGTCAGCCTTCTCGAGCTCCTTTTATAGAGGTAAGCCACGCCCGTCTCGGCGGGAAGTGGCGAGGAGGGCGCGAAGCGCCCTCATTGATCTGATGTTGCATCAGCCTGCGCTCGATAGGCTTATGCAGTTGCCGCAGAGCAGCCAATGAGCAGACAAGCCGTCTTGCTTCAGCTGTCTGCTGCTGCCGCAACGCGTTTTACATATATGAAAAATTAAAGGATAATTTTTGCTTCAGTGTTTCGTGAAAAGAGACTTTTCCCGTAGCGTTTTGATAAAACGCAGTACGAGAGAACTCTCGTAAGAGAACTATGGTTTTTAAAAACCATGGTTTGGATACCATGGTTTTACTACAGCTATATTGTAGTAATGCTACAGTAAAACCACAGTAACCATGACTGTAGTTTTCTCCAAAAACCACAGTTACTACAGTCATTGTTACTATGGTTTTACTGTAGCATTACCACAGTGTAGCCATGGTTTTACAAAATTCTTGAATTACATTTAAGCTATTTACTTACAACAAACATCTACAAAATAACAACAGAAAGAAGTTACCATTCTATGATACAGACTTTATTACAGAAATACATAATCTGAAAAAATATAAACTTGCATTTGTTCTCACAAGTGACAAAACAATAAACTACAAAGTTATACAAAATTATTGGTGATAAAGTGGTGCTGTGTAATGGTTAAAAAATTCAGTTGCTAATTTACAAATAAAAAAAAATAGCAATTTGTTCCACTGTAATAATGACTTAGTAAACATGACTTAGAGCACCTTTAAATACACAGCATCTACCTCCTCTAAAAATGTCTATAACATGTAAACACGTGTCCAACACAAGCATGTTTGCAATTTATACTGTACATACATTAACAAGATAACAACAACATTACTAAATTACTTAAAAACATTACTAAAAGTTTAATGGAAAATTCTTACACATACTACTAAACAAATTCAGAAGAAATGAGCAGTTCTTTGAAGAATGTTTAAAATGATATCCACTCACAAGATATGAACACATGGAGTCTACTCATGGGGGATGAACAAGAGATGAAGACATGCAGTCTCCTCAAGGGGGATGAAAATTCTGTGATGCAGCGTCCATGCCAGTAGTTGTCAATATGAAGTCTGTCATATAGGCCAGTAGGTTACAGTCCAGCTTTGGTTTGGTTCTGTCTTGACCTTCAGCCCAAATGGACATGGGAGCTAAAATGAGAAGAATACACACCACATTAACACACGGCTTGCTGGAATACTCAACTGTACTATTGAGTAGCCGAGTAATAATGTCCAAGTGCAATAATTTCCATTCAGCCAGTGTTTTCATAAATAACCCATAAATTATTAGGGCTCCAAAAGCCAAGCAGAAAGAATGTACATTATATGATCAGCTGAGTGTATTTTCCTTTACTTATACTCTTGAAAGGTTAAACAGAACAAAAAGTACAAGTCTCACATATACATCATTTCACGAAAGAGAAAATGAGATGGAGAAAGTATTGGTTTGAGTAGAGACATCTGTAACCAACAAAGGAATAGAGCTCTAGACACTCAATTCAATCGTAAATGCATGATAACATAATCAAGAAAGGTTTTTTTTCTCACCCAAAGCTATTGTATTGTTTCAACCTGGAAAACAGTGCATGAGTCACGTGGACCTATTTTATGGTGATTTTTCATTCCTTTTACAGTTTAAAAAAAATATCTGTTAAATTTCACTACATGGAAAGAACAAATCAGAACAGTCTTCCAAATAGGGGTGGGCGATATGCCAAAAATATCATATCACGATTCACGATTTTATCACGATTCTTTTTTATGTTGGTTTTACCATTTTGTGACTGAGCATTACAGCCAAACTAAACTAATGTTCATATTTTAAAAAAGCCATAGGTAACAAAATATAAAATGAAAAAGAATGGAAGACAGGGGCGAAGATAAAAAAGTCATTATTTTGTTTGTTATTAAATATTAAGATGAAAGATACACATTACACATACACAACTTAATATACAAATTCAATACAGTGCTTTATGTTTTCAGCTACAGTAGGTGTATTTAACAATAGCATTGAAGAAAGTAATTAAATGAACAAATATGAAAATAAAACAAAACAGACTTATAAAGATAAATTATACATTTATACTTAAAGCTACTATTAAAGTTATCAGTCAAGAGCAGTGAGTGATTTTCTCTTTGCATTTTGTTGTTTTATTAGTTTGCGTTCACTTTAGACATAACCAACTTTGTTTATGTAAACCTTGTGTGTATTTGACAGTATTAGCACAATAAGACTCGAAAGATAACTTAGTCCAGTATCCAGGCGCTGGTAGACAGGCCTTTAGTGCATGTACATGCTTCACGTGTAGGCGCTGAGAAACGCACTCGTTATAACAGCGCATCAGCACGCGAATTAAATGTTTAACCGTCAAGGCATTACAGCACATGCAAATTATGAACTTTTGCGAACTGCAGTGTCCCGTTCCGCTGCGCTAACATTTTATGTGAATATACGTCGCGTTGTTCAGTATGTTGGGACAGAGGCGCCAGAACATCGTCATATCGCACACCCCTACTTCCAAAGATCACGTTTTGTTCCAGAATCATTAAGGTCTGAAAAAACGTGAGAGTAGATGACGACATATAAAATATTTTTTGGTAAGTTACTTATCCCTTTAATGTTTATCATATTTTGGGGAGTTATACTGACATTTGTTAGACAAAAATTAATTGGTTTGTAAATGTACTTACCACTAATACACTTGAATTGCCAATAGAACTCGCTTTCTTCCAGTCCAAGAATTATTTTTCTCATGTTGGTATAGATTGGACTGTTTTTTTTTTTGGCAGACTGGGGACAAAAAAAAAAAAAAAAAAAGATTTTAAAATACAAAAAATGTAGATATACAGTACATACCATATAATCATTATATGTTTATTAATGGTATTCACTATGACTTCACTATTTACCTGGCAAACAGCTGATGGTTTCACACACTCTCGCGTCTGTATTAAAGAAGATGATAATTAGAAATTACATTTTTGACAGTCACAAATTGTCCAATGTCATTAAATGTAATGCTTAAGACCTGTCACGTGCATGGATTGACAATTCTGTGTGGATGTCAAAATATATTAACAATACGGAACAAGATTTTAGATTCAAATTCAATTCTGCCAGGTTCTCAAAGCAGCCAATCACAGCGCACTCCCTCTCCCACTTCGGTTCACCTTCGTTCATCTTAGAAACACAAATGAAGATATTTTTAATGAAATTCTGAGGGCTTTCTGTCTCTCTATTGGGAGCAATACAACTAACACATTCAAGGCCCAGAATGATAGGAAAGACATCATTGAAGTAATCCATGTGACTCCAGTGGTTTAACCGATTTTATGAAGCGATGCCGGTGCTTTGCTTGTTTTTGCAAAAAAAAAAAAAAAAAATACTGACCTGCAATCCAGTAGGGGGTGCACTGCGACATATGCGAATTGTGTTGACTCAAGACCGGAAGTTGTTCCGTGAATGTGCTTTACATAATATTATTTTGTAAATATAGAGGTAAATTATGCTGGGGGTTTTTGCGTAAAACAAAGCACTTGCATCGCTTCATTAAATTGAGGTTAAACCACTGGAGTCACATGGAATACCTCAATGGTGTCTTTACTACCTTTCTGGGGCTATTAGTTGCGCAGGCTACCAATGGAGGAACAGAAAGCTCTTGGAGTTCATTAAAAATATCTTCATTTGTGTTCCGAAGATAAACGAAGGTCTTACGGGAACGACATGATGGTGAGTAATTAATGACAGATTTTTTTTTACAATTTTTAGCTGAACTATACCTTTAAGGAATCCTGGAAACACCTTAATTCAACCACAGCATGCACTCGGTCCATTTTCTGGAATGACTGAAATGCAGATAAGAAAACAACAGTTTCACAAAAAAGCACAGCAGTTTTAAATGATTCACTTAAGCTTCATATAAAGTACCCAGAAAAGTTCAATGTTAGCTGTAACCCTATTTTACAGCACAAATCCACTCCATACTGTGCACTTTTATGATAGAAGCTTGTTCCCACATTTGAGAAACTGTTACACAAAAATATTGCTTTAACTTTAATTTGTCATGCACTCTTGAATGGGCAAAGTAGAGCTAGGGCTACTGTATGATGAAAGGCAAGAAGTTCACTACAAAATAAGATGAAGAAGTCACATGGACAATATTGTTGATACTTTCAGAATTTAAATTAAGTAAATAAAGGGATAGTTCATCCAAAAATGGAAATTCTGTCATTAATTACTCACCCTCATGTAGTTCCAAACCTGTAAGACTTTCGTTCATCTTAGGAACACAATGAAGATCTTAAAGGGCACCTATTATGCAAAATTCACTTTTACATGGTGTTTGAACATAAATGTGTGTTGGCAGTGTGTGAGCAAAACCACCCTAGAATGATAAAAATCCACCCAGTAGTTTTTTTACTATCTCAATAAATCATAAGCACTGTCTCAGAACACCCTGTTCTAGATTTTCCTCATTGTGACGTAGAAATGAGCTAAGCCCCACCGACGTGATTTGATTGACATCTGGTTTTGGCATAGACCCCGGCCCCGTCCTCGGTGATCTGCATCCTCAGCGACAGCCGGTAATGTCTCCTAAGAAGTGTGTTGTGGGATGTAAGAATGGACATACTAGTCTTCACTGACATCAGAGCCACTGAAAACGCAGCGGATGGATTTTATTTATGAAGAAAAGGCACCACTTAAACTTCCTAAATACGAGATTCATTTTCTGACTGACTGTTTAGTGAACGAGGGTCAAAGTTAATCCTAGAGTGTGGATCGTTGCCTTCAGTTCGCGATCCAACGTCACCTCCAGAAAAAGTAAGTGTATTTTATGATTTTTGAGCAAATAGTCATTTCAATCGATGTCAGCAAGTTCAACAACAAATGCGTCTAAAGCTATTTATTGTCGTCGTCAACTCGTCATAGGATGTCTCAACAAACAACGTCAGACAGTTTTATGTCACGTAGGCATTTTTTTGCAGCATTTACAAATGTAAATAAATTAAGGTCTGCTCTTTCTCCATAGACAGTAGGCTATATAAACGTCTATCTCCCTCCCCTTAAGAAATAAATAAAAAAATCGTTTGTACTTCACAGTAGTGTGTGTGTGTGTGTGTGTGTGTAGTTTCAAAAAATTGCGCGAACGTTATCACAGTTCGTGTGTGTGTGTGTGTGTGTGTGTGTTGCACATCCATAATGGCAAAAGGGACGCGATTAAAACTTTGTAAGTACAGAAATGTATCAAATAACCATTCCGATACGTTTAGTCCATTCTCATTCGTGTTTATTCTGTGCCGGAGTCTCTTCATCATCTAGTAGGCCGTGGGCAAGTCTGTTTTTCTCCTTTAGTTTTCGATTTGATAGATCTCCTCCAGGGAACTGGTTCATTTTTTATAATTAGCTATATAAATTGTTGTTGAGCACATTACTGCTTGTTTCCAACGTCAATTGTTGCACATTAAAAATATAACGTAGATATAATCTCGCTAGCTAACCACAAAATGTTAGCCGGAGTAAGAACCAATCAAAGCTCGTGTTGTTACCTTGTCAACTTGAGTTGGCCAATCACGTCATTATTTGATCCGGTGCCCGAAGACCCGGATGTGAACTGAAGTCGCGGGTGCGGCGACCGGTCAGTGGCCAGTTCTCCGTTGGACGTAACTTCTCCGTTTTTTGGCTACAGTGTATGGCTGCACGGTAGGTAACTGGCTCTAGCATTATTCGAAACATTGTAAAAAGTCTGAATGTATGGGTCTTGGCATATGTACTCCGCCAAAATAGCTACCGCTATCAGTATTTGTACAACTAATGTAAGCCAAGTACCGAATGCTACACACGTGGGTAATGTTAAGCTATTTGTCGTTTTAAATGTAGTATACAAGTTGGCTAGCGTTAGCATCTGAAGTAACTTAGTATGGTAGGATCAGCTTTTTGTGTCTTGTTGTGTTTTTAGTGTCAGTTATGTATTGATTCTTTCTGCATATGAGGTATCCAACTGGTAGGAGATGGAGGAGCTCTTTTTGGGAGGCTTGGGCCATCTGATGCAGAACGCAAAACCCGAACCTTGCATGCAGTGTCATCACTGACTTCCTCTGGCAGCAGTTGGGCTTTATCTTCATTGTTATGGGACACCAGGTAGGGGACAGAACAAAGGGGACAAATAATGTGTTTATCAAAGTTTGTTACTTTTAATCTAGTAATCTCACTGTTTAGATATGGAAGAAAACATGTAATGTCTTTGTTTCAAATAAAACATTCCTAAAAAAAAAAAACTAAAAAAACAATGACTTTTGTGTTCAATTCAGTGTCAACCTTTCACTATTCACTGTAATCTTACACAAAGATACAAAGTGTTCAAAAATATACATTAATTAAAATCACATTGTGTAATTAAGATTCACTGGTATTGTGAGATTTATTTAACATACATTTTTAAACTAACTACAATACACACCTACATAGCCTACATGATGCACCAATACACAATTTTCTTTATAGAGAATTAGTAGAATTGATGGATTTGAATAGGGATGTCCCGATACCACCTTTTCACTTATGATACCGATGCCGCAGCTTTGGCTATTTGCCGAGACTGACATCAATCCGATATTTTTATTTTATTCTTGAACTAATACTAATAATAATAAAATATATGGAAGCACTTTGCTTAATTAGCCACATAAAAACATCTCACTCAAATGGAGAACAAATACTTCTCCAGTATATAGACCCTTTCCAAAAAAAATTAATATCTAAAAAGTTGATTTATTTCCATAATTCCATTCAAAATGTTAAACTTCCATAGATTATAGATTCAGGGCCCACACGATTTCAAGTATTTAGTTGTTTATTTGTACATAATTTGGGCTTCCAGCTCATAAAACCCACGAAAACAGGATTTCAGAAAATTTGAATATTACATGAAATCACACAGTAATTACACAGTGATACCATGGTCATTGAACCAGGTTTTGGTTCTTATGGCAGTGTGGGCAGGTACAAATCCTGCTGGAAAATGAAGGAAGCATCTCCATAAAGCTTGTCTGCTGAAGGAAGCATGAAGTGCTCTGGAAATGTCCTGGTAGACGGCTGCGTTGAGTGGACAGCACAGTGGACCAACACCAGCCGATGACATGGCTCCCCAAACCAACACAGACTGTGGAAACTTCACACTGGACTTCAAGCATCTTGGATTGTGCGCCTCTCCATTCTTCCTCCAGACTCTGGGACCTTGGTTTCCAAATGAGATGCAAAATTTGCTCTCATCAGAAAAGAGGACTTTGGTCCACTGTGCTTTATTAAATCCAGAGTCAACGCAGCCGTCTACCAGGACATGTTCAGAGCACTTCATGCTTCCTTCATTCTCCAGCAGGATTTGCACCGGCACACACTGCCAAAATAACCAAAACCTGGTTCAATGACCATGGTATCACTGTGTAATTACTGTGTGATTTCATGTAATATTCTAATTTTTTTTAAATCCTGTTTTCGTGGGTTTTATGAGCTGGAAGCCCAAATTATGTACAAATAAACAACTAAATACTTGAAATCGTGTGGGCCCTGAATCTATAATCTATGGAAGTATGGAATTATGGAAATAAATGAACTTTTCCATGATATTCAAATTTTTTGGAAAGGGTCTGTATAGTCCACAACAACAGTTGATAATGAAAGACTGCCACCCTTTATTCAAAAGACCTTGAGATATGTTTGGTAATTGTACCTGAATTAATTTAAAATTAATTTGCTATATTTCAATATATTTGTTTGCTTAAAATTTGAATTAACTGACTTTATTCTCATCTGAAAAAATAAATAATTTATTACTGTATAAAATAATACTACCATTAAAAACACATTTTATTTTCTATTTAATCAATGTAGAATGTGTAACTTAAAATAAACATTTATTAGTGCTCGGTTTGAGGACAAGAAATGAAAACCAATGCAATATGATGAATGTCCAAAAGATGAGATCATTTCTGCTTTTAAACAGCGTGTGCGTGCGTGTGTGTGTGTGTGTGTGTGTGTGTGTGTGTTGTGCGTGCGTGTGTGTGTGCGTGTGATTTTGGTTGGGGACAGTTGTAGGTTACAGTTGGACAAGAGTTTACAGTTTGACAAAAGCACAGTGTTGTGTTTTACAGAAATATAAGTTGGCTAAACACTTTGCAGTTTTAATGATGTCCTGTATGAACAAAATGACAATGTATGGTTTTATGTTTCCACTGTTCGATCGCGCCCGTGCCTCTCTCTCTGAAACACACACACACACACTGAGCAAATGATGCCCATCTTGTATAAGAAAATAAGGTTATTGGGCTTTTTGCCTTAGAAAAAACATGTAACGTTATACAGCACTTCATATTGTCGCATACCGGCTGTCAATCGCGTCCCGCTCTTTTGTTATGCGGTCTATGAAAATAAATAAGGTGACAAAAGCAGCCACGGCCCACGGGTGATCAGTGGTCTTCTGGACGGTAAGTGCACAATGTATAGTACTGTATAGCTCGTGTAGATAAAAAGTATAAAGCATATTTTAATAGGATTTCGTTATCAAGAGAGCAACATTACGGTATCAACTATGCTGGTTGTCAGGGAGACGTGACAGGTTGTCAAGGATACGGGTGATTTGTTTACGTTTTCTTACGCTACGATTTAGCAGTCCTACAAATTTGCCCGTTTAAAATGTAAGAGTTTAAATCGATATCTTCATCAAATGTGCACACATCAAAGTTGGAAACAATGCTTACACTACTTATAAGAATTTTTACATGGCACCTGTAAACAAATTTCTTAGTTCCTTGGCAGGGATCAGTGAAATTCACAATTTCGGGGTCCGGCCCACGGCCTATAGGTCCAGCAGGGCGGGGATTATGCAGCTCATTTACATTTAAAGTGGTAGACGCCAAAACAGCTCTTTTTAAAACAGGCCCCAAAAATGACATTTTCAAATGGTTATAATAAATTAACTGTGGCGTATTTTGTGCTGAAACTTCACAAATGCATTCTGTGGACACCCAAGACCAATATTACATCTTCTAAAAAGGGGCATAATAGGTGCCCTTTAAAGGTGCCTTATGCAACTTGGAGCCACCTATAGGCAATTAGTTGAATTACACTGGTAACGGTTACTAACGGAGTTTGATTGACAGCTTTGCTTCCCAGTAGGCGGAGACACTTTTTGTTTGCATAACGTTAGTTCTCATGTTGACCTACTCGCAGAAATAAATCCTACTCCTAAATCAATGTTATTATTATTTTTTATTTAATAAAAAGCCTTTTCTCTACAGATCAAGCATTATAATGTGAATATCATATTGGAGAGAGTTTTACCGTGCATGTATGCTGCTGTAACCGGAAGAGGCGCGCGCGCTGTTTGAATACTGAATGGAGAATGATTGACAGCCGCAGAGGAGGGAAAACGAGTTTTCGTAAACTTTAATGATGTAAATAGACTTCTGTCCCTCACATTAAGCTATGAAATAGGCTTCAGATGAATTTGTCACCCAAACTGACGTGAAAAAAGTCAAAAGTCGGGAGGCGCCAAAAAGTGCGCTGTTTGCATCCCTGTGATAAATGAGGTATTACATTATTTTACCTGTCCAATAGAAACGTGGCCAACTCTGCATCACTCTTCAATCCAAATGCAAACTTCATCTGCCGCCATCTGACAAACGCCAAACCCAGATTTACTCTGGTTTTACTCCGGGCTTTAGCCGATGCTCTCTTTAACTTTACATTTTCCGTCAGTCTTAGTACATGATGTAACTACAGAAGAGTCAAGTTTTAAATAGGAAAAATATCGAAACTCTTTGTTAATTTTTTTTAAGAGAGATGCTAATGGTCTTGTCCACTTCAATGATCTATGCTAAGCTATGCTAAAAGTGGTACCGCCAGACCTGGAGATCAGCTGAATGGATTCGAAAACGATAAAACTCAACTGTTTAACTTTGGGGGAGTTGTAAAATGAGCCTATTTCCAAAAAGAGTGGAGTATCCCTTTAAGAAACTCAAATAACTCATTGTATTGATACTTGCCTCACAGCTGAGGATGCAGGAAGACTTTCAGATGTGTGATGATCAGTGAGACCAGCACTGGTAGTTTACCCCATCATCTTCATGATCTAAAAATCAAAAACACATTTGCTGAGTTTCAACAAAGTTCACTGTTAAAATGAATGACCTGTATATGACTTAGGGCAGAATCAGGTAAATTAATCGCAATCATTTAAACACAGAGAATGAGTGATCAACTATTTTATCTGTGCACTGTTCGGTGGTCTTCAGTCACGTTGTTCAACTGCATACAGTATGGACTATATGCACGGCCACTTCCTGGTTTAGATAGGTCAGCTCAGTCATTTCCGGTCAACTGTCAAACATCAAGCGGCCGTGAAGATGTCTTTCTACACGCGCTGCCTTCAGGATTTACCTCAAGTTAACATCAATGATGTACACCGCCTTATTCGGGAAAACTCCAAGGCTTCGTCCAGTAAACGGGAAAAAGGATTTAAGTTGTACATATCCAGTTATATTCATGACTGTGAAGGTAAGTTATCGATTATCAAGAGACTGCTGTTATGATGTTGTTTACGAGATAGGATCGCTAGCAAACATCCAAACAGTTAACGCGTTAACATTACATAGTTTTTAACGTTAACTTAGTTGTCAGCATTTAAATGTACAATTACGTGTCTAGGTACTCTCCCGTGATTACCACGCTTGACATATAGGCCTACACTAGTATGTTGTTATATAACATGAAACTTTAAAATACCACAATCGTTAGCTGCTGTCTGTAACTTTTTTTATTTTCAAAATTAACACAATTTATATGATGAGCGAGTACATCATGAATCAATTCTACAAACCGTGTTTTTGTCTTATCCTGAATCACTACGTTACTCACCTATAATAGTGTTTATATTGGGACTATTTTAGACCAGTCGGCTTGTATCACTATGTATGGACTGGAGTAAGTAACCACATCCCTGCATGACTCGCCATAGATATAAACATAGAGAAGTAGCTCCGGCTACAATGTTCTTCCGCAAGACGCATGCATTTTTATTAACCGCTAGAGTGCCAAAGGTTACAGATTTTTCCTTTTGAATGATGTACTCTTATCTGTATGACCATAAATAACAGCAGGCAGTATAAGATGTTTCCACTCCTGAGGAAAAATCCAAGTGCATGTGTATTGATATTCCATGTGTTGTAATTGTTTTGTTTCTCAGTTTCTGACAAGAACGAGGCAGATGGCCTGATGAGCTGATGGGCCATGAGCTGATGGCCTGTCAGTGCTCATGTGTGGCAGGGCTTGCTCTATGTAATCACATTGCAGCATCTGTGAGGGTTTCTGTGAGGGCAAGATGCTTCAGGTCTATGAGGAAAAATGAGAGACCACACAACTTGAGTGTAGGGGAATGAGATCAGATTCAATGCAATAAGGTTTACAGTGTCTGCTCTCTAGGAATTAAATGAAAAAAAAGATATATATATACTGTGTATATATATATATATATATATATATATATATATATATATATATAATGCAGAGATTGATTGTAATAGACCACTGTTTGGAGTTTACATCCTACAGCCTAACTGTTGCTGTCAGGACAGTAGTTCACTGTACTACTATATCAACTGCACACTGTGTATTCTAACAAGTATTTACACTGTAATTTATTACAAATACGGCCTATTAAGATTCCCAGAGAGTAGAGTTAGTTAGCTTGCCAACATTTGACACTGTAGCCCAAGGAAGGTTCAAACACTAGCTACAGTGTAAACCAACATAATTTAACTAATCTTTATTTATTCCAGTAATTAGTGACTATGATTGCCTGAATCCTAAAACACAGAATATATACAATTGATATCTTTTTCACTTACAGGTTGTCCTCAAACACACTAAACCTGTTGAGCTGATGGCCTGTCAGTGCTCATGTGTGGCAGGGCTTGCTCTATGTAATCACATTGCAGCATTGCTCTTCCAAACAGCACATTACAGCCAACAGGGAGCAACAGCTGTCCCCCCGACTCACAGCTGCACAGGGTCTGAGCAGCAATGGCACAAACCCAGGACCCAGGTGATGCTGCTCAACACTATCACAATTAATACATTGTTAATTTACACATTATAGTATAATCCTACATCTTCTTTGTTACTTAAGTTGTGTTTTTGTTCTCACATCAACTTCCAATATCACAGATAGTGCAGCATCTTTTCTTATGAAAATAGGTAAATCATTGTGCTAAAGTAAACTAAATACAGCACAAATAAGTTCTTATACAACATTCATTTACAGGGTTTTAAGCCTGGTCCAACAAATGAAATGGTGGTATTGTCAGCTAGGCCCAAGGAGAGAAGATTGGCAGAAGGCATCAAGTAAGGTGTAGGAATGGGAAGTTGTTTTACTACATGCATGTGTTGAAAATATGTATTAAAATGTAAAATACTTTTTCAGACTGGTTTATGATCACTGTAATCGACACATTACATGAACCTTTAATTAACACTGTGTGCGTGTCTTTTATGTATGTTTTCAGGAGCAACCTGTATAAAGCTGCCTGTAACCTGACCTGTGGCCTTCCAGACATGTCAGTTCTACGGGTGAAGGATATTTACGAAGGCATGTCAAGAGAAACTGCTCCTTTAATAGCCACCATGGGGATTTCAGGGGATGTGCCTTTAGTGGACAGCGCTTTTGGAAAAGTCCAAGAAGGGAGTTTACTGTCCTATCAACTTCCAGCATGGAGCCCACCAAAGACCTGTCCACATAGCACTGCACCACCACGACCATACTTACCCCTGGATGGCTACTGTCTAGGTCCCTCAGAGTGTTGTTTTGTGTTGACTCACCATCAGCAGATGCACATGACTTCTCTAGCAACAACAGAAGTCATGGCACACGAAATTGAGATGGGCACAAGACAACAAAGCACAATGAGGGAATGGCATTTATTGAGAAAGCCACGTCTAACCTCCTCTAGATTCAGGTAACTGTAAACTATACTGTGACATTCAGCACATTTTGTTTTCTCATTTAAATACTCATTTATTGTCATCTCATATAAATACTAAAGTTATTTTTATGTTTATCAATTTATTTCTAGAGAAGTTTGCCATGTGAGAGGGCAGTCCTCAGCGGCGAGTCTAGCGGTGAGAATTTTGCGGTCAGGCTATCAGTCAGCAGAAATGAAGAGGGGCCTTCAGATGGAGCCCAAAGCTATTGAGGAATACTGCTGCATTCAGGAGGTAAATCACTACCCTTGTGGGTTTATCATCCACCCCGATGCACCTTGGCTTGGCTCATCACCAGATGGGTTGGTGTACGACCCTAAAGCTGATCCTGTGTTTGGACTGGTTGAAGTAAAGTGCCCAAATTTGAGAAGCTATGTGGACTGTGCCTACCTTAGGGTCTCTGGTGGAGTGCTACAGCTCAAACAATCTCACACTTACTACTGGCAGGTGCAGGGCCAACTATTCATTTCCGGGATGAAGTGGTGTGATTTTGTTGTGTTTACTGAAGACGACATGTTCATACAAAGAATATACAGAGATGAGGGAGTCATTAAAACAATGAAGCAAAAGGTTGATTACTTTTACTTTTATCTTCCAACACTTTTGGCTTGAAACGTTTCAATCCATTCAATCAGTTGCCATCAATTTGTACATATTTTTTGGCCCATGTTTTATTTTGAACTGTTTCCACAAATGTACAGGATCTGTTGTTAACTGATTAAATTACATATTTTCATATACATTTGTTTGTGTGTGTTCTGAATTTATACTTCATTAGTTAACAAATAATGAAAAGTTAAATACAATTAACAAAAATAAAATTTTTAAACATAAAAATAATGTAAAAACAACAACAGTAATTATAATACAGGTAATCAGATTTTTAGTGAATAGATTTTAAGTTTAAATTATGAGATGAATGATATATACAGAGATTAAATCTAGAGGCATGTTTAAGATATATTTACAAGGATTAAGAGAGGATAAAACAAGAGGCACTTCTACTTAGCCCAAGCTTTTACAAGTGGCCCACTCTGATAATTTAACAGTAGGCATGCAACTGCATAAAGCTGATTTATGTTACCAAACATGTTTAAGGGGATGACAGTATCAAAGAATTTGAATTCCTTCAGTCTACGAATTAGGCGCTCAATGTGCACTCTGAGATGTGCAATAGATTGGGTCTCCCTGACCTCGTGCTTTGACATCTGAGGTCTTCCAGCGAGGAATGCAGGCCTGTACACCTTACAGGGCACACAGTCATCCACAAGAAAGCCTCTGTCGACCATAATTGCCATATCTGGCCTAAGCAGAGTAAGAATACCTGACTCTACAAAGATCTGTTTGTCACTTACTGAGCCGGCAAAAAGGGAGGAAGTTACAGCGCCATGGGGAGCCATGCCAATCATTCCCTTCAGGGTACAGTGGGACTTATAGTTTGAGTATACATACAACCGGCACATCCGGGAACTTAACTGTCAATTTTGTAACCGCCCCTTTTTAGGGGAAAACAAACCAGACTTCCCATAGACTTCAATACAAAATAGCGGCACAAAACAACGTCCGTACACAGCCGGCAGACGTGTATAACTTCAGAAATCACTTAGATGAAATATGTCGAGTAATTATATGTCCACCCTGCCTTCCATAGAGCGTGAACGATACATTTATAAACTTAATTTGGGCAACTTAAAAACATATCCCGTTTCATTCTACCAGCGTCAAATTGGCCTATCAACCCCACCCAGTGGTTTACCCGGACATTTACTCGTACCTCATCGAGTCACTAGGTAGCCAGTGAATGATTTTACTACGGTTTTAAGAAGTAAACATCTTTAAATGTATAATATTGTGTCTTTATATTTAGAGTAGCTACTGAGTGCACTTTTCTGTCCAGCTATACAACTAGCCTGATTTAGCTTTCGATAGCATCATCCGTAATTCATGATATTTCCATAACAGCAAGATATTGATGATGATGGCAGGCAGAGATGGGCATAAATACATGGAAATGTATTTAAAATAAAATAAAAAATACTGTGTGGAAAAAAATAATTAAATACAAATACATAATAGGGGTAGCCTACTGTGTGAAAAAAAATGTTTAAATACAAATTACATGTTTGTAAGGGTTAGTACACGTCCTCAACCCGTTACTGTGTATGGCGCTCGCCGGATTGTTTTCCCCTAAAAGTGGGCGTGAACCTTTTCAGAGACGTTCTATGACGCTACGCCGGTTGTATGTATACCTCACTCTGAAGTAAAGGGGAGGAGGGTGTTTGACACCGGAGCTCTGTGCAGTCCAGAATTGTGGTGGTGTCTGGGTAGTCTTCAAACTCTGATGGCAAGTGTTCCTTAATTTTGTCTTGAGGCATCCAAATGCATTGTGAACCAAGAACAGAGAACAGAAAATTGCTCCAGGTCAGAATGATTCTGCTTACAGTAGACTGATGCACCCCATACCGCTCAGCTAGGTCCCTCTGCTTCAGACCAAGGGCAAGGTAGTTCAGGAAGAGGAACAGTTCATCTATTGCCTGTAAGGACTGACAGATCACAACACAGTTACATGTATGTAATTGTCAAAACTGGTAGGTGTACAGTACAGTTACAACAACAGACATCTGATGGTGTGAAATTTATTTCCATTCATTCTACATTCAATCTAAAAGTGCTAGTGTTGGTCATTATGTGAACATCCTGGCTTCAGAAAGTAAAAGTCCAACCATGTATTGAACAAGTATATGATAGGATTCTGTAGCCGGAGAGTTTGGTCATAATAGCACAGATGACAGACTTACCATGGAAGCACTTTGCTTTTCAGATTCACTGTTTGCAGTTCCTGTTCTGGTTACCCGAACCATGAATCTCAGTGATGGTTCAATGACCTGCCAAAACCGCATCAGATGATCGTAAGATGAAAACCTGTAAATAGTGAAAATGTCAAAGCATTGACATTCCTTGCATTTAGCACCATACATATTATTACATTTATACACACTAGGTCAGAGGTGAACCTGAAGTAGGAAGTGACTTGCACTGGTCTATTTGACATGCTGATTATATTTAATCTTCAATGTTTGTGGTTTGGACACCATAGTGCAAAAAAAAACCTAAACCAAAATGTTTTTAAAATATATTTATTTCATACTAAGTATACTACAAATCGATATTTACTGACATAATGCTTAAAGCTTAGGATATAAATATTACAATTATACTTTATTTGGAGTACTTCTTTAATGCACGATGCACATTAAGCCTAAAAAGTGTTTTAATATTAAATATTATTTTATTTTAAATATAATTAGTAAAGATAGTATGATCACTGTATAACATCAGTCTTTAAATGCAAGATATTTCAAGTGTTCTTAAAGTATTTGCGTTTTTATTAAATTAAATATTTCTACATACCTGGTGTAGAAACGGATGTCACTGTCAGAACCTGTAAATCGCTGTAGCCCAAAACGCTGTTTGAGTGACATCTGTTCCATCTGCTGCCTCACAAGGTCGATTTCTTCGCGAAGCCTTTCGTTTTCTTCCAGAACCGAGTCAACAAACGCGGGCTGCGGTTGTAACGGTAAAAGATGAGGAAGCAATTGCAAGTATACTCATTTATTGAAGTGACTGAACAAGGAACAAATAACAGCTGAGACAGGATGGTAACGCAGGGACCCCGATGGTCAGATGTTCCAGTGCAGACGGTGAAGTGGTGCGGTGAGAATCCCAGGTGACGAATAATCCAAATCCAAGGGAACACGAACAGGAACAGGAACAGGACAGGCACAACTCGACACGAAGACTGGGAACACAACCGGGAAACCACATACAACGATCTGACAGGGGAAATGAGAAAGTGGTGAGTATTTATGGGGTGATGAGATGAGCTGCAGCTGGTGACGGGAGTGATGAGCTTAATTGTTGATGATCGCTGATCAGACGACCCGCCCACACAATCAATGCACAACACACACATGACAACAGAACACGAGACAAGAAGAAGACAATGGACTTATGAACCGTGACAGCGGTGCTGTGCTGTAATCGTGGTCGTTGGTAGATATACGTTCAGAATATTCCCCAGTTTCCATACTCTCTGGTCTCGTTCTCCTTTCCCAAACCCCAAGCCTTCTCTCTCCAAGAGAGTAATTATTCCAAGGGAACAGTACAGGTACGGCACCAGACTTCAGCCTTCGCCTCCCTCCGACTTCAGCAGGCTCCTTGAGCTCTTCTGGCACAAAGTGCCGACTACACACGCGTGTATGGTGAGATATAATAAAATTGTCTCTTCTTATATTTACTATCCATTTCTTTCGCTGTTGTACGTCTGACGGGAAAGTATGAAAACTAATGACTGAATTGAATTTTGCTGAGGACGAACACTGAGGGACACAACAGTGCTCAGCTGACGTTCCCTCACAGCGCTGAAATTTAAATGCCTTTTTCATTTCCGTTAACCTAAGTTATTACTTTATTTTCACGTAGCTTTTGAATAAATAATAAATTAAATAAATAAGTTCTAGTTCAAACTTTATCTATAAACCACTAGTCTCAAGGAGTCTTTTACCTCACGGATTTGAAGGTGCCGCCCACTAACCTAAAAGTACCACAACATCAAATGACGTTCCACCGGAAGTTCACGGGCTGACTTATCTTTATGCGGAAGTTCCAAAGAACGCTCCGTGCATATAGTCCATTGTGGACTAATGTAAAGTACACCAGCATGGAACCTCTGGTTAAGCATTCATTTACAATAATTACCTATTAAATTTGTACTCACGACACAGAAACTCAATTGCTTTAAAATATATTGCAGACGGTTATCACCGACTCGATTCGTACCTTACACAATTTACACTCGTTATTGTCATGTTAAGTTGTAACGCTTTATACATTTGCTATTTGGTTAAACATAAACATAAAACCCACCTTTGAATTTCCTCTTCTCTTCATCTTATAATTCGGGTCCGGCCTCTGTGAAGAGAGGGCGAAGCCATGTTTGTTGTGGTGCTCGTGCTCCGAAGTTCCCGCTCTCCATCTATTTGAGGCCACATTTACACATAGCCGGGTATTTAGAGAAACGAATATTTCTCCCCCCCGTTTTCAAAAATAACATCGTGCACACAACATCGTTTTCAAAAAAAGTTGTCGTTTACATCAACCCGCATAAATACAATGGGCGGCAGTGTAGGGAGAAGGATAAAGCCATGCAAGCCAATCAGATTCCTCAAAATTGACAACAACGAATAGCACGAGCGACTTCCTGTTCCTTTCAAAACAACAGACATGGCGCGAAGTTCGTTCGTGTGGACAGACAGCGAAGCAAATGCAAACAGGCCAAAAGCGTTTGCACAAAAGTAAAAATGAGTACCATTTTAACAGCATCCATGATCAAATAGTATCCAAACAAACTCTAAACATAGGGCGCTCACATGACGTAAGCATTTTCTGGCGCATAATGTGACGTTTGAGAACCTAAAACCCCGTTTCTCCCAGTTGACACGGCAACACATAACCGGCGTTTTCAGAAATCTCCACTTTGGCCGGAGTTTAGAAATAATCGTTTTCTGGGATAAAAACGGCGTTTTCGTGTAAATGACAGGCCAAAACGCAGGGAAATATCTGCGTTTTCCCATCGTGTAACTTAAACGGGGCCTGAAAATGCAGTAACAGTAACGGCTGCAGCGACCTTGGGCAATCAGATTTATGTTGCCTAACAGCAAAGTTAACATTTAACAGTTATAGTGGATAATGGAGAACAAACGCCATATTATGTGTACACGCAATTACTTAATACTAGTCAAAGATTAAAAAGTCTAACTTATAACTTACAAGTCAAACATGGCTAAAAAGCATTCGGTGCAAAGCTAGTTTAACTCGCTAAATTAACGTCAAGTGGCTATAACATTTATATTTTTCGACTTGTGAACTACATATAAACATAAATTATCAGAACTCACCTTTAAATTTCGTCTTCTTCAAGTTAAACATTTTTTTTAAAAACAATAAACTCGACCGTCCGTGTAACGATAGCCTGCTTCCAGCTGTCAGTTCGAAAAATTCCTTGGCTGAAGCGATTTCGACCAATCAGCGTCTGGTTGCTATGCCACATACTCAATGCATCAACCAATCATGAATGAAACAGTAATTTGACCTATCACTGCACGTGAGAACAATTACATCTTTTTTCCAATTGCTAACACACAATTTTGCAAACTATTTTTTTCCTGGTTTTATTAAAATACTTAACACAATTTACAAAACCACACACCCAAACTGCAAAATACATAATATATCATGCAAAATGAAGCACTGCAACCAAAACTACATATTGGTTGCACACTTCATCACAAAATGACACACACACTTCATTCATATCACCAGATTTTTGTCTAACCAACTACTGTTGGGCATAAAATCACTTTAGTACGCTTTGCCATAATACTAAAATAGTTCAAATTGTAGAAAATTCTTCAGATTGTTCACAAAAATATTTGCAGATACACGTATGATGTTGAAACATTATTATTTTTTTTATTATTTTTTTCACCAAACAAGTCAGTGCAACATATGCACAGCAGATATATTTACATTGGACTGAACAAAAACCTGCTCAAAAAAAAAAACAAAAAAAAAACAGTACACTGAAAACCATGGTTCATTTTGTAGTTACTATGGCTTTACTACAAAAACCATGGTTCATTTTTATGGTCACTATGGTTTTACTACAAAAACCATGGCTCATTTTATGGTAACTATGGTTTTACTACAAAAACCATAGTTAAACCATAGTAACTATAAAAAAACCATGGTTAAACCACGGTTATTGTAGTAAAACCATGGTTAATTTGTAGTTACTATGGTTTTACTGCAAAAACCATAGTTAAACTATGGTTCATTTTGTAGTTACTATGGTTTTACTGCAAAAACCATAGTTAAACCATGGTAACTACAAAAAAAAACATAGTTACTAAAAAAAAAACATGGTTAATTTTCGTAAGGGTAGGCTACAACATATTTGGAAAAATACGAATTTCACCGTCGCTGTAATGTTGATGAATCGGAACATTTTCATGTAAGGAAAATAATTTGCAAAGAATATAAGAAAAGCTAAATCATTGCTTTTGTCTGTTCTGCAGTAGGCCTAGCCTAATCTAGGGGGCGGGGTTGTCGGTCGTGGGCTTTTGGCGTCCTTTTTACACACCAACAGCTATAGCCATAGGTTATCAACATATGATAGACTCATCATAAATTGGTCAAAGATGCATTCATGACGGAATGTACATTAATTCATTCATAGCCTTCATACGGTTCACACTGCTTCTGTTTTGTTATGCAAATATGGCGCAATCGCATTCGTGGACAAATTCCACAATGACAAGATTTTCATTTTATGACGATATTTAATTTTATTGTTGGCTATTCAGTGTATTCTGTAGTAATAGTTGGCTGTTCTTATAGGATAATAATCGTTAAGGTTTAAATATAGACTGCAAAGTTACAGTTTTAAAAATACCCACTGCGCATAGACAGGTCGAAACGACGTATTTTCTACGTCGTTTTTGCACGTCCAATTTTGCTCCCCTTAAAGGTGCAGACTGTGACGCCAGATGACATCTTTTTCCGACGTCTTCCGCACGTCTAATGTTTAGTGGGTAAGGTTCTTTAGTGGCATCTATGTCCATGAAGAACCAACTTACACTAACCTTTCCATTGCACAAAAGGTTCTTTACATTATTTAAATGTTAATTTACACTATGAGCAACATCTTTTTAAGAAGTGATCACTGAAAGGTTTTTGAAGAATGGCTCTTCTTTCTTCTATGGCACTGCTGAGAAAACCCAATTGTGGAACCTTTATTTTTAAGAGTAGGCTACTGTTTACGGAGTTTGCTGATATTGAAAACTTTCAGCTATATTTTGTTCATTTCTCAGGTGTGTTTGAGGAGACGACACAAGTCAAGTCAAGTCAAGTCAAGTTTATTTATATAGCGCTTTTCACAACACAGGTTGTATCAAAGCAGCTTCACAGTAATAAATTAGAACAATACATCAATGTTTGTTTCTAGTGGAACGTCTACGTTTGGTAATGCTGATCAATAGTATCGTTGATTGATTCATTAAATTAAATATCCCCAAATATCCCCAACTGAGCAAGCCAAAGGCAACAGTGGCAAGGAACCGAAAAACTCCATCAGGTGACCTAATGGAGAAAAAAAAACCTTGGGAGAACCCAGGCTCAGTCGGGGGCCAGTTCTCCTCTGGCGTTTATGAACTAGAGGTCGGATTTAACTGTAGGATTAAAAGTATTATATGAATGCCTGGCTGAAGAGATGCGTCTTTAATCTAGTTTTAAACTGGGAGAGCGAGTCTGAGCAACGAACAGTATCCGGAAGACTATTCCAGAGTTTTGGTGCTAAATGTGAAAATGCTCTCCCTCCTTTGGTGGATCTGGATATCCTAGGTATGACCAAAAGCCTCGAATTTAGTGACCTGAAAGAGCGCGATGGATTATAGGGCGATAGAAGATCCGTTAAATAGACTGGAGCTAAGCCGTTTAGGGCTTTATAAGTCAGTAGCAATACCTTGTAATTAATACGGGACTTTATAGGTAACCAATGTAGGGATGATAAAATCGGTGTTATATGATCATATTTTCTTGATCTAGTTAGAACTCTAGCGGCGGCATTTTGGACTAACTGTAGCTTGTTTATTGAGGATGCAGGACAACCGGCTAATAACGCATTACAGTAATCTAGTCTCGAGGTCATGAATGCATGAACTAACTTTTCTGCATCAGAAACAGATAGCATATTACGTAGCTTAGCAATGTTTCTAAGGTGGAAAAAGGCTGTTCTTGTAACATATGAAATATGATTTTCAAAAGACAGGTTGCAGTCTAATATAACACCCAGGTCTTTTACTGTAGAGGATGAAGTAACAGGACATCCTACTATGTTAAAGTTGTATTGTGAGAGGTTTTGTGGGTGGTTTTTTGAACCGATAAGTAGTACCTCTGTCTTGTCTGGATTTAATAAAAGAAAATTATGCGTCATCCAATCTTTTATATCTTTAACACACTCTGTCAATTTGGATAATTTAGCGTTTTCATCTGGCCGTGATGAAATATAGATTTGAGTGTCATCAGCATAACAATGGAAACTAATTCCATGTTTCCTTATAATATTTCTAAGTGGCAGCATATATATTGAGAATAATAGAGGGCCTAACACAGATCCCTGCGGCACTCCATAGTTTACTGCAGTTATGATAGATTTTTCTCCATTTAAATAAACAAAATGGTAGCGGTCAGATAAATACGATCTAAACCAGCTTAATGCTTGTCCTTGAACACCAGTATAATTTTGTAGTCGATCTAAGAGTATTGTATGATCTATAGTATCGAACGCAGCACTAAGATCAAGTAAAACTAGTATTGAGATACAGCCTTGGTCAGAAGCTAAAAGTAAATCATTTGTGATTTTAACGAGCGCAGTTTCAGTGCTATGATGCGGCCTGAATCCTGACTGAAACTTTTCATAGGTGTCATTTTCTTGTAAGAAAGAGCCCAGTTGAGCGGACACAACTTTTTCTAGTATTTTAGACATAAAAGGTAGATTTGAAATGGGTCTATAATTTACTAGATTATTCGGATCTAATTGTGGTTTCTTAATGAGAGGTTTTATAACTGCCAGTTTAAATGTTTTTGGAACATAACCTAAAGATAAAGACGAGTTAATAATATTGAGGAGAGGCTCTTCCACTACAGGTAACACTTCTTTCAATAGTTTAGTTGGTATAGGATCTAGTAAACATGTTGTTGTTTTAGATGAAGTAAAAAGTTTATTTAACTCTTTTTGTTCTATAGTTGTAAAGCACTGTAATTGTTCTTGCGGGGTGATAATTGAGGCTGAATTATAAGGCGCGATTGAGGATTGAACGTTTACAATTGTGGTTCTGATGTTTTCTATTTTCTCAGTGAAGAACTTCATGAAATCATTACTACTAAACTGTAATGGAATATTTTGTTCAGGAGACATCTGTTTATTTGTTAGTCTCGCCACGGTGTTAAATAAGAACTTAGGATTGTTATGGTTGTTTTCTATTAGTTTGCGTAGATGCTCAGCCCTGGCCGCTTTTAGGGCCTTTTTATAACGTGACATACTGTCTTTCCATGCGATTCTAAAGACCTCTAAGTTGGTTTGTTTCCATTTACGCTCTAAATTACGGGTTTCTCTCTTTAGAACACGCGTAGTATTGTTGTACCATGGTGCTTTACTTTTCTCTCTGACCTTTTTTAATCTAATGGGCGCAACAATATCCAATGATCCAGAGAGAATGGTGCTCATAGTGCTAGTTAATTCCTCAAGTTCATCTGTTTGTTTGGGTTCACTGAGCAGCTGAGACAGATCCGATAAGCTGTTTTAAAAATTATCTATGGTGGATGGAAGGATTGTTCTGCCTAATCGATAACGCGGCGCAGCATGATATATTACAGGAGTACGTAATATGCAAGTTACCATGTAATGGTCAGTGACATCGTCACTTTGTGGAATGATATCTATATCGGTTGGATCGGTTCCATGTGATATAATTAAATCGAGTGTATGGTTAAATCGATGAGTCGGTCCGGTAATGTTTTGCTTGACCCCAAAGGAGTTTAATAAATCTGTAAACGCAGCCCCTAACGCATCATTTTGATTATCTACATGGATATTAAAGTCTCCAACAATTAATGCTTTATCGAAGTTAACTAATAGGTCTGAGAGAAAATCTGCAAACTCTTTTAGGAAATCAGCGTAAGGCCCAGGCGGTCTATATACGGTAGCCAAGGCTAGAGATAATAGGGATGTTTTTCGAACATCTAAGAGCGTAACATTTAGTACAAGTACTTCAAATGAAATAAACTTATAACCCGTTTTCTGAGTAACATTGAGAAAATCTCTATAGATTGTTGCAACACCGCCGCCACGACCATTCAGACGGGGCTCGTGCTTATAGGAGTATCCTGCTGGAGTAGACTCATTTAAACCGAAATAATCATTTGGTTTAAGCCAGGTTTCAGTAAGGCAAAGTACATCGAAGCTATTATCTGTGACTATTTCATTTACAATAACTGCCTTAGGTGTGAGTGATCTAATGTTTAGAAGACCTAGCTTTAAAAATTGTTTTTGATTACCAATAGCAACATTTTCTGGTTTAATAACAATTAGATTTTTTCTAGATCCTGCAGTAGATTTATGATTGATCTCACTAAACGAGGAATAGACACAGTTTCTATGCAATGTTCTACACTATTTATATCAGTTAAATTGGTGCAGCAGAGACTATGATTTGGACTTTTGGTTACTAGTCAAAAGGTATTTAACATTTTGGAGATGTTATCTGACAGAAGATCCGATCCGAATCTGCTTGGGTGTAAGCCATCAGCACGGTAAAGCCTAGGACGCTCCCAAAACAGATTCCAATTATTTACAAAGAGAAGTTTCTGCTCATTGCACCATGACATTAACCATTCATTAAGCGCAAATAATCTACTAAACTTTTCATGACCTAGTCGGTACGTGGGAAGCGGTCCTGACACAATAATCGTTATATCAGGCGATGTGCTGCGTAACGTATCGATCAGATTCCTGAAGTCTTTCTTCAGAACCTCCGTCTGGTGCAGTCTGATGTCGGCCCCTCCCGCGTGCAGGACCACAGTTCCGACGCGCTCGTTCAGAATCTCGGGAACGTGAGCAGCGATTTCAGAAACACGAGCACCAGGAAAGCAGTGACTATGCACCTTACTTTTATTTAACGTAACGTGTACGTGTCGAACGATGGAATCGCCGATGATCACAGCATCGCGTTCTGTTTTGCGAAGAGGGGAGAAGCGGTTTTGTGTGGATATCTCGAAAACCGGGAGGGTCGGAGAGAGTTTTCTTGGTCTAGACCTGGATCGCGTCTTCCGCTGCGGAAAAATCCAGGCTTCGTGATGGCATTGGAGCCGGAGTGAACGAGACCATGGCTGATCGCGACCTCGACGTTCGGGACCGATGTTGAGGAACGCACGGAGTAGACGAGGTCGGAGTCAGCGGGTTAGTAACGTTAATCTCTGATTTGTGTGCCTCGGCACGTGATGTTTCAAGAGCTAACCGCCGGTCTATCAGCTCGGCTTTCCTTACTAAAAGGTCGTGGATCTGTTTCTCAACAGCTTCCAGCTCAGACTGCACCGCGTGCAGCTCAGATGTGTCCTCACCTGCACCAAAAGGTAGACTTACATTTGATATATTCGCCATTTTAACAGATGGACAGTAAGTTAAGTTAGCAACGACGCTACCAGTGGTGCTATCAATATTAATACTAATTTATGGCTTAAGTCTTGGATATAATCCGTCTTTTCAGTGGTACGGGTGTAGAGTAGACGCACGATAGGCGAAAAAATGTTTGTTTGTAAATGAGCGCGGAGAAGACGCGTTCAGCCGTGATCCACGGACGTAACCTATAAGAGTATCCAGCGTTGGATCACTAGGCTTGAGACGCGTCTGCTCAACAATCCGCGTTATAACTATGAGGTGAGGAAAAGTAGAAAATGTTCGTTGTAAGTGAGTTTAAAGAGAAATCAAGAATTATAAATCAATCGATGGAGCTCCAAAGACAACAACGCGCTCAGACGCGACGCATGCGCATTCGAAACAGGAAGTTCCTGTTTCAAGTGTCAGTGAAAGAGGGAGATTCTGTCATTCTGCAGTTTAATGTCACTGAAATACAGAGAATATTTTTGTTGATGTGGATGTATGGATCTCAAAACTCCATTATCGCTTAAATCGAGGGCACAGCTCAGACAGTCTCATTATATGATGTTGATGATGGGAGATTCGAGGACAGACTGAAGCTGGACAATAAGACTGGATCTCTGACCATCAGTGACATCAGAACCAAACACTCCGGAGATTATTATATAAAGATCATCAGCACTGAGACCTTAGTCAATACATTCACTGTTACTGTCCATGGTGAGTAGCTCCGATAGATCTGGTGATTATATAGGTTATGCATAACTGTTCCTGTTTGTTTTCCAGATGTGATTTTTGCAGGGTTGGAAAACAAGAGAGAAGGAGATTCTGTGACTCTACACACTGGTGTTACTGATTCACAGAAACACAATCTAATACGGTGGACGTTTGGAACTACGAATCCAGACACTTTTATAGCTGAAATGAACATAAAGATTCATGAGATCACATACAGTCCTGATGAGAGATACAGAGAGAGACTACATCTGGAAAATCAAACGGGATATCTCACCATCAGAGACCTCAGAACCGCAGACGCTGGTGTTTATCAACTACAGATCTCCAACAGTAAAGAGACCTTATACAAGAGATTCAATGTTTTTGTTGGTAAGTATAGCTCATGTTTAATCATGTTATAATGAGCATTTCCCGCAAATCGCACAAGCAATAAACTTATACTAATGACTTTCTCTCTTCAGCCGTTACAGATCCAGGTTTGTCCGCTGGATATATTGTGCTGATTGGTGTGTTTCTCCTGCTGTGTGTGGCTGTAGCTCTGGCTGTGATTTACTACATGTTCAGATACTCTAAACGGAAAGGTAATCATTATCTACAGCTAATATAGCAAAAGGAATAACCCCATATAAGAGTTTAAAAGTGTATTTCATTTGCATAACTGTTTTCTTCAATTGAGCAATACTGTATCTTCAACGAATTATACAGTGGGTGATCTTAAGAAAAACAGGAATTGATTGTAGCTGTAAAGCAGTTTGTGATTCTTGTTCCCACTTAAAGGAGACATATCATGCTTTTAAATCATTCCTTTTTACATATAAATCATACATTTGTAGTCTATATAAAGCGGAACTGCAATGCTTGGGTCTGAATTCCTCATTATTATAGCTCCACAGGCCCCTTTTCTACCCCTTTTCTGATGTGCGTCTGAGAGCAACTCGTTTTGGTGCGGTCTCTTTAAATACAATTGAGACATTAATTGAGACTTCATACCCCGCCCCCTCTCCAGGTTGCAGAGGTGACACTCGGTTCAACTCCACCCCGTTCGGCCATTTTTGTAGTTTGATAGCAGAGATACGATTATCTAGCGGCACAGAAACTTTTGGACATCCAAGATTTGTGTCAACACAGAAAACATTTCATCATTGGATAGTTTTTTCGTTTTATTAAAGTGTTGTTTTATGTCAGCTTAATGCCCGGAACACTTTTCAGAAAAGATAAGGCAACTTATTTAGCACAATTCACACCGTAATTCAGGAAAAAAATATATCTCCGAATGCTCCACATGAAACTGTGGTCTTCCGACCTTTTACCACCGTGTCGATTTATTTTGATTAATATGTGAGAGGGAGAGAGAGCAAGACAGCGCCTAGTTTGGAGACGGTGAAGTCTTGTTTACACTTTCGCCTGGCTCCGAAGAGAGAGAGAGAGCGCGCGCGCAACCGGGTCTCTCTCTCTGCTCGTCCTTTCAGTTAAACATGCGTCCTGTCACAAGCGTGGCAGGTCATCTACATTACTCACCCATCAAATAAGACTTAGGCGGGACAAAAAAATCGCTTTGGCGGGCGCTAAAACAAGTTCAATGCAGGAAAAACCCTGTTGTTGCTGAAGTAGTTATCCTTGAAGTGCTTCGCGCTCGCGCACACAAAAATTACTTCGAAGGCAGGCACTTCGAAGAGGTTCTGATGCTGGAAGACGGTGTAATGAAGCGTGTGGGTTACTACATCCAACAACCGAAAATTTTGACGTACCCTGCCTCTCGTAAGTTCTGTATCTTTGAGCTTGGACTACAAAATCGTTGCGAGAAATAAAAATGTCCATAGTCGATGTCCTTATTTGGCAGTTCCGCTGCAAATACTGTGACGTAATTGTTCACAAAACGTCATAGAGAATAGAAAAATCAGAACAGGTTGAAAAATAAGGCCAAAACAGAATATAAAGATATCAACGAAACACCTGAAGAGACTAATTTCAAATTTTCTGTACTTCTAAACACTAAAAATATACAACAAAATGCATTTAAGGGCTAAAAAAGTGGATTTAGCATGATCCCCTTTAAGATACAGGAAGTTCTAGAATCCTAGAAATGCATTTTAAAAAGTTACTTTTAAAATGAATTGAAAACCAACAGAAAAAAGAATATCACTTTATTAGGAATGCACCTTAAAATGCTACTTATTTGCAGCTCACTAGGAGATTTTGCAGTTTTTTGCTGTGAATTTTTGAAAAATTAAACATCTCCATGATGTTGAAAGTCAGACACAAACGGTGTCAGTAAACAACGCTTTTGAATCAAATTGAAAACCAATATCTGAGAGAAGATCTGTTTCTTGTTAGAACAGCTCCTTCATTGCAAATGCATTTTACAGCTCACTGTTTTGGAGCAAAGCTGTTATTTCTAATGGGACTTCAGACATTTATAGTGGTTTATTCATTAATTTTTCTTTAGAATTTTAGCTATTTGTAAAATTAAACATCTGTTAAACCTTTTTATTTATCTTGGTGCTGAGACAGAAAAGAAAAAAACGGTGTCAGTGACGGAGGGAAATTCTGTCACGCTGAAAACCGGTGCAACTGAAATCCAGAGAGAGGATGAAGTACTCTGGACATTTGGACCGCAGGACATGGTCATCGCTCAAATACACAAAAAGGCCGGTAACATTTTCGTACGCCGACGACGAGCGGTTCAGCAACAAACTGCAGCTGGACCAGCAGACTGGAGATCTGACCATCAGCGACATCAGGATCCGAATCTCTGGAGATTATCAGATGCAGATCACCGGCAGCAGAGCCAAAATCAAGAGATTCAAGGTTATTGTACGAGGTATGTGGGTGAAATACTTCAAACACCCTACAGTATTGTCTGTAAATGTGTTAATTTATTAATTTTACACATCATTGAGGTCTAAAGTGGATTTTGAGTTGTTCATCTGCACATATCAACATATTTTGCTTTTATTTCTTTATGAAATGAAGTGGACACACTGAAATTCACGGAGGGAGAGTCTGTTCATCTGCAGACTGGTATTACCGAAATACAGAAAGATGATCTGATTATGTGGAAGTTTGAACCTAAAAACGCCCTCATAGCCAAAGTTGATGGGCAAACCAATGAGACCAGCGTCTACGATGTTGAGGACGAGAGATTCAAAGACAGACTGGAACTGGACAATCGAACTGGAGATCTCACCATCACAAAAACCAAAAGCAGCGACTCTGGAGTTTATGAAGTACAGATGAAGAGCAGCAATAAAGCTTCATACAAGAAATTCAACATTCGTGTTTGGCGTGAGTAGCTCAGGATAATCACAGTATTGATAGTGCGGTTTACTTTCACATTCACATGTTTCTTCTATATGTTTCTCTCACTGGCAGTGAATACGCTGAAATATACAGTTGGAGATTCTGTGACTCTACAAACTGATGTTTCCGAACTGAAGAATGATGAGCGGATACTGTGGAAGTTTAGCGATAAAGAAACGTTCATAGCTGAACTCAACGCAGCCACCAATCAGGCCTTATTCTATGAAGGTCCTGATGGGAGATTCAGAGACAGATTACAGTTAAACCAGCGAACTGGAGATCTGACCATCAGGAACATCAGCAGAGCACATTCAGACGTTTATACACTACAAATCACCAGCAGCAAAAAGATCACATGCAAGAGATTCATGGTGATTGCCCACGGTGAGTAACACAATCATATTTAGCACTGTTTTGATGCTTTTAATGCTCTTAACACAGATTATTAATAGTTAAAGACACAAACAACTGAAAAAAACAACCTGATCTCTCAGGAAAACATAACTTTGTTACAAGGTGGCACATTTGTATGAATTCGTACAGTGTAAATCATACAGAAACGTAAGCATGAAGGTCCACCTCTAACCCCATATCTTAACACTTGGGTGTAAACAGATTGTACAAAAAGTAACAAATTATATTGTATGTATTTATATGAATTAGCCACCAATTTGCCCAAAACGTAAAATAGTTACAAATTGTCATGAGTGTGTTGAAAAGACACACCCATGTTGAAAATTTTAAGATATTTGGGCTATAATTTAATCTGGTGGATAAAGCAAGGAATATAAGAAAATAAAGTCCACTACTAGTAGATGATCGACAGGCCATGTCTTCCCCCTCTTTACTCTTCTTTACTCAAACATCAGACTTTTTAATGCAGGAAAGAGGTGGCAACAGTTTACACAGGAATCTTCTGAAAAGTATAAAATGTTGGCTGAAATGTTGTTTAGCTAACGTTCTGGCAAGGTTCTCTCAAAGTTCTTCCAGTAACATTAATAGAATGTTCGTTCAAATTTATCTGTTCTTCAATAATGTTCTCAAAACGTTAACATAAAAGCATTTATTATATATCATTCATGGAATGTTTTTTTTTCTCAAGTTTTAGTTAGATGTTCGTCTAACTTTGTTTAAAAATTATTTTACTTTGTTTTAGAGAAAATTCTAAAGAAACTCCCATAATTTTTGCAAAATTCTAAAACTTAACTTTCACATTACCAAGAACAAATTACCTGAAGCCCTAAAATGATACTTTATTTTCTGTTTTTGTCCAGAAAGCTTATATCATTTCATTTTTATAATATTTTCTATTTTCTTATGCAATTTTTTTGGGAGATTTAAAAAAAAATATATTTAACTTTAAATTACTAGACATTATAAAATCATCTTTTGATAAAGTTTGATCATTTTTTAGTTTTAATTTTGAGCATTTGTTTTTCCATGTATACTGAAGCATTCCTCGCAATCCTTTCATTCCTAAGGGGGTCATGGGAAGGATTTGTTACTTTTATTTTATTACAAACACATAAACCGTGGCAGTGAGGTCAGATCATCTGTTATAATGTCCATGTTTTTCTCTGTTATCTGGTGCTGCGACAAAATAAAGAGAAGACTGTGTCAGCGACAGAGGGAGATTTGGTCTAGCTACACAACGAAACTGAAATACAAGATGATGATCTGATTCTGTGGCTGTTTGGAGCTGAAGACAGACTCATAGCTAAAAGAGAAACAAATAAAAGTGCCTGTACATATTATGATGCCGAAGAGAAATTCAAAAACATATTGAATCTGGATCATTAAACTGGATCTCTAATCATAAGAAACAGCACAACTGAACATGCCGGAGTCTATAAACTACTGATCATCAGCAGCCGAGAGACTAAATACAAGAGATATAAAGTTACAATCCGTGGTGAGTAACATGGTGATCTTTTCTATTTCGGCTCTGTGTACAGACGCTCTGAAATGAACATATTGCTGTCACGTCTTGTTTTGGTTTTGTTTCGTGTCAGTCATGTTTCATATCTTTGTCATGTGATTCCCTGTTAGTCATGTGATCCTGCCATGTGTTCCCTTGTCTGATGTGTCATGCTGTCATTGGTCCATTGTTTCATTGTTCATAGGTGTCCTTTGTCTAGTCTGTATTTAAGCCCTCATGATTGCCATGTGTCTTTGTCAAGTATTGTTTCCTGTAACCACTGTTTGGTAAGTGCCGTGTCCGTGTCCGTGCTTTTGTTTTCAGTTTGATCACGTTTTTGTAAATAAACTGCATTTGGGTTCTCAACAAGCTCACCTTCAGTGGACTACTTTACAATTGCAAGATTTCATTTTCTAAATTGTCCTTTAATTTTCTCAATTCTTTACGGTTTGAAACTCAACACTGTATTATTTTGAGTGTTTTTGATCGGGGAAGTGGTAGGAATGCTTGTTTTTTTAAACATGTTTATTGGCTGAACATTGACACTAAAGTAGCTGAGACATCAACCTTTTTAACTTACAGTATTCTTTGTTTTCTTACAGAGAGAGAAAGAAATACAGACAGCGGGGATGAGCAGGAGGGTATTCGCTTAATATAAATATAACTGTGAATTTTTGCACATTTTGTATGACATTATGTAAACAATTTTAGAGAATTTATAATTTACTATTATTTTAATTAGGTGCTTGTAAACATAACAATTGTTATCATAACTGAACTTGGTTCAAATGGTTACTCTATATATTTTTTATGTTATATATGAATTTATTTTACTACAGTCCTTAACTTGTTAGTGTATGGACCTTATATGTACTAGCAGTGATTTGTTACTGTGTTATGTATTAGACAGTGCTATATTTTAATATTGGCTGAATGCATGCATACTGCCTGACTCTTGACATTAGACAATGATTTATAAAAATTTATTATAATGATGATATAATTGCACTTACTCCACTAATCCAGCTGCTGTAGGCAGACACACGAGTGAAGACTGTTGGCTTCTGGTAGGCATTACAGCCCGATGATGACACAGCTGGTCACACCATGGACGACGTACTGACCGCTGACCTGACAGTTCAGAGGACCGCCAGAGTCACCCTAAAAACAACACAACAGGAGACAAAATTAGACATTTTACTGCAGTATGAAATAGTTCATGATCTGTTTGCCAGACAGTTTTTCTCACATGGCATCCAGAAAAGTGACCAGCGCACACCATAGTGTTCTTCACAGTGCTTCCCCACCAGTCGCTACGAGAGCAGGTACTGTGGGCCACCACGGGCAGGTAGGCCTGTTTCAGCTGAGCGGAGAGTGACCCACCAGCTAAATGATCACATCCATGAGAGGAAGGAATCAGGAATGAGTACATGCACATGATTTCAGGCAACGTCAAAGCTATCTGAAGTGAAACTGACTCTGAGTGCGGCCCCAGCCGGTGATGTAACAGTTGTTGTTGTGGGGCAGAACCTGTCCAGAGGGTGGAAGGGCGGCCAGCTGCACATATGTGTTCAGAGAGGCATCAGAGGACAGACGCATAAGAGCGATATCATATCTGAAAAACAAAGAACACACATCACAGTCTACAAGGCGCACTTCATTTCTCATACTAGGGGGCGCTATAACTTTAGAAGATCTTTAATATGATCATGGATGTTGTGTTGATGATGTAAGTCCAGGTAGTCGTGCATTAAACTTGTCAAAAACTCAATAGAGTAAAATATGCTGCTTTGATATTATGTGTAATTGTAGATATACAGTAGTTGCATGTGCAGCATTAAAGTTAAATGCGTAATTGTTGATGTAATTGTAATTGAATTGTTGATATGATGTGTTTACTGTCATTAGTGCAAACAATAAGGCAACACTTTATTTTAAGGTGACGTAGTTACACGTTACTACATGTACTTTTATATTACTACTATAGTAATAACAGTAAATTATGCATAATTACAAGTAACTAAGCCTAAACCAAACCAAGTAACACTTTATTTTACAGTGTGAAATCAAATTCTGCATAGAAAATTTTAACCGACTTTCTGCTGTTACTCGTGACTGCTGTGGAAGTGCATTCTTCAGGCATTAATTCAATCGAGATATCAGCGTCTTCCTCTAATATGCTAAGGTACATTTCACATTTCTGCTTACTAAATGATCTTTATATAGTCTAGCCTATCTACAGGGCCTGATATTCATTTTGGTGTGAGGTTGGGCGTATTGCGTAGAGAGAAAGGCTTTTCTCTGTTCTTGACACACAGTACAATCTTTTACTCGGGCCTCAATGTCAGCATCTAAATTTGGCCACCACAGGTAACTCCTTACCAGGCCTCTCATCCTCGACACACCTGGGTGAGATTGATGTAGCAGTTCCAGCAACCCTGAACGTCCTTGCTCTGGAACGATGATGCGGGCTCCCCACAGCACACACCCGTCTTGAACACTGAGCTCTTGTTGTCTCTGTTTATAAGGTGCAAATTCATTTGTATTACTGTGATCTAGCCAACCTTTAAGCACATACTCACACACTGTAGAGAGGACAGGATCTCGAGTTGTCCAGCGCTTGATTTGCTCTGATGTCATCAAAGGACTAACAACGCTGTCCAACATCAAGACATAATCCTCCTTCAATTCTTTCTCTGGAATCTCTGGAACAGGAAGACGACTGAGGACATCTGCATTTCCATTGTCCTTGTCCGCTCTGTAAGAAATGACATACTCGTATACCCCCAACATCACTGCCCATCTCATCATTCTTTGAGAGTCCATCTGTGGCACAGCTTTCAGTTCATTCAGTAAACTTAGTAAAGGTTTATGGTCTGTAGAGATCACAAATTTACAGCCATACAGATATTTATGGAATTTCCTTACCTCGAACACTACAGCGAAACCCTCCTTCTCCAGCTTTGAGTAGTTTTTTTTCTGCTACTGTAAGTGTTCGTGACACAAACCCAATAGGTCTCTCTATTTCATCTGCCATACGATGTGCTAACACGGCTCCCACACCATACGCTGATGCATCACAAGAAAACAAAAATTATTTTTTCTCATCATAGTGGATTAACACACGGTTAGACTGCAGTAACTCTTTGGATTTTTTAAAGGCTTCCTCTTGTTCCTCTTTCCAACCCCAGGGGACGTCCTTCTTCAAAAGCCTGTGCAATGGAGCAAGCAGTGTTGAGAGGTTTGGCAGAAAACTGTTATAGAAATCCAACAGTCCCAAATATGCTTTCAGCACGGTTACTGATGTCGGTCTTGTTGCATCTTGAACTGCTTGGACTTTTCCGGGAACTGGATGAATACCAGTGGCATCCACTTTGTGTTCCAGGAAAAATACTTCCTTTTCCAAGAATTTACACTTTCCCCTTTTCAACCTCAAACCATACTCCTCAAATGCTCCTGATCATCTCGTCCTGTCAGCAAGACATCGTCCAGATATACAGTGACCTTTAGAATGTCTTTCAGGATCTCTTCCATGGTCCTCTGGAAGATTGCTGGACTGGAACTAACTCCCCCAGAAAGGTAATCTGGGGTACGTGAACAATCCTTTGTGTGTATGCATGACTCATATCTAACTTTGCTGTGTTTTTCACCTCCAGCTAAAACTGCAAACATGTCCTCCATTCGAGGAATGTGATACTGCTCCAGTGACGTCTCTCTGTTAATGGTTACTCTGTAGTCTCCACAAAGTCTTAATACTGACCCATCTGACTTTAAAACCGGCACAACAGGTGGTGCCCACTCTGAGAATCTCACAGGCTCTATAATATGGTCTTTAATCAGGCGATCAAGTTCGGCTTCATTTTTCTCTCTCATAGCAAAAGGCAGTGACCTTGATTTAAAAAAAAAATAGGCTTTGCATCACTTGGTACATGAATCTTAGCAGTGACTCCTTTTAATGTTCCAAGTTCCTCTTTGAAAACTGTTTCATGTTTCCTTAAGATGTCTTGCAACAACTCTGAGCTGTCTTTAATTTTACTCACTTTTTCCCAGCTGAGTTCCAGGTCTATATGAGTTATTATTGTCCTAATAAATTAGGCCCAGATCCTGCCACCACCACTGCTGTGAGTTCTTTGATAAGCCCTTTGTGTTTGACTTTAACCTTGGTGGTACCTAGAAAGTGCACTGACTGTCCAGTGTATGTTTTTAAACTGAGAGAGCTTGTTTTGAGTTCAGGCAAGTTCCAACACAGATGTTTTTTCTCGGTGCGACCGATTAGTACAGACCAAAACTTGGCCATTTTCCAGTAGCAATAATTAGCCAAATTTGCGAGTCCATTCAGTTCAGTGGCATTGTTTACGTTCAGTGCCTCCAAAATGGCCGACTTCCGGATTGATGACGCGTAGTGAAAACCCTCTATAAGGCCAGGCAACAATACACCCCAATGGGGCTATTTTTTTCCTTTACTCCTTTCAAAATGAAACTTTACACAATGAAAGTACCCATGAAAAGTAAAAAATGTTTGTATTACAAGTTTCTTTGAAAATGAATTTTAATATGCAAATGAGCTATACACTAATCAAATATGCCCAAAATATACCCAAATAGGCTTAATTTTTTCCTTTACTTCTACCACAATAAAACTTTACGTAAAAGTATACATGAAAAGTAACTTTTTTTCGTATTACAAGTTTGTTTTGAAATGAATTTGAATATGCACATGAGCGCCACACTTATTGAATATGTCCTAATTTGCATAGGCAGAAACACCTGTATGAAAAATACATCGGCCCAATCTTCATCCAATCATCCTACAATGGGTGACGGCAATGCTGCTTTTAGACTGGCCTCTAACCTGAAAACTGCCTGGCTTGGTAGTACCTGCCAGGGGAATAACCCCCGCCGGTATAGTCTTCAGGGTCACGGAGGCACACAAGCCTCCCCACCACGACAAGGTAGCAACAACAGGGGAGGTTTCTTTTTGGTGTTTTTTAATTTATTTATTTATTTATTTTTTTAACTAACCTAGATATTGCTGTTGCTAGCTTCTCATAACACTGCAAAGCTACTTTACAAACGGTGGAAGTCTGATGTGTGGCCCGCCTGGTCTGAAATTCTTGCTAACTAAAAGTGAAGCAGTTTTGGTGTCTGGCAAAATTATTGTAAAGAGCTGGAATGTCTGGAAAGTGTGTCTATCTGGTTTTTCATCTGTCTTCTGTGTGAGAGTGAATCGTTTAGTTGGTAAGAATGACTTCTGCCTGTAATCTCGTAATCTTACCAACAATACCAATCATTTGTAAATCCACCAGCCCAAAATTGAATCTCACCACGTTACTAATGACTAAGATGGCTATTCTGACTTTCTTCTGATGTTATCTGTGGGGGAATGTCATTCATTAGGTAAGGCTTGCAACTGGAGGCTTGTGCAATCAATTCTTAAGGTCAATATAAGTCTTTTTGTGGCAAGTGACCCAGGTGAGTGTGGCAAGTGACTTCAAATTTATCGTGTTTATGCATAGGTTAACTTACTGAATGGACATGAATGTGTTAGTTATTTGGCCCCTGTTTTTTCTACTTGTGACTTTATGATTTCTTGGCCATAAGTCAAGTAGGCCTAGTGTTGAGCTCATTTGCATATTTAAAATAGATTTTTCAAAGAAACTTGTAAAACAAAAATGTTACTTTTCCTGTATACTTTCACTGTGTGAGGTTTGATTGTGGTAGGAGTAAAGGAAAAAAATAAGTCCATTAGGGTGTATTTTGGGCATATTCGATTAGTATATTGTTCATTTGCATATTCAAATTCATTTTCAAAGAAACCTCTAATACAAAATGTTTTACTTTTCTTGTAGACTTTCATTGTGTAAAGTTTTATTGTGGTAGGAGTAAAGGAAGAAATTAAGCCTATGCGGGTGTATTTTGGGTAGCCTATTCGATTAGTGTATAGCTCATTTGCATATTCAAATTAATTTTCAAAGAAACTTGTAATAAAAAAAAAAATAAAAAAACTTTTCATGGTACTTTCATTGTGTAAAGTTTCATTTTGATAGGAGTAAAGGAAAAAAATAGCCCCATTGGGGTGTATGTTGCCTGGCCTTATTGGCACACATCTCGGATTGATGAGAATTTAACAAATTTCCTCAACTATGAATTCTTAGGACTTTTAGTATGTTGTTCTGGACAACTAATAGAAATGATCTAAGCTGAAAAAATAATATTTTACAATTAGTTCTATTTTTGGCTCCAAAATGAGTTACTTTGCCTGGACTAAAAGTCCTGACTTCTATCCTCGTCGCCACATGCTGTATCGTAGATACCAAGGGAAAACGGACACTTCTGGATGGTCTCTTTTTTGTTAGGACTCTTCTCGCACACACTGCACGCCCTTCTCTGCTTTTAACAGTGCTAGAGCCCACAAACACAGTGCGCCACCGCCCCCTACTGGACAAACACGCTATTTTTACATGCTGTGCTGTCTTGAGCATTTTCATATGCCATACATCAAAACAAACCGTACATCCTCAATTTGAAGTATGTAATAAATCAATAGCTACACAAATAGCTCAAAAGTGCAAGAAACTAAAAAAATAAAATAGTTTTTTTCTACATATTTTATTAAATACAGAAATATCACAAATGTCAACCTCAAACTAGTCAATGTAAAAAACTTGCATAAAATATGCTACTTTAAATACACAATTGATTTGAACTGTTTACATAAATTAGTTCGTAAGATACACTTATTTTTATAAACAGTGCGTTGTGGAGTCAAAATGATGAAGCAATGATAAAAGAGACAATAGGCTTGTTTGAGATGAGCAAAATCTGCGCAGAACCGATCACCGGTGATCACCGCGAGATGCATGCCGGTTAGAAATGTGTCCGTGTGCGGTCCGCCTTGCTCTGATGTCATGCTGACGTATGTCAAAAAACTCTCGCGATCGCAAGGCGCACGTGTCGGATTCTGCAGGCGAGCGCAGTTGCTCTCCACTGACTGCGCTGATCAAAAGCATGATGGGAAACGACTTGCTGACGACACAGTTTAATGCTCATTGGTTTAAACAACCGTGATGTATTGTTCTCTTTTAAAATGTTTGAATTTAAAACTCTGATATTGTGTTTTTATGTGGATAAATTATGTGTGAGTATTCCCAAACTCTCTGACAGTGTGATCTCTATATGGGTTATTTGATTGTTGTCATATTTATAATATATATATATATATATATATATATATATATATATATATATATATATATATATATATTTAACATGTCTGTAATTAAAGTAAAAATGATTGATAAACAGGTCTTTGGTATGTAATTAAATAACAAGTACTTTGGTGTCTTGTTCATAATATTTATTTTAATATAAAAGCAACAGAACTTAAATAAGGCTACATCCAGTGTATTAGCAACACTGTGCACGAGCGTGAATATCGTGAATCCCGCGATATCCATCTTTGATCTCACAGGTGTCAGATCCACTGCGAGAAGAGAGAACGTCTCCGGTTACTTTCGTAACCTCGGTTCCCTGAAAGGCAAGGAACGAGACATTACGGATGTCGTATATGGGAACTCCTCTCATCCTTCACTTCTGCTGAAATCTTATAGGCTAACGCCAGCAGAGCTGGCCAATTGACGCAAATATGCAAATACTGAAACACCGTTGCAGTTATAATGCAAGAGCAGCGTCAATTCCCTTCAGAATCGAACAACGCTAAATTAATAGCGAACACGGCGGCGAGCGTAATGTCTCGTTCCTTGCCTTTCAGGGAACCGAGGTTACGAAAGTAACCGGAGACGTTCCCTATCAAGGCTACGGAACTCGACATTACGGATGTCGTATATGGGAACTGTATAGAATCCCGCCGTGGCAGCAAACTACTGAACAGACCCAATACAAACCTCGCCCCCAGAATGCAAGTGCCTGATAGGCCGAGATTGACAAATAGCGAACCTCTAACCTCTGATAGGTCCAAGGGGACCAATCACAAGAACACACCAACACTACCGGAATTTGCATATCCCGAGCAGTATAACTGGGGGAAGGTTGCACTGTAGACCAACAGGGCAACAACAACAGAGAAAGCCAACGCATAGCGGTGACAATAGTACAACACACAATTAGCACACAGAACAACTCATGAGCAAAGCGCAGAGCAGCTCTCTTAATGCTGTGTAAGCGATCAACTCACCGAAAGCACTCGAGACGCTACAGAGGGTAAATCCAACTTGTAAAATCTGGCAAACGTGTTCTGAGAAGACCAGCCAGCCGCAAGACATAAATCCTGAATAGACATACCCTTAGTCCAGGCCCACGAGGAGGCAATTGCCCTAGTCGAATGGGCCCTGATGTTCAGGGGACATTCCTGTCCCAGGCAATCATAAGCCGAAACAATAGCGTCCACGATCCAGTGAGCAAGCCTCTGTTTTGAGACCCCCCGTCCCTTGTTGCATCCACCAAAGCACACAAACAGCTGGTCCGATTGTCGAAACGCTGCCGAGCGAGAAATGTATTCTCGGAGCGCTCTGACTGGGCAAATAGCACTCTGAGCATCCGAACCCTGAGAGGTTGATGGCTCAGCGGACAGGGCAGGCAGAGAAACGATCTGCGCTCTGAACGGAGTATTGAGCAACTTAGGAACGTAACCCGGTCTCGGTCTGAGAGTAACATTACAGTTTCCCGGTCCAAAGCGAATACAATCTTCACTTACAGAGAAAGCCTGTAAATCCCCAACCCGCTTCGCCGAGGCGAGAGCGAGAAGCAGAGCCGTTTTAATTGATAGCTCCTTAATGGCAATCGAGGCTAGGGGCTCAAAAGGCGGTCGTGACAAAGCCTCCAAGACCAAAGCTAAATCCCACGGCGGCACAGAAGGCGGCCGTGCAGGGCACAATCTCCTAGCTCCCTTGAGGAACCGTGTCACCGACGCATGTCTACCGATAGACTGTCCGTCAACAGGGGGGTGAAACGCGGCAATAGCGGCCACATAAACCTTCAGAGTGGATGGCAGGCTCCCTTCATCCATCCTATACTGAAGGAAGCGTAGAATATCTGACACAGAACAGTCCGCTGGGTCTATACCGACATCCTGACACCATTTAGAGAACACACCCCACTTCAGAGCATACAGGCGCCTGGTGGACGGAGCTCGCGCCTCCGCGATGGTATTCAAAACCCGCGAGTGCAGCGCGTCCCGCCCGCTCAGCGACCCTGAAGCGGCCACACATGGAGGCTCCACAGCGCGGGGCTGGGATGCCAGATCGTTCCGCTCGCCTGAGACAGAAGGTCCTTCCTGAGCGGAATCTCCCATGGCTGCCCTGCTAGCAACTCTACCAAATCCGCGAACCAGGGCTGATTCGGCCAGTTCGGGGCTACCAGAGTCACCGCCGCCTTCTCCTCCCTGATTTTGCACAACACCATGGGCAAAATTTTCACCGGAGGAAAGGCATAGAGACAGACTCTCGGCCATCGCGCAGTCAGCGCGTCCACCTCCCGGGGGGAACGGGACAGCGAGAAGAACATCTGACAGTGCGTGTTCTCGCTCGTTGCAAAGAGGTCGACCTCCGCCCTGCCGAAACGATTCCATATCAGCTGAACCGTCCCGGGGTGAAGCCTCCACTCCCCCTGGGGAATCCCGCTTCTCGAGAGCATATCCGCCCCGCGATTTAGAACACCGGGGATGTGCGCCGCTCTCACCGAGAGGAAAAACCGGTCCGCCCATAGCAGAAGGGATTCCGCCTGCCTGAATAGGGCTTTGGAATGTACACCGCCTTGGCGATTTATGTACGAGACCACGGAGGTGTTGTCTGTCCGAATCAACACATGCCGCTGCTCCAGCTGAGACCGGAAGGTTTTTAGAGCTAGAGAGACCGCTTCTAGTTCCAAGCGATTTATGTGCCACTCCATCTGCTTCTCTGACCACCGACCCGAGGCGGGCTTGCCCAAGCAGACCGCTCCCCATCCGGTGGATGAAGCGTCCGTCAGGACCTCCACTCGCCGCGTCACTAAGCCCATAGGGACACCTGAGCTGAAGAGATCTGGTTTCCTCCACGGGGCCAGGGCGCGGGCGCATCCGCTGGTGACCATAACGCGCCTGTGGCCAGAATACCACGCACTCGGGGGAACGCGCGCTTTCAGCCAGTGTTGAAGCGGTCTCATATGCAGCAGCCCCAGATGACACACCGAAGAAGCCGCTGCCATCCGTCCCAGTAGTCTCTGAAACTCTTTCAGTGGGACGAGCCTGCCCGGTCTGAAGAGACCGAGAGAAGAACTCAGAGCCTCCGCTCGCTCGGGGGAGAGGCGCGCTCTCATTCTCACCGAATCCAAACACACTCCCAGGAATGTTATCGCCTGGCTCGGTGTGAGCACACTTTTCTGGACGTTCACCCTCAACCCGAGCATCTCCAAGTGTCGAAGGAGGGCATTCACGTGGCTGACCAGCGTTTCTCTCGACTGAGCGAGAACTAGCCAGTCGTCCAGATAGTTCAAGACGCGCATTCCGCTCGATCTGAGGGGTGAAAGTGCCGCGTCTACACATTTTGAAAACGTTCGGGGGGCTAGGGCCAGTCCAAACGGAAGCACCGTATATTGGTACGCCGAATCCTCGAACGCAAACCTCAGGAATCGTCTGTGACGTTTCACTATCTGAATGTGAAAGTAAGCGTCCTTCAAATCCACTGAAGCGAACCAATCCCCGGGGCGAATTTGCGCCAGGATTTGCTTCAGTGTTGTCATCCTGAAGGCGCGTTTGTGAAGCGCTCTGTTGACAGGTCTCAGATCCAGAATGGGGCGGAGACCCCCTCCCTTCTTCGGCACAACGAAGTAGCGGCTGTAGAACCCGCTGTCCCGCTCGCTCGGGGGAACTGGTTCTATAGCCTTTTTCTCGAGCAAGCTGCACACTTCCTGCCTCAGCACATGAGCGTTTTGGGGCAAAGTTAATGACTGAATTACGCCGCGAAAGCGGGGTGGTCTGCGTTTGAACTGAAGTGTGTACCCGCGCCGAATTATATTCAACACCCACGGCGAAATGCCCGGAATAGCTTCCCACGCTGCCTGGAAACGACTGAGCGTGGGCTGATCTAAACCTGCGGTCATCGCCGCTGCGGTCATGGCCGCTATGTGAGTGCTGGGGGTAGTTATTGACCGTGACTCTGCGCTGCTCGAGGGCAGGGCGGGTAACACAGTGTGTGGTGCAAGAGGAGAAAAAAGCTCTGTTTGTGAAGTAGTAATTTGCTTTATTTGAACAACATTCACAACATTTACACACACAGAACAACTGCACGCGTCGCTCACAGAACTCTGAGGGACGAAGTGCACTAGAGCGCGCCGCTTGCACGCGGGGCCGGCCTGGCGCTTTTTCCTCCTCTTGCCCAAGCGGTCAGGACGACTGCTTGGGCCTGGCAGGGGACGCGGTGGGCTTTCTGCGCGGGCTCCTCTGCGTCCCCCTGTTACCCGCCCCTTGCCACTGACCGCTGCGGCCTCTACGGGCATCCTGTCCCGGGCGGGGCGCTGTCTGTCTTCTGGCCGCAGCCTGGGGTTGGCGGCCTGAGGCTGAGGACGAACGAGAGCGCGGCTGCGGCTGCGGCTGCGGCGGCGGGGGCGCCCTTCGCGGAATGACGTGGCTCATAGCTTTGGCCTTTTTCTGCGTCTCGGAGTAACGCTCGGTTACTTTCTCCATGGCGTCTCCGAACAGGCCTGCAGGGGAAATAGGCGCGTTCAGGAGCGTCTTCCTGTCGGCTTCCTGCACGTCCGACAGGGTGAGCCACAGATGCCTGTGGAGGACCACGAGGAAACCCATAGAACGGCCGATCGCCTGGGCCGAGCGCTTCGTGGCCAGGAGCGCGAGGTCCGTGGCCGAACGGAGATCCCGGATGGCGTCAGCGTCAATAGAGGCGGCGCCATCCAGAGACTTCAGCTGCTTTGCCTGGAGCACTTGGAGAAGGGCCATAGCATGCAGCGCGGATACCGCCTCCCCCGCGGCACCGAAGGCCTTGTTGGCCTGGTGGGCCGTAAATCTGCAGGCTCGGGACGGCAGGCTGCGGTCCGAGCCCAGGGCGGGAGCCGACGGGCAGAGATGAGCGGCGACGGTCTCCTCGACGGGGGGGATGCTGAGGTAGCCGTGGTCCCCCGCCTCGTCCACGGGGGCAAACATAGCCTGGGTGGAAGTGAGGGTGCGCGCCGCTTGCGGGGCCGCCCACGACTTCACCACGTGCTCATGCACGTCGGGAAAAAACGGTGTTCCCCTTTTCGAAGCGGCCTGACGGCGGCTCGATTGTAGGAACCACGTATCCAGTTTGCTCTTAGATGGTTCATCAGGAGCTTTCCAGTCGAGGTCCAGCTCCTCGACGGCCTTAGAGAGGACACGGAAGAGCTCGACCTGCAGGTCCGCAGGGGTGTCCTGCTCCGCGGCCGCCAGCGGTGCGGCCTGCTCCGCACCCCAGTCGTTCTCTGAGGCTGACAGCGACATGGAGTCGTCCCCCTCACTCACCCCGAAGGAAACGAAGTCAGCGACGTCGCGAGGGGGATGAAAGGTGGGGTCGGGGAAGCTCACCGGGGAGCGAACCTCGACTCTGCAGTTGGGGGGGGCTACCAGCGGCTCAGAGGCGGCGGTAGGCCCAATCCCCGCTGCTGCGCGAGCCTCGTCCCTCCTGGCTCTGAGGGCTCGAAGGGATAAATCCGCGCAGTGGTCGCAGGACCCTCCGTCCCCGAGGGCTGACTCAGCATGGGCCAGCCCCAAGCACGCGATGCAGAACAGGTGCGTGTCGGTGGGGGCGATGGGGCCCGAGCATAAGTTGCAAGTAGTTGCCATCGGATGCAGGAGACAGTGCGAGTATCTCCGACGCAACTTCAACGACGGCGAATATATTCCAAGTTTGTAGTATCAGCTTTCTAGCACACGATTTAAGCGTGAAGAGAGAGATTCTGAAGGGAATTGACGCTGCTCTTGCATTATAACTGCAACGGTGTTTCAGTATTTGCATATTTGCGTCAATTGGCCAGCTCTGCTGGCGTTAGCCTATAAGATTTCAGCAGAAGTGAAGGATGAGAGGAGTTCCCATATACGACATCCGTAATGTCGAGTTCCGTAGCCTTGATAGGGAACTGTCCTACTTGCCTGTACTTTTTTCACTCCTCCCCTCACTGCAGCCGCCTACTCTCGCATACATTTCAGGCGAGGCGAGGCGCATCTCAAACAAGCCTATTAACGAAAGTTGAACAGAATAGAGTAGGCTAGTATATACAGCAAATGGGAGTCAAATGTCGCAGCTTGTGACGTCACAACATGCGACAAACCCTGGGGTCATAGTGCACTGAACAGCTGTGTCCCAATGTTGAAGGCTGCATCCGAAGGACGCAGACTTCAAGGATGCAGCCTATGCGTCCTCTGAAGGACGCACCATGTAGCCTTCCTAGGATTTCCTAATTGTGCAACCAGGTGTTCCCGATCACCGCTCCTGGCGCCAAGCAACGGTGCGAGAGGACAGCTGCTATCCTGATCATTCATTTTGATAACTGAGTAAACAGCTATGGAGCCAGAATTGGCTATTGTCATTTTTATGTTTAATATTTTACTGGAGGACATGGTGAGCCCCGGTGCTGCCGGATCATGTATTTTCGGTTTAGCCCTGTTTGAATACAAAACCCAATTTAATATAAAAAGTCCAGTATTTCTCGCGCTCGTCATCTGCAGCTGTCACGGTTGCCAGGCGACAAGAACAACCCTTCGTAGGCTAGACCAGTCCGAGCGCGTCAGATGCGCCCTTTGATATGGGACGCAGCTGTAGTTAGCAACAATTTGTTAATATTGTGACAATAAGCCTACATTTTGTTACTTTAATTTTCGGAACTGCATATTTCGTTAAGTATTCACTTACAAATGTGAAGTAACCTGAAGTACTTTTTTCCCTCACATCACAATATGATTACATTACACTACACAAAAGTATATAATGTAACAACCAGATATTACTGTATATTGAAAATATACAGAAGTAAAATGCAACATAGCCTACGCAGTAATGCAGTAGTAGCCTAATATAAATGCAATAGTTATTAAAAGTACTTTTTTCAGATTGTCGATTGAATCAGCCCTGCAAACCTGTTGGTAGACAACTTAGTGGATAGTGGAAATACACTCTGGAGACCATCCCAGATGATGTCCCACCAGCAGGAGGCCTTACCAGGGGCAGCCCATCCCGGTCCAGCAGCTCAGCTCAACAGTCTACATAATTTTTTTCTTATTTTATGTATTGTAAAATTAAATGTTTATGTTGATTTTGATATGTTTAACGTATTTTGTAAATAGTTGGAAAAAGTACTTTAATGTAGCCTATAGAACAAATGATTTTCATTTACCAATTTTATTTGAAAAAATAAAAAGGTATAGATTTTGTTTTATGCAGAAAGTATTACTGTCATTACAAAAATAAACAATGTCCAGAACAATTCATTCTCTTTTATTTACACAATTAAAGTTGCATAAAAATAAATGTACATAATTTTTCTTTTAAAAAATAAAAGTGAAAAAAGTTAAACAAGAATATGTAGGAAATATATTTTTCAATCATTCTCTCAAGAAGAGAAAACAGCCTGTCCATCCTCTCCCTTCTTTCCTGTGCACTCCTCGCCTCTGCCTCCCTCTGTAGTTGCATTTCTTCTCTGATCAAGTCCAAAAACTCGTCCTGTCTCGCCGCCTTCGTGCTGGTGCTGGTGGTGGTGCTTCTGCTGGTGTGGGTGCTAATGCTGGTGCTGCTACTGGTGGGGCTGGTGCTGCTGCCCCTGGCTCCTTCTCACCGTGGGCACCCACTACTGAACTCGGCCCTGGTGTGTCCTCAGGGATTGAGGCGATGAGGACAGGGGGGTTGGTGCAATGCCTCTGTCCCAACACCTCATCCATGAGGACAAACCAGGGCCAAGTTTCAGCAGTGGGTTTCCCACTCACACCCTCTCCTGTCCCAGGACACTTGCAATCCTAAAGGCAGAGCAAATGAACCATGGCTTGTTAACAACAACAGGACAATACATTTCAGCAAAGATGTTCTATTACTTTTCTTTTTATATATATTATTTATATAGACCCATTTTTTCCTGAATTGTTCTGAAAAAGCAGAAAAGGGTACTTAACACAGAGGAGCAATCTTAAATGCATTGTTAACACTGCAAAATATGACACATCAAGACATGCATACAAAATACTTAAATCATATTTCTATATACTAAAATTTGGTTAAAATCACATAGCTTGCATGACAGCACTACAAAAACACATAAAAGTGAAACCCCATTGCCTTATCTACTGCTTTTCTTATTGTTTTGGGCTTTATTGGGTGAGTGATATTTCTTATAATACACAAGTGCAAATATTACAAATAGGTCGTTAAACTAATAACGTTATTACCACAAGTTTTGCCTAAAACTACCTGATAAAAGTAGCCACGCAATGGTGACGAAGGAGTTAAGAAGAAGTTTATAAGAAACTTTAACTCTGGTTTCGCTAGCTATTTGAGTAAATGAAAACATAATACTTACATTTAAATGTGAATTTGCTGTCCACCACCGATCTCTAGTCTCGGCCGCCTTTAAAAATAAATAAATAAATGCTGTCGTCAACGGCGCGCAATGACTTATGGGGTAGAATAGGCCGCTAAGTGTCCATTTATGTATCGGGTCAATATCACTATAAAGTGCCTTTGGTGTCCTCATCAGAATCGCTCAGTCATCATGAACATAATGCAAAATAATGAAATTCTGAGGTTGTATTATAAATGGCCAAACACTTACACACATACAAGAACAATGATACGTCTCTTGAAATGTGTTTTTCTGATTTTATACCATTTTCTTTGATTGGATGTGTGCGATTTTGGCATGTCCCACACGCTGCTCAGCTAAATTCAGTGGGTGTAAAAAGTGGTTAAATTACATAAAATTAAAATACTTGTTTAATGTACTTATTGTCCTCAGCAAGCTATTTAATAAAACAAGTCATTTTGATTATTTATATTTTATGTTCATAATAATATTAAGCAGTTTGCATGTGTCCCTAAAATTGCTGTCCACCCTGTCATAATGGGGTAAACGCCCCTTTAAGAAACCAACTGATGTACTCCGTGACATCCCCTCCCCCATTTGGTCTTTCTTCAGTGGAGGTTAAAACATCTGCAACACACACAGTAAGAATCTACACTTATATTTCCTAATTTTCATCATATTGTGTTTGTAGTTGCGTGTTGTCAAGCTTAACATGTCCACCCTGTCATAGTGAAATATTAGTTAATATAAAAACTTTTCATAAATTCTTAATATACATTTTAAACAGTGCACAGTCAGCTTCAACAGTGAATCACTTTGCTAACTGCTGTACACCATGTGCTCATTAAATACTAACTTTAGCCAAAAAATGTCCACCCTGTCACATGACAGGGTGGACATGGTTCATGACAGGGTGGACATTTGCAACTCCTGAAAATCAGTCTGAGCCAGGCCCCTCCTTCTTCTATATTGGTTAAGGGTTTCTTGAAGGTCCTGTTGTTTTTAAAATGTTCCCCCGTTCTATTTCACTCATTAAAGCATTTGTCCACCCTGTCACGCCAAGTTCCACCCTGTCACTTTGTTGTCCACCCTGTCATTTTCAACTTTTATGATGAAAATTGTCTAATTATTTTAACAAGTTAACAAAACCTTGTGTGTGGTTTCTTAATAAACAAATGAGGGCAGGTTAGTATTGTTTTAAAGTTTGACTAAATATCTTTGTTGTTAGATTTTATTTAGAATAGAATGTGCAACTATCGCATATTTTATTGGGCAATACATATTTTAGCAGTAACTTCATTATTATCAAAATACTTTTAATATTAACTAAAATGTTTTGTTGGGAAAGGGACACACTATCTTTCCACAGATCTACATTTTATAATCACTATGCAATGAAAATTTATTTATTCTACTATGAATTTGTCCATGACAGGGTGGACATATTTTATGGTTTGCTCTTATATTGTCAGCTTGCAGTTAATTTATAAAAAGTGCTGGAGCTTGACCAATATGCATTTCTAACAGCCTAATGTCTTCTTAATACAACACATATAAAGTTAAATGGAAATTCTCAGATTTTTTTTTTGGAAATTGTGAAGTCTCAAAGGCACTTTATGGTGATTTTGATTCTTTTCACGGGGAAACGAAGGGTGCATTTGGCGTCGCTTTTGAATCAGGGAAGCCTTCGTCGCGGCGCGATGACGCAACCGGCCTTCGAATGCAGCCTTCGGAGGATGGAGAATTGAATTGGGACAGCCTTCATCGAGCCGCGGTGACGCAATCGGCCTTCAAATGCGACCTTCCAAGGATGCAGCCTTTGAATTGGGACGTCCTTCGTCGCGCCGCGGTGACGCAATCGGCCTTCAAATACGGCCATCCGGCCTTCAAATACGGCCTTCGAAGGACGCAGCCTTCACTTTGGGACACAGCTAACGTTTTATGAGCCATCGGAAGACGTAACTCAATCGCAGATCTATAGAACATGTGTGCAAAGACGTGCAATGCATAGTGTTTTTGTTGTAAACGCATAATAATGCAATTTGTACAGACTCAGTAGAGGGTGAAAATAACTCAACAGGAGCTTGTTGGAGGCTTGATCTGAACGTGTAACGTCTCTGGTTTTGTATGCAAAAAGAATTATCGAGCTAGCCATTTGGTTTCAGTTTCTATCGGCTCTTCAACAGAGACATGCAAAGGTCTTAAATGGTTTTAACATACAACATTGTTAACTCCCTCAAGTGACGTGTTCATAATGCTGTGAATTCCCGCCATCTCCCTCGCGCGTCATGACTCATGCAGCGTCACTTGGAGAAGTTGGCAGCTCGTTGCCTCTTAGTTTAGGGTGCTATTTCTTTTCTATTGTTACTAATAATTAAAAAAAAGACTCTTTTTAGTATGAGCGTGTGAAGGTGTGTGGGGTACACTCTAAAACTGTGGAAAAACACATTCTGTACTGAAATTGGAGGACCAGATTCAGTATCAGTGCACCTTCCCAGCCAACATTTGTATATGGGGCCCATATGGGTATGAAATGGGCTGAAAAATGGGCCCCATGTAGGATTGTCCGCGGGTTCCATAATGGCCCCATGTTAATTGACCAGATGGATTTCATGTAGGATTGCACTTGGTACTAGGTGGGACCCAAGTGGGCAAAATGCACAAGACCCATCTCTGTCCCAGCTTTAACCCAGTAGACATTTGTATATGGGGCCCATGTGGGTTTGAAATGGGCTGAAAAATGGGCCCTGTATGGGATTGTCCGCGGGTTCCATAATGGCCCCATGTTAATTGCCCATATAGATTTCATGTAGGATTGCACTTGGTACTAGGTGGGGCCCAAGTGGGCAAAATGCACAAGACCCATCTCAGTCCCAGCTTAACCCCGCCGACATTTGTATATGGGGCCCATGTGGGTTTGAAATAGGCTGAAAAATGGGCTCTGTATGGGATTGTCCGCGGGTTCCATAATGGCCCCATACCAACTGCCCACATGGATTTCATATAGGATGGCACTTGGTACTAGGTGGGACCCAAGTGGGCAAAATGCACAAGACCCATCTCTGTCCCAGCTTTAACCCAGTAGACATTTGTATATGGGGCCCACGTGGGTTTGAAATAGGTTGAAAAATGGGCTCTGTATGGGATTGTCCGCGGGTTCCATAATGGCCCCATGTTAATTGCCCAGATAGATTTCATATAGGATGGCACTTGGTACTAGGTGGGACCCAAGTGGGCAAAATGCACAAGACCCATCTCTGTCCCAGCTTTAACCCAGTAGACATTTGTATATGGGGCCCATGTGGGTTTGAAATGGGCTAAAAAATGGGCTCTGTATGGGATTGTCCGCGGGTTCCATAATGGCCCCATGTTAATTGCCCAGATAGATTTCATGTAGGATTGCACTTGGTACTAGGTGGGGCCCAAGTGGACAAAATGCACAAGACCCATCTCTGTCCCAGCTTAACCCCATCGACATTTGTATATGGGGCCCATGTGGGTTTCGAAATAGGCTGAAAAATGGGCTCTGTATGGGATTGTCCGCGGGTTCCATAATGGCCCCATACCAACTGCCCACATGGATTTCATATAGGATGGCACTTACAAAAAGGTGGGCCCCAACTGGGCTACATGCACAAGACCTTTCTTGGTCCCAGCTTTAGTTTTTTTGTAGGTACTACAACGTTACTACATGGGCCGAAATATGGGCTGTAAGTGGGTTTGTCCATGGGTTCCATGTTGGCCCCAGCAACTTACTCATTTAGGTTTTATGCAGGATTTCACAGGGCTTTAGGTGGGGCCCAACTAGGAATCATATGCATGTGGCCCAATTAGGGATCATCTGGGTTCCATCTAAATGAGTAGCAACACCACACAAACAAGTTTTAAAGCATTAGAGCACACAGTGAGATTGAAATCTTTTCAAATTTAAATTTTATTGAAATTACCCATCATATTATGCAATATTCTGAAATTCCAGAGACAATATTTAAATAAGCAGATTTATGTCAGATTAAAGAGTATCTCTTTAAAGTTCTATACCTAATTGTTAAAATACATACTTTTAACCTGTATTTGACCCAGTCTTTACTGAAAGCTTTGAACATTTGAACAGAAAATAAAATGGGGGCAGTTAGAAGCAGCAACTACACATGTATCGGTACAGCTTACACTGCAGACAGTCATTTGTGCATTCTGGACACTGTCCTCCATCTCTTGTCCCAGACTATTTTGAGTGTTCCCTCTCAGTTTCTTGCCAGTTGATCTGAGCAGTCTTCTTAAGAGCCTCTGCAAAACAAATTTGTTTTTTTTAGAGATTAGGATTTTAGAGAAATCATGTTACTTACACATGTCACAATACCTTATGAAAAAATAACTTTTACTCAGGATAAAAAACAAAAACAGCATTAAACTTCAATTGGAATGGTCATGGTATTGGAATGTCACTGGAAGGGCATTTGGGAAATCAACAGAGAATTACTGTTTATTTATTCAGACTATTCCGATTTAATTTTGTTTTAATAAAACCAGTTTATAAAGTATGAATATGCAATGTGTTTGAAAGCATCAATTCATTAATTGATACAAGTTAACCCTTAAAAAAAATTATAAACAAAAATAATAATAATAATAATAATAATACATTATTTGTCTCAAGTCATTTTAATATTAGGTAGTTTCTCACAATCAGATTCTCAGTCCATGATAGAATGGGCCGACAAAATGATGCATAATTAAAGTATTTTAATTATTTTTTTATTGCTAATGATTTATGATTGCTTTTAAAGTAAAAATATAAAAATATTATTCTTTGTGTCTTTGGAAAATAATTGAGGTGATCACAGGTGTGGATGATTCTTAAATTTCCAGGATGGCTCGACTTCAGAGTCACAGCTTTAATAACAAGTTAGAATTGTTAAAATGAGAATCTGATTCTTTTAGTGTTTCAGACAGAGATCATGATTCTGAACAGATAAATTAACAACATAACATGTAATTTACTAGAGGTTCTGACAAATGTTAATTTCTGCAATCGATTTAAAATGAATATGAATCTGAATAAAAAAAAAAGTTTGAATGAATGATTTAATGACTAAAATACGTGTTTCATTACTGGATGAATCAGCGTTTTTGAACGAATCTCTAGAATGAATGATTAAAGTTTCAAGTGTCAAGATTCTTGCAAAAGTTGATTTACTCTATTTTGATTGCTACTGTAGACAGTGTTTATATCTGAACTATAAACTTTTATCTCAGTACTTCTGTGATCATTTGAATTAAGAGCTGATGTTGTTGTAATATTATTTAAGAATATAATAAATGACTGTTGTGTCAATCTAAAATGATCTTTCCACTAGGGTTGGGTATCGTTTGAATTTGAACGATTCCGATTCCGATTCCGATTCCTTGTTTCGATTCCGGTTCCTAACGATTCTCGATTCCGATTCTTTTAAGAGGCAGGGTCAAAAAAGTTTAGATCAATTTTAATTCTATGAACTTTTTACTTTTTATGAACTTTACTATGAATTTCTCACAGGGCTGTTTTCAACTACAATATAAATATCAAATCTATTTTAAACAATTTTTTTTTAGGACATTTTAAATGAGCTAGCTAACCAACGGTCTTTCTGAAGGAAATAGTCTGACCTTCTCCATCAATTGAAATATAAAAAAATTTGCATCACAATAAGTTTATTGTGATTGTCACTAACATTTTAGTAACTAAACTGAATTTTATTAGGTTTAGTGACATGTTACAATGTTTACATGGTACAATTTCTAGTAAGCTACTCTTTTTTTTTAATTATTTCAATTCAATTCAATTATTGTGATTTGATTTAATATTGACTCATTTGGATAAATATTATTTACTCAAGATAGGCCTTAATTTTTCTCAAGAAAAAACTCTAATGCTGTAAACATACAGAGAGCCCTATGCAGCTGGCAGTATTATTTAAGGTTAAAAATAACTCAATTGAAATATGATGCGTTTTTTTTATTATAATAACAACTTTATTTAATGATATAAGTAAAAATATAAAAAATGTAATATAGTAGCCTACACATATTTAGCAAAATACTCTCTAGCTCTTTTCTTGCCAACTGCGTGCTATAGCCTATATTATGTTCATTAAATGACTTTCCTGAGGTAAATATGACATAATTGTTCTCCAGCTATGTTATTGACCTCTTCACGCTGATAAAAAACACTGATTGATCGATATTATGTATGAGGAATATACATTTCGGTAAGTTGTACTGTATCTTTCAACAGTGTTCGTGTTGTTTTTTTTTACTATTAGCTAGAGATGATCGGTTAGTCTGTCGGTCTCCGTGTCCTCTGCGCTTCGCGATTTTGTGCATGGGAAAATGAATGTGTGGCGTGAGAGCTTGTTTAAAGTGTCGCGTGTGTCTCACGGTGAATGCGTGAGAGTTGGCAGCTCTGCATGTGTATGTGTTTTCATGATTTTTTTTTTTACGTAAGCCGGTATCGCGCGCAGTTTTCAAACGGACGAGCAGAGGACGAGAGAATATGGTTGCAACTCGCAAGATACCGAACAATAAGAAAACATCATATAAGTACGTTTTTAAGGTTTAACGTCAGGGTTGTTTGCTCTGAATACATGAGACGCTGTGTGAGTTAATAAGGCAACTCACACAGCGTCTCATAAAATGTATCGGTTCGCAGTTTAGCATAACAATCCAATCCTAGTAATACACGCATTTACCATGCCGTGTTACAGTTTACAAATGTTTAACTAATGTGGGGGAAGTAGGCTACAGCTGTCAGTGTTCAGCGAGTTAACATTTGGCAGTTTGAAATCGATTAGGTAGTTACTTCATTTCAGACTAGGGCTAGAAATTATCAAATTGGTTACTTAGACAGCGGCTGCTTCTTCCGGTCGGCGGAATCGAAACTAGGAATCGAAATTTAAACTTTTGAACGATTCCGGGAAAATCGCAAAGCTAGTCCCGGTTCCAGTCGATACTCGATACCCAAGCCTACTTTCCACTCATCATTCTGTGAAGTGGTGCAGGACAACGTTGTCCAACAAGTGCTTGTTTCGGACTCTCATCTGCAGATGCCTTGTTTTGGGCATCTGGGCATTGTTTTGTTACTGCTTGATTAATATAAGCAGCACGGCAAACCTTTGTGTACTCCTCGTCTCCTAATAAGGACCTGAAATATAGGTAAATATAAGTCTGCTTTTTAAAACAACGGAGGATGGTTAGTTTGTGACAACAGCAGGAAACTGCATATTACGTTCACATCAAAAAGATTAAATCAGATTTGAAGCTTGTGACTTATAAATGCCCATCAACCTGATGACTTAGCATTCATGTAAAAACTATGTTCAGATTCATCAATCAGAATGATTTCATTCTGATCGAAACAAAACATTTCCATGTAAATGTGGCTACTGACAGCGCCAACGCAGATATAAATGTTCACTGTGATCTTACTTGACAAAGGTTTAAGACAAATCGTTTGTCATTTAGGAAAATATTGCGTGGGTATTTGAATCGAGATCAAAATCTTTCAACAATTTCAGCTCTAATTTCTGATAATATAAGTGGTAGGGGTGGAACGGTACATGTATTCGTATTGAACCGAAACGGTACGGGCGTCACGGTTCAGCGCATAAATTTACACGGAGAATACACAGTATAAAAATAAATAAAACTTGTGTGCAAATTAATGAATGTAATGTGGAACTACTGTTAGATACGCGGGTTCTTTAGGGACACCTAATCTGCATTCCCGCCTTAGCTCTGAAGCTGGCTGCGATGTAAAGATTGCAATGCTGGAATATATTGTGTGTGTGTGAGAGAGAGAGAGGCGCGGTCATGATCGAAAAGTCGCAAAGTGCTTACTGAAATTTGTGTGTGTGAGGTGTGATCGAACAGTGTAAACATAAAAACATACTCCGTCATTTTGTTTATACAGGACATCATTCAAACTGCAAAGTGTTTAAGTTACTGTTAATTAAAATTTTAAGAGAAAACAAATATATTAATCTGAAATGTAGCAAATTAATTCAATTAAATTAATTCAGGTACAATTACCAAACATATCTCAAGGTCTTTTTGTCTTTTTATTAATTTAATTAATAAACTAATTATATAAAACTATTGTCAGTGCACTACAAATAAACTGGTTCTATGCCTTACTTTATTAATAAAACTTATTTAAAAAATACAAGGCTTAAGTAATTTATTTTCCTTTGGTGGTACAGCCTGAGACATGCACAAGCCTTCTGCATTTTTGTTTTGCTTTGCTTTTTTCCTCCATTGTACCGAACTCGTACCGAACTGTGATGTCTGAACCGAGGTATGAACCGAACCGTGACTTCTGTGTACCGTTCCACCCCTAATACAGTAAGTGGCTCTGTATATTTCTGATATGTAGAGAAACATTACACTTAATTCAGAATCCTAACTACACATAGTATTAAAGTAGTTCACTTTAAAAATGAAAATTAGCCCATGATTTACTCATCCTAGGTATGTATGACTTTCTTGTTGCAGACGAATACAATCGGAGTTATATTAATAAACACATTGATGCTTCCAAGCTGCATAATGGCAGTGGATTGCAACCATTGCATCCATCAGATTGAAGCTCAAAAAAGTGCATCTATCCATTACATAAGAACTCTACGCGGTTAATAAAGGCCTTCTGAAGCGAAGCCATGAGTTTGTGTTAGAAAAATATTAATATTTAAAACAACTAGGTTCTGGGCAAACAAACATACAGATTCCACTTAAGGGTAAAGCGCAACTTATGCGAGTAATGCGACGTGCTGCTGATATTTACGCTACCCCATGATGCACTACGCTACTTCTGACGTCACAAGTTGCGTAAGTTGTGCTTTATACAAAAGTAGACTATGTATGGCCGGAAGCTAGTTATTTTACTTTCTAAAGTATTAAATATGGATACTTTTGGAAACTCATGGCCTTGCTCCAGAAGGGCTTTATTAACCCAACCCCATAGTTAATATAACTCCAATTGTATTTGTCTAAAAGAAGAAAGTTATATACACTAACGATGGCTTGAGGGTGAGTAAATCATGGGGTAATTTTCATTTTAGTGAAAATTACTACTACTCTAAGTCAATTATGTAAAATCTAATTTTGTAAATTTTATTAAATTAAGTAAAATCAAAACACCTCACACATAACAAAAGGTTAATAGATTCATACCAGAAGTGACAGTGCAATCCTTCACCAAATTGCCAGTACTCATCTGGATCCTTGGTCAATCTGAGGTGGGATGGAGGGGGCTGATAAGTCCTTAAAAAGAAAGATTTAATTTGTACCATTCCTTTAAACAATATTAAACAAAACGTATTTAAATTGTACCAACATTTGCCATTATTAAACATTCAGACAACATGAACAAATGGTCACCAATAGCTCCCTGGGTGCCGCAGCAAAACCGTCTGCCCACTGCTCTGGGTGTGTGTTCAGTGTGTGTGTGTGTTCAATACTCACTAACACACACACACACACTATGAACACACACCCGGAGCAGTGGGCAGCCGTTTTTGCACATACATGTCACGTCACATCACACAATTGTAGCTTTGAAAAAAGCAAATTGGTACACCAAAATCAAACAGACCATCTAATAATTTTACCTGTCGCCACATTTATCCTGTTATGACACGTCTGAGGGTCTTTCCCTTGATGCTTTTCAGTGAACTAAATAAAGGACTGATGATGGTGACATGTTCTCCTTTCTTTGTCACTTTAGAGAAAGAAAGACAAAAGGATAAAAAGTTACTCAGATTTGTCACTGGTAGATGAAATTACTTTTGATGATGAGAATAATACTTTTAACTACATAATATATTAATCCCAATGTAAGGTTTAGAAGCAATGGTTAAAATTGACTTGCATCTTACTGAAGTTGATAATCGTGGTGGATTTGTCTCTCTGTTGGGTGCCTGTTCTCCCCAAAAAATCTTCTTCCAGTGCTTGAGATATATATATATATATATATATATATATATATATATATATATATATATATATATATATATATATATATATATATATATATACATATATAAATGACAGTTATATCAGTCACTTTACTCATTCGGATGCTCCTTCCCTAGAAAAATAAATAAATACATCAAATGCAATAGTTCCACTTTAGCACAATCAAATACACTTAACCTCAGCACTACTTCCAGATAACTAAAGTTGCATTAAGTACAACATTTGTTGTTCTTATTGACTTTAAGTATATAATTTAGGATACCAAAGTACAATTGCAGGGTATTTATATTAAGTACATAAATATGTAAATGCATTTGTAGTAAACTTAGCATAAAATAAATTTTTCAAATATATTTTAGTTATATATTTTTTCCAATAGGGTTTTCATGTGTTTGAGTTTTAAACTAGCTGACTAACATTGACATCAGAGGCTACAACGTGCTAATACGCTAATCACTATTAGCATCTTACTGTAATCAAATCAATGGTACACATACACGCGCGCGCACACACACACACACACACAGCTGCAGGTTGTAGTACGTCCGTTATCCGTGTGTAAAAGTTAACTGACACAGAACATTTCTGGGAAGTTAATGAACTCCATTAACACAAGATTTGTTTACCTGCATTATATATTCTACCATGAACTATATTAACATTCGTATCCACTTATTTTAATGTAATGCCTAAACGTTTAAATATATATTAATTGATCTCTGTTTTTTCTAAACTAATAGGACATGAACACAAAACATAACTACGTAATAGAGACTGAAAAATGTTCTCTTATCTGATATCACCAAAATGTTTGCAGGACTCACACATCCAGAACGACCTTCCTCTGTGTTCACATATCAGCTTCTGTTCTCCTCCGTTTACATGTCACAACGCAAATTAGTTTAAAATAATAATTTAACAGGCATAAGGAAAGACCGAGTAATCTTGCCGAGCAGTAGCACACACACGTCGTCATCGTATTTTCAAACTTGACCAGTAAAAAGGCGCGCACGGTTGTCATTGGCCAGTTACGTAGATGACAGTCATATTAACCAATCATGATCAAAGAAGGTGAAACAACCAATAGTAATTGTTTCAGGGTGATAATGGAAAAGATTACTTTTCTTTCTTTTTTTGTTTTTGTTTAAAGAAATGTGTTTAGTTTTATTTGTATACTATATTTGATTAGTTGGTCAAATAGTGTTTGATGACAGTGTGAATAAAAATGCAATCCTGCATGGTAAGCTTTAGGCAAACACAAAATTGTAAGTCCTAACAAAATCACACAAAGCAAAAAAGTTTCTGCTTGTACTTCTCTCTTGAGATTGAAATTATATCCATTATTATTATTATTATTATTATTATTATTATTATTGTTAATAATATGATTATATTTTAACATAAATTTAGATTTTTGAAGTGGTGTTTTGATCAAAATATCATACAATGCTAAAATAACAAAATAATAATTAGAAATAATAATAATTCAAAGATTATGTATTCCTTGAAGACATGACATTGATTCAACATACAGATTTTGTAAAAACAAACAAACAAACAAAATAAAAAACTTAACAACATTAAAACAACAACTGACATTATTTCAACCATATTTCAACTTTGAGGGTCAGTCATGTGCCAACTATGACTGAAAAGAAAAGTCTGTACTGTTGACCTCAAAAGAAAACTGAACACAAAACACAAAATGCTAAATGAATGAAACTGCACTTTATTCTGTACTCCTGTATATTATGCAAATATGATTTCTGAATTTACATTGGATTTTCTTCAAACCATGAATTTCCATTCTATCTTTCTTTACTTGGGCTATTTCATCATCTGAACTGATGTGCCCCTCTCAATAATCAAAACCCTAACCCTAACCCCAATATTCAAAATCAGAATTACATTGTCACTAACTAACTGACCAGAAAACTCTGGAGTATCTCCGTTGAATAAGGGCATATGGCTGTTGCTAGAGGTTTGATTTCTTCTACCCATCTCTAAGCCATTATAAAAGATTTTGATAGACAGAATTTGATAGCTTCTGTAACCCATTCTTCATATTGTACAGTGACCATTTTCTGGATATTTTGAACCATTTGTATAGATTTTAAAATAACTATATGGAGGATAAGCATTTTGCAGTAACTCACAAAATCAGACCACTAAAAGTTGACACTTTGAATATTTAAAGTCATGGGTTGGAACTAATGTCTGCTGAACACCAACACTCCAGGACTGGATTTGAAGAGCCATGGCCTATACTGTAACCACATGCACTATATTGCCAAAAGTATTGGGACACCCCTCCAAATCATTGAATTTGGGTGTTTCAATCACTTCCATGGCCACAGTTGAATAAAATCAAGCACTAGGCATGCAGACTTTTCTACAAACATTTGTGAAAGAATAGGTTGCTTTCAGGAGCTCAGTGAATTCAAGCGTGGTACCAGGTTTCCACCTGTGTAATAAGTCCATTTGTGAAATTTCCTCACTACTAAATATTCCACGGTCAGCTGTTAGTGGTATTATAACAAAGATTATAAATTACAAAAATATACTGTATATAATTATTTTAATGATTGTGAAGATATGTTATTTACAAGTGTATAGTTTATGATGTAATTTACAGATGCACAATTTATATTTACTACAAAATTCATTATATTTACAATTATACTTGAATGTATTTCCCCATTCATAAACCATATAGAGATTACCTATGTGGGTACAACCTTGGGCTCATGTAGGCAGCCTATATAGGACTGATTGTGTTTGCCCATGTCTGACCCATATGGTTTATCAAAGTGGACCCCATATGTTTTTCCCATACATAACGCATATCGAAATTACCTATGTGGGTACCACCTTGGGCCCATGTAGGCAGCCTATAAAGGACTGATTGTGTTTGCCCATGTCTGACACATATGGTTTATCAAAGTGGACCCCATATGTAATTCCCATTCATAACCCATATAGAGATTACCTATGTGGGTCCCACATTGGGCTCATGTTGACAGCCCATATAGGACTGATTGTGTTTGCCCATGTCTGACCCATATGGTTTATCAAAGTGGGCCCCATATGTAATTCCCATTCATAACCCATATAGAGATTACCTATGTGGGTACCACCTTGGGCCCATGTTGGCAGCCTATATGGGACTGATTGTGTTTGCCCATATCTGACACATATGGTTTGGCCAAGCGGGCCCCATATGTATTTCCCCATTCAGAACCCATATAGAGATTACCTATGTGGGTACCACCTTAGGCTCATGTAGGCAGCCTATATGGGACTGATTGTGTTTGCCCATGTCTGACCTATATGGTTTATCAAAGTGGGCCCCGTATGTATTCCCCATTCATAACCCATATAGAGATTACCTATGTGGGTACCACCTTAGGCTCATGTAGGCAGCCTATATGGGACTGATTGTGTTTGCCCATGTCTGACACATATGGTTTATCAAAGTGGGCCCCATATGTTTTTCCCATTCATAACACATATCGAAAATTACCTATGTGGGTACCACCTTGGGCCCATGTAGGCAGCCTATATGGGACTGATTGTGTTTGCCCATGTCTGACACATATGTTTTGGCCAAGCGGGCCCCATATGTATTTCCCCATTCAGAACCCATATAGAGATTACCTATGTGGGTACCACCTTGGGCTCATGTTGGCAACCTATATAGGACTGATTGTGTTTGCCCATGTCTGACACATATGGTTTATCAAAGTGGGCCCCATATGTTTTTCCCATTCATAACCCATATAGAGATTACCTATGTGGGTACCACCTTGGGCTCATGTTGGCAGCCTATATAGGACTGATTGTGTTTGCCCATGTCTGACCCATATGGTTTATCAAAGTGGACCCAATATGTTTTTCCCATTCATAACCCATATCGAGATTACCTATGTGGGTACCACCTTGGGCCCATGTTGGCAGCCTATATAGGACTGATTGTGTTTGCCCATGTCTGACACATATGGTTTGGCCAAGCGGGCCCCATATGTATTTCCCCATTCATAACCCATATAGAGATTACCTATGTGGGTACCACCTTGGGCCCATGTAGGCAGCCTATATGGGAGTGATTGTGTTTGCCCATGACTGACCCATATGATTTATCAAAGTGGACCCCATATTTTTTTCCCATTCATAACCCATATCGAGATTACCTATGTGGGTACCACCTTGGGCTCATGTTGGCAGCCTATATAGGACTGATTGTGTTTGCCCATGTCTGACCCATATGGTTTATCAAAGTGGACCCAATATGTTTTTCCCATTCACAACCCATATCGAGATTACCTATGTGGGTACCACCTTGGGCCCATGTTGGCAGCATATATGGGACTGATTGTGTTTGCCCATGTCTGACACATATGGTTTGGCCAAGCGGGCCCCATATGTATTTCCCCATTCACAACCCATATAGAGATTACCTATGTGGGTATCACCTTGGACCTATGTAGGCAGCCTATATGGGACTGATTATGTTTGCCCATGTCTGACCCATATGTTTTATCAAAGTGGGTCCCATATCTTTTCCCCATTCATAACCCATATAGAGATTACCTATGTGGGATCTACTTTGGGCCCATGTTGGCAGCCTATATGGGACTGATTGTGTTTGCCCATGTCTGACACATATGGTTTGGCCAAGCGGGCCCCATATGTATTTCCCCATTCAGGGCCCATATAGAGATTACCTATGTGGGTACCACCTTGGGCCCATGTAGGCAGCCTATATAGGACTGATTGTGTTTGCCCATGTCTGACCCATATGGTTTATCAAAGTGGGCCCCATATATTTGCCCTATTCATAACCCATATAGAGATTACCTATGTGGGTACTACCTTGGGCTCATGTTGGCAGCCTATATAGGACTGATTGTGTTTGCCCATGTCTGACCCATATGTTTTATCAAAGTGGGCCCCATATCTTTTCCCCATTCATAACCCATATAGAGATTACCTATGTGGGCACTACCTTGGGCCCATGTAGGCAGCCTATATGGGACTGATTGTGTTTGCCAATGTCTAACCCATTTGATAAACCCGAATGGGCCCCATTTGTGTTGCCCATTTTGAGCCCATGCACTCATTTCCCATTAGTGACCCAACTCGGACCCACATGGGGAGCCCACCTGTTTTTGCCCATGTGGGACTTACTTAGCTGACCCAAGTGGGCCCCAGATAAGATGCCCATTTTGGGACCATGCCCACTTGGTACCCACGTAGCCCAAGCATAAACCATGTGGGGCCCACATATACATGTTGGCTGGGTTATGACCCATGAACTGCATTTCTGTCAGTGCGTGACTACAGCTCGTTCATAAACAACGTTTTTTTTTATTTATCCATTTCATACAATCCGTCTTCATTTAGCAAGTGCACTTGTGCAAAAACATTTTTCAAGTTCAACATTTTTGTTTTTGTTGTTGCTGATAAAACAGATTCGCTGAGACTAAAAATAAAAGACATGCATTTGTTTGTGTGTTTCTTTTGTAAAAGTTTCCCCGGATATACTTTCCTATTTAATGCACACTTTTCCTTTCAAATTGTATTATCAGCATTACAATTTGAGTAAATGTATCCGTGTAAAATGTAAGTGATGATGCCACCCTTCTAGAACAATGTGCATTTACGTTTTAATTTATTGTAACATATTTAATCACATGGAATTACAGTGTAATTAGTGTTAGCTCACAATTTTTACCTTATTCAGTGCATTAGGTGAGGTGAACTGATAATATTAGTGATTCTCATTTCTTTATCAAAACACTAAAACTGGTACAGTTTAGGAGAGAAATTTGATATTTTTTAATCTCTCTATGCATCTCATGGTGTGTGATGCTGAACTATCATGTTTGTGAGTTTCTACAGGTTCTTTGCACAGTTATGAACAATTATATTTTATGTGCAACAATACCATGCTCAATAACAAGTGGCCTTAGGCCTACGCCTAATTTTAAATGTATATATTTTTTTCAAACAATGTGATTTAAATGGTGATGAGTGTACTGTTGTGATGTATTTTAAAAAGATGGATGATATTCTTCAATCTTTCTGACAAAGAACAAAAGATAATGTAAATTACAGTATGTACAATGCTTTTTTTTTACTTTATTAATTGTAGTGCAGAGTGTTTATTATAAGGGAGTAGAATCGGCGGCTCAGTATCACTACTCATGAGTACTTTTAAATAATCTACTTTTTTACTCTTACTCAAGTAGTTTTTTTGGACAAGTACTTTTTACTCTACTCACACTACATTTTTTGGAATGTAATGGTACTTTAACTTGCGGATGTTTTTTCAGTAGTCTATCCACCACTGATCTTAGTTTATGTCCATTTCAACATTTAATAATACATTATTAAAATCAAAAGTTGTGTTTGTTAACATCATTTAATGCACTGTGAACCATCATGAACAATGAATCACTATTTTTATTAACTAATATTAACAAGCTTAATAGATTATTTAACAGTATTGCTCATTGTTATTTATAGGCTATTTGTTAGTTCACAAATATAATATATGTTCTTTTCTTACAAATGAACATGAAAAGTACCCAATTAAGACTGAACCTGGTCATTGGTAATTTAATGGAAAAGTGTTAACATTTCTTCTGACGTCTAAGATCTCTTTTTAATTTCTCTAATTGTCTCTGTTTCTCAGATTCCACTGGAAACTGACTTTTTTATCAGCCTTTAGAATCTGTCCACTGAAAGTGAGAAATGCATGTGCTGTTGGTAAAAGTGACGCGGAGAGTGCCAATACGTGAGTTGGGAGTGAGAACGTGTTGGATTGTAAGTGGAAATGCTCTTGCATTATATAATATCTTAGGTACATGTCCGTTTTTATCAAGGAAATAGTTTCTTTCTTGTCAAACCTTCAGAACATTTGGAATATATGCAACGCGACCCATGAGATTATTGTATGGCATGTTTTCACTCTTTTTTTAAAGACCCCCTTGTGGTGAAAATCTGCTTTAATGTTGTTTATATGTCTATGTGGTGTTTTTAAAATGCTTAAAGACAAACCATGTGCAAATTCATAAGTGAAAAAAAAAAACAGTCTCAAAAATGCGGTTTGAAATCACAGTTTTTTCTGACGCCACAAACTAAACTACTTTGTAAGCAATCAGGTCAACATGCCGACGGGATCTAGCAGGTTATCCTGGTATATTTTTCTGTTGAACCCTAACCCTACATTTAGCAATATAGAGGGTGAATTATGTATATGATGTATAATTCACTCTTCCACTTCTTTTTCTGAATCAGTTTCTGGTTTAAACATAAATGGGCGAATTAAACCAGTATTTTCACTTGCTATAGTGCAGCGTTTACTACAGTAAAGTTGAGCGAGTGGATCTCTGTAAGTGGGATTCACTGTAGAGTCAAATGACATCCAGCAAACTGAGCTGGTGTGAGTGAGTGGAGGCGGGGCTAATTAGCATATTCATGAATCTGCATATACTAAATGAAGCAAGGGTGTATAGTTACATTCAAGCTATTTTAAGACATGAATACATTTTTTTCACATGAAAAACGTTATATATGTCATTTTGGGGATCAAAGATGAGTTTTAAGGGATAAAATGATTGACTACAGGGGGACTTTAAAGCTTGAAGAAGGTCACCATTTACTTCTATTTAAATGGACAAATGAACAGTTTTTTTGTTATTTCTCCTTTTGTGTTTCGAAAAACTAATGTAATAATAATGATGTAACAACATCAGAGTGAGTAAATCACTGATTGTTCATTTTTGTGTGAACTATCCAGTAGACAATCACAGAAAAATAAGTTGTGAAGGAGTAAATAAAGTACAAGTGAATGAAAGCCATCATATGTAAATAATTATGGAATATGGCAGTGTTTTACATGAGTAGTTCATTTTATGTTTTTGAAATCATCCGAGTTTTCATGAATGTAGCACAACTTTTTTATTCTTCTAAGCATCTGACTATTGTTGGATTGGATGATGTTATCTGAACTTTGAATTGACACCATTAGTGCTATAGTATTGGTATAGTTTTTTTGTTTGTTTGCACTTGCACTGACTCAACTTTAGTACTTACAGTAATGTGGTATGATATCATATCGTGTTGTGCTTTGTAAGTAAAATTTACTTCTGTTTGTATTATTCTTTTTTGTACGTCATTTGGATAAAATAATTTGTTAAATGAATAAATGTTCATTTAACCCTTATGTGCTGTTGGGGATGTTTTCATCCACTATGGGGTATTTTTGAGTCTTAATTCGGCCATAACTTTCTCTGTGTTTCAGCAAATGGAATGATTTTTGGTGATAAATCTTATTTTGACACATATTTTGGAAAAATGCTTTGAAATTTTTCAAAAACTCAACAGTACACTGAGGGGAAATTCACTACCCTTTCGTTATGTTTGTGGCTGAAAACAGCCACTACATTGAACTGCTGTAAAAATGTATCAGATATTTTTTTTTCTATTTTTTTTGCATTAATCTATTAATCAACCTCAGTCCTGCTTAAAACTACTAAATGTTTAAAAAAAAAATCATGATTTTAACTCTTTAATTGCCAAATTCGTAAATGATGTCACTGATTTGGGAAAAAACACACAAAATGACTGATTTTCAATATAAAATGTGATTGTGGACTGGATTTTTTTTACCTTTTATCACAGTCTTGGACATGTCAAAGATTAGAAACAACATTGGTTTTGATGCATTGTTAGTTTTTGTGCAGCATCAGATTTGAACTTTTTCTCCCTCATTTACTGTTCGTGGCTGTTTTTGCCCCATTGACTTCCATTATAACCACATTTTTTGATTGCAAAGCCATGACACCATATAATCATGCATTTTTGATTGTTGGTGGTTTTCCCTGTTGGGAAGAGGTAAAATTTGTAATTTTTACTGTTGATAACCAGATGGCACCATTAACCCTTTAGATGCCCATCTGTGCAAAAAAAAGCTTAGTCTCTGGCTTTTACATGGAGTTATATGGAGTTTATATGGAGTATAATAGCATAATAAAGTGTGTGTGTGTGTGTGTGTGTGTGTGTGTGTGTGTGTGTGTGTGTGTGTGTGTGAACTCACCTTGATGCGTCTGAGAAAATCAAAATATGCACCTGAGCTCTCAGAACTACATGGAGTAAACAAAAACAAAGTAGGTGTATTTATGCATCTGCTGCCACCACAGACTCAGGAGAGTCAGATCCTCTCTAGCTTCCACTGAAGGCGAGGAGGATTCGGAGGATCCTGGATCTGGGTGGATTGGGAGAAACGGCGAAGTGTGGTTTTCCACCAACGTGGAGACAACTCCCTTTCTTCAGCCTGCCAGAGGCGTGACTCCAGGGCCGACGCGCTATGCCATCGCAAGGAATAGTCATACATGTTTGTTTGACTGTACAAACATGTATGTGTTGACGCAAGTCATGCTGACAATGAGGTCAATCATCTCCGAGGGAGTAGTATTAACATATATTTGTGTCACTTTTGATTGATTTATGACCCTGTTTGATTGATTTATGACCCTTGTCACTAGTGATTGACAGGGAACCCATGTGTTACTCAAACTGACTGGTCAGTGGGTGTCAATTGTTTTTACAGGGGGAACGTCTGTATGGGGGAAACAGTTGCTGATTGTATTTTCCTTTGATTGTTGGGGGTGAAATTCACCCATGATGATATGTTGACACCCTGAGTGTCAAAATCATTGTTGTTTGATCAATAAAGTAGCCTATATGTTAACTGAGTCAAAGTATTTGAGTCAAGACATTCAGGAAAACCATTACCCCTACACCACACTGGTTATATTCATTAAAATAACATGTCAAGTCAAGTCAAGTCATCTTCATTTATATAGCGCTTTTAACAATGTAGATTGTCTCAAAGCAGCTTTACAGAGATAAGCGTATAATTTAAGGTAACAGAGATTGTTTCGGCTTTACAGCAGAGTTAAGTTATTTCCATCTAAAGTTAGTTTTAATTGATTTGGTTCCGTCGCAATGATCATTTGTTATTAAATTAGGGGCCGCTAAGACGACACCATTCTCTCTACACAGACTTTAAACGCGAACCTGTGAGAAACGCTGATGGCGGTCACATGCGCATTTAGAATGGGTTCTATAGTTATGTGCGTTAGAATATACGCAGGTTTGGAATTCCCTACAAGCCAAGCCTAAACAAAATACTTGTCTTTCCTTATAAATTTTGATAAGGAATTTTATTTTATTTGTTGCTTTGTGGTAGGACCGCGAGACGAATTTTCCCGACAACGCCTTATCTGTAGAGTGGTAGTGGGATCCTCCATAGGGAGAGACTAGTTGGCACTTCAGCACTGCGTTGTCATCGGTCCAGGCGAAGGTCCTTCGTCAGATCTGGATACGGCCTGGATCCGGCAGGCTGCAGGAAAAACCTTGGGATAAACACAGACACTAAAATTAGCGTAGATGCCATTCTTCTCATGATGTAACGAGTACATCAGGATTTTTGGGAAGTGTTCCCGGTTCTGGCTGACCTAATCTATGCAGCATAACATTAAATTATAGAAGTTTATAATGTATTATGTGAAAGCTAGGTCAAAGAGATGTGTCATGTGTCCATGTCTGGGGATGTCAAAGTCAAGTCTTTGTCTTTTACAGTTTTTCTCGATTGTTTACACACATTTTCTGAAAGCATGCCTCATATTCTCAGAACTCTACACACAAATCCAAAAACACACACACAATGGGCAAAACCCCTCAATTCTCCTGCAAAATGAAACTTTACATTCAAAACAATGTTATTTCTTCTCAAAATGGTATTTTGTTTTCAAATGACACACACAAACCATCATATGAATAGACATTTATAAGAACCAGTTGAACACTGATGTGCTCAATGTAAAACACTATGATGAATGGAAAACACTTCTTCTCCATTCATCATAATGACTTAGGCCTTTTTTTGTTCAGTGTTACACTTACTACAGACAGTACATACATAAGTGTGTTGTAAAATATTTGAGAATATTGTTTTTATACTCAGAACACACAAATACACGGTAACAAATATATTTTATTTTTCCCACAAAAACAATGTACACAGTGTACATCCCAACCAACACAAAGCTGCACATACAGTGGTCTACATACAAAACAACAGAAGAATTGACTGTATATATAATATTGACTTATATATATATAAAATCCAATGTTGGCATCCATTGCTCCATTGAAGAGCTCACCTGTTGCCCTTTTATGCTAAAGCTCTGATTGCTAATTGTAAAACTGTGTGATGGGTGTTTGCTCATGTGATGAGTCAGTGTGCATATTTGAATGGCAGTGTGTTCCTTGAGAAAACAAGAGATTTTCTGCATGAAAATTGTGCCAAAAGCAGAGAATTGTGTGTAGTGTTTTGAAAAAAGTGTGTTTTAGAACTGCAATTTGAGTGTAAAGCAGGAATTGTGCTTGTAGTTTAGCAGAATTGGTTCAGGGGGTTGGTGAATGAGTTACATGTTGTGGTCATTGAGTCTCAAGTACCAGAAAATGTAAACAATCGAGAAAAACTGTAATTGGGAGTTTAGTGCATTTAAAATCACAAGCAATTAAAAAATTAAGACCACCACATTTAGACTAGCTTGGGCATTAAGAACCATGGAACATTCTTCTTACAAAGACAGTGCTTGATCCAATTAATTTTAAACATATTATTAATGGTTTCAAAATCTAAAGCATTTAACCTCCTTCAAATACACTTCTAATTATGGTTTTCCTTTTAACATACTCTGTTTTGCCTCTCCAGATAAATTTAAATATAATTTTGTCAATTGCTGTACACATTTTAGAATCTACATTAAGAGTTTATGCAGGATATATAAATCTGGAGATCCCTTCAGCCTTGGAAATCAAAACACGACCTTGAATAGATACATTTCTTTGGAGCCAACAGTTAAAAATATTTCTTGTTTTTTGTAGTCTTTGTGAAAAAAATTCTGTAATTCTCCCTGAGGCTGATTTGCTAATACCCGAGTATCTGACTACCTGTTCACCTGTATTCCAGATATACTAGAATCATTCAGATGGTGAACAGCCATAATCTCACTCTTAGACTGGTTCACTGATAGACCAGAGGCATCAGAGAACAGTTCAAGTGCCTCTAGAATAACAGGGACCTGATCTTTGTTATTCAGAAATAAACAAGTATCATCGGCGAGTTGACTAATAGTTAAAGTGAAATCACCTATCTTTAATTTGAGAGCAATGAACAGTGTAAAGATGTAAAGTTTCAGATACTAAACACATATATATCTTAATGGCCTTCAAAGAAGGAAGATGTTTTGTGTTCCTATAAATGTAGTTACAACATCTACCAGCAGGGGCAAACAGGCCGTTCAATACTATCCAGAAGAGAAAACAATACACACATGAGCCACTTTTGTGTGTTTCATATACTATTAAAATTCTCAAAATTTTCAAAAGTGTTATGAATGTGTCATGAAATTTCACTGGAGCTTCTAGTGATGATGATCAGATCGAATCTGAATCAATATCAGAAACAGGATTAGGCCTCGATCACATAACATAGGAATATATTGAACAGTGAAAATACACTTCCCAAAAAACTGAAGTTTTCACATATCAGTTTTTAAGGCCTTTAACACTGTAAAATAACATGTTGTTTTCCATGTTCAGCCACTAGTTGGCGCTCCAGCCGGGTCTTTAGGAGGGACGTACTGTCTGTACACCATTAAACTGAGTTCAAATGACTGAATCTGAAATTCAAAAATGATTATGTTTCATGTATTGGTCATAAACTGCTGATAAATATGAAATGTCCCATGATGATCAGCTCTCTGTGAGATCTTTGACCTTTTGACCTTTAGTCTAAATCATTCACAGTGACATCCAGGATCACAATAAACACAGCTTCTACATTCTTTATAAATGTTATATATCAAGATAATATGACAGAATATGATATATTAAGCAGATCTGAATGTCATAGTTCAGTATTGAAAACACAGTTTCCACTGCATTGGTCAGTTTCTGCTCTAGTTTTCACACTTCATCTCTCTCACACACACGTTCACATGCATTAAAGCAGAAGTATCTGCAGCTTGTTGACACTTTTAGCTCCTGACAGCTTCAGATTCATGTGACACTGTTTATTAATGTTTGTTTTATCAGAAGCGCATTAAACCGCAGCGTTTACGGTTAAAGTGTTTCTACACCTACAGTTTTTATCTCTCATCAGCTCTTAGTTGATCACTTGCTTTTATATTTGCACAGAAACGCATGTTTTGTTGATGTAAATCGTTCAGAATGCTGTATTGAACTCTGTTTACTGTAAAGCTGTGGTTAGTCAGTTGACTGATGAAGCTGATGCCTGTGGTTTAGTTCAGTGTGGTTTGTCTGCACTGACTCAACCCAAAGACACAACTGATTCAGGAACAGCTGATAAAAAGACTGGAGAGACTTGATCAGGCCAAACACCTGTGGATCACAGGGTTCAACAGAGATGAATGCTGAAATGTGTTAAAATAGTCATGATGAGAGATAAAGATCAAGCTAAGAGCAGAGTGGAAAATAAACTGAAGAGACTAAAGTTCACACATTTATTTTGTGCGACCGTGATGCGATTGTGGTCAGAGTTTCTGCTTCACAGCTTCACACTCGTTGTTTTTGTCCCTCTTCAGTGGTCGACAACATCTTCCTAGAACTGTTTTAGGGTGTTTTCAACAGAAACAACTGCAGCCATGATGAGATTAAAGTTTGTCACCTTTTAAAAGACATTTATAAAGTTTTAAAATGAATTCACTGAATATTACACCAATTCATTCTTCATTTTTCTTAATGGCCTTGTAATTTCGAGCATTTATTTTTAAGTTTCTGATAAATGAATACATTTAAATAAAGGCACAATCCAGAAGCAATATGAAGTGATTTTGTTTTATATCATAAAAAGCAGTGTATGTTATTGTCAGTTGGATATTGTGTATAGATCTGAGGACTGTTCCATAAAATAAGAACACAAGCCAGGCTTATTTTGGTTATTCAGACTTATTGTCGGTGGATTCTGTTTCATAAAGCAAACTTTAAATAGTTCAAACTCAGTTACTCTGGTAACTTATGCTGGGAAATAGCTTGATCGAGACAGCTCTTTCATGCAGGTTTGCACTGCACAACATCAGGAAGATCAGGCCTTTCCTAACTGAGCATGCAACACAACTTCTCGTCCAGGCCCTGGTCATATTTGATTACTGCAATGCTCTTCTGGCTGGACGTCCATCATGTGCAACTAAACCTCTACAAATGATTCCGAACTCTGCAGCTCGTCTCGTCTCACGTCACTCCTCTGTTCATCTCACTGCACTGGCTACCTCTCTCTGCTCGCATCAAGTTCAAGGCAGTGACGCTTGCTTACAGATCTATCACAGGCTCAGCTCCCTCCTACTTTCACTCACTCCTACGAGTCTACATCCCTACCCTCATCCGGAATGCAGAATCCCTGACAACATTCAAAAGACAATCTCATCTCTTCTGTGAGTACTTAACCTCTTCACAAAAAAAAAAAAACATTCATTTTCTTTTCCTGTAATCCTCCCTTATCTGGCTTATGCTACTATGAGCAATGCCTGAATTTTGTATTTTGAGCACTTCTTGCATTGTTTTTACCTCTTCATGATGATCACTTGCTTTAGTCCTCATTTGTAAGTTGCTTTGGGTAAAGGCGTCTGCTAAATGACTAAATGTAAATGTAAACTCACCTGGTCCAGGGCAGGCTAACTGTCAGGCTATGCCTGAGTTGTTACACCGTTCCTCTAACACTGACCGACAGGAACACAAAGATATTACCACTGACACTCTCGCATACCATTATTTGACTTTATTAACCACTATCAGTCCAAAAATAAATATACAGTACATAGAAAATCATCTTAAATAAGGCTACAATGATAAATGATACAATATGGACCTACAAATGTGTTCAATTATATTGTATATGAAATATTTATGTTAACGTCGTTATATATATTAACATAAACAATTGATGTTATACATTATTGAACACGTTTGTAGGTCTTTTTATCATTTATCATTGTATAATAAATTTTAACCACGCTAAGTTCGTCAGCCTTAGGAAGGTAAAAAAAAATTGTTTTCTTTGACAGCATCTCATCTCTAAGGTCCTTTTTATTAATTGTGAGAGGCAGTTTTACCATTAATTGACATGGCATCTGAAGCAATGGCACATGTCCCAATGGAACATGTCGCTTAATGACACATCCGGTGGCACATCACAGTGGCATGTGTCACTGACATTGTCGCGAAACCTGACACTGATTTGAAGCTTGTGACATAAAAACGCGCACATCAACCAATCACATGTTTAGCGTTCATGTAAACACTATTCAGATTCATCAGTCGGAATAAATTCAGTCTGATTGAAACTAAAATTGTGCATGTAAACATGGCCTGTCCGTGACAGAACTGAGTGAGGAAATGTGGCTCTGGCATCTAAGTCTGTTAAGTTGATCTTATGCTGATGGCTGTAATTTCCTCGTTATGGCGTAGTGGGTATATCGTTCCCCATAGTGTCCTCTAGGGAGGGCGCAGTGTCTCATTCCCCTTCGAGGGAACCATTGTGACATGCGCAACCTGAAATGATTTTCTATTTTGTAATTGACTCCCTGATCAGTGCCCTGACTACTGAATAGGGAGCTGATTGAGATGCGTCTAGCAGTTGTACATTGCAATGCATTGTGGGATTGAATTAGTCCACTAGATACATCCTCTATGGTTTAAACATTTAGGCTATGAAACAATATTCACATTTTGCTTATGTTATCATTTAATATTTTGGGCATCAATTTTTTTTAATGAGATTTTCCTCACCCACCCGACAAACACTGTATGTCAGTACAGTGGTGTCAAATGTACATTCTCAAATGTTTAAACTGGGTTTATTAAAATGTTGTTTGTCCTCTCTCTTTTCAGTATTCATTGCCATCTAATCCTGATTGAAGAATTGAGCTCCAACCCCAGTTAAGCAGACCTGAACTGAATCAGCAGAATCTACAGACAGCCTGAGCTACACTCTGCAGGACATTGATCCTCTATGACCAGGACTGGACACCACTGTTGTAAGTGATCGATCTAGCAGTTCATTCTGGATCTCTGAATTGTCATGTTCAGAACATATTGATGGACATGACTCAGAACTGGCCCTCGAGGACCACTGTCCTCCAGACTTTAGCACCAACCCTGGTCCAGCACGCCTGGACAAGCTGATCGAGCTCTTTTGGTTAACTGACTAGAAAGTCACAAGCAGGTGAGATTGATCAAGTCTGGACATAAACTCTGCAAGACAGTGCACTTCAAGGACCAGAGATGAGAACTCCTGACATACTGAGTCAATAATAACTGATGAAAAATGAATACATTTTCATTTAGATTTATGCAATATTTGACTAATAGTCTCTCCTTTTCTCTGTTTTGATTGTGTCAACCACATATAAATAAATAAATAAACAAATAAATAAATAAATTAGCAATAAATTACTTTGTCAAATTAACCCTCATGTGGTGTTCAAAACCCTATAACACCTGTGGTGTTCCCGGTCAAAAATGACAGGCCCATAAAAAAAAGCTTATAAATCACTCATTATACCATATTTTCACCCAATCTTGGATTCAATCTTTTTGTCAACATGTTCTCTTTTAATTAGGACTGGTTTTATATTTTGATTTGCATCTGAATAATCATAGGCCTCATTTATTTGAGAGTAGGCATTTCATTTTTTGAGTAATTTTTTTTAAAATTTTTGAATAATTTTGGAAATATTAAATAAAATCTGAAGAAAATTGGTATTGTTGATCACACTAGTCTACTCTAATGTTTCACCTGGAATTTTGTTTTGAAACTTTTGTTTTGTAAAAAATATGGCACATAGTCACACTTGTGGTGTTCCCGGTCAAAAATGACCGGCCTATAAAAAATAGCTTATAAATCACTCATTATACCATATTTTCACCCAATCTTGGATTCAATCTTTTTGTCAACTTGTTCTCTTTCAATTAGGACTGGTTTTATATTTCTGTTTGCATCTGATTAATCATGGGCCTCATTTATCTGAGAGTAGGCATCTCATTTTTTGAGTAAAAAACAAATAATGTATGAGTAAATTTGGAAATATGAAAAAAGAAATATGAAAAAAATGGCTACTGTTGATCACACTAGTCTACTCTAATATTTCACCAGGAATTTTGTTTTGAAACTTTTGTTTTGTAAAAAATATGGCACATAGTCACACTTGTGGTGTTCCCGGTCAAAAATGATCGGCCTATAAAAAATAGCTTATAAATCACTCATTATACCATATTTTCACCCAATCTTGGATTCAATCTTTTTGTCCACTTGTTCTCTTTCAATTAGGACTGGTTTTATATTTATATTTGCATCTGATTATTCATAGGCCTCATTTATTTGATAGTAGGCATCTAATTTTTTGAGTAAAAAACAAAACATTTTTGAATAATTTTGGAAAAATTAAATAAAATCTGAAGAAAATTGGCACTGTTGATCACACTAGTCTACTTTAATGTTTCACAAGGAATTTTGTTTTGAAAAACTTTTATTTTGTACAAAATGGCACAGAGTTACTCTTGTGGTGTTCCACTGGGCCATTGAGGGCCATTGTTTCAGTTGGCCATTGAAAGTGAATGGGAGAGACATGTGTTAGAAATCCATGAGGAATATCATTAGATCTGAGTGATGGATTATGGTGAGTTTGGGCTCTTTTTAATCTTAACAATCTCATGTAAATAGTGATGTGCCATTTTCCACAATTTCTGCATGCTTCATTGAGTTATGAGTTAAAACGCGACATAAGTGCTAGGCTACATCTATATTCAAGGCTCTGTGTGCGCCTGTTGGGGTTTGTGTGTTACAACTCCATTAGGAATATCTTTAGATCTGAGTGATGGATTATGCTGAGTTTGGGCTGTTTTTAATCATGATAGTCCGCTGAAAATAATGATGTACAGTTTTCTACGATCTGTGCATGCTTCGTGAAGTTATGAGCGAAAACCAAACGTGAGTGCTTCATGAGTATATACTTGGCTAGGTGCGTCTGTGGTATTTTCTGTGTTAGAACGCCATGAGGAATATCTTTAGATCTGATTGATGGAATATATTGAGTTTGGGCTCTTTTTAATCGTGAGCTCCTGCTGTAAATACCGATGTGCCACTTTTCATGATCGATGTATGTTTCATGAAGATACGAGTAAAAAGGCCAAGTCTAAGCTACCTTGGTTGGCTACGTGAGTCTGTGCGTCTGTGGTATTTTTTTGTGTTAGAACTCCATGAGGAATATCTTTAGTTATGAGTGATGGATTATGTTAATTGTGTTTATGTTAAATGATCATTTTAATTGTAAGCATCTGCTGTAAATAATGATGTGTCATTTTCCACAATCGGAGCATGTTTCATGAAGTTACGAGCGGAAATGTGTCTAAAATTCAGAATCCATACATGGTTTACACATGGGTCTCTTGAAAGGCTTCTTTTAGAAAAACCTCGCTCAAGTTTAGTAAAAAGCCTGAAACAATTATGCTTGTTGTATTTTACTCATTGAGACCTTTCAAATGACATATGACACAGGACTATCTGAGCTGTATGATGTATTTGACATATTGCTGAATGTAATACAAAAAAGTAGTTTATAAATTATGATTTTTTTTTTCTTCTAATTATCAGCAAATAACTCGGCACTACTTAGGAGTTTATCAAATTGGCTACATTCATTGTAAATTTCAGACTCTAAGCTTTCAAATGACACCTATTTTAAGTTGATCAAGGTAATAGTTTTGAAAAATATTATGATTTTTTATTTCGCAGCTAGGTGGCGCTTGCAAGGGGGTACACTCAGTTTTAGAGTGATAACTCAGCAGTCGTTAGGAGTTGATCAAAGTGATTAGATGCATTAAAAAGCTGAGATTCTAAGCTTTAAAATGATACATATTTTGTGTTGTTCCATTCATTGGATGCATTGGTCTCTCCCATTCACTTTCAATGGCCCATTGAAACAATGGCCCACAATGGCCCTCAATGGCCCAGTGGAACACCACAAGTGTAACTCTGTGCCATATTGTACAAAATAAAAGGTTTTCAAAACAAAATTCCTGGTAAAAAATTAAAGTAGACTAGTGTGATCAACAGTGCCAATTTTCTTCAGATTTTATTTAAAATTTCCAAAATTATTCAAAAATAATGTTTTTTTTACTAAAAAAATTAGATGCCTACTCTCAAATAAATGAGGCCTACGATTAATCAGATGCAAATATAAATATAAAACCAGTCCTAATTGAAAGAGAACAAGTTGACAAAAAGATCCAATATTGGGTGATAATATAGCATAACAAGTGATTTATAAGCTATTTTGTGTAGGCTCGTCATTTTTGACCGGGAACACCACAAGTGTGACTCTGTGTCATTTTGTACAAAATAAAAGCATTTCAAAAGAAATGTCCTGGTTAAACATTAAAGTAGACTAGTGTGATCAACAGTGCAATTTTATTTTCATATTTTTCTCAATATTGCCAAAATTATTAACAAATAATGCTTTTTTCACTCAAAAACTGAGGTGCATAAGCTCGGATAAATGACTCCTACAATTAAACTGTTTGAAAATTGAATACAAAACCAGTCCTAATTGAAAGAAAACAAGTTGATAAAAAGATTGAATCCAATTTTTGGGGATAATATAGCATAACGAGGGATTTATAAGCTATTTTGTGTAGGCCTGTCATTTTTGACCGCGAACACCATAGGTGTAACAAGGTGAAAAAAACAACACAAAAAAAGTAAAAAAAATAAAATAAAATTTTGGACAAGTTGTTATAGTCTCTGTGAACAAAGTCACTAAGTTTCAGTTCAATGCGATAACATTAACTAGTATTTTCAGGAAAAAGAAAATCTTCTCCAGTCAAAAATGACATGAACACCACATGAGGGTTAAAACAATAATTGCAATAATATTTCAGAATATTATTCTTTTTAATGTATTTTTTATCAAATGCAGCTTTGATGAGCAGAAGGGACTACTTTCAAAATCATTCTTTTTTAAATCTTTCTAACTCAAAACTTTTGAACTATAATGTACTGTATATTTTCATTTTATTTTAAATGACTGTGAATAAATTAAATTATTTGAAACATATAACTTCTAATTTGTTATTTCTACTTTCAACAACTGCAATTAATTTGCATGTATTGTGGCAAAAGCAAAGTAGAACCACACTATTCTTGTTGTTTGTTAAGAGCACAGGTATATTCCCACACATCTGTGTATTGTCCACAGTATGCCCCTTTTCCCAGTGTACCCACAGTGCCCACAATGTGGGCTTGCTGTGGGCCCATAATTGGCCCAAAAGAGAGCCCCATCTGCTTAATGTGGGACAGCCCACAGTCACACTGGGCTGCCCCACCTGGATCCCATAGTATGGGTAGTCTGCTTATTCCAATATAAGAAGTTATTAACAATATAATTTGGTTATAATTTGGAAAATTATTTAGAGATGGCAAGAGAAGAATTTTTTGTTGTTGTTGTTGTTGAAATTGCTAGTTAACTTTTTTTTTTTGTCCTTGTTATGAGAGTTTTGATTATTAGATTATGTACATTGTTTGTTTTTAGTAGTTTATTACTTTGAGCAAAATAGAAAAATGGTCAACACATTTCTTAAGTATGCACCCCCGTGTCCCAATGCCTTCTATGAAGAATATATATTTCTATATATATTTTATAATAAAATATATTAAAAAGAAATAGCCTGTTAAAACATCTGATCTAGCCTTTCAATGTTCATATCCAGTGTGAAATAATGACTTTTTTGGGGGATACATTTTGATAAAAAAATAAATAAATAAAAATCTCTCTCTGAGGATTTAGGTATTTTGAGTGTTTAGGATTTTTTTCTTTTTCTTTTACAAAATATACTACGGGCTGCATCGGTGGAAATGTATAACATTTAAAAAAAAGTAGGCTATTGTCCGGACCTCCGCTGTACGGGAAAGAAATATAGAGACCGGACCTTTTGGAACTTTAATTGAATACCCCTGGTGTAGTAGGCAATTGAACTCTACACCAAGAACGTGAAATACGATGGCGACTGGCCATTCATTCATTCATTCATTCATTCATTCATTCATTCATTCATTCATTCGTTCATTCATTCATTCATTCATATGCAAACATCTGTATCGCCGTAGCAACAATTGATTAAACATGTTCAGTAGGTAAGAGCAGTGTATATTACTCAATAAATAAACATTCAAATAAGCAAAATAATTATGTGATCATAAGTGAGTGATCATAACAGAATGTGGTTCCACATTAAGTCAAAAGGGGGCGCTAAATCAGTAATCTGCATGAAGCGAGTCATGTTGCTGTTACACTACCATGAGAACCTCCAAAAAGTATTAGTCACTTAAATTATATTGAAATATTTGTTGCTTGCAAATATTCAAATTTAAGCAGACTACACTTATACAGTTGTATATTCTTCAAAGAACGAAGATGCTCTGTGTTCCCTGATAAGTGTAGTTACAACATCTACCAGCAGGGGCGAACAGGCCACATAACCACACCATGAGCAATGAAAATACACATGAAGACTTCAGTCCGTCTAAAGTTTTTGTTTAATATTAACATTTCTATCAGGCTCCTATGTATAGGTTTCTACCGAAGTACCGGCATTTCTAAATGGGCTGAGTCTGGGATTTAGTGAGTCTGAAGTGAAAGTATTTGATGATGAACGTATGCCTATACTATGTGCGGAGAGCATCACTCTCATTTATGACAGAGGTGGCTTTTAGAGGCTTTTGCATCGGAGGTGTTCATATGCTGTTAAAATCATCAAAATGTAACAATGAATGTCCTTGTATTTTTAAAGCACATTGTCATCATTTCCTGAATCAATTATTTCACTATGATAAACATTAAAGACATTAAAGACATCGGATTGAGCTGTTGAATAATAAATCTGTTGATATTCCTGATCAAACACACTGCAGATCACTGAATAATATACTGAGAGTTTTCACAGAAGCTTCTAGTGATGATGATCAGATTGAATCTGAATCAAAAATATGAACAGACTGTGATCACATATCTATATTTTTAACAGATTATTGAAATATTGAAAATTTAATATTGAAAAAATAAGTTTCCATATCAGTTTTTAAGTCCTTTAACGCTGTAAAATATCATGTTGTTTTCCATGTTCAGACAGCCACTAGTTGGCGCTCCAGCAGGGTCTTTAGGAGAGACGTACTGTCTGCACACCATTAAACTGAGTTCAAATGACTGAATATGAAGTTTAAAAATTATTCTGACATGTATATGGGTCATAAAATGCTGATAAGAATAATATCCAATGATCAGCTCCCTGTGTGAATGTTTTACCTATACTCTAAAATGAATCACACAGTGACATTCAGGATCACAATAAACATCAATATTCTAAATGTATGCAATATATGCTCTGTGGAGTTTCATTATGGTTTGTGGGAAGCAGCACAAACTGAACGAAACAGCAATTTTAACAGCTAAAGTACAATGAGAGACTTGATCAGGCCAAACATCTGAAACTCATGGGGTTCAACATCCATGAATGCAATGCTAAAATTGTCACGATGAGAGATAAATATCAAACTAAAACAAGGGATGAATATAGACTGACAAAGTTCACACATTTATTTTTGTGACTGTGTGCCTGTGGTCAGTTTTTTTTCTTCTTCTCAGCTTCACATTTCACACTCAACGTTTTTTTTTTCAACTCCATTGGTTAACATCTTTCTAGAACTGTTTAACTGTGTTTTTAACAGAAACACCTGCAGCCATGATTAAATTATATTTTTAAGTTTTGAATGTATTTAGTAAAAGTTTTAACTCTCTCATTTGATCATCCTTTCCACGTAGTAGTTGTATCAAATCATAAGTAATTCTATATTTATATTTATATTATATTTGTATTTATATTTATTTATATATATATATTTTTTTTGTGTGTGCTAATAATGGTCTAGAAGTGTTTGGGGGTATTTTTTATTAACAATTGTAATTAAAATAGAATCAAAAGATGCAGATGCAAAGGGATATTCATTTTGTATTAAATAATGAAACAAGTATGTCATTGGAATGTATTAATTCTGATGGCCAGGATATGTATCTTGATATGCAAAATATTTGATCAATCATGCAGCAAACTTGACTGCAAGATTTATAAAGACTAAAGATGATGTTCCATAAGTCACTTTGAATAAAAGTATCTGCTAAATGCATCAATGTAAAATCAGATCAACAATAATTAATACAAGGGAATTATATATTACAAAAGCATGTGTTGCATTTGGTTGGTGTTTGCAAACCTATAGCTATTTTGTCCTGGATGCCGGATCACAATAATGACACAGAAGAATAAATATGCATGTTGATTTGAATGTATTACAAAAGTTACATAAAACACAAATTAAAAAAATTTGAAGAATTTGAAATGTATATATTGCATATCAACATTTTACGCTTTAAAACAGGGTTCCTAAAATCTAATCCTGGAGGGCCACTATAAAGTTTAGTAAACTCACCTGAACAAGCTAATCAAGGTCTTCAGAGTTAGAAAATTGCAAGTATGTGAGTTTGATCAGGATCTGAACTAAACTGCAGGACGGTGGCCCTCCAGGACTGGATTTGAGGAACCCTGCTTAAAATATCACAGTGAGAGAAAGATGCTATAACTAACATGTTCAACCTGTAGGTGTCACATTATCAGGTTAATCTGTGCCAGCAGAGGCTTTACAGGTACACATTACTATTGACATGACAGAATATGAAAACAATACTTAACATACACTAAACACAAACACAATCACTGCTGAAAAGCCCTGGGCCTGGTTGCATGAAAGCCCTTAAGTTAAGAAAACACGGGTTGTGAGAAAGAAACCAAAGGGTCCACTTAAGTAACTTTAAGGATGTCACTAAGTATTTCCCTTAATTGCTTAAGTGTTCCCTTAAGTTATTTTATGCGTTGCAACAAAGTAATTAGTTACTGTTTCACCTTTAAAAAAAAATGAAATAATTTAACCTCAAGCACGATGGCTGATCTCATGGTCATTGAAGAGGAGGGAGTAGCCTACCTAGGCGCATTTTAAATTATTGAAATGTAAAAATAATTGAATAAATAAAAAAGTAAATACTTGCATCAGAATAAGTGTATTGTGATTGTCAAAACATTTGTTAACTAAACAGAATTTTATTAAGTTTAGTGACAACATGTTTAACAATGTTTAGGCCTACATGGTACAGTGACTGGTAGGCTACTGTTTTTATTATTGCTTGAAACAAATTTTAATTCAATTCTTGTGATTTGATCTTGATTCAATATCGATTCCTTTGTATAAATATTAGGTAGGCTACAGTAGATGCATATTAACATGCATTTTTCTCTAGAAAAAAATAAATAAAATATGTATAGGCTATATATATATATATATATATATATATATATATATATATATATATATATATATATATATATATGGCCTAATGCTGTAAACATACAGAGAGCCCAGCCTGTCAGCTGGTATTATTATTAAGGGTTAAAAATAACAATAAAAATAAAATAAAAATAATAAAATATTGTAATTGCAGTAATTTGTAAGAGGCAACTTCTCGCGTTGAGCACACGAATGCATGTGTCATTTATTTCAGAAGGTAAACACAGAAGAAGAAGAAGAAGAAGAAGAAGAAGAAGAAGAATGGCGCTGAAAAGCGTTCCACGTCATCACGCATTTAGAACATTTAAAGGGATCCCTGAACAGTCATGAAGAAAAACGCTAAGAACAAAGTATCAACAGTGTATAGAATTATGCTTAACAACAAAGGTGAATTATGTAGCCTACTGTATGTCACATTCACTACAATCTAATGCGGTTTTTATTATAACAACGTTATAAAATTAAAGTAAAATTTTTATAATATAGTGCACATATTTAGCTAAATACTCCTCTCTATAGCTAATTTTTCTTGCCAACTAACGTGCCGTAGCGGAGCCCTATAAAGGGACGTGGGGATGGAAAAAAAATTAGGATTGGAGATTTTTTTTTTTTTTATCTTTTGCGTTCCCTCGCAAAACGTTTGCGTTCCCCCGAGAAGCTTTGCCTTCCCTCGCAAAGATATTTGCGTTCCCACGCAAAACCTGTTGTTAGCCCGGACAAACACTTCCTGTTTAATGTCCCGTCGGCAGTGCTTCAGAGCTCCGTACGTTAATGGAGCGTTTTTAACTTGGACTCATATAAATATATATATATATAATGCGGTCAGTGCTTAACTCAAGGAGTTCAGTGAAGTTGTCAATATTCACATAGGCTATTCTTGAGCTAAATGTTGTTAAAACACAAAATACACCTATTTACAATCACAGTAACCTAGACAACGAGCTACAACCCAATTTTCCTCAAAACGAGCTGTATAATATAAATATGTCTCTAACCAGCCGATTGAGACAAGTCCAAATAGGGGTCCGTCTGCAAAGTGCAAATTCCAAAACCCTTCTGCAAATTTTATTAAACATATTCAATAGCTTCACGGTGACACACTGTACTGTCACCAAATTCAGTTCACACATCACTGCTCTGCTGCTGGTTATATTACTATACAGTTTGATAGAAAAGCATATTTTTTTATGATTATTCATTATGAAACAAAATCAATAACTTCACCCTTTTAAAAAAACAAAAAAACTCTACACTGTTATACAGTGTAATGCCATCAAATTCAGCATGCAAATATAATGCAAAAGCTAGATTGTAACTATTATGTTAGCTGTGTACAGTACCAATACAATTTGTGTAAATAGGCCTACTTATTTTTTATGTGCAATTACTTCCCAAACTAAGTGTTGTATAACCAACATTAGAGCAGTGATGTGTGAACGAATTTTGATGTGTTACAGTGAAGTTATTGAATATTTTTCATAATATAAAATGTGCAAAAGCAGTGTAGTATGACCAGTGGGACACCATTGATGTGTAAACTGAATTGGGTGGCACTACAGTTTGTAACATTGAAGTTAATGACTATTTTTGTAGTCACGTGTTTTAGGTTATATTGCACTTTGCAGACGGTCCCTTCGGACTTTCAGCCGCCTGCTCATAGAGATCCATTTTTTAGCCTATATTATAAAGCTCGTTTTGATGTGAAATTTGGTAGTAGCTCTACGTTACTGTGATTGTAAATAAGTATCATTTCTGTTTTAACAACTTTTAGCTCACGAGTTATTGATCCGGGAAGTTTGAATCTGTGACTATATATAACTCCACCTTTAGTTAAGCACTGACATTTCTTTATATTTGAGTGAAAGTTCAAACACTATGAAACGAAACCAAACATTTACAAGTAGCGCCAAAAAGGTATATTGCTTGAATTTAGTAATAAAATTGACATAATCTGAGAGCTGAGAATTTGTTTCATAGCAACAGTAACCGAGATGGTCCTCACTGCAGAACACGAAATCCAGGGGAAGTGTATCCAGTGTAATCCCACCTTACATATACCTAAACCTACCCATCTCCACCCCCTGATCCCTAAACCCACCCCTAAACCTACCAATCTCCACCCCTTAGATCTGGATCCAACTCCGCCCCCTGGATCTCGTGTACTGCAGTGAGGTGCTATACTGGAGTAACTCAAATATTTTAGTATAGCTGCGGTTGAAGCAAATGTTTGGTTTGCGATCCGTTATATTCTATTTACTGTGTGAGATGTTGGCTAGTCTCTATAGCAACCGCAGCTTCCACGTTGCCAAAAACTATCTCGAAATGCTTAGTATAAACACTTAGGTAAAGGTGACTGTTGAGACGTTTGTTGCAACGCTCTTAAAGAAATCCCTTGCTTCAGGGATTTTTCCTCCTCAGTGATGCCCTTACTTAAGAGGTCTCATGCAACCGGGGTTACCACATTAACATTCAACAACTCCCTTTTTTTAATGATATCAACAGGATTGTGTGAGAGTCAGATTTAATGAATATCATTATTTTAAGAATGATGACCATTGGTACAAAATCTTCAGTATTCCAATGTCTGTGTGTGATTCCTGGAATATAAAATGTGCATATACTAATATTCACACACAAAAAACATCCACACTAATACAGTAATTAATCTCATGTCCCTTATTTTATTGTATTCGGGCTCTAGAAATTTGGTAACCCTTAACCAGAATCACAGTTTGATCAAGAGTTTGATCAGCGTCTCATGGCGACTCCTGCATACACCACCTCCTCCTCTTGAACTCTCTGCAAGAAAACACAAATACACAGGAACTGACCATTAATCAGACAGACTAAAAACACATCTAGGGGCCCTATTATAAGGATCTAAACACATGGTCTCAAGTGTAGGACGCCAGCGCATTTAGGGCATCGAATCCACTTTTCTTAGTTTAACAAAGGGAAAATGGTTGTGCCCACAGCGCATGGTCTAAAAAGGTTGTCCCTATTCTCTTAATGAGTAATGAGTTTTTTTGGGGGTGCGTAAGATGCCATAAACCAATCAAAGTCTCATCTCCCATTCCCTTTAAAAGCCAGTTGCGCTCGCACCGTGGCGGATTAGCTATTTACAGGAATTTCCAAACTGAAAGACTGAACGCTACGTATCTGCTCATGCACAAGGTTAAAGCACAAGCAGACCATTTATGGGACAAAGTGACGCGCGTTGTGGACCCTCCTATAGGTGTATATTACTAACGTGCTCTTTAAAAAAAAAAAAAAAACAGGCCTATATATAGGCTATACGTTATTGACTTTAGACCAGATTTCAGCTGGTCAATGGCACAGTCTATTTCAGTTCCTCAAAATAGAAAAAGCGCCAACAATGCACCTAAACACAAGGCCCATGGGCGTACAAATGGGCGCAAATCCATTTGCTATTTTAACAACGTGGCGCAGGACGTAAAAATGATAACTGCCGGCCTGAAACTAGCAAAACACACTTGCGTCGTGCTTGCCGGGTGTATGATAGGGCCCTTAGTGTTTCTGATTTGATCTGATGTGTTGCTGTTGTGTGCGTGATAGACAATTACACACACACACAGAAGCACACATATCTGCTCTCACACACACAAATACAGTCATAAATGATCTTACCGACTTTTGTACTTTTCTTTTGTAGAAAGTTGGATCAGCATAAGTAATTTCTTCATTACGGGTCTCAACTGTTTCGACAATAATGAAAGATGACAAAACTGCAGTTGACAATTATTGTTGCATTTTCTTCATTCCCATATCATTTTAATTTTAATAACATTTATTTGTAAAGACGTATCAGCAGTAAGTAACACTTGCCCTCTTGGTCTGTTTTTCTGTGTTTCCTGCAGATCCAGAAGATCCCAACGGCAGTTACAATCATCAGAGATCCTGCAACAGCAGCAGAGATCAACACTATGTAAGATGAGAATAGGCCTTGATCTGTAATGGACAAAATGAGCCATTAGTGGGACTGAACTTTATGATTTTGTATTAATTGGTTGATATAAAGATTAATTTGTCACTCCATAGGACTATTTCAGTGAACTATAAAAAATAAAAGGTAACTAAAGATAATGGAAAAACTTAAATTAGATGGCTGCCCCAAAATGTCTACACTTTCCCTTACACATTTTAACCTAAATATTCATGACATGTTATTGGCCTTGTCTTAATATCATGGTTGACATGAAAGATCACTTTGGCAAAAATAGATTCACATAGAAAAGAAGCTTTTTGAATGCTTTATCACTATTTGATTCCCTGTTTTGTGGTTGCTTTATCACATCAAGCTAAGTTAGAGGATTGTGTTACTCCTGGACTTGAACTGGGATTAAAGCATGCACATCACAGAGCCTGGAACAAACAGAAACACATGACCAGCTTTCAGAGGCTTTGACTCAACGCACTAATATCACAGCTCATGTACCTTTAGCTGGATCTGTATTGAGATCCCCAGTTTGATTGAAGTTTGAATTGCTCACAGCACAGCTGGAACCACAATTTGAGCTCGATGATCTTTCTGGTGAAGAGAAACTTTGTGGAGTCACTAATAATGACAGATGTTACTGTGGCATTAGTCTCATCACACAGATTGCTGATTGTACCTATCCTGATCTTTATTTATTTAGAATGGAATTAAAGCAGTCAACAAAATGTGGATGTAAGTGTTGTTTGAAAATTCACCACTAGAGGACCCAAGAGGATGTAATGAGGGTGGAAAAATCATGTAGAGAAAAGTGACAGGGAGGGAGTGTTGAGAATTGAGAAGGAAATGTGCTGTCAGTCTCCATCTCTGTTATTTCCATGCTTAACTACGTCAGTGTCAATCATCAAAGAATAAATATCAATGACTACCCTTATGAAAAGAAAATATATTTCCCTATATGTATGATCAATATATTAAATGGTTTAACAGTATATTTGAAGTATACAATATATTGAATAATACATAAGGAATTGCCACACTTCATATATTGAAAAATATGTGAAAATATATTTACTAATATATCACAATGTATGTAATTTTATATTCAGTAATACACTTCACAATATATAGATATGTGATCAGATACTGCCTGTGTAATATATTCCCTCATATTTACTTATAAACACAGCATAAACACATATATAGAGAAATAAAACTCAGACATACCAGAAAAACTTTTAAATTCCAAAATAATACAACATTAAAACTAACAGATCTCCCCCTATATTAATATTGAGCAGAACATGTAAAATAACACTTAATCATGACGTTTGCTCTCCTTTAACATTCAGAAGCAAAGCATGTTGGTAACTAGAAATCTGTTGTAACTCATTCCATGCATGCGTGTATATGTGTGAACATACATTCATATATGTGCAATATATGTACACAATAAAGGATGCAATTTTGTGAATATTACATGTAATGCTATTTTTGTCTTCATTTATAAATATTTTATGTGTATAGCCACGGTTAATGCATGTATTGCGGTAAAATTGAAAAATATAAGCACTAGTTTCCCATATATGGAAATGTATTATGTAAATATCGCATTATATTTTGCAGTATATTCCCACATATTTTTGTTCCGTAAGGGTATGATATTATTTCAAAACAATAGTGATGTCAAATTACACTGTAATTTTCCACTTACCATAGACTGTAACATTGAAACTCTTGTATTTGGTCTCTCCACTGGTAAGTGAAAGATTATAAAGTCCAGAGTCTGAGGTTCTGGTGTTTGTGATGATTAGAGATCCGGTTTGATCCAGTTTCAGTCGGTCTCTGAATCTCCCATCAGGACCATCATATGTTGAGTTGGTTTGGGTCGAATTGATAATTTGAGCTATTCGAGTGCTTCCAAATGTCCACCGTATCCACGAATATTTCTGCACTTCAGTGATATCAGTGTTTAGAGTGACAGAATCTCCCTCCATCACTGACACTGACTTCACTTCATGTGTCACATCTATACAGAACAAACAGAAACATATTTTGTAACAGACTCCCAAATAAGTGTAGGCTATTAACAATTAAATAAACCCATATATTATAGATTTATTACTATTTAACCCTCACGTTGTGTTCGGGTCATTTATACGGAAGCCCTGAACCGCAACGTAAAAAAAAAAATATATATGTAAAAAAATAATAATAATATATGTCAAAAAAATATATATTATGTCAAAAAAATATATATATAATTATGTCAAAAAAAAAAAAAAAATGCTATCATTTCAAGATTAAAGTCGAAATGTTTTGAGAATAAAGTCTTCCGTAGAAGTTGTGTGTGCTTGCCGTTATTTCACATTGCCGCACAGGCATTCATGCGTGTGCGTGCGTGTGTGTGTGTACATACAAATGTATGTATGTACAGTGTGTAATGTATGTATTACATGTGTGTAAAGACATGCGCTTGTGAAGTCGAACTGCCGTCTATGACACCATACGTTCTGGATACATTTTAAGTGCATCATTCTGTATCCAATCATTTGGCCTGATCCCGTGATTTCCTCAAATATAATAACCACTGGTGGTTGAGGAAAGATTCCCTGAAATGATTGTAAAGTGCTTTTAGGCCTACAGTAGACATATGAAAGCGCTATATAAATGCCTCATTCATGCATTCATTCATTCATAAAGCTTGAAGCTTGAGCATTCATCATAATCTTGATCCAGTCTGACAGTATATTTTATAACTTCCTATAGCATAATGTCATGTTGGTAGACCTGTAGAATATCCCTTTGTTGAAAGCCCAGATAAAAGTAAAAAGCTATTATTTTGTGTAGATCCAGTTTACACACACACACACACACACACACACGCACGCACACGCATGAATGCCTGTGCGGCAATGTGAAATAACGGCAAGCACACACACAACTTCTACGGAAGACTTTAATCTCGAAACATTTCGACTTTAATCTCGAAACATTTGTAGGCCTAAAAGCGCTTTACAATCATTTCAGGGAATCTTTCCTCAACCACCAGTGGTTATTATATTTGAGGAAATCACGGGATCCGACCAAATGATTGGATACAGAATGATGCACTTAAAATGTATCCAGAACGTACGGTGTCTATTATAGACGGCAGTTCGACTTCACAAGCGCATTACACATAGGCTACATACACACACACGCACGCACACGCATGAATGCCTGTGCGGCAATGTGAAATAACGGCAAGCACACACACACAACTTCTACGGAAGACTTTATTCTCAAAACATTTCGACTTTAATCTCGAAACATTTCGACTTTAATCTCGAAATGATAGCATTTCTTTTTTTTTGACAATTTTTTTTGACATAAATATAGGCTATATATTTTTTGACATATATATATATATATATATATATATATATATATTTTTTTTTTTTTACATATATATATTTTTTTTTACAGATTTTTTTTTTTTTTTTTACGTTGCGGTTCAGGGCTTCCGTACATTTTGACTATGAGTTTGTTGATAATGACTAAACTTCATATATTCATTGTGTAGTCATGCCAAATAACAGTAGCCTATTATTATTACACAGCGTGTAAAATTATGTTGTTTTGTCTTTTTTAATCAATGTTATTTTGATATGACAGAAAAACTAAACCCCCCCATAACACTAGGCTATATTAAATTGTAGCATAAAAGCTAACATCAATTCTTTCAGTGCTTAAGTGTGATTTCATGAGTTCTTAATCTTTGAAAGTGGTGAAAGGTAAACAGATTACTATGGGTACAAATTTTACTTGCTGTCTCTGAAGGATGGGCTCTAGCACGAAACTCAGTTGAGTTAACAAAAGCTCTAAATACCCTCCTGAACTAATTCAACTTAGTTTTTAGAGATGACCAGCTTCTAGTCTGCCCTGTTGAGTTCGACATGACGAACATGTTTGGATGCTTAACTTGTTTGGACCTCCATTTATTGTAACTAAGAATAATAGCCCAAAATAACTATAACTAAAAATGACTAAACATTTTGGAAAATAAAGTTTTAAAATAAACTAGTAACTAAAATAGTAACTAAATCTAGGCTATATCATTAAAAATGTAGCCTATGCTAGGCCTATTTATATTTATAATATAAAAAGTATAAAAATATATAAATTTTAAAACGTAATTAGCCTACTCAAAGGCCCCAACATTAATAACTACACTTATTTGTTGAAGTGCTGAAAAAAATGTCAGAGAAATGTAAATTTTAATGGAAATAACAGTAAAGAGGCTGACTGGTTTTAATCAGAATCTTAATACTACTAAAACTAAAACAAGTGAAATCATTAAAAAAAACACACAACTTACCAACTAGACGCAACAGGCACACAACGAACAAAACAAGAGCACGAACCATAATCCTTAAACGCTTGTGCAACTACAGTGTAGGCTAGATATCAGACACACTCTTATAAACTGCGAAATGAATCATCCCCCAGTGGCGACTGCTTTAAGAAAACAGGGAAGCGCGCAGCTTCTCTTTTGATTTCGCGAAATGTTTGTCAAATTGCATTGAATCGGCTAATAATTTCAGCGGCGATAAACTTGATTGACAGCAATTGTCGTTAAAAATACCGACACTCAAGAATGTTATGGCTTCACAGTATTTATCGTTCATAATTTGTATCTTACATGATACTGCAATGTGTGAATATTAAAAAAAAGATAGCCTATATTGTCGCTGAGTAATCACTGTTTAGAGCAGACTGTATGCCGAAGGGTAAGAGCCAAGAAGCAGCTTTTATCAGCACTGCTGATGCAATAGTAATAGTCTGCCTGGACCCAGATTCTACTACTCCGGTTTAGGTAGTTGGGTCATTCTATGGAATGTCCATTTTTCTGTCCCTAGCCTTTACAGAAAAATTACACTTAAAAAAAAAAGAAAAAAAAAACTTTAGGGTTACAATTTATTTACATTTTAAAATAAAACATGATATGTATATCATACATAAAACAATATATGATTTGACCAACTACACCTTCTTGAGCCATCAATGTGGTGATATTTGATTTTTAATTAATTAGGCCTATAATTCCAAGCACCACAGAAGTGCTCATCGCCATTGTCATGTACAGAGGGAAAATGCTTTATTTTGAGGTAAATAACAGGTTTTTCCACCATTTAGAATACAATAATGTGTACATAACTATCAAATATATAATGTAAATGACATAAAAAACAAAACAAAATGCAGAATAAATATTATAAAACTTATAATGAAAGTAGTGGTCCCCTGGAGTTGTGTCACTGGTGTTACCATTAAACAAAAATTTCGGTAACACTTTATTTTACAGTGTCCTTGTTACATGTACTTACCATAGTAATAACAGTAAATTATGCATAATTACATGCAACTAACCCTCAACCAAATCCTAATCCTACCCTAACCCTATAATGAGTACATGTAGTTGCTTAATATTACTCAGTACTTAAATATATAATTACACTGTAACAATGACACCTTAAAATAAAGTGTAACGAAAATCTCTTATTTTGAAATAAAAATCACACTGATGACATCACTTGACTTCCTTCGTCCAATTTCCTGAATATCTATGAAGAAAAGCCCATGGTAGATCCACTGTCTCTTTTCAGTTAGCAGAAATGTTCTCATTTATCTCATGATTTCATATGAAGCTTTTAGTTGAACTCACTGGTATGACCTACTTTATTGTAAAAAAAAAAAGAAAAAAAAAAGGGAAATAGAATACAAATGGATTAAACTACTTAATTTAGTTAGTATACCATGATTTACAACATGTGGTTTGATAACTTGCAGCAGACATTTTGGACTGTCACTGCATGGTGTCACCTTTAACACCAGTAAAACCAGTGACTCCCATTTATAGATACACTTTATTCAAAGCTATTCATTTAGATTGTATGCCAAATGTAACAATTTAGTCTCATCTACTTAATTATAGTTGAAGAATAATGATCTTTGGTCTTATGCATTTCATTGGTGATTCATTGTGTCACTGGTGTTACTGTCTTTTTTTTCTGTCACATTAAATAAAATGTCACGTGACATGATAATAATTTTAAATCCATTTAATTCTGCTACACTCAAAAGTTAAGATTTAAAGGATTGTATCATTACTTGATTTTAACTGCATGGTTTTCAAATATTTTCATTGTTATAGAAAATACATCCTTGCGCAAACAAACAAACTAACCTCATTCAAGCACATTTTTAACAAACCTGATTAAAATAAATAAAACAATCTCCTTATTTGTTTCATTATTATTTTTCTGTTACTCTGATGTGCTGAAAAAAATTGAAATAATATTTCATGAAAACCTTTAATATTGCCAAAGAAATAAGGTAACACCAGTGAAATTTTTTTTTTTTTTTACATGCGGTTATGGTTTAAAATTAGGTTTAAAAACTTATATTTAATTTAATGGATTCCTCAAAATAATTTTCTTTGCAAACACTGTCAGAAACCTTTAGCAAACATATCTGGAACTAAACCTCTGTTCAATTCATATGGTCTGATATTACATGAGTCTGATGGTAATGTCTAGTCTCTTCCATCCTGTTTAGCTTTTCTGGATCTGATGTCATAAACCAGCACAGCAACAGTAGCCACGCCCACCAGAGCAGAGACAACCAATCGGATCACAACTTCAGTGAAACCACAACAGTGGATGCAGTCTGAAAAATAGAAAAACACTGAATCAGAATTGTACATCTATAGCTCTTGTTTAAATAGACTCAAAGGTGCAAGTTTCATCAGTTATTAAGAGTTCAAGCATCCATTGGAAAGACAATGAATCCACAAACTTCTGCCCAGCTAATACATTTTTGTTTTAAGAATGTTTTCCGAACATTCAATTTTGGTTATGGAAATGTTAAAATGTCCAGTTTTGTTTGAAGTCACCATAATGGAGATGGTTTATTTGGGCTCTTGACCCTTTATTTTTTGTTAATTTATTTCTCTTTCAGCAATATTGCATGTATTTTTATGAAAACATTTCTGAATTGATAAAGAAAGAGGTTGATGAAGAGGCAGATCAACATGTCTGCTTTAATAGCAGTCAAATGACTGCATTAAAGTGATTTAAACAACTCCCTTTTCTTTACTTTTTCTGGTTGACTTAAACTTCTGAAATTGGAGCATTACATGAAAATAGTAATGCACAAAATTCAGCCATTGTGATATAGATCATTTGTAATAATGAAGAGATCTGTTTGAGAGCTTACAAAACTGCTACAAGCTCGAGAAGGGTCTGGCTGCAGAGCAGACCTGCACTTGCACTCCCAGACCTGCACGCTCAGACACCAGCGCTTCCTCTCATAGACAGTAAAAGAAATGGACACAGCGACCCCATTGGATTCAATGGAGAAAAGTGAAGTCAATTAGAAGCACTAACTTCCTGATGGCTGAGCGTACTGCGCAGACTCAAACTAGTAGCTGTGCCAACTTCTGCCAAGAGAAATCTGAATCATTCATTTCCGAAACTTGCAGAGACGGAGAGTGTGAGTAGGAGGTGTCCATGAGCTAGGAGCAGGAGACACTTTTGCTAAGTATTCTGATTAATTATTTTGTCATTTTGCCTCCACGTCCCCCCGATTGCGCGCGAGCTTCTCCTCCTGTCCATACGGTAATCTCTCCACTGTGCGACAGAGAGTCGCGTGGTTATGACGCAATCGTTAGCCTATTTTTACAAAAACTGCTTCTACGGGGCCATAACATAAGATACAAGGTAATGGAGCTCTCTAATTGTAATTGCTACTAGTAAGAATTGAATTGTAGAGCTCTCTAATTGAATTCTTACTAGTAAAAATGCAATTACGACAAGTAACGCTGGGTACAATTTAAGCTAAAACGGCTTGCCATTAATTTCCGCCTATTAGACAGCCTATAGTCACCAAATTGTTATGCTTCACTTATAGCTCTTAAACCTTTAAAATGGAGTTTAGGAAGATGTATGTAACCACAATCATTAGATCTGAATAGCTCTTCTCTTGTCAAAAGGCTCAACGCGACCGCAGACTTTTATGAACACTGCCGGCAGAAGCGACGTCTGTGTCCGTTCCATTCTAATCAATGACAGCGTAACCTCATATCTCCCTGCTTCTAAGTCATAAATCTCGTATCTCCGATTAAACATGATTTTGGGGAAATGTTGTGTTAATGTTGGTACACAACAGTATATGATAGCAATAAAAACATATTTCTGGTTAATTTGTGTTGATTGCAAGTGATGTCACAGGCAGAGGAAGCACTGGTGTCTGAGAGTGCAAGTCTGAGTGTCTGCAGCAAGACGCTATTGACAAGCTTTTGTGTAAAAGTTGAGACTCACTTAGACATTACCAACTCATCATACAATCCTCAACAATGGTATAACAATCAAAAATATTCAAATATAAATAGTAAAATAATTCAACTGCATGATTTATTCATGCCAAAATGCATGCTGGGAGCCATAATGCATGCTGGGAGCCATAATGCACTGCAGCATTAGTTTCATATGCTGATGGTTGATGTCTGTGAGCATCTAAATAACACTGTCAATTATTGATAGGAAACTAAGGCTTTCTGAAGCATTTGAGGCTTTTATCAAAATTGTGCTGAAAAACGGTTCATTACTCGAAGCTTTTAACAATGCGGATTAGTGACATCTGATGGTCACATATGTTTTCTCTACCATATCCAATCACCGCAGAGCAGAAAAAGCATGTGACCAAACAAAGCTTCAGAAGTCTGTGACATACAAGAGTGGGGTCAATACAGTTCTATCTAATCTCATCTAAATTGTGCTCATTTGTGCCAATGAGATGAAGGGGTGGATTGGAATCCACTGCTGCTTCAATGTATATGTAATGAGTGATTATAATTAAGGTATTAATCAATATTATTCCTTCTAAATATCAAATGAGTTGAATAACTTCTCTGGAGATTTTACTTTGTTATAGAAGTTACCAGTGTGATTACTGAAATGTTCTTTTCATGTATTCTCTAATGTCTGTATTTGATATCTGAATGCAGAAACAGTTATTGTTCATTTAGCCCGGCCTCCAGAAATGAAATATGGACTTGTTTTGTGTTTGAGAAAGGTCTACAACATGTTTAAACATATAGGGGTCATTGAAGCCGATAGTTTAAGGGACTATTTCTTTGTTAAAGCCTTACTTTCCAGTTAGACTAAAATGTAGCTCTCCTTGAGAGAAAGAACTTGTTATCTTGATGTTTTGAGACGGGACTCCTGTTTATAGTCAGAGCCTGGCCAAATCCAACCTTGGAAAAGCTGTGTGTCGTTGTGTGTGTTAGTTTTCTTGATTACAGGTTAAGGAACCACTGGCATTATTGGAGATTGACTGAGTTGTTGTTCGGGACATGTTGGCACCCAGAAACCCAAATCTGTGATCTGGAAGGTCACGACGTGCCTAACTTCAGGGTCCGAGTTTCAGCTGCATAATCTATAGAGATATGCTTCAGTCTGTCTGTATATGTGTGGAAAATTACTATGTTTATCTATTTCTCAGCCAATCAGAAACTGCAACCTGTAAGCAATGACGTAGCTTAGACCTTGGAAATGGTATAACTGCTGTGATCTTTGTAACTGTAAGCCGGGCGGCCTAAGAACTCCTGTGTGAGTCTTGAAGCTGAACTTCTGCTGATGAAACTGCAAACTATCTTCAGTAAAACTTTTCTTCAATTTATTATAATTCTGACTCCGGGTCTTCTATCAAACATCTGGTCCTCGGGTCCTAAACTGTTACCCCCTAACAGATACCACAACTCGTTTCATGTAGCCTGGTCAACAGATTCACATATTTATCAATAATCTAATCTAATATAAGTATGTGATCATAATTATAGTAAAGGAGGGGAGGGAGAGAGAGTGCTTGAGGGAATTAACCCTTTATGGACTAGGAGAGAATTCTTTGAGTTGTTTTGTTGCAGTGTTGTGTGTGCACCTTTTCTTTGTATTTTTATTTTGTTTTTGGAATAAACCCCACAGTCTCCCAAGCCGACCCTGTCCTCTTCCTTCCCAACATATTGAACTGTACTACAATGTGGTATTGTCATTTCGATACAAGCATTGGTAGAGTGTGTGATACAATAGTGCTTTGAAAACTACGTCAGAGCATCTGAGCCCCGGTATCAACCGTCCCATCAATACTGTCAATATTAAAGGATTAGTTCACTTCAAAATTAAAAATGTACTCTTTCCCATGTCATCCAAGATGTTCATGTCTTTTTTTTTTAAAAAAAAAAAGGTTTTTAAGGAAACCATTCCAGAATTGTTCTCCATTTAGTGGACATCAATGGGGTCCAACAATTGTAAGGTCCAAATTGCAGTTTGAATGCAGCTTCAAAGGCTCTACACGATCCCAGATGAGGTATAAGGGTCTTATATAGTGTAATGGGAATTTAAATTTTCACACTCTAGGTGTGCTCCTGATTTTTCAATATAATGATTAATGTGAACACTGTGAGACAAAGGGGGAGACAGCTGAAAAGGGAACCTCTGACCCCTTGGGATCAGAGGTGGTCCCATTTGGGACTTCTGAGTTTTTAGGAATAAACTCAGCAGGATTAGGTCACTAGCAGAGAAACCTTCCCTTGTTTAGATAAGGGCCTGTGAGCAGAAGACCTTGAAGGTACTATAAAGGCTCCTCTGCCCTCCCTCCCTTCGTCGCACTTGTTCCACAGACTGTACTAATGACTTCTGTGTGGCAACTGGGCCTTCTTGCAAGAATAAAATACTTTTTTAATGATCATTTGAATTTCAGAGTGTCTCTTACACAGTTGATGATTGTTTAATGAAAAATTGCCACTACAATAGCCAAACCATCATTTTCTACAAATATTTTTTTAAATATATACTTTTTAACCACAAATGCTCATCTTGCACTAGCTCTGATGCGCCACGCATTATGTAATCACGTTGAAAGGTCAAGTGTGACATAGGCGGAAGTACCGACCAAGCTGTAAACACTGCATTGAAACTGAAATTTTTACCTTTAAACAGTTGTACCCCATTGAAGTCCACTATATGGAGAAAAATCCTGGTATGTTTTCCTCAAAAACCTTAATTTCTTTTCGACTGAAGAAAGAAAGACATGGACATCTTGGATGACGTGGGGGAGAGTAAATTATCAGGAAATTTTTATTTTGAAGTGAACTAATCCTTTAACTTCCTGCTCAAAACATTCAGACATCACATGGTTAGTAGTGCATTTGTTAACATTATTTTTTTTATTTAACTTTGTTTTAAGGGCCTGTTATTTTTCTCAGCTCCCAGAGAAATCTGTGATTGTCTAAGCCCCCTGTGATTACGTCACTCTCAAAACATGAATCAACACCATGTTTGGCCAAAATTGAATCAGTGTGGCTTATTGGCTTTTGACTTCAATCAGGCCACTATGAACTAACAGTAGATTTTAAAGTGAAAAATAAACCCTTTAAAGCGTTACAAACACTAATTTCATCACTGATTTAACTGAACACATCTAACTGTAAATAAATGCTGAAATAACCAGTGACATACCTGAACTTGGCAGACAGAGATCAGTAATATTGGCATCCTCAGTCTGATTGACGGTTGAATGGTTCACAGCACAGCTGGACGTCACACAATTTGAGCTTGATGATCTTTCTGATGATGAACAATATTGTGGAGTTACTGATAATGACAAATGTTACTGTGAAGTCAGTCTCATCACAAACAGTCAGTGCTGATATTGACAGTCAGGAACAAGACCAGATTTAGGTAATCTAGGCATGTGCCTATGCTTGCACATCCAGAGGGGGCCAAATTAAGGAGATAAAATAATATATATTATTAATTCACTCTAAAAAATTGTAAGACAATTCAATTTCTAAATGTAAAATATACACCGGAAAATATTTATTACATGTCATTCTACATCTGGATCACATTAGACAAACTTAGCAGACTAGCAGCTAAAACATGCGAAAAACTACACAGCGAAAAACATGCAACATCGGGAGCTTGTAAAATGAAAAAAAATTCCCTAAACATCAATAACCCTAAAATTTACATAAACCCTCCCTCCCGGGAACACGCAACAAAGGGGGTGAGTCCATGTTGAGAACAGGAAGAGTTGTTGTAGTAGGGCACATTTGGGAGTCTGTTCAACCTGTCGCATCCGTCTTTTCACATTTATTGCAAGACGTAACACAAATGCAATAGCATGTCATAAAAGGAAGATGACAACATAAGTATAACCGTAAATAAAATAAACTATACCTGTTCTATTTCCAAGCAGCATATACTCTGGCTCTGTAGGCATTTTACAACAGTTCCCACATGAGTGATTTATAGATTATCATGACAGATTATGATTATAAAATACTTGAAGATAGTTAACTCCACATCAGCAACATCAATTCATCAACTAACGATTCAGAAACATTTTGCTGCATTCTACATGTTATCACTTTTTCTTGAGTCTCTCCATCATTTTCCGACTCCATATTTTCCCATATTTCTCCCATATTTTTAATCCCACTGGGTGTATTGGATATGTTTGCTACATTCCCCTCTGGTAAAGCAAGTGACCAGAAGTCATTCACTCAAATGGCACCTGCCAATAAAACAAGAAGGAGAAGAAGAATAGCGGTCAAAGAAGAAGAACAACACCAGTGCTTCCTCTGCAAAGATGGAGGAAAGTGAGAGAGATGGCGTTGGAGTACCTGCAAAAAAGGTGGAAACTTTGTGCAAGTATCTTAACAAATGGGAGCAGGATGGTTACCAGTACTTAACCAAGGTCAACATCGGGCAACCTCATGTTTTTTGTAAAATATGCTACACAGATTTTAGTATATCACATAAAGGGAAAAGTGATGTGAGCCAACATGACAAATCTGCAAAGCACAAGAGCGCCCAAGAGGTGCAGAAACATGCCCAGCTAATGACTGGTTTAGGACCCATTTGTAACTACAAACGTTTCTGAGGCTGATCAAGTGACCAAAGCTGAGCTGAAAATATCAATACTTTGTGCCAAAAATAACGTGGCCTTAAGTTTTTGTGATGATTTTAACCATAGTGTGTAGCAGACATACTTGACGGGAAAAACGAAAGCCAAGCAACTCAAAGGTAAGATATAGGCTTCAAAAATGTGTTGCTTCAAAATAAATAGGACAATCTAACTGAATCCTTGAAAATGGTGTAGCCTAGTAACTGGATACTTTTGCTTAACAGATGCCATAGCAGTGGAGCTTGATGAGGATGTAGCAAGAATATGTAAATCTCAGCCTTTTTCATTCTTGTGCCATGAATCAAACACCAGAAAAAAAAAAGGATTTGTCATCCTTGCAAGAATTTATGAGTCCAATCTGGAAATGACAACGAAGTTCCTTGAAATGCTCATATGCAATGTGGGTAATGCAGAAAACCTATATGAAAAGCTGTCCGAAGCATTGAGGTGAGGGAACTTCACTGTGTTTACCTAGTTTGCAACAGCTAACATTTTTAATTTAGTTTCATGTGATCACAGTTTACATAAAAGCTTTTGTCAAATAGGTATATTGTTTTGATTTCCTATGTTTCCTATGCAAAAGAGGCATTCCATGGGAGAATGCCTTCAACTCTGACAATGCAAGTGTAATGAAAGGCAGACACAATTCAGTGATTAGCAGACTCAGAGGAAGCCAGCCGAATGTCCAGGACCTTGGCTGCATTTGCCACCTTGTCCAGCTTGCCACTGGTTGTGGCATCAAAGCAACCAAACTTCTAGTAGAGGATATTTTGGTTGTAAGTAAGATTGTTTTGTTTACATCAGCATGAGTTTGAAAATCACATTTCATTGGTTCAGACTCATGCCATCGAGAATTCGCTATGAATATTCACATTGATAATAAACTTGTGCTGAGGGGAAGCACCAGTCGTCGAGAAGCAAGCAGAGAAAAACTGCATTTTTATGGACAAAGGAAAGGTACTTATCTCAGAAAATGCACAAATAAAGATACTTTTAGATGTTTATTGCATTTTGGAGCACTGCAATCTCTAGATGAGGGCTTAATGAACTCATTTTTGTGAAAACCTCAAAGTTGTCATTTTTCACTTGCTTTGTCTGTAGCTCAAAATCAGCCTGTGTGCATTCTGACTCGTTTTGCCAGCACGGGTCACATACATATATATGTTAAATATACAGTGTGGACCTCTTTTTTGGAAAATGGAAAGCATTTTTCCAGTTTGTGATTAGTCTGACATTCTGCTCCCTAGTATCCATCTAGTAAATCTCCGATCCCTTCCTAACAAAACAAATTTTCCTCACCTGCACAAATAAGTACTTTTCAAACTCTTTCAAACCCGTTTTCTGAAACCTGGCTGAGTGAAGCTATTCAAGACAACAAAATACATCTGCCGGGCTTACAGATGTTCAGAGCGAAATGAAAGGAGGGTTGATTTTGTTTTTATATTAATGAAAGTTGGTGTTTAGATGTAACAACTAAAGTAGATGCCTCCTAATTTAGAGGCGCTCTTCATAAACTGTAAACCTTTCTACTCACCGTGGGAGATTTCCACGTTCATTCTTGTAAATGTGTAAATCCCTACAGACACCTGTGTGAGCCCGGCGCTGCAACCGCTGGCTGAACAAATAGCTGAAATGGAATAAAGGTACCCAAACTCTCTTTTAATAATTCTTGGGGATTTTAACAAATTTTTAACAAAGCAAATCTCTCCTGTGAACTACCAAAATACAGACAGCATGTTACATGTCCCACCAGAGACAGTAATATACTGGATCACTGTTACACCACAATAAAGAATGCATATCACTCTGTCCCACGCACAGCTTTGGGCTCTCTGATCACGGTCTAGTTCACCTTATACCGACCTATAGGCAGAAACTGAAATCAGCTAAACCTGTAATAAGGACTGTTAAAAGATGGACATTTTTATCATTCAAAAATGATAAACCATAGTTTACAGCAAAACTCAGACAGGTCATGTGAAAACACTGCCAGCAAAGTCATTACTGTCATGGTATGGATAATTGGAGCAAGGACTAAATAAAACAATAACCAAAACTACAAACAAAACTCCCCGTGGGGGAAAACAAGACAGGTCTCAGGTGGGAACATGGACAACAAACCAGCACAGAACTTCTTCTTCTTCTTCTTTTATTGGCGGTTAGCAACTATTTCTTGTGCATTACCGCCACCACTGGACTGGAGTACGGAAACGGGAGTTACTGACTATTCTGTACTGTTTTAAACAAACAAAATAAACAAACAAAACAAACAAATAAACAAACAAAAACAATCAAATAAAGTAGAGTTTATATCCTTTTAAAAAGGCCTGTACTTTTCAAAAAAGAAAGTAAGAAACCAAAAATTTCTCCTGAACTTCTTTCCAATAAGGTCTTAGTATCTAGAGACACTTGCTTTGCTTCCAGCTGATTGACAAGCCTTTGCCTAGCCTGATTGTATTTATGGCAGTAAATTATTACATGCTCTACTGTGTCAGGTGTATGGCTCTGGCAATACTCACAATTTCCATCACCATGCTTTCTCATTAACCTCATCCTAGTCAGCACAATTTCTTCCTGTCTAGATCTGGTTGTGTGTGTGTCTTTTCCCACTTTCCCTTGTATCCTATATAAATGTCTTCCTGTGCACCCATTGTACCAGCACAGAACAACTTCTTGTTGCTTTACGGCGGATTGCAGACTTGTAAGTGCATTACCACAACCTATCTTTGAAATGGACCATTTACACTCTACCTACAAACTCCTGACTTACCTCACAACTCAACTTAAACACCTTCAACCTTCCCTTTCTCTTCTCTCTCTTCCACCCTCCCAAAAAAAAAAAAACGTTATAAAAAATGTATTAACACTTACACTCGCTTGTTCAGACCCGTTCTTCCTAGATATTGCAACAATAATGATTTGATGTTTCTTTCCGGATTTAATAAATTCTTAATTGCAAACTGTTCACCCTTATTCTCTAGTTCCTCTTTCAACTAATTTCTTTCAGCTGTATACTTCCTGCAGTACATCATAACATGTTTGACTGTTTCATTAACATCACATACCTCACATAACCCTGTTGGATGTTTATTTATTAAATGCATTGTATTGTTCAACCTCGTATGCCCCAATCGTAACCTTGTAATCATGTTTTCTTCACCTCTGCTCCATCCTGACACTCTTCCCTTACTCACTAATGACTGAATTTGATACAAATGCCTACCTTTGGTATCTTTGTCCCATACCTGCTGCCATAATTTCCATATATTATTTTTGATCATTGATTTAATTTCTGATATACTAAAAGGAATCTGAATATCAACTGTTTCTTGCTCTATGGCCTTTTTAGCTAAACCATCTGCCTCTTCATTACCTTTCAACCCAATGTGAGCCGGAACCCACAAAAACTGAACTTTTATACTGAGTTGCTTAAGTGACTGTAATTCTTGTATAATCTCTATTATCATATCTTGTCTTGTCTTCATATCTTTTGACTTCTGTTCATTCAAACTTATTAGAACTGAACTTGAATCGAAACATATTTCTATCTTGGGTACTTTAACTTCACTAATCCACCTTATTGCCATAATTATTGCAAACATCTCTCCAGTAAACACTGATAAACAATCTGATATTCTACTACTCTTATACACTTTTAACTTTGGTATTATGAAAGCAGAGCCCACATGACCTGTTTTGTGATCTTTTGAAGCATCTCTATAAATGTGTATATATTCTCCATACCGTAAACCCATATATTCCCTCATGTCATATACCTCTGTCTCGTATGATCCTTCCTTTTGTCTTCTTTCTAATAAGCTAAGATCAACTTTTGGTTGGGGCATAACCCACATTGGCACTGGAGATAAAGGAATTACTGGAGCATATCCTACCTCTTCCAGTCTCATATCTCTTACTAATTTTCCCACTCTCCATCCAAAACTATTACAGTCTCTCTTCTCATGTTCCCAGCTAGGTCTAAACACTTTTTTGGTAGGGTGATTTTCATTCTGATCACTTAAGTTTGCCCAGTAGGATACTATTAACTGTTGTTGTCTTATCTGTAATGGAATTTCTCCCATCTCTACTTGAAGAGCTGAAACTGGGGATGTTAGACATGCCCCACAACATATCCTTAGGGCTTGGGACTGAATTCTATCTAATTTATTTAAATTAGTTTTACTTGCCGATCCATATACTAAACAACCATAATCCATTATAGATCTTATCATGGATGTATATATCGTTTTTAAAGCCATTCTATCTGCTCCCCATTCCTGACCCGAAATACCCCTCATCACATTTATTACTCGCTTACATCTTTTCTATATGTTCTCTCCATGTTAATTTACTGTCAAACCATGCTCCTAAAAACTTTTCTGAATATACACGTTCTAGATCTTGTTTATAGTTTTAACTTAATTTCAACATTCTGCTTCATATTTGTGAAAAGTATTATTTTAGTCTTTTCTACTGAGAATTTAAAACCATTTTCCCTTGACCACTTTTCTACTTCATTTAATGCACATTGCATTTTATTTAAATTATAATCTATATTCTTTCCTTCAAACCAAATGGCTCCATCATCACCAAACAGAGATTTCCCCAGACTTGAATTTACCTTTGAAAAGACATCATTAATCATGATGATAAATAGCAGTGGACTTATTACACTTCCCTGAGGTGTTCCATTATCTATTACTCCACTAGAAGATATATAGTCGCCAACCTTCACCCTAATACTTCTTCCAATTAAAAATTATTTAATCCAATTATACATTCTTCCTTTTATACTCAACTTATCTAATTTTATTAACAATCCCTCTTTCCACAACATATCGTACGCCTTCTCTATATATATAAAAAAAAACAGCGATGACACTCTCCTTGTTTATAAATGCCTTTCTTATTTCATCTTCTAAAGATACTATTGAATCCATAGTCCCCCTTCCCCATCTAAAACCACTTTGATAAGGAGAAAACCAGTTCCTTTTTTCCAAATGATATGTCATTCTGTCTGTTATCATTCTCTCCATAACCTTACATAAATGAGAAGTTAAAGCTATTGGACGATAATTTGTGGGACTACTTGGATCTTTCCCAGGCTTTTTAATAGGTATAATAAGTGCTTCCTTCCAACTTTGAGGAAGTGTACCCTCCATCCATATTCTATTATAAAATGCTAAAATCACCTTCATAGATTCTTCACTAAAATGTTTCATCATACTATAACTTACTTCATCCATTCCTGACACAGATTCTTCTTACTGCATTCTCTAATTCACTCATAGAGAATGGCACCTCTAGCAAATTATTACCGGTCACCTTTTTCCCCAGTAACTCTGGATACTCTTTTAACACATTTTCCCTTATTTCCTTACTCTGTTCAGTTAAAATTTCTGAGCTATTTACATTAATAAACGTCCTTAAAAACATTTCTGCTTTCTTTCCATCCTCCACAGCAATTTCTCTTTCCATACTTAAAACAGGATATACCTTATTTTTATTAATTCCTTTCATTTTCCTAATCATGCCCCACACCTCTTCTACTGGTGTATTCTTTCCTATCTCATTACAGTATGACCTCCAAAACTCTATTTTGGTTTTCCTTACTGTCCTTCTTACATCTGCTTGTGCTTTTTTATATTCTATTAAATCTTGAAAATTATGTGTTTTCCTAACTCTCTTAAATGCTTTCCTTTTCTTTCTTATGGCTTTTTTACACTCTTCATTCCACCATGGAACTATCTTATTCTTCCTTCCTCTTCTCCCCTTAGGTATATATTTATTTGCTGCAATCTGTATGGCTTGTACTATTTCTTTACTTATCATCTCTACCGATCTATCAGATTCAATTATAATATTCTTTGATCCCTCTTCACTTAAACTCATAAATTCTTCCCAATTCGCTTTATCATACTTCCAATTACAAACACCTCCTTTACTTACATCATTTCTTCTTACGTTTACTCTCACTGATGTCATAATGGGATAATGATCACTCCCAATAGTATCTTGTCTCATTATTTCCCATTCAGCACTCCCTGCAACTATGTCAGACACCATTGTTAAATCAAGTACAGACTCTTTACCTGTTGCCACATTTACCCTTGTATTACTCCCATCATTCAAACATACCATGTTCTTCGAACACACTTGCCGGATAGGATTAGTATGGCTGGATTGAGTTATCTGAGGAAATTGCGCGTTCATGCGCTGGTTTAAAAGGGGATATGTATCGATAGTAGAAACATTGATCAGCAACGCTGCTATTGGCTGCTCAGTGTGGCCAAAGAGCGCGCTCAGTTTTTCTCCTCAGCAGAGCAAGAACTAATAGTCGAAGTTTATTCGGAATTTTATAGTTTAATCAAAACGCCAGGGAACACCTCAAAGTCTGTAAAAGCCAGGAGAGAGGGCTGGCAAAAAGTAGCAGACAATTTAAATCCGTTAGAAGTGGCCATGTTAGATGTTTTTATCACTTAAAGGTAGAATATGCAAGAATTTTGCATTAAAATATCCCATAATCTCAAGGCCAGTGTTATATATTTTGTTAAGTTGATTACTTACAATATCCCAAATGTTTCCAACTATTTTTAAATCGTGAGAAAATTGCGATTTTAACCAAGGAAACGGGGCGTTAGAGCAGGGGAGAGCTGGGAGTCGCCAGTCAATTGCGTCATATCCGCGTTACCCTCGGTTTCCGCTCGTACCATAGATATCATATATAACAGCTGTGTCCCAAAGTGAAGGCTGCGTCCTTCGAAGGCCGTATTTGAAGGCCGGATGGACGTATTTGAAGGCCGATTGCGTCACCGCGGCGCGACGAAGGACGTCCCAATTCAAAGGCTGCATCCTTGGAAGGTCGCATTTGAAGGCCGATTGCGTCACCGCGGCTCGATGAAGGCTGTCCCAATTCAATTCTCCATCCTTCGAAGGCCGTAATCGAAGGCCGGTTGCGTCATCGCGCCGCGACGAAGGCTTCCCTGATTCAAAAGCGACGCCAAATGCACCCTTCGTTTCCCCGTGAAAAGAAGGATACATAAATGGAAACTTAGCGGCCTATTCTACCCCATAAGTCACTGCGCGCCGTTGACGACAGCATTTATTTATTTATTTTTAAAGGCGGCCGAGACTAGAGATCGGTGGTGGACAGCAAATTCACATTTAAATGTAAGTATTATGTTTTCATTTACTCAAATAGCTAGCGAAACCAGAGTTAAATTTTCTTATAAACTTCTTCTTAACTCCTTCGTCACCATTGCGTGGCTTCATTTGTCAGGTAGTTTTAGGCAAAACTTGTGGTAATAACGTTATTAGTTTAACGACCTATTTGTAATATTTGCACTTGTGTATTATAAGAAATATCACTCACCCAATAAAGCCCAAAACAATAAGAAAAGCAGTAGATTAAGGCAATGGGGTTTCACTTTTATGTGTTTTTGTAGTGCTGTCATGCAAGCTATGTGGTTTTAACCAAATTTTAGTAGTGCCTATACAGAAATATGTTTTCTTAAGTATTTTGTATGCATGTCTTGATGTGTCATATTTTGCAGTGTTAACAATGCACTTAAGATTGTTCCTCTGTGTTAAGTACCCTTTTCTGCTTTTTTAGAACAATTCAGGAAAAAATGGGTCTATATCAGTGCTTTAAGTGGGCCGGTACGCGCCGGTACTCAGTACCGCCACTTCCAAAAATAGCTCTTGAGCGTACCGCCACCTTTCCATGCGTCCAGAACGTGCTTTTAGCGTACCGGTACCCTCATTTGCACATCTGTTTTAATTAGGGTGACCAGACGTCCCGAAAAATTCGGGACAGTCCCGAAATCTAAGCTGTTGTACCGAATCCAGCCCTAATTGTCCTGAAAATTATAAAGTTACTACAGCAAACTCTTGAGTAGTTATTGTCTGATTAAACATTAAAAACTATCCGTGGAGGTTGAGTCGTCCTGCAACCAGCCCCCGCCGGCTCCTCATTGGCTGCAGGATCTTTTTTGTTTCTTTTTTTGAAATTCTACAAAAATATCTTAGGCGCTTAGACATTGATAAGCGAGCGCAAGTTGCAGCAGCCGCGAGGACAGTGAATGTGCGGCAGCCAGTCGTAAAGAGTGATTGACTGGTCGCGGCACTGTGTGGAACAAAACACTTCGGCCTCATGTCTGATGTCAGGTTACACAAAGCAAATTATCTACACAATTATTTAGTTTTCTTATTTAATTAACGACAATATAGCTGTAATAATAATTTTGGCATAAGGCTTATTAGTGGTAGGCTATAGCCTGAAAGGTCTGATTTACACACTATTTACACACTGTTCAAATTATTATTATTATTTTTCACAATGACATTTGAGTTCATGATTTCAATGTAGTTTTTTTTGTGGCAGACTAAAGACTAATGACAGACTAATGTTGATCTTTGAATAAAAATATATTTTTTTCAGGTTTGAAATTCATTATCTTTTATTATAGGCTATGTAGTCTAATATCATAAATATATATATATATATATATATATATATATATATATATATATATATATATATATATATATATATATATATATATCTCCACCCCAACCCCCCCCCCACGATTTTTTTTTTTAATATAGAGTACCGGCACCTCTTTTGGGCCACTTAAAGCACTGGTCTATATATATATATATATATTAAAGAAAAGTAATACACACATCTTTGCTGAAATGTATTGTCCTGTTGTTGTTAACAAGCCATGGTTCATTTGCTCTGCCTTTAGGATTGCAAGTGTCCTGGGACAGGAGAGGGTGTGAGTGGGAAACCCACTGCTGCAACTTGTCCCTGGTTTGTCCTCATGGATGAGATGTTGGGACAGAGGCATTGCACCAACCCCCCTGTCCTCATCGCCTCAATCCCTGAGGACACACCAGGGCCGAGTTCAGTAGTGGGTGCCCACGGTGAGGAGGAGCAGCACCAGCACAAAGGCGGCGAGACAGGGCGAGTTTTTGGACTTGATCAGAGAAGAAATGCAACTATAGAGGGAGGCAGAGGCGAGGAGTGCACAGGAAAGAAGGGAGAGGATGGACAGGCTGTTTTCTCTTCTTGAAAGAATGATTGAAAAATATATATATTTTCTACATATTCTTGTTTAACTTTTTTCACTTTTATTTTTTAAAAGAAAAATTATGTACATTTATTTTTATGCAACTTTAATTGTGTAAATAAAAGAGAATGAATTGTTCTGGACATTGTTTATTTTTGTAATGACAGTAATACTTTCTGCATGAAACAAATTCTATACCTTTTTATTTTTTCAAATAAAATTGGTAAATGAAAATCATTTGTTCTTTAGACTACATTAAAGTACTTTTTCCAACTATTTACAAAATACGTTAAACATATCAAAATCAACATAAACATTTAATTTTACAATACATAAAATAAGAAAAAAATGATGTAGACTCTATTGAGCTGAACTGCTGGACCGGGATGGGCTGCCCCTGGTAAGGCCTCCTGCTGGTGGGACATCATCTGGGATGGTCTCCAGAGTGTTTGAGTGCATATTTCCACTATCCACTAAGTTGTCTACCAACAGGTTTGCAGGGCTGATTCAATCGACGGCTTTCTGAAAAAAGTACTTTTAATAACTACTGCATTTATGTTAGGCTACTACTGCATTACTGCATAGGCTATGTTGCATTTTACCTCTGTATATTTTCAATATACAATAATATCTGGTTGTTACATTATACACTTTTGTGTAGTGTAATGTAATCATATTGTGATGTGAGGGAAAAAAGTACTTCAGGTTACTTCACATTTGTAAGTGAATACTTAACGAAATATGCAGTTCCGAAAATTAAAGTAACAAAATGTAGGCTTATTGTCACAATATTAACAAATTGTTGCTAACTACAGCAGCGTCCCATATCAAAGGGCGCATCTGAAGCGCTCGGACCGGTCTAGCCTATGAAGGATTGTTCTTGTCGCCTGGCAACCGTGACAGCTGCAGATGACGAGCGCGAGAAATACTGGACTTTTTATATTAAATTGGGTTTTGTATTCAAACAGCGCTAAACCGAAAATACATGATCCGGCAGCGCCGGGGCACACCATGTCCTCCAGTAAAATATAAAACATAAAAATGATAATAGCCAATTCTGGCTCCATAGCTGTTTACTCAGTTATCAAAATGAATGATCATAGCAGCTGTCCTCTCGCACCGTTGCTTGGCGCCAGGAGCGGTGATCGGGAACACCTGGTTGCACAATTAGCAAATCCTAGGAAGGCTACATGGTGCGTCCTTCAGAGGACGCATAGGCTGTATCCTTGAAGTCTGCGTCCTTCGAAGGATGCAACCTTCAACTTTGGGACACAGCTAACGGCTAGATGTCTTGTGCGCACTGCTGGCCAATGGAGGTCGACGTCTGCACCTGGCGGCCATCTTGCCACAGTGTCACACATCTTGCTCACTACTTCAATGGTGCATGTACTTTTAAATAACCATAACTTGCTCATTTTTCTACCGATTTTCAAACGGTTTGGTTTGTTATAAACGTCAGAGATGTAGTTATGACACTGCATACATACACTGCATACATATGAAAAATTATAACATAAATGTTCAAGCATTCGGAATTAGAGCCACGTTAATAACGTTTGTAAGAAACCAAACCGTTTGTAAATCCGTCAAGATTTCAGCGAGATAAGAGGATTTGTGTGCGTGCTGATCATTCACCTTAATGCACAGAGCACTGTGACAAGATGGCCGAACGATGATGCCGGAAGTGACTGCGCCATAAGACATCTAGCGTTTATATATGATATCTATGGCTCGTACTGCGTGGAGTCTGGTGGAGTCCTGGACAAATGCGGAAGTTGTAGGCTAGTTGTAGCGTCTATCAAGCAACAGACGTTAGCTTGTTTCTTGCAGTCGTTATGGAACACAACTATTCTTTACTGATTGCAGCTGGTTCTGTCGACAAAGCATGCTTAATTTTATATTTTCCAAATGTAGCATTCGGTAAGTTATGTTTATGTAAGGGAAGTATTATTGCTTTAGATTTGTGTTTAGTTTATTGACATTGTTTATCACGTCTGGTGTTTATGGCCATGTAAATAAATATAGCATGTGTTATACATAAAGATTAATCAGTATTTTGGCAAATGATGTGGGTATGTTGGAATGTACTTTTACAACAATTGTTTAGAACACGTAAAACTGCGCCGCGTTATCACAGCAATGAATTCGACATACAGTAACATCTATGATAACCAATTTAGTATTAAACCTTACTTTTCTTGCGGTTAATTCATTTTAATTAAATAAAAGTGTGATGAGGTTCAAGAGTCAGGAAGGAAGAAGACAGGGGTCGGCGTGACTGGGACTCGTACTTTATTAAAAATAAAGCAAAACAAACAAAAGTCACGCACAACGCGCATTCACCGTGGCAACCGCAACGGCACAAAACAGTTCAAAAATGAGAGCTCGGATCCACCGGTTTTCTTTCTCTGCGGCCAATTTTCTCTTCAGTCTCTCTCTCTCGTTCCAGCGCGGCTTATAAGCGGTCTCTCCACGCGGATTACAGCAATAAAACACAGGTGTTCGTCATTTGCACTTGATCTACTTGCGTCCCGCTCGTCTCTTCTCTCTCCCATTACAGACCGCGCTGAACCACGCCTTCCTCGCCACAAAAAGCATGTCATTATAAAAATAGAACTTAGCCTCATCCATGAACATGATTTTTCGATTCCCGTCTGACTGATTTACATCCACGGTGGAGTTTAAAACAACAGTTCCCATCATTCCATGCTCCTTCACATCGTCATCAAGCTACGCCGTTGTTGTTGTTTGGAATGTAGCGCCCTCTAGCGGCCAAATATTCTTGCATATTGTAGCTTTAATAGCCTATATTTTTGTATTTTAATAATTGCATAATTACTTTGTTCATTGTAATGTCAGAGTCACCACACTAGAACAGGGGAACAAATAAAAGTGAAGTACAAAAATATTCTACATAATGGTAATTTTTAGTTATATTATCGTCTCCTTTATAAAAGGCACTGTTAACAGGGCCGTTTGAAGGAATTTGGGGGCCCCAAGCAAAATGGACATGGACATGGACATGGACATGGAGGCCCCCCCCATGGGGATTTCTTTTTACTTTGAGCAATTCTGGAGCTATAATTGACTCTTCTTAGGAGCATATAAAACAAAACAGCTCCTTGGAAAAAATTAAATGTAATTGTATTTATGTATTGTAGTAGTTATAAACAAATGTTTATTTTAGTTAAGATTAACATTTGCATTGTATTCATAATGTCAAAATAAAACCGACGTAATGTTACTTGAAGGCATTATAGTCTACCATTCCTGCCAAACTATGTGAATGTTTCTCACTAGATCTCGCAGCGATGTTATTACTTATGTGGCGAATTCAAATGCTTTCTTTACTGGATCTCTTATTAGCGCTGTGTAGTAACAGTGTCGCATGATCATGATTGGCTCGCGCTGCACTGGTCCAAACTGATAAACAACGGTCCTTCAACCACACAATAACGAGCAGTTTCGTTCCGCTTACATTACGTTTGCCATTTGATGTTGGGCAATGTTGTGGTCGCGCCGGCGTCTCTACATTATGAGCGCGCTTGCCACGCGCCTACATTTGAAATAACGAAATTTTGGTCGGCAGGAAAAATGATCCAAGTCCAACGAACCGTTCGGTTTGAAAACGCGTACCGAACACCGAACCGAAAGCCTCGTACCGAACGGTTCAATACGAATACGTGTATCGTTACACCCCTACTTACCACTATCTTGTTTTTTCTTATCCTCCTATTCCTTTCTCTTCATTATTTTCTGGCTTCCTGAAGCATAATTCCGCTTCATGATGACTGCCGAGGAGTTTTTGTATTTTGCCGGCAGCAGAGATCGCGTGATTGGCTGGCTGCTGTCAGCGACTACTGAGGGGGGCCCCCTTGAGGGGGATCCCGATAACAGTGTCATTGCACTTTACTGCATTGACTATCAAAGGGGCGCTCACACAGTTTGTCGTTGCATTTTATTCTTAACCAGTCGTTGTCTTGGGGCCCCAGGCCAGCTCGGGGCCCCAAGCAATTGCTTGGTTTGCCTGTCTTGTCGCGACGGGCCTGACTGTTAAATAAATGGTTGTCTGATTATAAAAGCAATCAAGAAAAAGGCTGAGAAAAAAATTTGAAAAGATCTTAGTAGCCTACACTGTAAAATAACTTTTGCTGCATTAAATTAAGGCTGTATAGTCATTTCAACTGTTAAATCTTGAGTAATGATGAATTGCTTTTACTTGTGAAAGTGAAAACTAATAAACTTATGTTAATGTAAAAATATTTTGCGATGAGTTATTGATCACATTTTTCCCGAGTGTAGTTCATTGTAATGACATTGTGTTTTCCTCTTTTGTGCACTTTTACATAATACACCAACACTTGTATCTGTTCCCAAGAAAGTGGTGGCTGAAATATGTGCAGTAAGTGGACATTTTCTAACTTTCCAAAGGAAAGAAAGGATAAGACTTTGTAATGTCCATTTGTTTCCATTGCACTGGACAGTGAATAAACCCTCTCAGATAACGGTCATATGGAGGAACTAGCCTACCTGCAAGTGCATAAATAACTTTACTTAATTTATACTTGTATGCTTTATGGCTGCAATATAAGTTGCAGGATTCCACATCTACAGAAAGGCCTACAGAAGAGTCTGCACAGACAGAGGAGACATAGGCCTACAGGTGGGCAGTGTATAGCCAACTTTTCCTTTTTATTTGTTGCATGAGGCATGTGTCTAATATCACTTGACCACTGGCTTTTCTTTACAAAGAACAATTGAAATAAAACTCAAGGAACTAAGCATATTTGTCTTTTATTAAACATTTAATGAAAAGTTGTTGTTGTTGTTTTTTTTTTGGCAATGTTGTATATGCAAAAATGTCACATGCCCTGTCAGGTGTGCAACCCTCAGACTTTTCAGACACTGAAATCTTCCCTTTAGTTATAGCCAAAGTTCATTTCATTGTGTGCCCTTGTCCTGGCTAGAGCTGCATTGTAACTGGTTTGGGTCAGGGAATGGGGTCATACAACACCTGTCTGCAGGCAGGAACATGTCATAATCACCTATGAAAAAATGCAGTTCTGTTAGGATCAGCATAAGTGTATGTAATACAGTGAGCTTGATATTTAATTGTGGAACTTTTCTACCACTTTCAAATAATGTGCATAAATGTGAATCTCTGAAAATTCTTCAGTCATGCACAGATCCTGGCCATTTTGCTTTCACATTTGTGATATGGAAGATTTTAGTCAAATGCCTTTTTTTGTTTGATATAATCTGGAATATTAAGAATCACAATAGTAACTGGGCTGCACATTTACATAGTGAACCCCCTTTCTGTTCACATAATCCCATTCATTGAGGCCTTGATGGCAGTCTATAGTCTTGGTACCAATCACGTTAAAGGGATACTCCACTTTAAAATGAAAATTCTGTCATCATATAATCACCCTCATGTTGTTTCAAACCTGTATGAATTTCTTTCTTCTGATGAACAGAAAGGAAGATATTTAGAAGAATATCAGTAACCAGACAGTTTCTGGTCTCATTGACTTCCATAGTATAATTTTTTCCTACTATGGAAGTCAACGAGACCAGAAACTGTCTGGTTACTGACATTCTTCTAAATATCTTCCTTTCTGTTCAGCAGAAGAAAGAAATTCATACCGGTTTGAAACAACATGAGGGTGAGTATATGATAACAGAATTTTCATTTTAAAGTGGAGTATCCCTTTAAGCCTGAGTGACATAGGCTACTGTAATCGGCATGGTCACGATTGCATGATCCTCATAAAAATTATGATAGCCTAAAAAAAAAACCTGCTTTAAATAAACTGTTTTACAACATTGGGTCTAAACTGGCTTGGAAATGCCCCCCAAAAAAACTAAAACTGTTTTTTAAACCTAAAAGCGCCAGGTAAACTCCGAATGACACAACAGACAGCACTTTCCATCAAGTTCTCCGCATCTCCAATAGTGTAAAGGAAAGAGCCACTCGCAACAATCTTAGGGCAATGCAAACAGTTTGTGCTGTAGTTGAAGCCCGACTCCGACAAGTCGAAAATAAATGTGCGTTTCCAACAAATTAATAATGTAAACGACAATCTCACGAGTCACGAGAAAAAATATATATCTCAGAAAGTGCACTATCGCGCTGCGCTGGACTTCCGTATCAGCTCTGCTTATGAGCCGCAGTCTAATCCTGTTTACATGAAATAAGCCTGCTCCCAAGCAGGTTTAAGATTGCGCACATGTTGCTATGACAGCAAGTCCAGGATGAGGTTCGAAAAACCAAACAATCCAAGATCATCCCAAATCGTCAGCAATCAATTCCAGCTAACTGAGTTAGCGACGAAGAACGGGCCCCAGTTCTGTATCCTTTATAAATTTTAATAATTTCTCGTGTATTTCATAATTTGTTCCTTCTCCTAATATTTCCTTGAGTGAATAATTGCTTACACCCATATCCTTTAGTGACTGAACTAATTCAAGTCTTTCTCTATTGTATGCTATACAATCTAATATATGCTTTACTGTTTCAGGATATCCACATTTATCGCAATTACCAGTTTCATGTTTCAGCACAGAACTGCAAACACAGGGAGACTAAATAGGGAGCAAACAAAATAGGGTAACGAACAAGGTAGGTGTGGCAAATTAATAAATAATCAGGTAACAAGATGGGAGGAGCCAGACAATTGACAGGAGAGCACATGGCACAAGGAATACAAGACAAGCCATATGCTCACAACAAACCAGACTAGACACAAACACATGACAAACCGGGAATGTCAGAGCTCTGTCACCAAACCAGATACAAACCAAACAGAGGTGACAGAACCCTGACAATTGCCTGATAATACAGAGTGGCATTAAGTCAACAGCCTAAGCTTTTGGAAAAAGCCAATTTTATATAATGTGCACCTCAGGAAAATTGGTGGCAGTGTCATGACAATCATTACAAAAGAACAATTTTAAAATATTACAATGAAAAATATATAAATTAAATAAAGTATGTTCAGGGTAAATTACACTTTATTTTTCCACTTACCATAGACTTTAACATTGAAACTCTTGTATTTGGTCTCTCCACTGGTAAGTGAAAGATTATAAAGTCCAGAGTCTGAGGTTCTGGTGTTTGTGATGATTAGAGATCCGGTTTGATCCAGTTTCAGTCGGTCTCTGAATCTCCCATCAGGACCATCATATGTTGAGTTGGTTTGCATGAGTGTGATGATTTGAGCTATTCGAGTGCTTCCAAATGTCCACTGTATCCACGAATATTTCTGCACTTCAGTGATATCAGTGTTTAGAGTGACAGAATCTCCCTCCATCACTGACACTGACTTCACTTCATGTGTCACATCTACAGAACAAACAGAACCTTATTATGTAACAGACTCTCAAATAAGTGTATTAACAATGAAATAAACCCTTATAATATAGATGTATTACTATTTAATCCTCACGTTGGCCCTCATTTATCAAAAGTGCGTACACCAAATTTCCAGCGTACACCTGGCGTACACCCAAAACCACGTTGACTTTGAGATTTATCAATATGGACGTTGGCGTACGGCACGCTCAAATCCTACGCCAGCTCAGGAGGTGGTGTACGCACGTTTTGAGTGCGGGAATGCGCAAAAAAACAATTCCTAACACCACAAAACGCACTGACAAACTAAAAGATATAATATGACCCACAGTAAAAAACAACAACATAGTAATTATAAACTTCAGTGTTTATTTTTGTGCAACATGGACTTCAATGTTTAATTTGTGTGACTTTATCAAAGCATTTGAATTGTAGGCATATGTATTCCTTAAGTTGCGAGCCTGTGCGCTTTACCTGACGTTTCAAGCCTTGTATACTTTCGCCTGGCTCCGCAGCGCGAGTCTCCGCAGACTGCGCGCGCACCTCCCCAAACGGACGAGGCGTTTATACTCGACGCGCTCGCCGTTGTACTATTCTTTGAAACGATGGTTAGGCCAGGGTTAGGCCCGGCAGGTATGCACGGACTGGGTTTAGTAATGAAAGGCTTTCAATGACCAAAAAAATAATTCAGACTGACAAAATAATAAAAATGCCATTCTTCTTCTTTTAAATAATAATAATACAAATAATAATAACGACATTCTTCTTCTAAATAACAATAAGCGTCATTAATAATACAAATCTAGAAATCAATTTGGTTTCTTTCCACTTCCCTGGTTTCGCTTTCTCTTTCTCAAAGAAGTTTCTCTTTAATTTGCCGTCTTCCGTGTGTCCATGGCGTAAAATGAGGGCGTGGCGGGAGCGGAGACTTGAATATATAGGGGCGTGTTATTCTAATGACGATCGATTTCAGCCGCGGCATTTATCAAGGGCAGGTATTGCGTACACCAGAATTTCAAAGGTACGCACAGCTTCATAAATCAGGCGATGAGAGGAGTGTAAGCATAATCTTACGCCAATATATACGCCCGTTTCTACGCAAGATTGATAAATGAGGGCCGTTGTGTTTGGGTCATTTTGACACAGATTTTCTTTTTCTAGAAAATGTTATTATCACATTGGACTAAAACTTACTGACTTTGCTCACCCAGGGTATAACTACTTCCCAAATTTTGGGCATGTAAATTGCATGTAAATATCTTATTATGCTATATAATCACCAAATACTGGATTTAATCTTTTCGTCAACTTGTTCTCTTTAGATAAATAGATAAAGCTATAATAATGGCTGCATGTAAGTTTAAAGGCCAACTGAAGTGTCTTGAAATGCGTGGCATTATTTAATGTTGACATAATTTCTAGGGTTGAGACATATTGAACAGCTTCTGTCCCTTTTTAAAATAGGCAATAGCGTTTAGTTTATATCACAGCTCGGTCGGAGCCGTTGTGCTCGATAAAGCTGCAGTTTCCTCCTAATCTCTAACCGTTTCTCCTCATAATCTCCTTCTCAACTATACTGCTTAAAGAGATGTTCCCTTTCGTTCAGTCACTCCGAGTTACGCCAGTGGCTGACGAATGGGGTTCCCAGTCTAATCACGCCACCTCGGCTGTCTTCCAGTGCCCTGCGTAAGTCTGAGCTCCCTGTCGTGAGACCAGCACTCTGAGGACACAGTTGCATCGCAACAGAGCGTTCAACATGGGGATCCCAGTGTACCTTTTAGCCGCCGCCCCGTCAAGGGTAGAGAAGGCGGAGGAGGGAAAGCATGGCTGTCAATTACGCACTCAGAAGACTCACAGGTTGCGGTGCGCAAGAGGGTGATGTGGCCCGAGGAAGCATTGTCGGGGCGTTGTTCCAGTCCACACCGTAACCCTCAGGTAACCCTGGCCATCAGCCAAAGTATCGCCTCTTGTGGAGGGGATAGATTGGGGTGTGGCAGAGGGGACTCTACATCTAGTGAGGTCACAGATTCTTGACCGCAGCACCACGATGGTCATGTTCCTACAGTGAGAACATGAGTGATCCGCGAACGCTGCCTTAGTGTCTAAGCCCAAACACGCAAGACAGCGCTCGTGCCCATCAGAAGACTGAACGGAACGACCGCACCCAGAAGTGCACGGGCGAGACATCTTTAAAAAGACTCTTTTTGTGAGAGGGAGCCCAGCAGCTGTGCTGAAGAAACACACACGCTGTTGCAGACCACTGCACAGATCAGCAGGCAGGAATGTGAAACTCACTGGAAAAACGCCATCACACCAACAGCCCTAAGGTGCATTATGTGCCATTCATCATGTAGAATATTAAAGACCCTGTAAAGTCAAAATTAAGTATGTGTTCTGAGTTTGAAACACACACAAAAAAAATTGTTATTAGCCACCCAGCCAAATTTGAATGATAAAAAAAGCCGCCAAGTAAATAAAATAAGCTATCAAAATCTTAAAAAAATGAGCAGTAGTCTCTTCTCTCAAACGCTGGGGGCGTGTCCGCTGGCTGCGCTGAAACCACGCCCACTCGCGGGAAAGTTGACTCACGGGCACGCACTGCCGATAATGGCACCAGTTGTCGATGCGACGGGAGGAAGAAGGCCGAGGCGGGAGATAGTTGGTTTGGCCCCATTCACCAGTAGCATCGCATGATCGCATCCAGGTAATACGCATTTCCGTAACGAAGGCATAGCTAGCTTGACAGTAACACGCGATTGAGCGGCGAACTGATGCGAATGTGCTCTAGTTATATTGTTGGGGGAGGGGCCAGCCTCAGTGGCTCCGGTGCGTCATTGACAGTAGGGCGGGGCCAGGAGCTCAGTGGCTCCAGTGCGTCATCAAGCCACCGTTTTTGCCCCGCCCAGATAATCCTGAACACAGCAATTGTGAAAAACTGTTTAACGGTCTAACTCCACAGTTCAGTAGCCTACTTCACAGTTCACAGTCTTTGTAATTTGTTCTAGGAATACATTTCTTACATTTATAATGTGTTTAGATTTTTTTTTTAGAATTGCCTTTACAGGGACTTTAAATGTGTGAACAAGTGACTGATTTTAGCCGCAGCTTCAGCGTCTATTTATAATGTAGCGGTTGGAACGCTTCAGATTCTAGAGAGCATTTGATGTGAAGCGTTAAGTGCAGAGTGATATCATCAAAATCATTGATCCATTTTGATGGAAGTGAGATATTGTAAGTTTTGAATGGTTATATCTTCTAAATGTGAATCTTGTCATTGTTTTGGAGCAAACTAGCTTACAGATAACAGTAAGGCTAGCATATTCATACTAAAAGCCAAAAAAACTTTTGATTTCATGGGGACTTTAAATGTTCAATTCTCTCTATACCTTGATCAATTCTCTCTATACCTTGATCAACTATATAAACTTATGGAGCTTTTCCACTGCATGGTACGGCTCGCTTAAATCAAAACTAGCTTTTAGCTGGACAATAACTTTATTCTAGAGCTGCTGTAAAGCCAAAACAACTTCTGTCACTTTAATTTCCTATTATCACTGTAAAGCTGCTTTGAAACAAAATATTGTTAAAAGCGCTATATAAATGAAGGTGACTTGACTAGACTTCATTCCTCTTGTTGGTAGCCAAGGAGCTCCATTGCTCCTGTGTTGTGCGTTTGTTTGTGTCGTGTGTATGATGATGTCACGGCAGAGGCGGCTCAACTATAACGGTCAGTCTATAATCCCACCCACTTATAAGTGGTACTAACTACAGTGGAAAAACAAACCAAGCCGAAAAGCAGCACAACTTTTACTTTCAATGATAGCAAGAAAAATCATTTCAATTATTTTTTCTTTTAGTTGTCATGTTTCATAGACAACTATTTTCTTTTTGCTGTGTAAATTTTTTTAAATTCTTAATATTTTTCAATCTCGTAATATTCTGCAAGAGAGAAGTGAATCGCGCTGCTTCGCTTGCGTGAAGTGAATTTGCAGTTTACTGTTCCACAGATTGGCTGTTCACTATGTCACACTTAAACTCCTAAACTCAGGATCAAAGCCTGAGTTGACAGAGAAAGTTGATGATCAGCATCATGGTACCAACAAAGCCTGATTGGATTGGTTTAGTTTTGTCAGCTCAAAATTAATCCTGTAACCCTTGTTCAACTACGATCATGGTATAGGCCCCAGAGAAGAGAAGAGTAGGGCTGGGACCAGGGCTGGACTGGGACAAAAAAATCGGCCCTGGCATTTTGGCCCAGACTGGCCCACTACATATGATCATGATTGCACGCCCTTGAAAATATGTGTGCAACTCCTATTCCTTAAAACGACTAATGCCATGTAATAAGTGAGTATGAACGAGTGAGAGTTAACAGATGAAATAAGTACAAAATTCCACACTCCATATTGATGAATCCAAAAAACAAGCTATAAGCTGCACTGGCATAGCAATACCAGTGTTTCTCACAGGATTTTTGTTAAAACTGTGGTGGGTGGACCTCGGGCCTTTTAGGGGGATTCGGGGGCATATCCATCAAAATCCTGCCGCACCACAAAGCGCCATTTACATATTTTTATATTAAATTTACATTTATTTGTCTTAAATCATCGTTAATGTATATACTGACTTCACCTTGTGATGGAATATATTTAGTTTTACATATTTTACAGAAATCAGCTGCTTGAATGAAAATTGCTGATGTTATTGGATTTTCAGATGATATTCTCACTTCATTCAGTTAACGCAGTGGTTTTCAACCTTTTTTGGGCCAGCGCCCCCTATCCAATATCCAGGTCCCTGATCGCCCCCACCCCCAAACTAATGAGCGAGCTGTAACGAGTGAGAGTTAACAGATGAAATAAGTACAAAATTATCATTTATTAATACAATCAAACTATATACAACACAGTGATTAATCCAAAAAACAAGCTATAAACTGCGTTAGGGGGGTTGTAGGGGGGTTGTAGGGAGTTGTAGGGGGCAAGCCTCCCCTATCCCCTTGGTATCAGCTTGTTTTCATCAATGGTATAATTAATACAATTACAATTAAATTGGTTTGTCGTGATTAATTTGTGTTCACAATCAGTAAAAAAATCCTCTAAGAAGAATAAACACATATGAACAATTCAATTATTATTGTATTATTAATTATTTTTATTTCTTGAAACTTCCCAAGCAGCGTTTCGCGCTCTATGTGATGGCGGAATAGACACATTACCAAAATGTGATAGCAGAATATATTTAAAATGATCCATCAAATTGTCATTTTCTCCTTACTGTCTTACAAGTTAACAATAATGATTGACCAGTAAATTACTTGGTGAACAAAAAAAAAAAAAAAAATATATATATATATATATATATATATATATATATATATTGTTGGATTAATGATTGGAATTAGTTAATGCCTAAAAATGTAAAAGTTTTACCTTATAAATAGAATAGTTTAATTTTAAAATTTGTCGCCGGAGTGAATGGGAACATGATTTATTGAAAATATTGGAAAAAATATAAGTGTTTCTTAAGTTAATACATTTTAATGGCTTGTCAACTTTCAATTCCTCCGCTGCGTGATTCTAGTCAGCGCTGGATTAGGTGCAGGACGGGGGGCAATGTTCCGGAAAACATTGAAGCTTTCCCGGGCGCCGCCATTGATTAGCAGACCCCCACCTGCTGTTAGCATCCCATTGACTCCCTTTCATTTTGGCGTCACTTTGACAGTAAATAACTTTACATCTGAGGCGTTTAAAGACTCCATTTGTCCATTATTTATTTCTAAAGAAACACGAAAATGTATAAAAGGCTCCATTACCTTGTATCTTACGTTAGAGTTAGGTATAATTGTATAAATGTAATAATATAATAAAGGTATACATAATAATATAATAAAGTATAATAATACTAATAATAATACTAATATATTTTCTAAATAATTTTAATATATATTTTTTAATTATTAGCCTACTAATAATAATATAAAACATTGCATAAGTAATAAAATAATAAAGGTATAAATGTATAATTGTGTGAAATGTATGATGAAAATTGACTAGCAATTTCCCTGACCAATTTGCTGCCCTAGACAAGATTTTACCTGGTGCCCCATGCATCACAGCCCATTTCACCCCGTCATTGTGTTCATGATTATTTAGCCTACATATATATGCTACATTATATACACTCTAAAAAGTGCATATGGCTTGTCATTAGTTTAAAGAACTTTTTATACTTGATCTGACTCAATACATTCACTTTTCTGGCTTGTCGTTGGTCTAATGTAATTGAGTTTATTTGTCTTGAAGTAAAACAATTTGTTTGGGTGTAATTTAAAATAATTGCTTTAAATCAAATTACAATTTTACGTCCACGTCCAAACCACGTGACTACTGACGTCATCAACCTTGGGTCGAGAATTTTCTGTTCGGCCGCCATCTTGTTTTGCTGTACACTGAAAAAAATGAGTCGTTGGATCAAAGTAAAACAATTACTTCAACTTGTTACAAGTAATCGGTTTACTTTATCTCAACTTAAAAAAATGCATTTACTCAAATCACATTTCCATAGTCAACTTAAAGTAAAAATACTCTTTCAACCAAAGAGATTTGTTTAATTAGCATCAAATTAAAAATTATTATTTGGATTAACTTAATTTTTAAAACTTTTATATATATATTAAATATCAAAATAAATACAAAACAAAATTACAAACATTTAATATCACCAAATTTTTGTCTGAAAAAATAAGCCTTTTACACTCTGGAATCAAACATTTAACTGTTTATTTAGTGCAATCTTCCAACAAACTCACATAAACCAGAATTTCCACTTGTTAAAACATGTGATGCAGAATTCATTTGATTTACAAGTCAATACTGAAACCGTTTTAGTGCATGACTTAATAAATAAATAAATAAATAAATACATTCAATAATAAAACTGTCAACAATGTAATTTTGTACAACAAAAAAAACAAAACATCCATCAATAAATGTATACATCAATTCCATTTGCTATAGTAAAATTGTCACTTGACATTTCAGATTAACTTGCATTAAATTTAGGAATGTAACAGAAAACATTGAAAAGCCCTTAATATGGCATTGATAAATCATCCAATGTAACATCAATTCATTGAAAAACAAACAAAAAAAAAAAACACTGAAACAAATCAACATTGAAAGCTCCTTAAAAGACATGACATGAAGGAACATTTAAAGGGTTAGTTCACCAAATTAAAATATTTTCAATGAGATCTGAGAGCTGTCTCACTCCTTCATAGGTTGCTATGTAATTTCATTCTGCCGGCCAAGACAAGTTAGTGAAGACATTGTTAAAATAGTCCAAGTGACTACAGTGGATCAATCTTAAAGGGATAGTTCGCCCAAAAATGATATTTAAGCCATGATTTACTCACCCTCAAGCCGTTCGAGATGCATATCAATCTTTTTTCAGACGAAAACATTTTCAGTTATTTTAGAAAATGTCTTAGATCTTTCAGTGGTTATAATGTGAAGCAATGGGGTCCATCTGATTCAAGTCCGAAAATGTGCCTGCATCCTTCACAAAAATAATCCATCCGGCTCCAGGGGGATAAACGAAGGCCTTCTGAGGGTAATCCGTGCGGTTTTGGCGTAAAAATATACATATTTAAAACTTTATAAACAAAAATAACTGGCTTCCGGTGGCGGTCGGCACGCGTTCATGGAGATGGATGCTGGTGTATGACGTATGACGTAGCGTAGGAAGCGTCGTGACGTAGAGCGAACGTGACAGCGCAGTCAGAGAGCAGAGCAATCAAAACTCTGTTCGTTCTACGTCACGACGCTTCCTACGCTACGTCATACGCCAGCATCCATCTCCATGAACACGCGCCGACCGCCACCGGATTATTTATTTATAAAGTTTTAAATACCGGTATGTATATTTTTACGACAAAACCGCACGGATTACACTCAGAAGGCCTTCGTTTATCCCCCTGGTGCCGGATGGATTATTTTTGTGAAGGATGCAGGCACATTTTCGGACTTCAACAATGTGGACCCCATAACTTCACATTATAACCACTAAAAGATCTAAGACATTTTCTAAAATAACTGAAAATGTGTTCGTCTGAAAAAGATTGACATATGCATCTCGAACGGCTTGAGGGTGAGTAAATCATGGCTTAAATATCATTTTTGGGCGAACTATCCCTTTAAGTTTATCAAGCGACGAGAATACTTTTTGTGTACAAAAAACAAACAAAACTTTCGACTTTATTCAACTATTAATTTTCTTGAGTTTGGATCTTGAGTGAGTTCACGAGAGCGCCACGACACATGCGCGAGAACTGAGAAGATGATGTTCACGATCATTTGATGGGAAAGGCTGAAAGGTAAGCAATTCATTTAGCAGCATTGGCAAGGAACTTATACGTTTTCTCGTTGGTGTTTCACGATTCGGACATCCAGTTATGCACACTTTAGAACCATCCATCTGCGGCATCTTCTCAGTTCTTGCGCATGCGTTGTGTTGCTTTTGTGAACATGTCAAGAAGATGAACGAAAGTCTTACAGGGATGGAACAACTTGAGGGTGAGTAAATACTGACAGAATTTTCATTTTTGGATGAATTAACCCTTTAAAATCCATTTGCATCTTCGCTATGTCCATGACAATTTTTTGAAAAGCCTCAAAGGTATATTTAAGTACTTCAGGATACCTCAAGTTCTCAGTACGTGATTCCAAACATCATGGCACAAGCAGATGCAACTGAGGACAACTCATGTAAAACCTCAATACCATCAATGACAATGCTGATGTCCAGGGGAGTGCTTAGACCATCCCTTTCACAGAGCACAAAAACTGTTCAAGTTCTCTCTGTGCTTCATCTTTCTGGCCAATCTGAAAGAGACACAAGCAAAAAAAAAAAGAAAAAAAAAAGAAACAATTCTTACTCAGAGAGCCAATTCATAAATTCAACTGCTCTTACCAAAAAGAGACCAATTACTTACCTTTATCTTCTGACTGGACTACAATGACTCCAAACTGTTTTCTTTCAACATCTGTATCTTAAAAAAAGACAAACACAGCAATCACCAACTTTCATAAAGAATATTAAAATGCATGGATATGCTTTTACCTAAGAGCCCAAAATTTTGCAAGTTTAGATATTTATAAATAATACGTTAAATAAGTTGGTGTAATTTGAACATTTATCAATAATTATTTTCAAAGTTGCAAAGATGTCATGTCATACAGATTTCATAAAATAATGTATTTTGTGTATCATATTATGTAATAAGTCATTGCGTGCGTGTATGCATGTTTAAACTTTTATGACGTAATCGGAACCTACTGCAGTGTGTTAAAACGTCAACAACGTAATTGATCAATCAAGTATTTACCATATATTTATTCTTTTAAGGTCATACAGTTAGCCTGGGTTTCCCCATACTGCCTTGCTTGCAGCGTGATTTCATTCACGCTGCTAGGCAGTCTGGACACCATGGAACAAATTTTCCCCTGAAAAAGGGAACCAATCACAGAACGGGGAGGGAGCAGCAAGATGATGACGACACCGAAGCAGTTTGTTTATATCAGACTCGACGTTACCTTCTACCCTCATGTTTATCTTGCACAAACGGTAATATTCGCTAAACGCCATCGTGTACAAATAAATCTTTGACCCATCGTCTTTTTCCTCGTCAAATTTCTCTCACTCTACATACGTCATCTGGTATAATTGAAGCGATTGGCTATGAGCTACATACAGGCGCATTTGATAGACATTCATAGCGCCCAATAAACGGCTCTGGGCATTCGTAAACCACGCCTCAAATACGAGAAAATGCACACGTAGTTCCCAGACCAAGTCTCAATGAGACTTGGTCTGACGTTAGCCAGGCTATCATACAGTAGTATGTATATATGAAGCTACTGTCACTTTAAGAATTAACACACATACCAATAAAGACAAACTCGATTTTTTGGCAAATGTTTAAGACACAACCAAATGTGTTAATGTGAATACTTGACTAGGTAGACATTTTCAATTAAAATAAAATATCTATGACCATTCAAACGCCATATGACACTAAAAATAACTCAATTCAGTGCTGTGCAATAAAGTCTAAATTCTCTGATGTCCACTTTGAATTCAAACTTTGAATTATTTGATAAAACACGTTTGCATTAATCAGTTAACTGATCCTCATGTGATTATAAATGTATGATAAAAACAAACTTAACTTAACTTGTAAGATTACTCACCATGTAGGCTAAGTTTGTGTCCACCATGAGGTTATCCTGCAGCAAAAGAAGATGATGGTCGAGAAGAATTTTGTCCGTGCGTGGTCACTCGCGTGGCTTAAACAGAATGCAAACTTGTCATTTGATTTGAAGCATATCACACCAACTTGTTGCTTGACTAATTTTAAAGTATTAACTAACTCTTGCTACTTTATTTTTCTCATTCACCAATGTTTCTACATCAATCAAATGTCAGAAAGTTATGCAATCCACTCAATGAACGAAATGTAGATACGCAAGTATTATTATAACGTTACAATCTCTACCGATAGTAACAATTCTATACTATTTTAGGGTTTTTCCTGGATCAAAATGAGTAGAAGGTGGTAAAATCCTGCTTGGAAATAGGTATCTGAACTTGGGCTGTTACGATTGTTCAATTTGGTAGACGAGGAGTTTTACCGCGACGCGCTGTTTGAATGCTGAATGGATCAAATGATTGACAGCAGCGGAGGGAAGACGAGTTTGCGCAAGCTTTAATTTAACGATGTAAAATTTCTTCTGTCCCTCACAACAAGATATGAAATGGCTTTACACCACTTAAATCATTATATTAGAATTTGTAAATGATTGAGTAACAATATTTCTGATTATTTATCGCGACAGGATAGGGCACGCCATTTGACGGAGGCGTTCGCCTTGTAATTCTCAATGCAGGAAAAACCCAAATAAATAAATAAATAAATAATGTAATTAAAAGTCCACACATTATCTAACGTTACTTAAGTATCTATTAATGGCTATCCATCGTTACTAACAGTTATAAGTTAACGTTAGCTAACATTAACTGTAGCACTTGAAATATCAGATGACTCTGACCAAAATAAAACAGATATTCAACCAAACACATGCATGAATGCATTGAGTTCTACTTTAATATTATACAAATGTATATCAACGGTGATAAAACTTAATGAAAACTTATTTTTAGGATTACTCACCAATACTGTGGATCCGCAACGGTCTTCATACAGCAAAACAAGATGGCGGCCGAACAAAAAATTCTCGACCCAAGCTTGATGACGTCAGTAGTCACGTGGTTTGGACGTGGACGTAAAACTGTTTGATTTAATTTGATCTAAAGCAATTATTTTAAATTACACCCAAACAAATTGTTTTACTTCAAGACAAATAAACTCAATTACATTAGACCAACGACAAGCCAGAAAAGTGAATGTATTGAGTCAGATCAAGTATAAAAAGTTCTTTAAACTAATGACAAGCCATATGCACTTTTTAGAGTGTATGAAGACCGTTGCGGATCCACAGTATTGGTGAGTAATCCTAAAAATAAGTTTTCATTAAGTTTTATCGCCGTTGATATACATTTGTATAATATTAAAGTTGAATTCAATGCATTCATGCATGTGTTGGGTTGAATTGTATCTGTTTTATTTTGGTCAGAGTCAGTCATCTGATATTTCAAGTGTAAGTTAGGCTACAGTTAATGTTAGCTAACGTTATAACTGTTAGGCCTAGTAACGATGGATAGCCATTAATAGATACAAGTAACGTTAGATAATTTGTGGACTTTTAATTACATTATTTATTTGGGTTTTTCCTGCATTGAGAATTACAAGGCGACCGCCTCCGTCAAATGGCGTGCCCTATCCGGCTGTCCTCAAAACTCAGACAGGCTCAGATTAGGCCTGTCGCGATAAATAATCAGAAATATTGTTACTCAATCATTCACAAATTCTAATATAATGATTTAAGTGGTGTAAAGCCATTTCATATCTTGTTGTGAGGGACAGAAGACATTTTACATCATTAAATTAAAGTTTGCGCAAACTCGTCTTCCCTCCGTTGCAGCTGTCAATCATTTGATCCATTCAGCATTCAAACAGTGCGTCGCGGTAAAACTCCTCGTCTACCAAATTTAATAATCGTGACAGCCCAAGTTCAGATACCTATTTTCCAAGCAGGATTTTACCACCTTCAACTCATTTTGATCCAGGAAAAACCCTAAAATAGTAGCTATATAATTGTTACTATCGGTAGAGATTGTAACGTTATATATAATACATTGCGTATCTACATTTCGTTCATGGAGTGGATTGCATAAGTTTCTGACATTTGATTGATGTAGAAACATTGGTGAATGAGAAAAATAAAGTAGCAAGAGTGGTTAATACTTTAAAATGAGTCAAGCAACAGTTAAGTTGGTGTGATTATGCTTCAAATCAAATGACAAGTTTGCATTCTGTTTAAGCCACGTGACCACGGACGACCACGCACGGACAAAATTCTTCTCGACCATCATCTTCTTTTGCTGCAGGATAACCTCATGGTGAACACAAAATTACATATGGTGAGTAATCTTACAAGTTAAGTTAAGTTTGTTTCTATCATACATTTATAATCACATGGGGATCAGTTAACTGATTAATGCAAACGTGTTTTATCAAATAATTCAAAGTTTGAATTCAAAGTGGACATCAGAGAATTTACACTTTATCAATATATTGCACAGCACTGAATTGAGTTCTTTTTAGTGTCATATGGCGTTTGAATGGTCATAGATATTTTATTTTAATTGAAAATGTCTACCTAGTCAAGTATTCACTTTAACACATTTGGTTCTGTCTTAAACATTTGCCAAAAAATCGAGTTTGTCTTTGTTGGTATGTGTGTTAATTCTTTAAGTGACAGTAGCCTCATATATACATACTACTGTATAACCTTAAAAGAATAAATATATGGTAAATACTTGATTGATCAATTACGTTGTTGACGTTTTAACACACTGCAGTAGGTTCCGATTACGTCATAAAAGTTTAAACATGCATACACGCACACAATGACCTATTACATAATACGTTACACAAAATACATTATTTTATGAAATCTGTATGACATGACATCTTTGCAACTTTGAAAATAATTATTGATAAACGTTCAAATTACACCAACTTATTTAACGTATTATAAATATCTAAACCTGCAAAATTTTTGGCTCTTAGGTGCAAAAGCATACCCATGCATTTTAATATTCTTAATGAAAGTTGGTGATTGCTGTGTTTGTCTTTTTTAAGATACAGATGTTGAAAGACAACAGTTTGGAGTCATTGTAGTCCAGTCAGAAGATAACGGTAAGTAATTGGTCTCTTTTTGGTAAGAGCAGTTGAATTTATGAATTAGCTCTCTGAGTAAGAATTGTTTCCTTTTTTTTTTTTGCTTGTGTGTCTTTCAGATTGGCCAGAAAGATGAAGCACAGAGAGAACTTGGACAGTATTTGTGCTCTGTGAAAGTGATGGTCTAAGCACTCCCCTGGACATCAGCATTGTCATTGATGGTATTGAGGTTTTACATGAGTTGTCCTCAGTTGCATCTGCTTGTGCCATGATGTTTGGAATCACGTACTGAGAGCTTGAGGTATCCTGAAGTACTTAAATATACCTTTGAGGCCTTTCAAAAAATTGTCATGGACATAGCGAATATGCAAATGGATTTTAAAGGGTTAATTCATCCAAAAATGAAAATTCTGTCAGTATTTACTCACCCTCAAGTTGTTCCATCCCTGTAAGACTTTCGTTCATCTTCTTGACATGTTCACAAAAGCAACACAACGCATGCGCAAGAACTGAGAAGATGCCGCAGATGGGTCTCGATGTAGTGTTTAAAATGGTTCTAAAGTGTGCATTTACTGGATGTCCGAATCGTGAAAAACCAACGAGAAAACGTATAAGTTCCTTGCCAATGCTGCTAAATGAATGGCTTACCTTTCAGCCTTTCCCATCAAATGATCGTGAGCGTCATCTTCTCAGTTCTCGCACATGTGTCGTAGTGCTCTCGTGAGCTCACTCAAGACCCAAACTCAAGGAAATTAATAGTTGAATAAAGTCGAAAGTTTTGTTTGTTTTTTGTACACAAAAAGTATTCTCGTCGCTTGATAAACTTAAGGTTGATCCACTGTAGTCACTTGGACTATTTTAACAATGTCTTTACTAACTTGTCTTGGCCGGCAGAATGAAATTACCTAGCAACCTATGAAGGAGTGAATCAGCTCTCAGATCTCATTGAAAATATTTTAATTTGGTGAACTAACCTTTTAAATGTTCCTGCATGTCTTTTAAGGAGCTTTCAATGTTGATTTGTTTCAATGTTTTTTTTATTTTTTTTTTATGAATTGATGTTACATTGGATGATTTATCAATGCCATATTAAGGGCTTTTCAATGTTTTCTGTTACATTCCTAAATTTAATGCAAGATAATCTGAAATGTCAAGTGACAATTTTACTATAGCAAATGGAATTGATGTATACATTTATTGATGGATGTTTTTTGTTGTTGTTGTTGTTGTACAAAATTACATTGTTGACGGTTTTATTATTGAATGTATTTTTTTTTTTATTAAGTCATGCACTAAAACGGTTTCAGTATTGACTTTTGTAAATCAAACGAATTCTGCATCACATGTTTTAACAAGTGGAAATTCTGGTTTCTGTGAGTTTGTTGGAAGATTGCACTAAATAAACAGTTAAATGTTTGATTCCAGAGTGTAAAAGGCTTATTTTTTCAGACAAAAATTTGGTGATATTTCATGTTTGTAATTTTGTTTTGTATTTATTTTGATATTTAATATATAAAAGTTTTAAAAATTAAGTTAATCCAAATAATATTTTTTAATTTAATGCTAATTAAACAAATCTCTTTGGTTGAAAGAGTATTTTTACTTTAAGTTGACTATGGACTCTGTCATCACGCGAGTGGCCATTAACAGTCAAGATAACGGCAGCGTCTTCTTTGAAAAGCCCCTGGCTGCAGCTTTCCCGTGGATGAATAATTCAAGTTAGTGAACATGTTTAACATAGCGTTATTATGGAAAGTAAGCTTGTCGGCTACTCATCTAACGTAAGATCAGCATAGAAATCAGCAATAGAAAATCTATTGACAATTTTCGTCAACGAATAAAAACTAGACGAAAATGTTAGATAGTGACGATTTGGGAAGCGATCCATTCAGAACTGATAGTAGATGCGCACATTTGTACTGTAACGTGCTGATGTACCCAGCGGGACACGAGTTGGCATGCGCTGCATGTCTCATGTCTCAGCTTTCTGTGCGCACGCACGCACACACCCGACCCGAAGCGTGCAGCCATAAACACCTATACAGCGCGCGAGTACTTCAGCCCGATCTCACGGAATTAGCCAACTTTTTATCATTCGTACGAATTCGTACGAATTGGTCGTGAGATAGCGTTGGAAGTGAGCTCTGTTTCGTGTCAGAATGGACAAATACACACAACATTATGTCTAAATGTCCGTTTTGGAGAGTATTCACGTAAAATATGTCGGTTATGTCTTTAAACAGTTCAGTTGTGAGTGTATCGGATGTGCATCAGTGCAATTCTGGATCCGCATGTCATAAATGTGTTATAAAATGTGTCACCTTTTTCAGACCTTCTGAGTTTGCAGGTTGCTATTTTAATAAACCTGTATCATTAGGCCTACTAATTTTGGCAAAAAAAAAAAAAAAAAAAAAAGAAGAAAAAAAACAATTAGACTTAGTGCCTTTGATAAAGGCAAAGAAGTTGCAAAGTCTAATAAGTCAAAGGAAGAGGAAATTATTAGAGCTATTTGTAACATCACTAATAATAATACTGATGGGAATTCTAATTTGTTAATGAATCTGCAGGTTGAGTTAGATAAATTATATATAATCCAGGCAAAAGGAACATTTGTTAGATCACGAAGACGTTGGTTAGAGGCAGGAGAAACTAATTCCAGATACTTTTATAATTTGGAGAAAAGAAATGGAGGGTATACATCTAGTAGAAAGCTTAATATTAATGGCCATGAAACACAGGACCCTATTATTATTTCAACGTACGTCTCAAATTTTTATGGTAAATTATATTCCAGCAATGCATGTTCTGTAAACAAAATAGATGATTTTTTAAAGCCCCTAAAACATAATATAGATCGTATCGATGGAGAATTTAAAGATTAAAGAAGATATTTAGAAACAATATCCAAAAGTAAACACCTAAAATCAAATCTAAAATCTAGGAAAACTACACAACTGTTTGACAGGTACAGGTGTTTTCTGTAAAATGCCTTTTTTTTTTTTTACCCCTAGCATGTATGGTTATAAGTAGGCCTACTCTTGTATGTAAATTATGTTTTGTTCTTGTTAAAATGCAATATATATATATATATATATATATATATATATATTATTTATTTATTTATTTATATTTTTTTTTAAATGGACGCTGGCACTGTGACGCTACAGGAATGTATGAGAAGGAAATCGAGTCAGCCGACCTGCTATCATGTAACTGATTCTGAACGAACTTGCCTTCGAGAGGAACGTGTTATAACGCATTTTAGTCAATAAAATGTTAACACAATAGTATATATTTGACCATTAATTTTTGTTATAAGCCGAACTTCCCTTGCAGTCTTAAAGAAATCTCTACTGATATATACGTTGAAGACGTCATAGTTTGAAACATTATTACCGGTATTTAAATATCGTTCTAAGTTGTGTAATGCACTGTTTCCATTTTAAAATAAGTTTGAAGCAAAAGTTAAGTGATTATGCCCCAAACTGATAACTAAAATAACTAGTAGTAAACATATTAAAGTGATGAGAAATTATGGCCTGAGAAATGTCGGATTAACGGTAAAACATAACCTGACCAATTTGTGAATAACAAAAATAGATAAAAATAACATAATATTGTAACCCAAATAATTACATGTTGGAAGAGACACATGGCTTGGCACTATTTACTAAAACTTCATAATACATATTTCCATAGTTTATATATATATATATATATATATATATATATATATATATATATATATATATATAGTTTTCTACATATATAAGGAGCTAAATGTATTTAGTGTAGTAAACCCAATTACTCTAAATACCTAAGATTACAATTTGTCTGAGAAACTGATTAATGTTAATGTTAAACAAAGGCTGAAAGGCCAACTAGCCTACTAGAATTAAGTGCAAGAGTTGAAGTCAGAAAAAAACATATTTAACTTACCAACAAGACACCACAAGGACAAAAACAACAAAACAAAATAATGAACCATATTCTCTGACAGTTTGCCAACCACACTTATAATATCAAAGCAAATATAAGAAAACAATCTGTAGAGGCAAGGGGCAAGAGTAAGGGGCGTGAGCCTGCAAGTGAATAAATGTGCATGTCGCACCGACCAGTTTCCGGTGTAGGCCTACAGACAAGGGAAGCATTTTTTTTCTTTTCAGACTAGAGAAACATGTAGACAGGAGATCCTCGTTTTTGGTGTCCTATCTCCGACTGGAGCTGTTCCCGCTTTGCTGTGTGTACAAAAGTATAATAATAATAATAATAATAATAATAATAATAATAATAATAAAAATAATTTGATCGAGCAGTACAGCTGTGTTTGTTTTGACCAACAGATGGCGCTGCTGAGTAAATAAACTATGCTTAACTGTTGTAGGCTAATCATAGGCTGAGTTCGGAATTTTTTTTAAAAATGTCAGAATAAACACGAAACACTAAAAATGATAAGGCTAAGTTAACGTAACTTCCCATTAATCATCTAATGGCCCACTGACATCAAATATGTCATTTTAATCTTCACATGGCAACTCCCCCATCTTCACTTTCAAAGCAGGAATGGGTAAATAGCACAACCTGATCACGAGATGCAAGCTGGTTAAAAAAGTATCCAGGTTTGCCACAGTTAATAAAACTAACCAAATGACAAATCAAACATAAACTAATCCAAATATCGAATCACAAAATATGCCACCATATCTAAAATACATATTTTACACTCACTGCATGCGTGCGTTATAAATAATTTCAACTTCTCTCAACTCCTCTGCTCATTTTCATAAAGGATATCAAACTGAAGACAAAGCACCCTCTCTACCAGAGCCCATTCCTCACAATAACAGGGTTTTTTTTCTTAAAAAAAAAAAGAAAAAAAGAATAATAGAATATACTAAAATTCGTTGTTTCACGTCCAGTAGGCATACGATCGCGATTTTGTGTCGCCCTCTAGTGTTGCATAAGCAAAACCTACCATTTGGTGAACAAGGTTAACATTTTCAACAAAAGTCATAAAGAAAAAAATAAGAGGGGAAAAGGGAAAAGGAAAAATGGGGCATACTAAAAACTTGTATATGTGTAGAGTTTTGATAGATTTACAATTTTGTAATGTAATGTAAATCCGTAATGTAATCATTGTAAACCCTGAGGTTGTTGTATTGCAGTGTGTTCATTTGCAATGAATTAAATAGCTTTCAGGCATTCCTTTTCTTTGATTCCACAGCTGATGTGCGCAGTTTTAAAAGAGCTTTAAAAGAGTTTTTGATTGTTCAGTAAAGTTTTTTGATTGCAGTCTTTTTTTCTGATGCCATTATTTCCTTGGATTTGCTTCTTAGTTACATACAATTTTAATGGTTCATGTTTTATTGGCAACCTTTATCGTGCTAATTAAAATGATCACAGTTGTTTTTAAATGAATCTTGTTTATTTTAGTTCAGGATTTATTAGTCCTGGGGCCTCTGCCATGATGGTAGTTGAACAAACTCAGGGTTACAGGATTAGTTTAGAGAAAAACTAAACCAATCCAATCAGGCTTTGTTGATCCCATGATGCTGATCATCAACTTTCTCTGTCAACTCAGGCTTTGATCCTGAGTTTAGGAGTTTAGGTGTGACATCAGTAGCGAACAACCAATCACATGCTGAGAAAGAGTGAAACTGAACCCGGTTTCTGAATTTCACTCTTTATTTCTGTTTGCTGCAAACAAGTGTTTGTGATAAAATGTTCACAAAAATAATAAAAGGTTGTGGTAAATACTCACCACTTTGAATTATATTTTTATATTTTGTCTTTATCAGCTGCCAAGAACGTTTGGAGTTGGGGTTGCATCTAAAAATCAATGTCTTAGTCAATGTCTTAATCTTTCTTAGTATATACATGCACATTTTTATATATATTATTAGAATAGGCTATAGACTATATTACACATAAAGGCTACACAGCCTACATCATTTTTCATGAATATAGAACGTGATTGGTTGTTCGGTGCCAACGTCAATTTGGTATGTGCACGCGCGCGTGGAGTAATCATAGCTTGAGGATTAAAGCCTGCAGTTGACAGAGAAAGTTGATGAGCCGCATCATGGTACCAATAAAGCCTGATTGCATCGGTTTGGTTTGGTCAACTCAAAACCTTTACAGTCTATGCTCAAAACTAATCCTGTAACCCCGAGTTTGTTCAGCTACCTTCATGGTACAGGCCCCTGGTGTCAGTAATCTGTACTTCATCTGTGTTTCAGAAAGCCTTTTTCTAAGCCATGTCTTACCTGTCCAGGAAACAACCTCAAATGCTTTTGCGCCTGTCTTTTTTTATTATGAGTGCAAAAAATACAGAGACATGTTTATTAACAATATGTTCAATGTCATCAGAACACACATGAGAAAAAAGAGTAAACAATGATTGGCTGAAAACTACCATTGTTTTGTTTTGTTTTGTTTTGTGATAATGAGACTAAAGGGATACATGTATATGCAATACAAAAGAAAGTGGGAAAAGGTAGAAAGAGTGGAGGAAATATATGAGGGACGAAAATATAATTACAAGATTAAGGATGGAACACATGTTTGAATAGAAAATTACATATATCTAAACATCCAACGGGAATGTGTGAGAAATGTGGACAGAGTGAAACTGTAGAACATGTGATTATAAATGGTAAGAATTATGATGAAGACAGAGAAGTGCTAAGAGAAGAAATATGGAAGAATGAAGGAAAAGAGTTAACATTAAAGAATATATTAGACTCAGATATAGGAAATAGTATGGTAAAGGAGTTTCTGAATAACACAGGATTAATTAAGAGAATGTAGAAGAAGTTTATATATAAGAGAGGTAGAGGGTGCGGATAAGATGGTGATATACTGGGTAAAGGAAAGAATATCTAAAGGAAAACAATTAAGGATATAGTGAATTATTGAGAGTTAAAGTGATGGAAACTGGAAAAAGTTTCTGAGCCAAGCTACCTCATGATGGCAGTAGTGCACTGTTTAGTGCGGTTGCCAATAAAAGACAGAAGAAGAAGAAGAAGAAGAAGAAGAAGAAGAAGAAGAAGAAGAAGAAGAAAAGAAAAAAAGATTTCGGATTCTTCTTCTAGGAGTAATTTTAATGGATCGTCTTTCAAAAGACACTCGTAAATCTAATTTGGGGTAGTGGCACTCTGTTAGTCACTGTTTTTTAGTTATAACTGTACCACTCGGTTTGGGTGCGGCTCACGACATAGCCTACGCACTGCGATTCAGCCGGATAGAAACATAAATATCATCATCTTTATTAAACTTTTACTCAGATCTTCCACAGCAACATGCAGAATCCGTTTCTTCCCTTTCTATTGTTATTTTTCATACAGGGTAAGTAATATATGCTATTTCTGTTTATATTTAACAGTTTCGATTTCGTTTTTAGACACCGGAAACAGAAAATGTGCATTTACTGATAATTCATTTGTTTTCTTATTTCTTGGATTTTAACATTTAACGGTAGGCTACAGGATTTAATTGCCTTTAATTGTACTTCTGTAGGCTACCATAATTTACTATATAAAATCATATGTCTATTTAGGATATGGTTATATGATCATTGTGGCAGTGGCCTCAGCTGCCTCTTTATTGCACCAGGGGTTTTAATTTTTTTTCATATCAAAGATCCCAGATATAATATGAGAAGCAAAAATTAGATAATATTAATAATAATAATATAATATAATATTGTGTAAATTAGATATGTTTAATCGACAAAAAAGTCTGTTTTCATATAGAACGCATCTCCATTTGTATCAGGTTTGTTAAATAGTCTACACTTCTGTTGTTTGATTATAATTTTATTACACAAATATGCTAATTATTTTTTAGAATAATAGCTGTGGGTTTTGCAGATGCTCCTGAAACCAGGGGTCAATTGTGCTCACAGGATCCTGGTTTGAGTCCAGCCCTCATTTCTTAATCCTCATTCCACTTTTCTATTACTCTAAGCGGTCCTGTAAAATATAAGGATACCGCTCATAAATAACAGAAAATGAGGAAAAAAGCATGGGCAGTGTTTGGGGTGGAAGATATGATCAAAATCTGGCACGCTTCAGTGGTTAACACTGTTGCCTTTCCTCACAGCAAGATGGTCTTTCACCATTGAATGTTCTTCACATTTTGGCGTAGGTTTTCTTTGGGTGCCAAGTTATTGCTAAATTGTCCGTAGGTCTGAATACGTGTGCCTGAGCCCCGCATTTGACTGGTCATCTGTGGCCCTCAACCCAACAGGATAAGCAGTTTAACATGATAACTGATAAATTATTTAATGGATAATGTTAAATTGTCGTCCGTTAAACCATAGTCTGTTAACTGTCAACGTCTGTTTAAGCATATATCTGAATTTAAATGACTTTAAAGCAAGTTGTAGTCCATTACTGATTCCAAATTACATGACAAAAATGTTAGGTAGTAACATAATCCATTACACAAGTATAATCTGACTAATAGGATAATCTTAATCCATATTGATATAAAAATACAAAGAGAACAAAAATATATTCCTTTCTTTATCAACATTGTTAAGAGTATTAAATAAACATTTATGCATATTACATGCTTTAAGTCTTGATTGTGTCAATTAAAGTACTGAGTTACCAAAGTTATAGTTGGCAGGATAACTTGCAGTGTTTCATGTGAACAGAATTATGAATAAATGTACCATAATTTTTTGCACCGTCATTCTTAGGCAACTCATCCTTTTCGACAATGTGAAAATCTTATACATTATCATTTGCAGTGTTGTGTTTTAAATAAAATGAAACCTGTTGTAATGTTTTACTGATGATTACACGCTGACTTTCTTACTCTTCGGGTGTTTGTCGAACAGTGTGTGAGTACTGCATTATTTTTCATGACTTATTAACTCTTTTTAACATCAAGCACATTTAATCTGTTCATTCATGAATGTTTCTTTATCAATTTAACATGTCAATTTCCTTAAGGTGTCCTGCGTTACATGGCTATATTGACACTAGGCCTATATTGTTTTTGAATTGCAAAATCTCTATTATCATACCGCCCAGCCCTAGGCGTCTCAATCAGCTCCTTAGTTGGTGAATCAATATGTTGTGTTCTCAAATTCGAGAACTGGTAAAGACAGTAAAGGACACTGGCTCACTACACATTGGAACACAGATGACTATTTCCGGCTACATGACAACATCCTCATTGTACAACATCACTACTGGTATTTATAAACAACAGCAGAGCTGATATCTTTGATATTATTTGTTATTTAAAAGTATATTATGATAAATACTTTGATTGGTAGTGGTACATATTCCTGCAACAATTCTGTAAATTTATTATTGAGACTGTTAATTACCTGTCTAGCGATGTATGTTTATGCTGAAATATTATTAAATGGTTTGTATTTAAAAAAAAAAAAAAAAAAACACCTATTGTGTGTCGTGTAGTGAGTTGGTTCCAGTGATTTTAGTTTCACGCTACAGAACCTCCATTAAGGGAACATAGCAAGCATCGATGCTCCCTGGTTTTCACGGTGCATTGTGGGACTATCTAGGGAACAAATGTTTCAGTGCACTGGAATGATTTTGCGATTGAGATAGCCCTTAAAATGCTAACTCCCTGATTAGTGCCCTGAATACTGTATGTGAGCTGATTGAAACGTACCCATAGACAGATTATAAGATTTTAGTCTCACCAGAGGTGATTAAGCTGCTTTTGATTACTGGACTAAAGCTAAGTCATCACTGGACTCTGTTTCCTTTGGCTGAGGTTATATTCTTAATATCATTTCACACATAAGATCTTAAGATACTTTGTGTAATGGTTTGTTTTATGAAGCTTTAACTCTTGATGATGATATATTGTTAGACATCCAGAGTCTTAGCCTAGCTATTGTTGTTTTTCTAATTTAAATATATACTATAAGTGTATATTTTACTTTTTTGGAATACTCTCTAATCTTTATTTTCAATGTTGCTTTTCATTCACAAACTGAAATATAATCCCATATCTGTCTGTTTAGCAGTTCACACAATGATGTTTGTTTTCCAGGTGTGTTTGGTGCTGATGAAACAGTGAATGAGGGAGAGTCTATCACTCTTCAGACTGGTGTTACTGAAATACAGAATGATGATGTGATAATGTGGATGTTTGGAACCAAAGACATGTTCTTATGTCAAATAACGAGAAAGGGCGACCAGATTCCAATTTCTTTCACCGATGATGTGAGATTCAGAGGCAGATTACAGGTGGACCAAAAGACTGGATCTCTCACCATCAGAAACACCAGAATCACACACTCTGGAGATTATAAACTCACCATCTCTAGAGAAAAGACTACGACTGAGATATTTAAAGTTACTGTCAAAAGTGAGTATTTCACGTCTTTTAATCTAATCTTGTTTAGATCAACACTGTGTCAATAATTTGATTTGTTTATTTTTCAGAAACTCAAATGTACTTTTCACATTTCTTCCCATTATGGAAGGGTAAATGTAATACTGCGTGATCCATTTTCTGGTTTCACACTTATTTACCCTGGGCTAGTTATTATGTGTATTTATTTGGAAACCCAGAGTTGCGTAACTCCTTATGTTCATATTTTTGTTTAGTTCATAAGCTGGGTAAAAGATGCAATGCCACATAAAAACAGTACTAAAATATACCGGCTCTGATCCACATCAGCCACATCAAAACTTCCTGATTTCAACATTTAAATTTAATGTTGACCTGAGAGTTTCTAGTTTTAGCTTCACAAAAGCAGGGCTTCATAAGAGGCCCAGCCTGCTTTGAAAATTGTGAAACATTGTTTTAGAAAAGGTTAAAACTGGTGTCCTTAGTTTGGTGATCAAAACAACCTAAAAATCACTGATGTGAAACTGTTCTTAAAAAAAAAAAAAGTTTGAAAGTAAATCTTTATATAAAGAGGAAACTGACACAGTTGTACTTTTGATACAAGCACTCCTTTTTTAGAAGGAAATGTATAAGGTCACACCAATGTAGTCTGTTTTCTGGTCAGTGTGATGTCATGAAAGTGAAAGTGACATTCAAGGCCCAAGTATGGTAACCAATACTCGGAATTTGTCCTCTGCTAACACTGCTTCAACTAGATTGAACAGTTAAGATGGTCAATAATCATTTATTTAAAATTAATTTAAATTTACATTGTAACAGGTAGCATGAGGTTTTATAAATAAATCTGTTAATCCAAACTGTTTCGGCCTGTTTTCCAGGTGTGGTTAATGAGACAGATGGAGTGAAGTCCATTTCAGTGATGGAGGGAGAGTCTGCCACTCTAAACACTAATACTGATATACACCCAGATGATCTGATCGTGTGGAGGTTTGGAGATAAAGGCATTCTCCTGGCTAAAATTGATGTAGGAACTAATGAGACCTCACTAAACAAAGCTGATGAGAGATTCAGAGACAGACTGAAGCTGGATCAAACTGGATCTCTGACCATCACAAACACCAGAACCGAACACAGAGGACTTTATGAACTACAGATCAGAGACTGTGAGAGCTCACAGCGATTCCTTCTTTCTGTCAATGGTGAGTAACTCCACTAAGAACAAGTTTTTCAATGTAATGACATACAGTACAATTACATCAGCACTTTAAATAAGATAAAAATAGGTTAAGGTTTATGCATAATTTACAGATTTAACTGAATTTTAAAGGTTACAGATACAAGTTGACTTTTTGACACCTGACAGAAGACCCCCCATGATAAAGTAGAGAAAAATATTTCACAATTCTCATTATGTTGATTATTTTTTACTAGTGACCACACACAAATATGGTCTCACACAGTGACTCAAAAAACGTATTTTAATATTTTCTTTAATACATGACATGTAACCACTAACCATCTGGGCCCGTATTTATCAAGCCTCTGAGAATTACTCACAAGAACACTGCTAAGAATGGACTTAAGAGTAAAAAAAATTGTCTCAAAGCTGTGCTTAAAAGTTAGTTATCAAGCATCTCAGTTGTAATTTAAGTGAAGTGTAGGAATCTTAAGTGTCAGTGTTAGAGAGAATTCACAACACTTTGTTGTGCCACAAAGGGGATTTTGGATGATGACAAATGTGGCTTGAATCAATCACTGAATAGATTTCCTTATTTAAGAATATTCTCAGATAAATTCACATTGAATGGTGAAATAAGAGGACTTTACACACATTTGTCAATAAATAATTTTCAAGAGAATTGAATTGAGAATTTCACGACATAAACAATACTGTCTGCTCGTCGTCAAACATTCAAAACATTTTTCCTCTCCTGAAAGATTGGCATACGTTTCTGTCTCATCAGTGCATCACAAACCCCCTACTGGCAACTCCTAACCACTTGAGAGACCTCTCGAGCTGTCTTAAATAACTGGGAGAGTAAGGCTGCGTTTACACTTTACATTAACATTCGACCTATATCCGGATGTTGTCCACATACACATTGAAAAGACAAGTGTAAACGCGCTTCTGATGGGAATGTTATCCGATCAGTGTGTCCAGGGGCTCGTTCTTCGTACGTCGCTAACTCAGTTAGCTGGATTTGATTGTTGACGATTTGGCATGATCTTGGATCGTTTGGTTCTTGGAAGCTCATCCTGGACTTGCTGTCATAGCAACAGCTGCGCAAGCTTAAACCTGCTCGGGAGCAGGCTTATTTCATGTAAACAGGATTAGATCGCGGCTTCATAAACGGAGCTGATACGGAAGTCCAGCGCAGCGCGATAGTGCACTTTCTGAGATGTTTTTTTTTTTTTCTCGTGACTCGTGAGATTGTCGTTTACATTATTAAATTGTTGGAAACGCACATTTATTTTCGACTTGTCGGAGTCTGGCTTTAAATAGGTTACAGCACAAACTGTTTGCATTGCCCTAAGATTATTTGCGAGTGGCTCTTTCCTTTACACTATTGGAGATGCGGAGAACTTGATGGAAAGTGCTGTCTGTCGTGTCATTCGGAGTTTACCTGGCGCTTTTAGGTTTAAAAAACAGTTTTTTTTGTTTTGTTTTTTTTGGCATTTCCAAGCCACTTAAGACCCAATGTTGTAAAGCAGTTTTTTGTAAAGCAATTTTTTTTTAGGCTATCATAATTTTTTATGAAGATCATACAATCATGACCATGCCGATTACAGTATGTCACTCAGGCTTCACTAACGTCATTGGTACCATAGACTATAGACTGCCATCAAGGCCTCAATGAAGGGGATTATGTGAACAGAAAGGGGGTTCACAATGTAAATGTGCAGCCCAGTTACAATTGGGATTCTTAATATTCCAGATTAATAATATTATATCAAATAAAAAAAGGCAGTTAACTAAAATCTTCCATAATCACAAATGTGAAAGCAAAATGGCCAGGATCTGTGCATGACCTAAGAATTTTCAGAGATTCACATTCCTGCACATTATTTGAAAGTGGTAAGGAAAGTTCCACAATTAAATATCAAGCTCACTGTATTACATACACTTATGAGTGATCCTAACATAACTGCATTTTTTCATAGGTGATTATGACATGATCCTGCAGACAGGTGTTTTATGACCCCATTCCCTGACCCAAACCAGTTACAATGCAGCTCTAGCCAGGGCAGGGGCACACAATGAAATGAACTTTGGCTAACTAAAGGGAAGATTTCAGTGTCTGATAAGTCTGAGGGTTGCACACCTGACAGGGCCTGTGACGTTGCATGTGCCATATTACACAACATTGCCAAAAATAAAAAAAAAATTCATTAAATGTTTAATAAAAGACAAATATGCTTAGTTCCTTGAGTTTTATTTCAATTGTTCTTTGTAAAGAAAAGCCAGTGGTCTAGTGCCTGCAACAAGAGATATTAGAGACATGCCTCATGCAACAAATAAAAAGGAAAAGTTGGCTACACTGCCCACCTTTAGGCCTATGTGTCCTCTGTCTGTGCAGACTCTTCTGTAGGCCTTTCTGTAGATGTGGAATCCTGCAACTTATATTGCAGCCATAAAGCATACAAGTATAAATTAAGTAAAGTTATTTATGCACTTGCAGGTAGGCTAGTTCCTCCATATGACCGTTATCTGAGAGGGTTTATTCACTGTCCAGTGCAATGGAAACAAATAGACATTACAAAGTCTTATACTTTCTTTCCTTTGGAAAGTTAGAAAATGTCCACTTACAGCACATATTTCAGCCACCACTTTCTTGGGAACAGATACAAGTGTTGGTTTATTGTGTAAAAGTGCACAAAAGAGGAAAACACAATGTAATTACAATGAACTACACTCAGGAAAATGTGATCAATAACTCATGGCAAAATATTTTTACATTAACATAAGTTTATCAGTTTTCACTTTCACAAGTCAAAGCAATTCATCATTACTTTTAATGCGGCCTTCATTTAATGCAGCAATATTTGTACAATTATTTTACAGTGTAGGCTACTAAGATCTTTTCTTTTTTTTCAGCCTTTTTCTTGGTTGCTTTTATAAACAGACAACCATTTATTTAACAGTGCCTTTTATAGAAGAGAAGAGACTAAAATATAACTAAAAATTACCATTAGGCTATGTAGAATATTTTTGTACTTCACTTTTATTTGTTCCCATGTTCTAGTGTGGTGACACACTAGAATGAACAATTACAATGAACAAAGTAGCCTAATTATGCAATTATTAAAATACAAAAATATAGGCTAATAAGTGATAAAAACATCTAACATGGCCACTTCTAACGGATTTAAATTGTCTGCTACTTTTTGCCAGCCCTCTCTCCTGGCTTTTGCAGACTTTAAGGTGTTCCCTGGCGTTTTGATTAAACATTAAAATTCCGAATAAACTTCGACTATTAGTTCTTGCTCTGCTGAGGAGAAAAACTGAGCGCGCTCTTTGGCCACGCTGAGCAGCCAATAGCAGCGTTGCTGATCAATGTTTCTACGATCGATACATATCCCCTTTTCAACCAGCGCATGAACGCGCAGTTATCTCAGATAACTCAATCCAGCGATACTAATCATAAACAACAGGTGAGTTCGAGGAACCCAATTAGCCGGATCATGATTAGCACGATGATATCATCTTGGATGTGTCATTTGATCTCGGATGTAATAAGCAACGTACGAAGAACGAGCCCCTGGTTCGGAGGTAGTTGTGGACGCATTGTGATCGGATCTCAGTGTAATGTAAACACAATCCAGCCATCGTGTCTGCATTCACAGGTGGACGTCACACAAAACCCTGCCCACTGTCATTATTCCCCCTCCTCTCTCTAGGAATTTGTGTATGTAGCGGTAGGGTTGCCAACCGTTCCGTATAATACGGAATCGTTCCGTATTTGACACATAAAAGTCTTGTTCCGTATTGAACTGATACGGAACGCACTTTGTTCCGTATTTTTGAGAATCAATTCAGTGCAGTGAAAAAAAAAAACCCGACGGTGCGGTAGATGGGCCATTCTACAGAATTGGTGCAAAGTCAGAGTTGGAAACATCTTGAAATTTTTTTGTTTTTTCCCACAAATTTTGCATGTATGCAAATTGTATAATATCCAAGGTATGCTTTTCTAGTAATTGTGCAGTTAATTCTCATATTGTATTTTCAGAAAATATTTTCAGGAATATTTTCCTTCTCCCCAAATTTGTCACTACCGAAACACAATATTAAATAATTTATTAAGAAGGCTTATAATGACCTATTAAGATTTTGTTTACATCTACCTTATAAATATATATTTGTTCTATTTTTAAAAAAATATTTTTACTGGTTAAATCAATAAAGATTATAATTTTAATAATATTTTAAGTGTGATTTATGAGATTTGTTGTATTTTGAACCCAATCTTTCTTTGTAGAAGGCATAAAGTTTATCGTACTGATTTCAAAGTTAAGGATTCATTAGTATTAATATGCATTGAACCAAACACTATCATAACATCTTAGTTGATAATTCAATATACTTTATTTTTGACAAAACATCCCATGTTACGGTAGTGACTGCACATTTTTGGTAGTGACAGTAATGTTTTGGTAGTGACCACAATAATTAGTTTGCCATGGCTGAATCAGACTGTCCACATTTTATGTTAATATAAATAAATAACTATGATGCACATATGCAGTCAGTACATATAGCAGACACACATCTGACAGTAAATATCTTATAAGAACACCTAGAGCTATTCTATATTTTGGGTCTTGAGGTGCAAGTGAGAAGAGGTATGCTCATAGATTTTTCTTCCTAAAAAAACAACAACTTACAATGTAGACTCAGAACCACTTTGTTTTATTTTCACATTTTCAACATTTTGTTTATGAGTCATTCAGATAAATCTCCAGAACCACTGAACTCTGTGTGTGTGTGTGTGTGTGTGTGTGTGTGTGTGTGTGTGTGTGTGTGTGTGTGTGTGTCTGTGTGTGTGTGTGTGTGTGTGTGTGTCTGTGTGTGTGTGTGTGTGTCTGTGTGTGTCTGTGTGTGTCTGTGTGTGTGTGTGTCTGTGTGTGTGTGTGTGTCTGTGTGTGTGTGTGTGTCTGTGTGTGTCTCTGTGTGTGTGTGTGTGTCTGTGTGCTGGTGTCTGATCACCCTCACTGGAAGTGCTAGGTGGTGTGGAAGCCCTGCAAAATGTCTCCATCTCTTTTTGTCTTTTCACCATCATCCTGTGTCTTTTCTGTCTTTTCCTCCATGCTTTTCTGACATGTCTTTGCTCCCTGTCAGATAATTCACTGATACTCTTCAACTTTCCTTCTTCCATTCGTTTCTTATTTCTTTCATTTTCTTTCCTTAAGTATTCCTCGTACTTCACTGGGTCTTCCCTCAACCTTTGTTTGTATTCTCTCTGTCTCTCTGTTGTAGTTTTTCTATTTTTTTTAGGCATGTTGGTGTTTTATGTCATTCTCCTTGCCAAGTTAATCATAGAAATTAACATTACTGACAACAACCTTACACCTAAGCTAGTATCATGGACTGCAACCTTAAGTAATTGTAACCTCATCACATTACAGAATTTTAACAGAATATTGCATACTAAAACACTACTAAAACATACTACAGTAGTAATTATTTGCATAACTGTACTAAAATGTACACTCTAAGAAATGATATGTTGGCTTTAATTAACTATTTTATGTCAACCGGTCCCACATAACTGGGTTATGTTGGATTTATGTAACATTATTTATTTCGATAAACTTAAGTTCATTACATAAGGTTAATCCAATGCCGTTTAGTTGAATAAGGTTAACAGTCTTAATTTTGTCCAAAACAATTAAGTTAATTAAGTTCAATTATCCTAAAATTAATATTTTTACATTTAACCAAAACAAATAATCCAGTTTCATTATGAGTTTATTCAATGAATACATTCACTTTTTCTTTTTTTACAATTTTGTTTACATTTTTACAAACATTTCCATTGTGAACATTTACACAATAATTACTCTGTAAAGACTGCCTTCACTTTTCAAGAAAATAATTAATTTAAAAAAAAAGAAGCATATTGCCTTTAGGTGAAAGGATTTATCAATCATTACTTATAAAGGTGTTCTGCAAAAAAAGCAGCAAATAATTTATCAGTTGTTAAAAACAAGACTATTATTCAAAGGAATGTAACATGGTTGATATTGAAACAAAAGTACTGTAATAGTCAACAGTGCAACATTATAGAAAGCGCAGAAATGTTCCTAACCTCAGATTACAGGAGTTTATTTTTCAGGCGTAAATAAGACCAAGCATCGAAGAACACACTTCTGCACATTGTTCAGGTTGTCATGTATTTAGATGCCATAAATCATGATGCCAACATCTTTGTAAGGATCTGTAGCCTCTGCTCCTTCATGTTTGACCACATAGATTCCTAAGGTGGTCTTGCGTATTGAGGTTAGGACTTCATGTTCAGCATCCAAAAAAAAAAAAAAAAAAAGTCAAATACAAAAAGCAACAATTAAAAACAGATCAGTTGGTTTTAGAGAAAAAAAACAAGATTTTTTAAAAATGTAAATAATTTACCATGCACTCCTTCACAAGGTTTGAGAGGGACAGGTAAACAGCAAGTGCTTTCAAGATGCATTCACCTTTTCCCAGTGGTGTCATTCTGAACAATGAGACAAATAAGCAGTGTTCAGAATAATTAACACAAATTATGCCAAAGTTATTTATACAAGAGCCCAAAAAACAATTATCTGCAACTGCATCTGTGAGGGCCTCAAAATTCAGAGAACCAGTACAATAAAACTAATAAATGGTTCTAAACCAAAAGCTTTGCAACAGAAAAGCTATTAAATAATCTTGGATGTCAGAGCTGCTCCAATTGTAGGTGCATAAATCACAAATCTGATGCTGCTGAGAAATAGGGTAAAGCGACGAACAAGCTCTGAAATTAAAACAGAATTAAGCATATACATATTAACATTCCAGACCGTATATACCAAAATTCAAGGGATACCCAACAATTCTGTATTTTTTTACTGACACTTATGTCATTCAAACTCCCAAAGTCTTTCTTCCTTCCTAGGAAATTGAAATTTTCCTGGTTTTCCTGCTCTTTTCTGTCATTACAATGACAGTCAATGGTGAATTCTTCTTCCGAAGCTTCAATAGCATCAAACAATTGCATGTGACTTTAGAAGCTTCAGAACAGGAACTCACCGTTGACTTTTATTCATGGACAGAAATGAGCAGGACAACCACATAATTTACCTTTTTAGTTAGAAAAGCTAAAAATAAAAGGGATTCGGTGACATGAAGCTGAGTAAATAATGTTCATCTTTGGGTATACTATTTAATCTATAGTGAATTATTGTCAGATTTAAAGTGATGAAGAATATAACAGAACATACCAGATTCATAACTGATAGGATGCTTATGATCTTCTGTGCCGCTGTTCCTTCTGTCTTTTTGAAAGTTTTGAGGAGCTGGGTTTAGAAATGAACAAAAAGGACAAATCAGGTTGGATGCTGATAAATTTGTGAATCGTTACAATATTATCATACACTAACAGTATTTCTTTAACAGCATTTATCTGAATTACATCTAAAAGACTTCAATTTATAATTTGGAATTGCATACAATAACCATCCAAGCAATTCATCACAGCTGACATTACTTATAAAGACTTACCTCTAAAGAGTGCTGGCTATCTGTTATTAAATTCAGCGACGAAAGGCAAATCTTCAATCATCTCATGCCTCCTGTGCGTAAATGTTCTGTCCATCAGCACCTTGATAACCTGCACAAGTATTGAGCATAAGTGGGACCACAGCGAATTCCATGTTTTAAAACTGTGTCTGTGTCCATGTACCAACCTGAAGTGTTTTAAAACTGTGTCTGTGTCCACTGTCCATGTACCAACCTGAAGTGTAAAAGCTTAGATCTGGATGTGTGAGAAGAGCCACAATCTATGCACCTCACATGTAGGACTCCAAAATTCTGAGGAAACAAAAAATGAATATGTGAGTCAAAGAATAATAATAATACAAAAAAAAAAAAAAAAAAAACTCTAGGTTGCTGACTAATAAACTGTAGTAAAATTATTTTGGATGACCTAATAAGCTGTTTATTGCCATAGGCCCATGTGTTATTCTGTACTTCAAAAGTTTCAGAGTTATTATCTGACATTAAATAAAAATGCTCAACATTAAGGAAGTTATTAAAATGTTTACTAAAACTAGATAAAACTGCTTTATTGGGGCACAACATGGAGAAACTCTTATTAACTAGCAATTTTATATTAAAAAATAAGGTCATTTGCCATTTTTTGTATGGGTGAATTCAAACATTATCAAAGTTTAGCGAGTTTAAAAGATCACATAAGAGCTAAAAAACGCTAACAACACCACTTGAGGACGAGTGCTAAAAGCAACTTCAATAAAATACCAACAAAAACAGCGATTGACTATTCTAATTTACTGACAGCCTCAATATTAAAGGATAGGAAGTAAAATAACTCACCTTTTGGTCCAGATAAATACAAAATGTTGATTGCATCCTCCGTTTGAGCATGATTTGATTCCCTCAAAATGGAGAACAAGCGCTAAAAGATAAGTGTCGCATTTAACGTGCTTTGAAATATTTGCGCATGCGCAAATATAGCTCCACCTGTTGACCAAAGTGCGGTACTGCAGCAGTAACACAACTGCATTTCGTTAATTTAACTTAAGTGAGTTGTGTAAATTTGACAAATTACTTTTTCTAATTCTGTCAACACAACTGTTTTAGTTTTAATGCACAAACACAAGAACATTATTTAATTTGAGCATAGTTACATTTCTTTGGATCAACAACAGCCATGTTTCATTTTTTAGAGTGTAGTTTATTCCTCCAAATAAAGGATTATGTGCTCCCTTTTGTCACTACCAAAACAATGTCACAACCGAAACTTCAAGAAAATGTTTCGGTTGTGACTGTTTTGGTAGTGACAATTTTAGATAACTTTTGAGCCTAGCTCGAAGATGCTAATCAGCACATGGTTAGCCATCACTGGTCAGAACAGTTGAACACATGTATAACAACTAAATTTTATGGAATAACATCCCAAAAAAAATTCTCAATAGCAGAAAAAATGAGTTTGGTAGTGACATTCCTTAAAGTTACACACAGATTTTTAGACTTTAGAACACATTTACCTCAAAATGATGGGATCAATCTACTCACCATATAGCACATGAGAGAGAGGGACACAGGAATATTTCCTGATCAAAAATGTAGGAGTGTGGTTAAAATCAGTCTCAGCCAATGGACTACAACATTCACTGTTTTGGTAGTGACATGAAAATGCGGGACATGTTTTTTTAGATAAAGTTTCATGATTTAAAAATAAAATATAAAATAAATATTTTTTTTTAACTTCATTTAAAAAAAAAAAAATATATATATATTTTTTTTAAAACAAGAATGGAAAAATTTGCAAAAAATTATTCAATATCATTTTCACAAGTTGAAATTTAGGGTTTAGGGTTTGGGACAGCCACCTCCTAATTGAAAGTAGCCCATAAATTATGATTTTATATATATAAAGCTTACTGATATCTTAAATATTATTGTGGGTTTCAATAGATAATTGAAGGATCTTAGTAAACATCTAAGATTTTAATAATTAAATGCTTTTCAAATGTGTTTTTTTGGATGAGGGACAGCAGTTTGCACCAATTCTGTAGAATGGCCCAGATAGGCTACTAATTTCTCCCCCGGATTGTCTATGATCACCAGCGTAGCGTTTTTAACATCTTGGAACATCATCAGAGAATGCCCTTTTAATTGGTCGTTTCAGTCATTGTGAGTCACGTATCGTAGCAACGATGACGACAAGTGACAACAGCGGGAAATGTAAAAAATGACTTCCTCCGAGCAGCCGGCGAAAAAGAAAAGAGCACAAAAATATAGAACTGAATGGGAAAATGACTACCCGTGGCTGGATGCGTGAGGGACAATGAATACACGGCCGAGCGATGTCACGGTTCCTTGTCCGTCAGACGTCTCCAGCTGATATGGTAGGCTATGTAATTTTAAAACTCAAATTAGTTCATAAGAAAGTGATTATATTAAAAGAGATAGTACAGGTTTAGCCTAACATTGTAAAGAAATCAAAAAAGTACACATGGAAAAAATAGCCGCACAATGTGCTTAGTCTGAGGTTTATTTATTTCTGTGAGATTTTCCATGTGCATACATACAGGTGTTGTATTGCTTGAATGCAGTATTTGAGTGCCACATTTTAGATTTTCTTTATTAGATTTTTTATTTATGTTTTTATATTATTGTTTTGCACTGGAAAGAAAGTTAACTATAATGGAAGTATAATTATATAAATATATTTGCACTACACCTCCTTAAAATGTTGTCTAATTAAATTAAAAATATATTTTTTGCACTGGAAAGAACATTCTAGAAGTCTAATTCTATTGAATAAGTTTGCACAAGGCTACAGAAGTTTTGAATGTTAGATGTTGTATTTGTTTAAGTTAAAAATAAAATGTATTATAAACTAAACAAATCCATGGTTCATTGTTGGCAAAATGATCATGATAGGCTTTATATTTCACATCTAACTTATGTGGTTCAGTCTTGTATATTGATTAGGCCTACTTTGCTATTCTATAGGCCTATAAGTTGTATTATAATATGCTACAATGTATTAAATATATTTATCTAAATATATCAATTAGTTTCCACAATATTCACCAGAAGTCATAATTTCAGGAGTTTTTTTTTTTTTTAATTATTCCTTGGGGGCGTGTCACGGGGGCGTGTCCCCCGTTCCTTTTTTTCATTTCAGAGAGTTGGCAACCCTAAGCGGTGTGGTTTTGCGATTTAGTCGAATGTGAAGTACATCACAAATATACTGAAATGTTTCCCTTCGCACCCGAAAGTTGCAGAACTATTACTTTTCTGTAAAGAACGCACATTATTCCCACCACAGCTGGCAATGTTCTCGGATGTGTTTCTCTGTACCGTTTCCATTACGGCATCTATCCACATTATTAGCACTTGCAGCCTCTTCATCCTCCTCTTTTTGCGAGATTTGTAAAATGTTTCACGACTGAAAACTGTTTTTAAAAGAAAACCCACCACTTCAGGTCGACTTTGCACCGGAGCCATCCTTTTATAGATCGATCTTTTTTTTTTTTTTTTACATTACAGTATCAGATCTTCACTCAGGTTAAATAGTGCTGATGTTTATAGTGTGTGTTATAGATCAGACACACTCACACTAATGTCTGTCTTTATCATTACAGTATCAGATCTTCACTCAGGTTATATAGTGCTGATGTTTATAGTGTGTGTTATAGATCAGACACACTCACACTAATGTCTGTCTTTATCATTACAGTATCAGATCTTCACTCAGGTTATATAGTGCTGATGTTTATAGTGTGTGGTATAGATCAGACACACTCACACTAATGTCTGTCTTCATCATTACAGTATCAGATCTACACTCAGGTTATATAGTGCTGATGTTTATAGTGTGTGTTATAGATCAGACACATTCACACTAATGTCTGTCTTTATCATTACAGTATCAGATCTTCACTCAGGTTATATAGTGCTGATGTTTATAGTGTGTGTTATAGATCAGACACACTCACACTAATGTCTGTCTTTATCATTACAGTATCAGATCTTCACTCAGGTTATATAGTGCTGATGTTTATAGTGTGTGTTATAGATCAGACACACTCACACTAATGTCTGTCTTTATCATTACAGTATCAGATCTTCACTCAGGTTATATAGTGCTGATGTTTATAGTGTGTGTTATAGATCAGACACATTCACACTAATGTCTGTCTTTATCATTACAGCACCAGGTTTGTCTCCAGGTGCTGTAGCAGGAATAGTTGTTGTTCTGCTGCTGGTGTGTGCTGCTGCTGCTGCTGGTGTGATTTACTATTGTCGAAAGATCTCTGAACTAGAAAGACAAATGTGTAAGTATTACAGCTGATAAAGCAAGAGAATAGGGTTAGAACGCCGTGCTAAGTGAGCTGGTTGATAGGAATTACGTTTGTGAAATCTAACGTAGCACGGCGTTCGTTGCTCGACTAATCGAGACTGTTTTCTAAGATGGCTCCTGCCTGTATACGCGTAATGTACTGTATTTATAAAGTATCTTCTTATTAAACTGTCTGTACACTTACAAAGTTCTCAATGCTTCGGTTTGCATGTAGGGACCCTCATTATGCTACCTTGTTATTGTGAGGCTATTTTGAGCCTTGTTAGTGGTATTAACTAGCGATTTACTTTTACTTACTCTCTGCCCCATATAACTTACTAGTGTTATGCGCTAATCTGTTTTTAGAGATAAAACTCTTTACATTCGATTATCATGAAAACGCATCCCAGGGAACGGTCGACTCGGTAACCATGTGTTAAATACCCCTAGGTTCATTTTTCACCGGAGTTGTCCTTTAATGCATCAAGTAATGTTAATCCTTTAACTGTCACCCCCCCTTTTTTCGCATAGACAAAAAAATCACTATACAAACTTAAATGGTTGTAATTCAAGAATGCTTTGGAATATAGACATATGGTTGGTCTTGTTTTTAAGAAGACATTTGCCAGATTATTGTAGAAGTGAAATAAATTATGAAAGTGAAACAGAAAAAAAGTTATATAAGTTTGAGTTTATAAAAATATATAATGTAAAAATATAATTATTTATATTTTATATCAAATATATATATTACAAAATATATTTTACTCTAAAACTGCTAGAAAATTAAAGCCAAAAATCTAAACAAGTTGTGTTCCAAATTTTAGGTTGATATCTCAAAAAATGAGCTTTCAGTAAGTACCAAACTTTTTCACTAGATGGACAGCCAGCTTCCTTACTGACCATATAAGGGCGTCTCCATTTTCATATGTTTTGAGTGATCTGAACCATGTCTTTCCATAATTTCATACAATTTATGAAGTATACATCCTATTCAGAAATAGTATGGGTGTTTTGGCAGTATTTGATTTGATTTCAACCTCTAATAAACATAAAGAGAGCACATATGTGCGTTATAGCTCGCTGGCGCATCACAAATCGAGAATCGATAATATTTTTCTTTATATTCTAAACATTTTCAGACATTTTTTTTCTCATAAAATTTAATTGGTGTTATCTTTTGAACTCTTGGCATGAAAACAAACAGGTTTCTAGTCTTTCATGATTTTTCATGTTTATTTCTATTTCAAAATAAAGGCCTAAACACGCCTAATGAAAACAGCCACCAAATATGAAAACTAGAGATTGTAAGCTTTCAAATGATATATAGTTTGTCAAGATTAGTTTAGGTTTTTACTAAGATATTATTGTTCTAAATATATATGGGCAAACGTCCCACCTGTGGGACGGTGACAGTATGTAAAACATGTATCGATAAATTTATAAATGATTATTGAACTGGATTAATAAATGATATAATATTGTTAGGTCAGGTTTCCAAATTAATGTTGACAAATGTAGCTTTATGTAAAGCTATTAGTTATAATATTAGTTATTAGTATGAGTTATATTAGTTATATCCATATTATCTTTAATACCAAAATTAATATTACTAATCTCTTTATACATTCAAGCAAATTCCAATAATATTTAATTGTTTGAAATTAAATGCAAGTTCAAATATTATGAACCTAAACATCATTGATTCTAGCGTGTCACGCATGTTTGAGCTTCTGTTTACCTGAACATGATACACTCAGATTGATGTGCATTGATCAGTGTTGTGGATAAAAGTCTAAATTAAATTGGTTGAAAGATGCACTCAACTGTTGATCTATTCACTTTTTGAACAAATTAGGATTAGCAAGAGACAGATTTGACCTCCCCTTTGATCCTCATCATTTCTTTATAGCCGCCACCACCATTCAAAAGTTTGATTAAAAAAAACAATAATAATTTTACAATTTTATTTAGCAAGGATGCATTAAAATATTTAAAAGTGACAGTAAATAAATTTTTAATTTTCACTGTGTGGTTCTGGAGTGGAGAATGAATGGAGCAGAGGCAAAGATCTAATTATAGCATTTATTGAAACAATCCAGATGAAGGTAAACCAGACAATCCTAAACGAGTGATAAAGACGGGGCAGATTTATTAATATACCAAAGATAACGACTGACCACACCAGACTGAATCAGAGGGCTATTTAAACACAGGATACTGATCAGTTAAACTAGAAACTAGTGGAGGACTAGCGGAAACCACTGAAACAAAAACTATAAGAGAAAACGTGAAGTGATTCAGTACACATCAAAATACGAGCCCTTAAACAAAAACAGAGAATATTTAGCAATAGAGAAATAACTGTTCTTCTGAACTTTCTATTTATAGAAGAATCCTGAAAAAAATGCATCACTGTTTAAATAAAAATAGCAGCACAACTCTTTCCAACATTAAAGGTCCCGTATTATGCCCCTTTTCACAAGAAGTAAAATAAGTCTCTGAGGTCTCCAGAGTGTGTATGTGAAGTTTCAGCTCAAAATACCCAACAGATCATTTTTTACAGCATGTTTATATTGTCATTTTTTGGGGCTCAGAAAAACGCGCTGTTTTAGTGTGTGCCCTTTAAATGCAAATGAGGTGCTGCTGGACGATCCAGGGGGCGGAGCTTCATGAGCTCGCGCACAGTCTCTCAGGACAATTTCATCTCACAGAATGATGATAATATCAGAAACTCTCAGTAACGGTGTTCAGTTCGAGATGAAACAGGTATAGTTTAGTAGTTTAATTACGGTTATTATAACGTATTTGTCATCTGCTTGTATGTATCCATTAGTTATTAATAGCCTACAAGTCTGCTGTCTGAATGATGATCAAACATATACTGATGAGTTTAATATAGTTTATTGTACATCACACAAAAGATGAAGCGTCAGTTTTACTTCAGAAAATCACCGTAAGAGCTGAGTAAACACTGTAAGTTATTAGAAGTGCGCAAGTACATAAACAAATTTCGGTAGAGTTGAGGGAGCATTCCTGTGGGCGGAGGTTAGTCAAAACACGGTTTTAATGACGTCATTAAAGAAGGAAGTAGAGGGATGTAGTCCAAACGAGCCGTTCACTGTAGTCGACTTCTGTTAAATAAAATATCTCGCTTGGCATTGAACTTTGAGCTTTATTATTTTACAGATATTTTTTATGCTCTAACAGCAACATTACACACGAACTAAAGTTTGAAACATGGGATCACAAAGAATGGGACCTTTAATAATAATTAGAAATGTTCCTTGAGCACCAAATCATCATATTAGATTGATTTCTGAAGGATCATGTGACACTGAAGACTGGAATAATGATGCTGAAAATACAGGAATAAATTACACAGTTTAAAATGAAATGAACAATATACAGTTTATAAATTAAACAGTGATTTTAAATTGTAACAATTTTTTACAATATTACACAAATCTTACATCAAAAACAGTAACAGTAGTGTTTAACAGTAGTGTATATACAATAAACAATAGATAAAACATGTCTTTCCAATATATATGTATATATATGTTTTCTTTTTTTATGTTTTTTATGTTTTTGAAAGAAGTCTCCTCTCACCAAGGCTGCATTTATTTGATCAAAAATAGTAACACTGAGAAATATTATTACAATGTTAAATAACTGTTTATAGTATTGAACTATAGACCTAAATGAACAATTGTATAAGGTTTGGTTCTTTTCTTGTCAACCTTACTGTTGAAAATCAGTTTGTTTGTTTTTTGGGGGGTTTTGCCATTTACGGCTACCTGAACTAATATTAAAAATGTATAATTTGAAAAATTTGATATATTATAATTTGATACATTTATTAAAAGATTAATAAATGCTCTGGGAAGAACTGTTTATTCTCGCTAACTATGGCAGTTACTAAAATTAACACATGCAACCTTATTGTGAATTGTTATTCATAATTTAGTTTAAAAAGGCATCTGCGTGAAGAACTGATTATTACAGTAGATGTGAAGAATCACACAGTATCTTCTCAGTGTTTCTGACATGTTCATCTGCAAATTCACTTATATTCTCCTCATTTCTCTGTTTCTTTGTGTTTCTGTGACATGAAGTGAAGACAGTGTCAGTGATGCCGGGAGATTCTGTCACTCTAAACACTGATGTTACTGAACTACACAGAGATGATCTCATAGAGTGGAGATCTGGAGATAAAGGGTCTCTCATAGCTGAAATCAGAGGATGGAGAGTTTTTATATATGACTCTGGTCTTGATGAGAAATTCCTGAACAGACTGGAGCTGGACAAGAAGACTGGATCTCTGACCATCATGAACACCAGAGAAACAGACACTGGACTTTATGAACTAAAGATCAGCCAAGACAGTAAAATCAAACACAAGAAGTTATATGTTTCTGTCGGTGGTGAGTAGTTTACATTTAACATCTTTATTCTTTTAATTTAATATTTTAATGTAGATGATGTAGTTGTGAAGAGCTTATTTCAGGTTGTCCTTATCTTTATTGGGGAGCTTATATCCTCACAAACTAGGTAAAATCTGCGTCTGCCACATCACTCGTTCGTCTACCGAACGTGACGTCTGCATTTGCTGCAAGGGTGTTTCCAGCACATTCCACACACTTATTCATTCTTTATTATTGTTTTCCCACTGATCTTCAATTATGTTTTATTAGCAATTACGTGATTTTTACCTTGCTTATGCATAGCTTTTTATTCCAAATAGTAAATATTAATTTACACAAATGATCATATTAACATTTTTGTTTGCCATTGTTTCTTGTCAACATATCCACAGATACCTGTACTTATAAAGAACTCATAAAAAGTTGTTCTAGCATGTATGTACTATTCACCACTAGGAGTTTTGTGACCAACACAAAAGAACGTAGTTGTAAACATTCGGGCTAATTTAAGTAACATATAATATTTGTAATGTTTAGTTTTAGAGTTCCGTTGAAGTTTGATTGGCATGCGATCTGACAGTTAACAGAATTATACTTAAAACAGTTATACCTCAAAAGAGAAAGGCGAGCAAAGTTTATTATTATTATTATTATTATTATTATTATTATTATTATTATTTAGCAGAGAATTAATAATTAAATAAACCTTCAGTTTAGCATTTCCTTTAACATCATTTGTTTCCCCAAACATTATTTTAATATATTTAATTATAAATATCAACTTGCACATTTCATTATTGATACATTTATTTATTCAGGAAGATGTGGATTTAGGTAATTATGTATTTATTTGCACATTTATTTATTTATACTATATTTCTCTATAATTTTGTGGACTTTATTAATTGATTAATTCATTTGCATATTTATTTATTTATTGCTTTTACATGTTTCGTCCTCCATATGTTACAGAACTACCACAATAAAAATTACAATTAATAAACGAAGGGTAGCCTAATTCAACATGCAAATGAAACTGTGGAGCCAGGACTGTTTGCATTATGCATAAATAAGTCCTATTACTGCAATTAAACAATAGGCTAAATAAATTAAATGTGCAATAGGCTCACTCGTATCTGCTGAACATTTGGAATAAAAATAAGCTGAAAACCCAAACAATAGCATGTGACAAACGAAACACGGATTATCATGGTTTATTATCCTGCTATTACGAAAATTGAATAAAAAATCAAATAATAAGGCCTAAATAAATAAACAAACAAACAAACTATAGAAAGGTAGGCTGTTTTGTGTTTATAGCCTAATAGTTCTTGTGTTTGCAGATAGTTGTATGATTTCGGATATCAGAGATATGTAGGCTATTTTTTTTTTTGTTCTATTCTATTGTTCTATTTACATGATCTACAGAAACAGTCTCTTATCAGTTGACGTGATCGAGTTGGTGACCATGTCTAGTATACCAGTGCTGTGTAGCCTTGGCCTATTAAAATTATAAAAGATAAAACACAATAATAACCCCAACAATAAGCTATAAAAATGCAATAGCCTTTATCAAAAATCATGTGAATGACGCGTGACGTCTGACTCGACACTTCAAGGTAGCCTTGTCACTGTAGGCTACCTGATTTTTTTTTTTTTATTTGGGCAAAATGGTTTAAACCCCAAATAATATATTTTAAAAGCAATCATCTGTGAAAAAAAACAGGCTTTATGATGCCATCTACTGTGTATTGTAGAGGATTGTAATAGATGAGAAGTGGTTAATATTGGGACGGAAAGCCTTGGCCAATAACATGCTCAGGAAAAAGGGGTTTTGCGCATATTGAACTCAGGGACAAAATATATATAATGAGCAAGTAAATCATGAATCTATTTTCCAAACTGGAAAACTTTTTGTCTCATCCTGAATCACTACGGTCCACCTATAAGAAGTGTTTATATTCAGACTATTTTAGACTGTTTCGGGTCGACATCGCTGTGGAGTAGCCCAGTACCTGCGTGATTTGTCATAGATGTAAATAGAGAGAAGTAGCTCCGGCAAGACGCATGCAGTTCTGTTTATTAACCACTAGAGCGCCAAAATTTAAGTACTGCAGCTTTCACTGCCACACGTGATTTATTTTATGTAGCGGCTACGTCTCATCTGCGCCTTTTGAATGGAATAAATAGCAGAATTAAAAAATAAAAAACAAGACGTTGAGTGAGACGGTCACAATCGCGGTAAAAAATGGAAATGAAATGCATTGGAAATGAATGGGAGATTATTTTTATCTAGTACAAAAACTTTTTGGTAGGCTACTGCAGCCAAACAAAATCTTACTGAAAGATAATTTTTTGAGATCAAGTTCAAACTTGTTTAGATTTATGACTTTGATTTTCTTGCAGTTTTAGAGTAAAATGTGATTTTGAAAATATATATCTCATATAAAAATTGAAAATAGTATTTTTGTGCAATTTTCATAACAATGCACATAAAATTCTGTTACTTTAAGTCACTTTTTCAAACATTTTTTTTTCACTTCAGCAATAATCTGCCATATGTCGTCTTTGAAAAGAGATCAAACTTAAGTCTGTGCTAAAGCATTCGAGATTTACGACAGTTTAAAGGAGTCGTTCACTTTAAAATGAAAATTAGCCCATGATTTATTCTAGGTGTATATGACTTTCTTCTTTCAGACGAATACAATCAGAGTTATATTAATAAACACCCTGACGCTTCCGAGCTTTATAATGGCAGTGGATTGCAACCATCAATTTAAAGTTTTAAAAAAGTGCATCTACTGTATCCATGATAAAAGTGCTCCACACGGGTCTCCGGGGGTTAATAAAGGCCTTCTGATGCGAAGCAATGCGTTTGTAAAATATCCATATTTAAAACTTTTTTTAAAGTAAAATAACTAGCTTCCGGCCAAATGAAAGCTAAGTTGCGTAAGTTGTACTTAAGACGCAAGCATGTTCGTTTGGCCGGAAGCTAGAATTTTACTTTGTAACGTGTTAAATATGAATATTTTTCTTACAAAAACTTGTAGTTCTGCTTCAGAAGGCCTTCAGGTGAGTAAATCAAGGACTAATTTTCATTTTAGAGTGAACTACTCCTTTAAGTTGGAAATTTAATTTTCAGGTCTATGCTCAAAAAGTGAATAAATGGATTATAAATGCAGTGTAAATATAATTTAGTATAAAAAATCCCCTAAAAATACAAAAAAAAACAGAGGGTTAAGCAAAAAATGTATCTGTACCTGGAAGATGCAGACAAATAAGCTTGGAAAATATGTAGAAAAGAATTGGAGATGAAGGATTAAATCGTCTCAGTGCAAGTGGGCTCAGTGATTCAGATAAGAGAAAGCCTGACACCTTGTGGAATTTCTTTGAAGGACAACTAAAGTTAAATGTGAACTTTAGAATTCACAGGTTTCATCTCATGCAATATAGGCAAAAGCCAAATGAGAGCATCGATGACTTTGTGACTAGAGCCAGAACTTTAGCACTAAAATGCCAATTCATTGGCGATGAGCTCAATGAACGTTTAGTCCAACTTATCATTGCCAGTACTACTTTCGATGCTTTAAGAAACAGCCTATATACAGCAAGGCTAAAGGTCACCCCATTGCCGGCATTCTAGCAGAGGAGTGAAAGTACGAAGCCTCAGCAGCAGCAGCTGATATTGAACAGATACAACAGCTTGGCATGTCACAGACTGAACATGAGGACGAACATGTCAAAACTGTAACCCAAACCACAAGCCAAGGCAGTGCCCTGCATTCAGCGATATATGCTCTATGTGCGGTAACAGAGGCCACTGGGCAAAGTGCAATTCACTGGGCAAAAATTGATTAAAAAGAACCAATCTTGTTGATTGTTTGAGATGTTTACAGACTTACGTTAAACGGGGGATGTTATGATACATAATACATGTGTACGTAATACACTATGGGCGTGTACCGGAAATGTATGTCATATTAAACACGTTGAATCCTTAGTAAAAAAATTATTATGCATCGTACTTCAATGTGGAGACATTAATAAATTAGTCATGACTAAAAAAGGATGATAACTGATGTATTTTCCCGTGAGTTCGCTATGTTAACGATATAACGTTACCTAGCTTGTTTGGTAGCTTGTTTAATACCGTAGCTTGTTGTATAGTAAGTCATCCACTATAACAAACATGGCGATAACAACTTTAAAACATTGCAATAAATAAATGGTTTTGAAGAGGAATATTTTGTCATTCAAGAGTCAGCTTTTTCATTGAACTAGAGAGAAACTGTGAATAGAAGGATAATGGCACTGTCTCCATGCTACACTAATATTAGTAAGGATATTAATCCTCTTTGTACACATACCCTTACAAGTACAATTTTGGCTGTATTATTTGTGCCCTCTTCAAAAATTGTTCCTGAGAAATGTTATGTTTATCTCTTATAATCTCCTAATTTCTCTGTTTCTATGTGTTCCTGTGACATGAAGTGAAGACAGTGTCAGTGTTTGAAGGAGATCCTGTGACTCTAAAGACTGATACTGAAATACAGAGAGATGATCTCATAGAGTGGAGATTTGGAATTGAAGGACCCCACATAGCTGAAATCAGAGGAGGAATCATCTCTAAATATGGTGATGGTGCTGGTGGGAGATTCAGAGGCAGACTGGAGCTGGACAAGAAGACTGGATCTCTGACCATCACAAACACTGAAATAAAACATGCTGGAGTTTATAAACTACAGATCACATCCATCAGTGGGGTTTCAAACAAGACATTCAGAGTTGTTGTCAGAGGTGAGTATCTCCTCCTGTCAGTGTAATAATGATCACAGTTCTTGCATGGTAATTATTATTATCAGTATCATTTGCGTTTGTCACTTTTTAATAATTTTTTTATTAAAGTTTCAAAATCTCCTATTGAACTAAATGCAAGTTATCAATGCTTTCAGTGATGTACATCTCAAACTCAGCATTTTGTGTCCTGAAGGCTTATGAATTACTGAAGGGTTTTGGCAAAGTGACCCTCTGCTAATGTCCACTGTTGTGTTTTGATAACTATGCTTGATTGCCGCTGTCAAATGAAGTGAGAAGCGATCACACTGAAGGAATTACCTCATGAAATATTTTTCGTTTTTTACTACAACGCTCCAGAATGCTTGAACAGTGTTTTCAACCTATTTTTATAATACCGTAGCCTATACCCTCTATTAGGATTTTACATTTTAAAAAACTGTCAGCAAGGCGTGTTTGTCGGTTAATTATATTCTCTGTTGACATATGAAGGTCATATAATTAGACCAACAGCACAATTGCGAGTGTGATATTGCTTTTCAATAAGAAGTATTGTCTGTTTTTGCTCCACCAATGAAAACGAAGCCACAGAAGTTGGGCGTCTCCAGGCAACAGACAGTAGCAGTGTTTCATTCCTGAATGAATCAGTGTCTATGAAGGAATTACGTATTTAATGACTAATTCGTGAAGACAGTTACTTTTTTGTTTCTGAATTAATCAGTGTTTGGAACAAATCAGTTGAATGAATGATTTAATGTCTCACTCGTGGAGACAGGCATTTGTTTTGTTTCTGAAGGAATCAGCATTTCAGAGTGTAATTTTACAGTAGTTCTTTATGACCCATTTGACACCTGGTATTAACATCCACTTTAAGTGTTCTGTGCTGAATACTGGTGGAAACCGATCTAAAACACTTTGTGATCAGATATCTGATATCCCATATGCCGGTAGTCAAAGCACATAATGCAAATGCTATCCAGCCTGAATGCATCTCTGCCCCCTGTGAATCTCTGTCAAACACATGATCATTATGGGATGTGGTTTGGGATGTGTTGTGTGAAAGCGCACCAAAGGGATTCAAACTTTCCATCTCTTTTTAGTGAGCCAGATTTAGCTCATCTTAAAATCAGATGGAAAGGGGGCCCACGTTCCTCATTCCATATCTGGTGAAAAGCTGTTTGTTCACCAAAAAAATATATGTTGATTTTACATTATAAAATGATTTCATTTGTATAATTATTAAAAGTAATTAAAAATGCTTGAAATTACTTGAATGTGAAAAAAGTGAACATGAGAAACAGCTTCACATGAATATGCGAAGTATATACTTAACACAGAACAGAGCACTGCTCGGTCACTCTGAAGTGTGCAGCATCCCCAAACATCACTCATTACTATAACATTATTCCAATATTATATCAATTAAAAACAAAAATCTATTTTAGCTGCTCCATCGCTAGCCAACTTACTGAGGGAGTGTTACAAGTGTGATGGTAGTTTTTAGATGAACCGCTGAACATCTCAAATAGGGTGCCAAACATTAGATTATATATTAGCAAATCAGTTCCTCTTACCACAAAGTGACCATTTAGATAATAGAAACTTGTGTAAAGAAGTCAGGATACGTCACCTGTCGGTTCAGGGTCCTGCTACACACATTACAGTGATTCTGAGAGACAGTAATGTGAAGTTTTGTGTCTTTCTCCATTTCAAACTGATAAACATTATCTGAATGATATTTATGTAGTAATTTCAAACTGTGATGTTCACATGCACACACTAATGGAAACATTTCTGTTTTTCTCTGTTTCTATGTGCTGCTGTCACTAAAGATGTGAGGATCATATCAGTGACGGAGGGGAAGAATGTGATCCTAAACCCTGAAACTGAAATACAGAAAGATGATCTGATACAGTGGAGGTTTGGAGATCAAGACATTCTCATAGCTAAAATCAGAGGAGGGACCGGAGAGACACATGATGATGATGGGAGATTCAGAGGCAGACTGACGCTGGATGAGAAGACTGGATCTCTGATCATCACAGACATCACAGCTGAACAATCTGACGTTTATAAACTACAGATCAGCGGCAGCAGAGGAACCGCAAACAAGAGATTTGTTGTTACTGTCTTTGGTAAGTAGTTCATTCAATTTATTTTTAAAATATAAATGTTTTTGTGAAAAGTGATGATCCACTTTGTGTTTTGCTCTATCAATGAAAATAGTTCCAATCGAAGCCAAAGCATGAAAAAATATATTAAATAATGTATTTGCAGCGGATATTGTATATATGTTTAAACTTGTTCTTAAGTAGTAAAGTTATTAGTGTTACATGTTTTTATTTGCATGTCACCAGCAGTTTATAATCTTGACTCACGTACTGTACGCACACACACACACACACACACACACACACGGTGTTGGCACTATCATTATGAGGACTTTCCATTGGCATAATGGTTTTTCTTTCCCCTAAACATAACCCTCACAAAAAAAATTCTGCATTTAAATTTTTTTTTTATAATTTTATATTTAGTAGACTATGTCTATTGTTTTGTCCCAAACGTAGTTATTAATGTTATGCATCGGCTGAAGCTAAAGATGATCAACAGGTGTTACGGTTTAACTGGTTTCCATGTCACTGTTAACTGGTGATTTCTGGTGCTTAACTCCAGCTGTGAACGATCGCCACAGACTTGCCAATTCAGCAAACATGTGCAACATGTCCATTACAAGAAAACGATCTTACTATGTGATTGTTGGTATCATTGTAAAAGTAAAAATAAGTGATTTTCATAATGTGTAACCGCAAAAGTAAGTTTAACAAAAAAGGTCTTAAGATCTTTGTTGTTTCGGGATTCTCAAACTCGTCCAAGTAAATCACCATTAAATACTGTTGTGGCCATTGATCTAACTGAGCTTCTTGAGATCTGTTTGATATGTTTGGTTTATGATATTCAGATTATTCACAATTCTTTTGTGTTTGATCATGGAAATGGTCTGGGCTCGTGTTAACTTGTAGCCTATCTCACACTCACAAGCTGATAGTCTTAAATGATGACATGGTATGGCACTTGAATGGCATTTTCTCATCAAAATGCTAAATTTTAAGGTAATAAGAATAACATTGTGTGACACTGACATGTCATCTTCACATTTCCTTTGCAACCTTTTAATGCTGAAAATCTTTGTAACATGATAAACATTTTAAATAAAAAATCAGTTTTAATATTTAGTAATAAATTCAACATGTTCACCAGAGAACTCAATCAAATGAAGAAAAGATAAAGCTGCAAAAAGATGTTATTTCACTTGATATTTTATTGCATGGCTGTACATCAACAACAGCAACAATTTAAAAAATAAATAAAAGCTAAAGACATGCAGGGAAAATAAATCCTGATCCACATGTGGCTGACCAACACATTGCAGTGGAACCACAGTTCTCAAGTGGTGAACAGCAATAACTCTATAACATACAGACATTCAAACACAAGGAATTAAATCATTTCAGTGTTCATCAAATATGTAATATTAGTTTCACGATTCCTTGTTGAACTAGACTGTGAAACAAGTGTGTGTGTGTGAGAGAGAGAGAGAGAGACATGATCTAGCATCTTCAGCTCAAAATATGGAGACAGCACAAGTTCATAACATGACAGGATATTCATCTCAATCTCTCTATTTTTTTCAGCTTTACAGCTTGTCAAATTTATCTAAAACACATTTTGTTGCTGACCTGCATCCACAAGTACTCCAGCTTTTATTTAGATCAGCACTTTTCAGATCAGTTTTCAGCAAACTTGAACTGAGACAATAATATGAATTTTCTGTGTGAGAAGACAGCAAATCATGTCCATCTGAATGATATTTATGTAGTTTCAAGCTGTGATGTTCACATGCACACTCTTGATCTAATAGCAACATTTCTTTGTGTTTCTCTGTTTCTATGTGCTGCTGTCACTAATGAAGAGAGGAAGATATCAGTGTCAGAGGGAGGATCAGTCACTCTAAACAATGAAACTGAAATACAGAAAGATGATCAGATACAGTGGAGGTTTGGAGATCAAGACATTCTCATAGCTGAAATCAGAGGAGGGACCGGAGAGACACATGATGATGATGGGAGATTCAGAGGCAGACTGAGGCTGGATGAGAAGACTGGATCTCTGACCATCACAAGAATGAGACCTGAACATGCTGGATATTATAAACTACAGATCAGCAGCAGCAGAGGAACCAAAAACAAGACCTTCAAAGCCGTTGTTTTAAAAAGTGAGTATTGTCTTTCAGTTTAATATTTTAATATTATTTCCCTTACTGCTTTTACAACAAATGAAATGAAAACATGATGAATACAATGACTAAACTATAATATTTTATGTCATTTAATTGGTGTGTTTATTTTCTGAATTATGATTGTAAAGCACACTGGTGTTCAGACTGTGGTCCAGGGCCCACGAGAGACTAACAGGGGGTGCTAGGGACTCCAGGACAATATAAAAGCCTATTCATTTAGTTTTGGAAGTCATATGATGTGTTTATTAACATCATTATTTAATGTTGCTCATATATAGTATTTTAGGATCATGATAGGATAATTATACATGGGGATTCGTGTTATCGAAAAAGTTTGAAACCCCCTGGTGAAGAAGTGTGGATGAGGCTGATTATCAGATCATGACAGAAAGGAAGTTTGATCTTTGCATCTTTGTTTAAAATCACATGAAAGGCTGTCAGAATCAGTTAATTCGGGGGTCTTCAAAGGACCCCTAAAGGTGCATTCACACTACAAGTGACTTTGTCGCGCATGTCTCCAGTGTCTGGCGGTGAGGTCTCTAGTGGGCATTCCCATAACTGGGTGCCTAGTAATGTTTTAGAGTGACATTCACGGATGTTAACTTCATGTTGTAGACAACAAATCAGTTTTCTTGCCACTACAAACAAACATTTTAGAAGGAAAATTCTAAACATAAATGTAATGAGTACATAAAGTGCATAATATTAAAGATGAACGAGAAACAGCGAGTGCTCTTTGCCATCGTGGCTATTTAACTGCAGCAAAAGGTCAAATGCCGGTCATTCAGGCTCGGAGTCAGAGCGGCGAGTACCACCGTATATATACACAGAAACATATCATAAATTATAGGACAGTTTCTAATTGCTAAAATTAGCTTATTCATCTTGCCTCGAGTCGGCACTGAAGAGTGACAGATCAGGTGCGCTCCACTGACTTCACTCTTTTTGGTTGTCGCTCCCAAAAGTCGCTCTTCATTTGCATAATGTCATATTTGACATTATGCAATGCGTTGCTGGACACGTCCCCTTCGGTCGCCAACGGTCACGGTCGCTCATGTCGCCGGAAATCACCCACTCTCTAATGAAATGAATGGGATCCTGTCGCATATAATCATTATTTCTGCATATAGTTGCTATAATCTGTTGAAGTAAAATGTTCTCCTGACCTGCACACTCATTTCATAGTAAACCACTAGATATTGCTTTAGATCAGTAAAGATCTGAATAATTGCAGTAAACATTAAATTTAGACTGGATCAAGTGACACGATACCTGAGTTTATTCGTTGTTACTGTCCATGGTGAGTAATTCAAGCTGTTATAATCAAATTATAATCATATAAGCAACAAATATCATCCTCTTAAATTAACATCTGTTTATTAGTTAAAATTACAGTTGCATATTAGTGAAAATGTGGTAATTTTAACATTGAGCAGACATTTGGTTTCAGTGTAGTGACATCAGCGATCACAGAAGAAATATGGCCTACAAATATGTTTAATTAGTTATTGGATGAGGAAAAACTGAAAGCGCTGAAAGCATCATATATTAGGAAATCAGTTCATCTTACCTGCACAAAGTGACCATTTAAATAATAAACTCATGTGTAAAGAAGTCAGGATACGTCAGCTGTCGGTTCAGGGTCCTGCTACACACATTACAGTGATACTGAGAGACAGTAATGTGAAGTTTTGACTCTTTATCCATTTCAAACTGATAGAACATTATCTGAATGATATTTATGTAAATACAATATATATTTTATTTGTGAAAAGAAAAAGATCACCTGAATGCTATGAAAAATTATTTGCATATCACTGGCAGTTACAAATACTCTATGTACACACACACACACACACACTGTAGGAGAATTTACAGTTAAAGATCAAAGGACCAGATATGATAAATGAAGACCGAGTCAGAAGTGCAGTCAATTGAAGAAAAGTTTACTGAAGAATAGTTTGCCCCACTCCAATGCCATGAAAATCGTGGATGCACACCATCAGAAAGGATATTCTCCAAGCCATGATTGCACTTCTGCCGGCCAACATCAACAAGTTGGTTTTCCTCGGGACATTCTAAAACGCTTAACGTGAAAACCGCTTTTAAAATGCGTAAAGGGCACTTTAATGTGGCTTAATGTATATTAAAACAGTGATGTTACAAGACCAAACTCAGTAAAGTCCACACTAAGCATATGTAGCCTACAGAAACACAGATGAGCGCAGAATATGAACGCAACGAGTTCTCTTTATAATAACGTATTTTTCTTTGAGAGGAAAATGCTTAATGTGTAATTAAACACATTGCTATCATATTCTGGGCTCATCTGCTTTTCTGTAGACTTTATACTGTGCTTTATTAATAAGGTGTGGGCAGAATTTGATCTCTTAATAACTGTCTTCTTGGGACATTAAGCCATTAAGCGTTTTTCACGTTACGCGTTTTAGAATGTAGGCTATTTATCCGCGCACACAATTTGAAAAGACTCAAACGGACACAGATAGAGTGAAAGACTAGACCTTTTCTTTCTATCAGGTAGGATAGCCTACAAGTGATTTCAAAACATTTCAGCCGGTTCTAATTTGATTTCTGGATGCTGTGAACATGTTTAGCTAAAGACTGCCACTCCAGTTTAGCGTTTATTGTCGTCTCTGCAGTTAAAAAGACAAAGTTGACAAATCTGGCTATACTTTCATAATTTTTATATTTTTTTTATTTTCATTTTATTTATTGATCACGCAGGGTTATTAAATTGAACTATTTGTGGCTTGTATTTTGTGACGCGCGTGTTTCTCCTCGGGGTTCCTCCCACAAAACAGGATTTCTGATTGTAAATATTCAACATGTTGGATATGATTTGAGATCGATGCGACCCGGACGTTCTTCAGAGCAGATTCAGTCACTCTTAATACACCTCACACCACAGGAAAACCTGCTCAAATAATCTGTCAAGATAATCAGGAATTTTCCTAGGATTGACCCGGAAGGGGAGAATTGGCCACAAATCGACCCGATTATCTTGTAGTGTGTGTTCAGCTTAAGTTTTGAAATCTCTAGATCAGTATATCTCTCTTTTTAATATCTGTAATTGTCTCTGTATTTTCTAGCTGATTTCTCAGGAAACAGAGTGAATGATTCAGCGACTGTAGAGATGCCGCCGGTGAATGAAGAGGATCGGGATGCAGGGAATGAAGAGGGGATGAGTTTACTTGTGATGAGATAAGACACGCCCACCAGTGTCAATCACTCTGACATCATCAACAGTTCAGCTCCAGCGTCAACAACAAAAACATATTTCTGCTTATATGAGCCTTAAAGTGAGAAATGAATCCATGACTGTTGAGCTGTTAAACTTGTATGTAAGAAGCTAATTTGGTTTTAGATGAACAGGGAAACATTTCATATATTGTTTTTTATAATGTTATTCTTCATACCTGTTACTCTATTAACATAATACTAGTCTGACTTTTACAGCTTTGATTTTGTGTGATTGTACACAGCGAATTTCAGTAATATGCTTGTTTTAGATGTTTTTCCACAGCAGTATTTCTCTAACCACTGAATGTGCTGTTTTATGCAAATAACACCAGTGTCAGATTAATGTTGTTGTTCAGCATTGATCACAGTGTCTTTAAAGCTGAGATCACATGACCTTCTCTTCATGTGTAGAAAATCATTAGTGCATCTTTGACCATTCAGGGTTACTAAACTGACCCTTTTATTGCAAAAAAAAAAAAAAAAAAAAACTCAGATGTGAATGCCAAATTGTAAATTTGATTGAATTTATTTGTATTCATGATGAAGCACTTAAAATGATTCTTGTTGCACTTATAGCAAAAAAAAAAAATATTGAAAAATTGCCTTTGTTCAATCCTAGTACTTAGTTACAGTATAACCACATTGTGTTGTTTTGTGTTGTTTTATTTATTTTGACAAAAGCATCTGCTTGAGGAATACATGTTCATGTTAGATATATAAATGCCTCTGATCTTATTACCTTTCTGTCCTCTAGTGGAAAAACACTTATTTTACTTACTAACAGCCGTTTTAGCATGCAACTCATAAACAATGCAGGCTATCTATACAATATTAATAAATAATAAAAAGGTAAAATTGTGTGAAATGTGTGTTGCTTCAAACAATATATACTGTATATACACAATATCTTCAGAGTACATTAAATATGAACTAGTTATAACCATAAAATATATATTGTGTAAATCGTAATCGCAAACAAAGATGATATGGGACTATAGTTTCAGATGTTGTTCAATTATCTGAACTTGGTAATTGAAGAGTATAATGGTTTTGTGTTCAAATTTGGCATGTTATTAAAAACCGAATAACAGTTCAAGAAAAGTCCAATCCAGCCAGGAAAAGGCTCTATAGATGCACTTCATCTTTTTGAGCACCAGATGGCAGTAGAAGTGTTAAAAAAAAAAAAAACTTTCGAGTAAAGAACCCAAATTTATCATAGACGGAGTATATAAAGAAATTTATACGCTTTTGTGTTCAAGGCCTCGTTGCTTTTGTAATTTGTGGCTAAAACACTTAATAATAACCATAGCAACGCTATGTAATATTAGGTATAGTTTAATTCTATAACGCATACAGTGGCGTTTTAGGCCCTTATTTTGAAAGCAGGTTGTGTATTACTTTATATTACAAAGGTATGTGTACAAAACGGGATTAAACCGCTTAAACGTATTTAAAGGGATAGTCCACCCCTAAATTAAAATTATTTCCTCATATCAATATCACCCCCTGTATGTGTGTGACAGAGTTCAGTGATGTCCAGATGTGTGGTCTGGTTGCTGATGGGAGTTTTCAGCACACAGCTGTAGGTGTTTTTATCCTATTGATTAAATATAAGACATTTCTCAGGCAGTAAATGTGGATCTTTCAGAAGAATTTAAGGAGCGCTGGACTGTTCTTGACTCTGTCTATGGTCTTGTCTTGATCTCAATCCCCCAAAAGTTTTGGTCTTGTCTTGGTTTCAACACACACTGATCTGGTCTTGACCTGATCTTAACTACACCATGAATGCATATTCAAATCAACAGTGATCAACATTATTAATGTCTTTACTGTAACTTTTGATCAGTTTAACTCATGCCTGATGAATAAAAGTATTGATTTATTTTATTTATTTCCCCCAAAATTAAAAAATATATTTTTTTTTACTGACCCCAAACTTTTGAACGGTAGTGTACATTCATTAAAGGTGCTCTAAGTGATGTCACACGTTTTTTAGGCCAAAATATTTTTTTGTCACATACAGCAAACATCTCACTATCCGCTAGCTGCCTGTCCCCTGAACACACTGTAAAAAATGCGGTCTCTGTAGACACCACAGGCTCCACAAACAGCAACAAAAACAAACTGGGCTCACCCACACCACGAAAACATAACAAACTGTTCCAGCCAATAACTGACAAGAATGATTTGGGAGTGGGGTTAGGGGGGTTAGTGCGCGGATGAGGAGGAGGGAGGGTCCAGCTAGCCTCTATTTTGTTTGACAATACTTCGAACGTCAACAAGAAGTGACGTCACCCAACATCACTTAGAGCACCTTTAATAGACACACTCATAAGCACAAACTATTCATCAACAAATAAGATCAAATCATGTTTCTTGTCCTTATTTAATTTTGACTCACATTTACAGCACATTCAGGCAAACTTTCATTCTCGCAGAAAAACTACATGCCTGAATAGACAACAATATAATACAAATAATCACTTATAATGTATACCTTATAATGTTACAGATATATTTAGCACAGTGGTGTTGGGGAATTTACAGTTAACGACAAAGTTGACGCACACACTTTTAATAATTTAAACTTTGGTTGTATTGCTAAAAGTTCATCATAAAACATTTAATCTATTATTTGTCAATAAAAAAAAAATAAAAAAATATTATCCTCTAAAAAGTATAATATACATATTATCCTCTAAAATATAATATATATTTTTTATTGCCTTTTTTTAATTGCATTACATATTTTAGTAGTTATCATAAATTAGGTTTCATTTGAAGCTTACGAACTCAGAATTCATCCTGTGAAAATTGTTTTGAAATTAGACACATTTCCATAGAAACAGTACTCTAAATTATTTGATCAGGCTCCTCCCCTTTTGGGCGTCGTCATGTTTCATAATTTATGATCAAAACCTTTTCTAATCTTGACAAAACAAATATTGTCAGAAAGGTCTGAGTCTCAAAGTTCTATATTTTGTGACAGAAGTGTTATTTGGACAGAAATTTATTAATTTGTTATAGCAGAATGCATACAATTAAATTCAATGGAGTTCAATGACACCCGGTGGCTATTTCTGGTATTACGCCTAAACAAAATCTCATGGGAACTTCAATTTTTGTGATATCAACTTCAGATTTATAACACAACTTCGTTAGATATATGGCTTTGATTTTAAAGTATTTTTTTTTTCTAAAAATATTTTGTAAAGTATATATTTTAAATAAAAGAAAAAATATTAAATAAATTATATTTCATTTAATGTAAATTTAAACTTCCATAACTTTTTCATACTTTAATTTTTTGAAAATTGCTTACACTTCAGCAATAATCTGCTATTTTTTTTCCTTTAAAACAAGACCAAACTTACCATTTAAGCTTGAATAGTGCATTTTAATGTCCATTCTCAAAAAGGGGGGTGACAGTTATAGTTCACCCCATCATATCACAAATGTCATACCTGAACGGATCTGGCAGAGTCCTCTGATGTCCAGATGTGTGGTCTGGTTGCTGATGGGATTGTTCAGCACACAGCTGTAGGTGTTTTTATCCTGATATTCCACCTCCAGAGGTAGAGAGAGACTGATGCTGAGATCACACACACTGATGCTGGACAATACACTGATTCCTGCGTACCAGGAGAGAGTCGCATCACTCACATTCAACACTGAACACAGCAGTGAACATTTTGAGCTGGATGATGAAGAATTTTGGGCACAGTATCTGGTGATGACAGGAATGTGCAGAAGAGCTGAATAACACAAGAAAATAAAGAGACACCAAAGTAAAGTCAGTGTAAGTGCCAGTGTCTTATTGTGACAGTTTATAAACAAAGAATTATAAGAAAATGAAATGCAAAAAAAAAAAAAAAAAAAAAGAAATCTGAGAAATAGTCGCAGTTGTGAGATATGAAGTCATAATTGTGAAATACAGTTTAAAGTCACAATTTAAGATGTCACAAGTATTAGAAGTAAAGTTGGCACTGTGAAATATATAGTTGCAAAATTAGCTTATAGAAGGTGCCATACTGAAAAAGTTTTTATTTTATTTTATTTTTTTCTTAGAGAAATGGGAAACAGTATTTGGTACTTCCCTTATTTGAACCACCATTTGCCTGAACAGAGAAGTGATGAGTTTTGCATTGTGAACTTCCTCATCGAAAGGATTTTTTTATTTTCCTCACATTATGATTAAGTCATTATGATTGAATCACCCATCATCAGTTGAAGCTTTCATTCTGGACTGAGAATAAAAAAAAGAGAAAAGTTTGACCAACATGAAAAGCAACCAACCAAAGATAGCTCTGATTTTAAATGACATTTAGGAATGTAGATTAGGCAACACCACAATAGCAGACCAAGTGGAAGATTTGCCATAGATGACATGTCAGGCACAAAGTACAGAGCTCTTAAAAGAGACAGGTGATGATGGGAAAAATAGGAGATGGAAGGGAAAAAAATTCAGCACTTTTGCATTCTCTTGCAAAAGTTTTGCATTCCCCCGAGAAACTTTGCGTTCACTCACAAAACCGTTGCATTCCCTCTCAAAACCTTTGTGTTCCCCTGACAAACTTTGCATTCGCTTGCAAAGAACTCAAAAGTTTGGCGAGGGAACGCAAAGGTTTTGCGAGCGAATGCAAAGTTTATCAGGGTATTGCAAGACTTTTGCGAAAGAACGAAAAAGCATTAAAATATATTTTTTCCTCCCATCTCATGTTTTTAAATATTTTTTAATAAAATAACGCACCATATATGATTGCATAAATAACATTTTTGTTATCAAGTAATTTTTGTTTTCATTTTATTCAAAGCAACTTTACAGAAGTCATGCCATAATGCCTTATCCTTGGCAAAGCATCTTTTGCACTGTTCCCTCAAGTTTAATTGGTGGCTCAATTTACCCACTAGCCCATATTTTACCCCATATCTTAACATATTATATTATATTATGATAATTTAATAATCCTACTTGAAATAAGAAAATGGCAAGAGGCCAATAAAATGTGCACACAGTATAATGCTCTGCTTACTGTAACACGCGTGAGTTATCCTTTAACGTTAGTTCTCTTACCCAGCGCTGTTCCGTGGGTTCTTGGCTTCGTTCCTTTTTATTGGGTTATCACCACTGTAGGGAGGACACTGACAAGGAGCTCCGGTGATGACAACACTTGTTTATTGAACAATTCAGAGGCGACATCATGAATGGCCGCAGCCGATTAAAGAGTGCATCTCATCTCCTCCTCTGTACTATCACAACTGTACTATCACAACTACGCAGATTGATTTCTCCCCCCGATCTAAATCACGGGGCGCGTTCTCGCGATATTATCCCAAATCCTATTTAAAGTCATAGAACATTATAACTCTTAAATTTCACTTCCTACATTACCATAGACGGTGACAATTAAATTCTTGATCGAGACCTTGTTTTCAACAACGATTTCGATTTTCTAAAGTCCAGCATGTTCTGTGCTGATGTTTGTGATGGTCAGAGATCCAGTCTGATTATAGTCCAGCATCCAGCTTCAGTCTGTCTCTGAATCTCTCATCGGCACCGCACCATCGTGAGGTCTCATTGTGAACTCTGTTGATTTTAGCGATGTGAGTGTCTTGCGGTCCAAACGTCCACACTATCACATGTCTCTGTAGTTCAGGAACATCAGTGTGTAGAGTGACAGAATCTCCCTCCATCACTGATACTGTCTCTGTTTCACCGGTCTCAACACCAAACACACCTGGAGAACAAGCGTAGGAAAAGATTCAGTCACAGCTGATGATGCTTTAATAAAACAGTAACTAAAAAAACAAACATTTACACCTTACCAGCTAAGTACAATATCCACAGACAGAAAAAAACAAATGTGTGATGCATTTTCTTCAAGAACCTGCAACCTGCTAACCCTTCACGAGTCTAAAGAGGTAAAGACGTATTTGAAATGAACCCTGAAACTGTTTCTTGCCGAGATGAGATGCAGTTCCTTGTTTAGCGGTAAAGTCAGAGAGACTGTGCAGTCAGTCGGCCTACTCTGGTGTGTGTGAGCATTTTACAGTATAAATCAAACAATATCATTTTTTGTTGTCAACTGTATCTTTTTATTTTTTATTTTTATACATTAATGTCAAGTTTAGAAATACTGAACTTTAAATGTGTACCTTTCAAACTTTTAGTCCATTGAATAGTCCCATAACAACACATTGACTTACTGAAGTCCTATTAGTTTTGTTCCAATCTTTATTAAAAAAAACATTAACGTGCCATGATGGATACAAGCTTTGTCTAATGCTGATTGCATGTTGAATGCTCAAAGAAGGTTAAATGGAAAATAGATACTGATTTGTGATCAGGTTTTGCCTTCCTCTGCCCTCATCTCTCTATAAATTACAGAAACGTCTGTCTGTCTGTGTGTCTGTGTGTGTGTCTGTCTGTCTGTGTGTCTGTTAACCACATATCTCTCGAACCGTTAGTCCGATAGATTTCAAACTTGACAGGTGTCTTGCCACGGGCACGAGTAAGTGCAGTGCCAAGTTGGACGTTGTTTGGATGAGAAATGCTAAAGATATCGTTAAATATATCATTTTTAAAAGGTTGTGGTTTAAAAATAAACATTCTGACATTAGAGGGTTGTATCAGTCAAAGAAGCCCCAAGAAGGTTGTGGTTTAAAAATAAACATTCTGACAATCTGTCAGCTACACTGTTTACTTCTGAATATTATAGTTTGGTTCCAAAACGTGATAAATCCATCTATCTATAAATTACAGAAACGTCCGTCTGTCTGTGTGTGTTATTCGCATATCTCTCGAATGTGAGATAAAAACTAAACGGATTATTTTTTCCCAAAAAATGCAATAAATTCATGACTTTTTTTTTTTGTCAAATTTGAAAAAAAAATGGATTTTTTTAATCCATTGAATCAATATAAAGTTATTTTTGATCATATTGCCATCGCAAGAAATATCTCCTGAACTTTTTTGACGCCGATCAGCTCACAAAAACTGATTTTGCACGGGCACTTTGCACTGCTCCCTGAATTGAGGCGCTTATTCATTTTCAAAGATTTATTATAAAAACAGATTGTTTTTTCCCAAAAATGCAATGAATTCATGACTTTTTTTTTTTTTTTCAAAATGCAATTAATCCATTGAATCAATATAAAGTTATTTTTGATCATATTGCCATCGCAAGAAATAACTTTTTTGATGGCGATCAGCTCACAAAAACTGATTTTGAACGGGCACTTTGCACTGCTCCCTGAATTGAGGCGCTTATTCATTTGTGGATGTAAACTGAATCTGTAAGTCAATGCTGTTTACTTCTGAATATTATATTTCATTCTGGTGTGCTTAACGCTACTGTGTAATAGTAGCCTATGCTATTCACCAACTAAACATATCCTATTCAATGCGTTCACAGTCTCTTTCACGGGCATCATTTGTAGTTTCACAAACTGTTTGCTCAAGCATAGCTTTTTCTCTGAGTTCACTGTGTGCTTTCTACCATGCACAAATAAAAATGTCACTGAACTTTTGCTGTGTAATTGTAACAATGAGCACTCAAACACACCAAACCAACAATTACTAAAAACACACACAAAAACTGATTTTGCACGGGCATTTTTAGCACTAGTGAGTAGAATGACAGAAACTACAAGCAAGAACACTACAGAATTCATAGAGATTTGAAAGCATATATGCCTACGTTATAAATATTACATTTCAGTTTTGACTTGAAAATGAGCATTACAGAAAAACTGTAAAACAACATTTGTGCATAACCTAAATGATATTCATGAGCGAACGTCCGTTGGTTTGTGATAACCGGCCCATCTGTTCAAAATTCCTCAACAGTGAGTCAGCAATTTTTTTTTTTTTTTTTTTTTTTGCCATCAGTGACGGCACTGGCACTGTCACTCGTGTTTTGGTCGTTTATACGACAGAAACGCCACGGTCGATTACCTCATCAGCTCGAGTCATGGTATGTGATCTAGGATTCTAAAACAATATGAAGAAACTGTTATTGCTCTTTTCTTTCGCATTATTTTTTTCACGGTAAGTCATCGGTTCGTCATTCTTTCGGTTTCACATTCAGGCTATTATGTTCTTATACATAAAATGTCACGTATTAGGCTACAACAGATTCGGAAAAATACGAATTTCACCGTCGCTGTAATGTTGATGAATCAGAACATTTTCATGTAAGGAAAATAATTTGCAAAGAATAAAAGAAAAGCTAAATCATTGCTTTTGTCTGTTCTGCAGTAGCCTAATCTAGGGGGCGGGGGTTGTCGGTCGTGGGCTTTTGGCGTCCGATTTCCACACCAACAGTTATAGCTATAGGTTATCAACATGATAAACTCATCATAAATTGGTCAAAGATACATTCATGACGGAATGTACATTCATTCATTCATTCATAGCCTTCATACGGTTCACACTGCTTCTGTTTTGTTATGCAAATATTGCGCAATCATTCGTGGACAAATTCCACAATGACAAGATCTATTTTCATTTTATGATGATATTTAATTCTATAGCCTAGTATTCAGTGTATTCTGTAGTAAAAGTTGGCTGTTCTAATAGGATAGTATTGGCATCTATGTCCATGAACCAACTACACCAAACTTTCTATTGCATAAAAGGTTCTTTACATTATTAAAAGTTAGGCTACACTATGAGTAACATCTTTTTTAGAACTGATCACTGAAAGGTTCTTTGAAGAACCAGGAATGGCTCTTCTTTCTTCTATGGCACTGCTGAGAAAACTCTCCTTTTGGAACCTTTATTTTTAAGATTATAGGCTAGGCTACTGTTTACGTAGTTTACTGATATTGAAAACTTTCAGCTATATTTTGTTTATTTCTCAGGTGTGTTTGGGGAGACGACACAAGTGTCAGTGAAAGGGGAGATTCCGTCATTCTGCAGTCTAATGTCACTGAAATACAGAGAATATTTTTGTTGATGTGGATGTATGGATCTCAAAACTCCATTATCGCTAAAATCGAGGGCACAGCTCAGACAGTCTCATTATATGATGTTGATGATGGGAGATTCGAGGACAGACTGAAGCTGGACAATAAGACTGGATCTCTGACCATCAGTGACATCAGAACCAAACACTCCGGAGATTATTATATAAAGATCATCAGCACTGAGACCTTAGTCAATACATTCACTGTTACTGTCCATGGTGAGTAGCTCAGATAGATCTATATTGATTATATAGGTTATAGGCCTATATGTTTTACTTTTAAAATGAACTATGCATTGCATAACTGTTCCTGTTTGTTTTCCAGATGTGATTTTTGCAGGGTTGGAAAACAAGAGAGAAGGAGATTCTGTGACTACACACTGGTGTTACTGATTCACAGAAACACAATCTAATACGGTGGACGTTTGGAACTACGAATCCAGACACTTTTATAGCTGAAATGAACATAAAGATCCATGAGATCACATACAGTCCTGATGAGAGATACAGAGAGAGACTACATCTGGAAAATCAGACAGGATATCTCACCATCAGAGACCTCAGAACCGCAGACGCTGGTGTTTATCAACTACAGATCTCCAACAGTAAAGAGACCTTATACAAGAGATTCAATGTTTTTGTTGGTAAGTAGCTCATGTTTAATCATGTTATAATGAGCATTTCCCTTAAATCGCACAAGCAATAAACTTATACTAATGACTTTCTCTCTTCAGCCATTCCAGATCCAGGTTTGTCCGCTGGTTATATTGTGCTGATTTGTGTGTTTCTCCTGCTGTGTGTGGCTGTAGCTCTGGCTGTGATTTACGGTACTACATGTTCAGATACTCTAAACGGAAAGGTAATCATTATCTACAGCTAATAAAAGGAATATATAGCAAGAGGAATAACCCCATATAAGAGTTTAAAAGTGTATTTAATTTGCATAACTATGTTTTCTTTAATTGAGCAATACTGTATCTTTAACGAATTATACAGTGGGTGATCTTAAAGGTCCCGTTGCATGCGATTCCATGTTTCAAAGTTTAGTTAGTGTGTAATGTTGTTGTTAGAGTATAAATAATATCTGTAAAATTATAACGCTCAAAGTTCAATGCCAAGCGAGATATTTTATTTAACAGAAGTTGACTACAAAAAACGGCTGGATTGGACTACACCCCTCTACATCCTGCTTTAGTGATGTCACCAGAACCGTGTTTAGACTAACCTCCGCCCACAGGAACACAGGCGTATTGATGGCGAAATGTCAACAGACGGTTGATGTTTATCTATAATCGGATACCGCAAAAGTTTAATTCGAAGTTGTTAGTTTGCTCTGTCCATTTCACCACGGACTGTTTTTCTAACCTGGGATAATATCAAGCAGGCTTCTCTCAGCATTTCATACTGACGAAGGGGGCAATTTCAACTATATTCCAGCAAGCGGTAAGTAGTGATTTAATATGGAAGTAGCGATCAACTTCACATCGTTTCTCTTAGTAGGATGAAAATAATCTTACTTAAACTGTGATTAATATACAGAAAGCGATCACAGAACAATCCCTTTCCAATCGCCCAAGCTGCTGTCGGTGACACAGCGCGAGTTTATCTGGACTCTTGCCAAAACTCGTTATGAAATCAATGACGTTGTTACACTGCACAACGAATCTCTTACTGTATTTATATACCTCATGTTTGCATTGGTGAAATCATTAGTGAGTGCAGAAACTGCATTGCAATGATAAGATCTTTTTTCACGCGATCAACAGGCTGTCATCTGCTCAATGCTCATCATCACTGCAATTTTCTATGTGATTGAAATAGATCTAAATACTTAAAAAATCTTTTCACGATTCGTTAATCCCGATAGCTGTAATAGTAAAAACGTATAATAGCTGTAATAGTAAAAGTTTTCCAAATAGTTCCACATGTAATGCCAGATATTTCATATGCAAGCATTTCAGCCAATCACAGCAGAGGGCGTTTACACTGAAGTCTCACAGCAGACACGCCCCTTCAAACAGAGTGTTCAAACCAGGGAATGAAATCAGGCTAGGAAATATGCCTTTTACTTCTAAATTATAACAATTTTTGATCTAAAAAACATACTAACATTATAAGGGCACCCCTGGAAACATGATAAAATAATAAAAATAATCCATGGAATGGGACCTTTGGGAAAAACAAGAATTGACTGTAGCTGTAAAGCAGTCTGTGATTCTTGTTTCCACTTAAGATACAGGAAGTTCTAGAATCCTAGAAATGCATTTTAAAAAGTTACTTTTAAAATGAATTGAAAACCAACAGAAAAATAGAACATCCCTTTATTAGGAATGCACCTTAAAATGCTTCTTATTTGCAGCTCACTAGGAGATTTTGCAGTTTTTTGCTGTGAATTTTTGAAAAATGTAACATCTCCATGATGTTGAGAGTCAGAAACAAACGGTGTCAGTAAACAACGCTTTTTAATCACATTGAAAACCAATATCTGAGAGAAGATCTGTTTCTTGTTAGAGCAGCTCCTTCATTGCAAATGCATTTTACAGCTCACTGTTTTGAAGCAAAGCTATTATATCTGATGGGACTTCAGACATTTATAGTGGTTTATTCGTTCATTTTTCTTTCGAATTGTAACTATTTGTAAAATTACACATCTGTTAAAACTTTTTTTATATCTTGGTGCTGAGACAGAAAATAAAAAAACGGTGTCAGTGACGGAGGGAAATTCTGTCACGATGAAAACCGGTGCAACTGAAATCCAGAGAGAGGATGAAGTACTCTGGACATTTGGACCGCAGGACATGGTCATCGCTCAAATACACAAAAAGGCCGGTAACATTTCGTACGCCGACGACGAGCGGTTCAGCGACAAACTGCAGCTGGACCAGCAGACCGGAGATCTGACCATCAGTGACATCAGGATCCGGATCTCTGGAGATTATCAGATGCAGATCACCGGCAGCAGAGCCAAAATCAAGAGATTCAAGGTTATTGTACGAGGTATTTGGGTGAAATACTTCAAACACCCTACAGTGTTGTCTGTAAATTTGTTCATTTTACACTTCATTGAGGTCTAAAGTGGGATTTGAGTTGTTCATCTGCACATATCAACATGCTTTGTTTCTATTTCTTTATGAAATGAAGTGGACACACTGAAATTCACGGAGGGAGAGTCTGTCCACCTGCAGACTGGTATTACTGAAATACAGAAAGATGATCTGATTCTGTGGAAGTTTGAACCTATAAACGCCCTCATAGCCAAAGTTGATGGGCAAACCAATGAGACCAGCGTCTACGATGTTGACGAGAGATTCAAAGACAGACTGGAGCTGGACATTCGAACTGGAGATCTCACCATTACAAACACCAAAAGCAGCGACTCTGGAGTTTACGAAGTACAGATGAAGAGCAGCAATAAAGCTTCATACAAGAAATTCAATGTTCTTGTTTGGCGTGAGTAGCTCAAGATAATCACTGTAGCGACAATGCCTGACATGCGGTCACATGCTGTTCCAATTAGTAATTCCTTGTCTCCAAACACGTCCTTCGTTGTCTTTTTAGACAACGGGTCTGTCCACGGCGTCGCCATGTCTACTTGGACATGTCAAAATTGCAATCTGGTTAATAATTTCCCCAGAGGGACATTTGAGCCATAAAGAGGACCCTGTTTTTAAGAACCCCTTTGTAAAACCCCCCTAGTTCAGCATGGACTTCCTGTGATTTTACAGCCTCGTGACATTCCACACACACACACCCACACACACAAAACCTCCTTTGAGTACAATTTCATGTAAAATTATGGCTCTTGAATGTATACCTTCCGATATGTATGTGTGTGATTAGCTTTGCTCTATAATAGAGATGTGGGTTGCTAAGAGTAAAATCTTTAATTCTAAATGTTCACTGAAAGAAGTTCCTCAATAGTGTCTGGTGGTAACCCTACCTCAGACCATAAAACTTTACGTTCGCGAGACATTCCAGAACACACACTCTGGACTTTGAAACAGATATTCCCCCACTCAACAAGCCACTAAATGTTGATATGTATTCCTATGTTTCTCAAGTGTCTTCACATGCCATAACGGAAATACTGACCATTTCATTGTGTGTTTAATCAAACTTAATTTGTGTGTAATTATGCATATAACTGTAACGTTATGTTTCATTAATCTTTACCTGTCATAATTGATGTCTCCGTAATCCTCTCCATCTCACGGAGATGAATCTTGACTGCAAAGTACACTAATATGCATTTGTTCCAGGAAATATCATATTTCTAAGTATGAATCCTTTCTCTCATAAGACATATGGTAAAAGGGGGCGTGTTGTTCTTCACACAAAGAAGACGTCTTCCCGCTACAGATCAGAAGTTTTGATTCGCTGTTGTCACAAACAGGGCGTAAAACAGATGTCTGTTAAAAGGAAGAGACCCCCGCTTATCCTCCCTCTTCCTTCTTCGCTCACCTCTCTTCTTTCTTCGACCCCGCTGATTCAACTTCGTCTCTTCTCCGGTCGCTCTCATCCCGGACCTCATCCACGTGTAGCGCAGCTCCATGGCAACCAGCTGAACAGGCCTCGCCGTGGCCTCTGGGACACAAACCCCCGCGCCATGAAAAAGCCTGCCGTCGCTGCAACCAAGATCTGAAACCTCTCCCATCCTGGGAGACGAACCTAACTTTCGTGGTAACTTAAATTCAAGTAAGCCTTTACATCGTCTTGCGAAACGACCCAGAAGACGAAGCCAGACGCAAACCAGCCGGACACGTGCGCCTCTTTTACAGCCTCACCAGAAAGAGCACAGAATTCTGCAAGTATATTGAGTTTGATAAAAGCTGTTTTCCGGGTGTCTATCTCTTAGGTCTGTGAATTAAGTTACCCTTCTTCCTCTTCTCTTCTCTTTCTTTCTTTCTTTCATTTCATTCTGATCACTTATGTTATTGTTTGGTTATATGTTTGTTTGTTTATTGTTTGCATTTTTACGTACGTTTATATTCGTAGCTCATATAATCTATAGTTTTGCATTTATTAAAATTCATAAATACTTTTCACAGTCTCCGTGTTTGAAAATTCACCATTCTAAAGTCAATGAAACAAAAGATCTTAAGCTACAAGCTCGATATTAGACTACATTCAGTAGTTTTAATTAATAAACTCAGAAGGTTTGATGTCCGTGGCCAGGAGATCAAACTTTCTTGGAGTTTGTAAAGAGATAACCCTTCTTAACTGTGATAATCTCACCTTTATTCGCTGGACGAATAACGATTAGATCAGTTACAGAACCAGTTAATCTCTATAATTGATAAAATGAATGTACATGCGACTTATGAATTATGACCATGAGTCATAATTATTAATATTTCCAAAATTCCCTATATTCTTGAGCTGATTCAAATTTACCCAGAGTCGTATACGCTACATCACAGTATTGATAGTTTGGTTTACTTTCACATTCACATGTTTCTTCTACATGTTTCTCTCTCTTTGGTAGTGAATACGCTGAAATATACAGTTGGAGATTCTGTGACTCTACACACTGGTGTTTCTGAACTGAAGAATGATGAGCGGATACTGTGGAAGTTTAGCGATAAAGAAACGTTCATAGCTGAACTCAACGCAGCCACCAATCAGGCCTTATTCTATGAAGGTCCTGATGGGAGATTCAGAGACAGATTACAGTTAAACCAGCGATCTGGAGATCTGACCATCAGGAACATCAGCAGAGCACATTCAGACGTTTATACACTACAAATCTAGCCTGGCAAGCCAGACCTACATCAAGATGTTTAGTCTGGAAACTCACCATAGACACGCTCAATCCGAGGGGCGGGATAAACGGCTGTCTTTCAAATTCCCTCTGCACGCAATAGGACAGCGCTACAACCAACCAGAGCGTTTTCCCAACAGCTGAGCTAACGTTAGATGATAGATTCAACTTTTGCCATATCTGACAGGCAAAAAAAAGCATTTCTAAACAAACGTGTCGTAAATACTTCACCTTTGGCTTATAGTCAGAAGTTATGCTGTTTGCGTATATCACGGAGCACGCAGTGACAACCGCGCCCACTACGGTCACATATTATGACGGTCACAGAATCTGGTGTAACACCGGCAAAACTACGAACACATCTTCCTTTTTAAAGAATGACTTAAGTGCCGTTCTTTGCTCTTTTCTTAAAGAAAAACTTAACTCCAAGTCCTCCAGAGTCGCGGCCAAAGCCGATTCGATAGACTGTTCGCCAGCAGCCATTCTTTGTTTTCAAGCCAGGGAACGTCACATCTCTGTCGTCATTATGTTAAGCCCGCCCCGCCTACTCAGTACGCGTTGTGATTGGCCTGACCCAATTTGGGTTTTTGCAGCTAGAAGGTCTATTGAGAGTGTCTAGACCACAGGTGTCAAACTCAGTTCCTGGAGGGCCACAGCCCTACACAGTTTTGTTCCAACCCTGCTTCAACACACACACACCTGCAGTTTTCAAATAAGCCTGAAGGACTTGATTAGCTGATCAGGTGTGTTTAATTAGGGTTGAAGCTAAACTCTGCAGGGCTGTGGCCCTCCAGGAACTGAGTTTGACACCCCTGGTCTAGACCCACCTGGCTGCAAAATACATTTTGCTGCCGCTAGGGTGCGTCTAGTTTCTAGGCTACTACAAATCACCAGCGGCAAAAAGATCACATGCAAGAGATTCATGGTGATTGCCCACGGTGAGTGACACAATCATATTTAGCACTGTTTTGATGCTTTTAATGCTCTTAACACAGATTATTAATAAGACACAAACAACTGAAAAAAACCAACCTGATCTCACAGGAAAACATAACTTTGTTACAAGGTGGCACATTTGTATGAATTCGTACAGTGTAAATCATACAAAAACGTAAGCATGAAGGTCCACCTCTAACCCCATATCTTAACACTTGGGTGTAAGCAGATTGTACAAAAACAAAACAAATTATATTGTATGTATTTATATGAATTAGCCACCAATTTGCCCAAAACGTAAAATAGTTACAAATTGTCATGAGTGTGTTGAAAAGACACACCCATGTTGAGAATTTTAAGATATTTGGGCTATAATTTAATTTGGTGGATAAAGCAAGGAATATAAGAAAATAAAGTGTACTACTAGAAGATGATCGACAGGCCATGTCTTCCCCCTCTTTACCCTTCTTTACTCAAACATCAGACTTTTTAACGCAGGAAAGAGGTGGCAACACACTCAAAAAAATGATTTTAGCTCTTTGTTCAATTTCATTAATTAAAATGAGCATATACAACACAACCCTTCATAGAAATGATTCCAACTTAATTTCATTAAATGTAATCAATGTAATTTTTTAAAAATTTGGTTTACCAAATTTTTTTTAATTGAGTCAACATGAATATTTTTCGTTCGTCTTACCCCTATGTCACTCAAAAAAATAATTTTGGCCTCTTGTTAAAATAATTAATTACAATAAGCAAAAGTAACACGATTGTTTAATATTGTCACAACTTAATTTAATTGTGTTCAATCAACCTAATTCATTTGTGTGAAAACTACATGAATCATTGTTGTTGACATCTAACTGGGCAGTGGATCTGTAGTTCCCAGCATGCTTTGCAAGGGACTGCATTAAGAGGGTCAATTTAGGGAAAAAGTGTTATTTTATGTGTTTTTCAGTGAATGGAAAGATGTTGTTAGTTAATGTTAGTGTTTAATGTTCAGTTATGTTATAAACTTAGAGGACTTTCTGTAATGTTTTTGAATTTTGTGGTTACCATTTTGCAGAAGAGTGGCAACTTTGTTTAGGCTGTGGGCTCAGTATTACGCTATATGTGCATTAAACCTCGTGTTCAGGCTGTGGGCACTCAGTATACACTGTGTAAACCTTGCTCACAGACCTGCACAAGTAATAATTCAATTGAATACTAGTAGTGTCTATCATTAGAAGTGACCATAGAGTCAAATTAACTAAAGTTATAATGTTGGTTATTTAAGGCAGGACAAAAACTAAATGTAGTTAACCTGACAAAACTTTATCTAGCAGGAATGACTAAATTAATTTAAATTCATACAACAAGATTACAACAAATTATTTCAAACTATTTCGATTTTGTTGGAAAAATGTAATTCAATTTCGTGGAAAACCTTTCCTTAATTTAATTAAGTTCGTTCAACAGATTATTTTTTTGAGTGCAGTTTACACAGGAATCTTGTGAAAAGAATAAAATGTTGGCTGAAATGTCGTTCCAGCTGACAGGAACGTTCTTAGAACTTTAGCTAACGTTCTGGCAAGGTTCTCTCAAAGTTCTTCCAGTAACATTAATAGAATGTTCGTTCAAATTTATCTGTTCTTCAATAATGTTCTCAAAACGTTAACATAAAAGCATTTATTATATATCATTCATGGAATGTTTTTTTCTCTCAAGTTTTAGTTAGATGTTCGTCTAACTTTGTTTAAAAATTATTTTACTTTGTTTTAGAGAAAATTCTAAAGTAACTCCCATAATGTTTGCAAAATTCTAAAACTTAACTTTCACATTACTAAGAACAAATTACCTGAAGCCCTAAAATTATACTTTATTTTCTGTTTTTGTCCAGAAAGCTTATATCATTTCATTTTTATAATATTTTCTATTTTCTTATGCAATTTTTTTGGGAGATTTAAAAAAATATATATTTAACTTTAAATTACTAGACATTATAAAATCATCTTTGGTTTTCCATGTATTCCTCGCAATCCATTCATTCCTAAGGGGGTCATGGGAAGGATTTGTTACTTTTATTTTATTACAAACACATAAACTCCTCGAATCCAGTCACTTTTGTGTTTGTGTGTGTGTGTGTGTGTGTGTGTGTGTGTGTGTGTGTGTGTGTGTGTGTGTGTGTGTGTGTGTGTGTGTGTGTGTGTGTGTGTGTGTGTGTGTGTGTGTGTGTGTGTGTGTGTGTGTGTGTGTGTGTGTGTGTGAATTGGTGGTTCAAGTGCGACAAAAGTCCTAAGGTCTTGGACCACTGCGATGAACACTCAATTTATTTATTTTTATTTTTTTTAATGAGGGAAAGATGAGGGTTTGAGAATATTAGCAAAACATTCATAGAAAATTATTTTCTTTTTTCTTATAGAAACACTGGTTTTGATCGTCCAGGTTTGCTTAGATTAACAATTGAAATGTCGTTCCAAATCCAAACCTGTATAGATTCTTTATGTGGAATGCAGAAATCCATCACAATATTGAAGAAAATGTACCCTCTTGACCTCCTAATTAATCAGCCATCAGTTTGTTTCAGTGTTGCCGTGGCAGTGAGGTCAGATCACCTGTTATAATGTCCATGTTTTTCTCTGTTATCTGGTGCTGCGACAAAATAAAGAGAAGACTGTGTCAGCGACGGAGGGAGATTCGGTCACACTGCACAACGAAACTGAAACACAAGATGATGATCTGATTCTGTGGCTGTCTGGAGCTGAAGACAGACTCATAGCTAAAAGAGAAACTAATAAAAGTCCCTGTACATATTATGGTGCCGAAGAGAAATTCAAAAACATATTGAATCTGGATCATCAAACTGGATCTCTGATCATAAGAAACAGCACAACTGAACATGCCGGAGTCTATAAACTACTGATCATCAGCAGCCGAGAGACTAAATACAAGAGATATAAAGTTACAATCCGTGGTGAGTAACATGGTGATCTTTTCTATTTCGGCTCTGTGTACAGACGCTCTAAAATGAACATATTGCTATCACGTCTTGTTTTGGTTTTGTTTCGTGTCAGTCATGTTTCATGTCTTTGTCATGTGATTCCCTGTTAGTCATGTGATCCTGCCATGTGTTCCCTTGTCTGATGTGTCATGCTGTCATTGGTCCATTGTTTCATTGTTCATAGGTGTCCTTTGTCTAGTCATTAGTCTGTATTTAAGCCCTCATGTTTGCCATGTGTCTTTGTCAAGTATTGTTTCCTTTAACCACTGTTTGGTAAGTGCCGTGTCCGTGTCCGTGCTTTTGTTTTCAGTTTGATCACGTTTTTGTAAATAAACTGCATTTGGGTTCTCAACAAGCTCACCTTCAGTGGACTACTTTACAATTGCAAGATTTAATTTTCTAAACTGTCCTTTAATTTTCTCAATTCTTTACGGTATGACACTCAGCACTGTATTATTTTGAGTGTTTTTGATCGGGTAAGTGGCAGGAATGCTTGTTTTTTAAACATGTTTATTGGCTGAACATTGACACTAAAGTAGCTGTATATCAACCTTTTTAACCAGTATTCTTTGTTTTCTTACAGAGAGAGAAAGAAATACAGACAGTGTGGATGAGCCGGAGGGGATATGCTTAATACAAATATAACTGTGAATTTTTGCACATTTTGCATGACATTATGTAAACAATTTTAGAGAATTTATAATTTACTATTATTTTAATTAGGTGCTTGTGAACATAACAAATGTGATCATAACTGAACTTGGTTCAAATGATCAATCTATTTATTTTTTTATATTATATATTTATGAATTTATTTACAGTCCTTAACTTGTTAGTGTATGGACCTTATATGTACTGTATAGCAGTGATTTTTTACTGTGTTATGTATTACAGTGCTATATTTCATATTGGCTGAATGCATGCATACTGCCTGACTCTTGACATTGGACAATAATTTATAATTGGTAATATTATACTTGAAAAGAATGTTCTCTGCGCTTCTGTAATCCACAAACAATCCGGTGCAACCAGGGCAGGACAAAACAAATCAGACAAAAGGAATCGCCGGTGCAACACAGATGTCTACTGATTAATATATTTATTTAAGGTGCATAACAATAAATGACTAACGTTTCGATGTGGTTACATCTTCATCGGGACTCTGATGAAGATGTAACCACATCGAAACGTTAGTCATTCTAATGGTTCTAATGAGTCTGCTTTGAGGTTTATTCCATGTCTGTTTTTTTATGGTCTTGCTTTTTGTATTCCACTGCTTTTGTGTGTGTTCCTTGGATGAATGACTTTTGTTTTATTCTCATTTCCAAGTCATTTGTATAAGATTCTGCTCAATTAATAAAAGTTCATATAAGATCTAGATATACTGCTGGTATTAATATCTTAATATCTGTTTGTAAACCACAATCTGTCTTTTCTGGAAATAGTCCAAACTTTCTTTTCAATAAAATAGTCAATTAATTCACCTTAAGGTACAGTCAAAATAACCATTGTTTGTCACTATTGACAGTGGACCTTTTTTGCCCCCAAAATTTCCCCAAAATGTTGTTATTCCCTACAGACCTTTTTTTTTAACCACTGAGCAAAACAATTTTCCCTACTTGATGTTTTGCTTTCCTGAAATGTAAAATGTAAACTCATTAATTAATAGATGTTTCCACTACGATGGACGGCATATTTTCATTGTTGTTGGTTTCTCAGGGACCAATCAGTGACCAGACATTACTCATATTAGAAAAATAAATTTGTTTCCAATGGTCTGAAGGAGTTAATATGCCAAGACCATTACGTATAAACAATTTAAATTTCCACTTAAAAAAATAACTTCAAATAGTTAAGTGCTCTGCTAAATGTATTTATTGTTTTTGATTAAACTGGATTAAACAAGGTCACATATCTTTAAAATGATTCAAAAGCAGCCCAAGATTAGATGTAAAGTTTATTGTAAATATTGTTTGCCATTGCAGATGTTAAGCGCTGATAAATGGAGGATGTTTTTCTTTCATCTTCTTAGTTTGTCCACTTATCCAATAATCTGAAATGAACAAAATGGCACAAGAAATATGAAATAAAAACAGTATTATGAGATACAGTCATGACATTGATTGCTTGTTAGTTCCTTATGTAAAGTTTTATTATAATGATGATATAATTGCACTTACTCCACTAATCCAGCTGCTGTAGGCAGACACACGAGTGAAGACTGTTGGCTTCTGGTAGGCATTACAACCCGATGATGACACAAAGCTGGTCACACCATGGACGACGTACTGACCGCTGACCTGACAGTTCAGAGGACCGCCAGAGTCACCCTAAAAACAACACAACAGGAGACAAAATTAGACATTTTACTGCAGTATGAAACTCTTCATGATCTGTTTGTCAGCCAGTCTTTCTCACCTGGCATCCAGACAAGCTGCCGCCACCAGCGCACACCATGGTGTTCTTCACGGTGCTTCCTCACCAGTCGCTACGAGAGCAGGTACTGTGGGCCACCACGGGCAGGTAGGCCTGTTTCAGCTGAGCGGAGAGTGACCCACCAGCTAAATGAAGATCACATCCATGAGAGGAAGGAATCAGGAATCAGTACATGCAAATGATTTCAGGCAACGTCAAAGCTATGTGAAGTGAAACTGACTCTGAGTGAGGCCCCAGCCGGTGATGTAACAGTTGTTGTTGTGGGGCAGAACCTGTCCAGAGGGTGGAAGGGCGGCCAGCTGCACATACGTGTTCAGAGAGGCATCAGAGGACAGACGCATAAGAGCGATATCATATCTGAAAAACAAAGAACACACATCACAGTCTACAAGGCACACTTCATTTCTCATACTAGGGGGCGCTATAACTTTAGAAGATCTTTAATATGATCATGGATGTTGTGTTGATGATGTAAGTCCGGGTAGTTAGGCATGAAACTTATGTCAAAAACTCTACAGAGTCAATTATGCTTCTTTGATATTATCTGTAATTGTAGATATACAGTAGTTGCATGTGTAGTATTAAAGTTAAATGCGTAATAGTTGATATATTATGTGTTACTGTCATTAGTGCAAACAATAAGGCAACACTTTATTTTAAGGTGACGTAGTTACACGTTACTACATGTACTTTTATATTACTACTATAGTAATAACAGTAAATGATGCATAATTACAAGTAACTAAGCCTAAACCAAACCCAGTAACACTTTATTTTACAGTGTGAAATCAAATTCTGCATAGAAAACTTTAATCGCTAGCCTCTCTGCTGTTACTCGTGGCTGCTGTGTAAGTGCATTCTTCAGGCATCAATTCAATCGAGATATCAGCGTCTTCCTCTAATATGCTAGGGTACATTTCACATTTCTGCTTACTAAATGATCTTTATACAGGCTAGCCTATCTACAGGGCCTGATATTCATTTTGGTGTGAGGTTGGGGGTATTGGGTAGAGAGAAAGGCTTTTCTCTGTTCTTGACACACAGTACAATCTTTTACTCGGGCCTCAATGTCAGCATCTAAATTTGGCCACCACAGGTAACTCCTGGCCAGGCCTCTCATCCTCGACACACCTGGGTGAGATTGATGTAGCTGTTCCAGCAACCCCGAACATCCTTGCTCCGGAACGATGATGCTGGCTCCCCACAGCACACACCCGTCTTGAACACTGAGCTCTTGTTGTCTCTGTTTATAAGGTGCAAATTCATTTGTATTACTGTGATCAGGCCAACCTTTAAGCACATACTCACACACTGTAGAGAGGACAGGATCCCGAGTTGTCCAGCGCTTGATTTGCTCTGATGTCATCAAAGGACTAACAACGCTGTCCAACATCAAGACATAATCCTCCTTCGTCTCTTTCTCTGGAATCTCTGGAACAGGAAGACGACTGAGGGCATCAGCATTTCCATCGTCCTTGCCCGCTCTGTAAGAAATGACATACTCATATGCCCCGACATCACTGCCCATCTCATAATTCTTTGAGAGACCATCTGTGGCACAGCTTTCAGTTCATTCAGTAAACTTAGTAAAGGTTCATGGTCTGTACAGATCACAAATTTACGGCCATACAAATATTTATGGAATTTCTTTACCCTCTACACACTACAGCTAAACCCTCCTTCTCCAGCTGTGAGTAGTTTTTTTCTGCTAAGTGTTCGTGACACAAACCCAATAGGTCTCTCCGTTTCATCTGCCATATGATGTGCTAACACGGCTCCCACACCGCTGATGCATCACAAGAAAGCACTAATTCTTTTTTCTCATCATAGTGGATTAACACACGGTTAGACTGCAGTAACTCTTTGGATTTTTTAAAGGCTTCCTCTTGTTCCTCTTTCCAACCCCAGGGGACGTCCTTCTTCAAAAGCCTGTGCAATGGAGCAAGCAGTGTTGAGAGGTTTGGCAGAAACCTGTTATAGAAATCCAACAGTCCCAAATATGCTTTCAGCACGGTTACTGACGTCGGTCTTGGTGCATCTTGAACTGCTTGGACTTTTTCGGGAAATGGATGAACACCAGTGGCATCCACTTTGTGTCCCAGTAAAAATACTTCCTTTTCCAAGAATTTACATTTCCCCTTTTCAACCTCAAACCATACTCCTCCAACCGCTGCAACACTTGATCCAGTGTCCTCAAATGCTCCTGATCATCTCGTCCTGTCAGCAAGATATCGTCCAGATATACAGTGACCTTTGGAATGTCTTTCAGGACCCCTTCCATGTTTCTCTGGAAGATTGTTGGACTGGAACTAACTCCGAAAGGTAACGTGGTGTACGTGAACAATCCTTTGTGTGTATTCACGGTCACATACGGCTTTGACGTCTTATCTAACAGAATCTGTTGATATGCATGACTCATATCTAACTTGCTGTGTTTTTCACCTCCAGCTAAAACTGCAAACATGTCCTCCATTCGAGGAATGTGATACTGCTCCAGAGACGACTCTCTGTTAATGGTTACTCTGTAGTCTCCACAAAGTCTTACTGTCCCATCTGGCTTTAAAACCAGCGCAACATGTGCTGCCCACTCTGAGAATTTCACAGACTCTATAATATGGTCTTTAATCAGGCGATCAAGTTCGGCTTCAACTTTCTCTCTCATAGCAAAAGGCAGTGACCTTGATTTGAAAAAAATGAGGCTTTGCATCACTTGGTACATGAATCTTAGCAGTGGCTCCTTTTAATGTTCCAAGTTCCTCTTTGAAAACTGTTTCATGTTTCCTTAAGATGTCTTGCAACAACTCTGAGCTGTCTTTAATTTTACTCACTTTTTCCCAGCTGAGTTCCAAGTCTATGAGCCATGATCGTCCTGATAAATTAGGCCCAGATCCTGCCACCACCACTGCTGTGAGTTCTTTGATAAGCCCTTTGTGTTTGACTTTAACCTTGGTGGTACCTAGAAAGTGCACTGACTGTCCAGTGTATGTTTTTAAACTGAGAGAGCTTGTTTTGCGTTCAGGCAAGTTCCAACACAGTTGCGCAGAAGATCTTACGCAGAAGATGTTTTTTCTTGGTGCGACCGATTAGTACAGACCAAAACTCAACCATTTTTCAGCAGCAATAATCAGCCAAATTTGCGAGTCCGTTCAGTTCAGTGGCATTGTTTACGTTCCGTGCCTCCAAAATGGCAGGATTGATGGAACTGGATTGATGGAAATTTGTAGTGAAAACCCTCTATAAGGCCAGGCAACAATACACCCCAATGGGGCTATGTTTTTCCTTTACTCCTATCAAAATGAAACTTTACATAATGAAAGTACCCATGAAAAGTAAAAAATGTTGTATTCCAAGTTTCTTTGAAAATGAATTTTAATATGCAAATGAGCTATACACTAATCAAATATGACCAAAATATACCCAAATAGGCTTAATTTTTTCCTTTATTCCTACCACAATAAAACTTTACATAGTAAAAGTATACATGAAAAGTAACTTTTTTTGTATTACAAGTTTGTTTTGAAATGAATTTGAATATGCACATGAGCGCCACACTTATTGAATATGTCCTGATTTGCATAGGCAGAAACACCAGTATGACAAATACATCGGCCCAATCTTCATCCAATCATCCAACTGCCAATGGGTGATGGCAATGCTGCTTTTAGACTGGCCTCTAACCTGAAAACTGCCTGGCTTGGTACCTGCCAGGGGTATAACCCCCGCCGGTATAGTCTTCAGGGTCACGGAGGCACACAAGCCTCCCAACCACGACAAGGTAGCAACAACAGGGGAGGTTTCTTTTTGGTGTTTTTTTTTTTTTTTTAACTAACCTAGATATTGCTGTTGCTAGCTTCTCATAACACTGCAAAGCTACTTTACAAACGGTGGAAGTCTGATGTGTGGCCCGTCTGGTCTGAATTTCTTGCTAACTACAAAAAGAGAAGCAGTTTTGTTGTCTGGCAAAATTATTTTAAAGAGCTGGAATGTCAAGTCAAGTCAAGTATATTTGTATAGCGCTTTTCACAATACAAATTGTATCAAAGCAGCTTCACAGTATTAAATTAAAATAATACAACAAGGTTTGTTTCTAGTGGAATTTATTGATTGATAAAATCAAATTAAATATCCCCAGAATATCCCCAACTGAGCAAGCCAAAGGCAACAGTGGCAAGGAACCGAAAAACTCCATCAAGTGACCTAATGTGGTGTCCTAAAACTCCATCAGGTGACCCAATGGAGAAAAAAAAAAACCTTGGGAGAACCCAGGCTCAGTCGGGGGCCAGTTCTCCTCTGGCGTTTTTTAACTAAGGGCCGGATTGTAATTTGAACTGTAAGATTAAAAGTATTATATGAATGCCTGGCTGAAGAGATGCGACTTTGATCTAGTTTTAAACTGGGAGAGCGAGTCTGAGCAACGAACAGTATCAGGAAGGCTATTCCAGAGTTTTGGAGCTAAATGTGAAAATGCTCTCCCTCCTTTGGTGGATCTGGATATCCTAGGTATGACCAAAAGCCTTGAATTAAGTGATCTTAAAGAGCGCGATGGATTATAGGGCGATAGAAGATCCGTTAAATAGACTGGAGCTAAGCCGTTTAGGGCTTTATAAGTCAGTAGAATGTCTGGAAAGTGTGTCTATCTGGTTTTTCATCTGTCTTCTGTGTGAGAGTGAATCGTTTAGTTGGTAAGAATGACTTCTGCCTGTAATCTCGTAATCTTACCAACAATACCAATCATTTGTAAATCCACCAGCCCAAAATTTAATCTCACCACGTTACTAATGGCTAAGATGGCTATTCTGACTTTCTTCTGATGTTATCTGTGGGGGAATGTCATTCATTAGGTAAGGCTTGTTCGCAAAAAAAAAAAAAAAAAAAAAAAGAAGATTTTAGAAAGCACCTGCAGGCTTGTGCAATCAATTCTTAAGGTCAATATAAGTCTTTTTGTGGCAAGTGACCCAGATAAGTGTGGCAAGTGACTTCAAATTGATTGTGTTTATGCATAGGTTAACTTACTGAATGGACATGAATGTGTTAATTTATTTGGCCCCTGTTTTTTCTACTTGTGACTTTATGGTTTCTTGGCCATAAGTCAATTAGGCCTAGTGTTGAGCTCATTTGCTTGATTTTTCAAAGAAACTTGTAAAACAAAAGTGTTACTTTTCATGTATACTTTCACTGTGTGAGGTTTGATTGTGGTAGGAGTAAAGGAAAAAATAAGTCCATTAGGGTGTATTTTGGCCATATTCGATTAGTATATTGTTCACTTGCATATTCAAATTCATTTTCAAAGAAACCTCTAATACAAAATGTTTTACTTTTCTTGTAGACTTTCATTGTGTAAAGTTTTATTGTGGTAGGAGTAAAGGAAGAAATTAAGCCTATGCGGGTGTATTTTGGGTATAGCCTATATTCGATTAGTGTATAGCTCATTTGCATATTAAAATTAATTTTCAAAGAAACTTGTAATACAAAAAAAAAATGTACTTTTCATGGGTACTTTCATTGTGTAAAGTTTCATTTTGATAGGAGTAAAGGAAAAGAATAGCCCCATTGGGGTGTATTGTTGCCTGGCCTTATTGCCACACATCTCGGATTGATGAGAATTTAACATATTTCCTCAACTAGGAATTCTTAGGACTTTTAGTATGTTGTTCTGGACAACTCATAGAAATGATCTAAGCTGAAAAAAAAATATTTTACAATTAGTTCTATTTTTGGCTCCAAAATGAGTTACTTTGCCTGGACTAAAAGTTCTGACTTCTATCCTCGTCGCCATATGTTGTATCGTATATACCAAGGGAAAACGGACACTTCTGGATGGTCTTTTTTTTTGTTAGGACTCATCTCTGTAGCCAGCAATACACACACAAGCGCGCACACACTGCACGCTCTTCTCTGCTTTTAACAGTGCTACAGCCCACAAACACAGTGCGCCACCGCCCCCTACTGGACAAACACACTTAGTATTTTTACATGCTGTGCTGTCATTCTTTTGAGCATTTTCATATGCCATACATCAAAACAAACCTTCCACCCTAAATTTGAAGGCTATGTATGTAATAAATCAATAGTAACTACATAAATAGCTCAAAAGTGCAATAAACTAAAAACTAAAAAATGTAAATAGTTTTTTTCTACATATTTTATTAAATACAGAAATATCACAAATCTCAAACTAGTCAATGTACCTCAAACATCATCCTCAAACTAGTCAATGTAAAAAACTTGCATAAAATACTTTAAAACTATACACAATTGATTTGAACTGTTTACATAAAAAAATTTTTATAAACAGTGCGTTGTGGAGTCAAACTGATGAAGCAATGATAAAAAGAGACAATAACGAAAGTAGAACGCAATAGAGTTATGAATAGAGTAGCTTCCTATTAGACATTCTCTGGTAGCATACAGCAAAAGGGAGTCAAATGTCGCAGCTTGTGACGTCACAACATGCGACAAACCCTGGGGTCATATGGTGCCTTCACGTGCTATGGTAATTATGGTAAATACCAAAAGCCGACATGGAAAATGCACATGAACACCCCCTCATGTGGTATTTTCCACTGGGCAACTCGTAGAATATTTTGATGCACGAGTTGCCGAGATGAGATAACTTTTGACCTTTTCAAAATGGCGGAGAGCAACGCAAGAGTCGTGAATACTGTTAGCGGATAGTATTTGTAGCCTATACAATGTTGTGTCATTAACGATTGTAATATAATGCGTTAACACTCAATTTTCAACTTCGCCGCAATTTCCTTGGTTCATATTTAATCATTTTATGTCATGTTTTATTTATTTTTTTTATTATTAATTATGTTTTAATCATCAGAAAGCACCACATTTACGTTTTTTTTTTTTTTTTTTTGTAAAGATAAAAAAGATACTCTACTCTACTCTACAGACCTTGCGGGTACTACATTACGACAACAAAAGCACTTGAACACAACACACTGGTAAATACCAGTTCACAAGTGGAAAATATCATCTTTTCCATAGCACGTGAAGGCAGCAATAGTGCACAGAACGTTTTATGAGCCATCGGAAGACGTAATTCAATCGCAGATCTATAGAACACGTGTGCAAAGACGTGCAATGCATTTTAGTGTTTTTGTTGTAAACGCATATTACGCAATTTGTACAGACTCAATAGAGGGTGAAAATAACGCAACAGGAGCTGTTGGAGGCTTGAGCTGAACGTGTAACGTCTCTGGTTTTGTATGCAAAAAGAATTATAGAGTTAGCCAATTGGTTTCAGTTTCTATCGGCTCTTCAACAGAGACATTCAAAGGTCTTAAAGGGTTTAACTTTTAACATACAACAGTGTTAACTCCCTCAAGTGACGTGTTCATAATGCTGTGAATAGACCTTTTTCACAATAACCGGAAATACGTAATCGTTGTGGAAGCGGAGTTCCTGTCAAGCGTCAACATATCAGAAAAACATACCCGGGCAAGAGAAAATGGATCAGAGAGTCTTTACAACTTTGAAAAAAAATTTACTTGTCATGGTCCAGTTGTTGATGACTTTGTAAAATGGCGTGGTGATGCTTAATTTTCTGCAGCTGAATGTATCGACCAAAGATATGACTATTGATTTCAGAACTGAAGCTCATTCTTCCCAGTTACGTTCATTAAAGGTGTGAAGGTGGAGTGTGTGGAAAGTTATAAATATTTAGGACTATTATTGACAATAAACTGCGTTTTGGTGTGAATACCAAAAAGAAGTCTGTCAGTTTTATTCAACCGTTATGTCCTTAATCATGCTCTTAGGTAAGTTAGTGACGTTTTTTTGCACTCAAAGTTCTTTATTCTGCTCTCGCTAGACTACAAAAGATGTAAAGCAATTGATACAAATATTAATTTGTCCCTGGCGCAATCAGATTGTTAAATACTCAGAATGGTAAATATTAGTAATGAATAATGTGTAGCCTCCTGTTGTGTGTTCTTATTTATTCTGTTTTATATTGTTGTCTATATGTTATATTTCTACTACGCTGCATACAAATTGCCCGCAAGGGATCTTAATAAAGTTGAACTTGAACTGGCGCGTTAGTGAATTTATTTATTTTTAGAGAAAAAAGCAACATACAAAACTCTCGTAGGGGAAAGAAAATATGCATGCGTATAGATGTTGTCAATATACAAAAAAGTATTAACCAAGCAGAAAACAACAACAAAGAGGGGGAGCTACTTCATAATACATAAATAAATCAAAGGCAAAAAGGCTAAAGAAAACTGAATTAACATTTGGACTGGAGCGTCACACACACACACACAATGGCGCGTTAGTGAATGGTGACATGAGAAGGAGAAAAGATCATCACAGGATCCCCTGAATCCATTTCCGTCGAACTTCATCATCAACAGGGAGCTGAGGGAAGGAATGAAACCGATAGATGTGGCTGCTTTTGGGAATAACAAAAACAGCCCGGTACGCTACAATAACTCTTACTCGTTGCTTGCGCCATTTGTTTTGCCCGCTGCGGAAGAAGATTACCACGACGATTGCGTATTTCCGGTCGCAAATACGGAAGTTGTGAGAAAGGTCTATTCCCGCCATCTCCCTCGCGTACGTCATGACTCATGCAGCGTCACTTGGAGAAGTGGGCAGCTCTGTAGTTGTATCTAATAATACTAATAATATAAAAAAATACTCTTTTTAGTATGAGCGTGTGAAGGTGTGTGGGGGACACTCTAAAACTGTGGAAAAACACCTTCTGTAATAAAATTGGAGGACCAGATTCAGTATCAGTGCACCTTATGACCCATGGCGTTAACTTGAACTGCGTTTCTGTCAGTGCGTGACTACAGCTCGTTAATAAACAACGTTTTTTTATTTATCCATTTCATACAATCCGTCTTCATTTAGCAAGTGCACTTGTGCAAAAACATTTTTCAAGTTCAACATTTTTGTTTTTGTTGTTGCTGATAAAACAGATTCGCTGAGACTAAAAATAAAAGACATGCATTTGTTTGTGTGTTTCTTTTGTAAAAGTTTCCCCGGATATACTTTCCTATTTAATGCACACTTTTCCTTTTAAATTGTATTATCAGCATTACAATTTGAGTAAATGGTGCTGTGTAAAATGTAAGTGATGATGCCACCCTTCTAGAACAATGTGCATTTACGTTTTAATTTATTGTAACATATTTAATCACATGGAATTACAGTGTAATTAGTGTTAGCTCACATTGTTTGCCTTGTTCAGTGCATTAGGTGAGGTGAACTGATAATATTAGTGATTCTCATTTCTTTATCAAAACACTAAAACTGGTACAGTTTGGGAGAGAAATTTGATATTTTTTAATCTCTCTATTTAACCCATCTCATGGTGTTTGATGCTGAACTATCATGTTTGTGAGTTTCTAAAAGTTCTTTGCACAGTTATGAACAATTATATTTTATGTGCAACAATACCATGCTCAATAACAAGTGGCCTTAGGCCTACGCCTAATTTTAAATGTATATATTTTTTTCAAACAATGTGATTTAAATGGTGATGGCTGTTAGTTGTGATGTATTTTAAAAAGATGGATGATATTCTTCAATCTTTCTGACAAAGAACAAAAGATCATGTAAATTACAGTATGTACAATGTTTTTTTTATTAATTAATTGTAGTGCAGTGTTTATTATAAGGGGGTAGAATCCGCAGCTCAGTATCACTACTCATGAGTACTTTTAAATAATCTACTTTTTTACTCTTACTCAAGTAGTTTTTTGGACAAGTACTTTTTACTCTACTCACACTACATTTTTTGAAATGTAATGGTACTTTTACTTTATGTTTTTTTCAGTAGTCTTTCCACCACTGTTCTTAGTTAATGTTCATTTCAACATTTAATAATACATTATTAAAATCAAAAGTTGCGTTTGTTAACACCATTTAATGCACTGTTTTTTTTTTTTTTTTTTTTTTTTATATGTACATTTCTGAAATGCACTTTCTGTAAAGCTGCTTTGAAACAATATGTATTGTGAAAAGCGCTATACAAATAAATTTGAATTGAATTGAATTGAACTGTGAACCATCATGAACAATGAATCACTATTTGTATTAACTAATATTAACAAGCTTAATAGATTATTTAACAGTATTGCTCATTGTTATTTATATTTGTTAGTTCACAAATATAATATGTTCTTTTCTTACAAATGAACATGAAAAGTACCCAATTAAGACTGAACCTGGTAATTGGTAATTTAATGGAAAAGTGTTAACATTTCTTCTGACGTCTAAGATCTCTCTTTTTAATTTCTCTAATTGTCTGTTTCTCAGATTCCACTGGAAATGGACTGAATGAATCAGCAAGTATAGTGATGACACAGATTCCTGATGGAGTACAGCAGGGGATGAGTTCAGTTTGATGAGAACACACACACACACACACACACACACACACACACACACACACACACCTGTGTCAATCCGTCTTTTTTATCAGCCTTTAGAATCTGTCCACTGAAAGTGAGAAATGACCCATGTGCTGTAGTTTGAAGTGACGCGAAGAGTGCCAATACGTGAGTTGGGAGTGAGAACGTGTTGGATTGTAAGTGGAAATGCTCTTGCATTATATAATATCTTAGGCACATGTCAGTTTTTATCAAGGAAAAATGGTTTGTTTCTTGTCAAAGCCTTCAGAACATTTGAAATATATGCAACGTGACGCATGAGATTATTGTATGGCATGTTTTCACTCTTTTTTTAAAGACCCCCTTGTGGTGAAAATCAGCTTTTAATGTTGTTTATATGTCTGTGTGGTGTTTTTAAAATGCTTAAAGACAAACCATGTGTAAATTCATAAGTGAAAAGAAAAAACAGTCTCAAAAATGAAATCACCGTTTTTTCTGACGTCACAAACTAAACTACCTTGTAATCAATCAGGTCAATGTGCCGGCGGGATCTAGCAGGTTATCCTGGTATAATTTTCTGTTGAACCCTAACCCTACATTTAGCAATATAGTGGGTGAATTATGTATATGATGTATAATTCACTCTTCCACTTCTTCTTCTGAATCAGTTTCTGGTTTAAACATAAATGGCTGAATTAAACCAGTATTTTCACTTGCTGTTGTGCAGCGTTTACTACAGTAAAGTTGAGCGAGTGGATCTCTGTAAGTGGGATTCACTGTAGAGTCAAATGACATCCAGCGATCTGAGCTGGTGTGAGTGAGTGGAGGCGGGGCTAATTAGCATATTCATGAATCTGCATATACTAAATGAAGCAAGGGTGTAATTACTTTCAAGCTATTTTAAGACATGAATATTTTTTTTCACATGAAAAAACATGATATGTGTAATATGGTTTTAGAACAACATCAGAGTGAGTAAATCACTGAATGTTCATTTTTGTGTGAACTATCCCATAGACAGTCACAGAAAAATAAGTTGTGAAGGAGTAAATAAAGTCCAAGTGAATGAAAGCCGTCATATGTAAATAATTATGGAATATGTCAGTGTTTTACATGAATATTAGTTCATTTTATGGTTTTGAAATCATCCGAGTTTTCATGAATGTAGCACAACTTTTTTATTCGTATATAAGCAGCTGCCTATTGTTGTATTGGATGATGTTATCTGAACTTTGAATTGACATCATTAGTGCTATAGTATTGGTATAGTTTTTAGCGCAATTTTCCACCGGACAAAATTGCGATTGTTAACTCATGATTTCTGTTCTGTCTGTGCGCACCAATCTTGCACTTCTATCTACTCCTCAACCAGAGACTTCGGGTTTTCGGCATTATGTTAAGGAAGGTCTAATCTCGGGAACGCACAAAAAAAATCCAGGAAAAGATTTACTATCTCTTAGTGTTGTGATCCCATGAGGTGAGAAAATTGCGCTAAAACACTCACTGAGTTTTTATTACTTGTTTGTTTGTTTGCACTGACTCAACTTTAGTACTTACAGTAATGTGGTATAATATGATAGCACGTGTTGTGCTTTGTAAGTAAAATTTACTTTTGTTTGTTTTATTCTTTATTGTACGTCATTTGGATAAAATCCTTTGTTAAATTAATAAATATTTGTTTAAGATATTGATATTATGCCACTGGACTATATGATCTTTCTGTCATCTGTCATGAATCATGTCTGTCCTCTAGTGTGCAGTGCTGATACAGTGGTTCAGTTTTATATCATGTCATGTGAAATCTGTTGGTTCATACTGTATGTTCAATGATTGATGTTCCAAATCAAATCTTCAGAGACAAGACTGAATCTGACCACAGATACAGCAGAAATCTGGAGAATTACACAGAGAGAGAGTTTGCACTTCAAACCATAATCTGGCCAAATTTGTGCAGGAAAAACACAGTAAAAACTAAATTATCCTCTAATTGAATTCATTAATCAATTTAACCAATTAATCCATCCTAAGTATGAACTCTTACATTTCATTTAAAGTTCCACCTTTAAGAAAATATACTAGGAAAATCTTCCTCTTGGGAAACAGACCAAAACATTTTGACTCATCTATGAAAAGCTAGTCAGAACAGTGTAATATGATGCTGCATGTGAGGGGTCACAGGTCACAGGTTTAACACCCTGACCTACCAGCAGCACAATGAACTGTTTTTGCATGGATAAATAATAACTGGTCTGTCTGAAAGACTCGCACATTCAAGTTTTAAATGGTCATGCCCTCTTTTACCTTAAAAGTAAGGTGGAGACATAATAATAAAAAGATAATTTCCATGAGTCTATTCTTTGCATTTGTTTGTGAAGGTGGTTTTGGGGGAAAAAAATTGCTGATGCCAACACAAGTATTTTATTATGTTTTTGTGAATTTTTTTTTCTAATTTTTAAATTTTTGAGGCCATGCATGCAAGGTAAATATTAACAAAAATCAAACACAATAAACACAATAATGATATTGGTCTTTTAGAAGATATGCTTTCAAAGCTATTGCTAGCCTCTCCAAAATTGCGTATACTTACCTTTTACCAGAACACTTTATATACATATTTTCCATATTCATTTAAAATGACTCACTGGAACACAGACCCATCTCCAAGCACAATTACAGTAATGTAAGGATTGTGTCTGCCATTCACTATTATGTTGTCAGTAGTAAAGATAAACAGTTCAGATGTTTCTCCTAATACAGACACTGTTGTGGCGCCATCTTGTGGCTGTCAGAATCTCACTGAACAACAAACACTCACTGACCCCAATGTAACTGATGGAGCTGAACACGATTGCTGGAGTGTGGAGGATCAGATGAGGCCCATCCTGGTCATAGCTGGTTTAGCAGACTGGGTTTAGAGAGGTTTTGAACAATTATTATTATTATTATTATTTTTTTTTTTGCAACCAGCTGAACACCAGCTTAGCCAGACTGGAAACAAAGCAAGACCTGCCAAACATCTTAGGCTGGGTTTAGCTTTTTGTTTTGTGTGTGTTTTTGTCCTCAGCAAGATACTGTTAAAAGTAATTTCACTCACATATCACTTGAAGAAATCCATCCTGTCCTTTTAAATATCTGTGTTATAAGAGTGCATTAAAATGATTGCTGTAGGACTATGTAACTTAATCATCTTCAATTATTTTTAATTTTGTAGCTTCTGTTCTAATAGTTGCTTGAAATATAATATAGGCCTATTGAAATATTTACAGTTTTATATGTTGCTAGAAAATACCAGAGATGGGACCAAGTCATACATATGCAAGTCTCAAGTAAGTCTCAAGTCTTAACCTTCAAGTCTCAAGTAAGTCCCAAGTATTTTTTTCTTGGGCAAGTCAAGTCAAGTCAAGTCACAGGCTATGTCAAGTCAAGTCAAGTCAAGTCCTGTAGTAGGTCAAGTCAAGTCCAAGTCAAGTCACCTTATTATTGTAATTTTACCTGCAGAATCTGATCTTAATAAAGTAAAAAGACAAGATATAAGTTACTGTCAATAAATTACAATAATTTGGATTTGCATTGTAAATACTCATGTTCAGTAAAATACATCATGGAATCAAACAAAATTGTAACTTCATAAAATTATTTATTTTTCACTTCTGCCAACAGTGTTTAAAATGTAACAAAGTTTAATGTTGTACGTAAACTGTGTTTACAATAAGTGTATTGTGATTGTCAAAACATTTTAGTAACTAAACTGAATTGTATTGGTTTAGTGACAACATGTTACAATGTTTACATGGTACAATTTCTGGTAAGCTACGCTTTTTTATTGTTTCAATTCAATTCAATTATTGTGATCTGACTTAATATTGACTCATTTGGATAAATATTAGGTAGGCTACACAAGATAGGCACTAATTTTTTTTTAAGAAAAAAACAACTCACCTAATGCTGTAAACATACAGAGAGATATAATGCGTTTTTTATTATAATAACAACTTTATTTAATGATAAGTAAAAATATAGTACACACATTTAGCAAAATACTTTTTCTAGCCAACTACGTGCTATAGCCTATATGGTCATCAAATGGCTTTCCTGAGCAACCCGGTATCACGACAAGACGTGAAATAACCACGTTGGTCCCCTTTGGAAAACGTGTAGATGTCACAGTTTAACGCCCTCAAACGTGAATCTTACGTACCCTCAAACGTGAATCTTACACGTACCCTCAAACGTGAATCTTACACGTACCATTATCCCGGGACGTTTGCTAATCCTACCCAATCTAATCATAACCATTTCTTAAAACTAAGTTACGTAGGCTACAATTATAAAGAAAAACAACAGACAGACAAGTATAATCACAATAATTTATTTAATGAGAAAATGTCAAAATCGGTACCAAAAGTTGTTCACGTGACGATGTGTGGCAGTCCTCTCTGGCAGTGGTTTTGTATGAGGTAACAGAGCAGAATTTAAGTTATTAATTCAAATCCATGAAAATGTTAATCCGTCTTCGGTTCGGTTCGCTGAGGGTTGCGCGGCACAGTGCGCGATTCATTTCAAATGTGAATGTGCATGACGCAAGCTGTGACGAAGCAGGCGAGGGGAGAGCCAATGAGCGTTTGATATTGCCGTAACCATAGTAACCTGTCGTAACGCTTCTTGAGGGCGCAATTTTTGAATTTGAATTCATAACAAACGGGGTTTGACGTTTACGGTCAAGATGAGGATTACTGGATAAAGGGCTGAGTTTGGATCTTTTTCTTGCAAATAATATATGTATTCTGAAGGTTTGGATTACATCAAGCTAATAAAATTGACATACCTGTCAACCCTCCCGTTTTTCCCGGGATTCTCCCGTATTTTACATTGCTATCCCGCTATCATCCCGTTTAAACATTTTCCCGTATTTCTCCCGTATTTTTAATCTTTCTATAGTAAAAATTAAAAAAATCCCAGCGCAAACCAGTTAAGCGAAAATCCCGCCCTGCAGCTAATTTCATTGGTTAAAGGGTACATAATGCACAGTTTCACCTAATCTCATGTTAATCTTGAGTACATATAGAGTAGTAGTGCATCCTTAATATCTCCAAAAAGTGTTTAGTTTTATTATAATTTTAAAAGAAAAAACAGCTTTCCGATTCTCTCCGGGAAAAGCCGAGGTCCGGGAGGCGGAGCTATAGAGTCAAGCGGTACGTAGCGCTGATTTCCAGCAAAGGACAGAAATCTGATCCAGTTGTACTTACATGACTGGGGTCTTTTATCACTGGGACCGCTCCACGTTTTAATAGCAAACGATTTGCAAATCCAGCGTCGAGGCCTTGTTAATAAAACATTCGTCACTCAATGACCAGAACACATAACCTCACTTTCTACACTCCGTTGCTGCCCCGGAAAAACAAACTGCATCCACTGTTCCTGTAACACTGGGTTCTTTGGAAAGCTGAACACGGTAAGCTTTCCCTCACATCCAAATACACACTTTTTTGGAGACATTCTTGAACAAATAGATGCAGCGCTGCCGCTGGCTGCCGATGATTTCCTGTTGAAGCGCGTTGATGTGCGCGGTCTCACTTTCCTCTAGTCGACGTGTGCGCGGGCGAGCTTTTCCGAGAGAAATGCTCATATATCAGGTGTGTTCGACATCGGCTGCGGCTGGATGCACCCGATCGGCGAGAGTAGCCGCGTGCAGGCGGGGAGGAGCTGCAAACGGAGACGTGAAGTCGGACACTTTCTGGTTCCCGTAGGGACCGCTCACGTGGTGTTTGCATACTTTACCACAGCTGCAGTGAAATAAATGCAATATTTGCCAAATAATGCACAGATGTTTCAGAGACATTTTGATTCAATACTTTATGTAGCCTACTGCTTCATCCAGCGTCTGTTTGAACAAGAATAAAGTTCAACATAAGCTACTATCAATGAAGTGGAGTCTACGTTTTTTAAGCAGTTTTAATTTGATAAACATGACACAATATAACATGACAACGACATGAAAAGAGTGTTCACTGTTATAATAAACTGATTTGAGAGCTTTAGAGGAACTAAAGCTGTTCGAATAAACACGAAACACACGTGATCGTTGTCATGCAGTGAATCCGGCCAATCGTGGAACAGCAGTGTCGTCATCAGAGCTCCTGCAGCCCAGTGCAGCCGCTCTTGAGAAGCTGCGCTGGCTGAGTTCTCCGGCTACTCTCGAATTGCACTCGCGGTACTTTGATGGCATACGTCACAGTCACGTGGCGTCGGCGCTGTATCAAGTCGGACAAAATTTCTAACCGGCATGCACTGCTTTAAGTCAGCCGCCGATCGGTCTGCGCAGAGCTGCATGAAGTCGAACAAGCCTAAGGAGTTCCACTCTGATCTACGTCATTAGATCCACGATCGAAAAAAAACCAGCCGAAACTTGCACCAACCCGGAAGTAAGATTTTCGGCACAGAAATTCTCCGTTATTCGTCCAAAATATTTTTTTTAAACTTTGCCCATGTTTAGCATGAGAATCCATCTCTTTAACAGTGTAAACAACTCTGAATACATGAAACACAATTGTACCCCCCCTTTAAGGTTACAATGACGGGTAGGTTAGGGATCAGTGTTTAGCCTTGTTCGACTTCATGCAGCTCTGCGCAGACCGATCGGCGGCTGACTTGAAGCAGTGCATGCCGGTTAGAAATTTTGTCCGACTTGATGCAGCGCCGACGCCACGTGACTGTGACGTGTGCCATCAAAGTACCGCGAGAGCGATTCGAGAGTAGCCGGAGAACTCAGCCAGCGCAGCTTCTCTTTTTTTTTTTTTTTTTTTTTTTTTTTTTTATTAATGCCATGAACTAGAACAATACAATGAGACATAATCACTGAAAGTAAACAAATACAATTAATAAAGTAAAATAAAATAACAGTGCCAGAGGACAATAATTTTAAACACAAAAGAAAAGGGTGCTATTTTAGATAACATCATACCTGCTTACAATGCTATAAGCTCTAATTGCTTTTTTACTTGTGCAGTTACACAAAACAGAACAATAAAGCTTAAAATCGTTTTTAAAGCAAGGAAAGTTAGGTTTGGAGTCAGACCATTTCATTTTATGAATATGAAACTTCCCCATTAATATTAATAGTTGTATGAAATATACCTTATCTTTCTCAATTCCATTACCATTGAAGTGTATCATTATGTCAAATCCACTCAGCTGTAAATCAATGTTCAATTTTTTCTTAATTAAACGCTCAACATCAATCCAAAATATTTTTGTATATATGCAATGATAGAACAAATGAAAAATTGTTTCCTTTTCACCTTTACAAAAATTGCAGGAGTAATCAATATCCAATTTAAAACGTTCTAGCACATGTTTTACTGGATATATTCTATGCATTATTTTAAAAGAAACTTCTTTAACTTTGTTATTAATGTAAAATTTATCAACTGTTCGCCAAGCATTACGCCAATTTACATCTCCAAAAACAGATGACCAGAAAAACCGAGCTGGAGGGTAAACAATATTATTAAGTATATTTCTAATATAGTTATTTGAGATTTTATTTTGTAAAATATTTATATTACCAAGAAATATGTTACCCATGGTATCTGTAAAATTTAGATCTTCCTCCTGTGATGCATTTCTAAGAAGAATCAATACTTTCCTAGGAATTGCATCTATTACAACAGCAAAGTCTTTAGGTCTAACTGGTATTTTAAATTTATTCAAAAATTCTTTATATGTTAATAAATTTCCATCATTATTCAAAAGCTGACTAACTAATATAATATTGTTTTCAAACCAGTAATCAAAAAAGAGAGATTTATTTTTGTAAAGGATGTCTTTGTTGTTCCAAATATAATATCTCCTAGGTGAAAAGTTATGTTTGTATGCAAGTGTCCATGCCATGAGAGCTTGTTTATGAAATTTTGCAAGTTTAAATGGTATTTTTTCGATTGAATAATTACACTTCAATAAAAATGAGAGGTCGCCCATTTGTTTAAATAGATAGTTAGGAAAGGAATTCCAAATACTGTCTTTATTTTTTAAATACTGAATGAGCCAATTTATTTTAAAAACATTGTTCAAAGCATCATAACTCAAAACCTCTAAACCACCATGATCTTTGGGATTGCATAAAATTTCTTTTCTCAAATAATGTGGCTTGTTTTTCCAAATAAAATCAAAAAGCATTTTATCTAATTGTTTGGTAACTTTAGGGGGAATATCCAATGATAATGACACATAGACTGATCTGGAGATTCCTTCAGCTTTTGACAAAAGTACCCGGCCCTGAATTGACAGATCCCTTTGTAACCACGCATTGAACTTCTTACTAGTTTTGTTGATAATTGGATTGAAGTTTAGATTGTTACGCAGATTTTCATCTTTACATATAACAACTCCCAGATATGTTACTTGATTTGCAATTGGAATATTACAAAAATTAGTTAAACTACATTCTTTAAGAGGAAACAGAATAGATTTATTCATATTCATTCCTAGCCCTGATACATCTGAAAATTCTTTTATGCATTTCACTGCTTTAATTATTTCATTCCTATCTTTCAAAAATAAAGCAGTGTCATCTGCAAACTGACACAACTTAAATGTTTTCCCTAATGCTGTAATTCCTTGGAAATGTCCTTTTTTAATGTGAAGAGCCATTATTTGCGTTGCTAACAAAAACAAAAATGGGGAGATCGGACACCCTTGTCTGATCCCTCTACCTATTTCAAATCTGCCAGAAGTCCCCCTTGCTAATTTTACAGAACTGGTACATCCTCTGTACAAGGTTTTGATAGCTTTTTGAAAATAACTGCCAAATCCAAAAAATTCAATTGTTTTAAATAAAAAGTTGTGTTCTATGGTGTCAAATGCCTTGTGAAAATCAATAAATAAAATAAAACTGTCATCTAAAACATAATCATTGTAGTCTACCATATCAAGTATCAATCTAATATTATTACTAATGTGTCTTCCTTGAATAAATCCAGTCTGTTCCTCATCTATAATATATTCTAATCCTTTTTTTAGTCTTTTAGCAAAGATCAAAGCAAATAATTTGGCATCATTATTTAATAGACTAATGGGTCTCCAATTCTCTAAACAAAGATTATTTTTGTTTGGCTTCGGAATTAATGTAATAACACCTTGTTTTAAAGAGGAGGGCAATTCCCCTTTTTCAATAGATTCTAAAAATACGGCTAGCAAAAATGGAGCCAACTTATCTCGAAACACTTTATAAAACTCACTGATAAGTCCATCATTACCTGGAGACCGATTATCTTTAAGGTTGCCAATACACTCTTTAACTTCCTCCAACCTTAAATCACCATCACAAAACAATTTAAAATCATCCTCAATAACTTTAGCTTCATTTAAAACATTATCTAGAAAGTCATTCAGATCTGAAGACATTAAATTGGGAGTGTACAGACCTTTGTAAAACTGAGTAACAAACTGTGATATATTTCTCTCATCCTCTGTGACTGTATTATTAATTAACAATTTGTTTATAGAGGTCAATTCACCATTTCTTTTTTCCAAATTAAAAAAGTACTTGGTATTTCTTTCCCCCTGTTCCAACCATTTATGTCTTGATCTGATAAATGCCCCCTCTGCTTTTTCTTTATATATGTTATCCAATTGTATTTGTAATAATGACAAATCCATTAGTTCCTGAGTGTTCAAATTTTCTTTACTTGATAGGCGCATTATTTCTTTGATAACAATGTATTCTTTTTGTCTTTTAGCTGAAGCAATCGATTTCCCCATTGAAATAGCTAGGTTCCTAATTTTGTATTTCATTATTTCCCAATGTTCTCCATAAACATTTGTTATTTTAGCCTGAGACCAGTGCTTATCAATTAACTTTGATGCCATCAGTTTAAAATTTGGATCATCTAATAACTTTTTGTTCAATTTCCAATAACCCCTTTTTAATTTAGATTCATCTGGACCGTGAATATTTATCAGGAGTGAAATACCCTTATGATCAGTTAAGACTGACGGCTCTATAGAGACCACCTGGACACACTGTTCCAGTTCATGTGATATTAAGAAAAAGTCAATGCGTGATTGTTTGGAATAATCTTTGTTGCTCCATGTGTATATTCTTTTGTTTGGATTTTTGAGTCGCCAAATGTCAACTAAACCAATACGGGTACATACATTTCTGATTTCACAACGAGTTTCATCATTTCTTGATGGCCATCGATCTAAATCCCCATCAAATACACTATTGAAATCACCTCCCCATACTATTTTTGCTAAAGGAAATTTAGTTTTGACTTGTTTCAATTTGATTTCTATATTTTTGAAAAATGTTTCATTAAGCTGTCTACTATTGGTGGCATATGAATTCACAAGAGTGTAATGAGTTTGATCAATATTAACATGCAGTATTATCATTCTTCCTAAACTATCGATTTCGTGGCTAAGAACCTGACCTCTGAATTTCCCTTTTAGTATAGCGACCCCTGCAGACCTATTGCTGAAATGTGAGAACCATATGTCATTTCCCCATTGACTTCTCCAAAACTTTTCATCCTCCTTACATGCATGCGTTTCTTGAACAAAATAAAAATCGACACCCTTCCCTTTACAATATAAAAATAAGGATTTCCTTTTCAAAAGATCACGTAAACCTCTGGCATTAATCGAAAAAACTGAAATAGACATCAATGTTAACACTTTGTTTGTGTGTGTGCAAAATGAATTATTGAACTAGGGTCTTTTAAACTATTTTTTGTTGCATAATGATCTTCTATATATAATGCTCTGCAATACACCTTGAGAAAAAAAATATAAATACAAATTTTGTACTTATAGTTGCATATGAACACAAAGTTTGTTTAGCAAAAACATTTTTAAATGTAACTTTGTATAGGTAGCGTGCCATTATTATAACATAACTTGTTACCTATACAGCAAAGACTCCTATTCAAAAGTAGGACATTTACTCCATTCAGTTAGGCTACTGCAACATCAGGTAACTCGAACCTCTTTCTTGTCTATGTAAGCCTTGTTACCTACAAAGTACGCTCTCTTTCCCTCTTTGCGTGCTTTTTCAACAAGAGGCCATAACTTGGTGCGTGCTTCTTTGTCTGCAGCGGTCAGATCCTCTTTAAAACGGAGATGCTTTCTTTGTAGATATTCATTTGCTTTGGCATTTCTCCATACCAAGTCTCTTGCCGTCCGTGAAAGAAACCTGATGATCACTGGTCGCGGTGTAACGTTGCTCTTCACCTCAGGAGGTCTGCCAATCCTGTGGACTACATCGATTGCGCCTGTCACAAATGAGCATTCAGTTTCTGGAAGGATCTCTTTGCATATTTCTTTCACAGCCGCTTTAACGTCTTCTTCTGGTCTCTCGGGGGAACCATAGAGACGCAAGTTCCATCGCCTGTTGTCAGGGGCGGTTCTAGAGGCGGGGCCACAGGGGCCCTGGCCCCTGCTGAAATCTGATTGGCCCCTGATTGGCCCCCGTTCCTAGGGGTGGGGGAAAAATCGATTCTTAGATGCATCGCGATGCGGACGTGGACGATTCTGAATCGATTCACAAATGTCAAAAATCGGTTTTCTAAAAATATATATATATATATATTTTTTTTTTTTCCTAATAACGTAATATTGACGGAAAGCAAAAGGCGGAACTTAAAGCGGACGTGCAGTGCGCGGACAGTCTGTGGCGTGCACAATAGAGACGCGCACATAACAGAGTCGCGTGATGATGGCTGAGCACCAAATTCGAACGGCACCCTCTTCGTTAAAAGCTAACGTATGGAAAATTGGCAATTTCATTGTGACCTATTTAGTATTTTTTGTATGAGAGTTGCTTTCTGTATTGTTTAGTTTTAACATCAATATGCTGTAAACCGATCTGTTATACGTACGTTATACTGCCCTGCAATATGTGCAATGCCAGTCACAAAAAGTTACATTTTGACTGTGCTCTCTGCAGATGGTCATTCACTTTTTTTGTATAAGCTGTTTTTGATTGTGGTATACAGCAAACATTTCAAGTCATAACTCTTTATTATTTAGTTGTGAATAAGAGCGGCTTTGTATGTTAGGCTACTAATTATTCAGAATATGCGTAAGTCAAGCATTATGTTTGTATGAGAGCTGCTGGTACATAATTCTATATTTTTGAATGAAAACTGTTTGTGAATTTGCTACAGCAAAATGTTTTTTTGTCTGAAGGATTATATTGCTCATTGGAAATAACAGGAGGATGTTGGTTAGAAGTCTATTATTAAATGCTAGAGATTCAGAATATGCTGAAGTTTGTATTAATTTACTACAAGTACGCTGCTAGTACAGGCACACATTTATTTTCCTGTTGGTTCTTTGCAATGTTGGGACATATGCTGGCAAATGTAACCTTAGTTGACTTGCCAAATCACTTCCATTTGTTTTATTAATAAAATTAATATAGGAAGTATTGGAAGTAAGTTCGTTATGGGTCATCATAAATACTTTGCTTTAAAAGTACAAAGTAGTAAAAAACAAAAAAAACAAAAAAAAAAAAACTTAATAATCGATAATCGTTACCCTCTGAATCGTAATCGAATCGTGAGGTGCCTAGAGATTCCCACCCATCAATCGTCGACGAGAAGAGCAACCGGAGAATTCTTCACAACGATCACAGATGCAATTCCACCCCCAAACAATTAACAATAATTTACTGTTTATAAGCGACGACATGATTATGAAACTTAAAAGGTGGAATTCAGAAAGAAATGCATTGTGTACTTTATGCACAGTATAAATAAATGGAAAAAAAATCATTAAGAACTTTACTGGCTCATAATTTTTTATTAGACCGTTTGAAAAAGGAATGACTGCCGAAATGTATTTGCACCGTACTGAATAAATTATTTTGTGTGCTTGAATGTACCCTGTGTTTGGCCCCTGAATGTAACATGTGGCCCCTTAATGGCCCCTGTTACAGAAAAATCCTAGAACCGCCACTGCCTGTTGTATCGTTCAGCCTCGTTTAACTTCTGCTCCATTTCAGTAATCTTCTTTTGAGATTCCACGCTCTGTGTTTTAAGACATGCACTTTCTTTCTTTAAATCAGCAATGTCTTGATAACAGTTATCGAGTGACTTTTTGAGTCCTTCGATTTGTAGAGTGTTTTGTTTAACTGCCATGTCAATTTGATCGGATCGTTCGTCGATTTTCGCCGTCAGAATGCGAATGATGTTCTCTTGCATCTCAGTCAAAGAAAGTTCATTTCCTCCATCATTCTTAGCTTTCTTTGGTGGACGTTTCATTGGAGTATTGGGATTTGTATTACAGTTACCTCCTTCAGCCACATTACAACTATAAGAATGGAGATCATTTATACACCTTTTTTCTTTCGTAGATGCAATCTCCATCTCCACAGAAGTCTCCATCTTTCACGGTGTATGTCGACCAATCGGCTGAGAAAGTATAATTTATACACAAACCTGTAGATGAAAATCTCCAAAAGTGTCTTTACAGATGTGTAACTAGCAATACTAAGCAACCAAACGATTTATTTTTTGTTAAATTAAGCGGACCCTATGTTTCTCTGTCTCAGCTCAAAAAACACCAACCGCTCACGTCGCCATCTTGAGCCCACCGAGCGCCAGCGCAGCTTCTCAAGAGCGGCTGCATGAGGGCTGATGACGACACAGCTGTTCCATGATTGGCCGGATTCACCGCATGACAACGATCACGTGTGTTTCGTGTTTATTTGAACACCTTTAGTTCCTCTAAAACTCACAAATCAGTTTTTTATAACAGTAAACACCCTTTTCATGTAGTTGCGATGTTATATTGTGTAATGTTTATCAAATTAAAACTGATTAAAAAACGTAGACTCCACTTCATTGATAGTAGCTTATATTGAACTTTATTCTTATTCAAACAGACGCTGTATGAAGCAGTACATAAAGTGTTGAATCAAAAGGTCTCTGAAACATATGTGCATTATTAGGCAAATATTGCATTTATTTCACTTCAGCTGTGGTAAAGTATGCAAACACCACGTGAGCGGTCACTACGGGAACCAGAAAGTGTCCGACTTCACGTCTCCGTTTGCAGCTCCTCCCCTCCTGCACGCGGCTACTCTCACCGATCGGATACATCCAGCCGCAGCCGATGTCGAACACACCTTTTGGTGTAGGCAATCAGTACTGTGATTCACATGACCAATAAAATCTTTAGAATCGGCTATTAGTTTGTAGTTTGTAGTTTGTAGTTTGGGGCGGGGGGGGGCGGGGGGGGGGGGGGGGGGGGGGGGGGGGGGAAATCGCGCGAAGAACAACAGCATCCGAGGATGGACGAACATGAGAGAGATGGCATTAACACACGCAATTATGTCAAAATGTCCGATTTGTCAAGTATCCTAATAAGAGCAGTCTGAGCAGTCTTAAATTAGTTGAATAAAGTCGTAAATGAAAGCAAAGAGTTGTGAGAGAATGAGACGCGTGTGAGATCCGTGTCTCTGTCAGCGGCTGGTTTTAAAGAGACAGTAGCCAATAAAGCTTTCTGTCAGTAAAGTTAATCAAAGAACAAAGGTAACAGAGAAAAACCCTCACTGCTCTTGACTAAAGATCTTTTTTTACTTTAATAAGGATTAATCTATGTACAATTTAAAATGTATGCAGTGCAAACTGTTTGAACTTCAATTTCTGTATATTTTTCCTACCTGTTAGACAAATATTTGAAATATACTGTCTTTATGTTTTTCTACATTAATTTGGGGATTAATTGTGAAATTATTACATTATAAAATATGTTAAAAAGTACGCTTTTTTAATGGCGATTAATCGTGATTAATTTATGTAGTTAATTGTTGCAATCAATAAAAATAAATAAAGAAACATGAATAAGTCTTATTTATGTTTATTTTAATTGAATATTATGTATATATTTATGTTAATATCTGCGCAATTAATGTGTATTTAGCCTGCCTGCCTGCCTCTGCCACCACCGCCACCCCCCGGTGGTTAGGTTTAGGGGTAGGATTCGTGGCTCAAACTATCTTTTAATGCCATATTGTTCATAAAAATGCCATTTTCATACACATATCTGTCCATACGTTTTATCATTTTAATATTGTCCATAAAATGGGTATGTTTAGGTGTGGGAGTAGAGTTAAGGGATCTTACATTTATAATCTATAAAATGGTATAGGAAATTGTACAGATATCTTCAATATATGGCAAACGTGTATGATTCACGTTTGAGGGCGTTAAACTGTGACATCTACACGTTTTCCAAAGGAGACCAACATGATTATTTCACGTCTTGTCGTGATACCAGGTTGTCCTGAGGTAAATGTTATGTGACATAATTGTTCTCCAGCTGTTTTATTGACCCATTTGTTTGATTGATTGGTGGATATTATGTATGAGGAATATGCATTTCGGTAAGTTCAGAGTGGTGTAGTCTACGTGATATGCAGGTATACGCCGTATACCCACTAGAAAAAACAAGGATTTGCGTATACCCACTTAAAAAAGCGTGAGGATACGTATCAACTTCGTTTTGTGTCAGAACTTTCACACTTTAATTCATAAATTCACCGTGTCTGTGTTTGCGAAGCGACGGATCGAATCGCGGAATCCAGTCACGAAACGTCATGGAATTTGGCTATTTTTGAATGAATAAATCAAAACCCTGCTGAAAAAAACAATAGAAACTATTACATAATTGCTAATGGTTTTAATGGTTATAAAGAGAACTGTATTGGTTTTAATGGAAACTGTAATGGTCCTAGTAGGTCTCTATTGGTGATTTGCTTTCTTCTATTGGTGGCATGTTTTTTCTATTGGATACCATTATAATATATGTTCTTTTCTTACAAATGCACATGAAAAGTACCCAAATAAGACTGAACCTTGTAAATGGTAATTTAATGGAAAAGTGTTGACATCTAAGATCTCTCTTTTTAATTTCTCTAATTGTCTGTTTCTCAGATTCCACTGGAAACGGACTGAATGAATCAGCAAGTATAGTGATGACACAGATTCCTGATGGAGTACAGCAGGGGACGAGTTCAGTTTGATGAGATAACACACACACACACACACACACACCGGTGTCAATCACTCTGACATCATCAACAATCGAGCTCCGTCTTTTTTATCATCCTTTAGAATCTGTCCATTGAAGTGAGAAATGACCCCTGTGCTGTTGTTAAAAAGTGACGCGGAGGGTGCCAATACGTGAGTTGGGAGTGAGAATGTGTTGGATTGTAAGTGGAAATGCTCTTGCATTATATAATATCTTAGGCACATGTCAGTTTTTATCAAGGAAAAATGGTTTGTTTCTTGTCAAACCTTCAGAACATTTGAAATATATGCAACGTGACGCATGAGATTATTGTATGGCATGTTTTCACTCTTTTTTTAAAGACCCCCTTGTGGTGAAAATCTGCTTTAATGTTGTTTATATGTCTGTGTGGTGTTTTTAAAATGCTTAAAGACAAACCATGTGCAAATTCATAAGTGAAAAAAGACAGTCTCAAAAATGCGTTTTTTTCTGACGTCACAAACTAAACTACCTTGTAATCAATCAGGTCAATGTGCCGGCGGGATCTAGCAGGTTATCCTGGTATAATTTTCTGTTGAACCCTAACCCTACATTTAGCAATATAGTGGGTGAATTATGTATATGATGTATAATTCACTCTTCCACTTCTTCTTCTGAATCAGTTTCTGGTTTAAACATAAATGGCTGAATTAAACCAGTATTTTCACTTGCTGTTGTGCAGCGTTTACTACAGTAAAGTTGAGCGAGTGGATCTCTGTAAGTGGGATTCACTGTAGAGTCAAATGACATCCAGCGATCTGAGCTGGTGTGAGTGAGTGGAGGCGGGGCTAATTAGCATATTCATGAATCTGCATATACTAAATGAAGCAAGGGTGTAATTACATTCAAACTATTTTAATACATGAATAATTTTTTTCACATGAAAAAACATTATATATGTAATATGGCTTTAGAACAACATCAGAGTGAGTAAATCACTGAATGTTCATTTTTGTGTGAACTATCTCATATAGACAGTCACAGAAAAATAAGTTGTGAAGGAGTAGATAAAGTACAAGTGAATGAAAGCCATCATATGTAAATAATTATGGAATATGGCAGCGTTTTACAGTATGGCAGTGTTTTACATGAGTACATTACAGTGGAACATTTTATGTTTTTGAAATCATCTGAGTTTTCATGAATGTAGCACAACTTTTTTATTCTTATATAAGCATCTGCCTATTGTTGGATTGGATGATGTTATCTGAACTTAGTGCTGTAGTATTGGAATAGTTTTTTGTTTGTTTGCACTGACTCAACTTTAGTACTTACAGTAATGTGGTATGATATCATATTGTGTTGTGCTTTGTAAGTAAAATTTACTTCTGTTTGTATTATTCTTTATTGTATGTCATTTGTATAAAATCCTTTGTTAAATTAATAAATGTTTGTTTAAGATATTGATATTATACCACTGGACTATGATCTTTCTGTCATCTGTCATGAATCATGTCAGTCCTCTAGAGTCTAGTGTGCAGTGCTGATACAGTGGTTCAGTTTTATTTGTATATATATATGATATCTGTTGGTTCACACTGTATATGCAATGATTGATGTACCAAATCAAATCTTCAGAGACCAGACTGAATCTGACCACAGATACAGCAGAAATCTGGAGAATTACACAGAGAGAGAGTTTGCACTTCAAACCATAATCTGGCCAAATTTGTGCAGGAAAAACACAGTAAAAACTAAATTATCCTCTTACTGAATATATTAATCAATTAAACCAATTAATCCATCCTAAGTATGAACACTTACATTTCATTTAATGTTCCACCTTTAAGAAAATATACTAGGAAAATCTTCCTCTTGGGAAACAGACCAAAACATTTTGACTCATCTAGCATGAAAAGCTCTAGTCGGAACAGTGTAATATGATGTTGCATGTGAGGGGTCAAAGGTCACAGGTTTAACAGCCTCACCTACCAGCAGCACAATGAACTGTTTTTGCACAGATAAAAACTGGTATTGGTCTGACACTGAAAGACTCGCACATTTAAATTTAAAATGGTCATGCCCTCTTTTACCTTAAAAGTAAGGTGGAGACATAATAATAAAAAGATAATTTTCATGATTCTATTCTTTGCATTTGTTTGTGTAGGTTTGTGTGGTGTTAAAAAAAAAAAAAAAAAGCTTATGCCAACACAAGTATTTTATCATGATTTTGTGCAGTTGTTTCTCAGTTTTTTATTTTTGAGGCCATCCATGCAATGTGAATATTAACAAAAATCAAACACAATAAACACAATAATGATATTGGTCTTTTAGAAGATATGCTTTCAAAGCTAGCTATAGCTATTGCTAGCCTCTCCAAAATTGCCTACCTTACCTTTTACCAGACCACTTTATATACATATTTTCCATATTAATTAAAAAACTTCCAAATGACTCACTGGAACACAGACCCGTCTCCAAGCACAATTACAGTAATGTAATGATTGTGTCTGTCATTCACTATTATGTTGTCAGTAGTAAAGATAAACAGTCCAGATGTTTCTCCTAATACAGACACTGTTGTGGCGCCATCTTGTGGCTGTCAAGATCTCACTGAACAACAAACACTCACTGACCCCAATGTAACTGATGGAGCTGAACATGATTGCTGGAGTGTGGAGGATCAGATGAGGTCCATCCTGGTCATAACTGGTTTAGCAGACTGGGTTTAGAGAGGTTTTGAACAATTTTTATTTTTTGCAACCAGCTGAACTCCAGCTTAGCCAGACAAACAAACCAAGACCTGCCAACCATCTTAGGCTGGGTTTAGCTTTTTGTTTTGTGTGTGTTTTTTCCACATCAAGATACTGATAAAGTAATTTCACTCACATATCACTTGAAGAAATCCATCCTGTCCTTTTACATATATGTGTTATAAAAGAGTGCATTAAAATGATTGCTGTAGGCCTATTTGCAACTTAATCATCTTCAATTATTTTAAATGTTTGTAGCTGCTGTTTTAATAGTTGCTTGAAATATAATACAGGCCTATTGAAATATTACAGTATTATATGTTGCTAGAAAATACTTTTATTTCATCAGACTACACATAGGCCTATATGTGAATGGCCTTCAAAGAAGGAAGATGCTTTTTAGTTCCTATAAGTGTAGTTACAACATCTACCAGCAGGGGCGAACAGGCCGTTCAGTACTAACCAGAAGAGAAAACAATACACTCGTGAGACACTATTGTGTGTTTCATATACTATTAAAATTCTCAATTTTTCTTTTAAAAGTCTTATGAATGTCCTTGTATTTTAAAAGCACATTGTCACTGTGAGGAGAACATTTCATGAATCCATCTCTAGAAACAAAGAAGATTGCAATCACCTTCACTATGATAATTTAATCATTTAGACATTTAATCAGAGTTCAGTGAGGAAAATAAAGTATGTTGATATTTCCTGATCAAACATGCAGATCACTGAATAATATACTGACAGTTTTCACAGGAGCTTCTAGTGATGATGATCAGATTGAATCTGAATCAATATCAGAAACAGGATTAGGCCTTGATCACATAACATAGGAACATATTGAATATGAAAATACACTTCCAAAAAAAAACAAAAAAAACAGAGGTTTCCACATATCAGTTTTTAAGGCATTTTAACACTAAAATAACATTAAAATAAACATAAAAATTACATGTTGTTTTCCATGTTCAGCCACTAGTTGGCGCTCCAGCAGGGTCTTTAGGAGAGACGTACTGTCTATACACCATTAAACTGAGTTCAAATTACTGAATCTGAAGTTTAAAAATGATTATGTTTCATGTATATTGGTCATAAACTGCTGATAAATATGAAAAGCCCCATGATGATCAGCTCTCTGTGAGATCTTTGACCTTTTTCACAGTGACATCCAGGATCACAATAAACACAGCTATGTTCTAGGCTATATTATTTTAAAAAAATGTTGTTTATCAACATAATATGACTATGATATATTAATCAGATCTGAATGTAAATGTTCAGTATTAAAAACACAGTTTCCACTGCATGGTCAGTTTCTGCTCTAGTTTTCACACTTCATCTCTCTCACTCGTTCAGATTCATCAAAGTATCTGCAGCTCTTTCACACTTTTAGCTCCTCACAGCTTCAGATTCATGTGTCACTGTTTATTAATGTTTGTTTTCTCAGAAGCGCATTAAACCACTGCGTTTACGGTTAAAGTGTCTCTACACTTATAGTTCTTCGCTCTCATCTGCTCTCAGTTGATCACAAGCTTTTATATTTGCACAGAAACGCATGTTTTGTTGATGTAAATCGTTCAGAATGCTGTATTGAACTCTGTTTTACTGTAAAGCTGTGGTTAGTCAGTTGACTGATGAAGCTGATGCCTGTGGTTTAGTTCAGTGTGGTTTGTGTGCGCAGATCTCAACCCAAAGACACAACTGAATCTGACTTTAACAACTGATAAAAAGACTGTGGAGAAACTTGATCAGGCCAAACATCTGTGGATCACAGGGTTCAACAGAGATGAATGCCCAAATGTGTTAAAATAGTCATGATGAGAGATAAAGATCAAGCTAAGAGCAGAGTGGAAAATAAACTGAAGGGACTAAAGTTCACACATTTATTTTTTGCGACCGTGATGCGATTGTGGTCAGTTTTTTTTCTTCTTCTTCTCAACTTCACACTCGTTGTTATTTCCCTCTTCAGTGGTCAATATCTTAGAACTGTTTTACAGTGTGTTTTCAACAGAAACACTCGCAGCCATGATGAAATTAATGTTTGTCACCTTTTAAAAGACATTTTTAAAGTTTGAATATGAATTCACTGAATATTACACCAATTCATTCTTCATTTTTCTTAATGGTCTTGTAGTTTCTCTAGTATTTATTTTAAGTTTTTGATAAATAATGTAAATATATGCAGAATCCAGAAGAAATATGAAGTGATTTTGTTTTATATCATAAGTGGATGTATTTGTCAGGGGATTTTCTTATAGATCTGCAATTCTCAATTGTTATATTAGTCTTTTTTGATGCTCATGCAAAAGCTACATAAACACACATGATCTGAATCAGTTTTTTGATAGATTTTACATGTATCTATATTTCAAGACTAACATAATTAAGATGTAGAATCAAATAAACAAAGAGCTGTATTTGTGATGTCTGCAAAGGTCAAGAATGAGGCAGAAGAATTTAAAGGATATTAAAGCATGTTTATTTAATATTGTACAAAAGAAGTCAAAGTATAACTTTTTAGGAATTTTACACTAAAATGTCACAGCAAGAGAGACAGAGCAGTGAAAAAATACATTAATATTTCTAATTAATATTATAATGTTTGACCTTAACCAAATAACACATTCATTAACTCTTTAACTTTTTTTTGTCAAGTTGATTTAATTTATTACCAGCATCTTAAATTAAATTCTGCTAATTTGCAAAAAAATGCTTCCTATTACCAAAATTGATGATTTTTTTTTTTCAAATTGTGTATTTGTATCAGCTTATAGCCTAGATAACAAAAGCAGTCAAATGTCAAATTTTATTTAAAATGTAACATTAATGTATTTTATTTTTTTATTTAAAATGTACATTAACAGTCTGCAAAGAAGTGGAGAAATAAGTTCACTCCACTGAATGTCAAAGATATTTACATGAATGCAAATTCATAAATAAATAAACAGTTTTTCTCAATATCTGTAATTTTGTTGCCGTTTCGATGTAGTAAAACCCCCAAATGTAGCCGAAAACATCTGGCTCGTGTTTGCATTTTCTTCTGTTACTGGCCATAATTCTAACCTTGAAATCAAAATTAGGCATACAATAATTCAGAATCATTCATACACGTGAAAACCGGCTCAGAACTAATACCTAGCGCAGAGGTACTAGCTTTGCAAATATGCAAATAACCCCCCATCACAGACCATTTTTGAGATTTGTGTTCAAAGGGATGGCCTACCAGTACACGGTCCAACCATTCAGACTGTCTCTGGCACCACGCACTTTTAAGAAGTTTTTATCCCTTTACTGCATGGAATTGATGACGTTTATTTTTGGCCTTCAAACCATTCCTACTAGATCTAACGGCACCACATCTTAGTCCGGTCAGACAATATGGCGGTGGTGTCCTACATAAACCATCAGGGTGGAATCATGTCAAGCCCTAGCCAGACACCTCCTCTTATGGGCTCAACACAACCTGCGCTCGCTGAGACCGGTCTTGTCTTGGGCAGACTGAAACAGGGAGCAGACATGCTGTCCCGGGGCAGCGTGTTCGCAGGGGAATGGACCCTCCATCTCAGGAAACCGAGGTTACGTTTGAAACCGAGATGTTTTTTTTGTTTTTTTTTACAGCGGAGGCAAAAGTCTGTTGCATGGTTATAATTGCATCTGCAGATTCAACACGTTCATTGGGTAAGTGCAGCGTATATTATATACAAACATTCAAATAGGCAAAGTGATTATTCACAAAGTTGCCATATAACAGGTTTGAAAGGCCTAAAGTATCACAGTAAAGGTGATGATACACAGGACAACTTTTTGAGCAATGTTGCGGTCAACAGGCAACCAGATGAGACACAGGGCCCACGGCCCATCTAAAGTATCCAGATAGAAATGTAATGCCCATTTTCAATGGGAAAGTGCCCAAAGCAACAATTGCTCTACAAGATTGCCCAGTAACATTGATCAAAAAGTTGCCCTGTGTATCATCACCTTTACTGTGATACTTTAGGCCAGGGTTTCTCAAACTTGGTCCTGGAGGGCCACTGTCCTACACAGTTTAGCTCCAACCCTGATCAAACACACCTAGCTGTGAGTTTCTAGTGATCCTGAAGACATTGATTAGCTTACTCAGGTGTGTTTGATCAGTGTTGGAGCTAAACTGTGCAGGACAGTGGCCCTCCAGGACCAAGTTTGAGAAACCCTGCTTTAGGCCTTTAAAACCTGTTGGCCTAAAGAGAGCAATTAAAACGATGTAGTTTGCCATTCAGCCACAAGGAGGAGCTAATACACACACAAAACAATACACACTATTAGCTATGAAAATACATATATGTGACCCTGGACCACAAAACCAGTCTTATGTGTAATTTTTTTAAAATTGATATTTATACATCATCGGAAAGCTGAATAAATAAGCTTTCCATTGATGTATGGTTTGTTAGGATAGGACAATATTTGGCCGAGATACAACTAATGAAAATCTGGAATCTGAGGGTACAGAAAAATCTAAATATTGAGAAAATCGCCTATAAAGTTGTCCATTTCTATTGGCGATAGTGCTGCATCCATTCACAAAAATAAATGTTTTATATATTTAAGGTGGGAAATTTACAAAATATCTTCATGGAACATGATCTTTACTTAATATCCTAATGATTTTTGGCATAAAAGAAAAATCTACAATTTTGACCAATACAATGTTTTGTTGGCTATTCCCACAAATATACCCGTGCAACATAAGACTGGTTTTGTGATCCAGGGTCACATATTGTGAAAATCATCAAATTGTTAAAAAGTATTATGAATGTACTTGTATTGTCACTGGGAGGAGACCATTTCATGAATCAATGATAAACATTAAAGACATTTAATCGGAGTTCAGTGAGGAAATTGAGCTGCTGTATTATAAAGTCTGTTGATATTTCCTGATCAAACACACTGCAGATCACTGAATAAAATACTGACAGTTTTCACAGCAGCTTCTAGTGATGATGATCAGATTGAATCTGAATCAAAAATATGATGATGGGACTGTGACCACATTTTTAACAGATTATTGAAATGTTAAATATTTAAAATATTCAATATATTTAATATACACTTTCAGCCACGTTCAGTTGGCGCTCCAGCAGGGTCTTTAGGAGAGATATACTGTCTCTACACCATTAAACTGAGTTAAAATGAATGAATCTGAAGTTTAAAAATGATTCATACATGTATATTGATCATAAACCACTGATAAGAATCAGTTTAATGTCCCACGATGATCAGCTCTCTCTGTGTGATATATAATTTCCATGGGTCTAGTCTTTGCATCTGTTTGTTTAAAGTTTTACTCAAGTCTCCTCTTGGAGTAAAATTGGCTAGGTGGAGCTCTCTCTCTCTCTCTCTCTCTCTCTCTCTCTCTCTCTCTCTCTCTCTGTCTCTCTCTCTCTCTCTCTCTCTCTCTCACACACACAAAACAACAACACACAAAAAAATAGGGTCCTAGAATTGCTCCTGAAACTGCAGCCTCTGGTATTGCAGGAATATAATATTGCAAAAACTCGCTGAACACTATTTTTATCATGTGTTTTTGTGCAATTTTTTCTCAGTTTTTAATTTTTGAGGCCATGCATGCAAGGTAAAAAATGAACAAAAATCAAACACATTAAACACCATAATAATGGTATTGGTCTATTAGAGGATATGCTTTCAAAGCCAGCTTGCTTTTGCTAGCCTCTTCAAAATTGCCTACCTTACCTTTTACCATACCACTTTATATACATATTTTCCATATTCATTTAAAGGAGAAGTTCACTTTTAAAATGAAAATTCTGTCATCATATACTCACCCTCATGTTGTTTCAAACCTGTATGAATATCTTTCTTCTGCTGAACAGAAAAGAAGATATTTAGAAGATTATCAATAACCAGACAGTTTTTGGGTCCCATTGACTTCCATAGTAGGAAAAAAATATACTATGGAAGTCAATGGGACCCAAAAACTGTCTGGTTACTGATAATCTTCTAAATATCTTCTTTTCTGTTCAGCAGAAGAAAGAAATTCATACAGGTTTGAAACAACATGAGGGTGAGTATATGATGACAGAATTTTCATTTTAAAAGTGAACTACTCCTTTAAAGGAGACATATCATGCTTTTAAATCGTTCCTTTTTTACATATAAATCATACATTTGTAGTCTATATAAAGCGGAACTGCAATGCTTGGGTCTGAATTCCTCATTATTATAGCTCCACAGGCCCCTTTTCTACCCCTTTTCTGATGTGCGTCTGAGAGCAACTCGTTTTGGTGCGGTCTCTTTAAAGAGCAACTTGCAGGTTAGAAGACCCAACAAGTCAATGTATAGAAAAATAATGTAGGAACTAGATTTTCTTTAAAAAAAAATTATAAATATGCTACAGTGGCTTCTGGAGTCGTTTTTGTGAGAAAATTTTACTTCAGCATCTGAAAATGGGCGTGACGGGCGAGAGTCGTGACGTAGCACGAGGGAGAGCGGTCGATTCAAACAACAGGGAAATATGGATTGCAATGACATTTCGGACGCTGAGGAAATTGTTTACGGACCACAGCCATACAATTATGAGCCTGCTAGGCTGCCAAGAGAGCAGGGACAGGCCAGGATTAATGTTAGACAGAACATATTGGAACTTACAATAACAGAAACTAAGCTTTGATCAGGCGTTTGTCATGCTCATTAATATCCGCCCAGACTAACGTTACGTGATATAACTTAGCAGTTTCTCATGGAGAGACAGAGAGATATTTATTCCTGATACATTTTTTGTTCCATAGGTGCTTGTGTGGGAAATGCGAGGCAATGTTTACAGCTGAGGAAAGTCAGTGTTGCAGGGAGGTGGATGCATACTGGGCCTTAGTGGAAAATGCCAAACTTTCCATGGTTGCAGTTAGTGTTACTACAGTAAAGCCATGGTGAATGTTGCTGATCTATGGACACTGGATAGTTCGTTCATTCATTGCACAATGTTTATTCCTGGTTTTCACGTCAGCGCTGTTTGATCCGTTAATAACGGAGAAATGTGAATATTTCTCACTAGATCTCGCAGCGATGTTATTACTTCAGTGGCGAATTCTTTATTTACTGGATCTCGCAGTTAGGCTACAGTGTTGCTTGATCAGGCTCGCGCTGCACTGGTCCAAACTGATAAACGGTCCACACAAACACAATAACGAGTAACTGTTAGCTCAGTTTCGTTCCGCTTACATTGCGTTTGCCAGTTGATGTTGTGCTCGCGCCTACATCCGGCGGGAGAACCCGAAGATGCGTGCACTGAAGGAACCGCACTAGCTCTGAGTCTCACCCGGTTCTTACTTCGGTATCCCATGTTGAACTCCTTTATATCGCCGGGACGATAATCCTCCGATCTGAAGTGAACGCTACACACGACCGCGTTTTCCGAAGCCGACGCGGAAGAGAAATCCCGTCTCTTCACCTGCACAACCCGCACCCAGGCACGAAAGATAGCACCGTCCTTTTTCCTGTTAGGAAACCGGTGGACTCGATGTCCTGACAGGCTGGAGTTTTTGCAAGCTCCACAAACACATAAATTTACCATGACGATGATAAATTGAAATACAAAAACTACTGAAAACACACTGTCTCACGACCGCTCTTACTGAATACCAACCCACTCTGCACTGAGCTGCGGCAGAGCACAGCACACGTCTCCCTCGTGTGACGTAAAATGACGCGATGTTGAAAAAAAAGCGGTTTGTACGAGCAGTCAAAGAAACGCTCACTTTATCTACTAAATTGGTGTCATTATGTCGTTTTAAAACATTTTAAATCCTGCATTATCTTTTCATATGGTATTTTCATACACGGTTATATATTCATTTAGATTTTTTTTTTACCTGCAAGTTGCTCTTTAAATACAACTGAGACACTTCATACCCCGCCCCCTCTCCAGGTTGCATAGGTGACACTCGGTTCAACTCCACCCCGTTCGGCTATTTTTGTAGTTTGATAGCAGAGATACGATTATCTAGCGGCACAGAAACGTTTAATCACACGTTATTAACAAAATGTCAACAACGGAAGACTTGTCCAGCCAGCCTTACATGTTCGAGCCAGAGTCGGAGCCGGAGCGAGATGAAAATGAAGACGACAAACCTGCAGAACAACGTCTTCATATGGATGTATCGCAATGGTGTGTTACTGTATTTACACATGAAACTTTGGTCTTCCAACCTTTTCACCGTGTCGATTTATTTTGATTAATATGTGCGAGGGAGAGAGAGCAAGACAGCGTCTAGTTTGGAGACGGTGAAGTCTTGTTTACACTTTCGCCTCTCTGAAGAGAGAGAGTGCGCGCGCGACCGGGTCTCTCTCTCTGCAGTTCATCTACATTAGACGGTGTAATGAAGCGTGTGGGTTACTACATCCAACAACCGAACATTTTAACTTACCCTCTCGTAACTTCTGCATCCTTTAGCTTGGATTACAAAATTGCAGCGAGAAATAAAAATGGCGGATTGCTCGAAGTGTTGGGCCCGAAGTCAATGTCCGTATTTGGCAGTTCCGCTGCAAATACTGTGACTAATAGTTCAAAAAACGTCATAGAGAACAGAAAAATCGGAACAGGTTGAAAAATATGACCAAAACAGAATATAAAGATATCAACGAAGCACCTGAAGAGAATAATTTCAACTTTTCTGTACTTCTAAACACTCCAAATATACAACTAAATGCATTTAAGGGCTAAAAAAGTGGATTTAGCATGATATGTCCCCTTTAAAATGACTCACTGGAACACAAACCCATCTCCAAGCACAATTACAGTAATGTAAGGATTGTGTCTGCTATTCATTATTATGTTGTCAGTAGTAAAGATAAACAGTCCAGATGTTTCTACTAATAATAAAGATGACACTGTTGTGGCGCCATCTTGTGGCTGTCAGAATCTCATTGAACAACACTCACTGACCCCAATGTAACTGATGGAACTGAACACGACTGCTGGAGTGTGGAGGATCAGATGAGGCCCATCCTGGTCATAACTGGTTTAGCAGACTGTTTTTAAAGAGGTTTTGAACATTTTTTTTTCAACCAGCTGAACACCAGCTTTACCAGACTGAAATGCTATTTCATGCATACTGAGTTTTTTACACTGTTAAAGAGTTGGATTCCCATGCTAAACATGGACAAAGTTTCAAAAATTAAATTGCACGTTTGAAGGAGTATTTCTGTGGCAAAAATTGTCCTTCCGGTTTGTCACAAGTTTCGGAAAGTTTTTTTCGAGTATGGGTATGTGTGACGTCAGATGTAACGGAATTTCCTTATACGGGTCCTAAGGGCACTTCTCCGGATCGCGGGCGCGCGCGCACTCGTAGACCAGAGAAAGAGAGCGAAAGCAGTTCGCCATCAAAGCGCCCTGCCCGGCTTTTGGGAAGCCAATGTCACCAAAGAAGTGTGTTTTTGGATGCCAGGGCAAGACAACCCTGCACAGATTCCCAAAGAACCCAGCGTTAAGGCACCAGTGGATGGAGTTTGTTTTTCCTGAGCATAAACGGAGTTGTGTAGACTGTTTGTTCCCTGCATTTCGATGATGATTGTTTTATAAACAAAGCCCAGATCGACGGATTTGCAGATCGTCTAATGCTTAAGGATCGAGCAGTCACAATGATAAAGGTTCGGTGAGTAAAACTGCTTCTAATCTATTGTCTCTGTGTGTTGTTACTGGCTCGGCGCGTTAGCACAGCTTTAGCTTCGCCCACACGGCACGCCTCCAGCCGCTCGTTTTTTTCCGGAAAGACTCGGTACAGCCGATCTTTCTGTTATAAATATAATAAAACTAAAGACTTTTTGGAGATATGAAGGATGCAATACTACTCTATAGGTACTCAATATTAACAGGAGATTGAGTGAAAATGAGCATTTCACCCCCCCCTTTAATCATCTTCAATTATTTTTAATTTGTAGCTGCTGTTCTAATAGCAGCTTGAAATATAATACAGTCCTATTGAAATATTACAGTGTTTATGTTATATGATGCTTTGTGTTCCTATAAGTGTAGTTACAACATCTACCAGCAGGGGCGAACAGGCCGTTCAATACTAACCAGAAGAGAAAACAATACACACGTGAGACACTATTGTGTGTTTCATGTACTATTAAAATTCTCTTTTTTTTTTTTTTTTTTTTTAAGTGTTATAAATGTCCTTGTATTTTAAAAGCACATTGTAACTGTGAGGAGACTGTTTAATGAATCCATCTCTGGAAACAAAGAAGATTGCAATCACCTTCACTATGATAAATATTAAAGACATTTAATCAGAGTTCAGAGGAAAATAAAGTCTGTTGATATTTCCTGATCAAATATGCAGAATGAATAAAATACTGACAGTTTTCACAGGAGCTTCTAGTGATGATGATCAGATTGAATCTGAATCAATATCAGAAACAGGATTAGACCTTGATCATATACTGTAACATAAGAACATATTGAACGGTGAATATACTTCCAAAAAAACAGAAGTTTCTACATTTCAGTTTTAAGGCCTTTAACACTGTAAAATAACATGTTGTTTTCCATGTTCAGTCACTAGTTAGCGCTCCAGCAGGGTCTTAAGGAGAGACTGTACACAATTAAACTGAGTTCAAATGACTGAATCTGAAGTTTAAAAATGATTCTGTTTCATGTATATTGGTCATAAACTACTGATAAATATGAAATGTCCCATGATGATCAGCTCTCTGTGAGATCGTTGACCTTTTGACCTTTAGTCTAAATCATTCACAGTGACATCCAGGATCACAATAAACACAGCTTTGTTCTATATTCTTTAAAAATGTTATTTATCAACATAATATGACTATGATATATTAATCAGATCTGAATGTCATAATTCAGCATTAAAAACACAGTTTCCACTGCACTGGTCAGTTTCTGCTTTAGTTCTCACACTTCATCTCTCACGCACACGTACACATGCAGAAAAGCAGAAGTAACTGCAGCTCTTTCACACTTTTAGCTCCTGACAGCTTCAGATTCACATGACACTGTTTATTAATGTTTGTTTTATCAGAAGCGCATTAAACCGCAGCGTTTACGGTTAAAGTGTCTCTACACTTATAGTTCTTCTCTCTCGTCTGCTCTCAGTCGATCACAAGCTTTTATATTTGCACAGAAACACATGTTGTACCCAAAGACACAACTGAATCTGACTTTAACAACTGATAAAAAGACTGGAGAAACTTGATCAGGCCAAACACCTGTGGATCACAGGGTTCAACAGAGATGAATGCCAAAATGTGTTAAAATAGTCATGATGAGAGATAAAGATCAAGCTAAGAGCAGAGTGGAAAATAAACTGAAGGGACTAAAGTTCACACATTTATTTTTTGCAACCATGATTCATTTATTGTGGTCAGATTTTTTTTCTTCTTCTCAGCTTCACACTCATTGTTATTTCCCTCTTCAGTGGTCGACAACATCTTCCTAGAACTGTTTTACAGTGCGTTTTCAACAGAAACGTCCGCAGCCATGATGAAATTAAAGTTTGTCACCTTTTAAAAGACATAAAGTTTAAATATGAATTCACTGAATATAATTCATTCTTTTTATTGAATAGTTTTTCTTAATGGCATTGTTGTTTTAAGTTTCTGAATGAATAAATGTAAATAAATGTAGAATCCAGAAGATATATGAAGTGATTTTGTTTTATATCATAAGTGGATATTGTCAGTGGATATTCTTATAGATCTGCTTTTCTCAATTGTTATATTAGTCTTTTTTGATGCTCATGCAAAAGCTACATAAACACACATTATTTGAATCAGTTTTTGACAGTTTTTTCATGTATTTATATTTCAAGACTAACAGAATAAAGATGTACAACCAAATAAACAAAGAGTAGAGCTGTATTTGTGATGTCTGCAAAGGTCAAGAATGAGGCAGAAGAATTTAAAGGATATATTAAAGCATGTTTATTTAATATTGTACAAAAGGAGGCATACAGTTATAAAAAAAATATGAAATATAGAAATATCCTTTTTTGTGTGTGGAATTTTTCACTATAAAAGGTCACAGTGAGAGAGAGCTGATGGTGAAATAACATGTTCATCCAGCAGGAGGAGCTTCAGCAGAGTCACTATCAGCAGAGACACACACACACACACACACACACACACACACACAGGACTGACACAAATGTTGAAAACTATACAAACATAAACAAAACTAAAACACTGCTCAAAATCTATGACATAAATCCATTAATATCACTTAATATTGAATATAATATACTAATGTTACAATGTTTGACCTTTTGACTTTGATTTAATACCACATTAATGTTACTCCTTCACAGAACCTTTAATAAAAGTACATCTGGGACAATAATATGAGAAGCGTGACTTTACCTGTGACTGCCATGATCTTAATAATTACTACAATTAAACTTTGAATTTTACACAAGAACTAGGGTAACTTTTCATTAAAGCAATTACAAAGGATAATTTAACAAAACTGGATCAGGTGAATTAAGGGCAGTTTTCAACACTGTAAATTGAGGAAAAATGTTATTTCACTAAGAGCCAGTGAACGATCAATATCAGTGTCTTACATAAATTAGAAGTTAACTAATAAATGTTATATTTGTTTAAGAGTACATTTCAAAATAAGTTTTACTGTCAAATGTGCATTTCTATGTGAGAAAAAAAAAATGCAACTTTAATTTTGCTAACTGCATTTGCAATTTATTCATAAAATCTATAAATCTGTTATTATTCTTTCTTATTTTAGTAATTAATTTATTTACACTAAATTAAGACCCTAACCCCAATCAAGGGGAATCGTTGCCCGAATGGGCTGGTTTTGTTCAAAGTAGAATTTTAGTCCCAGTCCAGCCCTGTCTACACTCTTAAAAATAAAGTATTTTTGGCATTGATGATTCCATGAAGAACCTTTAACATCCATGTAATCTTTCCATTCCACAAAATGTTCTTTATAATGGAAACATTTTCTGTACAGTATTAAAATGTTCTTCACAATAAGAAAAAATGGTTATTTTAAGAACTGTTCACTGGAAGGTTTGCAGAACCAAATGGTTCTTCTCAGTCAGGTTTCCTCAAATCCGGCCCTGGAGGGCCACTGCCCTGTTTAGATCAAATCCAAATCAAAGATGCCTGTTAAAACTAATCAAGATTTTCAACGTAACTAGAAAATTCCAGGTATATGAGTTTGATCAGGGTTTGAGCTAAACTCTGCAGGACAGTGACCCTTCAGGACCGGATTTGAGGAACCCTGGTGTATGACATCACTGTGAAAACCCCCTTTTGGAACCTTTTGGAGTGCTATTACTTAATGAGATTTGTGCATGTATTTGTATTCACATAAACATGTGATTCCATCTCCTCTCTTGTATTTGGGGTGTAGAAAGCTAGTAACCCAAAAACAGAATCACTTTTTAATCAAGAGTTGATCAACGTCTCGTGACTCCTGCGTACACCACAGCATCCTGATCCGTAGCACTCTAAAAGAAAACATAAATGCAAGTTCACCGTCATATGCAAGAACTTTATGTACACTTTATTTATCTATCATCCTCCTCATAAAAACATTTTAAAATATCTCTATATTTCTTCCTGTTACGAGGTGGCGATTTCAAAAACGAATGATTATCAGAAAAAAAGCATGGAGGTCCACGACTAAACATACCCATCACTGGGAAAACATACAAATTAGATTGTACAAATTCATATGAATTACCCACCAATTCACCAAAACATAAAATAGTTACAAATTGAGATTGTGTTGCAACAAATGGATCAATGTAATATTTCAATATTTCTCTCTTCATTTGTTTGATTAAATATGTTCATTAAGTCATTTTAAATTGCCTATAATGTAGTAATTTCATATTTTGGGGGGACAAATGTATCTCTGATGAATCATAAGAGTTTGTGACCTCTTATAAATGATGACCTTCTGTGACCCTACAACATAAACGCATCAGAGCAGAAGACAAAAGTACACTAAAATACATCTACTACTTTTGTAAACATCTGTTGTGGTGATGTCATGCTAGTCACACACCTAAATCAGACTCAATGCTAAAATAATTCAGAGACAAACCAAAATTCTCTTACCGATTTAAGTCTTTTGTAGAATGTCGGATCAGTGTAAGTGATCTCTCTATCACGGGTCTGAACTGTTTCATAATTACAAAAATAAAATATATTTACATATCACATATACATATATACACTCACACGGTAGGTAAAAGTAGGTAATACTTGCCTTCTCTGTCTGTTTTTCTGTGTTTCCTGCAGATACAGAAGATCACGACTGCAGTAACAATCATCAGAGATCCAGCAGCAGCAGCAGAAGCAGAGATCAACACTATCTGAGACTCTGGAGGAGGAGAAGGAGAGAGTCATTAGTGTGAGTGAATGTGTACATAAACACAAAATTCATCATAGCAGATGTACCTGAACATGGCTGACAGAGTTGAGTGTTGTTGAGATGTAGAGTCTGGTTGCTGATGGGATTGTTCACCACACAACTATACGAGTCATCCAGACACTCCAGATGTAGAGAGAGATCAGACGGGCTCCTGAGATCAGACACACTCATGCTGGAGAATACACTGTTCCCTTTGTACCAGGAGAGAGTCACATGACTCACATTCACAACTGAACACACCAGTGAACATGATGATGATAAAGAATTTTGTAAAGAGTTACTGCTGATGACAGGAACAGGCAAAGGAGCTGGAACAAATGAGAACATATATATATATATATATATATATATATATATATATATATATATATATATATATTAATATAATTAACAGTAAGTTATGTTTTACTTGTCAGTATATGATGTGTTGATTGAAATTGCATCACACATAGAGAGGTCAAAGACACTGACAATATTGTCATGAAACCCTCTCTACATTTATAAATGACTCATGTTTAAAATGGAATTAAATAATCAGTATTAAGCTAAACTGACTAAATATAAATATTGCAGAGAAAATGATCATTTCCACAACAAGATAAAATAATTATAGATGTGTTGGAAATGGTCATGACTTTCAGAAAAGAAACAAAGGTGACAGATTTCTCTTGTGATGTTGGACATTTATTATAGAAATTATTTTTCAAAACAAATGCATCTATTTGTACAAAGACCATACTTGTGTATACGTTTTCGGTGGCCATTGTTAGTAGAGATATTAAATTAATTAAAGTGTGAAAAGGGCTTTAACTCACCATAGACGGTAAGACTGAATCTGTTGAACAGCGTCTGTGATTTGGTGCTTCTGACTGTATAAAGTCCAGAGTCTGTGGTTCTGGTGTTTGTGATGGTCAGAGATCCGGTTTGATCCAGTTTCAGTCTGTCTTTGATTCTCTCATCAGGGAAATATGTATTATTGTTCTCTCTGTTGATTTTAGCTATGATATGTTTTGTGTTGTTGTGTCCAAAACTCCACATTATCAGATTAGTTGTCTGTATTTCAGTATCAGAGTTTAGAGTGACAGATTCTCCCTCAGTCACTGACACTGACTTCACTTCATCAACACCAAACACTCCTGAACAGCAAACAGAGGTGTTAACTCAATTAATGACCTTTTAGTAATTTTGGAGTTTTAGTAATTTCGAAAAACAATTCTTCACTTTGCACTAATTTCAAAGTATACTTATTGAAAGGGACCGCAGAATAAACACTTAAGTATTTGAATATATTAATCTGGTAACACTTTACAATCATGTTCATTAGTTAACATTAGTTAACTTATTAAGTTAAAATAAACTAAGAATGAACAATACTTCTTCAGCATTTAGTTTTTCAGTATTATTTTCAATATTTACTAATACGTTATTAAAATCAGAGGTTGTATTTGTTAACATTAGTTAATGTACTGTGAACTAACATGAACAAACAATGAACAGCTGTATTTTTATTAACAAACATTAATAAAATAAATGAATGAATAGATTAATAAATACTGTAACAAATGTATTGCTCATTGTTAGTTCATGTTATTTAATACATTAACTAATGTTAACTAATGAACCTTATTGTAAAGTGTAACCATTAGTCTGATACAACTGGAAAATATCATAGAAAATATTAGAAGCAAAATTAATGATGGAAATAATAAATAACAGAATTATGTGAACAAATGGCAATATAAATGTAATATAAATCTAACTGTAGCCATACAAATACTCACCAGTCAGACTCCATGAGAACAAAAAGAAGAAAATAAACATTTTCTTCAGCAGTTTACAAAGCAGTTTCACAACAGAACAGTGATAGCAAATGTTGAAGGTTGAAGCTGCTGGTGTGTTGTAAAGTGGTTTAATGAAACTCTCAGTCAGTCTGATTAAACTCCTCCAGTAGCACCGCCCTTCAGAGACTGAATATGACTTCTCAAAATCACACTGCTTGATATAAAGAAAGAATAGAATGTGAACTCTTTCTGAAAACAGAATTTAAACATATCCCATTATTAAAACAAATATTAACCTCTATGCTAGTGGTTTTTAAACAATTCACAAACTGAATGTGAACTGAGTGTGTCAGATTCAAGACATCCAGAAATTAGACATACAGTCACAGAAATCAGAGGAGGGAGAACATAAACTTCAACTATCATATTTAGAAAGTGATTCTTTGAATATATTGATGGATTTCTTTAGTAACCCATCCATTCTCTTTACTTCTTCTATGTAGGGGCACAGGAGGAGCAGGGAAACGCCCTATCGGGGTCCAGTCCATCACATCAATACAGAGAACATGCAAACTAAACACAGAACAAACTATATATAATAATATATATATAATAATATAACCAAGTCATTATATTATATTATATTATATTATATTATATTATATTATATTATATTATATTATATTATATATTTTCAAAGGTTAAACCACAGTGCTTTTATTTTGGTAGAAAAGTTTTTTTTTTTATTTGCTCTGTTGCTCTTGCTTTGTTTTGAGATATTTTCGTTAAAAGGAGCAAAAACAGACAATATGTGTCTAAAATGTGAGGTTATTAACTTCTTGTTTATCGTACTGTTATAAAATAAAATTACATCACATTTTCATGCTGATAATCACGGAAAAATATAATAATGCATACATTTCTCATGTTATTAATATAAAATCGAAAACTCCTTATTCAGGGATTTTTTTGCACCCATAAATTCAATGGTATGCATCAATCAAGACATTAATGAATGAAATAATAGACTAATTCTATTTACAATATATATATTTTTTTTTAATTATTAAGTTGGCAGGACATAAGTACATGTCAACTGTTCTTAAACTTAAATAATTACTGAAATAAAAGGTCTGTCCGAGTGGGAGGTGCTACTGGAGGAGTTTATTCACACTGACTCCAGAGTTTCACTAAACCACTTTACAACAGACCAGCAGCAGTTCCAGGACTGATCATTATAATATTTCTGTTGTGAAACCAAAGAAAATGTTTGTTATGATTACTTTCTTCTTTTTTTTCTCATGGAGTCTGGCTGGTAAGCATTTGTATGCCTTTCTCATCATCATTTGTGTTCACCTGCACATCATTCTGCGCTTTACTGTTTCCATTATCCATTTTGCCTCTAATATTTTTCAAGTTTTATTAGACTAAACTTGCATTGCATAATGAAGAGAACAATTTCAAATTGACAAAAACTCCAAATGTAGTAACTGTGTCTGTTTGTTGTTCAGGAGTGTTTGGTGTTGATGAAGTGAAGTCAGTGTCAGTGACTGAGGGAGAATCTGTCACTCTAAACCCTGATACTGAAATACAGACAACTAATCTGATAATGTGGAGTTTTGGACACAACAACACACAACATATCATAGCTAAAATCAACAGAGAGAACAATAATACATATTTCCCTGATGAGAGAATCAAAGACAGACTGAAACTGGATCAAACCGGATCTCTGACCATCACAAACACCAGAACCACAGACTCTGGACTTTATACAGTCAGAAGCACCAAATCACAGACACTGTTCAACAGATTCAATCTTACTTTCTATGGTGAGTACTTGAGTACCCTGTTTATATATAAAATGTATATATATATATATATATATATATATATACACACACAGAAGATTATGTGATTATGCTCAGATTATTTTAATCTTGTAATTAGTTATTTTAATAATCAACATTTCATAAGTTATTTCTTTTATACTGTAAGGCCCATCCAATTGGCCCAAGGATGGTTTCAAATGGAGGGTGAAGGTTTCTGCGTGTTACTGTCTTATCCACCTGGCAAAGTAATTTAATTCCAATTAAACTTTTATCTGACTCCATTTTATCACAACCTCAAATTTAGGTTGGAATGCCAATTGGTTATTGGTCATTTATATAATAGTTTAGCTACACATTTGATTATTCTATTTAACTCTTTACTCTTATTATACTCGTTCATTCGGATGCACAGGGTCCTCGCACTGGCCGTTCATTTTTATGCAGACCCACAATCACAAATTCGCCAGTCTCGGTAATTGACTATACTGTTTAGAAGGCCGCCTTCATGCTTGCTCTATCTAAAAGTATTTTGTATAGTCTCCATGGATCTGTATACACTTGAATTAAAGTAACACTACCTCTAGTCAGAGGTCATGACCACTACTTCAGATATAAGCCGACCAATATTACCATTATTAAGCTACAGTAGTAGCTTTGGTTTGGTCATGCCATGGTTTCCCATGTAATGAGTTAGAGTAACATTACATTAAAATAGAGGTAAGGCGCATAAGAGGTATTGTCGGTCAACATTTTGTTGTCCTAAACGGAAATTCCCTTTTTCGTCTTTACAGTCTAGGTACACTTGAACTAGTTCCAAGAGTTAGCCGGGTCTCTAAAATTGCAGTAGGTGTGCCCTATGCTCCACTCAAAACTGGACATTGGTCTGTTACTAACCTGACGCAGATTTGCAGTAACAATAGGTAAAACGTAATCTTCTAGAATCAATCATTTCAGTCAGAATAAAATCAAATGTAACAATTTATTAGGTCAGGTAATTTACCTGAGAGAAATATATCATTCCAATTACAGAATCAAGGATAATCAATACAAAACATCAAATGTTCTGAGGTAAAGAGTAAAAAATGTATACCTGATTCAGGAAAATAGTATACATAATGCTGAGTGTCTGAAAAACATTCAGCATTATGGGCTGATCTCCTTACAAATCGCCCTGAGCATATTGAGACATTTCTTTAAAGGAGAACTCCAGTCAATTTTAACATTGAGCTCATTTTTTTGTAAATTTGGAGTGCTGTCAATACAGAGAACAACGACAAAAATCGGTGTTGCCTACACCGAGTTATCCTCTTTTTAAAATTTGCACCCTGTTGACTTAAATGGGGCAATATTTAAACCTGCTTTTACCCTCTTAACATCCTTGATGTGTCATTACAAGTGCCCAGCCATGTGAGTGATTCCTTCAGAGTTAACACGGGTGAATCTGACTGCAGTAGATGTGAAAGATATGGATAAAAATGATATTTATTTAGCCAGCGCTCATACCTGTATTTACATCCTGTTTTAAAAGCAGGTTTAAAACTTGCCCCATTGAAGTCAACAGGGTGCAAATTTTAAAAAGAGGATAACTCGGTGTAGGCAACACCGATTTTTGTCGTTGTTCTCTGTACTGACAGCACTCCAAATTTACAAAAAAAAATGAGCTCAATGTTAAAATTGACCGGAGTTCTCCTTTAACTCAGATCAAGACAGAAACCTCTTTCACATGAATATGTGACCCTGGACCACAAAACCAGTCACAAGTCGCACGGGTATATTTGGTGCAATAGCCAACAATACATTGTATGGATCAAAATTATCAATTTTTATTTTTTTTTATGGCAAAAATCATTAGGATATTGTAAATTTCCTACCGTAAATATATAAAACATTTATTTTTGTGAGTGAATACTGCACAATCGCAAACATAAATGGACAACTTTAAAGGCGATTTTCTCAATGTTTAGATTTTTTTGCACCCTCAGATTCCAGATTTTCTAATAGATGTACACCGGCCAAATATTGTCCCATCCTAGCAAACCACACATCAATGGAAAGCTTATTCATTTAGCTTTCATGTGATGTCTGAATCTCAATTTCAAAGAAATGTACCCATGTGACTGTTTTTGTGGTCCTGGGTCTCATATGCTAACGTTGAATCATAGTCTCCAGATTTTTCACCTTTTGAGAGAGGGATGCCATTTGCATGAAAGGCACAGCCTCCGTAAGCAAACTTTACCTTTTGTTTTACCTCTGTGGAGATGTACATTGTACCAGTCACACAGAGACATTTCAAATTACACCAAACATGTATTCAGTATGTTTAATACTGAATGATAATTGTTCACATTAAACTATCAATTTTAGGTGATATCAGCATGAGAGAGAAGATGGAGGAAAAGGAGTGAAGGAAAAGAGATGTAGATTAGTACAATACTGAGGTGATTGATTCGTCCTTGATTTCGTCTTGGACAGGGATGTTTCACAAGAGAAAGTTCAAATGTTAATTCTCTGTTTTCTCAGAGAATAGCCAGTTCTTCCAGTTTCTCTAGTCTTAAAATACACAAAATCAGTTTAAAGTATCAATGAACTGAAAAATATCACAGCACACTTATTTACTGAATTAGATTTATTCTCCAATATTTTCCAGCTCGTCTGCCAGTTCCTGTCATCAGCAGAGATTGTTCCGTTCTCAGACTGTTCCAGAATTGTTCACTGGTGTGTTCAGTGATGAATGTGTGTGATGCGACTCTCTCCTGGTACAAAGGAATCAGTGTATTGTCCAGCATCAGTGTGTGTGATCTCAGCATCAGTCTCTCTCTACCTCTGGAGGTGGAATATCAGGATAAAAACACTTACAGCTGTGTGATCTACAATCCCATCAGAAACCAGACCACACATCCCAACATCACTCAACTCTGTCACACATGTGCAGGTTTGTCAGCAGACCTATATTTTTTCTACCAAATGAATAAATTATATTTCTGTTTTTAAGTTGTTAATTTCTTCTCTCACAAGACTGGATCCACTGTTGTGGTTTTACTGAAGCTGTGATCCGATTGGCTCTCTCTGCTCTGGTGGGCGTGGCTACTGTTGGTGTTCTGGTTTATGAGATCAGATCCAGAAGTCTTCAACAGAAGAAGAGAGAGCAAACACCATCAAACTCTGATTAATCAGATACTCAGGAAAGTGGAGATGTTCTTGAATGACATTTTATCACAAAAAATCCTTTGAGTAAATAGCATTCATGAATGGTGATTATTAATTCATTTTATCAAATGTAAATGCTCCTTTAGTGTATATTTTTTCCAATATCTGTTATGTTTGTATATAACTTTTTTCCAATACAAAACATTCTGCCTGCCTTACAAATAATAATCAGTCAATCGATAAATATAATGAATTATTATTATTATTATTGTATTCTGTTGAATTATTTTAAGATAAGTTGCAGGCTCAAAGGAAATGTCAAAGGGATGAAAAGACAATTGCAACTTCTGCTACAACTTTAAGTATAACTAAAGCCAAGTTGTTAGGCAGAACTCAGTTGGCTTGACCCATGCTGGACTTTAGTATGTTACTAACCTGGTCAAAGATTTTTAAAAACATGGACTTAATGTAATCTACAATAAGATATTAATTTTAGGCAAGCACAGAATAAATTTAAGCGTAATAATTTATTATTAATCACATCAAAATGTATAATTACATAATCAGACAATTTGAGGATAATCAATACAAAAAAAAAACATAAAATGCTCAAGAGTCAAAAATGCATTAAAAATACATATTGAATGTGAGGAAAATACTTAATACAATTGGCTAAACTGACAACATAAATCACACTGAGCCTTTGCAACCTTTCCTTACTCAAACAAAGAAAAACATTCTCCAGATGAAGGCATGAAATAACTATTGTAATTTGCATTAAATAGGATCCTTTCCTAGAACTATTTGAATAGTTCATTGTTCATCTTATTGGGAAACAGAAGGAAATATGTCTTAAAGACCCCATGAAAAGTAGGGGTGGGGGAAAATTAGATTCATCGCGATGCGGATCGGATGTGGACAATTCTGAATCGATTCACAAATGTCAAAAATAATTTTATTTTTTCTTCTAATAACGTATTGACGGAACGCAAAAGGAGGAACTCTGAAGCGCAGAAGGGCAGTGCCTGGACAGTCTGTGGCATGCACATAACAGAGACTTGCACTTGGGCCCTGTCCCAAATGGCACACTAAGGGTGCTTCTCATTTCTTATTTGTGCATCCCTTGTCTCCTTACCTCGCGTCTCAGCTCCTCCCCCTGTAGGATACGAGGGAAGGCTGCAAGGAAAGAAAAGGAGGACAGAGGAATCGAATGAAAGCTTTTTTTATACATTGGAATAATTGATCACTCGAGCGTCACTTCACAGCATCATCAGCAGCGCTCAGAGGATCTGCCCTTATGTTGCTGAAGTTTGTTTATTTAAGAAATTCATAATAAATATTAATAACGCAAGATACCCTGTTGAAATATGTGAGATGTGTGGTTTATATAAACTGCAAAGGTAAAGTATAAATTAAAATTATTGTGACCGGTGTGAAGGGGGAGGAGAAATACGTGCGTCACGTTTTAGTAGATAAAACTCTTCCGCATAGGATACACCTGTATATCCTCGCTCATGACTCCTCTGGAAGCCTCCTCACTCCTCGATCCTCGACTCCTCGCGGTGCAATTAGAGAATTGAGATGTCCTTTAAAGATGGCTGAGCTCTATCAGTTTCCGGGTCATAGGATGGAGGACGGAGGAGAGAGGAGACGAGGAGGGATCTGGGGTGCTGAGACGCAAGGAAAGGAAACGAGGACCAAAGTACATTTCTGATCTTCTGCTTGTCTGCTTTATGTCCCAGACTCCCTAGAGTCAAACCTAAACAGAGAAGCAGTGTTCAGTTTTTAATTTTACACTGCACTGTAACTTTTACTATTCGGTTTTATTTGTTTTTGTTTAAGTATTTTAAAGTGTTTTTAATTGTTTTCTTATATTGTATTTTTATATTGCCTTGCTGTTGAAATGTGCTATACAAATAAACTTGCCAAGTTAAAAAGTCCTATTTTCATATCATAATGATCTAAAGAAACGAGTAAAATATATTTGTGGCTTTCATAACACATTATAATAGGTTGCACGTTTCATGTTTACCCCTTTGAATTCAGATCATTCGAGTTTGAGGGCACATGGAAACGGGTTACAGATCACTGTAACCCACTAAAATGTCACGATTCTGTAGGGCCCGATATATTGGTCCAATCTCCGGTTCGCCAATACACGGGGAAGGTATCACGTGTTCCTGTTCTTTTCTCATGCGAAGTATTGGTTGGTTAAATGCAATATATTTATCATATATTTACTCGTTGATTCATCTGACTCCATAAATAAAAGGTTTTAATAATGTTTGTGCCTCACTAAAAGTGAGCGAATGTTTGGCTATTCCTTTTAACCATTAAATGCACAATGTCAAAATCAGTTGGAATAATCACGTAACAATTTATTATGTAAGGTAAATGTATCATGCCAATTTCATAATCAATTCAAAGATAATCGATACAAAACATCAAATTCTCCGGAATAAAGAAAAGATGCAAACCCAACATTAAGAAATACATGAGGCTGAGAGATCTCGGTCTCTCAGCCTCACGGGCCATCTGAAGTCCAGAAAAAAGGCCCCGATCTCCCTGCTGCAATTCCTTAAATAGACAAACCTTTTACCTGGAAACACGTAACAATAGAAATTTGCATGCAGTGGTCACATCTTCATGGGGGTGTGGGACCATTTGCTTAGAGACCACCTTCCTTTGTAAATCAGTTATCCATAAGCTCTTAAAAACCTTATTACCTTTTGTTTTATCTATCTGGATATGAGATATCTGTACCAGTCGCACTGTGACATTTTAAATGATACCAAACTTGAAAATACTCTGTGATAATCATACACATTAAACTATACATTTTCTTGGGTGATTTCAGGTGATCATCTGAGCATAAGAGAGAGGGGTGAGGGGAGAGGGAAAGAGATGTAGATTAGATGACTCGGAGGTGAGACTTTCGTCTCGATGGTGCATGAGAGCCAGTTCAAATGCTAATCTCCAGAGAGGTCCTTTTGTCCTCTCAGGGCCTGGTCACCCCCAAAACAGACTGTTTGGAATTTCCTAATTTATCAATTCTTACAATTCCAACAACAACAAATAATTTAGATTAAAAAAATGAGCACGTCAAAACGAAAACACAGATACTTACAAGACAAAAGCAGGAATGTCTTTTACCTGTTCTCTTCGATCGACAGATAAGTAAATGCAATGCTCCGTCTCGTTTAAAAAGTTTCAAAATGGTGGAAGTGTTTATCACTCAATCGCGAAAACAGTGATCTCTAGCCTACTAATGATCAGAGACAGTAAAAGAAATGGACACAGCGACCCCATAGACTTCAACGGAGAAAAGTGAAGCAAATTAGAAGCTCTCACTTCCTGATGGCTGAGCGTACTGAGCAGACTCAAACTGAGCTTGACGATGTAGATGTGACGTGAGCAACTTGTCTGACAGTTGTAAGTCTTCTGGGAACTGTGCCAAGAGAAATCTGAAGTATTCCCTTCCGAATCTTGCAGAGACGGAGAGTGTGAGTATGAGCTGTCCATGAGCTAGGAGCAGGAGCAACTTTATGACTCTCTATGGGCTTCTCCCTTGACTTTATCGGACTTTATGCCTCCACGTCCCCCCGATTGACTGCGAGCTTCTCCTCCTGTCTATACGGTAATTTCCAGAGAGTCGTGTGGTTATGATGCAATCGTTAGCCTATTTTTTACAAAAACTGCTTCTACGGGGCCATAACGTAAGATACAAGGTAATGTAGCCTTTTATACATTGTCGTGTTTCTTTAGAAATAAATAATGGACAAATAGAGACTTTAAACGCCTCAGATGTGAAGTTATTTGCTGTCAAAGTAACGCCAAAATGAATGGGAGTCAATGGAATGCTAACAGCAGGTGATGGCTTGTTAGCCAATGGCGGCCCCTGGGGATGGTACGCTTTCCGGGTCCTGGATTACCCCCTTGCTAATGATCAAGTCTCGCGTTGCCAGTAGTCATGTCTCAGTAGGGCTGTTGCCATCTAGCGGTTGAGAAATGTAATTGCATTTTTATTTAATTTTAAATGAAAGACATTCAAATAATATCATAGATTGTGTATGAATGTTATGTGTGACAGGCAGCAAATATGAAGCTGCATGGGCGAACAACATGTGAACAATTTTAAGACTATTTTGGCTATACTAATCGCTGGTCTAAATCAGGGCTATTGCCAAGCCGTTAAACGTTTACCACTGATTGCCTCGATTTCGCCAGGTGGGCTAAAAGCAGACTACACATAGCCCGTCCAATTCAGAAAATTCAGAGAATTCAGAGCTAAATCTACAGATTGACCATGTCATGAAATGACACTTGCACCTTGTAGATATTATTACCAATGCGAACATAATGGGATATCAACCATCTCATGCGCTGCCTGGCCAAAATAACTACAATTAATCAGTTTTGACTATAAGTGGGCTACAAATAGCCGGTCTGACTACGAGCTAAATCGTGGCTACGCACAGCCTTCACATAGAACATGTCAAAGAAATGAAACCAAACACCTTGTAATGACAAATGACTGTGCCTACATGATGGAATATCAGACATCTCGCAAGTTATTTTTTATTTTTTAATTTTTTTCACCTATATTTACAGCGGGGGAAATAAGTATTGAACACATCATCATTTTTCTCAGTAAATATATTTCCAAAGGTGCTATTGACATGAAATTTTCACCAGATGTTGGTAACAACCCAAGTAAGCCATACATACAAAGAAAGAAACAAAAATAAGTTCAAAAATTAAGTAATGTGTAATAATGTGAAATGACACAGGGAAAAAGTATTGAACACATGAAGAAAGGGAGGCGCAAAAAAGCACCGAAAGCCAAGACAACTGCTGAAAACTTACAGTAATTAAAAAGCAATCCAGCCCCCTGTCCATGGAAATTAATAACAGCTGGTTCAGTCCCAACGGATGGCCTACAAAAAGGTCTCATTGCCAAGGTGTCACAAGACACATCTCATGATGGGTAAAAGCGAAGAACTGTCTCAAGACCTTCGCAACCTAATTGTTGCAACACATAATGATGGCATTGGTTATAGGCGCCATTCTAAGCTTCTGAATGGTCCAGTGAGCACTTTTGGGGCCATGATACGGAAGTGGAAAGACAATAATTTCACCATAAATTTGCCTCGACCAGTGCTCCTCTCAAGATTTCTGACAGAGGAGTGAAAAGAATAATCAGAAGAGTTGTCCAAGAGCCAACACCAAGTTGTATGGTGTTTTTAGGGTAATGTGCACTGCCATTTCTCCTCCAAATATGGTGTGTATTATGGCATCCAAACAGTTCAATTTTGCTCTCATGTGACCACATTAAATTCTCCCAGTATTTCCCTGGCTTTTCCAAATGTTGTGCAGCAAACTTTAAATGAGCATCAACATGCTTTTTTTTCAGTAATGGAGTAATACAGTAATACAGTAAAAATCTGCAGTAATACTGTATAGTTTTGAATGTTTGGTTCAGGAAATATGCTACCAGGATGGTGTGTCCATTAAAACACAGGGGTCCAGTACTCAGTCCATACTCATTTATTATAACAGATCGTGAATCAGGCCATAGTGTAGGATAGGAATCTGATATAGAGTTGTATGGTTTCTATAAACAAATAAACAACAAACAGAATCTTCAACACCACAAAACTTCAATAGTAAATCATTAATCTCATAATCCAATCCTAAACAGTTCAACATCAAACTAGTAAGAACACTGAAACATAAGTAGAGTAATCACATAGAACATCTCAGAATTAGACTCAAACAGAATCTCAAGACATTATGTAACAGATCAAAAGGGCACAAACTTACATTGTCAGGAACACATCAACTCTACAAAAGGGCTCTCATCAGGAGAGAAAGGAAGGACAGTCTACCTCCATTGCATGTGGCACACACAAAACACACCAAACACTAGTGATTAAGTACACCTGAGGAGACTTAGCTCCTCCCCTGACTGGCTACGTCATGTGATCCATAGGAATTCTCAACAAATACAGTAATCCACCTCCTTTACTATTTTTGGGTATTTGATTTCTAGAAAGTTGGCAGCCCTTAAATTTGCAGTAAGAGATTTCTGAGAAAACTGTTGTGAGTGGATTGGACTGAGCAGCACAACACACTTGTAGCCAATCAGCAGTAGGGGGCGTGTCCACTCATGATGGGGAGAAGAGAGAGTGAGCATATCAGCAGTAGGGGGCATGTCCATTATTGATGGGGGAGGAGAGAGGGTGAGCAAGTGGAAGATTTGAAGAAAGACTGTAGAAAAAGACAAGGCTGAGAGACATTACAAAAGCTCAGAGGAATATCACTGGAAAATGAAGGGTTATGATCAGGCAAGAGCTCTAGAACCCGCAATAACCCTTTCGCGCGTAAGTTTAAAATATTCTAGCTGAGCTGCTGGCGTGAGTTTTTTAAGGCGACCTTTATTTTAGAATGCATCACCTCACCTTATTATTTCCATGGCGACATGTCATAGTTGTCACGTGCTACACCGCAGCCACAATAGTGCTGTATGAAAGATGTATCGATTTTTATTATTATTATTTTTTTTTTTATTCAAAATATTCACAAATTTGTTAACTATATTATGAACTCTCTGCTATTCTGATTCTCAAATATGTGTAAATTAATGTATTTTGTTATTTTAAAAACGTTATAATGATCATATTAGCTGATCTATAATGTGCCACGAGTGCCGCCATGTTAATTTGTGCCACAATTCAGAGAATCGGTTCTGTCAGATGTACAACACATAAATTCATCAGTTTCTCCCGAAATACACTAAATTAAGAGGCAGATGAACTCGGAGAAGAATAGAGTAAACTATATAGTTACCAATACAATGTGTATCTGATATGAATGAAACTATTATAATAGAAAGGATCATCATATCCGCTTCCACAGACATCAGTGTCTTTTTTTACAAGCTATACATGTATTGTTTTGCTAGTACTTGTGTATATTGTCTGAAACCTAAAATAAAACATTATGTTGCTGAAAACACGCAATAGTTGTGATATATGTCAAGCGCTGAGCGTGTCCGTCTCTGGCTCAGCTCCAGCCAAAGCGTGAAAGCACATTTTAATTTAACAGTTGATCACGTGATGCACTGAAGGTTCTAATCATGATCCGGTGTGACCGTAACGTTACGCTTCAGGGACCAGCCAAGACTGATCACACTGGTGTGAATGTATGCGTCAAAGGGTAAATATTAGAAAAGCTTTCCAGCACTGGAGAGACCTAAAGGAAGGCCTGAAAACATATAGAGAGGCCATAGCCAACAATGCATTGTATGGGTCAAAATTATTGATTTTTCTTTTATGCCAAATATCATTAGGATATTAAGTAAAGATCATGTTCCATGAAGATATTTTGTAAATTTCCTACCGTATATATATAAAAAAATATTTTTGTGAGTGAATGCAGCACAATTGCGAACATAAATGGACAACTTTAAAGGCGTTTTTCTCAATGTTTTGATTTTTTTATACCCTCAGATTCCAGATTTTCAAATAGTTGTATCTCGGCCAAATATTGTCCTATCCTAACAAACCAATGGAAAGCTTATTTATTCAGCTTTCAGATGATATATAAATCTCAATTTCAAAAAATGTACCCATGTGACTGGTTTAGTGGTCCAGTGTCACATATTACTAACACGTAAAATAACAACATTTGTTAAATAACAAAAAAATATTGCGCCATTGACTTTAGACCAGGTTTCAGTTGGCTAATGCCGCAGTCTATTTCAGTTCCTCAAAATAGCAAAGCGCCAACAATGTGCCTGAACACACCTCGTTTTCAGACCAGCACACCCATGAGCGCACAGATGGGCACAAATGCATTTGCTATTTAAACAACGTGGCGCAGAACATGAAAATGATCACTACGTCGGGCTGAACTAGCAAAAAACAGTTGCGTCGCGCCTGGCGCCGCATTGCGCCAGATGTGTGATAGAGCCCTTACTTATACTCTTGTATATGCGTGTTCATTTGTTGTTCTTCCTTGTCATTAGTTTGTCATCTTTGCTTTTATTTTGCAAAACATTATGATAAAAAGACATCCACTCTTGCATTGTTTGTTTGTGCATTTAGGCGAAGGGGCAATGAAGGGAAGGGTGTGTTTGTTTGGGTTGATTTCAACAGTGTTTCTCTGAAATCGCTTACTGCAACTTTAAATAGAATCGCAGTTTGATCAGTGTCTCATGGCGACTCCTGCATACACCACATCTTCCTCCTCTTGAACTCTCTGAAAGAAAACACACATTCACATCACAGATGTAGCTATCAAGAACATTACTGACCATTTATCAGACAGACTTAAAAAAACACACCTGAAATAGTTAACCATAGGTCAATCTTCACACTTCACATTTCAAACTGCTCAACATTTCTCCAGGGTTAATAATTAATGGGTATTCATAAACTGCCATTTCACACTCCCTTACAAAAAAAGAAGTTTAAGTGCAGTGCACTATAAGTATACTTCTTTTAAACTAAAAATCAGAAAGAATACATTCAGCCAAATTTTCATTTACTCACCCTCGTTTTGTTCTAAACCTGTATGAGTTTCTTTCTTCTGTTGACCACAAAATACTTGATTGAACTTTTAATTCCATATACTCCAACGTGTGACCATCTGAAACTGGTCTTTTAACTGTTAAATGATAGAGATCAACACTTTCAGAGAGACTGGAGGATGTGCTGGGTGTCCTTTAACTAGCTTACTATTGATGGGAGATGGGGCATTTTCTTCAATAGCTCCAAAACTATGGAATTCTTTAATGGTCGAGATAAGGCAAAATCTCTTAGCATTTTTAAATCTTACCTTAAAACTATTTTTTTGGGGGTAGCTTTTAATTGAATATTTGTATACATTTTTCATTGTGCATTATTTTATATGGGGTCTTTTTGTTGTTTTATTTGTTTCTGTAAAGTGCTTTGAGATGTACAGTTAAAGGCGCTATAGATAAATGTTGGAGAGAGTTTTGGACTGTAAGGTTCTGATTAGTTAATGGATGAGGAAACCCCTCTGGGTGTATATTCAATTATGTGTATATATATATATATATAGTTTTTAGTTCAGTGACTAACATCTTGATGTTACATATGCAGCAATCACCACGAACATACAGGGATGAATGTCTTTACAGCTGACAGCTCACACAGACACAGTAGATAGCGGCAGCTCAACTAACTACACTGCTCACTACAGGATTATTATTATGACTCCGCTTTCATAATAAAAGTCCCTGTTGATTGAGCCTTTAATACAATAAAGGTTATTATTACTATTATTATTATATAAAAGATCATTTTGAATAATGTCAGTAACCAGACCGTTGATAATAGCCACTGACTTCCATAGTAGGAAAAAAAATGTCTATCAACAACCGACATTCTTCAAAATATCTTCTTTTGTGTTCAACAAAAGAAAGAAACTTGTTATGATTCCTGTCTTGCATTCCCCTGATCTTTTGAGGACTTTGACGATGTTTTTCGCCATGTTTATTGTTCCCAGGTGTGTCTTGTTTGGCAATTACCCCTTGTGTAATTAAACCCCAGTGTGTCTTGTGTATCTTGTATAGTCTTGTCTTTGATGGCTGTCTGTTTGGTGAGCTCATTCTTTTTCCTGGTTCTCTAGTCTCCGTGTTGGATTTGATTATGTTTATTCTGCCAATAAACTCACTGCATATGGATCCAACTCTCCAGAACACCCAGTGTTACAAAACTCATACAGGTTTGGAAAAGCTTAAGGGTGAGTAAATGATGAAAACATTCAAGGGTGAACTATCCCTTTAATTTCAGTTAATCATGCAGCCCCACACCACATTGTTTCACAATGTACAGGGTTAACAGCACAAAAGCAGTGCTAACCCTCCAGAGTAGGGTTTCATATGGAAGTAAAATAATGTCAAATGTTTTTGAAACAAAAAGCCTGTTGAATTGCACTACTTGGAAAAAAATAGGCATTGCATTAACCATGCTTGCATTTTAATGCATTGTATTTATAGGGCTTGCATTTTTATGGGCTGAAATTCAACATGGTTGAATATTTAAGCTGTGAATATTTCAGTTAAAAACATTTCAAACGCATTTTCATTAAAAATTAAATAATCCATATTCACCTTTCATATTTCACGTGTTGTAGATGAAGACCAGCAACAGTTTCCTATATGATTGTGCAAGAATGATTTTACTTGTTTAATGTATACATTTTTGGAAATGTTCTAGATTTCTAAGAGATGCGTGTTTGCACTATTGTAAAACAATTCTTGAATGAATAAAAAAAAAGAAAGAAAAAAAAAAGACCAGCAACAGTTAAGAGCAAGCCATTCATTCATAAAACTCATTTACAGCAATGGAAGTCTATTTGTGATTATTATGACGGCTGTTTTATGTTAAATTCAGTGTCTTCACGGTTACTTTTCCTGTGTAGCCTACATGCATCTTTCTCTACCGTGAACGAGTGTTGTTATTGTTATAATGTTATTCCCCGATGCGGATGTACAGATCCAATGTTACATTTTTGAGGTTGACATATTTCTCTTGGTTGTTTAGCTGCCTTAACTTTATATTGTGGCGATGTGCTGCATGCAGGCTAGGGTTTCCCAACTTTCCCTCAATACTTCAGGATTCCCCTGCTGGACATATAAAACGCTTAACGTAGCTTAATGGACTAATTAGGCTACAGTGATATAATATAAAAGACCAAACTCGCAAGCAAGCAGATAGACTCAGAATAACGCGAAAAGCTTAATGCTGAGCGTTTCAGTGATAGACTGGCATAAAGTTGGCTTGACATTGGATATTCGCACATTTAGGGACCGTCTCTAAAGTGTATATGACTTTGGTATACACATTTCTAACTTCGATAGCATTTGAATAGAATGACTTACAGTCATAAAACCAATTGTAAAGTGTTCATGCAGTGTCAGGCATAATGCGCACCCTTTGGATTTTTTTTTTTTTTTTCTAAATATGCTAATGTCCAATGTCAAGCCAAATTTACATTTATGCTACATTTAATCATTTAGCAGACGCTTTTATCCAAAGCGATTTACAGTTAAACTAACAATAGGTGGACAACAATATGCAAGTGCCATATATACTGAGTCCATCTGCTTGCCTGTAGCCTATATAGTAGCCTACAGCCTACATCCCCAATAAGGTGCGAGTTTGGTCTTTCATATCACTGTATTAGTCCATTAAGCTATGTTAAGCGTTTTGTCCCGACGGAAGGGGAATCCTTCTGTATGATGAGGTATTGAGGGAAACAGATTAATCCCGTTCATGGTAGAGAAAGCTGATAAACATGTACTACACAGGGAAAGTAGCCTAACAATGAAGTTATTGAATGAAACAAACACAGCTTTTGTGTGTTTATCATCATATACTGACACAGATAATAATTTTCATTTTATGAATGAATGGCTTGCTCTAACTGTTGCTGGTCTTCGTCTACAACACGTGCTTTTGCACCCCCTGCTGGTAAGGTCGACTAACAGCAGATGGAGAGTATGCTCGGCAATCTACTGCTTTTCCTGCAGTTCCTGTTGAATTTACTGTCGAATTTGAACCACTGAATTTGTGGAAGCGAATTTGCAAAGCGAAATAAAATGGACTGAAAATTGCCTGTTGAATAATATAGGTTGTATTTTTAAACTTTTTGAATATTTTGGAAGTGAAATATGAAAGGTGAATATGGATTATTGAATTTTTAATAATGAAAATGTGTTTGAAATGTTTTTAATTGAAATATTCACAGCTAAAATATTCAACCATGTTGAATTTCAGCCCATAAAAATGCAAATCCTAAAAATACAATGCATTAAAATGCAAGCATGGTTAATGCAATGCCTATTTTTTTCAAGTAGTGCAATTCAACAGGTTTTTTGTTTCAAAAACATTTGACATTATTTTACTTCCATAGTTTCATAACCTAAGGTAAAAAGCTGTGATAAACCTGTTTCTAAATGACTAATTACAAGTGTGAAACGTTTCTTTACCCCGGGTTAAGAGCTGGGTTTAGAACAACAATAACCTGAGATTAAGAGCAGTGTGAAAAGCCCTGTGTGTTTCTGATTTGATGTGTTGCTGATGTGTTATAGATCATTAACCAGACACATAAGCACACATATCTGAACTCATACACACAAACACACATTTAGATCCGACTCACTGCTGAAATAATAAACACACACCATAATAAAAATAATAATAATAATTACTTACCAATTTCATTGCTTTTCTTTTGCAGAATGTTGGATCAGCGTATGTTATTTCTTCACCACTCTGAACTGTTTCAACAATAATGACAAATGTGTAAAAACAACAATAGAGGGTGTGCATTAACGTCACTTTCCCACCGGAATACGACCCCTCATCCGGACTGAATGGCAAAAGAGCTGCTGCATGACTGGATTTAACAGGGGAAACCGCGAGTAAAACTAATTATCAGTTTAAACTAAAGGTTGGAACTTGGACTCGATATATAATACTTTTAATTGATGAGTTGTCCATACAATATATATAAATACAATATATAGGGTATGATTTTACAGCTAAATTCAGCATATTGACACAAAATGATAACTGCAAATCCACCTTTTGCTGCCTGTGGTCCAGTTGTTTATATGAATTGCAGCTATCCTTTTGCTTTTGCTGTTCTATAGCTTTTGGCAATCTGTAAATATATATCTCAGATTTCTTGTCAAATATAGTTGTACAGTCAATCGCCAACCTCTTTTAGATGCGTTTTGTGTGTTTTCGCAGCATTCACGCCTAAAAACCAATGCTGCCACTCAGTGGCCATAACCAGAATCATGCTGAACAAAAGATGTTTGAGATGTCAATGTTGCGCTTTCTCTGCAACACAGTTTTTCATTATTTTAATATTATATTACGGGGCTATTGAATGCTTGATTCTGATTGGTTAACGAACATTCTAAGGTGTGCAATTTCAGTAATTACACAACTTAAGTTTTCATTACAGTTCATCACTGAGTATGAGGTCTTTTCAGGACAAAAAAAGGGCATTTCCCAATTTAGGGCAGTTTTTAAACCTCTTTTCCTGATTTACTAAAATCAAGTGGCTGATTCCCATAGAAACACGCAATAGCCCGCCAAAAAATGTAATGAATGTAAGCGGATTGCGGGCTTTTTTCAACTGAAGAAAGACAGACATAAACATCGTGGATGATGTGGGGGTAAGTAAATTATCAGTAAATTTGAATTCTTAAGTGAACTAATCCTTTAAAGTGCAAAAATAATATATAAATAGTAAACTATAAGTATGATTTTATGGTCACTTAAAGAAAACTTACAAGTATACTTGAAGTATAAAACTACTGAACTAGTATAGTTTACTGAGAGAGTATACTTCAAAGTGTACTTTCATAAACTAAAAAAAGTTCTACAAGAATTAAAATAGTAAACTACTTGTATACCTATAAGTTCACTTGCAGTACAGATACAGATGCAGTACAAATGAGAAACGTAGTTGTGCACTCAAAGTGTACTACTGTTATACTTAAACATATTCTTTTATATACTAAAAAGTAGGCCAATTTAGTCCCAATCAGTATTGAAATAGTACACTTACAAGTTTACTACTAGTACATTGGTATTAGTATACTTAAAGTATACTACATAAAGTATACTTAAAAATATACTTGAACATTACACAAGTATACTTCTTTTTCATAAGGGTACCAACCAATTTAGTTATAAAAAGCTCCAAGCTATCTATTTTCACTCAGAATCTAGCGTTAACTATTATTAGCTAACATTCGCTGAATCTGTTTGTCACTTGATTTGTTTTATTTTTGTCATCAAGTTGTGGCTACAGTTCCCTGTTTTATGGAAATCTCAAAGGGATGCAGCATTATTTGTTATTTCTTGTTTGCTATTGATCTCAACATAACATTGTTTTCTCATGATCTAGACAGTTGAGATAACAAGAAAGAAATACTAATGATGCACCTCTTAGGGCTTCTGTACTTTTTTGATTGGACAGTTAAAAATGCCTATCTGGGTTTGAAAATGGCCAAAAATTGGGAAACGCCCCATTTTCTTTAGTAGAGTCCTATACTTGATATCACGCCAAATGATGAATAAGAAATTACTCAAACACAAGAGCGTTTTAACAACAAAAACCAGACAAACATCTTAAAATAAAACATCTAGTCAATGTCATGAGGTGTGTTTGTTTTTGAGGAATGGACAACGGTCCATTGAATTATTAGGGGAAAAAACTGCACACCTGAAGTCCACTTCGTGTCGTGACTGCATTACCACCAGAGCGTTTTTTTCTACTCATTCAATGCCCCATAGTCAAATATTCCTTGCTTTAAAACATGTATTTTTACAGATATCTCAGCAGTTAGAGGTATCAGGTTATACTTGCCATCTTGGTCTGTTTTCCTGCAGATGCAGAAGATCCCAACAGCAACAATCAGCAAAGATCCAGCAGCAACAGCAGCAGCAGAGATCAACACTATCAGAGAGACTGGAGGATGTGCTGGGATGATAAAGAGAGACATCAATTTAGGTGAATATGCAGCCTATATAAACACAAATATCACCACTGTTGTACCTGGACACGTGTGACAGAGTTGAGTGATGTTGGGATGTGTGGTCTGGTTGCTGATGGGATTGTTCAGCACACAGCTGTAGGTGTTTTTATCCTGATATTCCACCTCCAGAGGTAGAGAGAGACTGATGCTGAGATCACACACACTGATGCTGGACAATACACTGATTCCTTTGTACCAGGAGAGAGTCACATCACACACATTCAACACTGAACACAACAATGAACAATTTGATGATGATGATGATGAACAGTCTCTGCTGATGAAAGGAACAGGCAGACGAGCTGGAAAACAAGAGAATAAATGAGGGTGAATGAAGATATTCCAGTAGATGAGGTAAAAACATAGAGAGAAACAAAGACTGATCAAAAGTAAAGCCTTTTTAAAAACAATCTGATATCGGAAAACTACTTATTTAGCAAGCAGAGACACTGGCCCTCATTTATCATTATTGCGTAGAAACGGGCGTATAAGTTGGCATAAGATTATGCTTACACTTCTCTCACCGCCTGATTTATGAAGCTGTGCGTACCTTTGAAATCCAGGTGTACGCAATACCTGCCCTTGATAAATGCCGCGGCTGAAAACGATCATCATTAGAATAACACACCCTTATATATTCAAGTCTCCGCTTCCCCCACGCCCTCATTTTACGCCATGGACACACGGAAGACAGCAAAGAAGAGAAACTTCTCCAACGTAGGATGAGCAAATGACCTATCACAATGCATTATTTTACAGCACGTGTTTTGAAACAATTAGCATTTAATTTCGTATCACATCACATGTATTGGGGTGTACAATAATTGTTACGAACTGCTCCGAGACGAGGGTTGAAATCCAAACGCAGCACCATTTATTGGCACCATTTATTTTCAAGCATGTTAATGGCATATTTTTATGAATGAAGACCAGTATCACTGATATAGCTACTTATGTCTCGATGAAAATTTATTTTTCCAAAATTTGAAACATTTATTAGGCTTAAAAAAAATATAACAACTTTTAATTTAAGTGAACTTAAAACAATCCTCACTTAAACCCATAATAAATGTCATATTTACCTGTACCTTACCTGTCTAACCGATGTGAATTATATAGAAATTGAATACGTTTATAAAACAGTTCGCACTGCATAAATTATAAATGAAAAATAGATTAATCCTTAAGCGTTGAGCAGTTAGTAATTTTCTCTGTTCCCATTGTTCTTTGGTTAACTTTACTAACAGAGAGAATTGCTGTCACTTTAATACCCGCCGCTGCTGACAGGATCTCATTCTCTACTCTTTACTTCCATTTAAGATTGTATTTAACTTATTTGACTGTTCTTGTGAAGATACTCGACAAAACTGACATTTTGGCATAAATGTGTGTGTTATCGTTCAAGCGCGAAAGAGAACTCGATGGCGCGCTGTCGACTGCGATACTGGCGCGCGTCTTTCTGTGTGTGTGTGTGTGTGTGTCAGTGTGTGTTTCAGGAGGACATTCACTGACAGCGCGTTCTCTTTTATCTTCTCGCGCATTGATAGTTTAAAACATTTGCGTGAAGGAGAGCATGATCATAACCCAAAGGATGACAGAAAGAACGGACGCTGCAATAAATATTTAAACACGTTAAAGCTGGACAAAAATTTATCGCATGCGTTTACGTTGTCATCAGTGGCGTCATGCCCATTCAAAGTGAGGGGGCACGTGCCCCCTCAGATTTTTCCTCCCTGATAATTTTTTTGTCACAACTTTATTTCTATTATGCTCCATAATATACCAGAGCCTATAACGACTCAAATGTATTCTTCTGGATGTGTAATAAACTATTTTTTACAGTCTATGGTAATAAATCGGTCAGCATCAGCCCGCCCCTTTTTCCTAATATGGTGCATATCAAATCTAGAGCGCTACACGCGTTGCGCTCTAGAATCTTTGCTGTGTATATTCAAGCAACTCGCTCGTTGAGCTGGCAATGTTTTACAGATGGTATTGAAGTGGTAAGTGGGCAAAGCAACAAATCGGCATTGAAGCTAATATCAAATCCATAACTTTTTGATCAAGTTTAAATTTCCAGGATTTGATATTTGCTGCGAATTCAGAGCATTCACTTAAGTTGTGTCAGTGTAACGTTATCGATAGCTAGCCTAGTCTAACCGTAAACTAGTTGGCTAACGTTACTGCCATACAAAGCCATAGTAACGTTATCTGATCGGTTTTGAAACATCTGTTCTGTTTTGTCTTGTGTCAGAGTCTCCAGCTGGTTCAATTGTTTTCAGTTTCATAGAAACGAGGGTGTTAAATTTGTTGTAGGCTAACTGCAAAATCCAACCTAACGTTATCAAGGCATCGACTTGATGTTTCTCCCATAGACTGTTATTAATAATATAATAATGAGCAGTGTAACTACAGTATTTCAATGATTTTACTAAAGTAATGTTACAATATTAACCATTTTCAAATAAACGGGGTAGTGTTAACCTTATTCAGCACTGAAATCTGTCAAACTTCTTTCAAAGTCCTTCATCACATTAATATTAAAATAACTTAATTTCAGAGCACCACAAAGTCAGACCTTAGACCTCAACACCTTTATGTACCTTTAATGTAAGATCGTTCTTAGGTCACATACCAATTTAAAATCATAACGTAAAAACTGCAATGGTACTGTTTTTAAAATCATGTGTAGTAGGCCTAAGTGTACAGTAAGTGTGTGTGTAAACATGCTTTAATGAAGTAGACTTCAAAAGCTTTTGAATTTGAGCTTACAGTTCTTTCATCAACCTGTCTTTTACATAAACTTACAAAATAGATAGGCTACTTTAACTTAGTCCTCAGATAGAGGAGGTTGCTGCTAGCTCCGTTAAGGTATTTCTGTCCCTCCCAAACTGCATTGAAATGGTTTAGCAGCCAGAATTGAAAAATTTTCAGGGGGAGAAACCCCCTGACCCCCTATTTGCAGGGGGAGAAACCCCCCTAACATGATCCATATCACCCGTCAGAAAATAATTTCAACGTCTCAGATTGTGCCCCCCCAGAATTTTGGCTTGCATGACGCCCCTGGTTGTCATACATTGCTGACAGAAAATGCTGCGGTTTAAAGTGGACTCGTTTTCATGGTAGGCCTACACAGAATGTTTTTGTTTTTTTGTAAGCTACACAGAATATTTAATTAAATATTAAAATTAAATAAGTCTGAAGTTACCAAGCAGCAGTGTATGTTAACGTTAGCTCAGTTATCAACAGGTGTAGACAGAAAATATGATTATCCTGACCTGAGCTAATTTACTGAATCAACCAACTCACATCTCCTTTCTTTCTTTTTATCCATGATGACATTAAAGTCACCTGTTGTTGTTTCTGGCGTTTCATCACTGTCTGTGCCGCAACCGCTGCTTGCTCATTAGAACATTCAGTGAGCTATTTTACACAGGCTCGGTCCTGCTCCTCCGTGGCAATGACGGCGTGCGGTTAAACATCATAACAAACGAATTTGAGTGGGGGTGGGGGGGACAACGGGATTTTGGAAAGTGTCCCCATAGGAAATTACGCCAGTGGGTAGGACATCATCCCCAAGTTTCATGAACTAGCGCTCCTGCTTTCACCGACAACATATAAATCTCAATCACACTGTGTTGCCAGGCCCCGCCCTGCTCCGCTTCTGATAGGCTTGTAACGTTAGTAATGGCTCGTTTCCACTGAGCAGTACAGTACGGTACGGTACAGTACGGTACGGTTCGGGTCTGTTAACCATGATCTGGCTAGCGTTTCCACTGCCAACAGTACCCTTACTTGATAGGCGTGGTGTTTCGATCGACGTAATTTTCGCGCGAAGAAGAACATAGTAAACTACAATGGATGACATACAGCAGATCTTGTTCTTGCTCCTCGACATGTTTGTCACAAGAAGACAAGCGCCGACATTAGGCTTTTCTCAATATTAAGTACGCAAAGTTTGTACTTGCCATGTGCGACTCACTTCTACATGCACATGGTACAGCGCGTTCTTAAAAGCGTCACTCAGCTCGCTCTGCTACTCCGGTTATCTCTGTTACTCTGTATGTACAAATTTAAGCAACAATAAAACGAAATATGTTATAAAACACTACTCTGCCTCTTTTCGTTTTCATTTAAATAAATTAAACATTATAGGGACACAAATGTGGTTCATGCGCAACGCATATTGATTATTCACTGCACGTTATACGTTATTCTATTTATAACAAAACGATTTAAAACACAACCCTAACGTTACCTCTTTTCGTTTAAATAATAAAAAAAATTACACATTACAGGCAATATATGCATTTGTACAAATGTTGCAATAAACATCAGTGATAATCTTGTAATAAGAAAATGACAAGAAACCATATTTCTTTTTGTAAAATTTCAGTTTTATCAATAATAGCCAATATAAAAGTTTAAGTAAAAGGTACAAGAAGCTATACAATAAGAAATAAAGCAAACAATTCAGTCAAATGTCCAAATGCTGCGCTAGTCTAACATTACAACAGTAAAGTTAAATACAAATAGCCTATAATATGAAACTAAACTTAGCCCTCAGTCAAAACGATTGACAGGGAACGAATTATATATTCACGAGACCAAAGATCGCCCGTTAGGTCTGCACAAGACGAATTATATCTCATGTTTAACCACTACCGTCGGAGTCATCGGCGAACGTCAGAAGAACTAACTTAGCTGAGGAAAGGCTCATCCAGCCGGGAAACATGAGCGCCGAGCGCCCGCTGATCGCATGGATCTCACAACCGGGGAAAAACAAATCATCTTTATAAATAAACCACAGATTAGAGCTTTAAACAACTACATTCTCGCCTGAAAAACTCTTAAAATTACATTTCGTGACACAGTAACAGTATATTATATTAAACTGTATATAAAAAAATGGCGCTTCTTATGTTGTCATTCCCCTCGTAGCACGCGCAAGTGACGATTCTCTGTCAACCAATCAACGTCCTGCAGTGAGTCTAGCTCCACCTTTTAGTACCGTACCACTGTGCTAGGTACCCCAACGGAAGGGTACCCAAAAAGTGGTACGGTACGGTTCGGCTTTTTGGTACCATTCTCAACTTTTGGCAGTGGAAACGCAAATAAAAGGGTACCGACCCGTACCGTACCGTACCGTACCGCTCGGTGGAAACGCGCCATAAGAGCTGCGTTCCTTTCATATGATTGGTAGGTGAAATCAATTGACTAGAAAATATTAAACCGCATGCAAGTTCCAATTTATTTATTTATTTTCTTCCTCACGGCCGCACGCCGGAGATCCGGCACGGTGCCGGAATACTTTAAGCCCTGAAGACTACGCGGTGAGTGAATGAATGAACATGGTATAAATAGACTAACCCGAACCCTACATCTACCCATCACACACACACACACACACTCACTAACCTGACCCCTGGAGGGAGGGATCCATCTTGGAGGTGGTGGGGAGGATGATGAGACACAGGTGAATGCAATCAGTGAATGAGGTACAGGTGAATGTGATCAGTGATAAGTGATGATGAGTCCGGGCAGTGAGTTATGGGAAATGTAGTTAGTGAGTGAATAGGAGAGTCTGGTGTGGAGTGCCCTCTGGTGGTTCTCAAGGGCACTCCAGCTGGTGACCGTTACAATAATGATGATGATGTGATGTGGAGTACCATTCATTCACATTAATAATTGCATGACAATTTGTAATATTCTTCTTCTTCTTAAATAAGATAATGATTTTTATTATTAATGACGCTAATTGTTATTTAGAAGAAGAATGTCGTCGTTATTATTATTATTTGTATTATTATTATTATTTAAAAAAAGAAGAATGTCATTTTTATTATTTTGTCAGTCTGAATTATTTTTTGGTCATTGAAAGCCTTTCATTACTGAACCCAGTCCGTGCGCACCTGCCGGCCTAACCCTGAAACGTCAGCTAAAGCGCACAGGCTCGCAACTGAAGGAATACATTTGCCTACAAATCAATACCATACCAAATGCTTTGGTAAAGTCACACAAATTAAACATTGAAGTCCATGTTGCACAAAAATAAACACTGAAGTTTATAATTACTATGTTGTTGTTTTTTTACAGTGGGTCATAATATATCATATCTTTTAGTTTGTCAGTGCGTTTTGTGGTGTTAGGAATTGTTTTTCTGCGCATTTCCGCACTAACTCAAAACGTGCGTACACCACCTCCTGAGCTGGCGTAGGATTTGAGCGTGCCGTACGCCAACGTCCATATTGATAAATCTCAAAGTCACTGTGGTTTTGGGTGTATGCCAGGTGTACGCTGGAAATTTGGTGTACGCACTTTTGATAAATGAGGGCCACTGTCACCAAAGAGCTTGATATGAATTATGAGACCTGTTATGTGAATAAAATAAGGTAAATATCAGAGGTGGAAAGTAACGAATTACATTACTCGCCCAACTGTAATTGAGTATTTTTTTTGTGTTGCTGTACTTCTACTTTTTTAAGTAGTTTATAAAATCTGTAATTTTACGTTTACTTAAGTATGTTTCGATTGAAGTATTATACTTAACTACATTTCAAATCATAGCTCTTCGTGACTGAGTAAAAAAATTAAATCGGTGTGAATGAGATGCGCCATTTCGTCTACTACATACTCAAGTAGGCTACACGACATGCTCATGGTGTTTTCAGCGTCTCACAGACAAAAAGAGGACATGAACATTTCCAGAGAACGTTGAACATTGCTCTGAAAGTATAATGAGCATTTAAATCATTTTATTTGAGAAAAAGTTCAGTTTAACTAGAAGAAATTATGACAGAAATATATCAGGCTACTATAATATATTTATATTATAAATATATATGCTTACAATGTACTTTTCAAAATAATAATAACAACAAGAACAACATTTATTTAAACATATTATTTATTTTAAATGCTGTCTAGGTTAAATTGAGTAAATATCTGTTTTGCAGTAGGGTACTTTGACAAAAAAATAAAAGGATAAAAGTTAAAATTTTCATTTAATTACCACTGTTTTTGATAATATATTTGTATTAAATCATAAAAAGAAAAATGAATTTTCTGAATAAAATACATTTCATAGGACTCTATTATACTCAAACAATTTAATAAATGAATGATAAAAAGTTAAAAGATAATTTATTCATAATCAATTATTGTATTTAGTTGATTGATGTATTGAAATTTTAATAAACAAAACAGATGGTTTCAAGTTTTTTTTTTTTTTGTTTGTTCAACCAAAAAAAAAAAACAGTTTTCATTCATTTAACTGTCATTTTAACTGATAATAATAACCATATAGTAAAATACTTTTTATTTGTTTAATACCATATATGTGATGTCATGAAACCATGATATTTTCTGGAACTGTTTATACTGTGATAATCTAATACGTTACAACGCTACACGGGAGAGTCCCCCCACCCCACTCCTGCTGTTAAAAAAGTAACTCAGTAACTTTTACTTTGAGTAAATTTTAAATGAGCTACTTTATACTTTTACTTTAGTAGATTTTTAGACCGGTAATTTTATTTGTCCTCAAGTAAAATTTCATTGAAGTAGTACTTTTACTTAGTATATTTTATTTTATTATTCTTTCCACCTCTGGTAAATATCATAGAATATTTTTTAGGCTGCATTTCCATTCAAGGTTTAATTGTTCAAATTCTATGGGGGGAAAAATAATTAAATTATCTGTTTATATGTATGCACAAATGCTAGCTATGTAATTAGCCTTAGCAAGAAGGAGTCGGCAATGTTGTTCCAGGTTAAAAATGATTAATATGCTTCTTTTCTTAAAATCTTGTTCTCTACTCACCATAGACGGTAAGACTGAATCTGTTGAACAGCGTCTGTGATTTGGTGCTTCTGACTGTATAAAGTCCAGAGTCTGTGGTTCTGGTGTTTGTGATGGTCAGAGATCCGGTGTGATCCAGTTTCAGTCTGTCTTTGATTCTCTCATCAGGGAAATATGTATTATTGTTCTCTCTGTTGATTTTAGCTATGATATGTTTTGTGTTGTTGTGTCCAAAACTCCACATTATCAGATTAGTTGTCTGTATTTCAGTATCAGGGTTTAGAGTGACAGATTCTCCCTCAGTCACTGACACTGACTTCACTGCATCCACACCAAACACTCCTGAACAACAAACAGACATGTTAACTCAGAATTTGGAGATTTAGGCCTACTTGATGTTTTTGTCATTGTCATTTCTAATTTATCATTGAAAAAGAACCTTCACTTCACTAACTCATATATCAATGTGCAAAACATTTTAAATAAAATTTGATGTCCCAGGAAGAGAGAGAAAAAAAAAAGATATTGGAGTAGGCTAGCCAATATTACTCTGATAAACAAAAATTAATAACGGAACGGAAGTAATAAATGGTGTGTATGTGGACAAATGATAATATAAAAATTAGTGAAGTGAAGTCATGAAAATACTTACCACTCAGACTCCATAAGCACAAACAGGAGAATATAATCATGTCAAATATTTTCTTTGGCATTTCGCTGAACGATTTCAAACAACAACAAAGGCTACGTTTAAACACGACAAACTGCAAAACACAACATAAATGTCATAATAAACGTTGAACGTTTAGTAATAAAACGAAAAAGAGCTGAAAGATACAGTGCAGCTGGTCTTTTGCAAGGTGTGAAACTGTTGTCAGTGTGAAATTGCAACCCGTTCCTCTACGTTCGGAAATCACTTGCTGACGACAGAGTTATGCTTATTGGCTCAAACAATGGAGTTCTGTTCTGTTCTTTTAGGAATATAGAGAAATCTGCGTAGGAATTTTAAATATCTGATATGATTTTCGTTGCACCAAATTGGTAGAGAACAGTGACTTAAATCTTGTTTTTATTTATTTATTTTTTACCTCGTCTTTTATTTTCATTTTCATGTTCTAGGCTGCTGTAATCTCTACACCTTCACTTCCTAATATATATTTTGCGTTGTACTGTAGTCTACTGTCCAAGTAGCCTAGTACTCAAAACGCTTTGGTAAAATTTTACATGATGTGGATTGTGGACATTCTTTCCCGAGTTTAAGAAAGAAAGAAGATAATTATCTGGTCAATGCAAACAGCAGATGGCGGTAATGCTCTGTTTTCGGTCGGCTGTAAAGAAGAAAAGCAAACTTTTTATTTTTATTATTTTTAAGGGAGGGGAAAAGACAAATAATTTTCCTATTTTTTATTTTTATTTTATTTCAACCGTATCAAAATCTTTAAGCACATATTCTAATTGGGTTTGGGTAATAAGCCTGTAAAACAAAATTTCTAATGACTCATAATAATTATCGCAAAAATCACAACCTTCTAAGGAGAGCTGTCTCAGTTTTGGGGAGACTTTGGAGTAAAACGTGTTCTTTAACAATTAATCTTAAAGGAATTGGTATGGTTCTGATCATTCTATTAAAAATATGAACAGTACACTGTAATTGGAATTTCTCACAAAACTCTCTAAACAGTGACAAATTTCCAGATTTTAATTGGTAAGCCCTAGAGCTACAGAGCTATTGATTCCATTATATAACATTTCAATTGAGTTTATAAGTTTATTTATATCTCACTCCAAAACCAAAATGCTGCAAGGATGCTCAACAGCATCACATGCTTTGTAAAAGTCTAAAAAAAATGAGAAACCCACTCTCTTGAACCACTTCACTAATCAAGTAAATCTAAAACCAATCTAATATTATTATTGATTGACCTTCCTCCTAAAAACCCTGATTGTTTCTCACTAATTATAGTAGAAATAGCCTACCCTTTTTCAGCCGCGATAGCCCCAGGATTTTTTTTTATATAATCAATAAATAATATTTTTATAATCAAAGTGTAGGCCTTAGATTGTCTAAGACTATTTTGTGTTTACCAGCTTTTGGAATCAATGTAATCAAACCTTGCTTCATACTTTCAGTTTCAACCAACTCCTTATTTTAGGGCACAGAATAATAGATTTCTCAGATCTCCCCCAGAAAATTTAAACAAATGATTAGTGAGCCCATCTGTCCCTGGGGATTTGTTTAAAGGCATCGTCTCAACAACTGAATCCAATTCTGCAATTTGAAGAACCGAATCACATTGTAAACTCGTACTCGATCGGCCCAAAGTCCGGCATCCGATCAGCGAGGAAGGTCTTTACGTGTTACTGTCTTTTCTCGAGGCAAAGTATTTTTAATTAAATGCAAAAAAATTTCATATGTATTTTCTCGTTGTTTCATCTGACTGTTGACTATTGAATGACTAACGAATGTTTGACGATTCCTTTTAAAGGAGCTGTATGTAAGATTGTTGCCAAAACTGGTACTGCAATCACTTTCAAATTACTGTATAGAGCGGTGTATATACAGCTCTGCGCAAACCGATCGGCGGCTGACTTGAAGCAGTGCATGCCGGTTAGAAATTTTGTCGGACTTGATGCAGCGCCGACGCCACGTGACTGTGACGTGTGCCATCAAAGTACCGCGAGAGCGATTCGAGAGTAGCCGGAGAACTCAGCCAGCGCAGCTTCTCAAGAGCGGCTGCTCGAGGGCTGATGACAACACAGCTGTTCCACGATTGGCCAGATCCATTGCATGACAACGATCACGTGTGTTTCGTGTTTATTCGAAAACCTTTAGTTCCTCTAAAGCTCTCAAATCAGTTTATTATAACAGTGAACACTCTTTTCATGTCGTTGTCATGTTATATTGTGTCATGTTTATCAAATTGAAACTGCTTAAAAAACGTAGACTCCACTTCATTGATAGTAGCTTATGTTGAACTTTATTCTTGTTCAAACAGATGCTGGATGAAGCAGTAGCCTACATAAAGTATTGAATGAAAATGTCTCTGAAACATCTGTGCATTATTTGGCAAATATTGCATTTATTTTACTGCAGCTGTGGTAAAGTATGCAAACACCACGTGAGCGGTCACCACGGGAACCAGAAAGTGTCCGACTTCACGTCTCCGTTTGCAGCTCCTCCCCGCTTGCACGCGGCTACGCTCGCCGATCGGTTGCAAGCGTGGTAGTCACTGAAGCACCACGGACATTTTTTTCGGGATCTTCGGAGGACTGAGGAGATTGTATTTACTTTATTTTAACAAGCCTCTTGTCATACTGCAATCAATTTTCAAAAAAGTGTGCAGAATGCACTCTCCCGACGAGAGTGAGGGCGGAGCGTTGACTTCGCGGCTTTACTTCCTGCTCACGACTGCGCAGGTCTGGTCCCGAGATCGCTACTGCGCAGACTCAAGTTCCAATATGTCAGCGCCATATCGGGACACTGGCGGCTTCAGTTCTCATCAATGGAAGAGAGCGAAGGGGCGTCGTCCATCTTTTTTTACATTCTATGATCGGTTGCATCCAGCCGCAGCCGATGTCGAACACGTGCGGTCCGCTTTGCTCTGATGTCATGCTGACGTATGTCAAAAAACTCTCGCGACTGCAAGGCGCACGTGTCGGATTCTGCAGTCGCGCGCAGTTGCTCTCCACCGACTGCGCTGATCAAAAGGTGTGTTCGACATCGGCTGCGGCTGGATGCACCCGATCGGCGAGAGTAGCCGCGTGCAGGCGGGGAGGAGCTGCAAACGGAGACGTGAAGTCGGACACTTTCTGGTTCCCGTAGTGACCGCTCACGTGGTGTTTGCATACTTTACCACAGCTGAAGTGAAATAAATGCAATATTTGCCAAATAATACACAGATGTTTCAGAGACATTTTCATTCAATACTTTATGTAGCCTACTGCTTCACACAGCGTCTGTTTGAACAAGAATAAATTTCAACATAAGCTACTATCAATGAAGTGGAGTCTACGTTTTTTAATCAGTTTTAATTTGATAAACATGACACAATATAACATTGCAACTACATGACAAGAGTGTTTACTGTTATAAAAAACTGATTTGTGCGCTTGAGAGGAACTAAAGGTGTTTGAATAAACACGCAACACGTGATCGTTGTCATGCAATGGATCTGGCCAATCGTGGAACAGCTGTGTCGTCATCAGAGCTCCTGCAGCCGCTCTTGAGAAGCTGCGCTGGCTGAGTTCTCCGGCTACTCTCGAATCGCTCTCGCGGTACTTTGATGGCATACGTCACAGTCACGTGGCGTCGGCGCTGGATCAAGTCGGACAAAATTTCTAACCGGCATGCACTGCTTTAAGTCAGCCGCCGATCGGTCTGCGCAGAGCTGCATGAAGTCGAACAAGCCTAATATGTACTGCTTCATAAAGCGTCTGTTTGAACAAGAATAAAGTTCAACATAAGCTACTATCAATGAAGTGGAGTCTACGTTTTTTAATCAGTTTTAATTTGATAAACATGACACAATATAACATAGGATATATTACTTACTGACGACACAGCTTAATGTTCATTGGTTTAAACAACCGTGATGTATTGTTCTCTTTTAAAATGTTTGATTTTAAAACTCTGATATCATGTTATGTGTGAATATTTTCAAACTATCTGACAGTGCGATGGGTTATGCAATGTAATTTTTATTTAAAAAAATAAATATCAAACACATATGTCTGTATTAAAGAAAAAAAGATTGGTAAACATGTAGTATTTGGAATGGAATTAAATAAGTAGGCTGTTTGGGTGTCTTTCATTAGCCTATATTTATTTTCATATATAAGCAACAGAACTTAAATTCCATCTAGTTTATTAGCAACACTGTGCACGAGCGTGAATCCCGTGAATCCCGCGATATCCATCTTTGATCTCGCAGGTGTCAGATCCACGGCGAGAAGAGAGAACTGTCCGGCTTGCCTGCGCTTTTTTCACTCCTCCTCTCACTGCAGCCGCCTACTCTCGCATACATTTCAGGCGAGGCGAGGCGCATCTCAAACAAGCCTATTAGCAACACTGTGCACGAGCGTGAATCCCGCGATATCCATCTTTGATCTCACAGGTGTCAGATCCACTACGAGAAGAGAGAACTGTCCGGCTTGCCTGCGCTTTTTTTACTTCTCCTCTCACTGCAGCCGCCTACTCTCGACTACATTTCACAGTCCCTCCAGGATTTCACGATTTTTTTTGTGTGATTTTTGCGATCAAAATGACTGATTTTGTGGTGGTAATTTCCAGAAATTTGTGAAAAAATTTGCGATTTTTATATTTTATAATTAGGACATCACATTTACCATAAAAGTATTATGTCAGATGCACAATAGTCATACATGACACAAATCACAAACAAAATGCATAAAGCTTGTTTATTTTGGTCTAATCAAATTCTCAATCAAATTAACTTTTAAAACAACCTATGGGCCCAACCAGGAACATCCAAGAAATGATTTAAATAATCAAGTAAACACTCAGTAATGAAATAAGAACAAAGGAACAAATAACAAAAAGAAACAAAACAGGACAAATAAATACAAGGATACAGTTACAAACAGAGGATAATTTACGTTTTTTTTTTAATTGTGCTGTAGCTATTGTTGTTGCTTGATTAACATTAACAACACTGACAACGGCAGGTAAATTAGGTTACTGTCACTTTAAGACCTACTACAGTAATGACAAACGTCCCAATCAGTTATTACTTATAGTTTTACGTAAATACTCGCCAAGATTAATATTTTGAAGTAATTGTTGCTATGTGTATTTGTTCAAGCGCTATAAAGAGAATTTACGCTGACAGGCGGTGACACGCAGTCAGTCACACACACACACACTCACGCACACACACCAGTAGCGTAGCCAGGAATCACAATGTGGGTGGGCCCAGAGAAAATCAGGTGGGCACAGTCTAAAATGCATCTGTTATCAAAATAGGCCAACACAACTACACCTGCTTGAATACACCACAGTTTAATCAGAGCACAAGCATACCATCATAAGCAGTGTTAAGAAAGAACATAACGATAAGAACAGCATCTCCACTGCGCGCGGCCAGGCCACACCACACACACACGCGCATCTGACAGATGCAAAACAACACCATCGTCAAATCAGCAGGACAGTAGTGGACGGTGTGTAAAAACAATGCTTGGTCATAGTCTGGTTCAGCGGCCACATAAACCACGTTATATCAACATTGACTAGGCAACTACATAGTAAACGTAGATTGGCTTACTTTTGATGACTAGCTTATAACAGGAGACGACGTGGCTGGGGGTCGCACACAGTTTTAAATTCGAACACATTATTTTCTATAAGTGTACACACACCGGCGGCATCTGTCCGCTGCGCCCAGCAACGGCTCAGGACCTTGTTCAAAATCCTGCCGCGTCACAGAGCGCTATTTACATAGTTTTATATTAAATTTACATTTATTTGTCTCAAATCGTAGTTAATGTATACTGACTTCACCATGGGCTTCAATATACGTTTAGTTTTATATTCATTTACAGAAATCAGCTGCTTGAATGAAAATTGCTGACATTATCGGATTTTCAGGTGAGAGTTGTCCTAGAACCTCTGCATTATTTTCCTCCTGCGGCGGCCGTGGTCTTTTTGACACGAACTTTAGTGTTGCTCTGTTTCATTTTAGTTTAACATAACGCAGGCCCGGCGCCACGAGGGGGCAAAAGGGGGCATTGCCCCCTCAGATCTGATTTGTGCCCCCTCAGTTTCATTTTTGTATTCATGGTTACAAATGAAATGTTTAACTTTTTGAGCGGTACAGTCCCATATATGGGATTTTTTATTTCTGTGCCCCTGAGAGTACGGTCCCACATGTGGGATTTAGAGTGTTCAGTGACGACATAACTGCCAGATTCAAACTGTGCGTTCGCGCGTTGGTTGGCACTGAGCCAGAGTCGGACGCGCTCAGCGCTGTCACAACTATGCAGTGTTTTCAACCTCACAATGTTTATTTTAGGTTTCAGACATTTAAATACACATTAAGCACTAGTAAAACAATACATTTGGAGTTTGTAAAATACACACTGATGTCTGTGGAAGCAGCAATAACAATCTATTCAAATATAATTTGCCGACGTGTGTTATTCATATCAGACAAACACAGTGGAAGTAACTATAAAGTAGTTTACTCTATTCTTCTATTCCACTTTCTTGCATGTATTTCGGGAGAAATTGATGACTCACAGCCAGGATTCTCTGAACTGCGGCGCAAAGAAACAGCCATCTCACGTTATAGATCAAGATCAAGATTATTTATAAAGGTTTTTAAATGACCAGACACACTCACAAACACATTTTTGAGAATCGGAATATCAGATAGTTGATGACATGGTAAGCAAGTTTGTGAATATTTTGAATAAAAAAGGGAAAAGGAAATAAAAGCGATACATCCGCGGTGTGTCACGTGACAAATATGACGCGTTGCCATGGAAACATTAAGGGGGAACGTTCTAAATTCTAAAATAACAGTCGCCTTGAAAAAACTCACTATGGGGAGTCAGTTAGAATATTAAAATTAAGCGTGAAAGGGTTAATATATGCATAATAAATGACACTGGCTTATCTTTTTTTACTAAGCAAGTTATCAGTGTGTATTGTTCATTGATGGTATAAAGTTAAGCCCCCTTAACAATTTCACATGCCCCCTCAGTCATTTCATTCTGCAGCCGGGCCTGACATAACGTTACTTAGCTAAACTTCAGTGTCCCTCTGTGAAATGTGCTCGTCGTTGTGAAGGGGGGGGGGGGGGGGGGTGGGCTGTTCGTAATCTGACTGCGAAATGCGCTACGCGGGCATTTTGTCTGCACTGTGACAACCAAACAAGAATCAAGAAACATTAAGATTTATTTTTATAGGTCAAAATTGTGATAATCGCAACATAATTTCCTAGGCTACCTTGTGAGGCCACTGACTAGATGGGCCTGACTGTCAGGTGGGTGGGCCCAGGCCCATCCAGGCCCACCCGTAGCTACGCGAGTGACACACACACACACACACACACGCACGCACACACACACTGCAGTCAGGCAGTCACTCGGTCAACACAAAACAATTTACCCCCACTCTCGTGCATGCTCTCGTGCAATATATCAGGATATTGCTTAGCCCGCTCCTTGGCGCTTATGTGAGAGGGCAGGTGAGACTAATTTTCTTTCGCCATGTTTCTGACAGACCGCTCACAGACATCACGCGTGCGCAACATCTGTATCCACGTAAAATGCATTGAAACTTTAATTAAACTAGAGATATTTCAATTGGGTGATTATAATTTAATGTTTTGTGCGGTATTTTTCATTTTTGTGATTATTTTGCGGTTAAATTAGGAATTATGCAGGATCGCAAAAAAATGCGACAATTTGTTGATTTTGCGTTGTATTCAGCGATCGCGGAATCGCGAAAAACTGGAGGGACTGATTTCAGGCGAGGCAAGGCGCATTCTCAAACAAGCCTAATTTATTATGTCAGGTAAATGTGTCATGCCAATTTCATAATCAGTTCAAGGATAATCAATACAATCACATCGAATGCTCTAGAATAAAGAGAAAAGATGCAAACCTAACATTAAAATACATGATGCTAAGAGTTTTGGTCACTCTTACCCCTGGTTTCACAGACAGGGCTTAAGACTAGTCCTAGACTAAAATGTAAGTCTGAGCTGTTTCCACTGAAATAAACTTGCACTGACTGATCTTAAAAATATATCAGTGCCTTTTTAGTTTTAAGATGCACATCGGTAATGTTTTTTTTCTAAGCATGTTTATAAAAATTACTTAAATGTCCTAATTGATCTATGGTCTAATCCTGGCTTAGTCTAAGCCCTGTCTGTGAAACCGGGCCATAGTGTACAAAAGGCTAAGCTTTAATCACGCTGGTGCCCTCTGCTGGACATTTAATTTGTTGCACTTTAGGATGTAGGGTACTGGTAAAGTGGGACACTTGCTGATAATTTACCTTCTGCATAATGTTTTATTATGATCCAAATGTCTTAGCCCCTCATATGATACTATTCTAAATAGCTTAAGAGCTCCACTCTACAGAATAAAAAAGAAAGAAACATTAAACACAGGATTGATGACTCTTCCTCAAACACATGGACTCCAAACCACATTTTTTCCAGGCGCTACTGTCAAACTGGGACACCTTTATTGGCAAACTTGGACACTTTAAACACATTAAATTGCTATTCAAATGTAGGCCCAATAAATTAAATACACCATAACAATATAAACAACAACAACAAAAATAATAAAAATATTTTTTTAAGGAGGGGTGCAGGTACAGCAGATTCTTTCCACCCCTCCTTCCCTCCCTCCCTCCCTCCCTCCCTCCCTCGCCTGTCCACAATATTTTGTATTGGGTTTAGTTTATTTCATATAAAATTTAAAAAATAGAAATCTTCATAAACATTTCTTCTTATAGGCTAATTTTAAGTTTCTTTTCTTTTTGTTGAATTTTTTTTTGCAAATATTGCAAATGTTCCAGCCATCCAAGCTTGTATCCTCCATCTTTCTTTCTTTTTTTTTTTTGGAAATGCCATTGTTTTTTAAAATCAGTTTACAATCTTTGTTGAAATATCTAGCTAGCTAACTATGAAGGGCATACAAAAAGGGAACTAAATTCCATTCATTAGAATGACTTAAATGGCTGTCCCAGTTTGAAAGTAATGCCCTGTCCCAGTTTAATAATACACTATTGGCAAACTGGGACAGTGTCAAAATCACATAAAAAACTGTAAGCAGCCAAGTCGATTACTTTAAGCAGCTGATGGCTGCTGGAAGGTGCTTGTTAATGGACGCGCTCGCTTGGGTGTTATTCACTGCAATGTCCACACCAAGTTAATATGCTTACATTGTAGATTTATTTTACCGTGACTGGTCCTCATTACTGGTCCTCAAACTAGTAAGCAAGAGTCCAACAAACAGTCAATAAATCCACATTTCTAAGTCCTTCACCAATAAAGATTTCCTCAGCATGGCATACAGTGTAGCATAGCTTAGCGGTCAAAAAACTGTGTGCACCTTCCCTCCAGCAACACATGTCACCTGAAGGAAGGTTCCTATCTATATGCAGCAACCAATTACCCAAAAGAGAGACCCCTACTGGACACACACTTACATAAGGTTTAAATAAAAACAAATGCAGACATCCCAAGTCTCCCGGAAGTTCCGATAGCGGCTCCCTGATGCCCGCAAATCAGTTAAAATCTCCCGGAAGCAAGAGCGCGCAAGCAGCGCGCGCACGGCAGAGAGAGGGAGCGAGAGACCTTGCGTGTGTGCGCTAGTGTGCGTGTGTGCCTCGGGATTTTATCTCTACTCTCGAACCGAATTAATCAGAACCCCACTAAGTTGGAGATTTCTCGAACCGAATTAATCAGAAACACTCCCCCCCCCCGCCCCCCCCCGTTGGGGATTTCTCGAACCGAATTAATCAGAAACACCCCCCCCCCCCCCCCCCCCCCCCCCGTTGGAGATTTCTTGACTCCCGGAAATGACTTTGTGCAGGTTGGGATGTCTGCAAATGGCTCTTACAAAAACAAATAGCCTACAGAATGCTATGTCATTTTACTTTACCATCCTGTAAGGTTGTTGAATATGGTGTGCCACACCCCCGGAAGTGATGTCATAACCACATAATCTATATTTTTTTATCGCATAGGTCTACTTGCTTATGATGAGCTCAGTTTTCATTTTTAGTAATGGAATCATTTACATGTATAAAGTTAGAAATTAAGAAGCCTACTGTCCCACTTTACCCATTGTCCCACTTTGTCAGTATTCACCCTACATATTATTTCTGAATCACCTGACTATCATTCCTGTAATTTCATTGGTTTAGATCGGGAGAACTGAATGTCAATCAAAATGTGTTCATGCCCAGACATGTAACTATGTTGCTAAATCCCGTTGCAGTTTTGTAGTGATCTCCGTGCTGAATCTGGGGTGCGTTTCCCGAAAGCATCGTTAACCAGATATGGTCGCAAGTTCCGTCGTTATCAGCATATTTCAACGAGTCTGTGTTTCCCAAAACCATCATTCCAACGTTCCAGATCTCGACCTGTGGTTAGAAGCAGAGTTTCTAGAATGCATGACATGTGGACTAAATAAATCCTTATCTTGAGCAAAATCAAAGCTGACATTCAGTACAACCTGTGTCTTTTATTTAGAATACATACAAATGTCATTCACGTCTTTGAGTTTTTCAAGAGATTTAAATGACCGTTTTTGAAGAGTGCGCATGTGGGAACGTGCTATAGCCTACTACGTAAGAACGAGCCTATGAACAAATCTGGAAATAAAGCAAAATCCATCCATCTTCTTCCGCTTATCCGGGGCCGGGTCGCGGGGGCAGCAGTCTAAGTAGGGATGCCCAGACTTCCCTCTCCCTAGACACTTCCTCCAGCTCTTCCGGGGGGACACCGAGGCGTTCCCAGGCCAGCTGGGAGACATAGTCCCTCCAGCGTGTCCTAGGTCTTCCCCGGGGTCTCCTCCCGGTGGGACATGCCTGGAACACCTTCCCGGAAAGTTGTCCAGGAGGCATCCGGAAAAGATGCCCGAGCCACCTCAGCTGGCCCCTCTCGATGTGGAGGAGCAGCGGCTCTACTCTGAGCTCCACCCGAGTGACCAAGATTCTCACCCTATCTCTAAAGCCTGGAACACACCAAGCCGACGGTCGGCCGTCGGGCAGTTTCCGTGCGTCGGCCGACTAAAGCCTCTGTTATACTTTCCGCGACCGCGAGGGCGCGAGGGTCCGCGAGAGTCCGTGTGACGTAAAAATCGTCATCAGGGGTGCGCGCGGAGGCTCGTTGCGGACAGGCTCGCCGCGTGCCTCCCATTTTTTGTGACCGCGCGGACAAAAGGGTGCGCGTTCATTAGGAAAGAGATGGAAATAACATGGACGCCGAATTTGAAAAAACGGAAAATGCATGCATGCTAGAAATAAAACCAATGCCTATTTTTCACGCAAGCCTGTTGGAAGCGTTTCCAGGCAAAATAGAATAGGAAAATATGTTTATATGTCATTTTGACACGAATACATATTAATAAATGTCATTTTGATGTTTTAAAGTGTCTAGGTTTTGACATAAATGCAAATATAAACTATAAATATAAAAAATATTATCGATTATACTGTCCAGACCGATCTACTGCGCATGCGTTGAACGCGTTCACCGAGCGATCCTCATCAGAAAGTATAAATACAAGTAGTCCGCGTCCGAACTGTGCGCAGCTGTCGTGTACGCGTCCAAACTGGAGTATAACAGAGGCTTAAATCTTCTCGGTGTGTTCCGCACCGTCGGCTGAAATTGGTCCTCGTCGGCTTTTTAATGGCCGATTCAACATGTTGAATCGGCGTCGGGGCTTGTCAGTCAGTCGGGCCATCTGATCATTCTGATTGGCTGTTCAGCCAGCGAACCAGTGCTCTAGAACAGTCATTCCCAAAGGCGGGGTCCCGACCCACAAGTGGGTCGCGGGAGATTTTGTATGGGTCGCCAAGTCGAGCACTATTTTTCAGTGTGCTCTAAACGCGTTCTCATCCTAGGGCGTCATATACTGACGCTTTTGACATTTCGTCCACATGCAACGCACATGGCACCCTTTAGCGTCAATATGAGACGCACAGGTTATGGGTAGGGTTAGACCGCTAGGAGGCGCCTTCTGGCCCATATCTATCTGCGTCTCATATTGACGCTAAAGGGTGCCATGTGCGTTGCATGTGGACGAAATGTCAAAAGCGTCAGTATATGACGCCTTGGGACTTTGTCTCATTAAGTATAAATTGTGTACACTGTAATGATGAGAATATGAAAACAATGAGATGCCCTGTCAACTCTTCCTTTCTCATTTCACCTCTGCATTTTACTTATTGTCAACAACAGGTAAATAAAAAAAAATTGTGCTTTGTCAAATATCTGTATCTCTTTTAAATAGTTAAGTGGAAGCTTAACTGACCTTAAAAATGGTCATACATATTTTGTTAATGCATAAATTCTCTTCGTGATATATGAACTATGGGCCTAATGTTTATTGGGTCACAAGGATTTATCGACTTTAAAATGTGGGTCCCCAGAAAAAAAGTTTGGGAAACACTGCTCTAGAAGAAAAAAACGGAGGTGACGAAGCAAGTAAGGCTTGTTTGAGATGAGCAAAATCTGCGCAGAATCGATCACCGATGATCAGCGCGAGATGCATGCCGGTTAGAAATGTGTCCGAGTGCGGCCCGCCTTGCTCTGATGTCATGCTGACGTATGTCAAAAATCTCTCGCGAGCGCAAGGCGCACCTGTCGGATTCTGCAGTCGAGCGCAGTTGCTCTCCACCGACTGCGCTGATCAAAAGCATGATGGGAAACGACTTGCTGACGACACAGCTTAATGTTCATTGGTTTAAACAACCGTGATGTATTGTTCTCTTTTAAAATGTTTGATTTTAAAACTCTGATATGTTTTATGTGTATAGCCTACGTTATGTGTGAATATTCCCAAACTATCTAACAGTGCGATCTCTATTATGCAATGTAATTTTTATTAAAAAAAATATAAAAACAAATATGTCTGTAGGCCTATTAGAGAGAAAAAAGATTGATAAACATGTATTTGGAATGGAATTAAATAAGTAGGCTACTTTGGGTGTCTTGTTCATTATATTTATTTTCATATAAAAGCAACAGAACTTAAATTGCATCCAGTTTATTAGCAACACTGTGCATGAGCGTGAATCCCGCGATATCCATCTTTGATCTCACAGGTGTCAGATCCACTACGAGAAGAGAGAACTGTCCGGCTTGCCTGCGCCTTTTTCACTCCTCCTCTCACTGCAGCCGCCTACTCTCGCATACATTTCAGGCGAGGCAAGGCGCATCTCAAACAAGCCTATTGAAGTCAATGTGGGACATACATGCTTTTCTCATTTCTCGTGATTATTTCTCGTGAATATTATTCGTGATTATTTTTAAAAAGATATGGCTGTCTGGAACGAGGCAAGTGAAGACGCATTGATCAGCATGATCCAGGAAAGGCCGGTGTAGCAGTCGATTCTGTTCCCTCCCGGAATTCCTGTTCCCCCTGAACGAGCCGTGTCTGCTGACAGCGCATGCGCCAAAGCCTTAATAAACCTTAATAAATCAAAGCCTTAATAAACATTACATTATAATCTGTAATAACGTTTTAAATTTGAAAAGATATAATCTGGATTGAATTGACAGATGGGGAAAAACTCGCTTCTAATAAAAAAATAATAAAAAAACAATAAAAAACGCTTAAATTTCGGGAAAACATACAATCCTTTTTTAACCTTTTCGCTTCCCGTACATCCATTTGTGCTTCTTGCTCGTATTCAGTTCTGATGGTACGCATGGTAACTCGACAACTATGCATGATTTGTAGTATGATTGCGTAAAGGGAACAGGAATTCCGATAGGGAACAGAATCGACTGCTACACCGGCCTTGTATGACATTACAGAAAAATCTTATGCCAACCGTGTGGTGAAAGCTGAAAAGTGGCGTGAGATCGAAAATAAACTTGTCATATCAGGTAAGATTTCCTTTTTGACAATCGAGGTCTTTAGAAAACTTGTTTGTTATTTTTAAATAGTCCATATTAAAATAATGACGTGTTAAAGGTGTGTGTGTGTGTGTACCAAAAATAATTTGGTTTATGGAAACAGGCATTTAATAATATTATGTGCTAGCATCTAGTATACGTCCAGTAGAGCAAAAAGTAACATTTTGTTACAAATAATCATGAAATTGACAAATAACTAGGCATAATGCTTACAAAATTTGACTTTATCCCTCAGAGAAAGAGCTGCAGTTTCTAGAGCCTCACACAAAAAGGAATGAGAGCACTTCAAATCTAACTATCAGGGTAAATAAACAAATCTATATGGTTTTTTTTCCCAGAATAAAATGAATCATTTTGCTTTTTTAAAGTGGCCACTGATTGTTCAGATGGGTCTATTTACAAGTAATTCAACATAGTAACTCAAGCTGTTAAATTCATTTGTCACATTATCTTCCACAATGTGCATCTAAATAGAGCCATTTCACCAATTTGCAGGGTATTGTTTTAACTTTGCCCTGTTATTGTTATGGGTGATTGGTGAACAGATTGGTGAATCTATGGTATCACATCATTTGCATTTTGATTTTTATCTTTTTATTTTTTTTAAGGAACCTTCGGCTGATAGTGATTCCTGTTCACCCTCAGATGGTACCATCAGTGACACCTGGCCTGGCACCCATGAAGAGCCCAGCTTCATTGAGGTGGAGCTACGGCCCAGTACACCCTTGCCTGAATCCACAGCTGAGTCCACAGCCATGAGAAAGAAACCAAATACTCCAAAGCCTCCGGGGAAGCGCAGGAAGATGCAGGATGAATCCTCCAGTGAGGAGTCCACATACCGTAAAACTTCAAATAATAGCCCGGGCTTCTATTTACCCAAATCGCCGAACTGTACCGGCTTGTATTTGAGACAGGCGTCTATAAGAGACAGGCCTTTAATTTAGTGTTGAGATGTCCAAGCATGACAGTATGAGGTTACCACATTATATTATGTTTTATTTATAATTAATTTGAATGTGTTTAACAAATCATTTAATGGAAGAAATGTCTTTGGCTATTGGCAGCATAAAAAAATACATAAAAAACGAAACGATGTGAGTGTGACAGCAATGGGCAGAACACAAGTTACCGCTAAAATCCATCGAGCATATGAACTTGTTGCCCGAAACACATCAACAAGAAAGAATGAAGGCTACCCTGTAAACAACTGCAATCATGTGATAGAAAATTACTCTATTCATCACTATCATCATCCCCGCGATCCTCAATTACAAGTTCATTGGCGAATTCCTCCTCCACGTCGCTCTCCTCCACTTTTCCCTCTCCAACCTCCGCTAACTCTGCCTGCCTTGCTTGCACTAACAGCTCCCGCCCCGATGCACACGGCTCTCCCTCTTTGAAACAATGGATAAGGTGATCCTCGCTTCCATCAGAAGCTACTGTCAGGCCACATACCTAAGGATAACATCCCGAAGTTAATGAAATATACTATCTCCTCTTTCTCCCTTTGAGTCCCTCACACACACACACGCGCGCGCGCGAATAGTGATGAGTCGTTCATGAACGGTTGCGTCTGTCACGTGAAATCTAATCAAAACATAGACCAGACGATCTGACGGGTATTAGAAGATCAAATACAACCCGATACTAAAAAACAGACCAGGCCTCTATTTGAGACCAGCCTTTATTTACCCAAACCTGTCGTCAGACCAGGCGTTTAAAAGAGACAGGCGTCTATTTGGGACTCGGCTATTATTTGAAGTTTTACGGTACTTGATGCGCACCATCGGCAAAACTCTGGAAAAGTTGGCATCACAGGAAAACACCAATGATGCCATCTCAGCTTTCTGCAAAAATCTAGAACACAGAATGCGGAATTTGCCACCACATGTACTGCCACATTTCCAGCACGAGGTTGATGATTGTATTTTCAAATATTCAGTGGGCCACAACCATTCACTGGATGCATCTGTCAATCAGTATACACACCTGTAATGTATTATGTTGCAAAAGTGTAAACATGTTTGTAGTATATTGTAAGTTGTACAAGTACATGCACAGTTGTAAATTATATTATAGTTATATTATAGTGCTTACACAATTCTATTTAGAATTTAAAGTCTCTCCTATTTTTGGTAATTTTATATCATTTACCTTCTAGCTAATTTTTTGGCCATTTTTCTGAACATTGGAAATAAAACACTTTGACTTTGGGTAAAAAAGTATTTGCATTCACAATTCTTTAGGCAAAAAGAGATCACAAAACACATAATGATGTAAAATCCTGACTTTTATTTAGCAAATTCATACCATCGTCATAAAACCATTTTTTTTGTTTAAAACAAAACAAAAAATTTCAGCGCCAAGCATATTACTGCATATGATAAAATATGATATCAAATATCAGCTACAAAAAATACAAAGAACTTTGCAAACACATAGAGAATTGTTAGAAGTGTGTGTGTGTGGAGGCTCTTCTGTGCTCAAATCATGACTAAGCAACTGAAGTTTATAAAAAGAGAAAGTTGAGAATCTTACAACACAAACAACATGCATTTTAATCCAAGTAAAAATATTACAAAATACAAAATTATATTTTGAATTAGAAAAGCTGCGCCTCCATGAGCAAACACAGCGTCACGTGACCCGCGTGTGACGTGATCTCTCAATGCGACTCAACACACGCGATCATGAACACACCACATTAACATGTTAGTGTTGTGAGTGTGTGTGTTCTGCTGTGAGTGTGTGTGTGTGTTCTGCTGTCAGTGTTCTGCTGTCAGTGTGTGTGTTCTGCTGTGAGTGTTCTGCTGTGAGTGTGTGTGTTCTGCTGTCAGTGTTCTGCTGTGAGTGTGTGTGTGTTCTGCTGTGAGTGTTCTGCTGTGAGTGTGTGTGTTCTGCTGTCAGCGTGTGTGTGTTCTGCTGTGAGTGTTCTGCTGTCAGTGTGTGTGTGTGTGTGTGTGTGTGTGTGTTCTGCTATCAGTGTGTGTGTGTGTGTTCTGCTGTGAGTGTTCTGCTGTCAGTGTGTGTGTGTGTGTTCTGCTGTGAGTGTTCTGCTGTCAGTGTGTGTGTGTTCTGCTGTGAGTGTGTGTGTGTGTGTGTGTGTGTTCTGCTGTGAGTGTGTGTGCGTGTGTTCTGCTGTCAGAGTGTGTGTGTGTGTGTGTGTGTGTGTGTTCTGCTGTGACTTATATTTTGTCCCATTGAAAGGGGACTGCACCAATGTCTGAATTAAAGTACTGGCACAGTTTATCCCTGAGCTGTTTGGCGTGTGTTGTACTGTTGGTTGAGTGTGTGGCAGAGAGGCCTGCTGTAGGCCGGGGTCTTGATCTAGTCCTTCCTGGGGTGCTTTTACCGAAAGCATCGTTGGCCAACTATGGTCGCAAGTTCATCGCAATGTCCACTGAACTCTATTGGTAACGACGGAACTTGCGACCATAGTTGGCCAACGATGCTTTCGGGAAACGCACCCCTGGTCGATTCCAGCCATGTATACTTCACAGCACTCTGTACGCAGAAAGTTGTGCAGTGCACAGCAAGCCAACACAATGTCCTCCACTTTGGCAGTGTTTTGAATATTAATGGTAGTTAGAAAAACTCGAAAGCGATTTGCCAGGATGCCAAATGCATTTTCAACCACCCTCCGAGCTCGCAAAAGCCTGTAGTTGAATATGCGTTGCTCAACAGATAGCCTGCGGTTCGGATATGGCTTCATGAGGTATTCCTTCAAGGGAAATGCCTCATCTGCCACAATGCAGTAAGGGGCCAGCTGGTCAGATTCAGGAAGTGGTGCAGGTACAGGTATGTTCGATGTTCTTTTCTCCAAAGCATCCTGTAATGAGCATCCACCAAACACTCCACCATCTGAAACGCGCCCATTGCAGCCCACATCAACATAAAGGAATCTGTAATTGCTGTCAACCAGTGCCATTAGAACAATGGAAAATGTACGCTTGTAGTTGTAAAATGTCGATCCAGTTCCTGGTGGGGGACGAATGTTGATGTGCTTCCCATCCAGAGCACCCAGGCAGTTTGGGAAGTTCCACTGAGCCTGGAATCCAATGGCAACTCACTGCCACTCTTCCACTGTGTCTGGGCACTGAAAAACAGTAAAATGTAAAAAAAAAATTAAAAAAAGGTTTATTTGTCAGACCCTTTATAACTCGTAGTCATTTTGGGATGTTTCATTGTCCGAATGTGTACAAACCTTCAGGTATTTCTCTTTTAAGACCTGGTAGATTGCTGCACAGGTTTCAGGAACGAATTGCTGAATTGTTGACATTCCCACTCGGAACTGGTAAGAAAGGCTCTTGAAGCTTTCTCCTGCAAAGATTACAATCACATAACTCCATTATCAATTTTCCACACCTTTTCCAGAATCAATCATCAGAACAAAACAGTTTCTTTTCAGTTTATAAAGCTTAATAATACACCAAAATGTACACAACTGAAAAGGTGTTGTATTGCAATGTTAAAACAAAGAATAACCTTTATCTTGCTTACCTGTTGCCAGGAACCGTAGTGTAATCATCAGACGTTCCCCTACGGAGATACAATCCCGGTAGTTTGTGTTTCTCCTCTGTATAATTGGACTGATAAGTTCCTTTAACGTGTTAAACTGAGTAGGAAAAAGCCGTGCGAAATTTTTTAAATCGGAGGTTTCATCTAGTTCCAGCTCTCTACACAGGTTCGGGAAAGCCCCATGAGCCTGTTTCTGGAGAATCCATGCTTTCACCCATTTAGTGCGCTTTCTGCGTATTTTTCGCGCCCGATTCTTCCTTTGCTCTTCCACAAGCAAAATACCAAGGGCTGACAACGGCAGTGCCATTTGCAACGTGTCAGACATTTCCGAAATATCACAAATCCGTCTGTGGATAGCGAGATTCTGATATGCCTTTTCTTTGTATATGTTTTGTATCCCTGTAGCTCTTCCGGTTTTTCCGCTTTGAGTAACTAAACAGACTACTGCCACCTGCTGGTACGGAAAGGTATTTCATCTTACGCAGGCGCAGAACGGACCTGCTAGTTGGCCGTCGGGTGTTGAGAATCGGCTTGGTGTGTCAGGCCAAATTTGGACCCAGACGCTGCCGACGTGAGCCGACGTTGCAGTCTGCTTTCGTCGCCACTAGTTCGTCGGCGTCGGCTTGGTGTGTTCCAGGCTTAAGGGATCGCCCAGCCACCCTGCGGAGAAAGCTCATTTCGGCCGCTTGTATCCGGGATCTTGTCCTTTCGGTCATGACCCACAGCTCATGACCATAGGTGAGAGTAGGAACGTAGATTGACTGGTAAATCGAGAGCTTCGCCTTGCGACTCAGCTCCTTCTTCACCACGACAGACCGGTACATCGACCGCATTACTGCAGAAGCTGCACCGATCCGTCTGTCAATCTCCCGTTACATCCTTCCCTCACTCGTGAACAAGACCCCAAGATACTTGAACTCCTCCACTTGAGGCAGGAACTCTCCACCAACCTAAAGGGCACAAACCACCCTTTTCCGATTGAGAACCATGGCCTCGGATTTGGAAGTGCTGATTCTCATCCCAGCCGCTTCACACTTGGCTGCAAACCGTCCCAGTACATGCTGAAGGTCCTGGTCTGATGGGGCCAGCACGACAACATCATCCGCAAAGAGCAGAGAGAAATTATGAACAGAACCGGCGACAAAGGGCAGCCCTGCCGGAGTCCAACATGCACCGGGAAAAAGTCTGACTTACTGCCGGTGATGCGAACCAAGCTCCTGCTCTGGTCGTACAGGGACCGGACAGCCCTTAGCAAAGGGCCCCGAACCCCATACTCCCAAAGCACCCTCCACAAGATGCCGCGAGGGACAGAATCGAATGCCTTCTCCAAATCCACAAAGCACATGTGGATTGGTTGGGCAAACTCCCACGAACCCTCCAGCACCCTGGAGAGGGTGTAGAGCTGGTCCAGTGTTCCACGACCAGGACGAAAACCACACTGTTCCTCCTGAATCCGAGGTTCTACAATCGGCCGTGTCACAGGGTAAGCCTGTGACTATGCACGGACTGAACACGCACACACACACGCACATTTCATACATACATCGGCGTCATGTTATCACGGTCTGTTTGCCGGCACTGACAATCATGTATACACGGACTTGTGTAAAATTTGATGTTATTGTATGTTTAAAGGTGTGTTGTGGCGTATTATGTCCTGTATGTTAGTATTACTTGGTTTACGTGAGTTATATGGGGAATCAGTGGCTGTAACATCAGTGTATATAACATGATAGGATTGTTGTCTTATGTCCCGAAATAAATCACCTCACCATTATTATTTGGTTTATATGATTTATTAAGTACAGTGTTAAGAGTCATACAAATATACTTACCACGTTTGACGAGTCATTTGCCAAACCTGTTCAGTTAAAAATCCGGTTTATTTATACTTGGTGTTCGCGCCATCTTGGTAGCACGTCCGTGTGTGTGACGTCACCGGGGGTTCCATCCGTCATAGCTGTACAAAAGAAATGTTTTATGAGTTATTTGTTTTATTATTTGTGTGTACATAATGTGTGTGTTATGAGTGTATCTGCAGATATGAGTTGTTGTATGTATTATTGTTATTATTATATGTATAGGTGATTTATGTGAAACATAATTACCTTTTCAAATGGTATGTCCCGGACCATGGGAGGAGTTAGGCCTATAAAAAGGCTCCAGAAAATTAGTATGGGGTGGGAAGTGCTGTTTGTGTCGTGCGGCTGCACGTACAGGTCAGAGTTTGTCTTGTTAATATAATTTATTTTGATTATGTGTCTGGTGCAGTTTGTATTTAAGTTTTTTTGTTTTTGTGTTTTGTTTCCCAATTATTGAGTGACTCATCGTGTGGCAAATAAAATGTATCCTTGAACCTGACCAACGGCTTCCTCTGTCACTTTGGGCCTCCATCCGCTACTGCTATCTTAACAGGCCGTATTCTCCGCTCCAGTACCCTGGCATAGACTTTCCTGGGGAGGCTGAGAAGTGGGATCCCCCTATAGTTGGAGCACACCCTCCGGTCCCCCTTCTTAAAAAGAGGGACCACCATCCCGGTCTGCCAGTCCAAAGGCACTGTCCCCGACCGCCACGCGATGCTGCAGAGGCGTGTCAGTCAAGACAGCCCCACAACATCCAGAGACTTGATGTCTCAACTTCAAGTCTCTGGATGTTGAAATAAAGCAAAATAACTGCGAAAATTTAGAAATAGTCCTCAGGTGCCATGTCTGTAATTTATAGCAAAACATCTAGCATTAATTCGATCTCAAATAGTTACATTAAAATAAGTTATTACTCCACCACGTGCGTGATGTCATAAACCAATGTGGTTGAACGACCACTTTGCGACGATATGGTTTTGGGAAACAGTCGTGACTAGCTAGTTGATTTCTTCAACGATGCATGGTACTATGGTAGTGAAGCATCGATTTACGTCGTTGTACGGGAAACGCACCCTGGTCCAATTTCTAGCGGATTTTTGTTTATACTGTGTGTTAGGGTGACCAGAAGTCCCGAAAAATTCTGGACAGTCCCAAAATATAAGCTGTTGTCCTGAATCCCGAATCCGCCCCTAATTGTCCCCGAAATTATACTAAAGGAAAATCTTGAGTAGTGAAGGATCCAAATTTAAGAATATGTTTAAGATCTGCTGATCTTACTTCCTTACATAACATCACATGAAAAACTAAGGTGAATTACACTGTATTGGGCATTTAAGGTGAACATGATGGCATCAATTTACTGATCAGAAGTCAGCTTTAAGTCAGCTGTCTAAACATTGTAATAGTCAGGGGTTTTGTAAGTCTTTGATCTTCCAACTAAGAGTGGACTGTGTGTGAATGTTACCTAGTCTAAGGTCTCGTGACCATTTGTTGTGTATACCATTTGGGGGGGTTACCATTATCTCAGTTGGGGGCAATTGCCTCTTGTCTTTAGATGATTAGATTTAGTGGTTACCTCTAAAGCTGTGTGTATGTTTAGCACCTTTAAGGACAGCCCACTGAAATGCCTATAAAGAAACCATTTAAAGTATGTTAGCCAGAATGATCATGTTAGAAGTTTCTACAGCCGCGTACAGTGGAGTTCTCAATAAAGAATAACTTCTGTTGAACTTGATCCCAACTGTCTCCTGGTCTCTTGCTTCGACGAAGAAAAAGTTTTCAACAGTAGCCTAGTTATTGTCTGATAAAACATTAAAAACAGTCCGTGGAGGTTCAGTCGTCTTTTTTTTTTATCTACAAAGATACCGTAGGCGCTGTTGGATTACATATTTTATTAAATGTTTAATTTAGTTTGCAACAGTAAAAGTTGAGTATATTGAAGTTAGCATTTTAAGGTTAGGTTAGGATAATGGCAGGGCCGGCCCTGACCAATTTGCTGCCCTAGGCAAGATTTTACCTGGCGCCCCATGCATCACAACCCATTTCACCCTGTCATTGTGTTCATGATTTAGCATATATATATATATATATATATATATATATATATATATATATATATATATATATACACACACACACACACACACACACACACACACACACACACACACACACACACACATTACAGCAGAACTGTTTCCAACACTCATAATAAATAATCATATTAGAATGATTTCTAAAGGATCATGTGATAGACCGGATGTCACTTGTGACACTCAAGAATGGAGTAATGATGCTGAAAATTCAGCTTTGCATCACAGAAATAAATGATAATTTAAAGTATAATAAATTGAAAACAAATTATTTTAAATGGTAATAATATATCACAAGATTACATTTTTTTCTGTATTTTTGATCAAATAAATGCAGGCTTGATGAGCAGAAGAAACGTCTTTCAAAAACATTAAAAATAGTAATGTTTCCAAACTTTTGGCCTGTATTGTAGGCTATCCCCCCAAAACTGCACAACTGTAGAGTAAAACATTAATAAAAAAGTGATAATAAAAAATGCGTCTTAAAACTGACATGATTGTTACAAAATCACAGTCTGGGGACTCAGAACTCAGAACAACTGCTAACATTAAGTTTAAGGTAAAAATAACTGCCATGAAATTATAGTATCTTACTCCTATGCAATAAATTGTTCATTCACTACATGACTTTACCTCTGTCTTTATCCTCTTCTCTTCTTTTTGGCACTGTATCTATCGCAGACTATGCTCATTTATAATGTGTCATGTAAATTCGGCCATCCGTCACAATCAGGAAACTTTCACCGTGTCTAGAACTGGCGCGAGCAGCCAGGCCCGTTTCTACGAGCTGTGTGTTAACAAAAGTAGTGCTGTCTAAATTGGATGCGGCGTCGGGCACGCTACACAACAACAACAGATCGCGCGCGCGCTCTGTTTCTGACGCACTTCAAGCACTCGATGGGCGGGGGAAGATTGAAGACTTTTTTTTTTTTTTTTTTTTTTTTTGCTTTATTTGGTAGTATTTCGAATTAATGGTTTTAAAATAGTAGCCTATTATATAAAAAAAAAAGATGTACAAATAAATAAATAAATAAATAAATAATAATATTCACTCGTTCACTCATTCTGGCGCCCCTATGGATGAGTGGCGCCCTTAGCATTTGCCCATAACACCTATGCCACGGGCCGGCCCTGGATAATGGTATCAAGAGTCTCCTTTCCTGCCAGACCTGTTTTCTCTATTGTGTCAGACCTGTTTTCTCTATTGTGTTTTAAATTAATCAGATAACTGAGATTCTCACCTTTCGGAGCCCAGACGTTGAATAGTTAGGTTGATTGACTTTCTCCTTATTGTCTTTAATGGCTTTTTGAGTCCCAGTATCACTCAGACTGATGGGATTAGCACACGAATGATTCGTCTATGCAATTTGCAATGCAATAGACTGTAATGCTGATTGAATTAGGATGGGTAACACGCTGGGGTCTGGGGCAGGTTCCTTAACCTGTATACCTAATTTGCATGCTTTTTTCAACCTCAATGTAAATCCCTCCCCCTAAATGTCTATAAATTTGCCAGGCAACTGTTTTGAGTTAGTCTTGATGATGATGATGAACTACAGACTACTTGGAAGAATAAATCTCTTCTGCTTATAAGATCCATCTCAAGTCTCCTGGTCTCTGCTTTGAAGAAAGAAAAACTTTACAACAGCGCGAATATGCATTGATAAGCGAGCGCAAGTTGCAGCAGCCGCGAGGACAGCGAAGGTGCAGGCAGCCAGTCGTAGAGTGATAGATTGGTCACGGCACTGTGTGCAAAAAAATACTTCGGCCTAATGTCTGATGTCCGGTTACACAAAGCAAATCATCTACACAATTATTTAGTTTTCTTATTTAATGACCGGCAATTTATTTGTAATAATAATTTTGGCATAAGGCTTATTAGTGTTAGGATTCTTAAAAGTCTGATTTACGCACTGTTACAACAGTAGCCTTTTTTTTTTTTCGCATTGACATTTGAGTTCATGATTTTTATGTGTTTTTTTTTTGTGGCAGACTAAAGACTAATGACAGACTGTTGATCTTTGAATAAAAAAACACTCACCTAAAGGATTATTAGGAACACCATACTAATACTGTGTTTGACCCCCTTTCGCCTTCAGAACTGCCTTAATTCTACGTGGCATTGATTCAACAAGGTGCTGAAAGCATTCTTTAGAAATGTTGGCCCATATTGATAGGATAGCATCTTGCAGTTGATGGAGATTTGTGGGATGCACATTCAGGGCACGAAGCTCCCGTTCCACCACATCCCAAAGATGTTCTATTGGGTTGAGATCTGGTGATTGTGGGGGCTATTTTAGTACAGTGAACTCATTGTCATGTTCAAGAAATTAATTTGAAATGATTCGAGCTTTGTGACATGGTGCATTATCCTGCTGGAAGTAGCCATCAGAGGATGGGTGGTGGTCATAAAGGGATGGACATGGTCAGAAACAATGCTCAGGTAGGCCGTGGCATTTAAACAATGCCCAATTGGCACTAAGGGGCCTAAAGTGTGCCAAGAAAACATCCCCCACACCATTACACCACCACCACCAGCCTGCACAGTGGTAACAAGGCATGATGGATCCATGTTCTCATTCTGTTTATGCCAAATTCTGACTCTACCATCTGAATGTCTCAACAGAAATTGAGACTCATCAGACCAGGCAACATTTTCCAGTCTTCAACTGTCTAATTTTAGTGAGCTCGTGCAAATTGTAGCCTCTTTTTCCTATTTGGAGTGGAGATGAGTGGTACCCGGTGGGGTCTTCTGCTGTTGTAGCCCATCCGCCTCAAGGTTGTGCATGTTGTGGCTTCACAAATGCTTTGCTGCATACCTCGGTTGTAACGAGTGGTTATTTCAGTCAAAGTTGCTCTTCTATCAGCTTGAATCAGTCGGCCCATTCTCCTCTGACCTCTAGCATCAACAAGGCATTTTCGCCCACAGGACTGCCGCATACTGGATGTTTTTCCATTTTCACACCATTCTTTGTAAACCCTAGAAATGTTTGTGCGTGAAAATCCCAGTAATTGAGCAGATTGTGAAATACTCAGACCGGCCCATCTGGCACCAACAACCATGCCACGCTCAAAATAGCTTAAATCACCTTTCTTTACCGTTCTGACATTCCGTTTGGAGTTCAGGAGATTGTCTTGACCAGGACCACAACCCTAAATGCATTGAAGCAACTGCCATGTGATTGGTTGATTAGATAATTGCATTAATGAGCAATTGAACAGGTGTTCCTAATAATCCTTTAGGTGAGTGTATGTTTGGTTCAGGTTTGAAATTCATTATCTTTTATTATAGGCTATGTAGTCTATTGGCCTAAATGCTAAGTTTTCGGATAATATAATTTACATATTAAATTATAATTCTATAATTTAATAATAATTTGGCGGGGGTCAAAATTCGGCACAAAACTGGCACACATTGCGATAGCAGGAAATTAAGCCGCTGATAAATTAGTAAAAAAGGCATTAAAGAAAAACTTAGTGGATATAAAAGTACCAGTGGGGAGAAGAGAGGTCAAATCAGTGATTAAAAAGAAACTAGTAAATAAATGACAACAAAGGAAAGGAAAATAGCAGCACAGGGAGATGGTAGCCTATATTGCAAAATTAATAGGACAAGAACAATGAAAGGGAAAGGAAGAAGTAGCCTGATCTCTAGATTAAGATTAGGACACACAGGATTAAATTCAACACTTGCAATAATGGGGAAGCATGAAAATGGTGTGATGAATGTGATGTTTTAGCAGTCGAGCATGTATTTTTTATGTAACAATTACGATCAACGAAGTAGTTTATTTAATATTATAGGCCTAATATAAAGCCAGGATAGAACAACATTTGGAGGATCTGAACATGCAGCTCCAGCAGAAGGTGGGTTAGGCATTACATCCACAAATAGAATAAAAAATTAATAAATAAATAAAAAGAATATAGCCTAGAGATGGATCACCCATGGAGGCTGTACAGTTAGCCTAGGTGGCGGTAATACTCCTAAGGGGTGAGCGGCCGGCCAGTAACAAGAAGAAGAAGAAAAGTGTTAAGAGTCTCCACCATTAGAGTCATCTGCGTTTTTCTACTGTTATTCAGATTTGCAAACTAAAATGTACTTCTTTTGTATCTTATAAATCGTCGTGAAAGTTAGTCAGTCACAGCTTGTAAAAATCACGCTGTTGGCAGTTAGTGTGTAGCCTACTGTAGTGTGTTTTGTTACTGTCATCGCTGTCAGTCGTGTGGGTGTGGTTCAGAAACAACGAACGAGTAATAATAATAACATCAATCGACATCTTATTTTGCTGGAATCTTCAACATTATGAAGAGCACCATCAAATTCTTTCAGATTTGTCTACTACTGTGCGGTAAGTGCACGCCTCATGTTCTTTTTTTTAAACACTTTCGGTTTAACTTTGAAACCGGAAACAGCAGGCTTAATTTACTGATTTTATCCATTCCTGAACTGTATGATTTTATTAACAATGATCATATTAATTTAGATGAATTTGGAAATACCACCACTGTTTTAATTACTTGATTGTCTTCTTATTTTTTTTAAAGATAGGCATAGGCTTAACGTTCACTTTCTTTCTTGCTTACACGAAGCTGCAGGCAAAAATTTGGTGCAAGTTAAGTATAAATTAGACAACAGATATAAACAGTTTATGCATTCTGAATGTGTATTCGTAAGCAAAGCTATTTTAGATATTAGAGATAGCGGACTCCGGTTGCAAATGGTTCCCCCAGACAGGATGGGAAATGAACAGACCAGATAGCACAGGTACATCTGTAAGATGTCTGCTAGGATATCTTAATCTGGAAAGCATCTGCTGTGTAAAAACATCTGATAAACATCTTAGAAAAAGCAGTTACACACATCTAAATCTAAATCTCTTTCACTAGATATCATTGAGTGTCTGTTCCCAGAATTAGGACATACAAAAAACTTCCAAACCCATCTAAGGATAAAAATTTAATTTATGTTCAACAAATAAAAAACAGATATAATACAAATGAGCATATGATAAAGCTTGGGTTGCTGAATATTAGAAACCTTAATTCAAAAGCATTTATTGTTAATGAAATGATTTCAGATAATAAGATGTGCTGCTGTGTTTGACAGAAACCTGGTTAAAACCAAACGATTAGGCCATCCTTAAAAATATTCTTGTTTGCCGTAACCCGACCGACCCTGTCAATTTAGGTCCGACCCAATTAATTATTTTTTTCCCTTTTATTCCGACCGACTTTCCGATTGTAAACTTGCGTTAAGACCGACCGATTATTTTTTTTTACTCTTCAAACAACTAATACAAATGCAATAAAATGATATTAATTATATTTTGAATAAATAGGCCTACATACAAACGTAGGCTACGCTCTTTCTTTTAAATAAAAACCCGTGGCGTCATCTATGATTATAAGGGCTGTGTGGGCTGTGTAGCCTGGGGCACGTTCAAGTTCAAAACGGTGCACAACGTTTTGCCACGGTTTCCGGGTTGAACGTCATGTTTCCTGGAAACGGCGTGATGTGCAACGGGGTTTGAGATACGTTTTCTCTTGTTTGGTGGGTGTGTCAGAACTGCAGTCCAATCAGCAGCAACATGTATATAAAGCACGCGGTATTAAAGTGAACTCGCACAATGGGTTCAAGGTAGGGCTGCAACTAACGATTATTTTGATAATCGATTAATCGGTCGATTATTTTTACGATTAATCGGTTTATGTACTTATATTTTAGTTTTGCCCATTTTTTCCCAAGTAAATTATTAATAAAGGGTCTTTATCATTCAACATAGACTTTTTAGAGATTTTAACCATTTTGCATGGTCATATCCTCATCAAAAACATACCTGGAGTTGTGTTTTATTATGTGTTAGTAATCCTTTGTCGAACTCTTCTGCAATCAAAACACTGACCCACACCTACTCTAGCAAATTTCACAAGGAGATTTCAAATAATGTTTTCACCATGGCTGTCCTTAGGGCTACTAAAGTAGTTTAACATCCCGCACAAAGCTTATTAAGGAATCTTTCAGAACATATTTTCACGAAGAATACGAATAAAACAGAATAAAATTGCATTTTATTATTTTTTTCCTGTAAACACACAGCTTATACCTGGGAAACAGCTTTATAGCTTATGCTGTGAAATTGTAAACAATCCTTCGAATAAAGTGCCAATGGCATGAAACCTGAATGGAATTCACATTTTAAAATAAAATTTAAAGTAAAATCCATCAGATGGTTGTCCAGAAAAAAATTGGACACACACAAAAAACCTGCTGTGTGAAAAAGAGCAGTGCATACTTAGAAAAAAAGTGCATTTCAAATACATTTAAACATTTACCTCTCTCATTCAGTCATAATTAGACTGAATTATGAACTGGTAAACGACAAACTGATCACAGAACATGTTTGTAAAGCTTTAAACAGCAATGTTATCAGTTTTTACGACTAAACATTTGCAAACAACATTGTACTGCAGAATCTGCGTATCAATTGATTTTGATTAATATGCGCGAGGGAGAGAGAGAGCAAGACAGCGCGCGGCCGGGGCTCGCTCGCTCTCTCTCTCTCTCTCTCTGCTCGTTCATATGCAAATGATACACTTTCACTCTATAATAGTTAGACTGTGCAATTAATTATTTTTTCTGAGAGAAGCCAGCTTCCATTGAAAATGAATGACTTCCGATAACTTTGGAAGCTCAAGTCGGCGGCGGTGTGAATGTACAGTTACTCCACTGCCGCCTGCCTCCGCCATCTCGCTGAATGCTGCAGAGACGCTGTGCGGGACGCACGTGACATAAAACGAGGCCAGCTATTGGCTATTCGCTACTTCTGCTGTACTGGCTGAGTAAAACCTCCGATGGCTCATTACTGCCACACTTTGGTCACTGCAGATTTAAAATATGCACGAAATGAGCCGCTTACGGCAAATAAAAGTTACTTAGCAACTAATCGATGACTAAATTAGTTGACAACTATTTTAATAATCGATTTTAATCGATTAAATCGATTAGTTGTTTCAGCTCTAGTTCAAGGAAAGTAATTTACAAATGTGATGCAGCTCGGTATACGCAACAACTGAGGATATTAGAAGACATGTTTGTCTTAAGTTTTATTGTAAAAATATAGGATATCAACATGATGTAGTTTATATTTTTAGCTTCATTGCAAGTGTATGACATTTGGTATAGAAATAAACAATGGTAATTAAGTGCTTTTCCTAAAAATGAGAAAGAAAATACAGGGTATTAAAACAGTATGAACTACAAATAAAGTCAGTATGTGAGGCTAGATGTGTTTTAGTCTGAATTAGGTAAGATGTCAGCTTCCATTTCAGTTTCAGCAATCCCTTCACTCGACTGGGATGTTCTCTTTTGTTCTGGGCGGCAAGTGCAGTAACTGTAACATAGGGCATATTTTGTAGTATTAAACACATATTTATACCGACTTCATCAGGCTCCGAAAATTCTTCACAAAGAACACAAAGAATGGCCTTCTCAGCTGCCATAGTTGCAACTCTTGCGTCATCAGAACAGTGTGTTCAACACATCACCGTTTCTGTTTAAAAAACGTTGTGCAACGTTTTGTCGGGGCTGAACGCAGCCCTGGTTCTACCAGACTCTCGTACATTTCATTTGAACAGAGAGTCTGGCCTCTCTCCATTGAGAAACGTTTACTTCCTTGTAGGCGGGTTCTCTGTTAAAGTTCAAAACTATTGGATCTGCCCAGAGTCACTCAGGATCTGCCATAGCCAATCGCTTACGTGTGGTCGTGACGTATGTCATGCGCCGAAACCGGCCGGAAACAAAAAGTCCGAATGATCAGAGGATTATGTTTAGAATAAGATGTCTGTTAACGAGAGCTGCAGGTTTTGTTCATCGAATTTAAAAGTTCAAGGAACAATTGTAAATTCTAAATGTATATTTGACACTAAGGACAGTAATGTATTCAGTCAACTGTCGAAGCTGGGTCTAATCATTAAAGGGATACTTCAGGATTTAGCATTAAGCTTTGTATTAGTAGAAAACCTGTAGTATTTTCGAATTACCACGCTTTCCACCCTCATATCCCCCTGAGACAAGAGATTTATGTATTTTTTGTCTGGAAAAAATCCTCCGATGACGCAAAAATCGTCATTTTGCGTCATCGGAGGATTTTCTGGCCAGAGGCTAAAGACTACAGCCAGTAGATGGCGTTGTTCCGCATGTTTTCAGCCCGCCCATAGGAGGTGGGATTTCACTCACAGAATGTACAACAGTGTCAGCCGTCTTTCTTTGGAAGCTAAGCTAGCAGGCTCTTGTTCTGTGGAGAAAGCTGAATAGTAGGAGAAAGCTGAGTAAGTAGGGGTAAACAACAACATCCTCCTTTTCCCGGACTTGTCTGGCGGGCGAGATCGTTCAAAATGTAGGGGATTCAGCTTTTGCGTTCTGCGGTCGCCATGTTTACATGCACATGCACCTTTTGTTTCAATCTAACCGAATTCATTCCGATCGGTGAATCTGAATGTAGTTTTTATATGAACGCTAAACAAGTGATCGGTTGATGTGCGTTTTACCATTGCTAAGAAAATTCCCGCTCCTCCGTGAGCGATGCGTGACCCGGCGCGTCTCAGTAATGACGCCACCGGCCTCGCGCCGTTCTCCCGCGGCCGTCAGCCTCGTCCTGCTCGCCACAGTAAACATGATGAATGGATGGCGACTGTAGAACGCAAAAGCCGAATCCCGGACATTTTGGCCCATCTCTAAATCACTGGCAAACTGTTTCGGGCTGCAATGTCAAGATTGCAATGCTGGAATATGGTGTGCGTGTGTGTGTGTGTGGGCGCGATCTAACAGTGGAAACATGAAAACATAGGCTACTCCATCATTTTGTTCAGGGCATCTACGAATATTATTTATTTATAAATGTATAATTAAACTTGTTTAAATGTACAGTTTGGTGTTGTTTTGTTTTTAAAAGACATCCTAATACAATAAATGCATTAATCTCTCAATTGGGGATTTATCATTAAAGATATAGAGTTTTGAATCTAGCGATCAAAATGACCGCTTGCGGCAGTTCTAGTAGTTATGGAATTCTGGCACTTCTAGTGCTGAGTGAGCTGGAAAATCAAACTTTTCCCGAACCCCGTGGGGAGGAGGGCCACAACATTATGGCCACCAACAAAACTTAGCAAACATTGTGCTTGCTCCGGCTTTAACTTCTGTATATTCGGCAGTTTTGCAACAACGGACCGAATAGCTTTTCTCACGTCTTTCTCCGCTGCCATTACTGAACTCCAACTCAAACTGACGCACTACATCAACGTCATCGTTCTCAGCCACTCCCTCTGTTCGCTGATTGGTCCTACAAAAAAATTGATTTCTGGAAACCTAAGAATATACAGCAGTCCCAGACGTAGTACTGAAGGAAAATGAAATTGAGCGGAAGTGCGTAGGAGGGCGCAGCCAGGCTAGACTGTATGCGGAATGAAACCGAAATCGTGACACTCAGATGATCCAGGAAAAATATGTTTTAGTAATTCTATGAATTACACTGCGCAAACCAAAAGTATAGGCTAATATACCCACCGGATGAAGAGGGGTCGGCTCTCCACAGAACATAATATATTCATTTTATTTTATTTTTTCGTGTTCGCATTTATGAGGAAGAAACAATGTGGACGTGACAGCTCTGAAAGCGGCAGCTGCGGCACTACAATTAAAACTTCACAGAGATCTCAAACAGGCATTTAAAACACCAAATATTAAGAATGGGCATATCAAGCAAAATAATATTCGATGATTGATCGAAAATTGTATCTCTCTCCCCCCACATGCTCACCGGCAACGCTCCGACATTAAATTTCTCTGTAGGCTAGGCTACTGTAGGCTAATGTGCCTATAAGTGTTGTAGCCCACAGTCATTAAAAAACGATTTAGTTTCATATTCATGTTTAAATAAAATAATATATATTTTTTTAAATTTCATGTTGATTATATGAAAAATGAAAAGCATGAATAAGATAAGATGATCCCGAAAATATCGGAAGACAAATGGAGTGGGCAGACATGATTTTGACCACTTTATTAAGTTTGTTTTTGTAGAAAGTCTGTCTTTAAAGTGAATTTCGTTTTGTATTAATTGTATCTTAATTTTAATCAATGTTTCATCAACCAATTTCCTGTATTTAAAGGTGGTATCAGCGATTTCAGGCCCAAACATAAACGTTCACATTCATCTAATCTTACCTAACGATCCGCTAGCTGCCCGCCCCATAAGCATGCCGTCAAAAAAACGCGTCTCTGTAGGCAGCCTAGGCTCTGAGATCTGCACACAAAAACAGTTGTTTTCACCCGTTTTAGCCAAACACTCAAAACCCAAACAAATAGTGTTCCAACCAATCACCGACAGGGGCGGGTGTTGTGAGGTTTTCGCGTGCAGCCGTCATAGGCAGCCGTGCACGAGCGCAAAACCTCACAACACCCGCCCCTGTCGATGATTGGTTGGAACACTATTTATTTTGGTTTTGAGTGATGTTGATACCAACTGTTTTTGTGTGCAGATCTCAGAGCCTAGGCTACCTAGAGAGACGCGTTTTTTTGACGGCATGCTTATGGGGCGGGCAGCTAGCGGATCGTTAGGAAATATTAGATGAATGTGATCATTTATGTTTGGGCCTGAAATCGCTGATACCACCTTTAATAAATAAGAGGTAGGCTAAATAAGGCAATATAGGCCTAATCAGGACACGGAGTCGCCGGCGCGTGAATGGAGCTGGGGCCGGTTGCACCAGCTGTGCGTAAGTTATAACTTAGCCTAGTTTTGACGTAAATGGACACTAAGTTACGACTTACGCACTTCTAAATATTTTTGCGTTGCACCATTAAACTTAGTTGAAGCGTAACTCTACGTATAAACTAAATATTTACGGCAGCCTCCGATCAGGAGTAACGTATGGAATAAAATATCAGACAGGCTGAACTGCATCAAGCTCTTCTTTTACCTGACAGACTTCAATTCTTTAGACATATATGATTATGCTGACATTTACACTCGCTTACATTTTAAGAGAGAGAACATTATGTGAAAAGATTACTTTGTTAGCGGCTATCTTTAACACGAACCCATCCTAAACAGCACGCCGCTGTGTGCATCGGTCCATGTGCATGTCAAATATCAGTCATAATCAATAAACGTAATTTCTTATGTTTTTTGTATCAATATTTATTTATTGATCCCATTCATTTCATTTCAAATACAGTTTCTGAATGTTATTTACAAAAACACTTATGCTATTCATGATCAAGTATCGTATTTAATGGAAACTTATTTTTACCGTAAGTAACGTGAGGCAAAAGAATGAAGGATAAACTGAAATTCACAGCATTTCAACACAACATCTGCTCACGTATTTGAAGGCTGCTATTGGATCATCGAGGCTAAACGTCATATTATGCGACTACGCATTACTTTACGGAGAGCTTACGACCTACTAGCTACATTCTGCCTTACGAACAAATGGTGCAACGGAATAAAGTTCAGAGTTAGTTACAAACTAGCTAGTAGTTACTAAGCCTCTAGTGTGGACTTTACGTTCCAATTTAAGAAAGAACTTACGAACGGCTGGTGCAACCCTACCCTGGTCTCTTAAAGTAACAACATGTAACTTTTCAACCTTCATAATATATTTCCAAGACCCTTGTGATAGTACATCGACTTACAATAGGTTGAATGAGACGTCTGCCAGAGCCTGACGGGGTCTGTATCGCTTTTACTGGCACTATGTAACTTCGGGGTGCGGGTAGTAACCAGCCCTCAAAAAGAACTACAAAATTCGACTGCTTTACGGCATACGTCACTTCGCCCACCACTTCCTCAAATGTGGCCAACCAGCGCGTTTGTTTTCGTGCGTCTGTTTTCGTCATGGCTGAAGAAGCAGCGAAACGTAAGAAGTCCAAGGTTTTGTCGGAGTAGAGTCGGAAGAGGAAAAGGGAGAGTGATAAACTGAAAGGCAGGACGAGGATCAATATTGGTCGAGCGTTTGCTCGCTGGCGTTAGCTTATGGAGGAGGAGAGTTACCAGACCGATGCTGACTTGGCCGTCATGCTGTTGAACTAGTAAGTAACTGTAAATTGCTTGCATACTATCTTTAGTTTTTCTAATCTGTTGTCTGCCTGGCTACGTTATGGAAACTATCTGATCCTCCATTTATTTATCTTCATGAATCAGCTAGTAGATGAGCGAATTATCAATCTGGTAGCTAGTAAACACTAACATGGTAGTTTTAGATGGTTAGGATGCTGTCGCTATCATTCTCGTTCAGATTTGAGCATTGCAATCGACATGCAAATCGCAAATGTTTGAGTTAAAATGTTTAGTCTACTAAACATGTATAAATTATGAAAGGGGGAAGATTAATAATATTATCATTGCCCATATGAAAAAAAACCTGCATGCTTCATATACAGTAACCGTAAATCATTTTACGACAGCGGTAATGGACAATTCCGCTTCCAACCTGTAGGGCGACCGCAGAGGAAAAGTTCCATGTTGTTGCTTTAAATGAACCGAAACTCAGCGTATAATATGCTTGCCTCACAGAACTGAGACACATATATAGGCCTATATATAAAAAGCATGAAATTTACACTTTTAAACAAAACAATTCAAAACGAAAGAAAACGGACTGTTCTCTGCTTATGTAATGAAATGTGCATTTCTCTCTGGCGCGTTCACTACTGCGAAGATCGCGTCAGCATCGTCAACTTCATCTTTGACACAGAAAACACTTGTTTATTAATAAACAATTGAAATGTCTCCTTGATATATTTCACATTAATAATAATCATTACTTTCCCCAGTTCTGACAGCTTTTAGGGGCGTTATTGGCAGCGCAACCATACATGTTACATGAATATAATATTGCCGCTATAATATTATTCTTTGGTGTTCAGTTTATACAGGTTTTCTAATTGTTATTTAAATATATACTATAACTTGGCACGAAGTTCTGGAAAACTGTCAGTGAAGTCCCGATATGCAAATTTGACCAAAATTGTACTTTTTTTTTTTTATATATTGAATCTGGAAAAAAAAAATAGACCTACCTACCGACCTTTTTTTTTTTTTTTTTTTTTTTTTTTGCTGTTACGGCAAACCAAAATATTTTTAAGGATGGCCTTAGATTACTTTAAATGAGTCCGACTCATAAGATTACTGTTATAAACATGAGCCTAGTCTGAAAGACAAAGGGGGAGGTGTCGCTGTAATTTATAGTAATATTTTAAGAATTACTAAGAAGTCTATTTTTAAATATACTTCTTTTGAAGTGTTGGTGCTTAATATAGAAATATATAGTGTAAACGATAAATCACATTTGAGATTTGTGCTGGCTACTGTATACAGGCCACCAGGGCACCATAAAGATGTTATCAAAGAATTTGCAGACTTTCTATCAGAGTTAGTACTGGTTGCAGATAAAGTCATAACTGTTGGTGATTTTAATATACATGTAGATAATGAAAAAGATGCATTGGGATTGGCATTTAAAGGGATAGTTCACTTTGAAATTCAATTTTGGTATGTTTTAGCTTACCTCAAGGGCATCCAAGATGTAGGTGTCTTTTTTTCCGCAGTAGTTTCAATTTTGATGTTTTTAGGTCAACCGTTCTTGTCTCTCAGTCAGATAATGCAGGTCTGTGGTCAATGTCTCAAAGAGCATGCACAGAGTCCAAATTAAAACAATTCCCCATCGTCCAAATTAAACAATTCCCCATCGTAAGTACACATTGATGGCCTAAGACACGAAACAAGCGGTTTGTGTGAGAAAACGAACAGTATTTATATCGTTTTTACCTCTTATACACAACCACGTCAAAGTGATCTGAAGGCACGGGCGCTTCCTATTGTGTGACGTGTGCGCAGACTGGTGCATAGATATATACACTAGATGTCACCTCGTTCCAATGAACTGCCGTAGCCAAGGCGGCATCTATTGTATATATCTATGCACCAGTCTGCGCACACGTCACACAATAGGAAGCGCCCATGCCTTCAGATCACTTTGACGTGGCTCTGTACAAAAGGTAAAAACGATAGAAATACTGTTTGTTTTCTCACACAAACCGCTCGTTTTGTGTCTTAGGCCATCAATGTGTACTTACGATGGGGAATTGTTTAATTTGGACGATGGGGAATTGTTTTAATTTGGACTCTGTGCATGCTCTTTGAGACAGTGACCATAGACCTGCATTATCTGACTGAGAGACAAGAACGGTTTGACCTAAAAACATCAAAATTGAAACTACTGCGGATAAAAAGACACCTACATCTTTGATGCCCTTGAGGTAAGCTAAAACATACCAAAATTTAATTTCAAAGTGAACTATCCCTTTAAAGACATTCTGAACTCAATTGGAGTTAGACAACACGTGTCAGGACCTACTCATTGTCGTAATCATACTCTAGATCTAATATTATCACATGGAATAGATGTTGATATTCTGCGGCAGGGCGATGACATCTCAGATCATCATCTAGTCTCGGGTAAGCTTCATTTAGCCAAGGCTGCAAAGCCGACGCCGTGTTACAAATTTGTTAGACCTATCACTTCTACCACTAAAGATTGCTTTATCAATAATCTTCCTGATCAGTTTCATCATCTCAGCATCCCGGATAGCTTAGAAGAAGTTGATTTTGCGACAGAAACTTTTAACTCTCTCTTTTCCAGCACTTTAGACACAGTTGCTTCGTTGCGCTTAAAGGCATAATATGTCACTTTTTTGCTTTAAAAATAGCAAAAATCACTATATCTATGTTATATATTTTTTTTAGTTGTGTACTTACATTATCCCGACTGTTTCCAACAACTTTCAAACCAGGAGAAATTTGTAATTTAATTCGAAGACACGGACCGTTTCTTTATTTCCGTTTTGTCGCCGTCAATGGCGTCATATCCGCGTTGTCCCTGGTTTCCGCTCGTACTGCCATGGTAACCAGAGCTATGAACCAGAGCCCTCTGATAGTACAAGGCGACAGACGTGGACCACTGTGTAGTTCGCAATGTCTATCTGCACGATGTTGTTGTTTCGTTCAAACATTATGGACCATGGCAAGCAGACTTTGGATAAAAAAGGAGAACTAAAACGAGAATCAATATCAGCGCCGTGTTTTCGAGATGCCTAGAGCTCCCATAGACAGTATATAAACGAGAGCTTCACGTCCGAGACTTCGACCGCTCCTACATGTAGCCTACTTTATTAAACAGGTGAGCACATTTACATAAAACTAATCAATGTAATATAGTTCAACAATGATAAAATGTTAGAATATGATCTGTATGTTATTCTAATGTTGATCTAGCTTACTGCTAGCCTCATACAGACAAACTAACACATTAATTTCAACACATTTAAATATAGTTTAGTGTGATAATGAATGTTAGACCAAGTGAAACAGTGCTGCTTTACCTCAAGTTTAATTTGTCTAATAAACTGACCTGTGAGTAGTACTTCTGCACTTGCATGTAGTTCGGTAGAATGAAATGTCCATATTCCATTTATATCCGCGGGACTCACGTGGCGTGTGGAGCTGATAGCTGTCTCTTAGCAATCCCGAACTGCTTCATATCACAGTCATGATAAAAACATCGATGTATTTAGTCATCCATAAACATTATTAGATCGGTCGGCTTGACAACAAGATCCATAATTCTTAGCAAATGTTGCGTCATCAAACTACGCCTTTGTTATTGTGAAGAGGTTAGCGACCCCTAGCAGTGAAAAATTCCATACTGTACGTTTAAAGATTAAAGAAAATAGTCCAACGCCGTGGTACAACGAGCACACTCAGGCACTTAAGAGAACAACCAGAAAAATGGAGCGCAACTGGAAGAAAACAAAACTAGAGGTATTTCGCATTTCATGGAAAGAGCTCGACTGCATATAGAGAGGCCTTAAAAGCTGCTAAATCTGCTTATTTTTCAACCCTTTTAGAAGAAAATAAACTGTATTATAAAAAATTCTGTATTATACATTTAAAGGCCAGACAAGTAGTATGTTGAGGGTTGATTTGTAGGGAAGGACTACACGCCTGCGCACATATCATAGACCAGTGGTTCTCTTACGAGAGGTTCTCTCGTATTGCGTAAGTTGCTTACGCATCGGGAAAGTCTTCTTTCTTCGAGATCTGAAGCCAAAAATTATCCTTAATTTTGTATTCATTGTCAACGCAGTGCGGCAGCCGGCAGACCTAGGCAGGCTGTATAAGCGTGCTCATTGGCTGCTCGGCGGCAACTGCTTAAGCCTATCAGTGAGCACTCTGAAACGTGGCCTCCAATGAGGGCGCTTCGCGCCCTCCACACCCTTCTAACCGTCAGAATGGGTGTGGCCAGCGTGTATATAACCAGTGCTCACAGGCTAAATATCTGATTTTCTTGTCTTCAGCGAAGCTCTTCGCATCGCTGGATCTTGAGAGCCGCCGCCGTTGAAACCAGCGACCAGCAAGCCGAGGACAGCGCTTGAAGAAGCCGGCCACCTTCGCCGCCCTCAGCCTTCCGTGCCTGCTACGCTATCCGGCGTCATATCCTTTACTGTTGTGTGTTCGCCTACTGCGACACACGTTTTCTCTCTCTCTAAAAGAGCACGGGGCGTTTTTCTAAAAATGCCCCGTTTTTCCTGCGGTTCGTGCCGCGCCCCGCTCAGCAACGGAGACCGCCACCTCCTCTGCGCTCTCTGCCTGGGCCGCGAGAACGCCGCCACCGCACTCTCCACGGGCGGCTGCCCTGAGTGCGAGGAACTTTCAATGTCGACCCTGCGGGCTCGACTTGAAGTTTTTGACCAAGGTGTCGCTCCGCCTGTCCCTGCTGGGCCAGAAGCGCCGCTCACAGCGACCACCGGAGACCGACGAGGCGCTTAGAAGCTCGCCGGATCCTCTCCCTCGAGCTTCTCTCTCGCCTTCCCCGCCCCCCCTCCCGCCCGCGCCGCCGCCGTTTCAGGGGATGAGGTGGACGAGTCTGATGAACGCGCCGCGGACAGCTGTTCCATCCTGGCCTCTGACAGCGAGGACTGGTCTATTACCTCCTCTTCAGTCCAGGATTCGGGCCGTACTCGAGCGGGCGAGGATGCGGAACTGTTACGCCTCCTCACGCTAGCTGTTGAACAGCTGGGCCTTGATTGGTCTCCTCCTGAGGAGCCAGCACCGAACAGACTCGACGGCTGCTTCCTTCATCATCGCCGCCGACAGCCAGCGTCCAGAACCGCACCCTTCCTGCCTGAGCTTCACAGCGAGCTCTCTAAATCGTGGAATGCTCCATTCTCCGCGAGAGTTTCTTCACACGCCTCATCGACGCTCTCACAGGTTGACAGCGCCGCTGAGAAGGGGTATAATGCTATCCCCCCGTGGAAGAAGCAGTCGCAGCGCACCTTTGCCCGCCCTCTGGTTGGCGCTCAAAGGCTGCCCTCCCGTCTAAGGCTTGCAGGACCACATCAGCCCTCGTCGGCCGCGCTTTCGCCGCCGCCGGACAGGCTGCATCTGCACTCCACTCTATGGCCGTACTGCAGATTCTCCAAGCTAACCTCCTCCGTGATCTGGACGAGAAGGGTTCGGAGTCTGCTTCCATCACGGATTTGAGGAGCGCGACGGACCTCTCCCTTCGCGCCACGAAATCCGCCGCCCAGGCCATTGGACGGTGCATGGCCTCTCTGACTGTCGCAGAGAGGCATCTCTGGCTCACGCTCACGGATATGAGGGAGTCTGAGCACGCGGTGTTCCTTAACGCCCCCCTCTCCCCCACCGGCCTGTTCGGCCCAGTGGTAAACGGGATCGTGGACCGCTTTTCGGAGGTTCAGAAAACCACACAGGCGATGAATTTGTTTCTGCCTCGGCGCTCCAGGCCTGCTGCACGCCGTCCTTGTGACCAGCCTGCGCAAAGCTCTGCCCAGCGCCCAGCTCGACCTCCGTCCTCGCAGCGACGACAGGGCGGCCGCCCTCGCTCTCGCTCGACCAGCCGCGTCAGGCCGCCTCCTCCCAGGGGACCCCGGCAGAGGATCGCGGTGAAGCCTGAGCCTGCAAAAACCTCCTAGCCCGAGGAAAGAAGCGACGATCGTGTCCCGCCGCGGCCGGACCATTGTCAAAGCTTCACGCTCTGTCAGTCCCCGTTGCTACGGTTACTGCAGACACTCATCTCGCAGCCAACGAGCCGGTGAATTCACCCTCTCGCCTGCACACAACCGCCGTTTTCACGGCGACCCAGAGAAATCTCGAAAAGAGCATTATGCCTGGTCGCGCGGCTCGCGCTGTATGTGTTTCAAATGCAGTAAATGTGCCCACTTATCTGTGTTCACCTCTGCACACAAGCACCATAAACCCCGTGTTTCTCACAGAGCCCGCTCGCATAAAGCAGGCAGAAGCCGCTCGAGCGTTAAAAGTAGGTCACGTGTCCACCCCGCTGTGCCCACACCTACTCACTGCCCGCTCTGTTACACAACCCCTCACGACCGGTCATGTTATAAATACAGATGCTGTGCCCGCTCCCACGCGCTCACACATCCTCTCGAATATTTCGCCCCCGACGCCGCTTTCAAGCGTCGTGCCTCACACTGTATGTTCCCCGTCCAAAGCCACCGGGACGCTGTGTGTGAAACGGCCAGTAATCGCTGCTTGCGACCCGCCGTATCTAAGCACCCGAGAGCGCGCGCGCCGCGCCCGCCCCTCCGTTTCGAGCTCTCAAGCCCGCGATCAGCGGCGATCAGAGCCCGGAGGCCATTCTGCCCCTGGCTGCACACGCGAAAGCGTGGGAAGCTATTCCAGGCGCGTCAGAATGGGTGCTGAGCACAGTAAAACAGGGCTATACTCTGCAGTTCGCTCGCCGCCCTCCGCGCTTTTAAGCGCGTATCGAGACCAGAGTGAATGGGGAAGTAGCACATCTACTTCGAGCAGAAATAGCTACACTTCTGTGCAAAAGGGCTATAGAACCGGTTTCCCCTTCCATGAGCGAGTCGGGCTTTTACAGCCGTTATTTCCTCGTTCCCAAGAAGGACAGAGCTCTCAGGCCAATTTTGGATCTGAGACGTTTGAACAAGGCTCTTATGAGAAGACCGTTCAAAATGCTCACAACCAGACAAATTCTCGCGCAAATTCGCCCGAGGGACTGGTTTATATCTCTCGATCTAAAAGACGCGTAGTTTCAGATCCAGATAATACCCCGTAACAGGCCATTCTTGAGATTCGCCTTCGACGGTCAGGTATATCAGTACACCGTCCTGCCGTTCGGCCTGTCTTTGGCATCCCGCACATTTACGAAGTGCATGGACACGGCTCTCGCTCCCCTGAGGGGTCGGGGAATGCTAGTGCCCAGTCAATCAAGGGATGAGGTGGACGAGTCTGATGAACGCGCCGCGGACAGCTGTTCCATCCTGGCCTCTGACAGCGAGGACTGGTCTATTACCTCCTCTTCAGTCCAGGATTCGGGCCGTACTCGAGCGGGGAATGCTAGTGCCCAGTCAATCAACCTCTTTTCTGGGTTTGGATCTGGACACTGTGGCAATGACGGCCCGCCTGTCGACACAGCGCGCGCGCTGCATTCGACGCCTGGCCGCGTCCTTCCGACCAGGCAGCACCGCACCTCTCAAAACATTTCAGAGGTTGCTGGGTTGTATGGCCTCAGCTGCAGCAGTGCTTCAGCTGGGTCTCTTACGAATGCGCCCGCTACAACGCTGGCTGAATGCCCGAGTGCCTCACAGAGCCTGGGCTTCCGGCGGCATCCGAATCAGAGTGACTCAGAGCTGCGTTTCAGCACTGAAGCCCTGGTTAGCGGCCGACTGGTACCAGCGGGGAGTGACAATGGGAGCCATCTCACACCGCAAAGTTATCTCGACGGACGCTTCCACCACAGGTTGGGGCGCTCTTTTCGAGGGCAAACCGGTTTTTGGCCTGTGGTCAGACCAGGAAAAATGCCTCCACATAAACTGTTTGGAGATGATAGCGGTCGAGAACGCGCTCAAGCGCTTCCTCCCATTCATACAGGATCACCATGTGCTAGTCCGCTCGGACAACATGTCCGTGGTATCCTATGTGAACCGACAGGGCGGCGTCAGATCCAGGAATCTGTGCAAGCTGACAGAACGCCTTCTCGTGTGGGCTTACCGCTCGTTGCGCTCGCTGAGAGCCGCGCACGTGCCGGGCCACCTGAATGTCGGTCCAGACAGACTGTCCAGGGACAACATTCCCCCGGGAGAATGGTCCCTGCACCCCCAGACAGTCCAGTTTCTCTGGCGCCTATTCGGCAGAGCGGAGATCGACCTCTTTGCCCGAAATTTTTCTCGAAAAGCGAGGACGCGCTGTCCCAGACATGGCCCAGCCTCCCGCTGTATGCTTTTCCTCCGATCTCCCTGTTGCCACAGGTCATTTCGAGGATCAGAGAAACGCACCACTCAGTGCTTCTTATAGCCCCGCGCTGGGAGAACCAAACTTGGTACCCGGAGCTAGTGAGGCTGTCGCACTCATCCCCATGGCCGATCCCGGTGAGAAAGGATCTCCTCTCCCAAGCCGGTGGATCGATCTGGCATCCCCATCCAGAGCGTTGGTCTCTGCATGCATGGGTGATCAACGGATACCCGTTGACCTGCCAGAAGGGGTCGTGAACACGATCACACAGTCTAGAGACCCCTCTACGAGACGGCTCTACGCGTCTAAATGGTCGGTGTTTTCTAAATGGTGCGCTACTAAGAGCTTGGTTCCACGCGCATGCGGGGTCCCGCGGGTGCTCTCCTTCCTACAAGAGCTGTTGGAAAAGGGCAGGTCCCCTTCCACGCTCAAAGTGTATGTGGCGGCTATTGCAGCGTTCGCTGAGACGACGCGCGGCCGGGCAATAGGAAGGAACGAGCTCATTATCCGCTTCCTCAGAGGAGCTAGACGGATGAATCCCCCGCGGCCCCCCTCGGTTCCTATGTGGGATCTGTCCTTGGTCCTGGAGGCCCTGAAGGCTTTTCCCTTTGAACCGCTCGAATCAGTGGATTTAAAGTACCTGTCGCTTAAAACCGTTTTTCTGATAGCTCTGTCTTCAGTTAAATGTGTGGGGGATTTGCACGCGCTATCTGTTAGCCCTGCATGTCTTGAGTTCGGACCGAACGACTCGAAAGTCATTCTCAGACCGAGACACGGTTACATCCCCAAAGCGATTGGAACCCCTTTTAGGGCACAAGTCATTTCCCTTTCGGCTCTGCCAGCATCCGATAATGGGGACAGTGATAACCTCCTATGCCCTGTCCGGGCGCTGAGAGTTTACATCACGCGCTCTGCCGCTTTCAGGCGTTCAGAGCAGCTCTTTGTTTCCTTTGGCGGACGCACCAGGGGTCTCGCCGCCTCGAAACAGAGCCTGTCCAGGTGGATAGTGGACGCAATTGCAGCAGCTTATGCCTCCAAACACCTGCAGTGCCCTCTGGGTATCAGAGCCCACTCTACTAGAGGCATGGCCTCTTCGTGGGTCTGGTCCAGCAGAATTTCTATCCACGATATTTGTATGGCGGCGGGCTGGGCCTCCCCATCAACATTCGTGAGGTTTTATAACCTGGAAGTTCCCGCCTTACAGGCAAAATTACTGTCAGTATAAGTGACATATATGCTCTGCCCGGTCTCTCATGTGCAGACTACGTTCACATGCTGGCGATATTTCTGCTATGATACTTAGGGTGAAGTGTTTTATATATTTAGACCGGCCGGGCCGCTCTGTTTCTCATTCCCCTTTGCGCGCTGTTTTTACCGGTGCTGGCCCGCGCTGCTGGCCGCCCGTATTCTACTCTGTGGCGCGAGGGTTTATTCTCTTCATGAAAGACCGACTATGTCGCTCTTTTCTTACCCCAATAAGTGCTTATGTACTGTGTGGGCTCGCTCTGCCGGCCCTACTGTTTTGCACTGTTATATGCTTATAGACCGGCCGTGCCGCTCTATTGTATATACTGAGTGAAGTGCTTTGTACTGTGTTGGCCCATCTCTCCGACCGGCCACCTATTCCAGCAGAATGTTTTTCCCCGGTCTCCCTGGGATTCATGGGCTGGATGCTCGGCGCACACGGCGTTGACAAAGGGTTCCCGATGAGTAAGCAACTTACGCAATACGAGAGAACCTCTCGTAAGAGAATGTACTCGGTTACCTAATGTAACCTCGGTTCTCTCTAGAAGAGGGAACGAGTATTGCGTAACTTGCCGTGTCGCGCCACGAGCTTTTGCGCTTCAGACTGCGAAAACCAGATATTTAGCCTGTGAGCACTGGTTATATACACGCTGGCCACACCCATTCTGACGGTTAGAAGGGTGTGGAGGGCGCGAAGCGCCCTCATTGGAGGCCACGTTTCAGAGTGCTCACTGATAGGCTTTAGCAGTTGCCGCCGAGCAGCCAATGAGCACGCTTATACAGCCTGCCTAGGTCTGCCGGCTGCCGCACTGCGTTGACAATGAATACAAAATTAAGGATAATTTTTGGCTTCAGATCTCGAAGAAAGAAGACTTTCCCGATGCGTAAGCAACTTACGCAATACTCGTTCCCTCTTCTAGAGAGAACCGAGGTTACATTAGGTAACCGAGTACGTTCTCAACCTCTCCTGCAGGGACCCCCTGACAGGCCATGTTTCTGTTTTAACCCTGAAATGGCACACCTGATTCAATTAATTAAAGACTTAATGAGTAGTTGACTAATTGATTAATTAACTAATTCCTACTCTTCCTACTCTAATAACTACTCATTAATTGAATCAGGTGTACCATTTCAGGGTTAAACAGAAACATGGCCAACATGTCAAGGGGTCACTGCAGGAGAGGTTGAGAAACACTGCTATAGACTGAACTTGTAATGTGCATGTGCTCGCCATCGGCATTCTCACTGGTTTGCATTTTTGAAGTTTGAGCAGAAAGAACTTAAGAGTTTTCTGTTAAAGCGGTGTAGTGTTAGCGTCCCCTAAGTTAATAACTAATAATCGTTGCGACGGAAGTGAATCAATCTTATTATTGATAAGTAACTAGCTGGGCAATAACTTTATTCTAGAGCTGCTATAAAGCCAAAACACTTTACTTTAATTTCCTATTATCAATGTAAAGCTGCTTTGGAACAATCTACATTGTTAAAAGTGGTATATAAATGAAGATGACTTGACTTGACTTAAACATCTTCTAAATGTCTATATGACATCTAAGAACACTAAACTTGTGATGACAAGACAATCGTTGAATTAATCAAAAAATCCGTAATATAATGCCGTTTTTTACTGTTGCTTACCTGTCGAGAGCAGTTGGAGTGGAGATTGGAAATCCCTCAATCATCGCGTGTTTTCTTCTTTCCGCGCACGCGCAGATTCCTTTCTTCAAGGACTAAATTTTACTTGATTTTTTAAAATTTGCTTCAAGTACTTAATGCATGTAAATATGCCAGAGAGTCAGAAGTCAATTTTACTTGTCTGTTGGATGTCTAATATTTACAAGTAAAAAATGAGTATATAATTAGGATTTACTTAATATACTAAAGTTTTCATTTTTACAAAATGAGTCTTAGCAAAATATACATGATTTTTCCTGTTTTATTTACTTTGACATAAAATCATTTTTAGCGCAATTTTCCACCGGACAAATTGCGATTGTTAACTCATGATTTCTGTTCTGTGCGTCTGTGCGCACCAATCTTGCACTTCTATCTACTCCTCAACCAGACCACCTAAATCCAGGAAAAGATTTACTATCTCTTAGTGTTGTGATCCCATGAGGTGAGAAAATTGCGCTAAAACACTCACCGAGTTTTTATTACTTGTTTACAGTGCAGCCACTATCAAAATAATCTGCCTTTGGACGCGGGCCAGATATTATTGTTGGTGGGCCACCTGTTGCCGACCACTGATCTAGACTGTCAAATAAACTTTTAAATGAATAATTAAAAAAAATTAGTGCGCAAAACTTACATAAAATAAATTATATAATAATAATACGTTATACGTAATAACTTGATAGGTTTAAAATTCTACATATGGCACATTTATTGCTCAACAAAAAATATTTTAGCAATATGTATATTTATTTTAGAATTATTGCGCTCCTAATTCTATTTTGCTCAGTCTGTTATTCGCTCATGCGTGCGGCGGTGCTTGTTTATGGAAATCTTTTAAGTTTAGCGGAGATTCACTCCTGACAGCAAAATGGAAATATTTCTAACATTTACAGATGAAGAATACACCTGTGAAATGTAAGTTATGCACTGAGGAAAGCACTACATCTCAAACACATTAAACAGCGCAAATATCTATCTGTCAGTCAGCACGTGTATCTCTGTCAGAGCATCTGATGGGGCCATTTTAATATAAAGCTTGTCTCTTGCTTAGGACGATTTGGATAATGCTCACTGCTTTATCTGCTATTTTTAAGGTGCGCTCATATCAAACTACTGTAGGCTATATTGATAAACAACAGTATTGTCTCATTCCATATTGTTTATTAAAATGATATTGATATTGCAGTGGTGGAAAGAGTACTAAAAAAATGTTACTTAAGTAAAAGTATTGCTACTTAAGTAATAATTTACTTGAGTACAAGTAAAAATACTGAAAAATAATATGACTCAAGTAAGAGTAAATAAGTAGTTTGCTTAAAAACTACTCAAGTAACTACATTACAAAGTACTTTAGTATTATTTTTCCCCAAAATGGGGAGATAGCAATATGGAGCGCTAAACACTCTCATGTCATATCAGTTTCATTCATACTGGAAGCCAAGTACTGATTCATCCCTCACGCAGAAAGTCCACAAGTGAGATTCATAGAAATATTAAACTTATAACATTTCAGGAAATTCTGTGTTCATCAAGCTGTCTCAGGTATTTTCATAAGAATAATATATGTCTTTAAGCGATAGTTCACCCAAAAAGGAAAATTAGCCCATGATTTACTCACCCTCAAGTCATCCTAGGTGTATATGACATTCTTCTTTCAGATGAATACAATCAGAGTTATATTAAAAAATGTACTGGCTCTTCGCTTTATAATGGCAGTGAATGGCTGGAGAAAATTTGAAGCCCAAAAAAGTGCATCCATTCATGATAAAAGTCATCCACTATTTTTTTTATAACAATATGTTGATTGTCTTTTTAGAATTTGAATGACATACAACAGAACACCCTCTCAGACACAAAATACAATGTTACCATATATAAAATGTTATATCCATAATGCCCTTTGACACAAGTTAACAGAGACCAACCATCTCCCAACGAGCAGATCACTGACTGTAAAATTTTTCATGAGCGTCATCCTCCTCTTGATCTTCTGTTAAGTCTGTGCCTTCTGCAAAAAGCATGAAAGGTCTCCAAATATTTTCAAACAAGTCCTTTTTTTCCTTTTAGCAAGTATGTGATGCGTTCCAATGGGAGAGTAGCCAACATCTGCTTAATCCACTGTCCAATACTTGGTCTTCCTATGCTTTTCCAGTGCAGTGCAATCAACATTTTAGCTTGTAATAAACATATATCAATGAACAGCTTCTCACATTTTGTATATCCTGTGTGCTTGGGATACAAGCCTAAAATGATAAAAGAAGGTCAAGGTCACTTTTATTTATATAGCACCTTAAAACAGCATTTCTGCTGACCAAGGTGCTTCACAGAAACATAATAAAAACACAAAAAACACAATAAAAAACAAAAGTCGTACAAATTACATAGTAAAATTTTTGAACTCACTAAGGCTACATATCCACAATTATGAATAGGCCTGAGAGAAAAGATGCGTTTTCAGTGCTGACTTGAATATACACTGCTCAAAAAAATTAAAGGAACACTTTGAAAACACATCAGATCTCAATGGGGAAAAATATCATGCTGGATATCTATACTAGTATGGACTGGGTAATGTGTTATGAACGAAAGGATACCACATCGTTTGATGGAAATTTTATTACCTTTATTTAACCAGAAAGAAAACTCATTGAGATTAAAAATCTCTTTTCCAAGAGTGTCCTGGCCAAGACAGGCAGCAGCACAATTAACAAAGTTGCAGACATAAAACAAATACATCAACATTTAACATATAACATATTACAAATAATCCTGGTAAAAAATAGTGAAATACAAGGTCATGAAGGTAGAAAAGTTGCAAATATTTAACTGAAGCAATAAAACAACAGCGATGCTCACTGGGATCGTCCGGATGATCAGTCATAACATTTACAGGTAGTTTGGGTAGCCTCCAACTCATTTAAAATTGCTTTAAACTTAAAAAGTGAGACCAGCTCCTGAAGTTTTACTACATTTTGTAGCTCATTCCAAGCACAGGGGGCTGCATACTTAAACGCCCCTTTTCCTAGTTCGGTCCGTACACGAGGGACAGATAAAAGCATTAAGTCCTCGGAACGAAGAGAATATCTTCCTATGTTTTTCTTCATAATGTAAGATTGAAGGTATGGTGGAAGCAAACCAAGAATTGCTTTATAAATAAAAACGTACCAATGGTTAAGTCTACGAGTGGACAGAGAAGACCAACCAACCCGGTCATACAAAGAACAGTGATGTGTTAGTGTTCTAAAATTTGTAACAAACCTAAGCACTCCATGATAAACCGTGTCCAGCAATTTTAAGCTTGTAAGAGATGCATGCATGTATATAACATCACCATAGTCAAGCACTGACATGAAAGTAGCAGCAACAAGCCTCCTTCTTGCCTCAAAAGAAAAACATGACCTATTTCTGAAATAAAATCCCAGTCTCAGCTTCAGTTTTTTCACCAACTGCTGAATGTGAGGTTTAAAAGAAAGTGTATCATCAATTAATATACCGAGATATTTGTACTGCGATACAAACTCAATCTTGGAACCCCGTGAAGTAGTAATAGGTACAAGGTTCTTTGACTTTGATTTTGCATTGGAAAACAACATTAGTTTTGTTTTCTTATCATTCAAAACAAGTTTTAAATCGGACAGGGTACGTTGAACAATATCAAACGTGCGTTGTAATTGGCAAAGAGCTTGGTTTGGAGTTGATGCAGAGCAGTAAATCACAGTATCATCGGCATAAAAATGGAGATTTGCATTGGAAACATTTTGATCGAGAATATTGATGTATAGTATAAATAAGAGTGGTCCCAGCACTGACCCCTGGGGCACACCCTTAGATACCATAAGAGGGCTGGAAGTGAGACCATCTGCCTGTACGCACTGAGTTCTACCTGATAGATAGTTTTCAAACCAGCCAACTGATTGATCTGACAGCCCTACACTGACAAGTCTGTGTTTTAAAATTGTGTGATCCACAGTGTCAAAAGCCTTAGATAGATCAATAAAAAGAGCTGCACAGTGTTGTCTTGTGTCTAAAGCATCAATAAAATCATTTACTACTTTTAAAGCTGCTGTAGTTGTGCTGTGTTTTTTACGAAAACCTGATTGATATTTTGACAAAATATTGTTAGTAGATAAAAACTCTTTCAGTTGTTCATTTACCATAGTTTCCATAACCTTGGCCAGGACGGACAGTTTCGAGATGGGTCTATAATTATTTAAATCTGACGGGTCACCCCCTTTTAGCAAAGGAAGAACAAATGCAGATTTCCATATAAGTGGAATCTCATTTGTGTCTAAAGATAGATTAAAAAGATAGGTCAAAGGTGGAGCAATAAAATCGGATGCTAACCGTAGAAAAAAAGGCTCCAGTTTATCAGGACCAGCTGATTTTCTAATGTCTAAAAGTGTGAGGGCTTTATGCACTTCTGAAACTAAAAATGGATTAAAATTAAAAGAATTAATGAGTCTACTTTGACCATATGTATGGCTTGTAGGACGATTCTGATATGTAGAGTTGACTGAATCAAATAAGGAACCCGAGGCAATAAAGTGCTCATTAAAACAACCAAGCATTTCAGCCTTATCAGATAGTTTACGGGAGTCCTTAAGAACACATGGTGGCAACTCAATGGAAGTTTTGTTTCCAGCCAAGGATTTAATTGTTTTCCAAAATTTTAACGGGTTATTTAAATTATTTGAAGTTTCCATTAAAAAATAGTCTGCTTTGGCCTTTCTTATAGCCACTGTGCACAAATTGCGTAGTCTCCTAAAGAGTTGCCAATCAGAATCCAGGTTTGTTTTCCTGGCTTTTGCCCAGGCCTTATTACGTTCGTGAAGTGAGTTGGCTAAATCTACAGTAAACCATGCATTGTTACGGCCTTTTACTCTATACTTTCTGAGGGGAGCATGTTTATCAACAATTTCCTTGAAACCATCGTAAAAAAAATTCCAGGCATTTTCGACATCAGAAATAAGATACATTTTATCCCAATCAAAATAAAACAAGTCATGAAAGAACCCTTGCTCTGTAAAATGTTTCATGTCACGCTTAACAATGATGCTTGGCTTGGTTTTGGGAATTTTTGTATTTCTGACTGTGGCAACAACGCAGTGGTCACTAACGTCATTTGCGAAAACAGAAGCTACTGAGTATTTGTAAGGAACATTGGTTAGGATAAGATCAATTAAAGATGATTTATCCGGACATTTCAGATTAGGTCTAGTTGGACTATCAACGAGCTGAAAGAGATTTAGTGAGTTACAGTAAGCTTTAAAATCATAAGATACTGGATGTAACCAGTTCCAGTTTAGATCTCCAATAACTACTATTTCTTTCGGATTCAGTCCTGATAAAAGCTGAATTAAAGAAGGCAGAGCATCCTTTACAGCTGAGGGAGTCCTATAGCAACTAACTACCGTAATATGGAGAGTCCTAGAGACCTCAAGATCAAGAGCTAAAAATTCAAATTGCTTACTCACTGATTTAGAGAGAAGCACATTTACACGAAACTTACGTTTGATATATACTGCAACACCCCCACCCCTTCTTGGATGGTCGGTCCTATATACATTATATCCATCAATACAGATATCTTCATTCAGGACAGACTTGCTTAGCCAGGTTTCTGATAAAACAATTACATCAGCATCAGTTGAACATGCCCAAATGCGAATCATATCCATCTTTGCAATCAGACTACGAACATTCAAATGAATAAAACCAAGACCAGCTCTAGATTTAAAATCAGCAGGGGTATTAAAACTTATAACAGAGTCAGGGCCTGGGTTGGGTTGCACATTTCCTGATATCAATAGCAACAGAACAATTAAACACCTCAGTTTGCGTGATTGATTTGTGGATTCATTCTTAGATCTTATATTTAGTACAAAGCTACGAAGGCAGCTTTCAGAAACAGTGAAATTATCTTGTAAGGTCATAATACTGATTAAACGGGCCAAGTTAACAGTCTCAGAAGATAAGACTATACAGTGGCATTTAATGTCCGAGTCCGACGCACAAACAGATGCGCTCGTACCCCAGCGTAATGTGACGGTATTTAAAAGACCTGCACTGGAGTAGTTAATCCTGTGCAGGCTTCCACACGTTCCGCTCAAGGAAAGTAAGCACAGCACAAAAAAGTGCAGCGCCATTAGATATTCCATTCCTAGCCGATTTCTAGTAATCCAGTCCAGCTTTTCGACCTCCTCCTGTGACAGATGACGTTGCGTCACGTCACATGTAAACAGGAAATCAATCCCAATGAAGCAATGCTGTGAAAGAAGTGGATTAGAATCAGGACCAGCCGGGTCATACAGAGTATGGATAAAATTTCAAGCACACGTCACGAAGGCAAGAAAAAGCACTTCCCTTTCTCATAAGAAGTTCAGACTCATAAGACTCAAACAGCTTTTCGGCGATTTGGATCCGTTGAGCAGGCTCCGCACTGACAGTACGTCCCAGATCATCCAATGCGGTGAGAAAGTAAGTTTCACTTCAGTTAAATCCCAGATGGACGTGTGACGAACTGAATCCTTCATAGACTCATTTAGTTATGAGTAAGTGATGAATACAGAAAGCGGCTAGTGCAGATTAATCCCAGCACAATGTTTGTAAGCCAGCTACAACGTTCGCCTGGCCGAGAAAATTATCGATTTTATAGATCAGAGACAGTAACCTAGCTTACTCAAAGCAGGTCCAGTATCTCCGAGACAGCACCATTTAAAAGACAGTAACACTAACAGAAACATTAAACCACAAGGACAGAAATGTAGACGTGTGGAGACATGCTGCCATCTTGGTACTCTTGGTACTTGGTAATCAAATAAAAATGATCAACCTACAGAGGATTGAATTCAAAGACACCCCGGAAATCTAAGTGAAAAAATGATGCAGCAGGCTTGTCAATTTTGCTGAAATTTCATTGCAGCAACTCAAAATGGTACTCAGTAGTTTGTATGGCCCCCACGTGCTTGTATGCATGCCTGACAACGTCGGGGCATGCTCCTAATGAGATGACGGATGGTGTCCTGGGGTATTTCCTCCCAGATCTGGACCAGCGCATCACTGAGCTCCTGGACAGTCTGAGGTGCAACCAGGTGATGTCAGATGGACCAAAACACAATGTCCCAGAGGTGTTCTATTGGATGTAGGTCAGGTGAGCGTGGTGGCCCTTCAATGGTATCATTCCTTCATCCTCCAGGAACTGCCTGCATGCTCTCGCCACATGAGGCCGGGCATTGTTGTGCACCAGGAGGAACCCAGGACCCACTGCACCAGCATAGGGTCTGACAATGGATCCAAGGATTTCATCCCGATACCTAATGGCAGTCAGGGTGCCATTGTCTAGCCTGCAGAGGTCTGTGCGTCCCTCCATGGATATGCCTCCCCAGACCATCACTGACCCACCACCAAACCGGTCATGCTGAACGATGTTACAGGCAGCATAACATTCTCCACGGCTTCTCCAGACCCTTTCCTGTCTGTCACGTGCTCAGGGTGAACCTGCTCTCATTTGTGAAAACCACAGGGCACCAGTGGCGGACCTGCCAATTCTGGTGTTCAATGGGAAATGCCAATTGAACTCCCTGGAGCCGGGCAGTGAGTACAGGGCCCACTAGAGGACATCGGGCCCTCAGGCCATCCTCATGAAGTCTGTTTCTGATTATTTGGTCAGAGAAATTCACACTAGTGGCCTGCTGGAGGTATAAAATAAAATAAATAAATAAAATAAATAAATAAATAAATAAAATAACCTCAGTCTTCTTTTCATTCAACTGAAGAAAATTTTCACCCATCCAACTTTTAATATCATTTACACAGGCTAATAAATCAGATAAAGACTTAGAACCAGGCTTTATTGACATGTACAACTGGGTATCATCCGCATAAATATGATAAGGAACCTGATGAGATTCAAAGATGTAACGAAGGGGGAGCATATATAAAGAAAATAAAATCGGTCCCAAAATGGAGCCTTGCGGTACTCCACCCGTGACAGGAACAGGTGATGAATGAGACTGACCTATCTCCACAGAGAAACTTCTCTCTGAGAAATAGCAAAAGCTGCGCTTAAATCCAACAATACCAGAACTGCACAGTTTCCAGAATCCACAAATAGCAACAGGTTGTTTACCACTCTCAACAAGGCTGATTCAGTGCTATGCTTGGATCTAAACCCAGACTGAAACGGATCGAGTATATTATTCTCAATTAAGTAAGGGGATAACTGGTTTAAAACAGATTTCTCCAATACTTTTGATAAGAAAGGCAGTTTTGAAATGGGTCTATAGTTATTTAGATCAGATGTATCCAAATTTGCCTTTTTGAGCAGCGGATGAACTACTGCATGTTTAAAACAAGATGGAACGAGCTCGTCTGTAAAGAACTGTTTATGACAGAAATAATATTTGGTGCAACTGAGTCCAGGACTTCCTTTAACAATGTAGTTGGTATAACGTCAAGTGAACAAGTGGTCGATCTTAAACTGGACACTATATTCGATAGTTCCGCATGTGAGATTGGATGGAAGTGAGAAAATGTAGCTCTATTCAAAGGCAGACGCCAGACCTTCTGGGATGGATTCGGTACAATCTGGGATTTGATGCAAAGGATTTTGTTAATGAAGAAGCTGCAAAACTTCTCACACAACTCTTGGCTCTGAGCAACACCAATCTCAGTAGAAGAATTTAATACTGAATTTATAGTAGCGAACAAAAACTTTGGACAGTGAGAATTTTGAGAAATCAAATTAGAAAAATATTTAGACCTTTGCAAAGCGGCCTCCTCTTGAAATTTAACTAAGGAATGTTGCAATAGCTGATAAGAGATTTGTAATTTGTCCTTCCTCCATTTTCTTTCTGCCCTTCTACACTCCTTCCTTAAAGAACGAACTATGTTCATCCAAGGCTGTTTTTTAGGTTTTCGTATCCTGACTTTACAGGGAGCGATTTCATTTAAAATCCCAGTACATGATGTATTAAAACTAAGCACCAAGTCATCAACATCCGGATACTGTGTAGTGACACGAACAGGAAGTTCTGTGAACGCCTCAATAAACTGTGCAGCAGTAGAATGATTAATAACTCTAGACAGGTAAGTGGAGGACTTGTGTTCAGATTTTAAAGTAGGGATAGAACAATCAAATAATATTGGCAGATGATCAGATAGACCAGCATCACGAATGTCAATGTTTGTTATAGGAAAGCCTGAAGTCATAACAAGGTCAAGTGTGTGACCCTGCATATGTGTAGGATCGGAAATATATTGTGTTAAATTAAAAGAATCTAAAAGTTGAGTAAACTCTCTTACAATTGGCTTTTGTGGGCAACAAACATGTACATTGAAATCGCCTAGCAGCAAAACATCATCAGCTTTTGTGGCCAAAAAAGATAGAAAATCAGAGAACTCTTAAAAAATCCTTATTGGATTTTGGTGCTCTGTAAATTAGGGCACAAAGCACAGGTTTCGGTAAATAAGTGCTTGGCGTCAGATGAGACTCAAATCGACCATTCAAACGCTTGAGTTCTAATGCAGTGTAGTTGACTAACACACCGCTACAAGCCGGTGGTGAAGACATTTCAAGGGGGTAACGTACACTCTTCCAATTAGTGACGAAAATCCCCAAAACAGTCAATAAAGTCCAGCTGCCGCACAACAATATGGTCATGATTCAGTTCCTCCGTAGAAAAACACTCACCATGTGCTGAGTCTAATAGACATCCAAATGACCGTCAATAATATTCATCCGTGCGTGGTCCATGAAAATATCTCCTTTACCGGTTTACAACTCCACGATGATGAACAGCAAAATGGTGATCCACTCAAGCAGGTGTCATGCATGAAGCTACTCCGAAAATGGTCCCAAAATGCAAATCCGTAAATCCAATCTGCTGATCCACAATGTAACAAGATGCCGTAGAGCTCTTGAAGCGCATTGTTTTGTCCCAAACGCGACTTCAACGCGCGCAACAAGCACAATCGAGCGGCCGCTCAACAAAAAGATAAAAATTTGGAGACAGATTAAAACAAACTTTTTTAAACTAATAAAAGTAAATCAAAACAAAATTAAAATGTAAAAAACCCGGAGAGTAGCGGCAGACATACACGCACAGCGTACACTCTCCGGAAGTCAGCCAGAGTATACATTAATACATACATACATACATACATACATACATAAAAGAAGGTTCCAGAGGAAGGTCTTTAGAAATAATATCCTTCACAGTTTGCTTTATTGCACCCCAAAATGTCCTAATTTCTCTGCATTCCCAAATACAATGGAACAAGCCAATTACTCATCTAGTGATTCATTTATTTGCAGATCTTTATTCCAGGCTTCTAATTTTAAGGTTGAATTATCTGGGGGGTGTGATAACAGTAATTTATAAAATTGTGAGATTGCTCCCCTTTTAAAGCTATATTCACTCATCATTTCTTCTAACTTAAATTTGGGTGGTTTCCATAAATTGCTTTATTTTGTTATTATATAGCTTCTAAGTTGGAAATACTTGAAAAAATATTTCCTTTGAATGTTGAATTTGTATCTAAGCATGTCAAATGACATCATGTTATCTGAGTCTGTTGGATATAGATCTTGAATTTTCTCCAATCCATTTAAAGCCCATTGCTTAAACACTGCATCGACTCTCCCCGGGGAGAAGTTGTGATTTCCCCATATTGGGATTAGCCAAGATAAAATAACTGGTTCTTTAATATATCTTTTAACATTATACCACACCTTAACCATGTTTTTAACTATTGGATTTGTAATTATCTTCATCAAATTAGCTTCTGTATCAGAAAAAAGGTACAAAGGTAACGGAGGGCTCAAAATGTTACTTTCCATTTCTGTCCATTGGGGGGTGTCATTTTTGCTAAAATAGTACCCTATAGATCTAAGCTGAGCTGCCCAGTAGTACCATACTAAGTTTGGGCACATCAAGCCACCTTCATGGTAGGGCAAATGGAGTAACGACAGTCTTATTCTAGCATGTTTGTTTGACCATATAAAATCAAGAAGCAGTTTCTTAAATGTTTTAAACCAGTCAGCGGGGGGTGGCAAGGGAATATTCTGAAAAACATATAACAGTTTTGGAAGTATATTCATTTTGTAAATATTAATTCGACCAATAAGAGACATGGGAAGAAGAATCCATTTGTTAACACTATCTCTAATTTCGTTAGTTATCGATTCATAATTATGCTGAACAATTAAATCTAAATTTGGAAGGATTTGTATTCCTAAGTAAGTAAATTTAGAAACTGATTTGAATTGTGAAACAACTATAGGTGGATTTTCTCTCTCTCCTTTATCTAGCAACAAGATAGATGATTTTAATCTGTTAATTACATATCCTGAAATATGACCAAACTCCTCAATTAGTTTTAACAAAGCAGGAATAGATGAATTTAGTTGTGAAAGGAATAAGATTATATCATCTGCATATAACGACAGTCTGTGTTCTACCTGACCAATTGTGATTCCGGTTATGTGTAAATGTGACCGTACTGCTATAGCCAAGGGCTCCATTGCTAAAGTGAAGAGCAACAGATATATAACGGACACCCCTGCCGACATCCCCGTTTAACTAAAATTGGTTTAGATACGTTTTTATTTGTTAAAATCTCTGCAGTTGGATGTAAATATAATAACTGTATCCATTTTCGAATTTTTGGTCCAAATCCAAAGCATCTTAACACGTCAAAAAGATAGGCCCACTCTACCCTGTCAAATGCTTTTTCGGCATCCAGGGAGAGGAGGGCCGTATCCTTAGTGTCGTCTAATGCTTGAATGACATTGAGAGCCCTCCTAACATTGTGCAGACCTTGCCGACCCAAAACAAAGCCGTTTTGATCCCTGTGAATGATCGATGGAAGGGTTTCCTGTAAACGAGATGCTAGTAATTTGCTGATTATCTTAAGATCTGAGTTAAGCAGGCTTATTGGCCTCATATTCTCACATTTATCCCTAGATTTTCCAGGCTTAGGTAATAAGATAATTAATGCACTGACCATTGAGTTAGGGAGGTCCCCATCTATAAAAGCTTCATGTAACATTTCCAAGATTGGCTTTACCAACTTTCCCTTAAACTTTTTATAAAAGTCGATTGGAAACCCATCAGGTCCAGCTTTTTTACCTGTGCTCATGTTATCAATTACTTTAACTATTTCATCTTCACTAATGTCACGGTCTAATTGTTGGCCAAGGTCTTCTGCAATAGTTGGTATGTTTAACTTGTCTAAGAATATTTTTTGTGTGTTTAGATCTGTATGGCCCTGAGAATCATAAAGTTTTTCATAATAATTTCTAAATTCTTTATTTATCTCTATTGGATCCACAATTGTCTCTCCTTTTGTATTTGTTATTGTAGTTATATTTGTTTGTGCTTCCAATTGTTTAATTTGCCCTGCTAAAATCTTACCGGGCTTCTCCCCCTGTTCATAAAAAGACTGATTTAACCTTAGTATGTTGGAGGCTGCCCTGTCCGCTGTAGCTTTATTATACTGTGCTTTTAACAGCAACAGCTCTTTTTCTGCTTGTGAATTCTTATCTCTAAACAACTGCTTCTCCAAATTCTTTATTTTTTCTTCTGATTGTTGTCTTTTCTTGCGCTGTTCTTTAGGTTTTGAAGAAGTATAAAAAATGATATAACCCCTTATACAGGCCTTAAAGGCATCCCATTTGACACGAGCAGTGGTTTGTGTTGTATTTATGCTAAAATATTCATCAATTTTATTCCCAACATATCCTACAAAAGATTCATCCTTGAGCCATTTTTGGTGTAAGCACCATCTAGGAGGGTCTATCAATAGATCTTTATGAGTATATTTGATGTTACATGAAGCATGGTCTGATATTGTAATACTATCATAGGAACATTCTCCCATATTAGGCAACAAGTCTGCAGTGTTTCCTTTAGGATTTTTTTTAGCAGTGGGGGCAGGTCCGTCCGAACAATCAGGACAACCAGCTAATAAAGCATTACAGTAATCTAGTCTTAAGGTCATGAATGCATGAACTAACTTTTCAGCATCAGAAACAGATAGCATGTTACGTAGCTTAGCAATGTTTCTAAGGTGGAAAAAGTCTGTTCTTGTAACATGAAATATGATTTTCGAAAGACAAGTTGCGGTCTAGTATAACACCCAGGTCTTTTACTGTAGTGGATAAAGTAACAGGACATCCTTCTAAATTAAAGTTGTATTGTAAGAGGTTTTGTGGGCAGTTTTTTGGATCAATGAGTAATACCTGAATTTAATAGCAGAAAATTACACGTCATCCAGTATTTTATATCTTTAACACACTCTGTCAATTTAGATAATTTAGCGTTTTCATCTGGTCGTGATGAAATATATAATTGAGTGTCATCAGCATAACAGTGGAAATTAATTCCATGTTTTCTTATAATATTACCTAGTGGCAGCATATATATTGAGAATAGCAGAGGGCCTAACACAGATCCTTGCGGCACTCCATAGTTTACTGACGTTATCTTCGGTTTTTCCCCATTTAAACAGACTAAATGGTAGCTGTCTGATAAGTACGATCTAAACCAGCTTTATGCCTATCCCTGAACACCAGTGCAATTTTGTAGTCGCTCTAGGAGTATTTTGTGATCTATAGTGTCGAACGCAGCGCTAAGATCGAGTAAAACTAGTATTGAGATACAGCCTTGGTCAGAAGCTAGAAGTAAATGATTTGTAATTTTAACGAGAGCAGTTTCAGTGCTATGATGCGGCCTGAATCCTGACTGAAATTTTTCATAGATATAATTTTCTTGCAAGAATGAGCACAATTGAGTGGACACAACTTTTTGTAGTATTTTAGACATAAATGGAAGATTTGAAATGGGTCTGTAATTTGCTAGGTTATTATGATCTAATTGTGGTTTCTTATTGAGATGTTTTATAACTGCCAACTTGAATATTCTTGGAACATGACCTAAAGATAAAGACGAGTTAATAATATTGAGAAGAGGCTCTTCCACTACAGATAACACTTATTTCAGTAGTTTAGTGGGTATTGGATCTAATAAACATGTTGTTGGTTTAGATGCAATGATAAGTTTATTTAGCTCTTCCTGTCCTATAGTTGTAAAGCGGTGTAGTTGTTCTTGAGGGGTGATAATTGAGGCTGAATCATAAGACACCATTAGAGATTGTACATTTACAATTGTGTTTCTGATGCTTTCTATTTTCTCAGTGAAGAAATTCATAAAATCATTACTACTAAACTGTAACGGAATATTTTGCTCAGGTGATGTCTGTTTATTTGTTAGCCTAGCCACGGTGTTAAATAAAAACCTTGGATTATTTTGGTTATTTTCTATTAGTTTGCGGAGGTGCTCAGCCCGGGCTGCTTTTAGGGCCTTTTTATAATGTGACATACTGTCTTTCCACACGATTCTAAAGACCTCTAAATTAGTTTGTTTCCATTTACGCTCTAAACTACGGGTTTCTCTCTTGATAACATGCGTAGCACTGTTGTACCATGATGCTTTTTTTTTTCTCTCTAACCTTTTTTAATCTAATTGGTGTAACAATGTCTAATGTACTAGAGAAAATGGTGTTCATAGTGCTAGTCGTTTCCTCTAGTTCATCTGTTTGTTTGGGTTCACTGAGCAGCTGAGATAGATCAGGTAAGCTATTTGAGAATCTATCTATAGTGGTTGGAAGGATTGTTCTGCCTGGTCGATAACGTGGTGCAACATGATAAATTTCAGCAGTACGTAGTATACAAGACAAGTTATCATGTAATGGTCAGTGACATCATCGCTTTGCGGTATAATATCTATATCGGTTGGATCGGTTCCATGTGATATAATTAAATCGAGTGTATGATTAAGACGATGAGTGGGACCAGTGACGTTTTGCTTGACCCCAATGGAGTTTAATAAATCTGTAAAAATGCAGCCCCTAACGCATCATTTGTGTTATCTATGTGTATGTTAAAATCTCCAACAATTAATGCTTTATCGACATTGACCAATAGATCTGAGAGAAAGTCTGCAAACTCTTTTAGGAAATCAGCAAAGGGCCCTGGAGGTCTATATACAGTAGCCAAGGCTAGAGATAATAGGGATTTATTTCTTACATCTAAGAGCGTAATATTAAGCACAAGTACCTCAAACGAATTAAACCTGTGACCTGTTTTCTGAGTAACATTAAGAATATCTCTATAGATGGGTGTGGCAACATAGGTCCATGGTGTTGTGTCGGTGCAGGAGTGAATGAAACCAGGGATGATCGCGTCCTGGGAGCTCGGGTCCTGTGCAGAGAAACACCAAGGAGTAGACGAGGTTGGAGTCAAGTCAAGTCAAGTCTATTTATATAGCGCTTTTCACAATACAGATTGTATCAAAGCAGCTTCACAGTATTAAATTAAAATAATACATCAATGTTTGTTTGTAGTGGAAAACGTCCACGTTTGGTAATGCTGATCAATAGTATTGTTGATTGATTAATTAAATTAAATATCCCCATAGTCAAAGGGTTACTAACCACTGACTTGTGAGCATCGGCGCGTGATGTTTCAAGCGCTGATCGCCGATCTTGCAGCACGGCTCGCCTCTCTAGTAGTTCAATGATATGCGTCTCCACGGACTCAAGCTCTAACTGCACCGAATGCAGCTCGAACGTGTCCTCACCTGCACTCAAAGGTAACGTTAGACACACATCCGATATATTCGCCATTATAGCAGATGTGCTATAATGGCGAATTATAGCTTTCAGTGATACGGGTGTAAAAAAGACGATCGATAGGCTAAGACCACGTGTGCAATGCAAGCGGGCTAAGGCTAGTAGCGAGTTCGGAAAGTTGGATATAAGTAACGTTAGCGATATAAAAGCAATCCGATTGTTTTTTATAGAGAATAGTATCGGAGATATGTTCACACGCTGTAAAAATACAAAATGTTCGTTTGTAAATGAGTGTAAAGAGGAAAATCAAGGATTATGAATCAATTCGACGGAGCTCCAAACACAAACAACGCACTCAGTAGCGACGCATGCGCAGTGTTATAATTTATGAGGACATAATGTTGTCGTCTGCCTCGCGAAGTTTGGAATTAATTGAAAATGATCTTACAAAATGGAATTACTTTTGATCAAATTATTGAATGAAGGTTATAATATCATCACAATGAGAAATCACATGAAATCCAAACACCAGTTGTTGAGGAAAGACAGCTGTAGTCCAGGCGTTTTAGGAAAAAAGGGTGAACAAATTGCAACAGAATCAAACTCAACTGTAAGGAAAAAAAAAAGCCCAGAAGAATCACATTAGGGGAAAGTTCTGAAAAAGACCCAAATATAGCCTATTCATACGCCTATTCATTCTTTTTCTCACATGAATAGGGTAAAAAATGTAACCTTTAGATATCACCATGAAAATTACTGAGTTGATTACTTATAGCAAGACAAACAAAAAATGTATTACAAGTTTTTTTTAATTGTTTGTTAACATGGACAAACGGTGCATAATCTAATTACAGATGTGCTAATTTGCCTAAATACCACAACAGATCTAAACATTGGGTACAGCCAGGTGAAAATGTCTTGTTGAATCTTGTTGACATATAACGGTAAAATACTTAATGTTAAGGTCTGAATGGAACCCATTTAGGCTACCCATGAACATAAATACATAGAGACAGGAAGAAGTACTTTAAACCAGCCTTTATTAATTATTATTGCAGAGATGGGGTTTGGGGCTGGGTCTGTGGGACTGTTTCTGGGGGACGAGTCTGAGGGAAGAACAGGAGACAAAGGAGAATGCAGAAGACAAAAGACCTGAGGGCTACATGAAACAAGATTAGAATAAAAGCCTGATCACAAAAAGCCATTATTTAGCAAAAAAAAAATTAAACCTTCACATATTTAAAGGGGTCATGAACTGGATTGTTTTATTATTTTATAATGTTGCCTGGGGTGCCCTTATAATGTTAGTATGATTTTTACATCAAAAATTGTCATAATTTATAAATAAAAGCCATTTTTCCAAGCCTGATTTCTGCCTCAGATTTGAACGCTCAGTTTTAAGGGGCGTGTCTGCTGTGAGACTGCAGTGCAAACGCCCACTGCTGTGATTGGCTGACATGCTTGCAATGAAATAGCTAGTATTACATGAACTCTCTCGAAAACTTTTACTACGTTTTTACTATTACAGCTATCGAGATTAACAAATCGTGAAAAGTATCATTTAAAGCATTATATTTAATTCTATTCCATCACATGAAAGGTTGCAGCATGATGAGCACTGAGCAGATGACAGACAGTCTGTTGATCGCGTGAATAAAGATCTTATCATTGCAACGCAATTTTTGCACTCTCACAAATGCTTACACCAAATTACAATGCAAACACGATGTGAGTACACAGTAAGAGCTTCGTTGTGTAGTGTAACAGTGTCATTATGTCATCACGAGTTTGGTAAGTGTCCAGATAAGCTCTCGCGGCTCGCGCTGTGCTGTTTGATTGACAGCTTGGGCGAAAGGGATCGTTCTTTGATCGCTTTCTGTAGGCTATATAATTTAATAACAGTTTAAAAAAAGATTATTTTCATAATACTACGAGAAATTATGTGAAGTTGATCGTTTAGTCACTGATGCATAAACAGTATTGAACGATTTTAAGAGAAATATCTGAACTTGAATAATTACACCGAAATCACTGATCGCAGATCAGCCATTAGAATACACATGGTTACTTACATGTTGCTGGCAGATCCGTGTCGGGAAATTGTGATTGACTGATTTAATAAAGTTTAACCATGCTGGAATCCGAAGGAAGCTTATGACTGTCTTCTTCCACAAACAGGCACTGCACAATATTTAGTAAACAGCATATTTATTGCTTGGAAGTAGCTCGGTAGCAATTATCATGTCGTCCTATGTTATTTAGCATGTTTGGGCGAATCGGTGGGCGGGGCTAAACAGGCCGTGTTGAAGTAGGCGTTGATCTTCTTATGTGGAGGCGGTGTTTTATCCTCTTTGACGTCATAGTTCCCCACTTTGAAAAACGAGTCGTTTGCTGAGCCTGATGTCTATAAAAGCTTTTATTGGACTAACAAGGTAGTTTTCAGTTCTGAAACTTACAGGATATTATTATAGTATGATGATCTCTTTTATGTCAAAAGCTCAAGGAAACTTTGATTTCTCAGTTCATCACCCCTTTAAATCAAACTCTTAAAATGACACATGATTCATTGAAGTTACTCAAGTAATATTATTTAAATATCAAATAATAATAAATAAGTAAATAAATATTAAATAAATAAACATAATTAAAAGGGAGGGAGGGTTATATAAAAAGGTAATTAATGTAATATGTATTCCTTTATTTTATGGAATATTCTTTGATTTTAGAGTTGCCCATATCTTTTCAAAATGTATACTTTTGCTCTTAATGGGTCTCATTCATGAAACACGAGCAGAACGAATTTTTGTGTAAATCGTGTGTAAAGTGGTTCTGGCGTAAATTTTCGGATTCATTAAAATGTTCGTATTTCCCAAATGTTAGTTGGTACGAAAGAAATCTACACCTGGTCCCAGCCACGCGTAAATAGTGCGTTTAACATCCGAACTTTTTGCTCATTAATAAGGCTGCCTTTTAATTCACCGTAAGGTACATATTTACACAGTATTTTGAAAAAAGATTATATATAGTAATTACATACGGTTTTTCTTTTTACTTTTTACGAGAGCCAGTAATAGCATCTGCAAACGGAACACAAGTCCGCAAGTCTTTTTTATTTAATTTTTATTTATTTTATATTCAAGCTGTTTATTTTTTTTTTTTTACAAGTCCGCAAGTTACAAGTGTTGCAGTCAAGCTTCATGTCGAACCATTTTCTTTTCACTTCTGGGACTGTTCGATTAACAGATGAAACTCCAATAACTGCATCTGTATGCTGCCAAGCATTTTTACCTAAAGCATTTAGGTATTACCTAAAAAATCCTTCTTTTGTTTTTTAGGACCTGATACGCCACTATGTACGCTTGAAAATAAAATGTTGCGTTTTGAATGAACTTCAGATATTAACACTTCAATTTCTAAATCTGAAAAATTTTCTTTTTTATCCGCTTTTGAGAAGACATGTTGAAATCCTTCGTTTGGTGTCATAATATGATGCCCATATATAGTTGTCAGTCGAATTTAATGGGCGGAATTTATGGTAATTAGGAATGAGCGTGCACGCGCGTCCCATTTACGACTGATTGGAATTCATTAACACATACACACATTTCACTATCAAATCTGACGTTTACGAAGTATTTGTGAATCAGGAGAAGAATTTTCGGGAATGTCTCTTTACGCGCAAATCACTCACATATTTACTCGTATATTTACGAATGTTTCATGAATGAGACCCATTGTCATGTTATCTTCTTCATAGTGTACTTTGGAAACTAAATCCTAAACATCCTAAAGATAAATTGAAGATATTTTGGGTGTTATAAAATATTGCATATTAATTTTCCAAGCAAAATGTAGATTTTAGTCAGAACTATTGCGCTCCTATTTGGCGCGCAGCAGTGCTCGTTCAATGTGAAGTTTAGCAGCAAAATGGACATATTTGCACGACTTTCTAACATTTACAGATGGATAATATACCTGTGAAATGTAAGTTATGCACTATGTAGCCTAACGTATGGACTTAATCAAAATGCTCTAGACATCACAAAAACCTTCCCCCTCTCCCCTGTTGTCATCGGCCCTCAAACCAGTTCTCTTCAAAGACTGTTATCACCTCTGCTCTCCTGAACAATCTCAGCAAGAGACTGTGTCTGCAACCCTCAAAAGACAGCACAGCAGACCAGACGGCACGGCCCATTTGGTCAAAAACTATAGAGATAAACTTCCAATACACCAGGACCATTTACTTCATTCTTACCCACAAACTTTCCCAAATGTTTATAGTATTTCTCCTGTGTTATGCATGTCCCTATGTTTTATTAGCCTTGTTATGATTCTTTAGTTATGGTAGAGTAACTTCAAATGTTGATATCCAAGATGATGCATCACTGCTTTTCTTTCTTCAAATCCCCTCTTTCTTAGTATCAAAAGAATCCTCTTTTGATTTTATAATCAATTGTGTACAACATGTTATGATAAATTGCATCATAAATATGTTTACCATACTTTTGTGTAACTAAAGACTGCACATTCTCCATGCCACCATGAACATGCAAATAGGGATAAGATGGAACAAAGACTTTCTCCCAGTTATCTTTGATTGGTCACCTCACCAAATGGGTGTGAACTGATAGGACCTTTAAGAGTGTCTGATTAGTTCAGATCTTTGCTCAATCTCTTTTGAGACGTCTCCTTTCTCCTTCCGGCAACTTTATCTTCAAGTTAATTTCTTTGGATTCAACGTGAATCACCCCAAGAACCCAAACGAACGTTTCAGCGCTCTCCAGGTGAAATCATCAAGAATTTCAAGAATCTCCGGCATCTTGACTTGTTCACCAACTGAAGTCAATGCAAGTACCTGTTCGCAGCATTTAGATGCGTTATTGTGTTGTATAAGTTATTGTGCCCCTTTAAGGTGACCCTGATTCTCGGATGTTTCTCGTAGGTTGTGGTTAACTGATTGTAATCTTGCCATTCTCTTTTCTTCTCTCTCTTTCTTCACTTTTCTTTACTTTCTTGATTCTTTATACAATCTTTGCTTAGTTTAGTTGTGTGTGTGTGTAGCCAACCATAGTTTCGTTTATTAAACCATTATATCCACGCTTTGCCACTCACAAAAATATCGAAGTCACTTAAACATCTTGATCTAGCGATACCTATGCTATTACCCTGCTAGTACTTTATTTACTTTAGTTGGAAAAGGTTTTTCTTTCTTGGCCATGAAGATAATTTATTTCCTAGAATTTATAATTGATTATGCTTTCTGTTCATTGATGAACTGATTAAATAATTGTACTATTAATTCTGCTACAGTCAATTCTAAAAATAATTAAAATATTTATAATTAATTATAATCCCTTAAAAATAATTATATATATCTTTTGAGCTAATTTGCTACAACCAAGAAAAACTCCATGTCTCAAATCATGGTGATTGCTGTGGTGGATCGATTTGATCCATGATCGACCTCTAGGGCTGCTTAAGAAATGCGTACACACGCAATTACTTGATAAACCTGGAATGGATCAAATTAGCGGTATTGCGTGAACTTTAATGACCTTTTATGAAGCCGCTTTAGCCCCGACTTATTTATTAGGTTCATTCAAGTCAGGTGTTGGAGTTTAATCCCCGTTTTTATTAGCGTCTTTTACGAAACAGCGCTCAGCAGTGTTATGAGTTTAATTTCTGAGAAACTGTTTCTGTTTGTTCTGCAGGAGTGTTTGGTGTTGATGCAGATGAAGTGAAGACAGTGCCAGTGATGGAGGGAGAATCTGTCACTCTAAAGACTGATCTTACTGAAATAAAGGCAATTAATATGATTCTGTGGTGGTTTGGAGATGAAGGTTCCACTATCGCTCAGATTGATGGAGGGGTTATCTCATATCCCTATCTCACTAAGTTATTCGGAGGAAGACTACAGCTGGATAATCAGACTGGATCTCTGACCATCAAGAACATGAGAACTAATCACACTGGACCGTATAAACTAGAGATCACCCGCAACTCTGGGACCTCACCTATGCCATTCACATTCCGTGTTACTGTCTATGGTGAGGATGAAAAAAAAAAAAAAAAAAAAAAAAAAAAAATTATATATATATATATATATATATATATATATATATATAGCCTATATATATATATATATATATATATATATACAGGGCCTGAAGTTAACTTTTTTGACCACCAGCCACTGTGGCAGGTGGATTTAAAAATCCACCCGCCACAGTGACTTTTTACCAGCCAGTTTTTTTATTTTTTTTTGCCTCATAAAAGGTGAAAAAAAAAAGGAACTGCACAAACATTTGTTCTTTAACTTGTAAGAATACACATGTAAGTGCTGTCAAGTTATTAACGAGATTCATACAAGTAATAATAACTCTTAGAATACAGATATAGACCTAGAGCAGCTAGTATCACAAATCACACGCGGCTGTGTTGATGGCTGGGCAGCTGTTAGTTACAGCGTTCAGGAACCGTTATGGTGCGTGTTATATATCTGCTTTCTTGTGTAATCAGATATCTCTTACACACTCTGCCGAATTAAATCAGTCACACGCTTGATAACTTTCCACATGGCGTCTTTACTTTTTTTCTCTTCCCGTGAACTTCCTTCTACATCCGGTCTTGCATACATCTTAGTACACTCACATCTTAAAGATACAGACCATCATTCTAATACATGACATCCCCTCCAAAGTCGGATAGAGACCTTTAACACTTGACTATTGTCTCAGTATTGCCAAACAAATAACATGTTCATCTAACTGATGATTTTCGCATTCTTCAACTTATTTTAAACTCAATTATAATATTAACCATGAACATATCAACTACGTTGTCTGCATTTAACCTGCATTCAAAAGTTCAACCAACGATAAAGTCAGCAAATTTTTGAGGTACTTTTTTTTGTCTTTGGGGCTTGACATATGTAATGTCCTGGTGACACTCAACCATAGGCACAAGTCTCTCTGATTCCTCTGACAATGTCTGTTGATATGAATCTGTGGAACAGTCAGCATTCCCTTTCTCGCTTTCTACATATTTCTTTACAAATGTTGTGTTGCGACTGTACTGGGCTCCGGTGGGTGACTCGACAGTTATTTTGTTTCCAGCTTTGCTGACCACTGTGTGAGGTGTTGCGTTAAACGGTGTGGTGAACTTGTCCGTCTTGTCCTGCCTGATCAGAACCCGATCTCCAACAGCTACATTTGAGAAATCTGCTTTGCGATGTTCATCTGCATATAGTTTATATTTTCCTTTTTTCTCAGCGTCATGGTCGTGAACTTCGAGATCTTTGTCTACTGGTGTGAGTTCAGGTAACTTGCCTCTCATTTTTCTTTTAAACAGAAGTTCAGCGGGGCTTTTGCCTGTGGTGTTATGTACAATTCCTCTGTACACTGTAACGTACTTCCTGAGTTCCTTTTGCCAGTCAAGTCCTTCCGACTGTGCAATGCGGATTCGTTTCATGATGGAGGCATTCTGGCGCTCGACTTCACCATTCGCTTGAGCCCATTTAGGCGTTGTTTTCAGGTGTCTGATCCCGTTTTCTTCACAGAAACTCCTGAATTCATCTGATTTGAATTGAGGTCCATTATCTGATTTTAGTGTGGCAGGAAGTCCATGTCGGCTGAATATGTCCTCAAGGCTGTCAATCACTTTTGTTGCAGTGGTTGAGGTCAGTATGTCATACTCATAATACCTACTGTAGTAATCCACCACAACTAGGATTGAGTGTTTTGATGGCAGAGGACCCAATAAATCTACTGCTAGATCTTGCCATGGTCCATCTGGCAATGGTAAGGGTCGCAATGGTTCTGGCGCATCAGGACGAGAGACAATTTGACAGCCATGGCATGATTTGCAATATCTCTCGGCCGCTTTGTCCATGCCAGGCCACCATACTTTGCTCCTCAGGTGCTGTTTGGTCCCAACAATACCTATGTGTCCCTCGTGGGCAAGTGCTATTGCTCGTGGTTGTAATGTTTTTGGAAGAACAATGCGTGTTCCACGTAGTATTAAAAAACCTACCACGCATAGCTCCCTAGCAACAGCTGCATATGTCATACACTTTTCAAAGTGTCCACTTTCAATAGCTTTTCTCACCTCTATTAGTTCGGGATCTTTTTCTGACGCCTCTTCCACTTCCCTTGTGGTTAGGGCTCTCGGTGTGGCATTAATGGCTACAAATCTCACATATTCATCCGAATCATGCAAGTGCTTGTCTCTCATTGCTGTGCTTCCTAGAAGTCTTGACAAGGGATCAGCAATGTTCTCTTTTCCAGAAACATAGACAACCTTAAAGTCGTATGGTTGAAGACGCAAAACCCACCGCTCAATGCGGGCACAGGGCTTAGAACGTGGACTGTAGATTGTCTCTAATGGCTTATGGTCTGTGACCAGATCAAATTGTCTTCCATAGACATATGGGTGAAGCTTCTCACAGGCCCATACAAGGGCAAGGGCCTCCTTCTCAGTCTGGGAGTACCGTCTCTCACAATCTGATAAACTTCTACTGATGTAGCACACTGGCACCATTTGTCCTTTTTGAAACTGTGTCAATACAGCCCCCAACCCTACAGGGCTGGCATCGGCTATAACTTGGGTTGGTGCATCTTTGTCAAAGTATGCTAAGGTCCCTGATTTTGCCAGTTCTCCTTTCAGAGCCTTAAATGCACTTTTTTGTTCAGGACCAAAGATGAATTTGGAGTCTTTTCTGGTAAGACGTCTCAAGGGCTCTGCCAAGGTTGCAAATTGTGGAATGAATCTGCTGCTGTAATTGACAAGTCCAAGAAAACTCCGAACCTCTGAGGCGTTCTGAGGCTCTCGAGCCTCCACCACAGCCCTGACTCTCTCATCGGTGGGTCCGATACCTTTTTGTGTGAGTAGAATCCCCATAAAATTTAAGCGATCCATACTGAACTGACATTTTGCAGGATTCAGAGTTAGCCCACATTCTCTCAGACGTTTCATGACAGCATGTAGACGGTCATTGTGTGTTTTATGATCAGGCGCATGCACAATGACGTCATCAGAGATGTTTTCAACTCCCTCTATTCCAGCAAGGGCAGACGCGATCTCATGTTGGTATTGTTCACTTGCAGAAGATACTCCAAAAATGAGCCGCTTGTATCTGTACACTCCATTGTGAACTGCAAACGTCGTGATCTGGCGGGACTCTGGCGTTAACTCTAACTGGTGATATCCCCATTTAAGATCTAATTTGCTGAAGACCATAGACCCATTCATACTCTGTAGCAGCTCATCTACAGTGGGGATGGGGTATCTTTCCCTAATGATTGCTCGATTGGCTTGTCGCATGTCAAGACAAAGCCTAATTTCAGCATTTGCTTTTGGAACAATCACAACCGGATTAACCCACGGAGTAGGCCCGTTCACTTCTTCAATAATGTCCATTTCTAAGAGTTCTTTTATCTTTTCTTCAACAGGAACCCTTAAATTAAATGGAATCCGCCTTAAAGGCTGGGCAACTGGCTGAATCTTTGGGTCTATGTACAAACTAATTTGCTTGGTTTTTAGCTTACCAACTCCTTGAAACACTTCTGGGTATTGTGAATGGAGCGACTGTTTGAGGTCTGTTACCGCTGCAATGTTTGTGCCGATCTTCAGTACTCCGAGTTTCATGGCAGTGTCTCTCCCCAACAGTGGCTCTCCTATCCCTTTAATTACAATGAATTCAGCATATACCGACCGGCTGCCTATTCTTGCTTCACACTTGAAAGCTCCCTTTAGTGGTAATGGCTGATTAGACGAATAAGAGAACAATTTCCTCTCTGTTTCCGGAATGTACGAATGGCATCTAATATTCTTTGCCTTCAGTTCCTCCCATGTTCTTTCATCAATGATATTGCTGGTCGCACCAGAGTCTACAAGCATTTTCAAATTGACATTTCCCAAGCAGATATTCATTTTATCAGCCTTGTAGTCGTCTTGAATGACAAATGCATATTCAGCTTGCCCTTCAACATGGTTAACTGTTTGCTGCTTCACATTTTTAGTTTTGCACATTTTTGAGAAATGATCTCTTCCTTTACATTTGTGGCATGTCTGGCCTCTCGCAGGACATTTTAAATCTCTTCCCAAATGATCTGTATTCCCACATCTGTAGCATTGTTTGTTCAACTTACTGCATTCAGCTTGCTGTTTTCCCTTGAATTGTCCTTTCATCTTTCCCCCTTTTTTCCAGACGCGATTCACAGACTCAGTGTCAGGCTTTGATACGTCACTCACCGATGATGCAGCCATCTGTTCCTCTATCCGTTCACAGAGGGCAGCAACCTCCAACGCACGGTCGAGCGTGAGATTAGGTCCTTCCTCCAAAAGTTTACGACGCACGTACATTGATAAACATTTGCCTACGATGGCATCCCGGATTTGATTAGTCATGTCATCTGCAAATGCACAGTCCTTTGCTGCCTGTCTGAGACGTGTTGTGAACTGTTGAATTGTTTCACTTGGGTTTTGGGAAAGTTTATAAAAAGACTGCCTTGCATACGCAGTATTCACTCGTGGCACGAAGTATGCATTCAAGGCTGCAACGGCCGCGTTGTAATCGGCAGCACCTCCCGTATCCGCCAGAGTGGAGAATATATCTTGAACATCAGGTCCAGCGTGATGCAAAAGAAGTGCTCTGCGCCGCTGACGAACTGCAGCAGCGACATCTTCTTCAATTATAAGTCCTTTACCGTCCGCATAAAGTTCAAACGATGTCAGCCACCTCGTCCACCTCGAACCAAGTGTCGCAGGATCTTTGTAGCACTCAAACGTAGGAATACCTGACTTTTCCATCGCGTGCAATCAGTGCTCACACCCACTTGGCTGCATCCTCGTCGCCAATGTTATATATCTGCTTTCTTGTGTAATCAGATATCTCTTACACACTCTGCCGAATTAAATCAGTCACACGCTTGATAACTTTCCACATGGCGTCTTTACTTTTTTTCTCTTCCCGTGAACTTCCTTCTACATCCGGTCTTGCATACATCTTAGTACACTCACATCTTAAAGATACAGACCATCATTCTAATACATGACAGTGCGTTCACACCGGACGCGAATAGCGCGTCAGGCGCGAATTTAGACGCATATTAGCGTTTGGTGCGTTATGGCTGACTTCGTTTAAATATCAAAGAACAACAGTTGCAAAAAAAAAAACCGCAAAGACCCGGCCGCTTTAGTTACTGTTGCTTTGTACGACAAGCTACACCGCGCTCACGCCAAACCATGATCTCACGCAATGAAAAACACATCGCGCAGCAGAGAGGAGGACACTGACAACACGCTAACAGACAAGACAGTCCAGGTTACTTTTGATTTTAAAAAAAGTATCAACGTTAAAATTTGGTCATTTTTAAAGAAATTTAGACAATACCGTTTTGTGGCTCTGTAACTGTCTTGGCAGATCGCAGTGGTGCCTCAGTTAAAGCTGCTTGTGAACCGATCATCTCTTCCTTCTAGTTAATTTATAGCATAAAATAAACATGAATGAACATAAGAAGGAATGAAGTTTTAACTGCGGAAAGATGTCAGTAGGTCTACTCAGTATACTCCGTTTTTTCAAGTTCAAATCATCCAACGTTGAACTCTCCTCTGACTGCTTTGTCGGACAAAAAAAAAGGCGGATTCGGCGGATTATGATTGGCCAGATCGCCGTCAATCAAACTCCCCGCGAAGGGTCGATTCTCATTGGCTACCTGCCAATGTGGCAGGTAGATTGACAGTGTTACCCGCCAATTGCAGAATTCACCCGCATTTGGCGTGTGGTCGGGTGTTAATTTCAGGCCCTGTATATATATATATATATATATATTAGGGCTGAATGATATATCGTTATTGTATCTAGATATGAACTTTCAAGATATTACTATCGAAAAAAGCAACGATATAGATTTCCCCTCTCCGCGCTCGCCCTGCATACAACTCTGGCAGTCACAACAAACATCAGTTTTACGAGTGCCCTTGAATGCACCGCTAAAGCCAGCGCGCGCACACTACCAGGGACGTGGGAACTGTTTGTGCGTTCAAGTCCTCCTAGGAAGTTCGTACGTACGAGGTGGGAAGTCGTGCTTATAACGGCATGTGCGTTCAAGTCACTTTCGTCGGAGCAAGATGGCGGAGTACTTTCTCTTAATTAATTACACAAAAATACAGTAAGATTCTTAAACTCTTGTTCTAGAAAATGAAGAACAAAGAAATGTGCATCAGGTGTACTTTGTATTCTTATGTTTTTAATTTATGAAGTCACTGCCAGCTCATCGTTATATGTTGCATTGTTATATTATAATACTATCATATTCTGTGTTGGCGATTAGCTAACTGCTCTGTAAATAGAAAAGCCTGACAATATCACAGCTAAATACCTTTATGTATTGTGTATTCCGCCATGTTAATCACTGACACGCCCCCAACTCGTACAGATCGGGGCTTAAAGAAAATCCCGAGCTCCCCACTGGTATTTACGACATTGTGGTGGCGTTCATGTGCGTTCAACTCGTAAATACGATCTATAGACAAGTTTCCTGAGTGAAATAGGCGGGCCGCCATTAGCCTTTCACTCTGCCAACGACTTCCGGTTGTGTCTGCTAATTACTTCCGGTTAGCGAGTTAGCGTCTTTTACTGTCTTTGATTAGCGTGCAGAAAAAGTAAACTATGGATGGTGTTACACGCCGACACGGCTCCGGGACATATTGTGCTGTTCGCGGTTGCAACAACTCGTGGCGATTGCTGAATGTTTGGTCGGAAGGAGAATGTTTCGACCATCAACAATCTACAAGGCGCCAATGTGGATGTGCTCCCCCGTATGCGTTGTATGAGAAACCAAAAACAGATGTTGAATCTCGGAAGTGGCTAGCGGCTTTGAAGTTGAAGAATCCGCCCAAAAGACTTTTTGTTTGTTCTTATCACTTCATTGATAAAAAGCCCACAGTGGAAAACCCTTTCCCGGAACTTTGGTTGGGATACGAGCGACCTCCCCAGCAAAAGAGACGTAAACTCGACAGAAACACAAGTGACACGCAATCGGATGGTAAGTGTATCTTGATATTTTTCTGGTTAGCTAAAGTTTGCAGCATAAGTTTGACTGTTGATATATGTGTCTCTGTCCTGTGTTAGTAGGTTATATACATTTATAGTTTATGCTGTTTTTCTTTTAGAAGTGTGCATCGAGCCGAAGTTTAAAGATGCTGCAACACAATGGGAGGACCTGACAAAAACTGACCACAGCTACGCGGCAAAGTTGGACCAAGTGAACAAATCGACGCAGACTGGGGGTCAGACTGTGGCTGATGATATGCTCCTGGATGATGATACCTCGCTGCTGTACACAGGACTGCGTCTGGTATATTTTTTTACTTTGGTGAAAACGATGTTGCCATTTAGTAAACCATCATGTAGTATTCCTGTTGTTGACCAAATACTGATGACCCTCATGAAACTGAAACTGAACCTTGTGTTAGGGGATGTGGCAAAGCGCTTTAAAGTGTCTAAAGGTGAAGTAAGTAAGGTGATTGCTCACTGGATTGATACATTGGGTGAGCAGCTTGAACCCATGGTTGCCTGGCTGCCAAGAAGTGTTATTCGTGCTAACATGCCACCATCCTTTAAAAAGAACCACCCACAGACCACTTGCATCATCGATTGTGCCGAAACGGCTATTCAGAGAGCTACAAACCTTAACTGTAGGAGTGCCACTTTCAGTCATTACAAGGGAACCAATACTGCCAAATATCTTGTTGCTGTGTCACCTCATGGGCTGATAATGTTTATATCAGAGGCCTATGCTGGTAAAAGCAGTGATAAGTTCATCACTATAAACAGTGGGTTTCTGGAGGCCCTAAGGCCTGGTGATGAGGTAATGGCTGACAGGGGTTTCACGATTCGAGATGTACTACATGAAAGGAAGGTGAAATTGAATATTCCTGCCTTTACCCACAAGCGTGGTCAATTGACCAATGAGGAGGTAACGCGCACTAGACGAGTGGCCAATGTCCGTATACATGTAGAGAGGGCAATCCGCAGACTTAAAGTCTTCAAAATTCTGTCCCAAACTGTCCCCATCTCCATGACCCCGAGGTTGGACAAGATTCTTACCATATGTGCTGCTTTAGCAAACATGAGGTCCAGACTCATCCGACTACCACATGAGGTGTAAGTCCCTATGAAAAGTCACCTGCAGTTGTTGTTTTTTTTTTGTTTGTTTTTTTATTGTACATATTCCTTTTATTTTATTTTATATATGTATATATATATAAATAATTTCAGCTAGAAAAACCTGTGTAAATGTATTGTTATTGTTCCCTTTCTGGTGTTGTGATTATTAAGACAAAACAGAGTTTTAACTAAGAAAAACTTGTGTGAGTGCTATTCTTTTTCTTGTATTGTAAATATTGACACATGACAATAAACAATTTGATTTTTGAGAAGAAATTAATTCATTTTTATTGATCCTATTCCATAACAAAGGGACAATTTCATTAACTCCTTAATGGCTGAATTTTTTTATAATTAAATAAAAACAAAGTAAATACAGGAAAAAATCTCAAAATATTACAAAAAGAAAAAGACTGGAATAAAATAAAATATTAAATAAATAAAATTAATAAATAAAGAAATAAGTGACTGATATTAAAAATAAAAGTAAAAGAAAATAAATAAAATAAATCAGTTTGATAAAAATAAATAAAAGCTAGAAAGGATTTGACACAAATTTGTGACAACAGGGGACAAGGGGTTAAAAAAAGGAATGACTAATCACCCCAGTACACATAAGCAGGTCATGCTGATTTGACAACATCCATGTATCTGGAGCACAACTCCAGCCTTCCATCATCGAAGTCATCGACAACTTTTGGCAACATGTGGGTGAAATAGAAGGAGTGTAGCCTTGAGATATGTCCCTCAACAAAGGTTTGGTCGTAGAGCACGTTGAGCTGCAGACATTCAGTGTTACTCCAAATCACCAACAAGGCTTGCCGTAGCCCTGTGCAGTGCATGCCCAGTTGCACCTGCATGTAATATCCCTTTGGCCCATTGAAGGACAGATGGAAGTCCCCTGTGGGCATGCGTTTGATCTCACTGCTTTTAGCAGCAAGTGCTTCAGTAAGGGACTGGTTTTTGACTAAGACAGGGCACTTGATCTCCAGTAGTGTGTCTCTGTTCATGACACCATCCGGACTCGCAGCAAGCCATGGCTCACTCGGGCAAACCACCAAACCTTTCACATCGATGTCATGACCTTGGTCTTGCAGGTATTGCCTGGCGTGCTCTTCACCCTCTGCTCCTTGCCGGGTTGCCGCGTTACCGTGAAAGGTAGGATGGAGGTGTTCAGACAAGAATTTGTCTGGTGCTGTGGTAGCCCGAACTGGCACATTCTTGGCTGTGCTTGCTGTTATCCGTACCCGTCGCATGTCATGCCACAGTTGTTCCCTGCTCTGTTCTTTTGTGTGCTGCTCAATGTACATAAATTGGGTTGTGGTCATGTCAATGTATGTGGTGTAGAATGCCCTACATTTCTCACATTCAAGTTGTGTGTTGTGATCACCATGATGTAGGGACAGTGGAGCTTTTGATGTCTCGGCAGACTGAGCAGGGAGGCTGGTGTTAAAAGTGAGCTGCATTAGTCCACTGCCAGGTGCAGTAAAAAGTGCCGCTATTGGTGTGGAGAGACAGTAATTTTGCCATTCTTCCAGTGTCTCATGGACTTTTACCTTGCGACTAGGTGTAGAGACTATGCTGGAGGAGGATGCCTGTGATGCTGGTTGGTATAGATTACTTCTGCTGTGTCTTCGGAAAGACACATCTCTGATTTTTTGCTGCCCAGTATTGCTTTTTGTCCCGGCATTCCAGCAATTCTGCACATCAGTGCAGGCAAGCCCTGTCTTCCCTTGCCTCACAGCATTTTCTACCTGCAGACAGATAGAAACAAAATCACACACATTTTAAATAATGGTTTGAGCATCACGACACAATTTACTTCTTTTAGAGAAAACATTTTGTAAATCAAAATAAAAAGGGTATGATGAAGGTAGAGAGTTTTTGTTACTTTTCAAAACAATTAATGAGCTGGGCCTGCAGCCATCAACATCATTGTTTAACCCCTTAATGCCTGAATTTATTTAGACTTATATAAAACAAATCTGGAAAAATATGAAAAGAATAATAAAAGAATAAAATAAAATAGAATTAAATATTAAATAAATAACATTTAATAAAGTGATAAATGATACGATATGGTTACACGTTTGCACAATAAACTTAGACACAATCTCTCTCTCACATGCATACGCACACACACACATACTCACGCACACACACTTGGATATGTGGTTTGCGGGGACTCTCCATAGGCGTAATGGTTTTTCTAATGTACAAACTGTATAATCTATCCCCCTAAACTAACCCTGCCAAACTTTTGGGCTTTTTGGAATTTCAAAAAACACCATTTAGTATGTTTTTTAGCCGTTTGGTTTATGAGAACACAGATGTCCTCATAAACCATGTTTACGTTGTAATACCCATGTCATTATACACAGTTGTGTCCTCATAAACCACACACAGACACACACACACACACACACACACACACACACACAAGGGTTAAAGCACTGTCAAACACCCCCGCATTCTGCGCTCACTGTAAACACCTTGCTGTCGTCTTAAAAGTAACTCTAAAAGTAAAAGTAACTCGCAATGTATGCAAAGTGTCTCTCTTCCTATCAGCGCCGATCAACGAGCATTTAAAATGCTAGGCAGGCAGGCTAGAGGGGATTACTTTTTATTTGTATTACTCTTCGTGTTCTGTTATAGATTAACACACGGATACATACAAACATCTTAATACAAGCATAAGATGGGCTAACGTACCTTCCAAAGCACGGCGGCTGCATGGCTACAGGAACGTCCGGGTCTGGCGATACAGGTACAGCCTGCAGTCTCCACATCTCCCGTCTTGGTAACCAAAACCCAGGCGTTATGCGCTGAATTATTAACGGACTGGCTTGGTTGAACATCGGCCTTTAGGTAAATTAAACTACCCATATCGTGTAAAAGTACACAGCCCACTTTGTCGGAATGGAGGTACTGAAACGCCTCAGAGCTTTTCAGGTTATTAATTGCGTTCCCATCCACCGCCATGGAATCAATAAAATAAGAAAAGATCTTGGATGTTGTGATGCTGGGCCATATCGACATGTTGTCCGCCCATGATGTTACCTTACTTGGATGCGGAACGGTCAAAACACCATTTTTAATAAGATTTTCGGTCGAATGTTGCCATTCCAAAGCCATTTTTACACCACTACTCAGCCTGCGCCGGAAGTTCTTGGCAGAAACAGGAAGTAAACCGGAAGTGCCCGGGAAACTTGTCTATACGAGATGACTTGAACGCACCATAGATTGTGAGAGGGGGGGCGGCGTTTCCATGGTGACGCGTCATTGCTTGTCACGTGACACAGCAGCAGCAACAGCGCTGAATGAATGATGATCTGCTTTTATGTAATTTTTCCTTTTTTATTCAGAATATTCACAAATGTGTTAGCTATGGCATGAAATATCTGATATTCCGATTGTCAAATACATGCAAGTGGAAGTATATTGTTGGTTAAACACCTTTATAACGATCGCGTTAGTTGAGCTGTATGCGCGATGGGCGCCGCCATGTTAGTTTGTGCCGCAGACGCAGGTCAGAGAATCGGATCTGTTGGATTTACAACACGTGAATTCATCCACTTCTCCCGAAATACTTAAAAGTAAGTGGCTGGTGAACTGGGAATAGAATAGAGTAAACATTGAAGTTACTTACACAATGTGTATCTGATATGAATAAAACGTGTCAAATTATAAAGGATTATTATTGCCTCTTCCATAGACATCAGTGTGTATTTTACAAACTTTAAATGTATTGTATACGTATTGTATCGATATCGAGATATGTGCCATGAAAATCGAGATATGAAATTTTGTCCATATCGTTCAGCCCTAATATATATATATATATATGTGTGTGTGTGTGTGTGTGTGTGTGTGTGTGTGTGTGTGTTTGTTTTAATATCTTTGAATCTTTTTAAATCGAGTTATTTTAAAGTTTCTTTTTTTTAATAATTAAATTGACATTCAGTGCAGCCACCAAATGTATTTATACTGTGTTCAGCAGTAGTTCACAATATCTCAGTAATGTTCTGAATATCATCATGACTGTGGTTGGGCTGCAGGTGATCACATGACGGCATGACAGTGAGCGTGATTTTTTTATTTTAGAATTTCACACACAATATAAGTAAAGAATCAATTGATGTATAGAATTAGGAATGTGCTGGTGATACTAAAAGTGAAATGTTCTGTTATGATATGAAATAAGATGCCATACATACATTGCCTTACATTACACAATTTATCCAGATATTATTAGATAACTCCACCAAAAGCTCCAAAACAAGTCAAAGCAGAATCAGTCATTCTGTAGAATTCTGAATTATTATTGATACAAACAATGAAATGTTCCTGTGTTGTGTATGAAATAAGATGCCTCGTGGCCAATCAAATTTGTCAACCAGATTTTAGCCAACGGTTGCACATGTTAAACTGATTACTTTTATCAATCTGCATCAATTGTGCATTAACTATAAGATAAACTAATCAACTGTTAAACTTGATATTCTAGTGCCAGTTCAGTATGTTTAATTTCTGTATGTAAATATTTTTCTTTAGAGTCTCCATCAGTGATTGATGCTTATAAAGCTGAAATGAAGAGTGTGTCAGTGACGGAGGGAGATTCTGTCATTCTTCAGACTGATGTTACTGAAACACACGGAGATGAGCTGATAGTGTGGAGGTTTGGAGATGAAGGAAAACTCATAGCTAAATGTGATATAGAGGCAAAGAGCTCAAAATTATATGGATATACTGATGAGCGATTCAGAGACAGACTGAAGCAGAATGAGAAGACTGGATCTCTGACCATCACAAACAGCAGAACCACAGACTCTGGGCTTTATACAGTGAAGATCAGCAGCAGCAAACAGACGTTCTACAAGAGATTCATTATTGTTATCAGTGGTGAGTAACTCAAGTCTTATGAATTAATGATTAATGATATAATGATATAATATAATGATATAATTCAGATGATACGACATTAGAGGACTCAAACCACGAGGAACCAAACTCTCCATTAAAACAAACCAATATTGTAACATTCAGAGTTCATAACTTCTTCCCCAGACCTTTTATTATCTAAATGAGCTTGGCTTTGTATTACATTACTGACACCTGGGAACAGATCTGTGATAAATACTGACTGTTGTCAGGCTTACAATAGCAATATTAACATTTGAATTGTTTAATCTACATCACTGTTTATATGTAATTATCACAGTCATAAACATTAATATCTACTTGTCTATATCTAAATCTAAGTGTCATCAAGTGCTGATGTTTATAGTGTGTGTTATAGATCAGACACACTCACACTAATGTCTGTCTTTATCATTACAGTATCAGATCTACACTCAGGTTATATAGTGCTGATGTTTATAGTGTGTGTTATAGATCAGACACATTCACACTAATGTCTGTCTTTATCATTACAGTATCAGATCTTCACTCAGGTTATATAGTGCTGATGTTTATAGTGTGTGTTATAGATCAGACACACTCACACTAATGTCTGTCTTTATCATTACAGTATCAGATCTACACTCAGGTTATATAGTGCTGATGTTTATAGTGTGTGTTATAGATCAGACACATTCACACCAATGTCTGTCTTTATCATTACAGCACCAGGTCTGTCTTCAGGTGCTGTAGCAGGAATAGTTGTTGTTCTGCTGCTGGTGTTTGCTGCTGCTGCTGCTGCTGCTGTTGGTGTGATTTACTATCGCCGAAAGATCTCTGAACTACAAAGACAGTGTAAGTATTACTGCTGATAAAGCAAGAGAATAAGGTTGGCTCTGTACTTCAACGATACCAGAATCTAATATTGATACTAAATCGATACCATAGGTGACAAATAACCAGCCTCAAAAGATAACTGAAAACTATTTTATTATGAACACTGAATGAAATTCTTCAGTAACAAATGTATTGCTTGTAAACAAGATAACTAGTTTGTATATCACATTGTGCACAATAGAATCAAAATGTAAAAAAAAAAAAACTTTGCAAGTTAAATCTGCAACAACTTATGTCTTCTTGCTTCCTTGGAGTTGCTTTTATATTTCATATTTAGTTTAATGCATCAAGTAATGCTAAACATTATCAATATTATTTATAAATGATTATTGAACTAGATTAATAAATTATGTAATATTGTTAGGTCAGGTTTCCTAATGAATGTTGACAAATGTAGCTTTATGTAAAGCTATTAGTTTTAATATTAGTTAATAGTATTAGTTATATCCATATTATTTTTAATACCAACATTTATATTACTAATCTCTTTATACATTAAAGTGAATTCCATTAATATTTAACTGTTAGAAATTAAACGCAAGTGCAAATATTATGAGACCTAAACATCATTGATTCTAGCGTGTCACGCATGTTTGAGCTTCTGTTTACCTGAACATGAAACGCTCAGATTGATGTGCGTTGATCAGTGTTGTGGATAAAAGTCTAAATGAAATTGGTTGAAAGATGCACTTGATCTATTAACTTTTTGAACAAATTAGGATTAGCAAGTGACAGATTTGACGTGTTGCCTCCACATTGATCCTCATCATTTCTTTATAGCCGCCACCACCATTCAAGAGTTTGATTAAAAAAAAACAATAATAATTTAACAATTTTATTTAGCAAGCATGCATTAAAATATTTAAAAGTGACAGTAAATAAATTTTTAACGGTGTGGTTCTGGAGAGGAGAATGAATGAATGGAGCAGAGGCAAAGATCTAATCACAGCATTTATTGAAACAAACTAAATGAAGGTAAACCAGACAATCCTAAATGAGTGATAAAAACCATAAACGGGACAGCTTTGTTAATATACCACAGATAACGACTGACCGCAACAGACTGAATCAGAGGGCTATTTAAACACAGGATACTGATCAATTAAACTAGAAACTAGTGGAGGACTGATCGGAAACCACTGAAACAAAAACTATAAGAGAAAACGTGAAGTGATTCAGTACACATCAAAATACGAACCCTTAAACAAAACCAGAGGATATTTAGCAATAGAGAAATAACTGTTCTTCTGAACCTTATATTTATAAAAGAATCCTGAAAAAAATCATCACTGTTTAAATAAAAATAGCAGCACAACTCTTTCCAACATTAATAATAATTATAAATGTTTCTTGAGCACCAAATCATCATATTAGAATGATTTCTGAAGGATCACGTGACTCTGAAGACTGGAGTAATGATGCTGAAAATACAGGAATAAATTACACAGTTTAAAATGAAATTAACAATATACAATTTATAAATTAAACAGTGATTTTAAATTGTAACAATTTTTCACAATATTACACAAATCTTACATCAAAAACAGTAACAGTAGTGTTTAACAGTAGTGTATATACAATAAACAATAGATAAAACATGTCTTTCCAATATTTATTTATTTATTTATTTAATTGTTTGTTTGTTTGTTTTCTTTTTTTATGTTTTTTATGTTTTTGAAAGAAGTCTCTTCTAACCAAGGCTGCATTTATTTGATCAAAAATGGTAACACTGAGAAATATTATTACAATGTTAAATAACTGTTTATAATATTGAACTATAGACCTAAATGAACAATTGTATAAGGTTTGGTTCTTTTCTTGTCAACCTTACTGTTGAAAATCAGTTTTCTTTTTTGGGGGGTTTTGCCATTTACGGCTACCTGAACTAATATTAAAAATGTATCATTTGAAAAAATTGATAATATATAATTTGATGAATGTATTAAAAGATGAATAAATGCACTGGGAAGAACTGTTTATTCACGCTAACTATGGCAGTAACTAAAATGAACACATGCAACCTTCTTGTGAATTGTTATTCATAATTTAGTTTAAAAAGGCATCTACGTGATGAACTGATTATTACAGTAGATGTGAAGAATAACACAGTATCTTCTCAGTGTTTCTGACATGTTCATCTGCAAACTCACTTATATTCTCCTATTTTTTCTGTTTCTTTGTGTTTCTGTGACATGAAGTGAAGACAGTGTCAGTGATGGAGGGAGATTCTGTCACTCTAAATACTGATGCTACTGAAGTACAAGGAGATGATCTCATAGAGTGGAGATTTGGAGATAAAGGGTCTCTCATAGCTGAAATCAGAGGAGGGAGAGTTTTTATATATGACACTGGTCTTGATGAGAAATTCCTGGACAGACTGAAGCTGAACAAGAAGACTGGATCTCTGACCATCATGAACACCAGAGACACAGACACTGGACTTTATGAACTAAAGATCAGCCAAGACAGTAAAATCAAACACAAGATGTTCAATGTTTCTGTCGGTGGTGAGTAGTTTACATTTAACATCTTTATTCTTTTAATTTAATATTTTAATGTAGATGATGTAGTTGTGAAGAGCTTATTTCAGGTTGCCCTTATCTTTATTGGGGAGCTTATGTCCTCACAAAGTAGGTGAAATCTGCATCTGCCACATCACTCGTTCGTCTGCCTGAATGTGACGTCTGCATTTGCTGCAAGGGTGTTTCCAGCACATTCCACACACTTATTCATTCTTTATTACTGTTTTCCCACTGATCTTCAATTATGTTTTATTAGCAATTACGTGATTTTTACCTTGCTTATGCATAGCTTTTTATTACAAATAGTAAATATTAATTTACACAAATGATCATATTAACATTTTTGTTTGTCATTGTTTCTTGTCAACATATCCACAGATACCTGTACTTATAAAAAGTTGTTCTAGCATGTATGTTCTATTCACCACTAGGAGTTTTGTGACCAACACAAAAGAACGTAGTTGTAAACATTAGGGCTAATTTAAGTAACATATAATATTTGTAATGTTTAATTTTAGAGTTGTAATGTTTAGTTTTAGAGTTTCGTTGAAGTTTGATTGACATGTGATCTGACAGTTAACAGAATTATACTTAAAACAGTTAGACCTCAAAAGAGAAAGGTGAGCAAAGTTTATTATTATTATTATTATTATTTAGCAGAGAATTTAGCAGAGAATTAATAATTAAATAAACCTTCAGTTTAGCATTTCCTTTAACATCATTTGTTTCCCCCAACATTATTTTAATATATTTAATTATAAATATCAACTTGCACATTTCATTATTTATACAATGAATGACGCGTGACGTCTGACTCGACACTTCAAGGTAGCCTTGTCACTGTAGGCTACCTGATTTTATTTATTTTTTTTCTATTTGGGCAAAATGGTTTAAACCCCAAATAATATATTTTAAAAGCAATCACCTGTGAAAAAAACAGGCTTTAAGATGCCATCTACTGTGTATTGTAGAGGATTGTAATAGATGAGAAGCGGTTAATATTGGGACGGAAAGCCTTGGCCAATAACATGCTCAGGAAAAAGGGGTTTTGCGCATATTGAACTCAGGGACAAAATATATATAATGAGCAAGTAAATCATGAATCTATTTTCCAAACTGGAAAACTTTTTGTCTCATCCTGAATCACTATGGTCCACCTATAAGAAGTGTTTATATTCAGACTATTTTAGACTGTTTCGGGTCGACATCGCTGTGGAATAGCCCAGTACCTGCGTGACTAGTCACAGTGTAAATAGAGAGAAGTAGCTCCGGCAAGACGCATGCAGTTCTGTTTAATAACCGCTAGAGCGCCAAAAGTTAAGTACTGCAGCTTTCACTGCCACACGTGATTTATGTAGCGGCTACGTCTCGTCTGCGCCTTAAATTGAATGGAATAAATAGCAGAATTAAAAAATAAAAAACAAGACGTTGAGTGAGACGGTCACAATCGCGGTAAAAAATGGAAATGAAATGCATTGGAAATGAATGGGAGATTAATTTTATCTAGTACAAAAACTTTTTGGTAGGCTACTGCAGCCAAACAAAATCTTACTGAAAGATAATTTTTTGAGATCAAGTTCAAACTTGTTTAGATTTATGACTTTGATTTTCTTGCAGTTTTAGAGTAAAATGTGATTTTGAAAATATATATCTCATATAAAAATTGAAAATACTATTTTTGTGCAATTTTCATAACAATGCACATAAAATTCTGTTACTTTAAGTCACTTTTTCAAACATTTTTTTTTTCACTTCAGCAATAATCTTCCATATGTCGTCTTTGAAAAGAGATCAAACTTAAGTCTGTGCTAAAGCATTCGAGATTTACGACAGTTTAAAGGAGTCGTTCACTTTAAAATGAAAATTAGCCCATGATTTATTCTAGGTGTATATGACTTTCTTCTTTCAGACGAATACAATCAGAGTTATATTAATAAACACCCTGACGCTTCCGAGCTTTATAATGGCAGTGGATTGCAACCATCAATTTAAAGTTTTAAAAAAGTGCATCTACTGTATCCATGATAAAAGTGCTCCACACGGGTCTCCGGGGGTTAATAAAGGCCTTCTGATGCGAAGCAATGCGTTTGTAAAATATCCATATTTAAAACTTTTTAAAGTAAAATAACTAGCTTCCGGCCAAATGAAAGCTAAGTTGCGTAAGTTGTACTTAAGACGCAAGCATGTTCGTTTGGCCGGAAGCTAGAATTTTACTTTGTAACGTGTTAAATATGAATATTTTTCTTACAAAAACGTGTAGTTCTGCTTCAGAAGGCCTTCAGGTGAGTAAATCAAGGACTAATTTTCATTTTAGAGTGAACTACTCCTTTAAGTTGGAAATTTAATTTTCAGGTCTATGCTCAAAAAGTGAATAAATGGATTATAAATGCAGTGTAAATATAATTTAGTATAAAAAATCCCCTAAAAAAACAAAAAAAAAAAACAGAGGGTTAAGCAAAAAAATGTATCTGTACCTGGAAGATGCAGACAAATAAGCTAGGAAAATATGTAGAAAAGAATTGGAGATGAAGGATTAAATCGTCTCAAAGCAAGTGGGCTCAGTGATTCAGATAAGAGAAAGCCTGACACCTTGTGGAATTTCTCTGAAGGACAACTAAAGTTAAATGTGAACTTTAGAATTCACAGGTTTCATCTCATGCAATATAGGCAAAAGCCAAATGAGAGCATCGATGACTTTGTGACTAGAGCCAGAACTTTAGCACTAAAATGCCAATTCATTGGCGATGAGCTCAATGAACGTTTAGTCCAACTTATCATTGCCAGTACAGTACTACTTTCGATGCTTTAAGAAACAGCCTATATACAGCTAGGCTAAAGGTCACCCCATTGCTGACATGCTAGCAGAGGGGTGAAAGTACGAAGCCTTAGCCTTAGCAGCAGCAGCTGATATTGAACAGATACAACAGCTTGGCATGTCACAGACTGAACATGCCCATGCTGTAACAAGAGGACGAACATGTCAAAACTGTAACCCAAACCCCAAGCCAAGGCAGTGCCCTGCATTCAACGATATATGCTCTATGTGCGGTAACAGAGGCCACTGGGCAAAGTGCAATTCACTGGGCAAAAATTGATTAAAAAGAACCAATCTTGTTGATTGTTTGAGATGTTTACAGACTTACGTTAAACAGGGGGGATGTTATGATGATACATAATACATGTGTACGTAATACACAATGGGCGTGTACCGGAAATGTATGTCATATTAAACACGTTGAATCCTTAGTAAAAAAATGATTATGCATCGTACTTCAATGTGGAGACATAAATTAGTCATGACTAAAAAAAGGATGATAACAGATGTATTTTCCCATGAGTTCGCTATGTTAACGATATAACGTTACCTAGCTTGTTTGGTAGCTTGTTTAATACCGTAGCTTGTTGTATAGTAAGTCATCCACTATAACAAACATGGCGATAACAACTTTAAAACATTGCAATAAATAAATGGTTTGGAAGAGGAATATTTTGTCATTCAAGAGTCAGCTTTTTCATTAAACCAGAGAGAAACGTTGAATAGAAGGATAATGCCATGTCTCCATGCTACACTAATATTATTAAGGATATTAATCCTCTTTGTACACATACCCTTACAAGTACAATTTTGGCTGTATTATTTGTGCCCTCTTCAAAAATTGTTCCTGAGAAATGTTATGTTTATCTCTTATAATCTCCTAATTTCTCTGTTTCTATGTGTTCCTGTGACATGAAGTGAAGACAGTGTCAGTGTTTGAAGGAGATCCTGTCACTCTAAAGACTGATACTGAAATACAGAGAGATGATCTCATAGAGTGGAGATTTGGAATTGAAGGACCTCTCCTAGCTCAAATCAGAGGAGTCGTCATCTCTAAATATGATGATGTTGCTGATGGGAGATTCAGAGGCAGACTGGAGCTGGACAAGACGACTGGATCTCTGACCATCACAGACACTGAAATAAAACATGCTGGAGTTTATCAACTACAGATCACATCCAACAGTGGGGTTTCATGCAAGACACTCACAGTTCTTGTCAGAGGTGAGTAGTCAGTGTAATAATGATCACAGTTCTTGCATGGTAATCATTATTATCAGTATCATTTGCGTTTGTCACTTTTTAATAATTTTTTTATTAAAGTTTCAAAATATCCTATTGAACTAAATGCAAGTTATCAATGCTTTCAGTGATGTACATCTCAAACTCAGCATTTTGTGTCCTGAAGGCTTATGAATTACTGAAGGGTTTTGGCAAAGTGACCCCTTTCTAATGTCCACTGTTGTGTTTTGATAACTATGCTTGATTGCCGCTGTCAAGTGAAGTGAGAAGCGATCACACTGAAGGAATTACCTCATGAAATATTTTTCGTTTTTTACTACAACGCTCCAGAATGCTTGAACAGTGTTTTCAACCTATTTTTATAATACCGTAGCCTATACCCTCTATTAGGATTTTACATTTTAAAAAACTGTCAGCAAGGCGTGTTTGTCGGTTAATTATATTCTCTGTTGACATATGAAGGTCATATAATTAGACCAACAGCACAATTGCGAGTGTGATATTGCTTTTCAATAAGAAGTACTGTCTGTTTTTGCTCCACCAATGAAAACGAAGCCACAGAAGTTGGGCGTCTCCAAGCAACAGACAGTAGCGGTGTTTCATTCCTGAATGAATCAGTGTCTATGAAGGAATTACGTATTTAATGACTAATTCGTGAAGACAGTTACTTTTTTGTTTCTGAATTAATCAGTGTTTGGAACAAATCAGTTGAATGAATGATTTAATGTCTCACTCGTGGAGACAGGCATTTGTTTTGTTTCTGAAGGAATCAGCATTTCAGAGTGTAATTTTACAGTAGTTCTTTATGACCCATTTGACACCTGGTATTAACATCCACTTTAAGTGTTCTGTGCTGAATACTGGTGGAAACCGATCTAAAACACTTTGTGATCAGATATCTGATATCCCATATGCCGGTAGTCAAAGCACATAATGCAAATGCTATCCAGCCTGAATGCATCTCTGCCCCCTGTGAATCTCTGTCAAACACATGATCATTATGGGATGTGGTTTGGGATGTGTTGTGTGAAAGCGCACCAAAGGGATTCAAACTTTCCATCTCTTTTTAGTGAGCCAGATTTAGCTCATCTTAAAATCAGATGGAAATGGGGCCCACGTTCCTCATTCCATATCTGGTGAAAAGCTGTTTGTTCACCAAAAAAATATATGTTGATTTTACATTATAAAATGATTTCATTTGTATAATTATTAAAAGTAATTAAAAATGCTTGAAATTACTTGAATGTGAAAAAAGTGAACATGAGAAACAGCTTCACATGAATATGCGAAGTATATACTTAACACAGAACAGAGCACTGCTCGGTCACTCTGAAGTGTGCAGCATCCCCAAACATCACTCATTACTATAACATTATTCCAATATTATATCAATTAAAAACAAAAATCTATTTTAGCTGCTCCATCGCTAGCCAACTTACTGAGGGAGTGTTACAAGTGTGATGGTAGTTTTTACAAACATTAGATTATATATTAGCAAATCAGTTCCTCTTACCACAAAGTGACCATTTAGATAATAGAAACTTGTGTAAAGAAGTCAGGATACGTCAGCTGTCGGTTCAGGGTCCTGCTACACATTACAGTGATACTGAGAGACAGTAATGTGAAGTTTTGAGTCTTTCTCCATTTCAAACTGATAAACATTATCTGAATGATATTTATGTAGTAATTTCAAACTGTGATGCACACACTAATGGCAACATTTCTGTGTTTCTCTGTTTCTATGTGCTGCTGTCACTAATGAAGAGAGGAACATATTCGTGGAAAAGGGAAAGAATGTGATCCTAAACCCTGAAACTGAAATACAGAAAGATGATCTGATACAGTGGAGGTTTGGAGATCAAGACATTCTCATAGCTGAAATCAGAGGAGGGACCGGAGAGACACATGATGATGATGTGAGATTCAGAGGCAGACTGAGGCTGGATAAGAAGACTGGATCTCTGATCATCACAGACATCACAGCTGAACAATCTGGAGATTATAAACTACAGATCAGCAGCAGCAGAGGAACCATAAACAAGAGATTTGTTCTTACTGTCTTTGGTAAGTAGTTCATTCAATTTATTTTTAAAATATAAATGTTTTTGTGAAAAGTGATGATCCACTTTGTGTTTTGCTCTATCAATGAAAATAGTTCCAATCGAAGCCAAAGCATGAAAAAATATATTAAATAATGTATCTGCAGAGAATATTGTATTTATGTTCAACCTTGTTCTTAAGTAGTAAAGTTATTAGTGTTACATGTTTTTATTTGCATGTCACCAGCAGTTTATAATCTTGACTCACGTACTGTACGCACACACACACACACACGGTGGTGGCACTATCATTATGAGGACTTTCCATTGGCATAATGGTTTTTCTTTCCCCTAAACATAACCCTCACAAAAAAAATTCTGCATTTAAATTTTTTTTTTATAATTTTATATTTAGTAGACTATGTCTATTGTTTAGTCCCAAACGTAGTTATTAATGTTATGCATCGGCTGAAGCTAAAGATGATCAACAGGTGTTACGGTTTAACTGGTTTCCATGTCACTGTTAACTGGTGATTTCTGGCGCTTAACTCCAGCTGTGAACGATCGCCACAGATTTGTCAATTCAGCAAACATGTGCAACATGTCCATTACAAGAAAACGATCTCACTATGTGATTGTTGGTATCATTGTAAAAGTAAAAATAAGTGATTTTCATAATGTGTAACCGCAAAAGTAAGTTTAACAAAAAAGGTCTTAAGATCTTTGTTGTTTCGGGATTCTCAAACTCGTCCAAGTAAATCACCATTAAATACTGTTGTGGCCATTGATCTAACTGAGCTTCTTGAGATCTGTTTGATATGTTTGGTTTATGATATTCAGATTATTCACAATTCTTTTGTGTTTGATCATGGAAATGGTCTGGGCTCGTGTTAACTTGTAGCCTATCTCACACTCACAAGCTGATAGTCTTAAATGATGACATGGTATGGCACTTGAATGGCATTTTCTCATCAAAATGCTAAATTTTAAGGTAATAAGAATAACATTGTGTGACACTGACATGTCATCTTCACATTTCCTTTGCAACCTTTTAATGCTGAAAATCTTTGTAACATGATAAACATTTTAAATAAAAAATCAGTTTTAATATTTAGTAATAAATTCAACATGTTTACCAGAGAACTCAATCAAATGAAGAAAAGATAAAGCTGCAAAAAGATGTTATTTCACTTGATATTTTATTGCATGGCTGTACATCAACAACAGCAACAATTTAAAAAATAAATAAAAGCTAAAGACATGCAGGGAAAATAAATCCTGATCCACATGTGGCTGACCAACACATTGCCAGTGGAACCACAGTTCTCAAGTGGTGAACAGCAATAACTCTATAACATACAGACATTCAAACACAAGGAATTAAATCATTTCAGTGTTCATCAAATATGTAATATTAGTTTCACGATTCCTTGTTGAACTAGACTGTGAAACAAGTGTGTGTGTGTGTGAGAGAGAGAGAGAGACATGATCTAGCATCTTCAGCTCAAAATATGGAGACAGCACAAGTTCATAACATGACAGGATATTCATCTCAATCTCTCTATTTTTTTCAGCTTTACAGCTTGTCAAATTGATCTAAAACACATTTTGTTGCTGACCTGCATCCACAAGTACTTCATCCTTTATTTAGATCAGCACTTTTCAGATCAGTTTTCAGCAAACTGGAACTGAGACAGTAATATGAATTTTCTGTGTGAGAAGACAGCAAATCATGTCCATCTGAATGATATTTATGTAGTAGTTTCAAGCTGTGATGTTCACATGCACACTCTTGATCTGATGGCAACATTTCTTTGTGTTTCTCTGTTTCTATGTGCTGCTGTCACTAATGAAGCGAGCTTGAAAACAGTGGAAGAGGGAAAATCAGTCACTCTAAACAATGAAACTGAAATACAGGAAGATGATCAGATACAGTGGTGGTTTGGAGATAAAGACATTCTCATAGCTGAAATCAGAGGAGGGACCAGAGAGACACATGATGATGTTGATGATGGGAGATTCAGAGGCAGACTGAAGCTGGATGAGAAGACTGGATCTCTGATCATCACAAACATGAGAACTGAAGACACTGGAGATTATAAACTACAGATCAGCAGCAGCAGAGGAACCAAAAACAAGACCTTCAAAGCCGTTGTTTTAAAAAGTGAGTATTGTCTTTCAGTTTAATATTCTAATGATATTTCACTTACTGCTTTTACAACAAATGAAATGAAAACATGATGAATACAATGACTAAACTATAATATTTTATGTCATTTAATTGGTGTGTTTATTTTCTGAATTATGTTTATTAGTTAAAATTACAGTTGCATATTAGTGAAAATGTGGTAATTTGATGAACTGTTTTAACATTGAGCAGACATTTGGTTTCAGTGTAGTGACATCAGCGATCACAGAAGAAATATGGCCTACAAATATGTTTAATTAGTTATTGGATGAGGAAAAACTGAAAGCGCTGAAAGCATCATATATTAGCAAATCAGTTCATCTGACCTGCACAAAGTGACCATTTAAATAATAAACTCATGTGTAAAGAAGTCAGGATACGTCACCTGTTGGTTCAGGGTCCTGCTACACACATTACAGTGATACTGAGAGACAGTAATGTAAAGTTTTGACTCTTTATCCATTTCAAACTGATAGAACATTATCTGAATGATATTTATGTAAATACAATATATATTTTATTTGTGAAAAGAAAAAGATCACCTGAATGCTATGAAAAATTATTTGCATATCACTGGCAGTTTTTTACAAATACTCTATGTACACACACACACACACACACTGTAGGAGAATTTACAGTTAAAGATCAAAGGACCAGATATGATAAATGAAGACCCCGAGTCAGAAGTGCAGTCAATTGAAGAAAAGTTTACTGAAGAATAGTTTGCCCCACCCCAATGCCATGAAAATCAAGCGTGGATGCACAAATTGCACACCATCAGAAAGAATATTCTCCAAGCCATTATTGCACTTCTGCCGGCTAACGTTAACAAGTTGGTTTTCCTCGGGACATTCTAAAACGCTTAACGTGAAAAACGCTTTTAAAAAGCTTAAAGGGCACTTTAACGTGACTTAATGTATATTAAGACAGTGATGTTACAAGACCACACTCAGTAAAGACCACACTAAGCATATGTAGCCTACAGAAACACAGATGAGCGCAGAATATGAACGGAACGAGTTCTCTTTATAATAATGTTTTTTCTTTAAGAGGGAAAAGCTTAATGTGTAATTAAACACATTGCTATCATATTCTGGGCTCATCTGCTTTTCTGTAGACTTTATACTGTGCTTTATTAATAAGGTGTGGGCAGAATTTGATCTCTTAATATCTGTCTTCTTGGGATATTAAGCAGTTAAGCGTTTTTCACGTTAATGCGTTTTAGAATGTAGGCTATTTATCCGCGCACACAATTTGAAAAGACTCAAACGGACACAGATAGAGTGAAAGACTAGACCTTTTCTTTCTATCAGGTAGGGAAGCCTACAAGTGATTTCAAAACATTTCAGCCGGTTCTAATTTGATTTCTGGATGCTGTGAACATGTTTAGCTAAAGACTGTCACTCCAGTTTAGCGTTTATTGTCGTCTCTGCAGTTAAAAAGACAAAGATGACAAATCTGGCTATCCTTTCGTAATTTTTATATTTTTTTATTTTCATTTGATTTATTGATCACGCAGGGTTATCTAATTGAACTATTTGTGGCTTGTATTTTGTGACGTGCGTGTTTCTCCTCGGGGCTCCTCCCACAAAACAGATTTCTGATTGTAAATATTCAATATGGTGGATATTTACGATTTGCGACCCCGACGTTCTTCAGAGCAGATTCAGTCACTCTTAATACACCTCACACCACAGGAAAACCTGCTCAAATAATCTGTCAAGATAATCAGGAATTTTCCTAGGATTGACCCGGAAGGGGAGAATTGGACACACCAGATTATGTTGTAGTGTGTGTTCAGCTTAAGTTTTGAAATCTCTGGATCAGTACATCTCTCTTTTTAATATCTGTAATTGTCTCTGTATTTTCTAGCTGATTTCTCAGGAAACAGAGTGAATGATTCAGCGACTGTAGAGATGCCGCTGCTGAATGAAGAGGATCGGGATGCAGGGAATGAACATGAGGGGATGAGTTTACTTGTGATGAGATAAGACACGCCCACCAGTGTAAATCACTCTGACATCATCAACAATTCAGCTCCAGCTGCAACAACAAAAACATATTTCTGCTTATATGAGCCTTAAAGTGAGAAATGAATCCATGTCTGTTGAGCTGTTAAACACTTATTTTTAGTTGAACAGGGAAACGTTTCATATATTGTTTTTATAATGTTACACTTCATACCTGTTACTCTATTAACATAATACTAGTCTGACTTTTACAGCTTTGATTTTGTGTGATTGTAGACAGTGAGTTTAAGTAATATGCTTGTTTTAGATGTTTTTCCACAGCAGTATTTCTCTAACCATTGAATGTGTTGTTTTATGTAAATAACAGCAGAACCAGATTAATGTTGATGTTCAGCATTGATCACTGTGTCTTTAAATCAGAGATCACATGACCTTCTCTTCATGTGTAGAAAATCATTAGTGCATCTTTGACCATTCAGGGTTACTGAACTTCACTGAAAGTGACCCTTTTATTGTAAAAAAAAAAAAACTTACATTGACATTCTTTTTAATATTATTTTAATTGAAATTGTAAATGTGTGCCTTATTTTGCTTTAGTAATTATGCTTAAATAAGTGTCTGATCTGAAGTGATTGTTCATCTTCCAATCAGATGTGAATGCCAAATTGTAAATGTGATCTGAATTTATTTGTATTCATGATGAAGCACTTAAAATTCCTCTTGTTGCACTTATATAGCAAAAAAAAAAAAAAGATTGAAAAATTGCCTTTGTTCAATCCTATACTTAGTTACACTATAACCACATTGTGTTGTTTTGTGTTGTTTTATTCATTTTGACAAAAGCATCTGCTTGAGGAATAAATGTTCATGTTGAATATAGATATGCCTCTGATCTTATTACCTTTCTGTCCTCTAGTGGAAAAACACTTATTTTCCTTCTTAACAGCCATTTTAGCATGCAACTCATAAACAATGTACCTATATATACAATATTAATAAATAATAAAAAGGTAAAATTGTGTGAAATGTGTGTTGCTTCAAACAATATATACTGTATATACACAATATCTTCAGAGTACATTAAATATGAACTTAGTTATAACCATAAAATATATATTGTGTAAATCGTAATCGCAAACAAAGATGAAATGGGATTATAGTTTCAGATGTTGTTCAGTTATCTGAACTTGGTAATTGAAGAGTATAATGGTTTTGTGTTCAAATTTGGCATGTAATTAAAAACCGAATAACAGTTCAAGAAAAGTCCAATCCAGCCAGGAAAAGGCTCTATAGATGCACTTCATCTTTTGAGCACCAGATGGCAGTAGAAGTGTTAAAAAAAAAAAAAACTTTCGAGTAAAGAACCCAAATTTATCATAGACGGAGTATATAAAGAAATTTATACGCTTTTGTGTTCAAGGCCTCGTTGCTTTTGTAATTTGTGGCTAAAACACTTAATAATAACCATAGCAACGCTATGTAATATTAGGTATAGTTTAATTCTATAACGCATAAAGTGGCGTTTTAGGCCCTTATTTTGAAAGCAGGTTGTGTATTACTTTATATTACAAAGGTATGTGTACAAAACGGGATTAAACCGCTTAAACGTATTTAAAGGGATAGTCCACCCCTAAATTAAAATTATTTCCTCATATCAATATCACCCCCTGTATGTGTGTGACAGAGTTCAGTGATGTCCAGATGTGTAGTCTGGTTGCTGATGGGAGTTTTCAGCACACAGCTGTAGGTGTTTTTATCCTATTGATTAAATATAAGACATTTCTCAGGCAGTAAATGTGGATCTTTCAGAAGAATTTAAGGAGCGCTGGACTGTTCTTGACTCTGTCTATGGTCTTGTCTTGATCTCAATCCCCCAAAAGTTTTGGTCTTGTCTTGGTTTCAACACACACTGATCTGGTCTTGACCTGATCTTAACTACACCATGAATGCATATTCAAATCAACAGTGATCAACATTATAAATGTCTTTACTGTAACTTTTGATCAGTTTAACTCATGCCTGATGAATAAAAGTATTGATTTATTTTATTTATTTCCCCCAAAATTAAAAAATATTTTTTTTTTTACTGACCCCAAACTTTTGAACGGTAGTGTACATTCATTAAAGGTGCTCTAAGTGATGTCACACGTTTTTTAGGCCAAAATATTTTTTTGTCACATACAGCAAACATCTCACTATCCGCTAGCTGCCTGTCCCCTGAACACACTGTAAAAAACGCGGTCTCTGTAGACACCACAGGCTCCACAAACAGCAACAAAAACAAACTGGGCTCACCCACACCACGAAAACATAACAAACTGTTCCAGCCAATAACTGACAAGAATGATTTGGGAGTGGGGTTAGGGGGGTTAGTGCGCGGATGAGGAGGAGGGAGGGTCCAGCTAGCCTCTATTTTGTTTGACAATACTTCGAACGTCAACAAGAAGTGACGTCACCCAACATCACTTAGAGCACCTTTAATAGACACACTCATAAGCACAAACTATTCATCAACAAATAAGATCAAATCATGTTTCTTGTCCTTATTTAATTTTGACTCACATTTACAGCACATTCAGGCAAACTTTCATTCTCGCTGAAAAACTACATGCCTGAATAGACAACAATATAATACAAATAATCACTTATAATGTATACCTTATAATGTTACAGATATATTTAGCACAGTGGTGTTGGGGAATTTACAGTTAACGACAAAGTTGACGCACACACTTTTAATAATTTAAACTTTGGTTGTATTGCTAAAAGTTCATCATAAAACATTTAATCTATTATTTGTCAATAAAAAAAAAATAAAAAAATATTATCCTCTAAAAAGTATAATATACATATTATCCTCTAAAATATAATATATATTTTTTATTGCCTTTTTTTAATTGCATTACATATTTTAGTAGTTATCATAAATTAGGTTTCATTTGAAGCTTACGAACTCAGAATTCATCCTGTGAAAATTGTTTTGAAATTAGACACATTTCCATAGAAACAGTACTCTAAATTATTTGATCAGGCTCCTCCCCTTTTGGGCGTCGTCATGTTTCATAATTTATGATCAAAACCTTTTCTAATCTTGACAAAACAAATATTGTCAGAAAGGTCTGAGTCTCAAAGTTCTATATTTTGTGACAGAAGTGTTATTTGGACAGAAATTTATTAATTTGTTATAGCAGAATGCATACAATTAAATTCAATGGAGTTCAATGACACCCGGTGGCTATTTCTGGTATTACGCCTAAACAAAATCTCATGGGAACTTCAATTTTTGTGATATCAACTTCAGATTTATAACACAACTTCGTTAGATATATGGCTTTGATTTTAAAGTATTTTTTTTTTCTAAAAATATTTTGTAAAGTATATATTTTAAATAAAAGAAAAAATATTAAATAAATTATATTTCATTTAATGTAAATTTAAACTTCCATAACTTTTTCATACTTTAATTTTTTGAAAATTGCTTACACTTCAGCAATAATCTGCTATTTTTTTTCCTTTAAAACAAGACCAAACTTACCATTTAAGCTTGAATAGTGCATTTTAATGTCCATTCTCAAAAAGGGGGGTGACAGTTATAGTTCACCCCATCATATCACAAATGTCATACCTGAACGGATCTGGCAGAGTCCTCTGATGTCCAGATGTGTGGTCTGGTTGCTGATGGGATTGTTCAGCACACAGCTGTAGGTGTTTTTATCCTGATATTCCACCTCCAGAGGTAGAGAGAGACTAATGCTGAGATCACACACACTGATGCTGGACAATACACTGATTCCTGCGTACCAGGAGAGAGTCGCATCACTCACATTCAACACTGAACACACCAGTGAACATTTTGAGCTGGATGATGAAGAATTTTGGGCACAGTATCTGGTGATGACAGGAATGTGCAGAAGAGCTGAATAACACAAGAAAATAAAGAGACACCAAAGTAATGTCAGTGTAAGTGCCAGTGTCTTATTGTGACAGTTTATAAACAAAGAATTATAAGAAAATGAAATGCAAAAAAAAAAAAAAAAAAAAAAAAAAGAAATCTGAGAAATAAAGTCGCAGTTGTGAGATATGAAGTCATAATTGTGAAATACAGTTTAAAGTCACAATTTAAGATGTCACAAGTATTAGAAGTAAAGTTGGCACTGTGAAATATATAGTTGCAAAATTAGCTTATAGAAGGTGCCATACTGAAAAAGTTTTTATTTTATTTTATTTTTTTCTTAGAGAAATGGGAAACAGTATTTGGTACTTCCCTTATTTGAACCACCATTTGCCTGAACAGAGAAGTGATGAGTTTTGCATTGTGAACTTCCTCATCAAAAGGATTTTTTTATTTTCCTCACATTATGATTAAGTCATTATGATTGAATCACCCATCATCAGTTGAAGCTTTCATTCTGGACTGAGAATAAAAAAAAGAGAAAAGTTTGACCAACATGAAAAGCAACCAACCAAAGATAGCTCTGATTTTAAATGACATTTAGGAATGTAGATTAGGCAACACCACAATAGCAGACCAAGTGGAAGATTTGCCATATGACATGTCAGGCACAAAGTACAGAGCTCTTAAAAGAGACAGGTGATGATGGGAAAAATAGGAGATGGAAGGGAAAAAAATTCAGCACTTTTGCATTCTCTTGCAAAAGTTTTGCATTCCCCCGAGAAACTTTGCGTTCACTCACAAAACCGTTGCATTCCCTCTCAAAACCTTTGTGTTCCCCAGACAAACTTTGCATTCGCTTGCAAAGAACTCAAAAGTTTGGCGAGGGAACGCAAAGGTTTTGCGAGCGAATGCAAAGTTTATCAGGGTATTGCAAGACTTTTGCGAAAGAACGAAAAAGCATTCAAATATATTTTTTCCTCCCATCTCATGTTTTTAAATATTTTTTAATAAAATAACGCACCATATATGATTACATAAATAACATTTTTGTTATCAAGTAATTTTTGTTTTCATTTTATTCAAAGCAACTTTACTGAAGTCATGCCATAATGCCTTATCCTTGGCAAAGCATCTTTTGCACTGTTCCCTCAAGTTTAATTGGTGGCTCAATTTACCCACTAGCCCATATTTTACCCCATATCTTAACATATTATATTATATTATGATAATTTAATAATCCTACTTGAAATAAGAAAATGGCAAGAGGCCAATAAAATGTGCACACAGTATAATGCTCTGCTTACTGTAACACGCGTGAGTTATCCTTTAACGTTAGTTCTTGTCACAGGTCGGGGTGGGCCGAGCCAGACTGCACCCACCCCTGGGGACCGGGCACCGCCTCGAGGAGCGCGTCAAGGGACCAGACAAAGACAGAGGATAAAGGAATAACAATTTCTTTATTAAGTAAAAACAGGTAAATTTGAAAAGTCCTAATTAAAATCTCTTCTTTCTCCAGAAGCAATTCGATGGGCCCCCTGGACCGGGGCGGGATGAACGTTCGTGGACACCCTGCGGCTCGTCGGGAAGGAATCAGAGGAGGGCGCACACCACTCAGGTAAGCCGCTGGGTAAGTACCCTTTACAAGGCTCTCAAGGAAGTCTTGGCTACACGGACCCCAATCGGACTGGAACCAGGTAGGTATTCGCAGCGAGGATGGAACGAACGCCGGAGGCTGCCCAGAGGTAGGTATCCAGAGGACGGGGATCCTCGACTCAGACGGGTCACAAGGACGCAGGTGGCGAGCAGGCCGGGCCAGGAGGGGACCATGAACAGCAGACAACACTTTAATCGAGACACATGCCGTAGTTACTCTCCTTCCTTCTGAACAGTAGCAATGCTTTGCAACACGGGCACGGAGGGCCACCCGGCAAGAGAACACTTCACTTTGGCTATGCCCTGCAACGATACGACAGGATTCAATGGTTCAACAAGATGCGTCAACAGTGATACCTTCTCTCCTTCTGAACAGGCGGAGGCTTCCAGTGGGGACAGGTGGGAACCACCAGGCGGAGAAGATGCTTTGAGGGAGACACTCCACTTGACTGCACACTGTAACCAGGTAACAGGATTCAACTTCCCAACAACATATGGAACGTTTCAATTACAATACCTTCTCTCTTTCTAAACAGGACAAGCCGTCAAAGGGGCAGGTGGGGACCACCAACGGAGGGGACACTTGAGCAAGACACTCCACTTCGGCTGTGCGCTGTAACCAGGTAGCAGGGGTTAACGATTCATCCGCATGTCAAACGTTCTTTCCAAATACCTTTCTCTTTCCTGAACAGGCCAGCAACTTCCGCTGGAGCATGTGGGGACCACCAGACGAACAGGATGCTCTAAGCAAGACACTCCACTTCAGCTGTACACTGTATCAACACAACAGGATTTGACCATTCAACAGTAGATGGAACATTCATCTATAATACCTTCTCTCCTTTCCAACCAGGGCGGAGGCTTTCGATCGGGAACATGTGGGGACCACCAGACGGGAAGATTGCTTAAGCAAGACGCTCCACTTCAGCTGTACACTGTATCGACACAGCAAGATTTGACCATTCAACAGTAGATGGAACATTCATCTATAATACCTTCTCTCCTCTCCAACCAGGGTGGAGGCTTCGATCGGGACGTGTGGAGACCACCAGACGGGAAGGATGCTCTAAGCAAGACACTCCACTTCAGCTGTACACTGTATCAACACAACAGGATTTGATGGATAGGCAACATTCACAGAGCAGAACTGTCTCAAATGGTAAGTTGGACGCTGGATGTAACAAACCCCGTTCAGAGACAGCGGGTGAAAGACTTATAGAAGCGAGTGCACAGCAGACTATTAATACTTCTCCACACGACAAACTTCACTCCATGACACAAACCGTGTGAATCGTCACTTCCGGCACTGCATTCCACTCGCACACCGTGCATTCGGGCCAGCACTCACCCACCGGTCTTTCTCCCACCAGATCGACTCTCGTCTCTCACACGGGCTCCACTTCTCTCAGAGACAGTCAAACGGATGTAGTAATCGTCACATTCAGTGCAGGAAGAACAAAGGTTGGAGACAGATCATTAATTCACTCGGTGTAATACTTCACTCGTGCCACACACTTTCCAGACTCTCCACACCACTTCAGTGTCAGTGCATATAAACAACGGATCAAATACTCATCACTTTGCGTCTTTCCCACTGTTGACGATATCCCCTGGATCTTCATTGACAACTTCACTCTCTCATTTCCATTTCTCAGCTTCAATCTTCGCCCTGCTGCACAGCCCAGCTTCCAATATAAACAACCCGCCGACAAAACACAGTATCTCACGGGAGGAGAACCACACCGACCGTCTGTTTCCTCTCTCTTTTTAAAGCCCCATCTTAATGCGCGTTCCTCTCACAACACTCTCTGTAATTCTCCTCACCTGCTGTCAATCAGGCAATTGGCCTCGCTGCCATGGCAACAGATTTCACGGTGTGATGAGACGACCATCCACAAGAGGTCTCCAAATAATACTGCCTTCACAAGGATTTTACTCTCTCTCCTTATCTGGATTTTGTCACACCGTGACATTCTCTTACCCAGCGCTGTTCCGTGGGTTCTTGGCTTCGTTCCTTTTTATTGGGTTATCACCACTGTAGGGAGGACACTGACAAGGAGCTCCGGTGATGACAACACTTGTTTATTGAACAATTCAGAGGCGACATCATGAATGGCCGCAGCCGATTAAAGAGTGCATCTCATCTCCTCCTCTGTACTATCACAACTACGCAGATTGATTTCTCCCCCCGATCTAAATCACGGGGCGCGTTCTCGTGATATTATCCCAAATCCTATTTAAAGTCATAGAACATTATAACTCTTAAATTTCACTTCCTACATTACCATAGACGGTGACAATTAAATTCTTGATCGAGACCTTGTTTTCAACAACGATTTCGATTTTCTAAAGTCCAGCATGTTCTGTGCTGATGTTTGTGATGGTCAGAGATCCAGTCTGATTATAGTCCAGCTCAGTGGTGTAGTCTAGTTTTCTGTAGTGAGTATACTAATATAACACCCCCCCGCCGCATACTCACCCATCCCTGAGCGTCACCCCATAAGCACCACCACACTCACTAATGCATGTATGCATCGACATGTAATTGAGAGCATTATGAAATACTAAGTGTTATCAACATGTCAATTTATTATTAGCAACACAAGACTTTAACAGCCAATGACATTTACAGCTGGGGAGACTGGACTGATTTTCTACTGTTTAGTGTTAATCACCATTTAACTCAGTTAAGTTAAGAGCTACCTTTAGCCTTAGATGTTATATGAATATGGTCCCTGAAGCACAGGTTTTATCAGTTGACATTTTTCAACAAATTTTCAACCATTTTTTTTTAAAACATTATAGGCACAAATACAAATTTACTTTTAGAAATGGTGTTTTTGAAAACAAAAAATAATAATTTAAAATACATTTTACTGTGCAATTTCTTTCTAATTAATTTGAGTTAGACCGAACATTTATTTTGGTGGGTTGTAGACATTTGAGTTTCTGTGTGTTTTAATAAACTATTATTATTATTAGGCCTGAAGTATACTCTGTGCAATAGTAATATAGTTCTGTTATAATTTCTTCAAGTTATACCGAACTTTTATTTTGACAGGTTGTCGTAAAGACATAACAGTTTCTGTGTGTATATGAAACGAATGAATGACGATAGTTTTGTCAAATGAAATGGTGAAATTCTCATCAAGTGACTCTCATAGCAGCTCTGCGATGAAATGCACATGTGTAGCCTACATCATGTCTCTGAAAACACCACGAGCGTGAGTCACGCGTGCTTCTCTCTGTGTGTGTGTGTGTGTGTGTGTGTGTGTGTAGTGGAGCACACACTGAGCGCTCATTCCCAGAGACGCGTAGAACAATTGCAGTCTCTTTTAGCTTTAATATTCATAGACACTAGTCCATATCGAGATTTGATTCATTGTACAGCAGTTAAGACTGGCCCGTCCACACGGAGACGCGTTTCGCTGTATACGTATACATTTTTTATCGTATTGGCGTTTCGTCCACACGGATCCGGCGTTTTGGGAGACTGAAACCGCTATTTTTTTAAACCGGGTCCCAAAGTGGATAAATCTGAAAACGACACCCTTGCGGTTTCGTGTGTACAGCCAATCCGTATATTTTGTGAAACGATGATGTCATCACATCACGTGTCGTCTGTGTCACGCGTAACAGCAACAAAAATGGCGGACTTACATGATTGTGTTCGTGCTGCAGAAGCTACTAAGCCTACTAACTTTATTACAGCAAAATATATTGCTTCACTGCAACTGTGGTGAGCAACAAGCGATAATCTTCGTCCTCTTCTTCTTGGTTCGTATACAGCGCGCAAGGTTATGCGCATGCTCAAGTCTTCTTCTCCGTGTATAGTGTATCTCTGTGTCAGAATTACAGCGCCCCATACTGGTCTGGCATATATACTACACCGTTTTCAGTCGGTTTCAGTGGTTTCGTGTGTACGCAGATATTTCCTGAGACGACGCCGTGTTTACGGAATTTTTTTTTAGAACGAGGAAAAAAAAAATCGGATCGGGAACGCACCGGCTTCGTGTGGATCACTTATGATTTATTCATTCAAAAAATAGCCAAATTCCGTGACGTTCTGCTTTATATAGCAAGTTCCATTTGTGACTGGATTCCGCGATCCGATCCGTCGCTTCCCAAACACAGACGGGGTGAATTTATGAATGAAAGTGTGAAAGTTCTGACAAAAAACGAAGTTGATACGTATCCTCACGCTTTTTTAAGTGGGTATACGCAAATCCTTGGCCTTTTCTAGTGGGTATACGGCGTATACCTGCGTATCACGTAGACTACACCACAGCTTCAGTCTGTCTCTGAATCTCTCATCGGCACCGCACCATCGTGACAGGTCTCATTGTGAACTCTGTTGATTTTAGCGATGTGAGTGTCTTGCGGTCCAAACGTCCACACTATCACATGTCTCTTTAGTTCAGTGACATCAGTGTGTAGAGTGACAGAATCTCCCTCCATCACTGATACTGTCTCTGTTTCACCGGTCTCAACACCAAACACACCTGGAGAACCAGCGTAGGAAAAGATTCACAGTCACAACTGATGCTGCTTTAATAAAACAGTAACTAAAAAAACAAACATTTACACCTTACCAGCTAAGTACAATATCCACAGACAGAAAAAAACAAATGTGTGATGCATTTTCTTCAAGAACCTGCAACCTGCTAACCCTTCACGAGTCTAAAGAGGTAAAGACGTATTTGAAATGAACCCTGAAACTGTTTCTTGCCGAGATGAGATGCGGTTCCTTGTTTAGCGGTAAAGTCAGAGAGACTGTGCAGTCAGTCGGCCTACTCTGGTGTGTGTGAGCATTTTACAGTATAAATCAAACAATATCATTTTTTGTTGTCAACTGTATCTTTTTATTTTTTATTTTTATACATTAATGTCAAGTTTAGAAATACTGAACTTTAAATGTGTACCTTTCAAACTTTTAGTCCATTGAATAGTCCCATAACAACACATTGACTTACTGAAGTCCTATTAGTTTTGTTCCAATCTTTATAAAAAAAAACATTAACGTGCCATGATGGATACAAGCTTTGTCTAATGCTGATTGCATGTTGAATGCTCAAAGAAGGTTAAATGGAAAATAGATACTGATTTGTGATCAGGTTTTGCCTTCCTCTGCCCTCATCTCTCTATAAATTACAGAAACGTCTGTCTGTCTGTGTGTCTGTGTGTGTGTCTGTCTGTCTGTCTGTGTGTCTGTTAACCACATATCTCTCGAACCGTTAGTCCGATAGATTTCAAACTTGACAGCTGTCTTGCCACGGGCACGAGTAAGTGCAGTGCCAAGTTGGACGTTGTTTGGATGAGAAATGCTAAAGATATCGTTAAATATATCATTTTTAAAAGGTTGTGGTTTAAAAATAAACATTCTGACATTAGAGGGTTGTATCAGTCAAAGAAGCCCCAAGAAGGTTGTGGTTTAAAAATAAACATTCTGACAATCTGTCAGCTACACTGTTTACTTCTGAATATTATAGTTTGGTTCCAAAACGTGATAAATCCATCTATCTATAAATTACAGAAACGTCCGTCTGTCTGTCTGTGTGTTATTCGCATATCTCTCGAATGTGAGATAAAAACTAAACGGATTATTTTTTCCCAAAAAATGCAATAAATTCATGACTTTTTTTTTTTTAAAATTGGAAAAAAAAAATGGATTTTTTTAATCCATTGAATCAATATAAAGTTATTTTTGATCATATTGCCATCGCAAGAAATATCTCCTGAACTTTTTTGACGCCGATCAGCTCACAAAAACTGATTTTGCACGGGCACTTTGCACTGCTCCCTGAATTGAGGCGCTTATTCATTTTCAAAGATTTATTATAAAAACAGATTGTTTTTTCCCAAAAATGCAATGAATTCATGACTTTTTTTTTTTTCAAAATGCAATTAATCCATTGAATCAATATAAAGTTATTTTTGATCATATTGCCATCGCAAGAAATAACTTTTTTGATGGCGATCAGCTCACAAAAACTGATTTTGAACGGGCACTTTGCACTGCTCCCTGAATTGAGGCGCTTATTCATTTGTGGATGTAAACTGAATCTGTAAGTCAATGCTGTTTACTTCTGAATATTATATTTCATTCTGGTGTGCTTAACGCTACTGTGTAATAGTAGCCTATGCTATTCACCAACTAAACATATCCTATTCAATGCGTTCACAGTCTCTTTCACGGGCATCATTTGTAGTTTCACAAACTGTTTGCTCAAGCATAGCTTTTTCTCTGAGTTCACTGTGTGCTTTCTACCATGCACAAATAAAAATGTCACTGAACTTTTGCTGTGTAATTGTAACAATGAGCACTCAAACACACCAAACCAACAATTACTAAAAACACACACAAAAACTGATTTTGCACGGGCATTTTTAGCACTAGTGAGTAGAATGACAGAAACTACAAGCAAGAACACTACAGAATTCATAGAGATTTGAAACCAACAGCATATATGCCTACGTTATAAATATTACATTTCAGTTTTGACTTGAAAATGAGCATTACAGAAAAACTGTAAAACAACATTTGTGCATAACCTAAATGATATTCATGAGCGAACGTCCGTTGGTTTGTGATAACCGGCCCATCTGTTCAAAATTCCTCAACAGTGAGTCAGCAATTTTTTTTTTTTTTTTTTTTTTTTTTTTGCCATCAGTGACGGCACTGGCACTGTCACTCGTGTTTTGGTCGTTTATACGACAGAAACGCCACGGTCGATTACCTCATCAGCTCGAGTCATGGTATGTGATCTAGGATTCTAAAACAATATGAAGAAACTGTTATTGCTCTTTTCTTTCGCATTATTTTTTTAACGGTAAGTCATCGGTTCGTCATTCTTTCGGTTTCACATTCAGGCTATTATGTTCTTATACATAAAATGTCACGTATTAGGCTACAACAGATTCGGAAAAATACGAATTTCACCGTCGCTGTAATGTTGATGAATCAGAACATTTTCATGTAAGGAAAATAATTTGCAAAGAATAAAAGAAAAGCTAAATCATTGCTTTTGTCTGTTCTGCAGTAGCCTAATCTAGGGGGCGGGGGTTGTCGGTCGTGGGCTTTTGGCGTCCGATTTCCACACCAACAGTTATAGCTATAGGTTATCAACATGATAAACTCATCATAAATTGGTCAAAGATACATTCATGACGGAATGTACATTCATTCATTCATTCCCTTCATACGGTTCACACTGCTTCTGTTTTGTTATGCAAATATTGCGCAATCATTCGTGGACAAATTCCACAATGACAAGATCTATTTTCATTTTATGATGATATTTAATTCTATAGCCTAGTATTCAGTGTATTCAGTAGTAAAAGTTGGCTGTTCTAATAGGATAGTATTGGCATCTATGTCCATGAACCAACTACACCAAACTTTCTATTGCATAAAAGGTTCTTTACATTATTAAAAGTTAGGCTACACTATGAGTAACATCTTTTTTAGAACTGATCACTGAAAGGTTCTTTGAAGAACCAGGAATGGCTCTTCTTTCTTCTATGGCACTGCTGAGAAAACTCTCCTTTTGGAACCTTTATTTTTAAGATTATAGGCTAGGCTACTGTTTACGTAGTTTACTGATATTGAAAACTTTCAGCTATATTTTGTTTATTTCTCAGGTGTGTTTGGGGAGACGACACAAGTGTCAGTGAAAGGGGAGATTCCGTCATTCTGCAGTCCAATGTCACTGAAATACAGAGAATATTTTTGTTGATGTGGATGTATGGATCTCAAAACTCCATTATCGCTAAAATCGAGGGCACAGCTCAGACAGTCTCATTATATGATGTTGATGATGGGAGATTCGAGGACAGACTGAAGCTGGACAATAAGACTGGATCTCTGACCATCAGTGACATCAGAACCAAACACTCCGGAGATTATTATATAAAGATCATCAGCACTGAGACCTTAGTCAATACATTCACTGTTACTGTCCATGGTGAGTAGCTCAGATAGATCTATATTGATTATATAGGTTATAGGCCTATATGTTTTACTTTTAAAATGAACTATGCATTGCATAACTGTTCCTGTTTGTTTTCCAGATGTGATTTTTGCAGGGTTGGAAAACAAGAGAGAAGGAGATTCTGTGACTCTACACACTGGTGTTACTGATTCACAGAAACACAATCTAATACGGTGGACGTTTGGAACTACGAATCCAGACACTTTTATAGCTGAAATGAACATAAAGATTCATGAGATCACATACAGTCCTGATGAGAGATACAGAGAGAGACTACATCTGGAAAATCAGACGGGACGGGATATCTCACCATCAGAGACCTCAGAACCGCAGACGCTGGTGTTTATCAACTACAGATCTCCAACAGTAAAGAGACCTTATACAAGAGATTCAATGTTTTTGTTGGTAAGTAGCTCATGTTTAATCATGTTATAATGAGCATTTCCCTTAAATCGCACAAGCAATAAACTTACTAATGACTTTCTCTCTTCAGCCGTTCCAGATCCAGGTTTGTCCGCTGGTTATATTGTGCTGATTTGTGTGTTTCTCCTGCTGTGTGTGGCTGTAGCTCTGGCTGTGATTTACGGTACTACATGTTCAGATACTCTAAACGGAAAGGTAATCATTATCTACAGCTAATAAAAGGAATATATAGCAAGAGGAATAACCCCATATAAGAGTTTAAAAGTGTATTTAATTTGCATAACTATGTTTTCTTTAATTGAGCAATACTGTATCTTTAACGAATTATACAGTGGGTGATCTTAAAGGTCCCGTTGCATGCGATTCCATGTTTCAAAGTTTAGTTAGTGTGTAATGTTATTGTTAGAGTATAAATAATATCTGTAAAATTATAACGCTCAAAGTTCAATGCCAAGCGAGATATTTTATTTAACAGAAGTTGACTACAAAAAACGGCTGGATTGGACTACACCCCTCTACTTCCTTCATTAGTGACATCACCAGAACCGTGTTTAGACTAACCTCCGCCCACAGGAACACAGGCGTATTGATGGCGAAATGTCAACAGACGGTTGATGTTTATCTATAATCGGATACCGCAAAAGTTTAATTCGAAGTTGTTAGTTTGCTCTGTCCATTTCACCACGGACTGTTTTTCTAACCTGGGATAATATCAAGCAGGCTTCTCTCAGCGTCTCATACTGACGAAGGGGGCAATTTCAACTATATTCCAGCAAGCGGTAAGTAGTGATTTAATATGGAAGTAGCGATCAACTTCACATCGTTTCTCTTAGTAGGATGAAAATAATCTTACTTAAACTGTGATTAATATACAGAAAGCGATCACAGAACAATCCCTTTCCAATCGCCCAAGCTGCTGTCGGTGACACAGCGCGAGTTTATCTGGACTCTTGCCAAAACTCGTCATGAAATCAATGACGTTGTTACACTGCACAACGAATCTCTTACTGTATTTATATACCTCATGTTTGCATTGGTGAAATCATTAGTGAGTGCAGAAACTGCATTGCAATGATAAGATCTTTTTTCACGCGATCAACAGGCTGTCATCTGCTCAATGCTCATCATCACTGCAATTTTCTATGTGATTGAAATAGATCTAAATACTTAAAAAATCTTTTCACGATTCGTTAATCCCGATAGCTGTAATAGTAAAAACGTATAATAGCTGTAATAGTAAAAGTTTTCCAAATAGTTCCACATGTAATGCCAGATATTTCATATGCAAGCATTTCAGCCAATCACAGCAGAGGGCGTTTACACTGAAGTCTCACAGCAGACACGCCCCTTCAAACAGAGCGTTCAAACCAGGGAATGAAATCAGGCTAGGAAATATGCCTTTTACTTCTAAATTATAACAATTTTTGATCTAAAAAACATACTAACATTATAAGGGCACCCCTGGAAACATGATAAAATAATAAAAATAATCCATGGAATGGGACCTTTGGGAAAAACAAGAATTGACTGTAGCTGTAAAGCAGTCTGTGAATCTTGTTCCCACTTAAGATACAGGAAGTTCTAGAATCCTAGAAATGCATTTTAAAAAGTTACTTTTAAAATGAATTGAAAACCAACAGAAAAATAGAACATCCCTTTATTAGGAATGCACCTTAAAATGCTTCTTATTTGCAGCTCACTAGGAGATTTTGCAGTTTTTTGCTGTGAATTTTAGAAAAATGTAACATCTCCATGATGTTGAGAGTCAGAAACAAACGGTGTCAGTAAACAACGCTTTTTAATCACATTGAAAACCAATATCTGAGAGAAGATCTGTTTCTTGTTAGAGCAGCTCCTTCATTGCAAATGCATTTTACAGCTCACTGTTTTGAAGCAAAGCTATTATATCTGATGGGACTTCAGACATTTATAGTGGTTTATTCGTTAATTTTTCTTTCGAATTGTAACTATTTGTAAAATTACACATCTGTTAAAACTTTTTTTATATCTTGGTGCTGAGACAGAAAATAAAAAATCGGTCTCAGTGACGGAGGGAAATTCTGTCACGCTGAAAACCGGTGCAACTGAAATCCAGAGAGAGGATGAAGTACTCTGGACATTTGGACCGCAGGACATGGTCATCGCTCAAATACACAAAAAGGCCGGTAACATTTCGTACGCCGACGACGAGCGGTTCAGCAACAAACTGCAGCTGGACCAGCAGACTGGAGATCTGACCATCAGCGACATCAGGATCCGGATCTCTGGAGATTATCAGATGCAGATCACCGGCAGCAGAGCCAAAATCAAGAGATTCAAGGTTATTGTACGAGGTATTTGGGTGAAATACTTCAAACACCCTACAGTGTTGTCTGTAAATTTGTTCATTTTACACTTCATTGAGGTCTAAAGTGGGATTTGAGTTGTTCATCTGCACATATCAACATGCTTTGTTTCTATTTCTTTATGAAATGAAGTGGACACACTGAAATTCACGGAGGGAGAGTCTGTCCACCTGCAGACTGGTATTATTGAAATACAGAAAGATGATCTGATTCTGTGGAAGTTTGAACCTATAAACGCCCTCATAGCCAAAGTTGATGGGCAAACCAATGAGACCAGCGTCTACGATGTTGAGGACGAGAGATTCAAAGACAGACTGGAGCTGGACATTCGAACTGGAGATCTCACCATTACAAACACCAAAAGCAGCGACTCTGGAGTTTACGAAGTACAGATGAAGAGCAGCAATAAAGCTTCATACAAGAAATTCAATGTATGAATTCGTACAGTGTAAATCATACAAAAACGTAAGCATGAAGGTCCACCTCTAACCCCATATCTTAACACTTGGGTGTAAGCAGATTGTACAAAAACAAACAAATTATATTGTATGTATTTATATGAATTAGCCACCAATTTGCCCAAAACGTAAAATAGTTACAAATTGTCATGTGTGTTGAAAAGACACACCCATGTTGAGAATTTTAAGATATTTGGGCTATAATTTAATTTGGTGGATAAAGCAAGGAATATAAGAAAATAAAGTGTACTACTAGAAGATGATCGACAGGCCATGTCTTCCCCCTCTTTACCCTTCTTTACTCAAACATCAGACTTTTTAACACAGGAAAGAGGTGGCAACAGTTTACACAGGAATGTTGTGAAAAGAATAAAATGTTGGCTGAAATGTCGTTCCAGTTGACAGGAACGTTCTTAGAACTTTAGCTAACGTTCTGGCAAGGTTCTCTCAAAGTTCTTCCAGTAACATTAATAGAATGTTCGTTCAAATTTATCTGTTCTTCAATAATGTTCTCAAAACGTTAACATAAAAGCATTTATTATATATCATTCATGGAATGTTTTTTTCTCTCAAGTTTTAGTTAGATGTTCGTCTAACTTTGTTTAAAAATTATTTTACTTTGTTTTAGAGAAAATTCTAAAGTAACTCCCATAATGTTTGCAAAATTCTAAAACTTAACTTTCACATTACTAAGAACAAATTACCTGAAGCCCTAAAATTATACTTTATTTTCTGTTTTTGTCCAGAAAGCTTATATCATTTCATTTTTATAATATTTTCTATTTTCTTATGCAATTTTTTTGGGAGATTTAAAAAAATATATATTTAACTTTAAATTACTAGACATTATAAAATCATCTTTTGGTAAAGTTTGATCATTTTTAGTTTTAATTTTGAGCATTTGTTAGGTTTTTCCATGTATTCCTCGCAATCCATTCATTCCTAAGGGGGTCATGGGAAGGATTTGTTACTTTTATTTTATTACAAACACATAAACTCCTCGAATCCAGTCACTTTTGTGTGTGTGTGTGTGTGTGTGTGTGTGTGTGTGTGTGTGTGTGTGTGTGTGTGTGTGTGTGTGTGTGTGTGTGTGTGTGTGTGAATTGGTGGTTCAAGTGCGACAAAAGTCCTAAGGTCTTGGACCACTGCGATGAACACTCAATTTATTTATTTATTTATTTTTTAATGAGGGAAAGATGAGGGTTTGAGAATATTAGCAAAACATTCATAGAAAATTATTTTCTTTTTTCTTATAGAAACACTGGTTTTGATCGTCCAGGTTTGCTTAGATTAACAATTGAAATGTCGTTCCAAATCCAAACCTGTATAGATTATTTATGTGGAACGCAGAAATCCATCACAATATTGAAGAAAATGTACCCTCTTGACCTCCTAATTAATCAGTCATCAGTTTGTTTCAGTGTTGCCGTGGCAGTGAGGTCAGATCACCTGTTATAATGTCCATGTTTTTCTCTGTTATCTGGTGCTGCGACAAAATAAAGAGAAGACTGTGTCAGCGACGGAGGGAGATTCGGTCACACTGCACAACAAAACTGAAATACAAGATGATGATCTGATTCTGTGGCTGTTTGGAGCTGAAGACAGACTCATAGCTAAAAGAGAAACTAATAAAAGTCCCTGTACATATTATGGTGCCGAAGAGAAATTCAAAAACATATTGAATCTGAATCATCAAACTGGATCTCTGATCATAAGAAACAGCACAACTGAACATGCCGGAGTCTATAAACTACTGATCATCAGCAGCCGAGAGACTAAATACAAGAGATATAAAGTTACAATCCGTGGTGAGTAACATGGTGATCTTTTCTATTTCGGCTCTGTGTACAGACACTCTAAAATGAACATATTGCTATCACGTCTTGTTTTGGTTTTGTTTCGTGTCAGTCATGTTTCATGTCTTTGTCATGTGATTCCCTGTTAGTCATGTGATCCTGTCATGTGTTCCCTTGTCTGATGTGTCATGCTGTCATTGGTCCATTGTTTCATTGTTCATAGGTGTCCTTTGTCTAGTCATTAGTCTGTATTTAAGCCCTCATGATTGCCATGTGTCTTTGTCAAGTATTGTTTCCTTTAACCACTGTTTGGTAAGTGCCGTGTCCGTGTCCGTGCTTTTGTTTTCTGTTTGATCACGTTTTTGTAAATAAACTGCATTTGGGTTCTCAACAAGCTCACCTTCAGTGGACTACTTTACAATTGCAAGATTTAATTTTCTAAACTGTCCTTTAATTTTCTCAATTCTTTACGGTATGACACTCAGCACTGTATTATTTTGAGTGTTTTTGATCGGGTAAGTGGCAGGAATGCTTGTTTTTTAAACATGTTTATTGGCTGAACATTGACACTAAAGTAGCTGAGACATCAACCTTTTTAACCAGTATTCTTTGTTTTCTTACAGAGAGAGAAAGAAATACAGACAGTGTGGATGAGCCGGAGGGGATATGCTTAATACAAATATAACTGTGAATTTTTGCACATTTTGCATGACATTATGTAAACAATTTTAGAGAATTTATAATTTACTATTATTTTAATTAGGTGCTTGTGAACATAACAAATGTGATCATAACTGAACTTGGTTCAAATGATCAATCTATTTATTTTTTTATATTATATATTTATGAATTTATTTACAGTCCTTAACTTGTTAGTGTATGGACCTTATATGTACTGTATAGCAGTGATTTTTTACTGTGTTATGTATTACAGTGCTATATTTCATATTGGCTGAATGCATGCATACTGCCTGACTCTTGACATTGGACAATGATTTATAATTGGTAATATTATACATTTTGATATTAATGAGGTTCTAATGAGTCTGCTTTGAGGTTTATTCCATGTCTGTTTTTTTATGGTCTTGCTTTTTGTATTCCACTGCTTTTGTGTGTGTTCCTTGGATGAATGACTTTTGTTTTATTCTCATTTCCAAGTCATTTGTATAAGATTCTGCTCAATTAATAAAAGTTCATATAAGATCTAGATATACTGCTGGTATTAATATCTTAATATCTGTTTGTAAACCACAATCTGTCTTTTCTGGAAATAGTCCAAACTTTCTTTTCAATAAAATAGTCAATTAATTCACCTTAAGGTACAGTCAAAATAACCATTGTTTGTCACTATTGACAGTGGACCTTTTTTGCCCCCAAAATTTCCCCAAAATGTTGTTATTCCCTACAGACCTTTTTTTTTAACCACTGAGCAAAACAATTTTCCCTACTTGATGTTTTGCTTTCCTGAAATGTAAAATGTAAACTCATTAATTAATAGATGTTTCCACTACGATGGACGGCATATTTTCATTGTTGGTTTCTCAGGGACCAATCAGTGACCAGACATTACTCATATTAGAAAAATAAATTTGTTTCCAATGGTCTGAAGGAATTAATATGTCAAGACCATTACGTATAAACAATTTAAATTTCCACTTAAAAAAATAACTTCAAATAGTTTAGTGCTCTGCTAAATGTATTTATTGTTTTTGATTAAACTGGATTAAACAAGGTCACATATCTTTAAAATGATTCAAAAGCAGCCCAAGATTAGATGTAAAGTTTATTGTAAATATTGTTTGCCATTGCAGATGTTAAGCGCTGATAAATGGAGGATGTTTTTCTTTCATCTTCTTAGTTTGTCCACTTATCCAATAATCTGAAATGAACAAAATGGCACAAGAAATATGAAATAAAAACAGTATTATGAGATACAGTCATGACATTGATTGCTTGTTAGTTCCTTATGTAAAGTTTTATTATAATGATGATATAATTGCACTTACTCCACTAATCCAGCTGCTGTAGGCAGACACACGAGTGAAGACTGTTGGCTTCTGGTAGGCATTACAACCCGATGATGACACAAAGCTGGTCACACCATGGACGACATACTGACCGCTGACCTGACAGTTCAGAGGACCGCCAGAGTCACCCTAAAAACAACACAACAGGAGACAAAATTAGACATTTTACTGCAGTATGAAACTCTTCATGATCTGTTTGTCAGCCAGTCTTTCTCACCTGGCATCCAGACAAGCTGCCGCCACCAGCGCACACCATGGTGTTCTTCACGGTGCTTCCTCACCAGTCGCTACGAGAGCAGGTACTGTGGGCCACCACGGGCAGGTAGGCCTGTTTCAGCTGAGCGGAGAGTGACCCACCAGCTGAATGATCACATCCATGAGAGGAAGGAATCAGGAATCAGTACATGCAAATGATTTCAGGCAACGTCAAAGCTATCTGAAGTGAAACTGACTCTGAGTGAGGCCCCAGCCGGTGATGTAACAGTTGTTGTTGTGGGGCAGAACCTGTCCAGAGGGTGAAAGGGTGGCCAGCTGCACATACGTGTTCAGAGAGGCATCAGAGGACAGACGCATAAGAGCGATATCATGAAAAACAAAGAACACACATCACAGTCTACAAGGCACACTTCATTTCTCATACGGGGGCGCTATAACTTTAGAAGATCTTTAATATGATCATGGATGTTGTGTTGATGATGTAAGTCGGGGTAGTTAGGCATGAAACTTATGTCAAAAACTCTACAGAGTCAATTATGCTTCTTTGATATTATCTGTAATTGTAGATATACAGTAGTTGCATGTGTAGTATTAAAGTTAAATGCGTAATAGTTGATATATTATGTGTTACTGTCATTAGTGCAAACAATAAGGCAACACTTTATTTTAAGGTGACGTAGTTACACGTTACTACATGTACTTTTATATTACTACTATAGTAATAACAGTAAATGATGCATAATTACAAGTAACTATGCCTAAACCAAACCCAGTAACACTTTATTTTACAGTGTGAAATCAAATTCTGCATAGAAAACTTTAACCGCTAGCCTTTCTGCTGTTACTCGTGGCTGCTGTGTAAGTGCATTCTTCAGGCATCAATTCAATCGAGATATCAGTGTCTTCCTCTAATATGCTACGGTACATTTCACATTTCTGCTTACTAAATAATCTTTATACAGGCTAGCCTATCTACAGGGCCTGACATTCATTTTGGTGTGCGGTTGGGGGTATTGGGTAGAGAGAAAGGCTTTTCTCTGTTCTTGACACACAGTACAATCTTTTACTCGGGCCTCAATGTCAGCATCTAAATTTGGCCACCACAGGTAACTCCTTACCAGGCCTCTCATCCTCGACACACCTGGGTGAGACTGATGTTGCAGTTCCAGCAACCCTGAACGTCCTTGCTCTGGAATGATGATGCAGGCTCCCCACAACACACACCCTTCTTGAACACTGAGCTCTTGTTGTCTCTGTTTATAAGGTGCAAATTCATTTGTATTACTGTGATCAGGCCAACCTTTAAGCACATACTCACACACACCAGAGAGGACAGGATCTCGAGTTGTCCAGCGCTTGATTTGCTCTGATGTCATCAAAGGACTAACAACGCTGTCCAACATCAAGACATAATCCTCCTTCAATTCTTTCTCTGGAATCTCTGGAACTGGAAGACGACTGAGGGCATCAGCATTTCCATCGTCCTTGCCCGCTCTGTAAGAAATGACATACTCGTATACCCCCAACATCACTGCCCATCTCATAATTCTTTGAGAGACCATCTGTGGCACAGCTTTCAGTTCATTCAATAAACTTAGTAAAGGTTTATGATCTGTAGAGATCACAAATTTACGGCCATACAAATATTTATGGAATTTCTTTACCCCGAACACTACAGCTAAACCTTCCTTCTCCAGCTGTTAGTAGTTTTTTTCTGCTAAGTGTTCGTGACACAAACCCAATGGGTCTCTCCGTTTCATCTGCCATTCGATGTGCTAACACGGCTCCCACACCGCTGATGCATCACAAGAAAACAAAAATTATTTTTTCTCATCATAGTGGATTAACACCTGGTTAGACTGCAGTAACACTTTGGATTTTTTAAGGGCTTCTTCTTGTTCCTCTTTCCAACCCCAGGGGACGTCCTTCTTCAAAAGCCTGTGCAGTGGAGCAAGCAGTGTTGAGAGGTTTGGCAGAAAACTGTTATAGAAATCCAACAGTCCCAAATATGCTTTCAGCACGGTTAATGACGTCGGTCTTGGTGCATCTTGAACTGCTTGGACTTTTTCAGGAAATATATGAATACCAGTGGCATCCACTTTGTGTTCCAGGAAAAATACTTCCTTTTCCAAGAATTTACACTTTCCCCTTTTCAACCTCAAACCATACTCCTCAAATGCTCCTGATCAATTCGTCCTGTCAGCAAGACATCGTCCAGATATACAGTGACCTTTAGAATGTCTTTCAGGATCTCTTCCATGGTCCTCTGGAAGATTGCTGGACTGGAACTAACTCCCCCAGAAAGGTAATCTGGGGTACGCGAACAATCCTTTGTGTGTATGCATGACTCATATCTAACTTTGCTGTGTTTTTCACCTCCAGCTAAAACTGCAAACATGTCCTCCATTCGAGGAATGTGATACTGCTCCAGTGACGTCTCTCTGTTAATGGTTACTCTGTAGTCTCCACAAAGTCTTACTGTCCCATCTGGCTTTAAAACCGGCACAACAGGTGCTGCCCACTCTGAGAATCTCACAGGCTCTATAATATGGTCTTTAATCAGGTTGATCAAGTTCGGCTTCATTTTTCTCTCTCATAGCAAAAGGCAGTGACCTTGATTTAAAAAAAAAAATAGGCTTTGCATCACTTGGTACATGAATCTTAGCAGTGACTCCTTTTAATGTTCCAAGTTCCTCTTTGAAAACTGTTTCATGTTTCCTTAAGATGTCTTGCAACAACTCTGAGCTGTCTTTAATTTTACTCACTTTTTCCCAGCTGAGTTCCAGGTCTATGAGCCGTGACCGTCCTAATAAATTAGGCTCAGATCCTGCCACCACCACTGCTGTGAGTTTTTTGATAAGCCCTTTGTGTTTGACTTTAACCTTGGTGGTACCTAGAAAGTGCACTGACTGTCCAGTGTATGTTTTTAAACTGAGAGAGCTTGTTTTGAGTTCAGGCAAGATCCAACACAGATGTTTTTTCTCGGTGAGACCGATTAGTACAGACCAAAACCTGGCCATTTTTCAGCAGCAATAATCAGCCAAATTTGCGAGTCCGTTCAGTTCAGTGGCATTGTTTACGTTCAGTGCCTCCAAAATGGCCGACTTCCGGATTGATGACGCGTAGTGAAAACCTCTATAAGGCCAGGCAACAATACACCCCAATGGGGCTATTTTTTCCTTTACTCCTTTCAAAATGAAACTTTACACAATGAAAGTACCCATGAAAAGTAAAAAAAATTGTATTACAAGTTTCTTTGAAAAAGAATTTTAATATGCAAATGAGCTATACACTAATCGAATATGCCCAAAATATACCCAAATTGGCTTAATTTTTTCCTTTACTCCTACCACAATAAAACTTTACATATTAAAAGTATACATGAAAAGTAACTTTTTTTTTGTATTACAAGTTTGTTTTGAAATGAATTTGAATCTGCACATGAGCGCTACACTTATTGAATATGTCCTAATTTGCATAGGCAGAAACACCATTCATATGTATGACAAATACATCGGCCCAATCTTCATCCAATCATCCTACAATGGGTGACGGCAATGCTGCTTTTAGACTGGCCTCTAACCTGAAAACTGCCTGGCTTGGTAGTACCTGCCAGGGGTATGACCCCCGCCGGAATAGTCTTCAGGGTCATGGAGGCACACAAGCCTCCCCACCACGACAAGGTAGCAACAACAGGGGAGGTTTCTTTTTGGTGTTTTTTATTTTATTTTAGTTTTTTTTTTATTTTTTTATTTTTTTTTTAACTAACCTAGATATTGCTGTTGCTAGCTTCTCATAACACTGCAAAGCTACTTTACAAACGGTAGAAGTCTGATGTGTGGCCCGTTTGGTCTGAAATTCTTCCTAACTACAAAAAGAGAAGCAGTTTTGGTGTCTGGCAAAATTATTTTAAAGAGCTGGAATGTCTGGAAAGTGTGTCTATCTGGTTTTTCATCTGTCTTCTGTGTGAGAGTGAATCGTTTAGTTGGTAAGAATGACTTCGGCCTGTAATCTCGTAATCTTACCAACAATACCAATCATTTGTAAATCCACCAGCCCAAAATTTAATCTCACCACGTTACTAATGACTAAGATGGCTATTCTGACTTTCTTCTGATGTTATCTGTGGGGGAATGTCATTCATTAGGTAAGGCTTGCAACTGGAGGCTTGTGCAATCAATTCTTAAGGTCAATATAAGTATTTTTGTGGCAAGTGACCCAGGTGAGTGTGGCAAGTGACTTCAAATTTATCGTGTTTATGCATAGGTTAACTTACTGAATGGACATGAATGTGTTAGTTATTTGGCCCCTGTTTTTTCTACTTGTGACTTTATGGTTTCTTGGCCATAAGTAAATTAGGCCTAGTGTTGAGCTCATTTGCATATTTAAAATAGATTTTTCAAAGAAACTTGTAAAACAAAAATGTTACTTTTCATGTATACTTTCACTGTGTGAGGTTTGATTGTGATAGGAGTAAAGGAAAAAATAAGTCCATTAGGGTGTATTTTGGGCATATTCGATTAGTATATTGTTCATTTGCATATTCAAATTCATTTTCAAAGAAACCTCTAATACAAAATGTTTTACTTTTCTTGTAGACTTTCATTGTGTAAAGTTTTATTGTGGTAGGAGTAAAGGAAGAAATTAAGCCTATGTGGGTGTATTTTGGGTAGCCTATTCGATTAGTGTATAGCTCATTTGCATACAAGAAACTTGTAATACAAAAAAATATATATATACTTTTCATGGGTACTTTCATTGTGTAAAGTTTCATTTTGATAGGAGTAAAGGAAAAAAAATAGCCCCATTGGGGTGTATTGTTGCCTGGCCTTATTGGCACACATCTCGGATTGATGAGAATTTAACAAATTTCCTCAACTAGGAATTCTTAGGACTTTTAGTATGTTGTTCTGGACAACTAATATAAATGATCTAAGCTGAAAAAAAAATAAAAAATTTACAATTAGTTCTATTTTTGGCTCCAAAATGAGTTACTTTGCCTGGACTAAAAGTCCTGACTTCTATCCTCGTCGCCATATGTTGTATCGTAGATACCAAGGGAAAACGGACACTTCTGGATGGTCTCTTTTTTGTTAGGACTCTTCTCGCACACACTGCACGCCCTTTTCTGCTTTTAACAGTGCTAGAGCCCACAAACACAGTGTGCCACCGCCCCCTACTGGACAAACACACGCTATTTTTACATGCTGTGCTGTCTTGAGTATTTTCATATGCCATACATCAAAACAAACCGTACACTCTCAATTTGAAGTAATAAATCAATCTACACAAATAGCTCAAAAGTGCAAGAAACTAAAAAATTAAAATAGTTTTTTTCTACATATTTTATTAAATACAGAAATATCACAAATGTCAACCTCAAACTAGTCAATGTAAAAAACTTGCATAAAATATGCTACTTTAAATACACAATTGATTTGAACTGTTTACATAAATTAGTTCGTAAGATACACTAATTTTTATAAACAGTGCGTTGTGGAGTCAAAATGATGAAGCAATGATAAAAGATACAATAACGAAAGTTGAACGGAATAGAGTAGCATATACAGCAAATGGGAGTCAAATGTCGCAGCTTGTGACGTCACAACATGCGACAAACCCTGGGGTCATAGCAAGGGGGCAGGGATTTGTATTATTTTGAAGGTACCCCCGGACGCCGCCATTGGCTAACGGAACCCCACCTGCAGTTAGCATCCCATTGACTCCCATTCATTTTGGCGTCACTTTGACAGCGAATAACTTCACATCTGAGGCGTTTAAAGACTCCATTTGTCCATTATTTATTTCTAAAGAAACACGACAATGTATAAAATGCTCCATTACCTTGTAGCTTATGTTATGGCCCTGTAGAAGCAGTTTTTGTAAAAGTAGGCTAATGATTGCGTCATAGCCACGCGACTCTCTGTCGCACAGTAAAAAATTACCGTATGGACAGGAGGAGAAGCTCGCAGGCAATATTTTATGAGCATAGACGTCTATGAGGCAATCGGGGGGACGTAGAGTCAAGGGAGAAGCCCATATAGAGTCCATAAAAGCAACGGGGAAAAATTGTGCAACAACGTTTTGAGGAATTGGAAATAATTCGGTATGTGGCAAGTATACATGAAGTAGCCTAACATTTATCCACGATCTTTAAATAATGTATCTACTTAATTTAATAATGAAGTATGGGTAACGGGGTATTAACGGCCCACATAGCAAAATTTGTCTGGCCCACCTCTGGGCCTCATCCTTGCTTCAATTCTGGCCCAGTTCTGGCTGGGTCCCCGGCCCAAAACTGGCGCAATACACTGAAAACGGACTCAAACAACTTCCTCTGGCCCAGATGTGGCCCAGGCACTGTAAAATGACTCTCATTTATTGATATGGCCCAGGTCTGGCCCAGGCACTGTAAGACAGAACTGGCTGAGAGTCGGCTGGGTCCCCGGGCCAAATGTGGCCCACACCCTGTAAAATGACTCTTATTTATTGATATGGCCCAGGTCTGGCCCAGGCACTGTAAGACAGATCTGGCTGAGAGTCGGCTGGGTCCCTGGGCCAGATGTGGCCCAGAAACTGGCAGTGAAACACAAATTCAACCATTTAAAAAGATTAAGGGTTTTTATTATAAAATTAACAAATCCACTTTAACATAAGCATGTATTAACAATGAACAAATACACTATTAACATTTATTTACAACACAATTTTTAAACTACAAAATAATAAGTAAATTATATTTACTGTATATGATTAAAAGAAAAACATCACTCTTTCACACACAAACTATCTTTCACTCTCTTTAACACTAAATAAATTCCTTTTGCAAATGTCAAGTCACCATTAAATATATAGTGCTATATACAGTAATGACTGTTTCAAAGCAGCTTTACAGGGTTAAACAGGACAATGATCAATGATGCAAACAGTTCAATTTGGCTGTAAAGCTGCTCTAAAAAGAAAATAGTGTCATTGTTCAGCTGAATTCAGTTCAGTGTTGATTCAGTTCTGTTCAATAACTGTATAAAGTATATACATTATAAAAATAGTTCATTTTCATTATTAAGCAACTCTGCAGAAAACAGTGATGTCATCGTCCAGCTCCGTTCAGCTCTCATATAATGGTGTCAATGCAGGCAGATCAATATTATTAAGAATAAGTGTCCCCAACTAAGCAAGCCAGAGTCCATCAGTGACAGAATGGAGAAAGAAAAACAGGCTCAGTCGAAGGGCCAGTTCTCCTCTGATCAAACAACAAACATGGTGTGTGTTAGGATTCCAAGCCGCTTCACAAGTCAGATTGTGGATTGATATCATTCAGAGTATTTTATTCAGCTCCTTTTGCTTGAAGGTTGGAAAAGATTACATCAAGGTAAAAGAGTAGCAAAACTCGAGAGCATGTAAATGTGAATTTGAGAACTTGTACAATAGATATTTGAAGCTGGCCGTTGGGTCTGTGCGGAGGACTGGTCTGGCTCTCGTGGATCTGATCCGATGACTGTGCTGAGGACTGTTGTGTCAAAGACGTCTTCACGGTGTTTGTGTCTAGGTCTTGTCTAGTTGTGATGTTCTCGTCTGGCATTCAGGGCTGTTGTGGTCATCTGAGGGTGCAGGTCCATCATCTGGTCTGAATATGGACTAGATCTGGCTGAATTCAGTAACCTTGGGATAAGACTGAGACAGAGACTAACATTAGCATAGATGCCATTCTTCTTATGATGTAACAAGTACATTCAGTGTTATGGGAAGTGTTTCCGGTTCTGGTTGACCGAATTTATGCAGCCTAACAATCCTTTAACAGATGTGAATTTTAGAAATGTGAGAGTGTGTTATGTTTATGCTAGGTTAAAGAGGTGTGTATTTTTAAATAGATTTAAACTTATCTTATGTCTGCCCCTCGATCTGCTGCCAGTCCATGATCTCTCGATCTCCATCTCAGCAGCATTATTTGTGAGGGTTTCTCTGAACTGCACCTTTTAAATAAAGGAATAGATATTGTGAGGTCAATATTACATCTTAAGCATTAGTTTAAGCACATAGGTTTAACAAATGTTGTTGCCAGAGTTCACACAGCAGTTTAAAATATCGGTAACACTTTACAACAAGGTCTCAATTGTTAAAATTAGGCTAGTTAATGTGTTAACTAACATTACCAATGAACAATACATTTGTTACAGTATTTATTATTCTTTGTTAACATTAGTTAATAAAAATACAATAAAAATGTATAATAAAAATTTGTTCACAGTGCATTAACTAATCTTAACAAATTCAACTTTTGATTTTAATAATGCATTAGCATATGTCAAAATGAAAATGAACTAAGATTAATAAATGCTTTAAGTATTGTGCATTCTTAGTCCATCTTAACTAATGTAATAGTTAAACCTACATTAACAAATTAAACCTTATTGTTGTGTTACCAAAATATCTGTAAAAAGTGTTGGTGTCAGATTCCAAACAGTGCGTTCAGATGTTCGTTCAATCATTGTAAAACATCCCCTCTGCAGTAAAATGTTAAGAACTACCATTTTAATAACATTACACAGTGATACGCTTTAAATTTTTTATTTAACTCTAAAATGCACCTGCTCTAAAGCAGATTACGCAATAAATAAATAAATAAAATAAAGCAGATTACGCCACATTCAAGAACACAAGACGTGCCAAAGACAATGAATTAAGAAGCTGCACTTATTTTGCAGATTCTCATGTATCTATAACGCTTTTCCGTTTCGGAGTTCCCCACAGGAGTGTTAAAACCAAATAAATCTTATTTTTTATTTCAGATTGTAGCCTACACGTTGTCTCCGCGGGTGCAGCTAGTACACTGTGGTCAATGTAGTTCGATTCACAAATAAATGACTCTTTTGAGAGGTTAGTGAATCAAATCAGAAAGAGTCGCCTGTATAGAGAACTATGGCGCCGAAAGCGTAGTCCGACTCCTATGATTCGACTCCTATGAACTAATCACTCGTTGAAAAAGACGAATTGACTGACTAAATTTGAGCACAGGAATATAACTCAATATCATTTCATTAGCCAAAATCCAGTGCACTGGATATAGCACAGCAGTTTTTCTAATATTAAAAACCCTAAAATTTATCCTAAAAAGAGACCGTAGCTCATCAACACTCTCTCCGGGACCGAATGGATATTCTGAAGTAACGTTAGCCTAACGTATTATCATCGTAAACATCTGATCTAACGTTATATATATATATAGATATATCAAAACACTATATTTATCTTGACAATTAATACATCAAACAGCACTATAACAACAAATTAATTCAATTACTTACTCGTTTTTTCAGATGAATGATTCCTCTTGAAAACGTTGGTCTGCGTCTGCAGCCTGCAGGATCTTCCTCAGGATTAACCGCCAAAACCTTTTTTCAAGTGGCCCGCTTGTGACAAAACGAACTCGGGCCGATGGTAAATAGCCTACTCACAGCTATACCGTAAGTTATAGCGCGAGTAGCCTACAACTGCTTTTAGCCGACACTGGCCCTTCATAAAAAGCCGTGTATGAGCCAGCGCGAGTACAACAGCTTTTAGCCGACACTGGCCCTTCACAAAACGCCGTATATGAGCCAGCGCGAGTACCACTGCTTTTAGCCGACACTGGCCCATTCATAAAACGCCGTATATGAGCCAGCGCGAGTACCACTGCTTTTAGCCGACACTGGCCCATTCATAAAACGCCGTATATGAGCCAGCGCGAGTAAAACTGCTTTAAGCCGACACTGGCCCTTCATAAAAAGCCGTATGTCAGCCAGAAGTGTTGTGTACACAGTCGGCACGACTCTGGCCCATTATCTTTTCACCGATGCCGACACTGAGCCGACAGTAACGCATTTCAGCCGGAATCGGCCCAAATGTGCTTGCTATCTGGGGGGGGATGGAGAAATTATCATGAAATTATGCAATGGAAAAAAAAACATCTCAATGTCAATCGCGGTTAACTTTATTCCTTTATTTATTTACAGATACGCTTCAAGATGAATGTGATCCCTTTCATCCTGGTCGGAAGCCATATACATGTCCTATCCTACATAACCTAATGTAAAAAATAAAGAAAACCGTTTCTGTTCAAGTGTGTTTGTCCATGATTTATTAGCCAAAACTGCATGATTACAGCTCATCATTTTTTATAAATTGGAATATTATATGGTCAATGTATTACGTGAAGAGATGAACTGTACAATGAGTCATTTTAAGAGACTGCTGTTCACGTTCGCCGTCTCTGCAAGATTCGGTGGGTGATTCAGATTGATTTCTCTTGGCACAGCTTTTAGAAGACTTACAATTGTCAGACGGGTTGCCCACGTCACTTCTACGTCATCAAGCTCAGTTTGAGTCTGCGCAGTACGCTGGACCCCCAGGAAGTAAGAGTTTCTAATGGGCTTCACTTTGTCTCCGTTGAATCCAATGGGGTCGCTGTGTCCATTTCTTTTACTGTCTATGGGTCATAGTGCACAGAACGTTTTATGAGCCATCGGAAGACGTAACTCAATCGCATATCTATAGAACATGTGTGCAAAGACGTGCAATGCATAGTGTTTTTGTTGTAAACGCATAATAACGCAATTTGTACAGACTCAATAGAGGGTGAAAATAACTCAACAGGAGCTTGTTGGAGGCTTGATCTGAACGTGTAACGTCTCTGGTTTTGTATGCAAAAAGAATTATCGAGCTAGCCATTTGGTTTCAGTTTCTATCGGCTCTTCAACAGAGCCATGCAAAGGTCTTAAATGGTTTTAACATACAACATTGTTAACTCCTTCAAGTGACGTGTTCATAATGCTGTGAATTCCCGCCATCTCCCTCGCGCGTCATGACTCATGCAGCGTCACTTGGAGAAGTTGGCAGCTCGTTGCCTCTTAGTTTAGTATGGGTCCTATTTGTTTTCTATTGTTTAATTGTATCTAATAATACTAATAATTAAAAAAAAATACTCTTTTTAGTATGAGCGTGTGAAGGTGTGTTGGGGACACTAAAACTGTGGAAAAACACCTGTACTGAAACTGGAGAACCAGATTCAGTATCAGTGCACCTTATGAACCATGGAGTTAACTTGAACTGCGTTTCTGTCAGTGCGTGACTACAGCTCGTTAATAAACAACGTTTTTTTTATTTATCCATTTCATACAATCCGTCTTCATTTAGCAAGTGCACTTGTGCAAAAACATTTTTTCAAGTTCAACATTTTTGTTTTTGTTGTTGCTGATAAAACAGATTCGCTGAGACTAAAAATAAAAGACATGCATTTGTTTGTGTGTTTCTTTTGTAAAAGTTTCCCCGGATATACTTTCCTATTTAATGCACACTTTTCCTTTCAAATTGTATTATCAGCATTACAATTTGAGTAAATGGTGCCGTGTAAAATGTAAGTGATGATGCCACCCTTCAATGTGCTTTTACGTTTTAATTTATTGTAACATATTTAATCACATGGAATTACAGTGTAATTCAGTGACGGACTGGCCATTGGGCAATGTGGGCAAATGCCACTGCGGCCGCCTCATCTCATCACTTGTTGTGGCCGCATCACAAACAAATAAATAGGCTAAATAAAGCGAGGAAGCGGCCGCCTATTTGGCGCAATGGCTGCAAGCGGCAGCACCACCAGCGGCTCGCTCGCCGCTCATCACAACTTGTGGCGCACAACCATATAAAAAGGCTAAATAAATAAATAAAGCGGAGATGTGGCCGCCTTTTGGCGGATTGGCCGCCCGCAACCGGCAGCACAGCCAGCGGCTCGCTCGCTCATCACAACCATATAAAAAGGCTAAATAAATAAATAAAGCGGAGTGTCTGCAACAATAGGCCGTCGCAAATCAACAGACTAAGTATATGAACTGACAAAATGTAAAAATGTGTACCTTGAATGCAATGTAAGTCGCTTTGGATAAAAGCGTCTGCCAAATGCATAAATGTAAATATGAATAAAATAATAATAAATTAAGCGGAGCTGCAGGCGGCCACAAAAAAACAAGGAAAAAAGCAAACAAACAAACACCACGGCCTATCTCTGAAAAATAATAGCCCTATGAACTAAATAATAATAATGACTTTTTATTTCTATTTTTCCTGTGAAGGACAAATAGCCTAAATGTATGTAATCTCTCTATTTATAAGGTATTTGGAATGTTTTTAGTCAGTGGAATTTCTCGCGATCATTGACCTGATGAGAATGTAATGTTATGTTTCTTTGTTGGTTGCAGATGACTTGAGAAGACAAATGTGGCCTCTCTGCTAAAATTGCCAGGGCCTCTTTTTGGTGCCAGTCCGCCACTGGTGTAATTAGTGTTAGCTCACAATTTTTGTCTTATTCAGTGCATTAGGTGAGGTGAACTGATAATATTAGTGATTCTCATTTCTTTATCAAAACACTAAAACTGGTACAGTTTTGGAGAGAAATGTGGTATTTTTTAATCTCTCTATTTGACCCATCTCATGGTGTGTGATGCTGAACTATCATGTTTGTGAGTTTCTAAAGGTTCTTTGCACAGTTCTGAACAATTATATGTTATGTGCAACAATACCATGCTCAATAACAAGTGGCCTTACGCCTTATCACTATGAGTACTTTTAAATAAGCTACTTTTTTACTCTTACTCAAGTAGTTTTTGGACAAGTACTTTTTACTCTACTCACACTACATTTTTTTAAATGTAATGGTACTTTGACTTGAGTATGTTTTTTCAGTACTCTTTCCACCACTGATCTTAGTTAATGTTCATTTCAACATTTAATAATACATTATTAAAATCAAAAGTTGCATTTGTTAACATCATTTAATGCACTGTGTGAACCATCATGAACAATGAATCACTATTTTTATTAACTAATATTAACAAGCTTAATAGATTATTTAACAGTATTGCTCACTGTTATTTATATTTGTTAGTTCACAAATGTAATATATGTTCTTTTCTTACAAATGAACATGAAAAGTACCACTGTACCACTTAAGACTGAACCTGGTCATTGGTAATTTAATGTAGAAGTGTTAACATTTCTTCTGACGTCTAAGATTATGGGATCAAATTCCCGCCAAATATATAGCGGTCACGTATCAAAAAATAATAAGCGTCAATCTAAATTTTAAAAACACATGTGAAAATATAACGCAAAAATAAATAAAATAAATGCAAAGTTAACCGGAATTTCAAACAACGCGGTCACGGAAATAAAAATAATAAGCGTGAATCAAACTTTTAAACAAGTTTAAAATTATTTTGCTCAAAACTGAAACATGCATTCAAAATGATCTGAATCGCACACAAAATCATGTTTCTGCTCTTATTTTCATTTTTTGTATGCCTGTGCTCTTTTCTCCTTTGCTCTTGTTTCCACATTCTGCGCTTGCGTTTCCAAAAGTTGCCGTTAGAGTTTCATGTAAATCAGGGGCGGGTCTTAGCATCACCATTGGTCCACTAGTTCTAGATTGACAGCTCATCCCCTAGCCAATCAATCGAAGAGGGAATGTTGACATCACTCCAATGCGACTCATGGATGCTGTGGTTAATTCCTACAGGTGTGAAGATGGATCATCAGCGTCAGCTGGCAAATGCTGGACAATCTCAGGTAGGCTAATTGAACTTGAATATATTGGTAGTGGGTGATAGATAGCCTACATGTGTGTTATGAATGCTCTGCAAGTTTAAAAAAAAGTGTTCTTCGAGTACGCCATCATTTAGCCCGTTAACACGTGTTTTAGTTTTTTTTTTTTTTTTGTTTTTTTTATTAAACCAAACAACAACAAGATACATACTCTAGCAGACAAACAAAAAAAAAAAAAAAAAAAAAAACACAACCGATTAACAATAAGGGGCATATTCAGAAAAAAAGAACCGAAAACAGCCACATATACAAAAAACAAACAAAAAAAACAACAAAAAGGGAGCTATAAAATATCCTGTACAACAACCTAAAGAAACAAAGGAGCAGTACAACATTCAAAACAGTAAAAATTCTGTTATGTCACAAAGTATTTTTTTGGCTGACTTGTACATTTTAACTTTTTGGAGAGATGAAAAAAAAAGTTTGAAATCATTGATAAAACAATTAAATGACGGCTTAGAATTTTTCCATTTACTGCAGTGAATATGATATTTACACAGAAGAATGATCACATTAATTAGGTCCGATACGGACAGATCCAAATTTTCCACAAAATACAGAATTTCAACAGTATCAAGCAAAGGAACACCATCTATTTTTAGAGACAACCAATCCTTAATATCTTTCCAAAACTCTTTGGTAAATGGACAAAAGACAAATAAATGTTCCACTGTTTCTTCGGATTTTCCACAAAAGACACAAGCGTCCACCTCGAATTTAAATCGCTTTTTAAGAAATTCAGCAACAGGATAAATATTACATATTATTTTGAAATGAGTTTCTTTAACTTTGGGAGAAACAGGCCATCTAATAAAATTTTGAGACAGCCTTTATCATGGTGGACTGCGATAGAAATTCAGGAACCAGCAGTGGTTTGTTAAAATCTGTATATATTTTAGATCTTAGCACCAAACCAATTACCTTGTTATTACATTTCTTATCAACTAAATCTATACCATTAATCAGTAGGGCCGGAAGAGAAGGCTCACTAGTACTGTAATATTTTAAAATACCACAAATCAAATGTAAAAGGGGAAGAGGAACGGCTTTACAGATTTTGTCAAATTCTTTTGTTGTACAAGCCACGTCATATTTCTCTTTGAAACTCTTAAAACTAAGGAAATTACAACTGCGATCTAGGATATCAGTCACAAATAAAATGCCCTTCTCAAACCAATTCCTCTTAAATAATGATTTTTTATTTATTAAAATGACCCTATTATTCCAGAGTGTGGATCTATGGGGAGTAAAATTATGTGTAAATATCATTTTCCAAAAATGAAGGATTTGCTTATGGAAATTAGACATTCTAAGAGGGATTTTATTAACTTCAAAATCACACCTAACTTATAGAACAACCTTCTGGGAATGTGGAACCACATTGAATTTGGTTGAGAAAGAAACTCTTTAATCCACTTAATCCTAAACACACCTACTAGTGCCTCAAAGTCAATGGCCTTAATTCCACCTTCATTATAATCTCTGACTAGTTGAGATCTCTTAATATAGTGGGTTTTATTTCTCCACAAAAAATGGAATAAAACAGAGTTGGCTTTACTAATATTGCTGGAGGAGACATAAAGAGAGTGACAAGGATAAGATAATTTGGATATACCTTCAGCTTTAGACAGAAGAACTCTACCAAATACTGTTAAATCTCTGGTTAACCAATGACTTAAGGTCTTTTCCGTGTCAACGATTCGATTGGCAATATTTACATCTTGCCTTCTAATTGGGTTTTTGGATATTGTGATTCCTAAATATTTAACTTCTTGAACAGCTTTAATATTACTGATGGTAGAATCCACACTTGTATGAACTGGAAGTAAATCACATTTATTTAAATTGAGAGTTAAACCAGATGCTTTGGAGAAAGTTTGAATGATATTAATTGTTTTTTCAACCATAGATTTGTCTTTTAAAAAAATGGATGTATCATCAGCAAATTGGCTTAACCCTTAATCACTCCTAAAAAAGGACAACACTTAAGGTCTTTGGGGTCATTTTGACCCCAAACTTTTAAAGAGCGATTGCATAAGGAAATATAAATTTTTTATATGGAAACTATATATCATTTTTTTTATTTACTTCTCAACTATACATTTATGCTGTGTTTTTGTGGAAATTTTGAATTTTTTTACCTATTTACTGCACAATTACATAACTAGGCCATAAATTGTCTCATGAAAAATGATTTTTTAAAGAAAAAATCACTTAAATGATGATCTTAATTAAATCTAAATAGTTTTTGGACATTGCTCTATGTGTTAGGGATAGAATACTGACATCTGCTGGTTTGTGGAAAAACTTTAGAAATTATAATTAAAGAAAGAAAGTGCAATGACCACATATATCCAATAGAGGGCCATAGAGACTCATTCATTTTCACTTTATTGCTCTTGATGCTTCAACTTCTCCTCACAACTTTGATATATATTTTGTGAATATTTCTTTAAACATTTTGAAATACATAAAAAATCTGTATTTTTGTCAGAGTTAGAATTTGTTGTTGTTTTCTGATATATTTTGAATTATCTGCTTTTGCAAATTATTATACATACATTTGCAGAACCATTACAAGTCACCACTATGACATGATGACTGTGGTGTGTGTGTGTGTGTGTGTGTGTGTGCGTGTGTGTGTGTGTGTGTGTGTGTGTGTGTGTGTGTGTGTGTGTGTGTGTGTGTGTGTGTGTGTGTACAAGCTTGTTCCATGTTGCATATGTGACATTTTTCAGATTTATGCCAGTTTAGTTGATTTTATTTGCCAATTTCTATAAAAATGCTCTCTGTTGCAGTGACATACATGTGTGTGTTTGTGTGTGTTTGTGTGTGTGTGTGTATGAGATAGAAAGTTCGTTCCACTTTGGGTTTATGCTCTAGGACCAGACCTTGATTTAAATGTAATTTTTTTTAGATTTATGCCAGTTTTGTTTATTTTATGTGCCAATTTCTATAAAAATGCTCTCTGTTGCAGGGACATACATGTGTGTGTTTGTGTGTGTTTGTGTGTGTTTGTGTGTGTGTGTGTATGAGATAGAAAGTTCGTTCCACTTTGAGTTTATGCTCTAGGACCAGACCTTGATTTAAATGTACATTTTTTTAGATTTATGCCAGTTTTGTTTATTTTATTTGCCAATTTCTTTAAAAATGCTCTCTGTTGCAAACACAAACATTTGTGTGTTTGTTTATGTGTTTGTGTGTGTCTGTGTGTGTGTGTGTATGAGATAGAAAGTTCGTTCTACTTTTTATTTATGCTCTAGGATCAGACCTTGGTTTATATGTAGAAATTTTCAGATTTATAATGGATTTAATTAAAAAATTTTGACAAACAAAATAAAAAAAAGTCATTTTTTTCATTTTCCCATTCATTTTCAATGTGGGGTCATTTTGACCCCAAAGACCTTAAAAGGTAAAAAAAAATGTACACACCTTTAGAACAACCAAATCAAGCCCAGTTTTTTTTGTGCATGTTTAGATAGATTATTTAGGACAAGTCACAGTGTTTCATGCCCCTGAGATGAAGGTAACATTTTTAAAAAATGAAGGAAAAGTCCATTGGGGTCATAATGACCCCAAAGAATGATTAAGGGTTAACCTAAACTCTTTATCAAATATAATAATACCTTGTAAATCATGTGAATTATTAATAAGTAAAGTTAATAACTGAGAAGTCAAAATGAAAAGTTTTGGAGAAATGGGGCAACCTTGTCGTATTCCTCTTGACACTATAAAACTAGGAGTCATACCAGAATTTAATGAGACATAGCTACTAATATCAGTGTAAAACATTTTGATAATGCTACAAAATTCCTCTCCAAAACCAAGAAAACGTAAAGATTCTATAAGGAAGGGATGTTCAATAGTGTCAAAGGCCTTAAAAAAGTCCAAAAACAAAATATAACTGTCTGTGTTAATAAAGTCACTATAGTCTAAAACATCCAGTATTAATCTAGTATGATTATGAATATTTCTACCTTTAATAAAGGCAGATTGACATTCATCGATAATTTTTGCCAAACCTTTATCCAGCCTTCTCGAATAAACATGAGCTAATAATTTGTAATCATTACATAACAGAGTTATGGGTCTCCAGTTATCCAGCATCAAGTGATCTTTATTGGGTTTAGGGATTAATGTAATGATGCCTCTTTTCATGGAAGGTGAAAGGTTGCCCCGAGAAATACATTCTAAAAAAGCATTATAAAGCAAAAGTCTTATATCAGTCCAAAAATGTTGGTAAAATGCCACCGATAGTCCATCTAAGCCTGGAGATTTACCCTTTGACATTATAAAAATAGCATTGTCGAGTTCTTCTATTTTAAGGGGCTCGTCCAAATATGATTTGAAATCCTGATCTATTTCCTCTTTTCTTAATTCTTTTATCTTTGTGAAAAATAGTGAAGACTCTATATCGGAGAATTTAGAATTATACAGATTGCAATAAAAAGTTCTTATTTCTTCATTAATCTGATCATCATCTTCAATAATTTTGCCATTGATTGACAACTTCTGAATCTTCTTTTTAGTTTGTCTCTGTTTCTCCAAATTAAAAAAATACGAAGAATTTTTTTCCCCTTCTTCTAACCATCTGGCTCGAGAGCGAATAAAGGCTCCCTTGGCCTTCTCCAAGTATAAATTGTCAAATTTCGCTTGTAAATTATTTAGCTGAATCTGTTCATCTATAGTTAAATCAGTTTTGTTGCCAAATTTGTGCATTTCATTTATCAATTCAAGCCGTTTCATACTTTTAAATTTGCTAATTTGCTTACCAGTCTCTATTGCTAATCCTCTAACATTAAATTTAAACCATTCCCATTTGCTCAGGGGTGACGTTTCCATTGCATTAACATCTTTTAAAGTTTCTTTAATCTTTTCACAAAAACCCTCATTTTCAAGAAGACTATTATTAAACTTCCAAATGACACTGCGCTCACAACCTGATTTATGGAATGAAAAGGATAGCAAAACTGCACAATGATCGGTTAAGGGAGAAACTGAAATGTCACATTTCGATACGTTGTTAATTAGATTATTAGATATCAACCAGTAGTCAAGCCTTGAGCATTGGGCCTTATTAGAAGAACTGAACCATGTAAATTGTGATTTATGAGGATTACTCCATCTCCAATAATCTGATAAGTGTAATTCTGAAATCAAATCTGAAATAACTTCCTCATAAATGACAATTTGCTTTTGGAGGAGAACGATCTAACCAAAGATCATGAATCAAATTAAAATCCCCTCCCAAAATAACTCTATCAACAGCATAGGTGATTTTCCACTTTTTGACAGACTCCTTAAGAAAAACAAGCAATTCCCTATTCAGAGTTTTTTGGTTATAACCATAGATACACAGCAAAATAAAATTTACACCTCCTTGTTCAATTACTACCATAAGCCAATGACCCTTCGAATCACTTAGGTGGCACATAACATTACATGGCATCCTATTAAACAGAACCATAACACCTGCAGAATGGGATGTACCATGACTAAAAAAAACTGAATCTCCCCATTGATTCTTCCAAAATTTAACATCATCTTCCTGAGAGTGAGTCTCCTGTAAAAAAACACAATTCGTCTTTTGCTCCTTGCAATAAAGAAAAATAGCCTTACGTTTTAAATTATCTCTTAGCCCCCTACAATTTAAAGAAAGAAATGATAACACCATTAAATCGAATGTGTCTCAATAAACCAAACAATAAGGACGATGCGCAGGAACGAGAAGAATATGTTCCTTTAAATTCTCAGCAATAAAGAAGATGCAACAAACCAAAAAAGCACTATTGTCGTTAAATCAAACACTACCTTAGACAAAAAGGCATATGCCTCCCGCATTTTTTCCTTCCCTATTCAATATTGAATCAGTCATTCGGGGTCCACACGGCGGTTATCAATCAATGCGTAACCTTCTTTAAGGAACGCTCGCTTCCCTCTCTTCCGAGCCTCTTGAACCAACGGCCATAACTTTGTCCGAGCTTCCCTGTCTTCTTTGGAAAAGTCCTCCTTGAACCGAATATGCATTTCTTTGCATACTCTCGCGTCCTTGGACTTTCTCCACACATCATCACGTACATTTCTCATTCCGAACTGAATGATAATGGGCCTTGGCGTGCCATCACTTCTCTTGATCCCCAAACGGTGAACAACATCCACCGTGTCTCGTAGCCGATCAACAGAAAGCGGAACCACTCTGGTTAAAATCCCAATCACCAATTCTCTTGCATCCTCTCCGTCTTTTTCTTGTAGACCAATCATTCTCAGATTCCATCTTCGTTTGTAGCGAGCTTGTTCCTCGTGGGCTTTCTTGAGAGAGCTGTTCACTATCTGTAATTCGGCGACTTTCCTCTGCAGCACGGAGATTTCTTCCTTGTTCTCAGAGATAGCGCCCTTGTTAACTTCAATACGCTTATCAAAGCCTTTCAGCAGCTCGGTCTGCTCATCCACTTTTTTGGTTAACAGTTGTAAGGCACTGAGAATAGCCATACTAGTTTCACCTTCTTCCACGGATCTCAACCTTTTTGGGAGCGGGCTATCAATCGGCGTGTGTGTAGGATTGGTAGATTTTGAGCTGGCTACATCCATGCATTCCAAATTACTTTCGTCGCAAGCCTCGTGCAGGGCTAACAGATTATAGTTGTGAACAGACATCTTCACAAAACTAAAAAAATAACTCCAAAAGTATTAAAAGAATATTTCCAATGAAAATTATGTTTGCTGCATCTTTGAATGTCAAAGTCTGGGAACTAAATGACAACTAATATACAGAGCCCGCAAAAGTTAGACCTCTCATTCCGCCATCTTGGATCCTCCCCGTGTTTTAGTTGTGTTTAGTCATCGGAGGCATTACGGTTATTGGCCGTAGGCCTATATCTAGAAAGACTGGCTTGGTGTGAATAGATGATTTTGCTAGCTGTAACAGCGTAGTCTTCATGGTCAACTATAAATAGTGTAGACTTCTTGACCTGCTTTTCCATAAGAATGATGATAATATTTATCCTATTCCTAACTCAATGGGACGCCAACATTGTAATGTCTGTTTCCACGATAGTCAATGAAATCAGTATGAAGTGATCAGTCGTCACCACGTCAATAAATCCGTTCCTAAAACTTTTGTGGGTGTAATTATCTTTGTCTTCTCGTTTTGAGAAATTCCGGCTGGTAACCGAGTGGATTAATGTCTGCCAAAACACAATAAGTATTCCTACTAAATACCTTAAATGTAAATACAGTGCATTCATAAAGTAGTCTGACTCATTTTGTCTACATATATGTTGCAGTCTTGTGCTGAAATTGTTTACATTTTTGCTACTCTGTACCCTATTATGATGAAATGATAATAGGTTTGACATTTTTGCAAATGTATAACCCTGAAATATCACATTACCATAAGTTTTCAGATCTTTCAGTGGCACATGTCTGTATTTCCAGGACAAGTCCTTTTTTATTTAATTTTTTATACGTGACAAAATGTATGTTGTTGTCATTGGTTTGAGTGTACTTACAATGAGAACATTATAAAAAGTGAAGTGTTCTGAATACTTTCTGAATGCACAATATAACGTTTTATTCATTATTTATTGCATAAATCTTAATGTTAACTTTGTGTTTAGCAGGCAGAGTACCCAGATGTGGTTAGTGCAGCACAGAGCCTCATCTCTGCGCTAACACAGACTCTTAATCAGAGTCCTGTAACACCACGTTCACAAGTTCAAGTGCAGGTTCAGGGGCAGCAGCCAGCGGTACAAGAACAAAGACAGACAGATAGCACCATTGATTAGGAAATGGGCAGGTGCATGTTGCTGGCCATACAGAGCATGGAAACCCTTACCAATATTTTTAAAGCTTTTTAAGGCACTTTGTCATGTACAAGGTCCAACCCCTACACAATTAAAATTTATGTTACCAAGTTAAACAAAATTATTTGTATGACTATGTACCTACAAATTTTATGTTAAAAAAAAAAAAATAATAATAATTTTCCTTATAGGTCCTTTCCTAGCATTTTCCGAAGACATGCAATCTGCGGGAAAAAAAGAATAAATGTAGCATCCAGAACACTTACCAAGACTTCAAAAGGGTTTAAACCTTTTGATTTAAATGTATATCTTCTGGATAAACATTCTGAGACTACCCCTCCACCTGCACATGAACTCAAGCTTGTTCAAGCAGGGCTTGGAAAAAGGACCATCTCAATTACAATGGACATGAAACATTCAGAGGTAATGTAGTCTGTCTTTTTGTACAACTGGAAAATATAAGTTTATACTAGAATCAGTAACCCTTTACAATAAGGTTCATTAGTTAACTACATTAGTTAACATGAACTAATCATGAACTGCCCTTATAAAGCATTTATTAATCTTTGTTAATGTTAATTTCAACATTTACTAATGCATTATTAAACTGTTGTTAACATAGTTAATGCACTGTGAACTAACATGAACAACCTATAAACAGCTGTATTTGTATTAACTAATGTTAACAAACATTAACAAATACAGTAACAAATGTACTGCTCATGGTTAATTCATGTTAGTGTAAGAATTGATAAATTAGGAAATTCCAAACAGTCTGTTTTGGGGGTGACCAGGCCCTGAGAGGACAAAATGACCTCTCTGGAGATTAGCATTTGAACTGGCTCTCATGCACCATCGAGACGAAAGTCTCACCTCCGAGTCATCTAATCTACATCTCTTTCCATCTCCCCTCACCCCTCTCTCAAGCTCAGATGATCAGCTGAAATCACCCAAGAAAATGTATAGTTTAATGTGAATGATTATCATAGAGTATTTTCATGTTTGGTATCATTTAAAATGTCACAGTGCGACTGGTACAGATATCTCATATCCAGATAGATAAAACAAAAGGTAATAAGGTTTTTAAGAGCTTATGGATAACTGATTTACAAAGGAAGGTGGTCTCTAAGCAAATGGTCCCACACCCCCATGAAGATGTGACCACTGCATGCAAATTTCTATTGTTACATGTTTCCAGGTAAAAGGTTTGTCTATTTAAGGAAGTGCAGCAGGGAGATCGAGGCCTTTTTCTGTATTTCAGATGGGTCCGTTAGGCTGGGAGATGTAGATCTCTCAGCCTAACGTATTTCTTAAATGTTGGGTTTGCATCTTAACTCTATTCCAGAGCATTTGATGTTTTGTATCGATTATCTTTGAATTGATTATGGAATTGGCATGATACATTTACCTGACATAATAAATTGTTACATTGTTGATTATTCTAACTGACTTTGATATTATTTCCATTGAAGAGTTAAACGGAATAGTCAAACATCTACTCATTTTTAGTGAGTAGTGAGGCACAGATATTATTAAACCCTTTCATTTATGGAGTCAGATGAATTAACGAGAGAATACATGACTAAATGTATTGTAAATTTAACCAACCAATATTTTGCACGAGTAAGGACAGAACACGTGATACCTTCCCCGTGTATTGGCGAACCGACAGATTGGACCAATTTCACGGGCCTTACATTAGTTAATACATTAACTAATATTTAACTAATGAACCTAATTGTAAAGTGTTATCCTAGAATCATGTACAAATTCTTCATGTAGAATTCTTGTACAAATATTAAAAAATATGTTTCTTTACATTTTCCAATAGTTTTCCAGCACGCTGTATGAAGCATTCCCAAAAATGGAGTATTTGAGGGGAGGATGGATGCTTTACAAGGCTACTGGTGACTATACATTTTTGTTTAATTACCACTTGAGTAATTATGTTTTGGGTTATAAAAAATTAGTCATGTTAATTTGATCTTTGTTTATAGGGGGATGCGGTGTAAGACGGCTAAACATTATTCCTCCAGACTCAGAAGGTTATACTGGGTCCCAAATCAAATCTTCTTCTGTATCTGGAAAGACTATGCTGTATGTAGTTCCTCTACAAGAGGAAATTGACCTTAATCCTCTCCCTACTGATGCCAGAGAATTCCAAAAAATGCCTAAGGCTACTTGTCAAATGTGCAACAAAAGCATGCCCCTGCAGGTGCTGGCTCTCCACATTCAGGTTTGCAAGTCACATGATTCAACATCTTCAAATGAAGAGGTAATGGATTAATGCAGTTTAATTATTTGCTTGTTTCATGATGGTTTTGGTGCATGAATTTTGACTAAATGTTTAATTTTTGGTTATTAATTTAACATTCCATGTTGACTTTATAATAGATATATTACTTTGTTCAGCTTCAAAAGGATACCAAAATATTTCAGATCTTTATGTCAGCAGATTGCTGATCATATGATTATGATGAACTACTTTGTATGATACAGTTTTAATTTCTCTGTTATTGGAGCAGACAGATGTTCAATTTGTCTCAGAAAGCAATTTGGATGAGATGAAACAAGAAAGTTCTCCATCTGAGGTAACGTGACATTGAAATTATCTAGCCCTAATTCATTTTTTCTCTAACCCATGCTTTTATATTTAACTTTTTTGTTGTTGTTTTTGTTTGTAGTCTGTTTTACCATGCCCAATATGTCAACTGAAGTTTCCTGTGGACAGTCTTGAACTACATGCCAGCCTATGTGGAGAACAAAATTTATGTGAGTAACACAATCTTTAAGAAACATACTTCTTGAAAAAATGTGTTATAAACCAACCACAAATGCTTTGATGCTGGATGTGCCACTGGGAGAAAAAAATAATAATTCTGTCCACATTACAGTGGAGTCTCCAGATCACAGCTCTTTTATGCATGATGATTCTTCTTGTATTACTGACAATACAGGCAATTCAAGCTCTCAACAAGTATTATGGTAAACTTTTCATTTAGTACAGACTCAAAAAAGTTTCATTGAGTGAGTGTTACAGTGTATATGTTGGTTACCATCTCAGTATCTCCTGACACAGTCTAGATGATCTCCTGAAGCTGCTTGCTAGCCGAGTAAATTCAGAAGACCAGTTCCGCATTTGTGTTTCACGGGACAATCTTCTATAGAGGGGGCTCAAGCAGTGGCAAAGACAAAAGAAAGGAAATCCAGTCAACCAACTAAAGGTAACCTTCATTGGCGAAGCTGGAATCGACTCTGGTGCTTTACGGAAAGAGTTTCTTACAGGCAAAATAAAGTATAAAATAAAATAAAAATATAAATAAAATGAATCTGTGTAATTCACACTATTTTTTTTCTCCATATATTATTCAAAGAAATGATCAATGGCATTGAAAAACGCCTCTTCCTGGGTCAGAGAGCAAAGAGTCCACAGTATTCCAACAGTGACCAATGGTCTCTTCAGGTTTGTGTCTTACATTTTTAAGTTATGTGTAAAATAAGTGCTTTTTATTTTTTAAATCTTCCTCACATTTGTAATAATAGGAGTGCTGGAGAGATCTTTGCAGTCAGCTTAGCGCAAGGAGGCCCAGCCCCGTGTTTCCTGAAAGAGTGGTGCTACTTCTATCTTACCAATGGAGAAATTGATGTCCACAGAATTTGCAAGGACGATGTAGACGACATAGAATACACCCTGTTGATTTCAAAGGTAACTCCACTCTGCATGTTTCCTAATGGTTACCAGCAGTATATTGTATTGTCGGTTTGCATATTACCACAAAGTAATACCATTGTGTTTTTACATAAAGCTATAGAGAGTACTGAAGATGCAGCAGATGTGGAAACGGAGCCATCCCACCTCACTGTCCCTAGAGTCATGCAGTGGATTACTGGCCAGGGCCATAAGCCACTACTGCTTTCAGAACAGAACACATTTAAGATTGTTTTTAAATTTGACCATGATTGTCAAGAGCGAATGCCACAGCACACCATATGCTACCCAATAGTGAGCGCTTGCACTCAAACAATTACTTTTCCGGTAGTGCACATGACTACGTATGAAGACTTAAAGTGCATAATTGTACAAGCCATAAAATCAGGGGAAGCATTTAGCAGGGTTTAAATATCCTGTAGTACTGGATTTGAGTGGTTACATATAGCATATATTTTAGTGTTACTTTTTGTTAATTCTGATCTCAAACCTGTTGGAGATCTGCACAACTTTTAGAAGTTGTATTTTCAGTTTTTCTTTATTCTGAAATATTTTAAAAGTGAGCCTTTTAAGATTTCTGTATCTGAAATGAACCCACTCTGTTATAGAGCTCTCCTTAAGTAATGCTATATCTGTTTTAAGGTGCTAATGTTGCATTTCATTAAGTTACAGGTTTTCAAAGGGAACCTTTGTGTAGAGGTCTGCCTCTATAGTAGGTATCTGAACATGTAATTCAAATAAAAGTATTTTTAAAAGTCTTTGCTTTTGTTTTATTTGTGCACGTCAGTTACCACATTACTTTTTTTTGTACAAAAATTCTACAATTCTTTGTTCATTCTGTGTGCTATGGACAGTTTAATACTTATAATACTACAGATATTACATGCTTTTGTTTTATTTGTGCACGTCAGTTACCACATTACTTTTTTTTGTACAAAAATTCTACAATTCTTTGTTCATTCTGTGTGCTATGGACAGTTTAATACTTATAATACTACAGATATTACAGTCTGATACTTTAAAGGAGAACTCCGGTCAATTTTAACATTGAGCTCATTTTTTTGTAAATTTGGAGTGCTGTCAGTACAGAGAACAACGACAAAAATCGGTGTTGCCTACATGTTATCCTCTTTTTAAAATTTGCACCCTGTTGTACAATTTTTATACATATCTTTCACATCTACTGCAGTCAGATTCACCCGTGTTCACTCCGAAGGAATCACTCACATTGGCTGTGCACTTGTAATGACACATCAAGGATGTTAAGAGGCTAAAAGCAGGTTTAAAACTTGCCCCATTGAAGTCAACAGGGTGCAAATTTTAAAAAGAAGATAATACGGTGTAGGCAACACAGATTTTTGTCGTTGTTCTCTGTACTGACAGCACTCCAAATTTACAAAAAAAAAAAGAGCTCAATGTTAAAATTGACCGGAGTTCTCCTTTAAGCTTCAAAGTGCTATTCAACAAGCTGCTGCACAAAATGTAACACTGATAAGTATATATCTTGGCCAAAGTCTCTGGACTCTGAGACTGGATTAATGGTTGTCCTGAGACGTGCCATTTCATACTCTGAGAGCAGAGACTCAACCTGAGGGACCACTACTCCAGTGTTCTCCTCCAGTGGGTAAGTCTCATCTTGCAGCAAAATGTCAAGGTCCTGGATAAAAAAAAAAATGAAAAAATAGACAAAACATACATTGTATTTTGTATATTGATTTTTTTTTTTTATTCACTACTATCATACCTCTGTGTTTGATGAAACATCGACTGCATTCTGTGCAATTCCTATTTCCCACAACTGATTGGGGGAAAGATTTTGCTCCAGTCTGATTGAATGGTCATTCCATGCAGCTGTAAAAGTATTCAGGTCTCTTTGGAGGCGTGGAAGAAACACATAATGGGCACAGAAAAGGTGAATGGAATTGGAAGGATGAAGAGAGCCACTGTCTTCCAAACCATGTAGAACGTCGTAATACACGTTTGAAACAGACATCCAAACGTCTTTCCACAACCGTTCAATCCTAAAAGCAAGACAAAAACAACCTTTTATAAATAAATTTTTAAAAAGTTATTTTTTTGAGTTAATTACCCGTCCTAAAAAAAAAATACCTTTGGTTATGAACGCTTTTGCCTGAAATGAAGCTTCCCCTGCCACAGCCTTTAACTGTGAACATCCACCTCGCAATGACTACATTTTCTACTCCTTGGTCTGCTCTTACCCTACGTTAAGACAGATAGTAAAAAAACGACAAGAACATCTCTGGTGTTGGCTTGAGAAAGCCTGGCCAGAAAGTTCAGTAAATTTAATGTTTAAGTTTAAATGCTTGATGAGGGTTTTAAGACTGTGATATTATGATAGATAGACATACCGTGAGGGAACTCCATGCTTCCCTACTGCCTCAAGAAAGAAACCTAGAGCAGTCTCTGCCCTGTTGTTGGTTGCAGCCCCCAGATACATGACCTGATGAATAACACATTTTGTAAAGTTATTAGCATCTACAAAATTGTATGACTACAACATATTTACACTTATTTAATGACTGTATAGGCTCAATCTATCACTTACCTTTCTTGAGTAGCCATCTATGCCCCCAAATATTACTAAGCCATATCTGAAAATTAAAAAAACATCTTATCCACACAATACCTAAAAAGTTTTGAAAACAGAATAAAATATATTGATTTTACAAGTAACATCTACAAAAATAATTTAACCTACCTGATCAGCTTGTGGTTGGTGTCCAAATGCACGAGGGACAGAGGTGCCTGAACCGAATAGGATCTTCTCACAACATGTCCATGTTGTGACATCCTAGCAAGGACTCCAGCTGAATCAACTCTATTCATAGAGTCCCAGACTCTGCTCCACTGGACTCGATGACCAAGAGCTTTCAAGTGTCCTCTCATCATTCTGTAACCGGAGTGTGGTGATGTTGTTTTGATTGTAACCACAAGATTGTCTAGCTCTTCATCCGTCAGGTGACTGTATGTTCCCCTCACTGTAATGCCAAACTCGTGCATTCTTCGTTCCACGGTTCGTGTTGACATACCAAGCAGTTTAGAAATGCAAGGTACAGTCAGGCCAAGTTCAATTAAATGTCTGAGGTGCTGCTCAGATGCAATTAGTTTGGGACGTCCCCTTGGTCCAGCAATTTCACTCACAACAACTGAAGAGGAACGTCTTGTGTCCAGACGATTAGAAAGTACATAACAAAGGTGAGAAAGGCACAGCATTACCTCTTGAGGCATATATGCACACGACTTGTGTGTGTGTAGTGATCAATGTTAAACCATTTGTGCAAATAAAATATAAATAATCCAGGTCCAGAGGCAAGCGCTGCATGGCTTCCTGTAGTCGCGACAAGAGTCTCTAAAAGCAGCCTTGACACTGCCTGTGAATATACACGAAATATTAAGTGAAACTATCTAAACAAATTAAAGCGATCAGTTAATGCACCTATAATATATCCGATTTAACCCACTACCAAAATATTCATGTTCAATTACCTGAGATTGTCCAGCATTTGCGCAGTGATGAACTTGATGATCCATCTTCACACCTGTACAGCATCCATGAGTCGCATTGGAGTGACGTCAACTTCCCTCTTCGATTGATTGGCTAGGGGATGAGCTGTCAATCTAGAACTAGTGGACCAATGGTGATGCTAAGACCCGCCCCTGATTTACATGAAACTCTAACGGCAACTTTTGGAAACGCAAGCGAATGTGAAAACAAGAGCAAAGGAGAAAAGAGCACAGGCATACAAAAAAATGAAAATAAGAGCAGAAAACATGATTTTGTGTGCGATTCAGATCATTTTGAATGCATGTTTCAGTTTTGAGCAAAATAATTTTAAACTTGTTTAAAAGTTTGATTCACGCTTATTATTTTTATTTCTGTGACCGCGTTGTTTGAAATTCCGGTTAACTTTGCATTTATTCTATTTATTTTTGCGTTATATTTTCACATGTGTTTTTAAAATTTAGATTGACGCTTATTATTTTTTGATACGTGACCGCTATATATTTGGCGGGAATTTGATCCCATATTGATCTCTCTTTTTAATTTCTCTAATTGTCTCTGTTTCTCAGATTCCACTGGAAACGGACTGAATGAATCAGCAAGTATAGTGATGTCACTGATTCCTGATGGAGTACAGCAGGGGACTAGTTCAGTTTGATGAGATAACACACACACACACACACACACACACACACACACACCAGTGTCAATCACTCTGACATCAACAATTGAGCTCTGTCTTTTTTATCATCCTTTAGAATCTGTCCACTGAAAGTGAGAAATGACCCATGTGCTGTTGGTAAAAGTGACGCGGAGGGTGCCAGTACGTGAGTTGGGAGTGAGAACGTGTTGGATTGTAAGTGGAAATGCTCTTGCATTATATAATATTTTAGGTACATGCCAGTTTTTATTAAGGAAAATGTTTTTTCTTGCCATGAGATTATTGTATGGCATGTTTTCACTCTTTTTTTAAAGACCCCCTTGTGGTGAAAATCAGCTTTTAATGTTGTTTATATGTCTATGTGGTGTTTTTAAAATGCTTAAAGACAAACCATGTGTAAATTCATAAGTGAAAAAAGACAGTCTCAAAAAATGTTTAAAATCACAGTTTTTTTTCTGACGTCACAAACTACCTTGTAAGCAATCAGGTCAACGTGCCGACGGGATCTAGCAGGTTATCCTGGTATATTTTTCTGTTGAACCCTAACCCTACATTTAGCAATATAGAGGGTGAATTATGTATATGATGTATAATTCACTCTTCCACTTCTTCTTCTGAATCAGTTTCTGGTTCAAACATAAATGGCTGAATTAAACCAGTATTTCCACTTGCCATTGTGCAGCGTATACAGTAAAGTTGAGCAAGTGGATCTCTGTAAGTGGATCTCACTGTAGAGTCAAATGACATCCAGCAAACTGAGCTGGTGTGAGTGAGTGGAGGCGGGGCTAATTAGCATATTCATGAATCTGCATATACTAAATGAAGCAAGGGTGTAATTACATTCAAGCTATTTTAATACATGAATATTTTGAAAAAAACATGATATATGTAATATGGTTTTAGAACAACATCAGAGTGAGTAAATCACTGAATGTTCACTTTTGTGTGATCTCATAGACAGACAGAATCAGATCTCATAGATAGACAGAAAGTTGTGAATGAGTAAATAAAGTCCAAGTGAATGAAAGCTGTATATGTAAATAATTATGAAATATGGCAGTGTTTTACATGAGTATTAGTTATTTTTATGTTTTTGAAATCATCTGAGTTTTCATGAATGTAGCACAACTTTTTTATTCTTATATAAGCATCTGCCTATTGCTGGATAGGATGATGTTATCTGAACTTTGTATTGACACCATTAGTGCTATAGTATTGGTATAGTTTTTTGTTTGTTTGCACTTGCACTGACTCAACTTTAGTACTTACAGTAATGTGGTATGATATCATATACCTGGGACCCAGGAATATACTTTTGTCCACTGTAGTGGACATTTTAGTGAATTTCTCTGACACGATACATGTCACATGTCATAGGGTGTCCTGTAAAGAGCACATTCAGGGCTTTTCAGAAATACCAAAGGTTTGGAGGTTTCACCATGAAAACAACTTCTCCTCGGTCTTTAAAAAATTTAATGATCAAATGGAAATATGATAATATATTGTAATTATAATTTAAATCTGACTACTTTTCAAATTGTATTTCATACACCAACATCTAAGGGAACTGTTATGTGGTTTCAAATCAAAAAATGTCTTTCTGTTACAGAACAGGACATTGATTTCATACATGTCCACTGTAGAGGACATCAGGACTTAAATCATGTTTATCAGGCATTTTGGGAGACACAGGTGAATATGGAAATAAATGATACATCAATATCCCTATGAAATATTAGATATTATTATTAAAATGTTGCTAATTATTACTCCAATTATTACACTTCTTTTTTCATTAAATGTTGCTCCAAGAACACATTAATGTGCACATTAGATACAGTGTATAAACATATTGCATTGAATGGGAATATTAATTAATGGCTATAGTGTCTGCTATTCGCTATTATGTTGTCGGTAGTAAAGATAAACAGTTCAGATGTTTCTCCTAATACAGACACTGGTGTGGCGCCATCTTGTGGCTGTCAAGATCTCATTGAACAGCAAACACTCACTGACCCCAATGTAACTGATTGAGCTGAACATAATTGCTGGAGCGTGGAGAGGATCAGATGAGGCCCATCCTGGTCATAACTGGTTTAGCAGACTGGTTTTAGAAAGGTTTTGAACAATTTTTATTTTTTTTTACAATCAGCTGAACACCAGCTTAGCCAGACTGGAAACAAACCAAGACCTGCCCACCATCTTAGGCTGGGTTTAGCTTTTTGTTTTGTGTGTGTTGTTTTCCACATCAAGATACTGATAAAGTAATTTCACTCACATATCACTTGAAGAAATCCATCCTGTCCTTTTAAATATCTGTGTTAAAAGAGTGCATTAAAATGATTGCTGTAGGCCTATTTGCAACTTAATCATCTTCAATCATTTACAATTTTCTAGCTGCTGTTCTAATAGTTGCTTGAAATATAATACAGTCCTATTGAAATATTACAGTATTATATGTTGCTAGAAAATACTTTTATTTCATCAGACTACACATATATATCTGAACGGCCTTCAAAGAAGACGCTTTTTAGTTCCTATAAGTGTAGTTACAACATCTACCAGCAGGGGCGAACAGGCTGTTCCGTACTAACCAGAAGAGAAAACAATACACACGTGAGAAACTATTGTGTGTTTCATATACTATTAAAATTCTTGTTTTTTTTTTTTTTAAAAAGTGTTATGAATGTCCTTGTATTTTAAAAGCACATTATCACGGTGAGGAGAACATTTAATGAATCCATCTCTAGAAACAAAGAGGATTGCAATCACCTGTAGGCCTACTATAAACAGTGAGTTCAGTGAGGAAAATAAAGTCTGTTGATATTTCCTGATCAAACATGCAGAAGATCACTGAATAATATACTGACAGTTTTCACAGGAGCTTCTAGTGATGATGATCAGATTGAATCCGAATCAATATCAGAAACAGGATTAGGCCTTGATCACATAACATATACATATTGAATATGAAAATACACTTCCAAAAAAAACAGAGGTTTCCACATATCAGTTTGTAAGGCATTTTAACACTAAAATAACATTAAAATAAACATAAAAATGACATGTTGTTTTCCATGTTCAGTCACTAGTTGGCGCTCCAGCAGGGTCTTTAGGAGAGACGTACTGTCTGTACACCATTAAACTTAAAATGACTGAATCTGAAGTTAAAAAATGATTATGTTTCATGTATATTGGTCATAAACTGCTGATAAATATGAAAAGCCTCATGATGATCAGCTCTCTATGAGATCTTTGACCTTTTTCACAGTGACATCCTGGATCACAATAAACACAGCTATATGTTCTAGGCTATATTATTTCAAAAATGTTATTTATCAACATATTATGACTATGATATATTAAGCAGATCTGAATGTCATTGTTCAGTATTAAAAACAAAGTTTCCACTGCACTGGTCAGTTTTCACACTTCATCTCTCTCACACACGTTCAGATGCAGAAAAGCAGAAGTATCTGCAGCTCTTTCACACTTTTAGCTCCTGACAGTTTCAGATTCACGTGACACTGTTTATTAATGTTTGTTTTCTCAGAAGTGCATTAAACCGCAGCGTTTACGGTTAAAGTGTCTCTACACTTATTGTTCTTCGCTCTCATCTGCTCTCAGTCGATCACTTGCTTTTATATTTGCACAGAAACGCATGTTTTGTTGATGTAAATCGTTCAGAATGCTGTATTGAACTCTGTTTTACTGTAAAGCTGTGTCGAGTCGGTTGACTGATAAAGCTGATGCCTGTGGTTTAGTTCAGTGTGGTTTGTGTGCACAGATCTCAACCCAAAGACACAACTGATTCAGGAACAGCAGATAAAAAGACTATGGAGACACTTGATCAGGCCAAACACCTGTGGATCACAGGGTTCAACAGAGATGAATGCTGAAATGTGTTAAAATAGTCATGATGAGAGATAAAGATCAAGCTAAGAGCAGAGTGGAAAATACTGAGGGGACTAAAGTTCACACATTTATTTTTTGCGACCGTGATGCGATTGTGGTCAGATTTTTTTCTTCTTCTTCTCAGTTTCACACTCGTTATTTCCCTCTTCAGTGTCAACATCATCCTAGAACTGTTTTACAGGGTGTTTTCAACAGAAACACCCGCAGCCATGATGAGATTAAAGTTTGTCACCTTTTAAATTAAATTTTTTAAGTTTGAATATGAATTCACTGAATATTACACCAATTCATTCTTCATTTTTCTTAATGGTCTTGTAGTTTCTCTAGTATTTATTTTAAGTTTTTGATAAATAATGTAAATATATGCAGAATCCAGAAGAAATATGAAGTGATTTTGTTTATATCATAAAAAGCAGTGGATGTTTTTGTCAGAGGATATTCTTATCTGCAATTCTCAGTTGTTATATTAGTCTTTTTTGATGCTCATGTAAAAGCTACATAAAGACACATAATCTGAATCAGTTTTTGTTTTTCATGTATTTATATTTCAAGACTAACAGAATTAAGATCAAATAAACAAAGAGTAGAGCTGTATTTGTGATGTCTGCAAAGGTCAAGAATAAGGCCGAAGAATTTAAAGGATATAAGCATGTTTATTTAATATTGTACAAAAGGAGGCATAAAGTAGGCCTATAACTTTTTAGGAAGTTTACACTAAAATGTCACAGTGAGAAAGAGAGCAGTGAAAAAATACATTATGTGAAGTTTTACCTTGACCAAATATCACATTCATTAACTCACAAAAATCCTTCACAGAAAGGATTCACAGTTTTTTTTTTAGCCAAGTTGATTTCATTTATTACCAGCATCTTAAATAAAAGTCACTCATTTGCAAAAAATGCCTACTATTACCAAATTTATATATTTGTATCAGCTTTAATGCATAGCCTATATAACAGAATCAGTCAAATGCCTTTTTTATTTAAATTGTAACATTAATATTTTTTATTTAAAATGTACATAACAGAGAATTGGAGAAATAAGTTCACTCCACTGAATGTCAAAGATCTTTACATGAACAAAAATAATCTGTAATTTTGCTGCTGTTTCGAACCCCCAAATGTAGCCGAAAACATCTGGCTCGTGTTTGCATTTTCTTCTGTTACTGGCCATAATTCTAACCTTGAAATCAGGATTAGGCATAAAATAATGTCTTCAGAATCATTACACGTGAAAACCGGCTCAGAAATACCTAGCGCAGAGGAAGATACAAATCATGTTTTTGTGTTCCAAAGATGAACGAAGGTCTTACGGGTTTGGAACAATATGAGGGTGAGAATTAATGACAGATTTTTGGGTTAACTAACCCTTTAAATACACAGGGCAAACAAAGAATCTAATGAGATAGTTGACTAGACAAACCTGAACTGAAACTCAAATGAATCTGTAACCAAGGAAACAAACAGGCGGGAATGGAGGAGAACAGAACCAATTAATAAACCAACACCAACTAAAACACATGCATACTTTCATATTCAAATAGCCCCCATCACAGACCATTTTTGTGATTAACGTTAGCTCTCACTAGGCACGCTACCTTGGCTGTTAACTGATTTTACTGTTGAAATAGTGGCAGGCTAGGACTAAACTTGGCTGGTTTCTGCTTGTGTCTAGAAAGTGCTAGGACTTTGAAAGTTGTAAAAAGGTTTACAGTGTAGGCTACGGCAAAATATGTATGGGACCTATGTATGTATGGGGCATGTTTTTCATTGTCTCTTCCCCACTTAAGGTAAGGACTATTTATGTTTTTAGCCTCTGACATGATTGTTCTGATTATAGTGTTTGAGGGTTTCTAACTAGTATAGCTAGTCTACAACAAAACTATGTTGATAAATATGATCCAAGTAAACCACCGACTCCTCTTGACATGGCCTCATCGTCTAGTGTGTCATATTGTGAGTGTAATGATGCAGCGGACGAGGAGGGATCCATTTGCAGCTTTATTTAGAGTGGTCAGACAGGCAGGGTAAAACAACAGCAGACAGAACAACGGAGAGAACACAGAGCAGATCGGGGTCACAGGCAGAAGTCAGGGCAGGCAGCAAAAGGCAAAGTCCAAATAGCAATCCGGGTAAAGGCAGGCAGAAAACAAACAGGAGTCGAGATACACAGTCCAAGGTCAGTAAACGAGAACAGCAAACACAGGAATAAACGCTGGGAAATTGTATGCCGGGGCAATGCAATACTTCGCAGAGAAGTGGAGTGTGGAAGTGGCTTTTATGTGTGTGTGAATGAGGTGCAGGTGTGTGTAATCAGTGCAGTGCAGGTGTATGAAGTAATCAGTCCAGGTAGATGCAGGATGGGAAATGTAGTCTGTGAGTGAATCTGATAGTCCGGTGTGGAGTGCCCTCTGGTGGCTCTCAAGGGCACTCCAGCTGGTGACCGTTACAGTGAGTGTGTTAATGACAAAAAAAAATAGGCTAACGTTACTTACTTGGTGATTCCACGAGATAGTGGTAGATGTCTGAATAGTCCATATTTGGCCACTGCGAATTAATCCAGTTTTCGACCATTTCAAAGGGACACCTCTGTAACCCCGTATCCAGTAGCTTCTTTAAATACCGCTCACGGTCCTCGGCCTCATCTCATCGTTTGGACATTCATCATATTGCATTGATTTTCAATTATTGTCCTAAAACAAAGCACTAATCTGTTTGTTTTTAAGTTACACATTCTACATTGATTAAATAGAAAATCAAATGTGTTTTTAATGGTAGTATTATTTTATACAGAAATAAATTTATTTTCAGATGAGAATAAAGTTAATTAAAATTTTAAGGAAACAAATATATTGATCTGCTGAAATATAGCTAATTAATTAATGAATTAATTCAGGTACAATTACCAAACATATCTCAAGGTCTTTTGAATAAAGGGTGGCAGCCTTTCATTATCAACTGTTGTTGTGGACTATATACTGGAGAAGTATTTTGTTCTCCATTTGTGACCCTGGATCGCAAAACCAGTCTTATGTTGCACGGGTATATTTGTGGCAATAGCCAACAAAACATTGTATGGGTCAAAATTATAGATTTTACTTTTATGCCAAAAATCATTAGGATATTAAGTAAAGATCATGTTCCATGAAGATATTTTGTAAATTTCCCACCTTAAATATATAAAACATTTATTTTTGTGAATGGATGCAGCACTATCGCCAATAGAAATGGACAACTTTAAAGGCGATTTTCTCAATATTTCGATTTTTCTGTACCCTCAGATTCCAGATTTTCAAATAGTTGTATCTCGGCCAAATATTGTCCTATCCTAACAAACCATACATCAATGGATTATGTATAAATGATGTCTAAATCTCATTTTTTTTTTAAATTACACATAAGACTGGTTTTGTGGTCCAGGGTCACATTTGAATGAGATGTTTTTATGTGGCTTATTCTAAGTGTTTCCATGTATTTTATTATTATTAGTATGAGAGAAAAAAATAATTCTCTCAACCTCTCATCGGCTGAGTCCCAATTCGCCTACTTATACTACGACCTAAAAGTATGTACTTTTTTTGTGATGAAAAAGTACATACTTTTGAGTGTGTAGCAAAAGAGTATGCACGTTCTGGGACATACTTCGATGACGTCATGCAACGTGAACTTGAACGTGGTTGCCTAGTTACGCACACCGCGACTGTTAACAAAACATTTAACATTTCATTTATTCTTATATATCCAATATAATTTTATTTACTATTCCCATCTTTTTTTCCACAATACATTTACAATGTGTTTACCAAATTGAGGAGTGAAGCAGGGCGTCGTCGTAGATCAACCAAACGCAGGTCGTTTGTGAGGCGGCTGGTTCTGACGTTCATGTGCAAATGTGTGTAACGAAAGCTAGCGCTAGGTTACTTATTTTCTGAGTTAAAATATTTAAAGTTTATAGTGTAACTATTGTTTAACGTATTTTATACTTAATCTTATACTTATGTATAATACGTAAAAATACCCCGATGAAAATGAACCATGCTTTTACTAGTAAAAGTGTAGTAACCATGTTTCTTTGGTTGGACTGATAAAGTTAACATATGTACAGCCACAGTATTACTACAAATAAGTCAGACAGACACATCAAAAGAAATACATAAAAAAAGACACTCTGTACTAGAGCCTTTTTATTTATTGTTTTGTAGCCTGCAATGAGGCGCTCGGTATCTTCATCGGACCCTACAAGATAAACACGGTACTTTTTTGGCACAACATAAACCCATTAATATTACGAGACAATAAAATATAACTTTAATTAGGGTTAAACATTTGAATTCTTACACTTAAAAACTGAGGGCGCATCTCCGTTGCTGCATCCGACTGCCAGGTTTACATCACCATCATCACCGCAAAGCTCCTCCCTCCCGCACGCAATGGGTTGTGGGCAATATTAGCCGTTAGAGTGTGCATCAGGGGCGTCACTAGGCCCTTTTTAGGGGGGCTTCAGCCTTTTTATTTTTCAATAAAAAATATTTGATTAATACATTTTTGATCGCTTCAGTCCCCTTTAAAAAAACTCATTTGAAACGGCGGCAAGCTGCGTCAAGTTTCGGCTCCTCCCCTTATCTGAGTCTGCTTGGATTTAGCGCATTTTTCAATCTGCAGTGGCGCCGAGCAGAGCGAACATCAGAGAGTACAAGGTGTGTCGTGAGTGCATTTATTGATAGATCGCTATGATATTACATTTGCATCGGTGCAGTTCTTTGTCATAAATGCATTGCAGTTTACATAATGAAATGTTACTGGAGCATTGGGAGCAACACGGGACGGTTCGGTTTCTCATCCAATACCTACGTTTCGCTGCGTTCACCTTCAGCCCTTATCACAGTGCAGGGTTCGAAATGAGGGGGGTCTGGGGGGGTCCCGGACCCTCCATAAGTCATTAGGGACCCCCCATAAGAATTTATTTTTGGATTTTGGGGGGTCCCCGACAAATATATTTTAACATTAAAAATGATTGTGAAAATTATAGGTCTTTAGTGACGTTTTATATTTATAACAGTAATTTATTTCCTAGCGCGAGGCAGCAATCAGGGCAGCTATTAGCCGAGTGAGTTCCTAGCGTCACAGATTGTTTTTGTGGTGCTCCCGCAGACACGCACTGTAGCTGAACGCGGCAAATCGAAACTTCACAAAGAGTGAAATCCTGAATGAAAATCCTGTAAGTGCTTCGATTATGTTTATATCTCCATAATTGCTTATAGTAAAATATCAGAAGTTTGAGTATATCAAAAGTTGCATTAACTAGATACCCAGTGTAATGATTAGAAGATTACGTTTGTCAACATTTCTTGCTAGCTGTAATGTGTATGAAGCCAAATGATCTGCCAGATAACAGCAGACTATGGAAGCTTGTTTCCGCCACAGAGTGAAAAATAAAACTTTTTCTCACAATTGCGAGTTTACATCTCACAATTCTGACTTTTTTTATCTCAGAATTGCTTGATATAAAGTCGCAATTGTGTATTATTAAGTCAAAATTGCATGATATAAAGTCGCAATTGCGTGTTATAAAGTCAGAATTGTGAGATATAAACTATTCTGAGGTAAAAAAAAATAAAAGTCTGTCTTTTTTCCGTTAGAATTGGACTTTATATATCAGTTTATATCTCACAATTCTGAGAAAAGATGTCAGAATTGCGTGATATAGCCTAAAGTCGCAATTGCGAGAAAAAAAGTCAGAATTCTGACTTTATAAGACACAATTGCGACTTTATTTCACGCAATTCTGACTTTATATCTCGCAATTCTGAGATAAAAAGTCGCAATTATCTTTTAAAATGTTTTATTCTGTGGCAGAAACAAGCTTCCATAGCAGACCTAGCAGCTAGACTAGTTATTCAAAGCTAGCATAACAACCTACTTGTCCAGTCAGTGATTACGAAAGATAACCAGGACTTAATTCAAGTCTGTGAGTTGATTAAAGTGAATGTGATTTGAGCATGAATGAGTATATACATGAGAGCTTGGTAAGCTATCTAGGAAGCTAATATTATTTTTCTTAATTTAGAATCCTGCATCATGGAGAGAAAAAGAGGAAAAAGAACTTGTAACTTTGTTGCTCCAGAGTTAGAGGTTTACCTGTTAGATTATAGCCACTTCTCCAGACACCACTACAATACTGGGCCTAGCCCAAACCATGAAAAACATCCCAAGACCATTATCCCACCTTCAACGTTGGTCCATATAATTTTGCCTACAGTATATAGTGAAGCAAGGTAGCCTTCAGAATTTTTAATAATTTAATAATTAAATTTTAGGGGACCCCCCAAGAGTCCTAAGTCATTTCGAACCCTGTCACAGTGTGATAGTTGTTTTTTATTCCTACAAAAATGAAGCGATTAACACCCATGAAAACATACTTTAGATTTATTTTAATTTACTTTTTAAACTTTAAAACATATTATTTTGTATTTTGGCATTACATTATGCTGCCATGCACAGAAATGATTAAAGACACACATCATTGTCTGAAAGCACTAGATGGCCCAGAGAGAGAGACATCATGTGGAGTTATTTTGTTTTGGAATAATAAATATAGTTTTGTATTAAGTAATAATGAATCAGGAGGAGTGTATCATGATACATAGAGTAAGAGTAGAGTAAAGGGATTTGTGATTTTCTTTTAAGTACTTGATTTATAGAAGTGGCAAATTGATAATTAATGTTGTTATTTTTAATAAATAGAATTAAATATAGAACAGATTAATCATATTGCCAATAGACAGTTACATTAATACACGTTTAGCTGGTTAGTTAAATGATTTTAAATTAAATAGATTTTCACGGGGTGACTTGATGAATAACCAACCGTATTGTTGATTACAAAGGCTAAAAAGCTTAAAAAATAAAATAATTTATATTTCATTGTAGATGGACTTACCTAGCTTTCCTGGTAGCTTTGTCAGAGAAAATGATGCCCGCACATGGCCGCACTGCCCGCACATGGTTTTAAAGCTATTGTCATCCAATTTTTTTGGCCTTCAAAACATCTTAAAATGCACATGTGTAGATCAGAGAAATCAAAATTTTCTCAGGGGAGCATGCCCCCGAACCCCCCTAGATACCTTACATTCAGTACCACAGTGATTATAAAACCATGCCATATGCATGTTACTGGATGAATGAATGAAACTACTTAATAATGAACATTAGACCATAAACTAACTTTTTTTTTTTTTTTTTTTTTTTTACATCATATCCTCATTGGGGACTGAGCCCCCCTAAAATGAAAATCCTAGAATCGCCCCTGGTGTGCATTGATCTGCACTTCGAATTCTAACCGGAAATAGTAGACCATCCGGGTATCTTTGGAATACTCATTTCAACATGCTACGATTTGGGACGTACTAATTCTAGTTTCGCATACTATTTAGGACGGATAGTATGCGAATTGGGACTCAGCAATCGTCTCTTGACTGCACCTGATCGGTGTTGAAAGTGACCAATCAAATGAGCGGAGAGCGGAGACATCAGCCACTGTCCCCGCCTCTAAAGGAGCACGTTGAGAGGGTCGAGCGAGAGTGCGTCACAGCCCCGTGCCCGTGCCAACGGATGCTGTTCTTTGCCCTCGTATCCTGTGCACGCGCCTAGATTGTATGTGCGCGAGTTTTGAGACTAAATAAACGCCATAAGAGTGTATGTTTGTGCCATTTTTGCTATCAAGAAACGTTGCAGATCTAGAGCGAGCGAGTTCTGTTCTCAGGGGAATCCGTTTGTCTTCCCCCCAAAAGGGGCGTTACCCTTCGATGACGCAAAAGTAGCGTTGGTCTATGTCGTTTGCCATTCAGCCACAAGGAGGAGCTAAAGCAGCATCATCTTCCTTAGGAAAGTCATGTTGTTGCTGTGTAGGCCTACATCACCCTGAAACCATCACGCAAATACGTATTTTCGCGGTAAAAACAACATTCCTTCTTATGTTCATTCATGTTTATTTGATGCTATAAATTAACTAGAAGGAAGATTATCTGTTCTACAGCGATCTGTCAGACACATTAAAGAGCCACAAAACGGTATTTATTGTTTACATTTCTTTACAAAATGACCAAATTTGAAAGTTGAGACTTTGTTTCATATCAAAAGTAACCTGGTCTGTCCGATCCGGTCTGTCAGCGCGTTCTCAGTGTCCTCTTTGCTCCGCGATGTATTGGCATGAGAGAGGCGTCGCTTGTCGGACACAGCAACAGTAACTGAAGGGAATGGTTTGGGACCATTCGCAAAGATGGGAATAGGCTATACATTGCACTTGACCCACCACTACAAGATGCAAAAGCCTCTAAGTGCCATCTGAAATTTTCTTCTAGAAAGATCATTTTTATCAAGCTCATATATTTAAGTTCAGTAATTTCACTTAAATGACAATAAAATGATCATTCTAGAAGAAAATTTCAGATGGCACTTAGAGGCTTTTGCATCTGAACTCTTCATATATATATGTATAGCCTACATACATATTCACTAGTAAAATACAATAATAATAATAATAAATTGTATTTATAATGCACTTTTCATTTGCGAACAAATCCCAAAGTGCTACATAATTCAGAAGTAAAAAACATGGACAAGAATAAGAAAACATTAAATATAAAAACAGTTCAGTTTCACATTAATTGTAGCTAATTTTAAATAAAAAAGTTTTTAAGTCTTTTTTAAAGTGATCAACTGGCTGTGGAACCCCTGAGGTGGTCTGGCAATGAGTTCCACAGTCGCGGGGCAACAGAGGAGAAAGCACAATCTCCCATGGTCCGGAGCTTGGTTCTGGGAGGACGGAGACGATTGCCATTTTGTGAGCGGAGGTTTCTGGTTGATGCTTGCTTGGTGAGAAGTTCCTTGAGGTAAGGTGGAGCATTTCCATGAATGCATTGGTGGGTGAGAGGGATTTTGTATTGGATCCTGGCGGAAATGGGGAGCCAGTGAAGTGTTTGAAGAATGGGGGTTATGTGTTCATATTTACGCACTCTCATTAGGATCCTAGCAGCACTGTTCTGTATGTGTTGGAGTTTCTGCAGACTCTTGCTAGAGATCCCATACAGAAGTGCGTTACAATAGTCCAGCCTGGAGGAGACAAAGGCATGGACAAGTTTAGTGGCGTCAGATAGAGTGAGTGTGGGACGGAGTTTGGCAATATTCCTAAGGTGGAAAAAGGATGATTTGCACAGAAGTTTGATATGGTTGTCAAATGTGAGGTGAGAGTCAAGTTTTACACTGAGGTTGGTTACTGTAGATGAGAGAGGGATGTCTTTTCCAGAAAAAGTGATAGAGGTTATCAGGGATGACTGAACCTGCTGTGGAGTACCGACAAGAATTGCCTCAGTTTTGGAATAATTTAACTGTAGAAAGTTCTGACTCATCCAGGCCTTTATCTCCTCCAAGCAGGAGGTCAGTAGGAGTGGTGTTGAAGAAGATGAAGGCAGAGCAGCCGGGAGGTGGGGGGTTTGGTTTATTTTGAGATAGAGTTGTGTATCGTCAGCGTAGCAATGGAAGGAGATACCATGCTGGCTGATGATGCGGCCAAGAGGGAGCATGTAAAGAATAAAGAGAGTTGGACCAAGTACCGACCCTTGAGGAACACCACATGTGACAGCATGTGGGTGAGATTTAGCTCCACATAAACTGACGTACTCGGTCCTTCCAGAAAGGTATGATATGAACCAGTCCAAGGCAGAATTTGATAGTCCTATATCACTGTGGAGGCGGTCGAGAAGGATGTTGTGGTCGACAGTGTCAAATGCTGCTGTGAGGTCAAGGAGGATAAGAATTGAGGGGGAGCCAGCATCGGCTGCCATCAGAAGGTCATTCGTAACTCTGACCAGAGCTGTTTCTGTACTGTGGGCGGGCCGGAAGCCTGACTGAAACTTATCGTACATGTTGTGGCGTTGAAGATGGTCCTGGAGCTGAGCAGCAACTGCTTTTTCCAATACTTTGGAAAGGAATGGAAGTTTGGATATGGGCCTGAAGTTGGCAAGGTTTTCCGGGTCCAAACTGGGTTTTTTAAGAAGTGGTGTGATAGCCGCAATTTTGAGGGGGGAAGGAACATGGCCAGACTGGAGCGAATGGCTTATTGTTTTTGTGATGAGGGGACTTATGGTAGAAAGATTCAATTTTATCAGGATAGTGGGAAAGGGGTCCAAGGCACAGGAAGATGATTTAATTTTTTTAATAATTCCCTCAATTTCAAGTTGTGAAACTTCAGAGAAGCAATGAAGAGAGTGGCAGAAACCAGACTGTGAACTGACAGAAAGGGTAGGTAGTGCAGAGGAACCAGGGAGATGCGATCGGATGGAGTCTATTTTTGTTCTGAAGAAAGTGATGAAGTTATTGCAGCGTTCCTCTGTGTTTTCTGTAAGAATTTTAGCCACTCAACAATATATAATACATTTTCAATAGTATATGTTGCTTGCAAATATGTAATTTCATAACATAACAGGCCATTCAGTACTAACCAGAAGACAAAACAATACACACCATGAGCTTATGAGACACATATATTGTGAAAATCATCAAATTGTTAAAAAGTATTATAAATGTACTTGTATTTTAAAAGCACATTGTCACTAGAAGGAGACCATTTCTTGAATCAATGATTTCACTATGATTAATATTAAATACATTTAATCAGAGTTCAGTGAGGAATTGAGCTCCTGTATAATAAATATGTATATATTTACTGATCAAATACACTGAAGATCAATATAATATACTGAGAGTTTTCACAGGAGCTTCTAGTGATGATCAGATTGAATCTGAATCAAAAATATGATGATGTGGCTGTGATCACATATTTTTTAACAGATTATTGAAATATTAAATATATTTAATATACACTTTCAGCCACTAGTTGGCGCTCCAGCAGGGTCTTTAGGAGAGACGTACTGTCTGTACACCATTAAAATGAGTTAAAATGAATAAATCTGAAGTTTAAAAAAGATTCTGAAATGTCTATTGGTCATAAACCACTGATAAGAATCAGTTTAATATCCCATGATGATCAGCTCTCTCTGTGCGATCTTTGTTTAAATAATAAAAATATTTAAATATATATCTTTCCATGGGTTAGTCTTTGCATCTGTTTGTTTAAAGTTTCAATCAGGTCTCCTCTTGCAGTAGAATTGGCTAGGTTGCGTTTGTCACACACACACACACAAACCAGGGTCCTAGAAATGCGGTCCTGAAACCGCAGCTTCTGGTATTGCAGGGATATAATATTGCAAAAACTCGCTGAACACTATTATTTTATCATGTGTTTTTGTGCAATTTTTCTCAATTTTTAATTTTTGAGGCTATGCATGAAAGGCAAAAAAATTAGCAAAAATCAAACACAATAAACACCATAATCAAGTCAAGTCAAAGTTTATTTATATAGCACTTTTTAAAAACAACAAGTGTTTAACAAAGTGCTGCACACACATATACTTTATCAAATATGCAATCAACTAACATGACTTAAAAAAGAAACTAAAAACAAAAGCAATAAAACAATACTCTCACATAGCATCAAATGCCAAACTGTAATAGTGAGTTTTGAGATTCGATTTAAAAATAAAAAAAATTTGAGCCTGTCTGATGTACAGGGGCAAACTATTCCAGAGCTTCGGTCCTGCTACTGCAAATGCTCTTAATAACAGTATTGGTCTATTAGAAGAAATGCTTTCAAAGCTAGCTTGCTATTGCTAGCCTCTTCAAAATGGCCCACCGTACCTTTTACCAGACCACTTTATATAGCCTACATATTTTCCATATTCATTTAAAATGACTCACTGAAACACAGACCCGTCTCCAAGCACAATTACAGTAATGTAAGGATCGTGTTTGCTATTCACTATTATGTTGTCAGTAGTAAAGATAAACAGTTCAGATGTTATTCCTAATACAGACACTGGTGTGGTGCCATCTTGTGGCTGTCAGAATCTCATTGAACAACAAACACTCACTGACCCCAATGAAACTGATGGAGCTGAACATGATTGCTGGAGTGTGGAGAGGATCAGATGAGGCCCATCCTGGTCATAACTGGTTTAGCAGACTTTCTTTTTTTTTACCCCTTTTTTAAAACCAGCTGAACACCAGCTTAGCCAGACTACAAACAAACCAAGACCTGCCCACCATCTTAGGCTGGGTTTAGCTTTTTGTTTTGTGTGTGTTGTTTTCCACATCAAGATACTGATAAAGTAATTTCACTCACATATCACTTGAAGAAATCCATCCTGTCCTTTTAAATATCTGTGTTAAAAGAGTGCATTAAAATGATTGCTGTAGGCCTATTTGCAACTTAATCATCTTAAATCATTTTAAATTGTTGTAGCTGCTGTTCTAATAGTAACTTTAAATATAATACAGGCCTATTGAAATATTAAAGTTTTATATGTTGCTAGAAAATACTTTTATTTCATCAGACTACATATATATGTTAGCCTGGCAATCCAGACCTACATCAAGATGTTAGGTCTGGCAACTCACCATAGACACGGCTCAATCCAAGGGGCGGGATAAACGGCTGTCTTTCAAATTCCCTCTGCTCCGCTGTTTTCCCAACAGCGGAGCTAACGTTAGTTGATAGATTCAACTTTTGAATCTGGCCGGCAAAACCACGAACACATCTACCTTTTTTAAGAATGACTTAAGTGCCATTCTTTGCTCTTTTCTCAAAGAAAAACTTAACTCCAAGTCCTCCAGAGTCGCGGCCAAAGCCGATTCGAAAGACTGTTCGCCAGCAGCAGCCGCCATTCTTTGTTTTCAAGTAGCAGGGAACCGTCCAGGGGGGCAGGGTTTCATAAAATATTGAAGCTTCCCCGGGCACCGCCATTGATTAGCGGACCATCATTTGCTGTTAGCATTCCATTGACTCCCATTCATTTTGGCGTCATTTTGACAGCGAATAACTTTACATCTGAGGCGTTTAAAGACTCCATTTGTCCATTATATATTTCTAAAGAAACACGAAAATGTATAAAAGGCTCCATTACCTTGGAGCTTACGTTATGGCCCCGTAGAAGCAGTTTTTGTAAAAATAGGCAAACGATTGTGTCATAACCATGCGACACTCTGTCGCACAGTAGAGAGATTACCGTATGGACGGGAGGAGAAGCTTGCGGGCAATCGGGGGGACGTGGAGGCAAAATGACAAAGTAATTAATCAGAATACTTAGCAAAAGTTGCTCCTGCTCCTAGCTCATGGACACCTCCTACTCACACTCTCTGTCTCTGCAAGATTCGGAAGGGAATGATTCAGATTTCTCTTGGCACAGCTACTAGAAGACAGACGGGTTGCTCACATCACATCTACGTCGTCAAGCTCAGTTTGAGTCTGCGCAGTATGCTCAGCCATCAGGAAGTGAGAGCTTCTAATTGACTTCACTTTTCTCCTTTGAATCCAATGGGGTCACTGTGTACAGTTTATATACTGTAACCGTCACAATTCTGTCGTCATTATAAGCCCGCCCCGCCTACTCTATACACGATGTGATTGGCCTGACCCAATTTAGGTTTTTGCAGCTCGAAAGTCAATGGAGAGTTGCTAGACTACCCTGGCTGCAAAATAAATTTTGCTGCCGCTAGGGTGCATCTAGATTTCTAGGCTACATTATGTCTGAACGGATTTCAAAGAAGGAAGACGCTTTGTGTTAATATAAGTGTAGTTACAACATCTACCAGCAGGGGCGAACAGGCCGTTCAGTACTAACCAGAAGAGAAAACAATACACACGTGAGCCACTTTTGTGTGTTTCATATACCGCTTCGCGCCCTCCACACCCTTCTAACCGTCAGAATGGGTGTGGCCAGCGTGTATATATTCAGTGCTCACAGGCTAAAATTCTGATTTTCTTGTCTTCAGCGATGGATCTTGAGAGCCGCCGCCGTTGAAACCAGCGACCAGCAAGCTTAGGACAGCGCCTGAGGAAGCCGGCCGTCTTCACCGCCTTCAGCCATCCGTGCCTGCTACGCTATCCGGCGACATATCCTTTACATTATTACTGTTTCTGTGTGTATTCTAAAAGGCGCTCTCCGCCTGGGCCGCGGGCACGCCGCCACCGCACTCTCCGAGTGCGAAGAGCTTTCAATGTCGACCCTGCGGGCTCGACTTGAAGCTTTCGACCAAGCTGTCGCTCCGCCTGTCCCTGCCGGGCCGCGCAATAAGAAGCGCCGCTCGCAGCGACCACCGGAGACTGTTGTGACTGAGGAGCTCGCCGGAACCTCTCCCTCTCCCTCTCTCTCACCCTCTCCCTCCCGGCCGCTTAACCGCCGGCTCTCGCCCGCGCCGCTGCCGCGTCAGGAGATGAGGCGAATGTGATAGATACCCGTACTCTCCCTCTGTTCGAGCCGTGCAACTGCGCCGCTCACAAGGGATGGCAGGAGCGGACGGTCTTGGAGCTCTCTTTACGTTACAAGAAAGCTACTCCATCCTCGCGCGTCACTCACCGGTGAAAGGGGAACAGAGTGTTTTCGTCCCGCCGTGGCCGGACTATAACCTCCATTTCTCACACATTCTCAGTCCCCTCTTAAGTTCAGGCGACTGGAATTGTTACTATTGCAGTATACGAGCCTGTTATAAATACACGCTCGCCTGCAAGCAAACGCCGTCACAAGACATGATGACGCTTACCCCTGTGGCACAGTGGCGGAATCCTAGACTGTCATGCTAGAGACCCGGGTTCGATCCCAGCTCTCGCGGCAGATAAAATTTATGCTGTTCGCTTCTCCGAGCTCGCGGCCAGTTTTTCTTACATACAGAAAGCAAGCCCGCTCTCTCCCTCGTTGGGCCGCGCAGATTGCGCCGTTCAAGGGATGACAAAGCGGACGGTCACGAGCAACGTTCAGCGTGCGCGCCTCACTCACCGGCGAAAAGAGAAGAGAGTGTGTTAGTCCCGCTGCGGCTGGACAACCGCCAATTCTCACACATTTCTCAGTCCCCTCTTAAGTTCAGGCGACTGGAAATATTACTATTGCAGTAAACGAGCCTGTTTTAAATACACGCACGCCTGCAAACAAACGCCGACGCGACACATGAGGTCGCTTTTTATATGCTCGCGCTAACCGAAAGCTAATGTGTTTTCCGCTGTGGCTCAGTGGCAGAATCATACGCTTTCGTGCGGGAGATCCGTGTTCGATCCCAGCTCTCGGGGCAGATAAAAATTTATGCTGCTTGCTTCTCCGAGCTCGCGGCCAGTCTTTCTTACTTACAGAAAGCGAATCCGCCTCTCTTATGAGCGTCTAAACACGAGAGAAGAAAAGACGGTTAAGTCCCGCAGCGCTGCGGCTGGACCACCGTCGAAGCTTAACGCGCTGTCAGTCCCCGTTGCCACGGCTACTGCAGCTGTTTACCTCGCAGTCAACGAGCCGGTATATCTACCCGCTCCCCTGCGCGCATCCGCCGTTCTCATGGCAACCCAGAGAAATTTCAAAAGAGCATAATGTCTGGTTGCATGGCTGACGCCATATGTGTTTCTAGTACAGTGAATGTGCCCACGTTTCTGTGCTCACCCCTGTACACAAGCACTATACATCCCGTGTCTCTCACAGAGCCCACTCTCATGAAGCAGGCAAAAGCCGCTTTAGTGTTAAATGTAGGTCACGTGTCCACTTCTCCGGGCCCACACCTACTCACTGCCCGCTCTGTCACACGGCCTCGCACGACCAGTCATGTTTTGAATGTAAGTCCTGTGCCCGCCCTCGAGCGCTCACACATACTAACGAACATTTTCGCCCCCTCACACTATATGTTCCCCGTCCAAAGCCACCGTGACACTGTGTGTAATACGGCCAGCTATTGCTGCGTGCGATCCGCCGTATCTAAGCACCAAGAGCGCGCGCGCCGCGCCCGCCACTGAATGTAAGTCCTGTGCCCGCCCTCGAGCGCTCACACATACTAACGAACATTTTCGCCCCCGACGCGCATTGCGCCTCACACTATATGTTCCCCGTCAAAAGCCACCGGGACACTGTGTGTAAAACGGCCAGCTATCGCTGCGTGCGATCCGCCGTATCTAAGCACCAAGAGCGCGCGCGCCGCGCCCGCCCCTCTGTTCAAGCTCTCGAGCCCGCGATGCGCGGCGATCGGAGCCCGGAGGCCATTCTGCCCCTGGCTGCACACGCAAAAGCGTGGGAAGCTATTCCAGGCGCATCAGAACGGGTGCTAAGCACAGTAAAACAGGGCTATACTCTGCAGTTCGCTCGCCGCCCTCCGCGCTTTCAAGCGCGTATCGAGACCAGAGTGAATGGGGAAGTAGCACATCTACATCGAGCAGAAATAGCTACACTTTTGTGCAAAAGGGGCTATAGAACCGGTTTCCCCTTCCATGAGCGAGTTGGGCTTTTACAGCCGTTATTTCCTCGTTCCCAAGAAGGACGGCGCTCTCAGACCAATTTTGGATCTGAGACGTTTGAACAAGGCTCTTATGAGAAGACCGTTCAAAATGCTCACAACCAGACAAATTCTCGCGCAAATTCGCCCGAGGGACTGGTTTATATCTCTCGATCTAAAGGACGCGTACTTTCAGATCCAGATAATACCCCGTCACAGGCCATTCTTGAGATTCGCCTTCGACGGTCAGATATATCAGTACACTGTCCTGCCGTTCGGCCTGTCTTTGGACCAAGAGCTCGCTGGTGCCCAGTCAATCAACCTCTTTTCTGGGTTTGGATCTGGACACTGTAGCGATGACGGCCCGCCTGTCGACACAGCGCGCGCGCTGCATTCGACGCCTGGCCGCGTCCTTCCGTCCGGGCAGCACCGTACCTCTCAAAACATTTCAGAGGTTACTGGGTTGTATGGCCTCAGCCGCAGCAGTGCTTCGGCTGGGCCTTTTACGAATGCGCCCGCTACAACGCTGGCTGAATGCCCGAGTGCCTCACAGAGCATGGGCTTCCGGCGGTATCCGCATCAGAGTGACTCAGAGCTGCGTTTCAGCACTGAAGCCCTGGTTAGCGGCCGACTGGTACCAGCGGGGAGTGACAATGGGAGCTATCTCACACCGCAAAGTTATCTCGACAGACGCTTCCACCTCAGGCTGGGGCGCTCTGTTCGAGGGCAAACTGGTTTTTGGCCTATGGTCAGACCAGGAAAAATGCCTCCACATAAACTGTTTGGAGATGATAGCGGTCGAGAACGCGCTCAAGCGCTTCCTCCCATTCATACGGGATCACCATGTGCTAGTCCGCTCGGACAACATGTCCGTGGTATCCTATGTGAACCGACAGGGCGGTGTCAGATCCAGGAATCTGTGCAGGCTGACAGAATGCCTTCTCGTGTGGGCTTACCGCTCGCTGCGCTCGCTGAGAGCCGTGCACGTGCCGGGCCACCTGAATGTCGGTCCAGACAGACTGTCTGGGGACAACATTCCCCCGGGAGAATGGTCCCTGCGCCCCCAGACAGTCCAGTTTCTCTGGCGCCTATTCGGCAGAGCGGAGATCGACCTCTTTGCGTCGAAAGACAATGCTCAATGCCCGAAGTTTTACTCGAAGAGCGAGGACGCGCTGTCCCAGACATGGCCCAGCCTCCCGCTGTATGCTTTTCCTCCGATCTCCCTGTTGCCACAGGTCATTTCGAGGATCAGAGAAACGCACCACTCAGTGCTTCTTATAGCCCCGCGATGGGAAAACCAAACTTGGTACCCAGAGCTAGTGAGGCTGTCGCACTCACCCCCGTGGCCGATCCCGGTGAGAAAGGATCTCCTCTCCCAAGCCGGTGGATCGATCTGGCATCCCCATCCAGAGCGTTGGTCGCTGCATGCATGGGTGATCAACGGATACCCGTTGACCTGTCAGAAGGGGTCGAGAACACGATCACACAGTCTAGAGCCCCCTCCACGAGACGGCTCTACGCGTCTAAATGGTCGGTGTTTTCTAAATGGTGCGCTACTAAAAGCTTGGATCCGCGCGCATGCGGGGTCCCGCGGGTGCTCTCTTTCTTACAAGAGCTGTTGGAAAAGGGCAGATCCCCTTCCACGCTCAAAGTATATGTGGCCGCTATTGCAGCGTTCGCTGAGACGACGCGCGGCCGGGCAATGGGAAGGAATGAGCTCATTACCCGCCTTCTCAGAGGAGCTAGACGGATGAATCCCCCGCGGCCCCCCTCGGTTCCTTCTTGGGATCTGTCCTTGGTCCTGGCGGCCCTGAAGGCTTTTCCCTTTGAACCGCTCGAATCCGTGGATCTAAAGTACCTGTCGCTTAAAACCGTTTTTCTGATAGCTCTGTCTTCAGTCAAACGAGTGGGTGATTTGCACGCGCTATCTGTTAGCCCTGCATGTCTTGAGTTCGGGCCGAATGACTCGAAAGTCATTCTCAGACCGAGACACGGTTACATCCCCAAAGCAATTGGAACCCCGTTTAGGGCACAAGTTATTTCCCTTTCGGCTCTGCCAGCATCCGATAATGGGGACAGTGATAACCTCCTAAGCCCTGTCCGGGCGCTGAGAGTTTACATCACGCGCTCCGCCGTTTTCAGGCGTTCAGAGCAGCTCTTTGTTTCCTTCGGCGGACGCACCAAGGGTCTTGCCGCCTCGAAGCAGAGCTTGTCCAGGTGGATAGTGGACGCGATCGCAGCAGCTTATGCCTCCAAACACCTGCAGTGCCCTCTGGGCATCAGAGCCCACTCCACTAGAGGCATGGCCTCGTCGTGGGCCTGGTCCAGCGGAATTTCTATCCACGATATTTGTATGGCGGCAGGCTGGGCCTCCCCGTCAACAGTCGTGAGGTTTTATAACCTGGAAGTTCCTGCCCTACAGGCAAAAATATTGTCAGTATAAGTGACATGTATGCTCTGCCCAGCTCTTGTGTGCAGACTACGTTCATATGCTGGCGCTATTCTGGTACTATACTCAGGGTGAAGTGTTTGACTCAGACCGGCTGATCCGCTCTGTTTCCTATTTCCCGTTACGCGCTGTTATCGGTGCTGGCCCGCGCTGCTGGCCGCCCGTATTCCTCTCTGTGGCGCGGGGATTTTTCTCTTCATGTGAGACCGACCATGTCGTTCTTCTCCTACCCTTATGAGTGCTTATGTACTGTATGGGCTCGCTCTGCCGGCCCTACTGTTTTGTACTGTTATATGCTTATAGACCGGCCGCGCCGCTCTATTTCATATGCTGCATGAAGTGCTTGTACTGTGCTGGCCCGTCTCTCCGACCGGCCACATATCCCAGCAGAATGTTTTCCCCGGTTTCCCTGGGATTCATGGGCTGGATGCTTGGCGCACACGGCGTTGACAAGGGGTTCCCGATGCGTAAGCTACTTACGCAATACGAGAGAACCTCTCGTAAGAGAACGTACTCGGTTACTAATGTAACCTCGGTTCTCTCTAGAAGAGGGAACGAGTATTGCGTAACCTGCCGTGTCGCGCCACGAGCTTTGCGCTTCAGACTGCCAAAACCAGAATTTTAGCCTGTGAGCACTGAATATATACACGCTGGCCACACCCATTCTGACGGTTAGAAGGGTGTGGAGGGCGCGAAGCGCCCTCATTGGTTGCCGCGTTTCAGAGCGCTCACTGATAGGCTTAAGCAGTTGCCGCCGAGCAGCCAATGAGCACGCTTATACAGCCTGCCTAGGTCTGCCGGCTGCTGCACTGCATTGACAATGAATACAAAATTAAGGATAATTTTTTGGCTTCAGATCTCGAAGAAAGAAGACTTTCCCGATGCGTAAGCTACTTACGCAATACTCGTTCCCTCTTCTAGAGAGAACCGAGGTTACATTAGTAACCGAGTACGTTTCCACATAACAGTTTTAAAGGCCTTTAACACTGTATGTGTTAAATGACGTTGTTTTCCATGTTCAGCCACTAGTTGGCGCTCCAGCAGGGTCTTTAGGAGACCTAAACTGTCTGTTCATCTTCATCATTAAACAAATTCAAATTCACTGAGTTCAAATTACTGAATCTAAAGTTCAAAAAAGATGTTTCTTGTATATTGGTCATAAACTACTGATAAATATGAAATGTCCCGTGATGATCAGCTCTCTGTGTGATGTTTGACCTTTTGAGCTTTAGGCCTTGTCCACACGGACACGGGTATTTTTATAACCGTGACTTTTTTTTTACGCGGTTCAGCCGTTCGTCCACACGGAAATGCAGTATCAGGTCACTGAAACCGAACATTTTTGAAAACCCCTGCCAGGGTGAGGATTTTCAGAAATGCCGGTTGCACTGTTGTTGTGTAGACAGCAGTGGCGGCTCCTACAAATCTTTCAGGGGGGGGCAAATGTTTGAATGATTGATAAGAATAAGGTCCACCCATGCAATGGATAAATTAACAGCTTAAGCATGTAAAGGCAACTTCACTACTTTAATTTTAATGAAAAATAAAGTGACTCTTACAATAAATCTCCTTGTTTGTTTCTATATGAGTGTTAACAATTCCGCAGCAAGTCCAAATCAATTCAAACAAAGCCCAGCAGATGCGAATTTCCAAAAATGTTTACTCCAATTTCAATTTAATAAGAAACAACTGAAATCACATAGCCTAACTTACTATTTACGCTAACGTTACTTGCTCTGGCCAGCGTAGCCCAAATCGCTCTGAATCTGAAGGGGCTACATTTTATATCTCCATTTAATAAACAAACTATTCCGTCAGATAAATATTTGTTGCGACAGAAATATAGTTACTTTTCAAGCATTTTATCCAAAATTTAAGCACTTTTCAAACCTTAAACGCATCCAAATTGAAACACTTTCATTATTACTCACTATTTCACTATTTGATGTATAGGCCTACCTTTTAAATACTGTGGCAGTTTTCAAGTGCTCCTCAAACACCTCGTCTAGCGATGCTGAACCAATTTATCCTGATTACTATGACGGCTGAATTGTATTTCTTTTAATGAATGACAAGATCGAATTAACTGCGCTCGCCATGACGTTGTTCAAGTTCAACTGGCCTCAATTCGCGAGATGTCCCAACAGTCGCTCTCGCTCTCATTCTCTTTTTTATTTTTATTTTTTTAATCACATTTGATAAAGATATTAAAGTAGAGTTTCATTTTTTCTTATTGTTCAAATTCAAAATTGTTTTCAAATATTATTTGTCACTTAATCTTAAAGATTTTTAATAGTGTATGTTTGTTCCCACCAATCGCTGCACAAAGTTAAGGATACGCTATAATGACGTAAGCACGTTAGTGCGACCCCTCCCGGAACCCATAGAGAATGCATTGCAATGAAGAAACCGCCCCTGGTAGACAGTAACACCAGAGCCCGTCTACGGAGAGCCTGCCCACTCCCTATTAAAGGGATAGTTCGCCCAAAAATGATATCAAACCCATGATTTACTCACCCTCAAGCCGTTCGAGATGCATATGTCAATCATTTTTCAGACGAACACATTTTCAGTTATTTTAGAAAATGTGTCAGATCTTTCAGTGGTTATAATGTGAAGCTGCGGGGTCCACCTTATTCAAGTCCCAAAAATGCGCATGCATCCTTCACAAAAGTAATCCATATCCGGATCCACGGGGGTAAACGAAGGCCTTCTGAGGGTAATCCGTGCGGTTTTGTCGTAAAAATATACATATTTAAAACTTTAGAAACGAAAATAACTGGCTTCCGGTGGCGATCGACGCGCGTTCACGGAGATGGATGGAGATAGGAAGTGTCGTGACGTAGAACGAACATAGAGTTTTGTTTTGCTCTGCTCTCTGGCTGCGCTGTCACGTTCGTTCTACTGAACTGCAATCTAGTCTTAAATTTGTCATCTGTCTTGCTTCATACAAATGAATTTGACTTTTCTAAAAGAAAAATTTATGTTATCGATTTGTTTCTATTATTAGGAAAATTTCATATTCATCAAACTAAATGGAGTAACTCTAAACCCACTTTTGCTCATTTTAAAGCAGCCTTTAAAATGTAACCTATTTTGAGTCTGTAAAGTTTTTAAAAAAATCGAAAAGCCCAAAGATCTGTATCGCTGCTAAATGAATTTAATATGTTTGTGATGCCCTTTATCTTTTGTTTGTTTCTTTTCTTTTTTCAATTGTTGTTTCAAGTTATACTTACCAAATGTGAAAATGTGTAAAAGAATTGTGTCAAGAACTTGATATCAAACTCTGTAATTTTGAAAATTTCAATTAAAAAAAAACAACGTGCGTCGATCGCCACCGGAAGCAGTTATTTTCGTTTATAAAGTTTTAAATATGTATATTTTTACGACAAAACTGCATGGATTACCCTCAGAAGGCCTTCGTTTATCCCCCTGGATCCAGATGGATTACTTTTGGGAAGGATGCATGCGCATTTTTGGAACTTGAAACAGTAGACCCCGCAGCTTCACATTATAACCAATGAAAAGATCTAACACATTTTCTAAAATAACTGAAAATGTGTTTGTCTGAAAAATGATTGACATATGCATCTCGAACGGCTTGAGGGTGAGTAAATCATGGGTTTAATATCATTTTTGGGCGAACTATCCCTTTAAGCTCTATTGTACCGAATTTTGGTTGTAGTTCCACCAGAGTTCCACTGGGGGCGATCGCCATGAGTGCAAAATGAATGGGAGTCAATGGGGCTAGACAGCTAAATTTGTCTCTTTCACCCGATTGCCATTGAGAAATCTCAGATCTGATTGTAGATTTTGCAAGTTCAACATGGGTTTTAGGTCGAAAGTTGAATGAACGAGTACTTATGTCCTTTTGATTTCTTACAGGCTGAGTTGTTGTTGCCCATAACACGCTAGCATTCTGCTAATGAACGCTGATTGGTCAGTGAAGGACTGATTAGACCAGAGATACCGCTTGATGGCATCGTGGCATCCACAGTGGGACCAGAGAGTGAAACTTCTCGCCATATTAGACATTGGGTGTTTCTCAAAACCAAGAATGCAAAGAACGGACTTGTGTTCTTGGGGAGAACGCTCTTGCTAGTTGTTCTTGAAAGAATGAACTCACAAAGTGACGAGCACACAGAACGCTGCTGACAGTTTGAGACGATGTGTTCTTGCTGGTATTGCACAATAATACCACACAGACGCCGTCTGCAGTTACCCAAACATAACGACAATTATTGACGATAACAACCAGGCTTTATCGCCCGAGCCTGCCCTCAGCTCAAGGGATTAGTCTACAACTGTACACTACAATGTAATGTATATTCATAACAATAAAGCAGCACTTATGGAGATTCTCACTTCCGAAAACGTTTGAGCACATTTTTGATTCGCCATAAATTTTCGTAAAAATCCCAAAATTTGAAATCTACACAGTTGATTTCTCGCATCAAATGTTCTCAGAAGTGAATTTAGTGATGAAATAGCGTACGAAATTGTAGAAAATCGACTTGTATTGACCTGCCTCTCCTTCCTCGAATGCCGAAATGAATGCTGGGATATTTCTGCCGTCAAGTTCACACAAGTTACCAACCGTTGTGTTGTGGATTCTTTACTTTTGTCTGTCTCTTATACTTTTATATTTGGTAAGAGCTTGTATTATGTAAATATGCAAGATGCAACTTTTATTATGATACGTGTTCGGCTTATGTTGCGCTATAGATAGATTTCCGATGACGTCACATTTCTCCCGCAACTCCTTACGGTGCCATCTTGTGTGTCAAGTGGGTCAAGCGTTTGTGTTACGAAGCATGATAATATCCTGAATCGGCATTATTCTGAACATGAAAATCATACGATTATTCTCCGTTTGGCTGGAGTTAATGTTCAGTGCTGCTCTTGTGAACATTTAGAGGTTTTGTGCTCTGGAGATGTGACACTTTATCTAATCATTTCCAAGATAGGCTAGCTAAATGCGCTAACGTTAGCTCTCATCGGCTGTCAAATCGCTGTACCCAGGCGGCTACTATCGACACAGCCCTTGAGAGGTGTTGGCTGGGCAGAAGCACACTCTGACGATTGTCCACCTTCATCACTTTCTGGCCACATCAGCTGGTCGAGCCAGAGGCAAAGGCTAAACCTGGAGCACATCGCTCCGTTCCTCTGCTCTCCACCTCTCTCCTACACTAAATTAGTTCGGAGCGTTGTGTTGTGTTTTTTTTACCCAGATGGTGTTGTCTTGACACTGAGTCTAAATGTACCGTATAATAAAGGCTGTGCAGATATCAGCCGCCTGGCTACAGCGATGTGAACCGTCAATGCAGGGCTCCAGACTAACATTTCCACGAGGGAGAAAAGAGCAAGACGCTTAGTTTGGAGACGGTGAAGTTTTGTTTACACTTTCACCTGGCTCCGAAGAGAGAGAGAGAGAGTGCGCGCGCGACCGGCTCTCTCTCTCTCTCTCTGCTCGTTCTTTCAGTTAAACATGCGCCCAGTTCATCTACATTACTTACCGATCAAATAAGACTTTGGCGGGACAAAAATTCACTTTGGCGGGCGCTAAAACAAGTTCAATGCAGGAGAATTCATGCGTGAATTTAACTGAGTAGTACATGACCATGCACTCGCACAAATGCGACCATATAAAATTTTAACTCGCACATTCTAACAAAATAATTGTATGCTTCCAGAGACTTTCTTCCTCTTAATTCGTCAAAAGTGTACGCACTAACGGTGTGGATGAGATACTTGGCAATGTCCATTTCCTGAATATCGGGGTACGCCGCAGGATTAGCCTACATAACCAGTCCTCTTTCGACATTGTGTAAGGATCCTTTCCATCGATATAACTCAATTTCTCATCATATCTTGCCTTGCAAACATCGTCTAATGTGTCCCTGTAAATAACCTTCACCTTGTCGCCAGGTTTGGAGGAATCGTTATCTCAACACAAAAGAGTCAAAAATACTTTATATTAACTGGCTTTCTATTAATGCAGCACAGTGGCTTACTGACAGCTTTGACACACAACATGGCGGTGCGCCGCAGAGGATAATGGGTAATTCGCGAAACGGAAACCCATCTATTGGTTACGCATGCAGAGCTAACAGAATGTGATGCAGTTTTCCACCTGTGCAGCACCGTCAAGTGCAGGGCAAAAGTTATTGATGAAGTAAGTTTATTCTATGACTTTATGGCCTGGTTTCACAGACAGGGCTTAGATTAAGCCAGGATTAGGCCTTAGTTCAATTAGGACATTTAAGTAGCTTTTATAAACGTGCCTTAGAGAAAAAACATTACTGATGTGCATCTTGAGACAAAACAATGACATTGACATGGTATGTCAGTGCAATTTGCTTTCAGTTAAAACAGCTCAAACATGCATTTTAGTCTTGGACTTGCTTAAGCCTCGTCTGTGAAACCGGGGGTATGTGTGTAATACTGGACGTTTATACTGCTGAATCTGTTTGCGATGTTAAGCCTTTGTGATATTGTTGGTTTTCGCGATCTTTATGATAATTAGTTCACCAGGTGAAATGCACGTGAAAATGCCTATAGCATCGCTGCTTATCTTGCTAATGTTGTTAGTATCTTGTTTACACGTTGCTGATTTTGTGTGATATATTCTATACTTGTAATGCTTTCATATCGTGATGAGGACATTGTATAATGTATCTTTATATTGTATTACTCCAGTAATTATTCGCCCACAAACTACAAGTTGTTAATATTGCTTAATGTGGAAAAGTGCGCTGTTTACTGTAACAGTATATTTATGTTTAACATTTAGTTATTATTTCTGATTTATTGTTTATTGCAGAAACTACCTCCAATGCATCAGTGTGTATGGTGAAACCCTGTACCTAAATAAATGGTGGAAAGAAATTTGATGACTCAGACTCCCTGATCAGAGTACTGAAGTGGTTAACACCCTTAAAAACCGGCATCAGTGGGGCAGTCCCCAACACGTTGCATCCTCGGTAAAATGGGCGTGTCAAGAACATGTAACGTTTTTTGGTAACAATCGTAATTAGGTCATATATGAAATATTAGCTCGAGCAGTAAGGAAATTTGGGGAAATATTAAAATCATAACTCATAGTCATAATTCATAAATTTCACATATGCTATTACATTACCTGCTAATTATCAAAAATATCTCGTTCTATAACTGGTCTCTCATCAGTCATTCGACCAGCGAATGCTTTGATTATACAGTTAAGAAGGAATATTTATATTATCAAACCTCAGACAAATTCTCTCCTGGCCGTGGATGCAAATTGCTGGGTTTATGAATTAAAATCAAGAGCTAGTAGCCAGATCTTATCGCAATTTCATTGACAATTACATTGGTGGGATTGTAACACAGAGTCAGTCAAAGTATAAAAGATTTATTTAATCAAAAATGACACACAAAGGATTATATAGGAAGTAATATAGGCTAATCTACGTACGTAAAATTACACAAGACCCACGAACGTTTAAACAAACAAACATAAAACATGACTTGATCAGAATGAAAATAGGAAGAAAGTGAGGGAGAAATGATAATTTACGAACAGAACCTTTTAAGAGACAACTGTGAAAGCCGCTTCGAGAGAGATCATTTTATATGTTACTTGCGATTCTGTTCCTTTGTCTGTGTGAAGCTGGGCTTCGGGACCACGTGCGTATCTTGGCTGGACCGTGTCTCATCGATTTGTAGGCTTGCGGTTCGCGTGAAGTTCTTAAAAGCTTACTGATCGTAACATTACCGAGAGGTACGGAAGTCTCTTCCCGGTGCGGGAAGGGCGAGAAAACTTGGTTACAGGACGAGACTGGATTTCTACATCCGCGGTTCGTTTGGATGAAGGCCCTGTGCCTTCTCCCGCTCCGCTGCTCGTGGTGCAGGGAGGGGTGAGAGTGCAGAGTTCAGAGTTCGGAGTCACGAGGGTGAGAGCGTATGAGAGCAGAGAGAGAAAGGCGTCTGCTGTGTTGTGGTTTTAAAGCAGCGCGGGGTAACGCCCTGTTTGATGACGGGACCCAATGAAATCTTTCGGTTCTGAGGCGGGAGCGTTTCATTGTTTGTGAAGGAACGCCTCTTCTGATCGTACACAGAAAAATGCATTAAAACTTTAATACCACATTATGTCTAGGAATAAACATTTGTGCGGAATATAGTTTATATGTAAGGAATAATTGACGACAGGCCGTTGAATTATTAGAAAAATAATGCACACCCGTGGTAATGCGGTCACGACGCGAAGCGGAGTGGCCGTTCACCTCGGGTGTGCATTATTTTTCTAATAATTCAACGGCCTGAAGTAAATTATTCCGCTTATACTACAGTTACCACACCTCGAAACATTGTTCAGATTATGTATTTCAAGACGTTTGTAAAGTTTTTGTCATTAAAACGCTCTTGTATGTAGGACTAATTTCTTACGCATCTAGTCCAATGCCTCCGTTGCTAATTCCAAAACGTAATTTTAGAGTTAGTAACGGAGGTTTGAGCCACTGATAGCAGACTAAAGCTGGGGACACACGACTAGCTGACCCATTCTCTGACTGTTTTCATCGACTGCAGCAGATTTTAAACACCGACTTTGAACACAGACTGAACGCGCTGAACGCGCGTTTGGGCATTATCAGTCATAAGTATCAAATTGCATTCATAACCGGCCTTAAAGTGTGTCCCCGGCTTTATGCAGTTATTAATGCAGTTATTAGAGAGAGATGTTGCAATAATGAGACAGAAAAGCATGTGCGTCAGTATTATTAGCCTATTTATTTATTAATTTAATTCGTTTTAATTAATTCGTTCATTCTTTTTTTTTTTTTTTTTTTCATTGACAGATGACAGTAGACTATAGCCAAATAAATGAAACACAAAGCCCTTTTAACAAGTGGGCCTATAAATAATTATTTATTTATTATTATCTGCAATAAAAATCCGTACTGCAGGACTATCCATTTATTTAGCCTATATTCAGTTTAATTTTCTATTGATTATAATATAGACAGGACTATATACTTTATTTATTAAAATTAAACTGCATGTTTCCATTGATTGTGAAGCTAGACATTGAAAATTGCAGATCAAGCGCATGGGGCTAAATGCTTTTTCTTGTTATGAATTGTATCCTATTTTCCGTTATTACCGTTAACTACGCGAAGTGATTTGGAACTGTAATGCGGTCAAGACCTGCCTGGAACTACTTTAGCCGTGCGTTTCCCTGAAAATAATGCACACCTTAGAACGTTCGTCAACCAATCAGATTCAAGCATTCAACGGCCCTGTAGTATAATTCTGTATAAAGAAGCTCATTACGATCCGTAGGATATCACACCCGACATTAATATCAGGTAATGAAACAGATACATCTCAAATGTATCAACACACGTGTCCATTACATCTGCAGAAGGGCATAAATATCTCAATTTATCCCATCACAACCCATAGACAAGAAAACTACATTAAAACATTTTGATAATGATTCATGCGTGTGTGTAACTTGTGTTTTAGGAGTTTCAGAGTGGTTTGGTGTGTGTGTGATTCAGAGCGGGTTTTCTGTTGAGATCGAATGTCAGTAATGTCTTTGAAGCTCACACTGTGGAGAGGGGGAAGTCCATCGTAAAAGGGATTCAGTTACAGACTTTGCCAAGTCTGTGGGAATTAGAAAGTGTTTTCACTTTTAATTAGTATATAAATTAAAAGTCCATTTTTACCCATCGAGCCATAGTCGCTACAAACACTTCCGGGATTTTTAACCGTTCTTGCCAAAATGCAAACTTGTGAATTGGGACAGTACTTAGGCAGCGACTGATGACGTTTCACAAGTCCACAAGAACACAAGTACAGATAAGAACGCATATTGAGAAACGGCCATTCTCTGGTAAAACCCTATGGTAAAACCGGGGTTTTTGCTTCTGATTGAGGCTTCTGATTGGCCAACGTGGCTTTACGATCGCAGCCTGCTGGTGTGGCATGCTCTTGACAGAGCGTGATAGCGTGCTTTTGTGTTTTCATGTAGGCGGAGATTTCTTTTAAACCGAGCATGTGTGGACCAAGGGGCAACATTCTAATCTGAAAAATGAAGCCTACCCGGAAGTGCGAAAAACTGCAATACATCAAAAATCCGCTAGGGGCAGGTCCCAAAAGGGAGCAAATGTCCATAGCCCCCATGTTAAAATGTCGGTTTCACAGCATAAATTCATGTTTTTACAGGTTGGTCCCATGGATTTTTATTGTATTTTTCGATAGGTTCCGACTGCCTGACAACTGTGAGGGGGGTGAATTTTTTTCTAACTCGTTAGTTTAGATAGTATTTAGATATAAAATGTATGCCAAATAAGGGCGTGGTTAACTTTGATTGACAGCTTGATTGACAGCTTAAGCTGCGCCAAGGAGAATGTCAACATAAGAAGCGCCATTTTTTAACACAGTTGAAATATAATACTACTGTTTCTGTATCATGACATGTAGTTTTAAGAGTTTTTCAGGCGAGAATGTAGTTGTTTAAAGCTCAAATCTGTGGTTTATTTAAAGATTTATGAAAATTTTATCCAGTAGTGAGATCCAGCGATGACCGGGCGCTCGGAGGTCATGTACCCCGCCTGGAACAGCCTTTCCTCGGCTAGTCGTTCTGATGTTTGCCGCGGACTCTGGCGTCTCTGTAGTGGTTAAATATGAGATATAATTCATCTTGTGTATATCTAATGGGCGATTTTTGGTCTCGTGAATCTATAATTTGTTCCCTGGGCAATCGTTTTGGCTGAGGGGAAGTTTCATAACTTTATAAGCTATTTAACTTTGTTGTATGGTTAAACTAGAGCGCTGACTTTGTATGTTTGACTGAATTGTTTGTTTTATTTGTATAGCTTCTTGTACCTTTTACTTATAATTTTATAATGGCTAATATTGATAAAACTGAAATTTAACAAAAAGAGACTGGGTTGAGTTTTGTCATTTTAAATTTTAATACAACGAAGATGATCTATAATGTTGTTTACTGCAAAATCTGTTGTTTAGTACAAATGCACATATTGCCTGGACCATATTAAAATGTTTAATATTTTTATATTATATTTAAAACGAAAAGAGGCAGGTTTGTGTTTTATATTTTGTTTGTTTTTTATAAATAGGCAAACATTATGTGCAGTGAATATAATCAATACGCATTGCCTGAACCACATTTGTGTGGCTATAATGTTTAAGATTTCTTTAAATGAAAACGAAAAGTGTTTTATAACATATTTCGTTGCCTAAAATATACACAATAACCGGAGTAGCAGAGCGAGCTGAGTGACTGCGTCAGAAGGTGGGCGGGGTTAGGATTTCCCAAGATTTTCCAAGATGGCGCCGCCCATACCCCCCATAAACGGCTTCAAAACCGTTCTTCAGAAAGTCTATGGGTGACGTCATAGACACTTTGTCCATATTTTTTACAGTCTATGGTGTGGACGGGACTTTTTTTTAAAACACAGGAGGAAAAACTCACGGTAAATACCCGTGTCCGTGTGGACTAGGCCTCTGTCTAAATCATTCACAGTGACATCCAGTAAACACAGCTTCTACATTATTTATAAATGTTATCAACATTATATGGCAGAATATGATTTATTAATCAGATCTGAATGTCATTGTTCAGTATTAAAAACACAGTTTCCATGACTTCATTTTAAAAACTATATTTATTCCAATAAATTAATTTATTTTTCTTTCTTTGTTTTTTTTGAGTTATCAATAAGTAAAAAGTGTGAATATTTTCGTAACTTAATATTTTCTATAATAAAATTAATTTCATTGGACTTCACCATAAATTGATTTTACAAAACTCATTTTAAAAGTTTATACCAGACGTAAAAAGACACGACCCGCCCACCCGCGCAACGGAAGAACAAGCCCGGGCAAATTGTTCACTCTCGTTTGTTCCAGGAGTTTATTCGACCAGGGTTTTCCACGGAGCCGGATAATTTATACTTCACGTACCCCATGTAAGTAACTCTTTGTATTGTTAAAAGTTTGATTTTACCCTAATTAACGTGTTTGTGTTGTGCAATCTGCAAAAGCATAACGTTACGTTAGCTCTGTTTCCTACAAACTTTTGCGCCCCCCCAAATTTGAATGTGCTCTATCCATAGACTGTAAAAAATAGGCTCTATCTCAGATAACTTGAGCCACATACTGTATAAATCTACATGTGTGTGCAATGTATTTAAGTTATGTTGTCTTTGTGTGATAGTTTAATGTTTCAGAGGTGTTTCTAACTTCAAAACATTGTCGTTGCTTCGACATAGTTTAGGAGTGGACGTAAGTTATAGAAACACACGAAGCCACAGCTAACTTAACGTTAGCTGAGTGATTATCAATTTGTCCAAAGCTGTTTAATTATATGGTAAAGCATAGTTAAGGCAAATATACGGCAGTTCATCTTTCGCAAATGTGTACGCTCACAATGTACTCTATGCATAGGCCTAACTCATAACCCAAATTTCATATTTCTATTGCTCTGTAATTATTGGGTGCAGATGTCTAACTCCTGCCTCTTGATATATTTATATTTTGTTAATGCATTTTAAAACCATTTGTTTAAGTGAAAATATTTGTTTTACTAATTTATTTGTATTAACATCCCTCCTCCCAATATTGTAATTAGTTATGCCTGTAGGTGCTGTATGATGATATCATTACAAAAATTCAGTGGGGTTTTTACACGAGGTTTCAGATTATTTTCTAAGATAAGTTCTGCAATGAACTAAAGTTAATCATTCTTGTATTGTTCAGCAGGATAATCTTCATATGTATTTTAAGTGTATTTTTTAAAGGGCTTTCATCACACTTGTATTCAAAAGGCTAACTAACTTTTTTTTTCGCTCCCCAGATGGGATGGCCCTGTAAATTGTGCAGCACTGTGGTACAAGGAAAGAGTGACATTTTAAAGCATTGTATACTGCATCAGGGGACCTTTGGACACGGCCATGCCTTGCCTTGTATTCATATAGATTGCCCATGTTCTTTTAAATCCTGGAGTACCTTCCACTCTCGCCTCTCAAGATACCACCCAGAAGCTAAATCCCTTAATTCACCACAAGTAAGTCTTTCATTTACCTGCATTTTGTGTCAAAACCCTGGATTTTACAATGAAGAGGATTTTTTTTGAACACATATTTGTTTTCCATCAACAAATGAGATTGTTTGTCTTAAATACTTAATTTTTATCTCAAAGGGGGCTGCAGAGACCACTGTTCATGAGGACCTGAAAAAGAAGGATATGAGCATCTATGTCTGCCGTGAGCCAGATGCAGTAGGAATCATCATTGAGGGAATACCAGTCCTTACCAATCTTGGAAATCTGGCCAGAGCATGCTGCTTGGGTTGACATATGCACTTAATCTCGAGTATCCATCCAAGGTTTCAAAAACATTTGAGGTGTTTCAAAGACTTTTCATGGGACTTGACACACTGTGCCCAAAACCAAGCCCCAAGTTCATGACTCTGAAAAACAAGCTCCTTGCCTAGGCACTCAGACATGACAGACTGTCACTCTGCACTTGTGAACATCTGTTTTCTTTGTCTGTTCAACATCATTATACATTGGACATAACATTGAAATTTTCAGGATGTTATAATGGTTTGTCCTTGTCATGTTTTATACTATGCTGCAGGTCATACTTTCTGGTGTGAAAAAAGTTTATATTTTATACACACAAAATAGCCCTGCTGTGAAGCTGCACTTTAAAAACTGGTCAGTTATTGGGATCAGTGAGATGTTTAACTAAAGATGTTTAAAAATATTTACACACGCTGTAAAGGTATTATGCTAAGCTGTACTTTTTAAGTTGAGGAGATGATCATGCTTGTGAACTGTAATGTAATGTTAAAATGTTTCAATATTATGTACACACTGTACTGTAAATGTGTTTTACTAACCAGCAGTTTATAAGCTGCAATGATTTAATAAATGTTGGAAATTGACATAGTAGCACCTAATTATTTGAAGCCGTTCCAAAACAAAGAAAGGGCAAATTGGTAAAAATTAATAAATCAGAAGACATTAACAAGTATTTTTTCATTTAAATGTTACCTATTTTAATTAAGTCTAATGTGTATAAATATACTGATATGTTTTACATTGATTGTACTCAATTTATTGGCTTTTTCTGAAAATGCTACTTAATATTTTTGCATACATTGAAATGCACATTATTAAGTTGTCCTTACTCAAAATATCAGTTAGTTCACTAAACTTGCAAAAAGTAGTTGGAAAATGTTGCCTTCATTTTTTTGAGTTGAATCTAAGTAACAGTTTTTACAGTTTCTGCTCTAGTTTTCACACTTCATCTCTCACACACACATTCAGATTCATCAAAGTAACTACAGCTCTTTGACACTGTTTTTTATTAATGTTTGTTTTATCAGAAGCGCATTAAACTGCAGAGTTTACGGTTAAAATGTCTCTACACTTATTGTTCTTCTCTCTCATCTACTCTGTTGATCACTTGCTTTTATATTTGCACAGAAACGCATGTTTTGTTGATGTAAATCGTTCAGAATGCTGTATTGAACTCTGTTTTACTGTAAAGCTGTGGTTAGTCAGTTGGCTGATGCAGACGATGCCTGTGGTTTAGTTCAGTGTGGTTTGTGTGCACAGATCTCAACCCAACGACACAACTGATTCAGGAACAGCAGATAAAAAGACTGGAGACACTTGATCAGGCCAAACACCTGTGGATCACAGGGTTCAACAGAGATGAATGCCGAAATGTGTTAAAATAGTCATGTTGAGAGATAAAGATCAAGCTAAGAGCAGAGTGGAAAATAAACTGAAGGTTTACTGAAGTTCACACATTTATTTTTTGCGACCGTGATGCGATTGTGGTCAGATTTTTTTCTTCTTCTCAGCTTCACACTCAGTTTTTTTTATTCTAGAATATTAAATGTCCCCAACTAAGCAAGCCAAAAGCCAAGGCAACAGTGGCAAGGAACCAAAACTCCATCAGGTGACAAGAATGGAGAGAAAAACCTTGGGAGAACCCCGGCTCAGTCGGGGGCCAGTTCTCCTCTGGCCATCGAGCGAACAGTGTATGATTATGATCCAGGCAGCATTACAGGTCAGAAGTCAGATAGGTCATGTCGATGAGGCTGGCACTTCAGGGATGCGTCATGGTTGGGTCCACGTGCAGATCCACCATCTAATCTGGATACGGCCGGAGTCCACATCATTTTCAGAAACGGAGAGACTGGTTGACACTTCAGTACTGCGTTGTCGTCGCGTCCAGGCACAGGTCCTTCATCGGATCTGGATACTGCCTGGATCCGGCGGACTGCGGTAAACCTCGGTATAAGCAGAGAGACTAATATTAACGTAGACGCCATTCTTCTTATGATGTAACAAGTACATCAGGATTTATGGGAAGTGTTCCCGGTTCCGGCTGGCCTAATCTATGCAGCCTAATATGGAATTATAGAAGTCTATAATGTGTTATGTGAATGCTAGGTCAAAGAGATGTGTTTTTAGTCTAGCTTTGAACTGACAAAGTGTGTCTGCTTCCCGGACAATGGTAGCACGAGGTGACTTCCGGTTGAAAGGGAACGCTGGCGCGTGTGGCTGCCGCTCCTTTCCCGTCAAACAATTATTTTTAATGTTTAAATACATATTATTCATGTTTTCTATCGTAATGTGGAATTGCGCAACAATCATTGGACTACTGCTGCTATCTTTGAGTGGTTGCAGGACCCAGGACGTACACAATTGTGATACTGTTATTTGCGTGGACTACGCTACAATGGCCATAAGGTACACTTCTCGCCAGCTGCTGAACCTTAATGGGAAACATGCCTTGGAGACTGAACCTCGCGCACTTTGCAACACCTATGGAATTCTTCGACCAAAACGCTACCTACATCGATCATCACGATGTGGGTACCTGGGTTCGTCACAAGAAAATGTATTTTATCCAAGAGCCTTACGTAAATCGCTGATAATGCCATGGAGACCAACAAGGGCTGATTTAAATAATTTGTCAGTTATACGTGAGGAGGCTACACTTGACATGGCCGTTTCGGTGCAATTGTTGAAATGTGCACTGATAAATGTGCGCTCAATTAATAACAAAGCCCTGACTGTATGTGACCTAATCATGGATCAAAACTGGGATCTCATTTGCTGCACAGAAACCTGGCATAAAGAATCTGATGGACTACTTTTTAATGAACTGACTCCTGAGGGTTATGGATTATGTGATCTCCCGCGTTCAACGGGTAGAGGAGGTGGCATCATTGTGCTGTATAAACAGCCACTTGGACTATCTTCTGTGGATATTCCTTCTTTTACCTCATTTGAATGCCTTGCTTTGAGTGTCTCTTCATCGTCTACGGTCATTGTGGCTGTGTATAGACCTCCCAAGGGTAGCAAAGAATTTACATCTGATTTTGCTGAATTAATATCGGTGTTGATTTTAAAATATCAAAAAATTCTAATTCTTGGTGATTTTAATATTCACATGGACAAAATAGATATCTCATCAACAAAAGACTTTACATCTTTATTAGAGTGCTTTGAGTTACATCAAGTTGTAGATTGTCCCACGCACAACAAAGGGCACATGTTAGATCTCGTGATTCAAAATGATACACTTGTGTCTGGGTTGTCTGTATCTGATTTTGGGCTATCTGATCACTTAGCTATACTATTTAACTTGGAGCTACCTGTTATACCTGCTACCACTTCCCGTATTATTCACTACCGTAAGTGGCGATCTATTGTGCCCAAAGACTTCTCTGACTTTATTCACTCTGCTACTAGCTGTATCCTACCATCTGATGCATTGGAAGACAAAGTAAATATGCTGCACACAATTCTTTCATCCGGCCTGGACACCTTTGCTCCTTTGAAGTCACGTACTGTATCTTTTAAACGGTCTGCTCCGTGGTATAATGACGATCTGCGTGCAATGAAAACTCAGTGTCGCAAAATGGAGCGCAGGTGGCGCTCTACTGGTTTAACTGTGCATCATCAGACCTGGAAAGAAAGCTTGGGTGAATATAGGACTGAAATGGTATTGATAAGGTCTGCTCACTTTGCTCAAATCATTGCAAGTGATCAAGATAACCCTAAAAGGTTGTTTAATTCAATTAACAATCTTTTAAACAAAAAAAATCATTCTAATGTCTCTTCTTCTGTTCAATTGTGCAACAAGTTTCTTGTATTTTTTAGCAATAAGATTGAGGGGATAAGAGATCAGATTAATACTACAAAAACAACTGCTATCTCAAAACTAAATAGCATTGAATTTTCAGGTGTCTATCTTAAAGAATTTCTCCCGTTAGATTCTCAATCTTTGTGTAATGTGGTCTTAAAGATGAAAGCTACTACCTCTCATGTTGACCCCATACCAGCTAGGTTGTTTCAGTCATGTTTTACTTCATTGTGTTTGCCCCTTCTGAGTATTATAAATGATTCTCTGTCTTCTGGTGTTGTACCTTCCGCACTTAAAATTGCCGCTGTAACCCCGGTTCCAAAAACAAATAGTTGTGACTTTGAGAATCTAGGAAATTTTCGTCCTATCTCTAATCTCTCTTTTATTGCTAAGATCTTAGAACGTATTGTTGCAACAAAATTGTTATCTCATTTATCTGTTAATGAACTCTTTGAGCCTCTTCAATCTGGCTTCCGTAAAATGCATAGCACTGAGACAGCTTTAGTTAAAGTCACAAATGATTTACTGATGGCTTCCGATTCTGGATGTTTATCAGTACTGATTTTGCTTGATCTCAGTTCTGCATTTGACACTATTGATCACTGTACTTTACTTACTCGCCTGGAGTCTGTCTTTGGTGTATCTGATTCTGCCCTGAGCTGGTTTAAATCTTATCTCTCTGATCGCAAACAATTTGTTGTGCTGGGTGGCAGTAGATCGGAGGTTGGTATAGTGAAATATGGTGTACCTCAAGGTTCAATTTTAGGTCCTTTGCTTTTTAGTCTTTATATTTTTCCTCTTGGCCAACTCTTGAGGTCTCTTGGTCTTGATTTTCATTTATATGCTGACGACACCCAGATATATATTCACTCAAAGCCGGATGTAAATGTAGCTGTTACTCACCTTTCCAACTGCATTACAGAAATCAAAAATTGGATGACTGTTAATTATTTATGTCTAAATAGCAATAAAACCGAGGTGATGCTCATAGGTTCGACTCACCAGTTACGCAAAGTAACATCTGTAGCTTTAAATGTGGACGGCTCAGACATACAGTTCCAATCTAAATTAAAAAACTTGGGAGTAATTTTTGATTCTAACTTAACATTTGACCTGCATGTACGTAATACTGTTAAAGTTTCATTTTATCATCTTAGAAATATATCCAAATTACGACCCATGCTGCCTATTTCTGTAGCAGAAAAATTAATAAATACTCTGGTTTTTTCTAGAATTGATTATTGTAATGCCTTGTTGGCGGGAGCATCTAAATCTATTCTGAACCGACTTCAGTGGGTACAAAACTCTGCTGCACGTATTCTGACTAAGACCAGACAAAGAGATCATATAAAACCTGTTTTAGAGACATTGCACTGGCTGCCTGTTGAATATCGTGTTGATTTTAAAATTCTTATGTTGACCTACAAGGCGTTAAATGGACTCGCTCCGCAATATCTTTCTGACCTCTTAGTACCGTACTTTCCTTCACGTAATCTTCGCTCAGCTGACGCTGGCCTTTTAGTTGTCCCGGTAACGCGCCTAAAAACAATGGGTGATAGGGCGTTTTCTTCAATCGCCCCAAAGTTATGGAATTCCCTGCCCTCCCAGATTAGAAGTGCTCCATCTTTGAAATTATTTAAGTCATCCCTTAAAACGTATTATTTCAAAGAAGCATTTGGGTGAAACGTGATTGCTGTGGTTCTATATGTGATATATTTTATTTTACGTTTTGTTTACTGATTTTAACTTGTCTTTTAGGTTTATAACATTGTTTGTATGCATGTTTTGTAATAGTTGTATAGCCTACTATGCTGATTTTTTTTTTTTTTTTTTTTTTTTTTTTTTTACCGTGGTTTTATTGACTATGTAAAGCGCTCTGAGAATTGACTTTTAAAAGCGCTATACAAAATAAAGTTATTATTATTATTATTATTATAGGAAGACTGTTCCAAAGTTTTGGTGCCAAAGAGGAAAAGGATCTATCACCAGCAGTCAATTTTGATATTCTAGGTATTATCAACTGGCCAGAATTTTGAGATCGCAATAGACGTGAAGGACTATAATGCGTTAAGAGCTCGCTTAAGTACTGCGGAGCTAAACCATTTAGTGCCTTGTAAGTAATCAGCAATATTTTAAAATGTATACGATGTTTAATAGGTAGACAGTGCAGTGTTGACAGAACCGGGCTAATATGGTCATACTTCCTGGTTCTGGTAAGAACTCGAGCTGCTGCATTTTGAACTAGATGTAGTTTGTTTATTAAGCGTGCAGGGCAACCACCCAGTAGAGCATTACAATAATCTAGCCTTGAGGTCATGAACGCATGGACTAACTGTTCCGCATTTGTCAATGAGAGCATATGGCGTAATTTAGATATATTTTTAAGATGGAAGAATGCGGTTTTACAGATAATAGACACGTGACTTTCAAAACAAAGATTGGTATCAAAGAGCACACCCAGGTTCCTAACCGACGACGAAGACTTAACAGAGCACCCATCAAGTGTTTGACAGTATTCTAGATTATTACGTGAGGAAGATTTTTGTCCAATAATTAAAATCTCTGTTTTTTCAGAGTGTAGTAGTAGGAAATTACTAGTCATCCATTTTTTATATCAGCTATGCATTCCGTTAATTTTGTGAATTGGTAAGTTTCGTCTGGGTGTGAAGAAATATAGAGCTGAGTATCATCAGCATAACAGTGAAAATTGATTCCATGCTTCCTAATGATATCTCCTAAGGGTAGCATGTACAGAGTGAACAGCAGCGGTCCTAGTACTGAGCCTTGTGGTACGCCATACTGAACTTGTGATCGATAAGACATCTCTTCATTTACTGCTACAAACTGATAACGGTCAGATAGGTATGATATAGGTATGAACCATGCTAGTGCAATTCCACTAATCCCAACATAGTTTTCTAGTCTATTTAAAAGAATGTTGTGGTCGATAGTGTCAAATGCAGCACTAAGATCGAGTAACACTAATAGAGAGATACAACCACGATCGGATGATAAGAGCAAATCATTTGTGACTCTTATGAGAGCTGTCTCGGTACTATGGGACGGTCTAAATGACTGAAAATCCTCACAGATATCATTTCTTTTTTAAAAAGGAACATAGTTGTGAAGATACTGCCTTTTCTAGTATCTTTGACAGAAAAGGTAGATTCGAGATCGGCCTGTAATTGACTAATTCTGTAGGATCAAGTTGCGGTTTTTTAACAAGCGGTTTAATCATAGCCAGCTTAAAGGTTTTCGGTACATATCCTAGTGACAAAGATGAATTAATGATATTAAGAAGAGGATCTATGACCTCTGGAAGCATCTTTTTCAGTAGCTTAGTCTGAATAGGGTCTAACATACATGTTGTTGATTTAGATGATTTAACGAGTTTAGTAAATTCTTCCTCTCCTATAGCAACGAATGAATCAAATTTTTCTTCAAGGAGACTACAATGCACTGCCTGATGCGATACTGTAGTAGACGGTTGCATAGTTATAATTTTCTCCCTGATATTATCAATCTTGTTAGTAAAGAAGTTCATAAAGTCATTACTGCTGTGCTGCTTGGAAACTTCGGTGCTTGAAGCTTTATTTTTCTTTAGTTTAGCCACCGTTTCAAATAAATACCTAGGGTTTTGTTTATTTTCTTCTAATAGGGTTGAAAAATAAGCAGATCTAGCAGCTTTTAAAGCCTCTCTGTATGCAATCGAGCTCTCTTTCCATGAAATGCGAAATACCTCTAGTTTTATTTTCTTCCAGTTGCGCTCCATTTTTCTGGCTGCTCTCTTAAGGGCCCGAGTGTGCTCGTTGTACCACGGCGTTGGACTATTTTCTTTAATCTTCTTTAAGCGCAACGGAGCAACTGTGTCTAAAGTGCTGGAAAAGAGAGAGTTAAAAGTTTCTGTTGCAATATCTAGTTCTTCAAAGCTATCCGGGATGCTGAGATGATGAAACTGATCAGGAAGATTATTAATAAAGCAATCTTTAGTGGCAGAATTGATAGGTCTAACATATTTGTAACATGGAGTCGGCTTTGCAGCCTTGGCTAAATGAAGTTTACACGAGACTAGATAATGATCTGAGATGTCATCGCTCTGCTGCAGAATTTCAACGGCATCAGCATCTATTCCGTGTGATAATATTAGATCTAGAGTATGATTACGACGATGAGTAGGTCCTGACACGTGTTGTCTAACTCCAATAGAGTTCAGAATGTCTTTAAATGCCAATCCCAATGCGTCTTTTTCGTTATCTACATGTACATTAAAATCACCAACAATTAGTACTTTATCTGCAGCCAATACTAACTCTGATAGAAAATCAGCAAATTCTTTGATAAAGTCTGTATGGTGCCCTGGTGGCCTGTATACAGTAGCCAGCACAAATGTTAAACGTGATTTATCATTTACACTAGATAGTGTTACATTTAGCAACAACACTTCAGAAGAATTATATTTAAAACAAGACTTCTCAGTAATTCTGAAGATATTACTATAAATTACAGCAACACCTCCCCCTTTGCCTTTCAGACGAGGTTCATGTTTATAACAGTAATCTTGAGGGGTTTACTCATTTAAAGTAATATAATTATCTGATTTTAGCCAGATTTCTGTCAAACACAGCACATCAAGATTATAGACTGTAATCATATCATTAACAATAAGTGCTTTTGAAGTAAGCGATCGAATATTCAGCAACCCGAGCTTTATCATTTGTCCATCCAAATTATATCTGTTTTTTATTTGTTGAACATCAATTAAATTTTTACCCTTGAATGGGTTTAGGAGTTTTTTTGTATGTCCTAATTCGGAGAACAGACACAGTCTCTATATGATGATAGCTAGGTGAAAGAGGCTCTATGCGTGTTGTGCTAGATTGAAGCTAGCGATCAATGTCAGGTTAATGTGTGATGTTGATTGTTATATTTAGCAGTATAAATAACAAAAAATGATAGTAAATAATGATTAAAACAGAAAGAGACGCAAACTAATGCAACGCAGCAGCAGCAGCAGGGTAGACAGGAGCAATCGATCCAGACAGCAAAATCCAAATATGGTAATATGATTACCATTACTCAGAGATGGTAATAAATACCATCTCTGAGGCTAGACCCCGTCAACGAGGCGCCTATACACCCTTAAGTGGTCTGTTTTCTCTGACTGGTGTTCAGTCCGGAACCAAGACCCTACTTCATGTGAAGTACTGCTGGTGCTTTCCTTTCTACAAGAGCTAATGGATGCAGGTCGTACCCCCTCTACCCTCAAAGTCTATGTGGCAGCCATAGCAGCATACCATGCTACTGTGGCCAGCCAATCGCTGGGTAGAAGCAACCTTGTCGTTCGCTTCTTAAAAGGGACAAGGAGGATCAACCCAACATGTCCTCTTACCATACCCTCTTGGGACCTATCGACGGTCCTTATATAGGACCCTCAAAGGACCCCCCTTTGAGCCGCTATAGTCAGACTAACTACGTCCACTTTCGCTCAAGACTGCACTCCTGCTAGTGTGAGCATCGGTGAAGTGAGTGGGCAATTTGCAAGCGCTCTCCGTCAGCGCTTCCTGCCTTGAGTTCAGGCCTAACGACTCCAAGGTCATCCTCAAGCCAAGGCACAGCTACAAAGTGCTCTCTACTCTGTTATTTCGCATTCTCCTGAAGATGGGCGACAATTGCACTTGCTCTGCCTTTTACGGGCCCTAAGAGTATATATAGAGTGCTCTGCCTAGTTTAGGCAGTCAGAGCCGCACCAAAGTGCTTCCAATCACGAAGCTAAGACTATCCCATTGGTTAGTAGATGCTATCGCTCTAGCTTACACTTCATTGGGCCTCTAATGCCCCATCGGTGTCAGACCACACTCCACCAGAGGCATGGCCTCTTCCGGTGCGTGGTCCAGTGGTGTATCTATTGGCGGCATCTGTGCGGTGGTCGGCTGGTCCTTGCTGCACACCATCGCCAGATTTTACAACTTCTAAGTCTCTGCACTGCAGGCATCCTCTTTGTCCATTTGGAGTTGACCTCTAAATGAGCTAGACCCACCATAACCTCTTTTTTTTTTTTTTTTACCAGCAGAGGCAAAAGTCTGTTGTATGGTTATAATTGCATCGGCAGATTCAACACATTTATTGGGTAAGTGCAGCGTATATTATACACAAACATTCAAATAAGCAAATATAAGCATAATGTATATTAGTCACTGGTAAAATTTAATATATTGAAATATTTGCAATAGTATATGTTGCTTGCAAATATGTAATTTTATCAGCACGTTTACATTTGAATGGCCAACAAAGGAAGATGCTGTGTTTCCTGATGAGTGTAGTTGCAACATTTACCAGCAGGGGCGGACAGCCTGTTCAATACTAACAAGAAGAGAAAACAACACACACCATGAGCCATGAAAATATGTATTCTGTGAAAATCATCAAAATATTAAAAAGTATTATGATGAATGTCCTTGTATTTTAGTATTTTAGTTTATAATACGTTTCCATATCAGTTTTTAAGGCCTTTCACACTGTAAAATAACATGTTTTTCCATGTTCAGCCACTAGTTGGCACTCCAGCAGGGTCTGTAGGAGAGACGTACTCTCTGTACACCATTAAACTGAGTTCAAATGACTCTGAATCTGAATCTGAAGTTTGAAATTATTCTGACAAGGTATATTCATCATAAATCCCTGATAAAAATCCATTTAATATTTGTTTGACCTTTTGACATTTAGTCTAAATTAATCAGTGACATTCAGGATCACATTAAACTTGTAAAAAAATCCTAAATGGTTCAAATAGTTTGTTTAAAACAGTAGGCTAATGCTACAGAAGTGAGTCATAGTGATTCATCAGAATTCATTTTTCTCCTCAGTCAACAGATGTGTCGATCATGGACAAGGTCTTATTCATTTTCAAGAATGGCACTGACAATTTCAGAAGAAAAGTTTGATACCAAGAACATAATAGATCTGTTCTATTAAAAATGTTTTGCCTGCATACAAAATGTGATGTGTCAACATACTATGATTGTTACATAAAGCAGATCCAAATATTAATGTTCAGTATTAAAAACAAAGTTTCCACTGCACTGGTCAGTTTCTGCTCTATTTTCACACTTTCTTCTCTCTTACACGTTCACATGCATAAAAGCTTTTTGACACTTTTAGTTCCTGACAGCTTCATTTTCATCATTTTCTAACTATAGCAGAAGTGCATTAAACCACAGTGTGTTTACAGTTAAAGTCTCTCTCCACTAACAGCTCTTCTGACCACTTACTATATTTGCATAAAAATACAAGTTTTGCTGATGTAAATAATTTAGATTGTTGTATTAATCTCATCTCTTGCTGAAAAGTGTTTGATGCTTGATTGATTCAGTGACTGATGTAGCAGATGTTGGCGGTTTAGTTGCTCTGTGGAGTTTTATTATGGTTTGTGAAAAGCAGAAAACCACTGGACCAAAACCGAACTAAATTAAACAATGAATTTAACAATGGAGAGATTTGATCAGTCCAAACATCTGTGGATCATGGGCTTCAACAGACATTAATGTCAAAATGTGCAAAAATAGTTGTGATGAGAGATAAAGATCAAACTAAGAATAGAGTGGAATATAAACTGAAGGCCTGACATAGTTCACACATTTATTTTCGTGACCGTATGACTGTGGTCATTTTTTTCTTCTTCTCAGCTTCTCATTTCACACTTTTTCTACTCCAGTTCTACTCTATCTTCCTAGAACTGTTTAATGGTGTGTTTTCAACAGAAATAAATTTTTAAGGTTTGATGTGTATTCACTGTTTTCTCTCTCTCTTGATCATTCGTTTCATGTAGTAGTCGTTTTTAAATCATAAGTATTTACATTTTTATGTTAGTCTTTTTTTAATTTATTTTATATTAAATTTCTAGTTCAATTTTTTTATTGTAATAAATGCCCTAGTAGTGTCTGTGGTGTTTTCTTGATAAAAAGGCCTGCTAAATGAACAATTGCAAGCAGAACAGAATCAAATGCAGATCTAGAGGAATTTATTTTGTAAAACGAATAGAAATGGAGATGGTGGCATTAAAAAGTATTATGTCTGATGGCAGTAAGAAATTACATTGTGGGATGCAAAATATTTGATCAATTATGCAGCAAACTTGATGTGTGGATTTAATGTTCAAGAATAAACATGATTTTCCTCTAATGTAAGTCACTTTGGATAAAAGCAAATGCTGAATGCACCACATAAATGTAAAATCAACGAGTAATACAAGGCCAGAGCTGAATGATAGCATTACAAAAGCATTTGTTGTGTTAATGACAATATGACCAGAGAATATCAACACCTTTATTTGAATATAGTACAGAAAGAGGCATGAAGCACAAATCAATACAATATTAAGAACTTTTTAAGAAGTTTTATAACAGTGCTGTTGAATGCTTGAATCTGATTGGTTGGCAAATGTTCTATTGTGTTCACTTACAGGAAAACGCATGGTTAAAGTAGTTCCATGCAGTTTTGACCGCATCACATGTCCATATCATATCAACGACACAGACCAGACAGATACATATAGTAAACAATAGAATAAAAACAACTAATTATTTTCATGTTTTTTTTTGCACACAAAAATAAATTTTATTATCTACGGAAAGCACAGGGGTGTTGCTTCAACTCGCGGAATAAAAAAAAAAAAAAAACACAGCAACGGTGTAAATGTAGCCCAATTCTGAGGGAAAATTACTGTTCACACACACTTAATCTCTCTCTCTCTCTCTCTCTCTCTCTCTCTCTCTCTCTCTCCATTAGTCTGACATCAATGGCTCAAGCCTCCATTCCTCCATCTCTAAAATGACGTTTTGGAATTAGCAAAACACTGAGCGTCATGGCTGCATTACCACCTGAGGTGTGCATTATGTACTAATAATTCAATGGCCCGTCGTCAATTATTCCTTACTAATGTAACCGGTCCTACTCGACCTGCTCTGAGCAGGACATGAAATGGGGTCTCCGTCGTGGGACGTGGGCGAGCTAACAAGGAGGCTAAAGACCGTAGCCTCTAGCATCAGTTGCTAGTGCAAAAATGTAAAACGTCATACTGACCTGCGGGATTCAAACCATGGTGAGTGTAACGTAGGCCAGTAGTCGCTGTGCGAGTAAACCTCACTCCCCTGATCTCAAGAGGTGCTCTACTGACTGTTAGAGCGCCCGCCTCCCACGCCGGAGACCACAGTTCGAATCTTGCTCGGAGTGGGTCAGTAGGACCGGTTACACTTACACAATATCATATCACATAGAGAGAGAGAGATCTCATGTTCATCTAGTAGGGGGAGCATCAGCAGGGTCTGTTTGGACATCTGGGTCAGGAGAGAGATACAGTACAGTCTGTACACCATTACCATTATACAAATATAATTGAGATACTAACACAGCCACAGCTTCTCGGATCAGAACATCATTACGGGAATGAGGTTAGGGTTGCTAGGTAACTGTCCCATATTAACTAAAACATCACATTTTTTAAGCCAATATGACTTATTGTTTGTGTGTAAATTAATTCATGTATAAACTTTCTTGGAAACCCTTAACCTACTTTCCCACAACTGTGTGGTAGAAAGTTGGCAACCCTAAAACAGAATGAGAGTTTGATCAGCGTCTCACAGCGACTCCTGCGTACACCACCTCATCCTCCTCTTGAACAATCTAGAAAAACAAAACAAAAAAACATTCACAAACATATTTAACAAGAACATTATTGACCATCTATCTAGTTCCTCCTTATGAAAATACACTTATATATCAATACATTTTCAGCAGTTTTCTGTTTAGCATGTCTTTAGCAAATCCTGACAGAAGTTTTTAAGGCCCTATAAGGGTTTGAGTTGGTGCAAGGTAACACCACCCAAATTGATAAAATATAAGACATTTTGCCAAACACAAGACAGTTATTTTTTGCACAATAAAATAAGATGTTACTACCAGTGATGATTAGGAGGATATTGTATTATGGAATGTAATGTTGCACAAAAACACAAACCTAAATCTGACTCGCTGCTTAAAAGAGACAGTGTAAAGAGGATCCACTGAAGGCAAGTGTAAATGTGAAGTTTATTATAAACAAAATAATAAAATGCAGTTTATTATAAACAAAACCAAACATGAAACAAAAACGTGGGCGTGGCATGAAAACCCAAAACAAGACTTGAACATAAACAGAACTTACAAACAGTGCTTACAGGGAACAATACTTGACCAAGACACAAGGCAAACATAAGGGCTTAAATACACACAAGACTAATGACTAGACAAGGGACACCTGTGAACAATGAAACAATAAACCAATGACAACATGACACAGACAAGGGAACACATGGCAGGATCACATGACTTACAAGGGATCACATGACAGACAGGTGAACAAACCCAAAAACAAAACCTGACAGACAGAGACAGATGATACACAGTCATAAATGATCTTACAGATTTATGTGCTTTTCTTTTGTAGAACGTAGGATCAGCGTAAGTGATATCTTCTCCATGAGTCTGAACTGTTTTAGAAATGATGATAGACGATGTGATAAAACATCAACAAAACAATGTTTGAAAATTTTTATGCTTTCTCCGGAACCCATTTTCCACATTATTTGACTGTCAATAATATATATTTTACAGAGGTATCAGCAGTAAGCAACACTTGCCTTCTTGGTTTGTTTTTCTGTGTTTCCTGCAGATCCAGAAGATCCCGAATCCAGCAACAATCGACAGAGTTGCAGCAACAGCAGAGATCAGTACTATGTAAAAATAGTGGTGGTCCTGATCTGTAATGGACAAAATGAGCCATTAGTGTGAGTGAATCTGTCTGTCTGATGTACAACTAACACTATATGACATTTTAGCACTATGTAACTTGATAGATCAACTCAATGTACCTGCACATGTGTGACAGAGTGTGTTGATGTCCAGATGTGTGGTCTGGTTGCTGATGGGATTGTTCAGCACACAGCTGTAGGTGTTTTTATCCTGATATTCCACCTCCAGAGGTAGAGAGAGACTGATGCTGAGATCACACACACTGATGCTGGACAATACACTGATTCCTTTGTACCAGGAGAGAGTCGCATCACACACATTCAACACTGATGAACACACCAATGAACAATTTGATGATGATGATGATGATGATGAAGAACATTGTGAAGAGTCTATGGTGATGTTAGGAACAGGCATAGGAGCTGGAAAATATTAAGAGATTAAATCAAATTCAGAAAAACTATAGAGCCTACTTAGCCTACTTTCCCACAACTGTGTGGTATAAAGTTGGCAATCCTTCCTGGGCTTGGGTTCAGTGAAGTGAACCCAGAACACCCTAAACTTGAACCTTTATTCAGTTTTTCAAACAATTTACACCTCTAATGTAAACGAAGTTGCTGTGTTTAGGTTGATGTCTTTATTCTAATGCAAACCGGTTTCATAATTTATTTGTAGGAACACTGTAATTTCTTCAGCCCGTTCTCATCCCAAGGCGTCACATACTGATGCTATTAGGCTTGTTCAGGGTTCGAAATGACTTAGGACTCTTGGGGGGTCCCCTAAAATTTAATTATTAAATTATTAAAAATTCTGAAGGCTACCTTGCTTCACTATATACTGTAGGCAAAATTATATGGACCAACGTTGAAGGTGGGATAATGGTCTTGGGATGTTTTTCATGGTTTGGGCTAGGCCCAGTATTGTAGTGGTGTCTGGAGAAGTGGCTATAATCTAACAGGTAAACCTCTAACTCTGGAGCAACAAAGTTACAAGTTCTTTTTCCTCTTTTTCTCTCCATGATGCAGGATTCTAAATTAAGAAAAATAATATTAGCTTCCTAGATAGCTTACCAAGCTCTCATGTATATACTCATTCATGCTCAAATCACATTCACTTTAATCAACTCACAGACTTGAATTAAGTCCTGGTTATCTTTCGTAATCACTGACTGGACAAGTAGGTTGTTATGCTAGCTTTGAATAACTAGTCTAGCTGCTAGGTCTGCTATGGAAGCTTGTTTCTGCCACAGAATAAAACATTTTAAAAGATAATTGCGACTTTTTATCTCAGAATTGCGAGATATAAAGTCAGAATTGCGTGAAATAAAGTCGCAATTTTGTCTTATAAAGTCAGAATTCTGACTTTTTTTCTCGCAATTGCGACTTTAGGCTATATCACGCAATTCTGACATCTTTTCTCAGAATTGTGAGATATAAACTGATATATAAAGTCCAATTCTAACGGAAAAAAGACAGACTTTTATTTTTTTTTACCTCAGAATAGTTTATATCTCACAATTCTGACTTTATAACACGCAATTGCGACTTTATATCATGCAATTTTGACTTAATAATACACAATTGCGACTTTATATCAAGCAATTCTGAGATAAAAAAAGTCAGAATTGTGAGATGTAAACTCGCAATTGTGAGAAAAAGTTTTATTTTTCACTCTGTGGCGGAAACAAGCTTCCATAGTCTGCTGTTATCTGGCAGATCATTTGGCTTCATACACATTACAGCTAGCAAGAAATGTTGACAAACGTAATCTTCTAATCATTACACTGGGTATCTAGTTAATGCAACTTTTGATATACTCAAACTTCTGATATTTTACTATAAGCAATTATGGAGATATAAACATAATCGAAGCACTTACAGGATTTTCATTCAGGATTTCACTCTTTGTGAAGTTTCGATTTGCCGCGTTCAGCTACAGTGCGTGTCTGCGGGAGCACCACAAAAACAATCTGTGACGCTAGGAACTCACTCGGCTAATAGCTGCCCTGATTGCTGCCTCGCGCTAGGAAATAAATTACTGTTATAAATATAAAACGTCACTAAAGACCTATAATTTTCACAATCATTTTTAATGTTAAAATATATTTGTCGGGGACCCCCCAAAATCCAAAAATAAATTCTTATGGGGGGTCCCTAATGACTTATGGAGGGTCCGGGACCCCCCCAGACCCCCCTCATTTCGAACCCTGGGCTTGTTCGACTTCATGCAACTCTGCGCAGACCGATCGGCGGCTGACTTAAAGCAGTACATGCCGGTTAGAAATTTTGTCCGACTTGATCCAGCGCCGACGCCACGTGACTGTGACGTATGCCATCAAAGTAGCCTACCGCGAGAGCGATTCGAGAGTAGCAGGAGAACTCAGCCAGCCCAGCTTCTCAAGAGCGTCTGCACTGGGCTGCAGGAGGGCTGATGACGACACAGCTGTTCCACGATTGGCTGGATTCACCGCATGACAACGATCACGTGTGTTTCGTCATGTCAAGTCAAGTCAAGTATATTTGTATAGCGCTTTTCACAATACAGATTGTATCAAAGCAGCTTCACAGTATTAAATTAAAATAATACAACAAGGTTTGTTTCTAGTGGAATTTATTGATTGATAAAATTAAATGAAATATCCCCAAAATATCCCCAACTGAGCAAGCCAAAGGCGACAGTGGCAAGGAACCGAAAAACTCCATCAAGTGACCTAATGGTGTCCTAAAACTCAATCAGGTGACCTAATGGAGAAAAAAAAAAAAAAAACTTTGGGAGAACCCAAGCTCAGTCGGGGGCCAGTTCTCCTCTGGCAATTATGAACTAGAGGCCGGATTGTAGTTTGAACTGTAAGATTAAAAATATTAAATGAATGCCTGGCCGAAAAGATGCGTCTTTAATCTAGTTTTAAACTGCGAGAGCGAGTCTGAGCAACGAACAGTATCAGGAAGGCTATTCCAGAGTTTTGGAGCTAAATGTGAAAATGCTCTCCCTCCTTTGGTGGATCTGGATATACTATGTATGACCAAAAGCCTCGAATTTATTGATCTTAAAGAGCGCGATGGATTATAGGGCGATAGAAGATCCGTTAAATAGACTGGAGCTAAGCCATTTAGGGCTTTATAAGTCAGTAATACCTTGTAAATAATACGGAACTTTATAGGTAACCAATGCAGTGATGATAAAATCGGTGTTATATGATCATATTTTCTTGATCTAGATTGTTTCGTGTTTATTCAAACGCCTTTAGTTCTTCTAAAGTTCACAAATCTGATTTTTATAACAGTAAACACTCTTTTCATGTCGTTGCGATGTTATATTATGTCATGTTTATCAAATTTAAACTGCTTAAAAAACGTAGACTCCACTTCATTGATATAGCATGGTGAACTTTATTCTTGTTCAAACAGACGGTGTATGAAGCAGTAGCCTACATAAAGTATTGAATGAAAATGTCTCTGAAAAACATCTGTGTTGCCTAAATTTTGTCAAATTTTGCATTTATTTCACTTCAGCTGTGGTAAAGTATGCGAACACCACGTGAGCGGTCACTACGGGAACCAGAAAGTGTCCGACTTCACGTCTCCGTTTGCAGCTCCTCCCCGCCTGCACGCGGCTACTCTCGCCGATCGGTTACATCCAGCCGCAGCCGATGTCGAACACTAATGTTAAAATGCGAATATATATAGCCTATGCCAAACAGGGCAAGGCTAACTGTTTACTCACCATAGACAGTAATATTGAATATGTTTAATTGAGTCCCATCGTTCTTGCTGGTTACTTTATAAGGTCCAGAGTCTGTGGTTCTGGTGTTTGTGATGGTCAGAGATCCAGTCTTCTCATCCAGCTTCAGCCTGTCTCTGAATCTCACATTAACACTACCATGCATTAAAGTGATCTGATTCTCCTCTCTCTTCATTGCAGCTATGACTGCTTCATCAAGTCCGAACTTCAGGCTTATCTGATCATCTTTCTGTATTCTAGTAAAATCAATATTTAGAGTGACTGAAGCTCCCTCCATCACAGGCACATACTCAGTGCCAAACACACCTGAAAAACAGACAGAAACCAATGGCAAGTCAGTTCAGTCTGTTCATCTCCGCAAAGTCTGTTCATGCAGGTAGCCTACATAAGTCTCCAAACTGGCCATATTCTGATACTATTTTAATAGGGCAAAGAAAGCACATCTTTTCTCGGACATTTTATCTCAGATGGCCATAATAATGTAGATGCTAATCTTCATTTTGATGGATGCTTTAAAGTGATGATAAAACAATCATTAAAACTTTTAAATGTCTCAAACAGGGTTAGGGTTAATTAAGACATGAATTAATTTGGGTTAATTAATTTAATGTTAATTAAGACATGAATTGATTTGTATTACATTAAATGCGCATTTAAATTAACCCACTAACTTAAAAAAAAACAGTAGGCTAGGCCTATTTACTCAATTCTAAAGCCAAAATAAGTTGAACCATAAAAAACAATAACTTACCGGCCAGACGCCACGAGCACAAACAGAAGGCAATCGCGTGAAACATTCTCCTCAGCAGTTCGCCGATCAGTCTCAAAAACAACAGTCTCAAGTTCTGACAAACAAGGCGACAAGAAATACAACAGAAGTGTAATAATAATAGGCCTACGTCCCTGACACTCTTGTCGGAGGAGAAAAAAAAAAACTAAAGAAAAAAAAAAAACTAAATATGAACTAAACAGTCAGGTGAGGTCCGATTCGTGAAAGAATCATTATTTTAAACCGATTCTTTTCAAAGTTGAAAAGTTGAACTTTCCAGCGTCCTCACAACATTACCTGTAATTGGTTGCAGCAACTAGGCTATTATGTCCCAGTACATCGTTTTAAACCACCGTTCGGTAAAACACTTCTTAAATAAAATATCCAAAAATAAAATGCTTTAGAAACTTTGTGAATATACCTGTCTGTCTGGTATCGGCCTATTTATCCCCCAGTTATTTTTTTTTCTTGCAGAGCAAAACTTTTCTCTATTGGGCGGACATTTTTCGCTACCTGCGCAAAAACAATATCTAAACCTGTAGCCTACAGCGTACGTAGAAACACACAAAAAATGGTTTCATCACGCAGTTCTGACTTTTAACTTGCCATTTCTATTTTATTTGACCCTTGATGTAACTTACTGGTATTAAATAATATTTTTGAAAACAAGCAGTTAATTAAGAAGTCAATAAATAAATCAGTTTAGGTAACCTGTAAATGTTTTACATTGCTGTTAATTGTACCAGTCTTTACAAAGAAATTCTATTAAAACAAAACAAAATCTCCAGCAGGACAGTTCAATTCTTTACAATAATATAGTATGAAAAAAAAAACTTGTTACACTGAGATGGTTTGGGAAAACCATAAAGTATTATTGGCTACAGGCAGCATTAAACCATCACAATGATTGTTTATTGCTTATGAATTTAATGGCAAGGAGCCCTAAACAGTACAGATCGATTCTTTATTAGGCTTATAATATAATAAAATATAGGCTTAATAAAATATATAATATAAATATGATAAACTATAAAAAGCTAATTGAATTATTTAATTAAAGTGATATAATAGGCTATATCAGTTTAAATGCGTAAAAATTTGTTTTAATATTATATTAGGCCATTGCAATATGAAAACAAACTGAAGCATTTAAATAACTAAATACTTTCAAGAAAAGTGAATATGAACTCTTTTAATCTAAACATCCATGAAACACACACGCACACAAACACAAAATCTATTTAAACTAATGTATGTTGGCTAAGTGATGTATTTTGAGTTTGCACGGGTGTGTAATTATTAGCCTACCGTTATGTGCCCATCACCATCCGTTATTTCCACCACTTAATCAAACCAGTCTTCTTTAAAACATGATGACGTTGTACTTCACATGTCTTTGCGTTTCTCGTTGCCTCTTGTATTGAGCTATTTGGTCCGCAAACATGTCAATACCGACTGATTTGGCTCACTGCCACTGGCTCACGCGCTCACATCATTCTTTACATCACCGGTTTTTACTCTATAGAGGCACTGACTTTATAGCGGTTGACCAGAGCACTGCAATTATTTGACCTTCAATTATTTCTGCGCGGCCTCAGCATCAGAAGTGAGCGACCATTGCCCCCAAAGTTGTCTCAAATCGGCAGAATAACGTTTTCTAAGTTGAAAACCATTGTAAAACTAATTGGAACGTAGGCTATATGTGACTTTTACTTTTTAGAATAACAATCTTTTTAATTGAGACTTTCAAAAACGTAAATACAGTACTAAAATACAAGCAGGATATGGCATGATGGCAATATTTGGGATATTATTAATATAATTTGTTTCTATGCATAACTACAGCAATGTGAGCATGAGCTATAAGTATTAATGCTTAATGAAAATGCCACTAATGTAGTGAGCTATGCAACTGTAACCATCAACTAATACTTTATAAAAAAGTTTATTTTTAAATGGTTCATACAAAAATATATATGACAAACAACATAACAAAACTTGAAATTTACATGTTTTCATTTATTTTAGATAGATTTATTAATTTTAAAGGTTTGAGTCTAAATTAAATTTCATTACATTTTGTCAATGCGTATATGTTGTTGATATATTTATATACACTCTCTCTCTCTCTCTCTCTCTCTCTCTCTCTCTCTATATATATATATATATATATATATATATATATATATATATACACAGTATATATGATTACATGATTACATGTTACTCTCACAATGGCAGTTAATTATCTATAATTCATTGATTCTCCCTACAACTTCCTTTCTAAAAAATGTTGCCTACTGCTTATATCCGATGTTGGTTAATAGTAACATGACATGCAGGTTAACAAATGAAATATTTTTGTAATAATTTTTATTAAGTGTTTTATTTTGATTGTTTTTGTAATCTAAAAGTAATCAATAAGTCAGATTATATTATATATTATCTAAAATGTGTAATGTAATGGATTACTTTACTAACTACAATTTTTGTCATGTAATTTGGAATCAGTAACTGACTACAATTTGTAGGCTAAGTAATCTAACCAGCACTGTATGTTGATGATATAGCCAATCATTGACATACAAAGTATGTTGATCGTGGGAGCATTTTTAAAGGGGTGATAGAATGATTTTATAGGGTATTTCACTCTGTTCCTTAAGGTTTCCAAATAGGGTATGTAACATTGGGCTGAAAATACCCCGGCGGCTCTTTTATAGCCCTAATGCAATCCTGAGAAATAGCCCTAAAATGAAACGAGCGGGTTTCACCTTTTTATGGTATGCTCATGAATATTTAGATGAGCTGCACGCTGATTGGTTTACACAGAGGAATCTCCAAAGCAATGACGCAACATGTCTAATGAAGATTGGCAGCACTCACTGGAGGTGAACCATGGAGACGTTAAGTGTGCAACAACTTGGCTATATTTGTTTGAGCCTGAATCAGCACCTTAAAACACAATGTGTGCTATTGTTTTGTGGTATTATCACATGCAAATTCAAGTGAGGGGAGTTATTGGCTTTTATATTATTTATGACCATCCCGGTCTCAAGCCTGGTTCGGGTCGTGCGGTTAGACAAGCAATGCTTTTTGCAAAGCATTTAAGCAATGCGCGGCAGCGACTTCAGCCAAGTGACAATGTGCGCGCTCCCGCGGGCGCGAACAGAGTTTTGGGCTGCTTCACCTGTGCAGTTGGGAGTTTTTCTCTCGGTAGCACAGAGCTGGATGTGCTGGCCAGCGCGTTTGCCGCCTCGCTGACCGCTTCAACGGAATGGGGCGCGGGCCTCGAGAGAGCGACGCTGTGACACAGTGAATGGCACCGGACCTGCACGAGCACCTGGCCAGCAAAGCCTCTCCGTTTAACATGCAATACAACTGGGAACCCGGTTAACCCGTTGCACTCTAGCTGAGCTAGTATTGGGGATTTGTGTGCAAGCCATTTATTTGACAGCTAGCCTATGTTAACTCTTTCCCCGCCAGCGTTTTTTTTTTTTTTTTTTTTTTTAAGTTGCCAGCCACCGGCACCGCTAGCATTTTTTATCATTCCAGAAGCAGTAAACTTAGTTAGTTAGCGCGCCGGCTAAACTGTGTATGGCATAACAAAGGTACAAACCAGATCCAATTAAGGAAATCCCCCAAGTGTCACATCTGAGCTGATTTGAGATCCGACTGTTTTACAGCTGCAGTTCAAAGTTTTGAGATTGGCGACATAGGATTTTGAGATTCTGTGTATGGCCATTTTACCCACCGAGCTGCTGTTATTCAGCTATGCCAAGATAAACTTGGTTTTGCATTCTATTACCCCTTTAATATTTCGGTTACAACTTGTTACTGAAGTCGGTAGCCTACTTTTTGACAACTCTAGCCTTGAAAAGGTATTCATTCATGGCCAATTAGATATTTTATCGAAAAAGAAAAAACTACTTTTGTAAATATGTATCTGCAGCTGAGACACATACACACTTTGGCATATTCAACCCAATTAACCTGCATGTCTTTGGATTGTGGAGAAAATTGGAATACCAAAATACAACCAACGCAGTCAGAGAGAGATAATGCAAACACACACACACAAAGGACTCCTGCCTCAAACCAGGGACTTTATTGCTGTGAGGCGATAGTGCTACTGAGCCACTGACTACGTTTACATGCAGCCAATATCCGGGTTATGGTCGGGTTAGGGTCACTATTTGGGTTTCTGAAACATTCGGAATAACCCGTTTACATGCGTGAGCAGAGAGAGTTACTCCTGTAGGCCTATACATGGAATTTGTAATCAATTGGCAATATCCCGATGTAAACGGCGACGCACAGTTAGCGTCTGGACGTACGAACAACCTTAAGACGCAATATGCGTCATTTCCGATTCTTCTTCCTGTATCCAAAGACAACAACAACAGCTGCAGCACGCGGTTAATGAATAGTTCGGGGCAGATAGCGATCGCATTTGTTTGCGCTTTCCTCCTCGCTCCAAAAGTGTGGTGCTGTGCTGTGGTCTCGCCATGTTTACCTCTATTTCTTGTTTACTTCCGGTATACTGCACGCTGGGTTTTGTATGCGCCGTCTCTACTCAAAAGACCAAGATTCCTTGCGAATAGAACATGCGCAGAACACAAATCAATGTTCCTTTTGATGGGGATATGCCGATACGCGTTTACATGACCAAACATTCGGGTTAGAAAAGGGTCAGTGACTACGTTTACATGCAGCCAATAACCCGTTCAAAACCGGGATATTAGCAATAACCCGGTCGCGCACGGCCATGTAAACACCGGCAAAAACCCGGATATGCTCATATCCCGGTTTTTAAAAACCCGGATATGACCCCTGGGGTACCCCTTTTCTAACCTGAATATTTGGTCATGTAAACGCGTATCAGCATATCCCCATCAAAAGGAACATTGATTTGTGTGTTCTGCGCATGTACTATTCGCAAGGAATCTTGGTCTTTTGAGTAGAAACGGCGCATACAGAAACCCGCGTGCAGTATACCAGAAGTAAACAAGAAATAGAGGTAAACACAAGGGGGCAGGGATTTGTATTATTTTGAAGGTACCCCCGGACGCCGCCATTGGCTAACGGAACCCCACCTGCAGTTAGCATCCCATTGACTCCCATTCATTTTGGCGTCACTTTGACAGCGAATAACTTCACATCTGAGGCGTTTAAAGACTCCATTTGTCCATTATTTATTTCTAAAGAAACACGACAATGTATAAAATGCTCCATTACCTTGTAGCTTATGTTATGGCCCTGTAGAAGCAGTTTTTGTAAAAGTAGGCTAATGATTGCGTCATAGCCACGCGACTCTCTGTCGCACAGTAAAAAATTACCGTATGGACAGGAGGAGAAGCTCGCAGGCAATATTTTATGAGCATAGACGTCTATGAGGCAATCGGGGGGACGTAGAGTCAAGGGAGAAGCCCATATAGAGTCCATAAAAGCAACGGGGAAAAATTGTGCAACAACGTTTTGAGGAATTGGAAATAATTCGGTATGTGGCAAGTAGGATACATGAAGTAGCCTAACATTTATCCACGATCTTTAAATAATGTATCTACTTAATTAAATAATGAAGTATGGGTAACGGGGTATTAACGGGGGATGGAGAAATTATCATGAAATTATGCAATGGAAAAAAAAAACATCTCAATGTCAATCGCGGTTAACTTTATTCCTTTATTTATTTACAGATACGCTTGAAGATGAATGTGATCCCTTTCATCCTGGTCGGAAGCCATATACATGTCCTATCCTACATAACCTAATGTAAAAAATAAAGAAAACCGTTTCTGTTCAAGTGTGTTTGTCCATGATTTATTAGCCAAAACTGCATGATTTAACAGCTCATCATTTTTTATAAATTGGAATATTATATGGTCAATGTATTACGTGAAGAGATGAACTGTACAATGAGTCATTTTAAGAGACTGCTGTTCACGTTCGCCGTCTCTGCAAGATTCGGTGGGTGATTCAGATTGATTTCTATTGGCACAGCTTTTAGAAGACTTACAATAGAGCATCACAGTCCCGCCCACAGCCGGTGCCGGAAGTAAAAATTCAATACAATTTCTCCATTGACAGTTGGGGTATAAGCCATAAAAACGTAACCATACATGGTAGACTTAAAACCAGCTACGGCAGTACTAAGCGATTGTATATGCTCATATAACCGCCAAAAGTTCATGGGGCACTAACCTTGTTTTGAGATAAATGCCTTTTATTCGCGATGTCTTGGAGAAGTACTTCATTACCCACAATCCTAAACAATCCCACAATCCCACAGTGATGCATCTGATTGGTGGAGCTCGTGTAAACCCCGCGAAAGTTCGTGAAGACTCAAGATAAATAGAAAAAAAAAAACTGTGTTGCGTTTTTTTGCACGGTATCACTGATGTGACATTTGAACCGAGGAGTCTTCATATGGTATGAATCATATCAAGCATTTTATGATGCCATTGTCAAAACAATATTTAGCTTAGGCATACACAGAGCCATAGAGAGCTCTTCATGCATTTACTGAACATTTGTGTAATAATTCATGGCAAGTTAATAAACTGAATATGATGCACTTTCTGGTTTGCTGACCTTCACTTTTTAATTTTCACTTGTTGTTATTAAGAAAATACATTAAATGTTATTAAAATTAAGGATGAACTATAACTTCATGAATAAAATGAGCATGGACCACAAGTGGGAAATTGTTGAGGCATTTGTCAGCAACCTGCCCGTGGGCCGCTGAAACTGATGAGCAGAACGCCGCGCGGACTGCCAGATCTGCACCTGTGAGCCGCGGACCGCCAGCCATGCTTTCCAGTCTATTTACACAATTACTACTGAAAGAACTGCTATAAACGGCACAAGAAAAAGTTCGCGTGGCTGTCGTCAGATTTTAAAGTCGCTCTAAAGGTTCTTTCGCGGTTGTGGCTTCAGTCGACTTCAGTGAGGCGCGGTGGTTTATGGGATGAGTAGTTCCTTCGCTCGGAAATGAAAATATGTACACAGTCTTGTACCTTTGACTTTTTTTGGATTTCCTCGTCGTTTTTTCACTCGAAATGATATGTTGTATGCCTATGAGTTCAGCCGTAGCTGGCTATCCTCAGACATGCTCTAAAACTCTTTAGATACGGATTTTCGAAAACGTCAATGGGAGAAATGAATGGGAAATTTACTTCCGGCACCTAAGCGCTCTCGGGCTGTGGGCGGGACTGTGATGCTCTATAGAGAGCCTAAGTCCCGCCCCTCCGCTTCCGGCTCATGGGACCTTACTTCGGAAAAAATATGTATGGAAGTCAATGGCGAGAGACAACTTATCTTTTTATTCCGTCTGAACTGTGCCCTGAACTACACATATGATGTTTGTCAATTTAAAAGGTAATTATGAAAGTCAAGAAAGTCGCAGTTTGTCATAAAACAGAAGAGTAACGTTTAGTTTTATGTGAAAATCGCTCAATGAACTACATCTCTCGTCTCGCACTATGTACGTCACAAGATCCGTTGCTCGTATGTGTGTATTCTGGCTCAAAACACTCAGGCATGACGGCGTAACGTTACGATTTTAATGTAAGACTATAGAAAAAATGACAGACGTTAGCTTCAGTAAAGTTAGCTTCATTCATTGAGAGAAAAGGTATGACGTCGCATGTGCGCCTTCTGGGTTTGTAGTCTTTCTAATTACGTATTTTCACAGTCTTATACCTCGGCAGTTTTACATCAAACTGCGACTTTCTTGACTTTAAAATGTATCTTTTAAATTGACAAACATCATATGTGTAAATCAGGGCACAATTCAAACGAGATCAAAATATTTGTTGTCTCTCGCCATTGACTACCATACAATATTTTTCCGAAATAAGGTCCCATGGTGGTCGACCGGAAGGGGAGGGACTTAGGCTCTCTATTGTCAGACGGGTTGCTCACGTCACTTCTACGTCATCAAGCTCAGTTTGAGTCTGCGCAGTACGCTGGACCCCCAGGAAGTAAGAGTTTCTAATGGGCTTCACTTTGTCTCCGTTGAATCCAATGGGGTCGCTGTGTCCATTTCTTTTACTGTCTATGGGTAAACATGGCGAGACGCAGCACAGCACCACCCTTTTGGAGCGAGGAGGAAAGCGCAAACAAAGGCGATCGCTATCTGCCCCGAACTATCCATTATCCGCGTGCTGCTGCTGTTGTTGTTGTCTTTGGATACAGGAAGAAGAATCGGAAATGACGCATATTGCGTCTTAAGGTTGTCCGTACGTCCAGACGCTAACCGTGCGTCGCCGTTTACATCGGGATATTGCCAATTGATTACAAATTCCATGTATAGGCCTACAGGAGTAACTCTCTCTGCTCACGCATGTAAACGGGTTATTCCGAATGTTTTAGAAACCCAAATAGTGACCCTAACCGGACCATAACCCGGACATTGGCTGCATGTAATGCCCTTTTCACTGAAAACTAAAATTTTCAAATGACCAATTTTAAAGTTACTAGGGGAAAAAAATCTACAAAATGCAATTGACTGCATTTCTGCTCTGGAAGCAGCATGTTCACACACACACACAAAAAAAGTCCTGATACTACTACAATTACCTACCAATTCACTATGACATTGTAATATAATTCAATAGCTGTGAGACATTATAAGTATATAGAGTGCTTATAAGAGTTGCAAATTACTTATAATTGCTTAGTTCTGAACACTTTTCTCTAGATGCGCCTCCTACTTTGGATAAAACAAAAATGCTCAGGCTGCATCAGCGAGAAAACACAAGGGATGCTTTGGAACTATTGATGAAATTTGGAGTCACAGAGAGTGCAATACAAATAAGTTACAAAAGTTGTAACAGTGGAGTGGTAACTGTGTGTTAATTTTGCCTTGGAGAAAGTGCTGATCGGGAAATAAAGTGGTGAGCTGGAGCTGATAAACTCTGAATGGATCTAGTTGTTCAAAAACATCACCTACAATGTCCTGATCATGTAATATCTGATTCATCATTAATTTTTGACTTATGATGTTTGTTCACTCCTCTGTTTTCCTCCTCTGGATCTGATGTCATAAACCAGCACAGCAACAGCAGCCACACCCACCAAAGCAGAGAGAGCCAATCGGATTACAGCTTTAGTAAAACCACAAGCACAGATGGAGTCTGAGAGAATAAAAATATCAATGATAAAGATTTAGGATTATTTAAAAAAAAAATCAAATATATTAAACTGACTCATGTTTTACAAACTACTGGTTGGGAAAAAAAACTATCAGGGAAGACATTGGGAGACTATGGGCCCTATTTTAACGATCTAAGTGCATGGTCTAAACTGCATGGCTCAAGTGCACTTAGGGAGTGTCCGAATCCACTTTTGCTAGTTTAACGACTAAAACAGAAAATGGTCGGCACTCCCAGCACATGGTCTAAAAGGGTAGTCCCTATTCTCTTAATGAGTACACAAAATGGCGCAAATGCATTTCAGGCCAGGGCGTGACAAAGATAACTGTGTCAGACTGAAACTAGCAACAAAAAAAAAAAACACTTGCGTCACGCCTGGACTTAAGAGTTAGGGTCTAACACTACCAGTTGCCGGTCCCCTATAGGGAATCTCTGGACTGCAGCTAAATCTACTTAGAGAGATCAGCTCAGTAAACAAACTCTAACATCATCAGTGCTAACATACCTGAACATGGCTGACAGAGTTGAGTGTTGTTGAAATGTTCAGTCCTGTTGTTGATGGGATTGTTCACCACACAGCTGTACGAATCATCCAGACACTCCAGATGTAAAGAGATGCTGGTGCTGAGATCAGACACACTGATGCTGGACAATACACTGTTTCTTTTGTACCAGGAGAGAGTCACATGACTCACATTCAACACTGAACACAGCAATGAACAATTAGACACTGATGATCCTGATGATGATGAATTCATAAAGTGACTTTGAGGTAAAAGGTCACTGCTGATGACAGGAACAGGCAGGGGAGCTGGAAATTATTGGAAAATAATTCAAATTCAGTAAATAGGAGGGCTGCGATAGTTGTCAGACATTTGTAATGATCATGGAGTTTATAACATAAAAGTTCACAAATTCCTCTGTCTGTCATCATCTATCATTTCATAATATTTACAATGTTACAAGGTGAATACACTGTATGTCAAACTGGGCAAGAAACTGTTTACTCACCATAGACAGTAACATTGAATATGTTTAATTGAGTCCCATCGTTCTTGCTGGTTACTTTATAAGGTCCAGAGTCTGTGGTTCTGGTGTTTGTGATGGTCAGAGATCCAGTCTTCTCATCCAGCTTCAGCCTGTCTCTGAATCTCACATTAACACTACCATGCATTAAAGTGATCTGATTCTCCTCTCTCTTCATTGCAGCTATGACTGCTTCATCAAGTCCGAACTTCAGGCTTATCTGATCATCTTTCTGTATTCTAGTAAAATCAATATTTAGAGTGACTGGAGCTCCCTCCATCACAGGCACATACTCAGTGCCAAACACACCTGAAAAACAGACAGAAACCAAATGAAAGTCAGTTCTGTTCATCTTCACATAGTCTCTGTTCCGCTGTTTTCTGTTCATGCAGGAACAGAAGTCTCCAGCCTGACTGTCTCTACAGTAACAGTTTAAAAAAGTAGTTTTGATGCCATTTTAAATGATCTGCAACCACCAGTTAACCCATAAACTTTGTAGTTGTTTTTTGTGTAAACAAATGTGTATTTTTTTCCCCAACTATTTCCAATAACAGCACCACAGACTAAAAAACGCCAGCAGCCTGACAAGGTGCTGAGCATTTATTTCACACTAAGCGTTTGCCGTTTTTTTTTCTTGCACTGCCGAATCGCTCTCTAGCACCCGCAGCTGACTAAAAACGCTTTAATGGACACAGGGTCCTGATCTGTCCAAACATGATCCCAGACAAATAACTTATTTTAATGAAAACAAGAAGCACGTACACTATCTCAGATAACCCTAATTCAGCTGCTCATGGAAACCCCCAACATTTCAGAGATGGTTTTGATGGTAAATAGTAATAATAGTAGTAGTTTATTTGAACATGTAAAGAAAAACAAAAAAGAAAAACATATATATATATATATATATATATATATATATATATACCAGGTCCCTGAACGCCCCCCACCCCCAAACTAATGAGCGAGCAGGAATGAGTGAGAGTTAACAGATGAAATAAGTGCAAAATTGACTTTTATTAATACAACTGAACTATACTCCACAGCGATTCATTCAAAAACAAGCTATAAACGGCATTGGCATAGCAATAACATTTTTTCTAACATGATTTTTGTTAAACCTGTGTTAAACCCCCATAATAAAATTTTGTGCTGTTTAATGTTAAATTCATCAATCTGGTGCACTTTGAGAGTTCAAAATTAAAAGCGCCAACCCATATTCAGTGTGCAAATTAAACAAAGAAAAATTCAGCCTCTTTTAGTTGTCTCTGTCTACATTACACTACAACATAATAATAGTTATAATATTAATCCCATGACAGTAATAGCCATATATTGTAAAACAAATGCACTGAAAAATAAAGGACGGTCATTAAAGCGGTAATGTTTGCACTTAGCCTAGGTTTTATTATACATTTAGGAGAGTATTGCAAGAAGCTGCGTACATTAACCTTACTTTCGAAAAATAAATAAATACAATCATGATTTTTCATGATAAATTATGTTAGAATTGTAGGCCTAAAATACCTTGGTATCAGCTTGTTTTCATCAATGGTATAATTAATACACTTATATCACTTTGTATTACACACACACACACACACACACACACCGTCTCTGTTTGACACCACAGATTTCCCCTGAAATTTGGTTTGTCATGATTAATTTGTGTTCATAATCAGTAAAAACATACATTAAACATACATGAACAATTAAATTATTATTGTATTATTAATTATTTTTATATCTTGAAACTACTCAAGCAGCGTTTCGCACTCAGATGTGATGGCGGAATACATTACCAAAATGTGATTGCAGAATATATTTAAATTATCCATCAAATTGTCAGTTTCTCCTACTGTCCTGCGAGTTAACAATAATGCCTGACCAGTAAATTACTTGGTGAACAAAGAAAACATTTTGGCATTAGGGATTGGAATTAGTTAATGCCTAAAAAGTTTTACCTTATGAATAGAATTTAGTTTATTTAATTTTAAAATTCACCGCCAGAGTGAATGGGAACATGATTTATTGAAAATATTAGAAAAAATGTAAATGTTTCTTAAAGGAGAAGTTCACTTTTAAAATGAAAATTCTGTCATCATATAATCACCCTCATGTTGTTTCAAACCTGTATGAATTTCTTTCTTCTGCTGAACAGAAAGAAAGATATTTAGAAGAATGTCAGTAACCAGACAGTTTTTGGGTCCCATTGACTTCCATAGTATATTTTTTTCCTACTATGGAAGTCAATGGGACCCAAAAACTGCCTGGTTACTGATATTCTTCTAAATATCTTTCTTTCTGTTCAGCAGAAGAAAGAAATTCATACAGGTTTGAAACAACACGAGGGTGATTATATGATGACAGAATTTTCATTTTAAAAGTGAACTTCTCCTTTAAGTCAGTACTTTTTAATGGCTTGTCAACTTTACATTCCTCCGCTGCGTGATTCTAGGCACCACCGGATTGTTGTCAGCGCCAAACACATTTTTGAGCACGCGAATGCTGATTCTTCTCAGCGCTGGATTGTAGTCAGTGCTTGAGCGCTGGTCTATGACTGGAAAAATAATAGAGTCGTTGCAAAAGTAACGATAGGCTACATGTCGCATTAAACTGGAAGATTTAGAATGTTAGGCATTCTAAACTTTTGAATAAGAAATAATATCAAGTTGTCAAAATACAACTCGTCAAAACTCCGCGAATCACAACAAGCGTATCGGTGAGAACACTCACAACATATAGCCTACTACACACACCCGAACTTGACTGCACATCATATTTTTTGACATTATTGATACTGCTTTCAATCGTAATGCAATAGAAATGAACACAAAAAACCTGCCTAGTGCCTACCTACAACACTGACGGTGGACTTGCGGTCAGGAGTAGAGCGTTATATTTTTTATTTTTTGAGCGCTGCTGACGTATTCTTTCACGCGCACCATAGACGCGCGTGCACACACAATGATATCACACTCTGCGCATATGTTTTACAACATAATTTAACAAAAACATAGTCCTAACACTTTTTAAATAGCCCACTTAAAGTGTGTATTACAACTAAATTACTAAATGGTTAAAATGAATAAAAGTAAATTAACAAAAATTTGCGTTATATATTTAAACTCGTGAACGCCCCCCATTAACACCTGAACGCCCCCCTTTCAAAAATCTTGCTTTTTCTCTTCACTGCAGTTGTTCCATAAATTAACTCCTTTGGTTGTAATGCAGTGATATTTAGCATTTGTTCTTATAAGTGTCTTTTGAAATACAAAAGTTCCTCTAAAGTGATGCCTGCTCTCTCTCATTCGAAACAACCCTTGGATACTTTTCGATAGCTGTTGATTATTTACTTTATACATAATTTGTGCAGTTTTAAAGTCAACAATATCTCTGAATTTTAGTGCTTTTAGTTTGATGATAAGTGGATTAGTTGGTGCTCTATAAGTGGTTTTATTTACAATTCTTAAGGCTCTCTTTTGAAGTATGAATATAGGTTCAGTGTTTGTTTTCCCCACACTTCCAAACAATAGGTAATATATGGAAGTATGAAGGAACAATACAACGTGAATGTGTACAATGAGCGTTGATTTAATAGGTATTTGGTTTTAGTATTACAATTGATTTGGATAATTTGGCCTTAATATAATGTAAATGTGTCTTCCAACATAATTTTTCATCGATTATGACTCCCAGACTTATCATACGTTTTTTGCGTAAATGTGTTACACGATTGCCAAAAATTAAGAATTTTGTTTTGCTTAAATTCAATGTTAGTTTATTTGCATCAAACCAGCTCTTCGTCTTTTTAAATTCATTTTCCACTGTATCCAAGAGTTGATCCAAATTTTCCCTAGAACAAATTAAATGTGTCATCAGCAAATAAAATGGTTTTCAGTTTTTTTGACACCTCCCATACATTATTTTGAATAAAAATTAAACAACAATGGTCCCAACACTGACCCCTGGGGGACCCTACAGGTAATTGTCTTTAGCTTTGATTTAAGGTTTTGCAATTCTACATATTGATATTGATTATGTAAGTAACTATTTAACCAAGAAAGTGCAGTCCCCCTAATACCATATTTGTGTAATTTCAAATCAATAAATTATGGTCTACTGTATCAAATGCCTTCGTGAGATCCAAGAATATCCCCACTGCATATTGTTTTATGTTCTATTGCTGTTGTTATTTCTTCTACAAGTTGAATAAGTGCATGTGAAGTTGTCCTATTAGCCCTAAAACCATTTTGCTGATCACACAGTATATTGTGTTTATTAATAATATTGTTGAGCCTTGTAGAGACATTTTTTTTCTAGCATTTTTGAGAACTGGGAGAGCACTGAAACTGGTCTGTAGTTTTTAAGTATATGTTTTTCACCAGCCTTGTATATTGGTATCACCTTTGCCATTTTCATTTTATCTGGAGAAACTCCAGTTTTCAGAAGAAGAACTCTTTATATAATACATTCTTCTCCATACATGCATTTAATATTATAATCCACGGTTTTTCATCAGATTTGTTTTACTTCGTTCTGTACCAGAGGACAGTGTTTTTCATAAAGTGATGTTACAACAGCCATTCAGCCAAAAATTAATCATAGGCTTCGTTCACGGTTTCTATATGCCCTTTGCCCCAGTCTTGTTTCATTAAATCCTCTTTGAATGTATTAATGTTTTCTTAGGTTCTATAGTATATTATGCTGTCCTTCCTGGTCTTAGAGCTGTGTATGTTTGCAAAAATGAGCACTGACGTCATATATTATTAGTCCACTTTTAACTTTATGTGCAATAACATTGGTTAATATATTATAAATTAGTGTAGCACTATTTGTTGTAATTCTGATTGGTCGAATGATTGAGGGATATAAAACGGTACATTTGATCGTTTATAGGCTATAAACAATCAAACGTGTGAAGGAAAAAAAAAATCGCAGACATCACATCAGCCAATTATTGATTTATTTGCAATGTTTATGACACTGACATTAACATTAATGTAAATCATATTCGTGTAATAAACAGTAGGCTACTATAATAAAACAAAACAAAACAAAACAAAACAAAACAAAAAAGCAATAAAAAACGCTATAACTTACCGATCAGACTCCACGAACACAAACAGAAGATAATCGCGTGAAACATTTTCTTCAGCAGTTCTTCAAGTCTTTAGTTCTGACAACGAAGCAGAGCGCTATCGCTCTGTAGGGTGCTGTCTGCCTGAGGTAGGCTATTGTGAAACTATAACCGCGCTCCATGGGGCGCCTCCCTTCGGTTGTGAGGAGGCATTCAAGTTTATTTGTCATAATCGATATGCACAATATGTCAGTGACGGTTTGTACATTGAAATGCTCTTTGCTCAGTCATGCTCTATGCTCAGTCATTCTACAACAGTAAATACATACAGACAGACAAATACAAAGAGTAAATTTAAAAATAATCCACAAGTAGGCCTAGGCTATGGCTACTGATCGAGGCAGACAGAAATAGCCAATTTGGGTCATCAGGGAGGCCATTTCTCTATTGGGTAATTTCTGCAGGACACTAGGGCTGCATCTCTACCTAGTATGGAGGACCAAACCTGCAGAAATTAAAAATGAATAAACTAATAAATAAATGAATAAATAAATAAATAGATAAATGAATAAATAAATAGATAAATAAATGTGATAAATGTGGTAATAGGTATGGAATGCCAAACCTGACTTAATGGTAGATAAATAAATAAATACATAAATAAATATGCGAAGAAATGTAAAAAAAAAAAAAAAAAAAATTTACTATTTATACTTTTATTTCCTTATTTATGTAGCCTATAATTATTTTTTTCCACATTTTTTTTTATTTTTTATTTATGCATTCGTTTATTTACACTTTTATTTATTTTCACATTTATTTATGTATATATGTATTTATGTCTACATTAATTTATTTCCACATTTATTTATTTATACATATATTGCTCTGTATGCTAATGCAGGGGGTGTGCTTTACCTCAGAAATAGCAATCGAGCTCAGAGTGGCAGTGCTGAAGCTTTGAGGCCACAGTGACACCTTGTGGTGTGAACAAACAATTTGCAAGAGGTTTGTGGACGAATAAATGATTTAGAGATGGGCAATATGGCCAAAATCTTATCTCACGGTTTATGTCCTATAATATCACCCTAACTGTATGTATATAGGTTTACTTTATACCTAATAAAAAAAAACCTAGGGTTGCGCACCCTACAAACAGCCGATATACGTCGTCTCCAACTTTAGATAGGCCTACTTTCTTCCGACACCCTGTATTTTTTTAATTTGATGTGACTTTGGGTTGTCCAAATTACCTAAATTTACCTTAAATTGTCTGCATTCCATCAAGTTCTCCTGTATTGGAAATTAGCATTTTCTTACAATTTTAGTTAACACAAAATTGTATTTGGAACAATAATTTTATTCTGCACCACAACAAATCTTTATTTTATGAAAACTGGGTTCAATATAATTTTTTGGACAACTATGTCCTATATGGACAACTATGGTAATGTTCTAAATTACAATGATTTTTGTTTAAAACAGTAATTTTTATGGTTCTTTTTTGTTGTTGTTGTTGTTGTTGTTGTTGTTGTAAATGCCATGCCAAAAAAAAAAAAAACATGCATTAGCCTGTAAAAGGTATTCTTTCACACTACTCACATTCTTTCACACTACTGTGATATTCTCTCTCCCATCTCCTTGTCTGGGTGAATTATCTATTAAAAATCATGCAACAACAAATAAGTGTCTTCATTGAAAGACTTCATCCATATAGAATTTTCAAAGATTCTCTTGAAAAGCTCTTGTCAATTTTGTGAAATTGATATTGAAACCACTGAAGATATTTTATTTTATTGTAGGCCAAATTACTCAAAATTGTTTGGGTCTAAATTGTGCAGTAAAATGTTGTGTATAATGTGAATCCCCTTGAATAAAAACAAATTAAGTTTGGTGTACTGAAGAAAGATTTTTTGGTCAACACTATTTGGTCAATAACTAAAATTGCTAAACACTTCATTCATAAATGAAAAACCCTGTCCTTTCCTCATAATGAACTTAAAGCTTTTGCTACTTCTCTTTCAAATTAAAAAGCTACTGTAGCCAGTTTCTTCAATGAGCGATATACCCCTTGCAATAACTTACTTTGCTATAAATGTTGTTCTTTCATTTATTTAAATTATATTTTTTTGTAATTAATTTATTTCTTTTTACTTCATTGCTGTTATTTTGTAATTTGCAACTACATCTGTCTTTTAAGAATTGTAAATTGTTAATAGCCTATTGGTTGTTCAATGTCTATTTTGTAGCCTATGTAAATTGGTTTATTTCTAAAAAAAAAAAGACTTTCTTCCGCCACCTCACAAACAACAAAATTATTAAATAAATGTCCCAATTAAAAATGGTGTAAAAGAGCCGATGTAATGATAATTTTATTATGTAACATAATATAATGTAGCCTATATCACACGGGAAGTCTTTTTTGCTGTTTCTTCTGAGTTAATGATTGAACAAACTCGTTAAGACGGTGGCTTACCTGGCTGTTTTAGTTTCATATTTAAACGTATAATTCATCGATTCTATAATTTCATATTTCAATATTCAAAATTTTATATAATTTTTTTTATCTCATAACATTATTTATGCAATTGTAATTGCAGTGTAAATGCATCCATGGCTCCTCTGCATTAACAGTCTGTGTAAATAATATCTATAGGCCTAATGCCATTCAGAGTCAGCGTCTGCACGTCCCACATCTGGAGTGATGGATTTTTTTTAAACTGATTTTATTTTACTGGTAACAGCCCTATAGTAGTGCCTTATTAACTGAATTGACCAGTGAAAATTAAGAACGCATAGGCTACATGATGATGCATAGCATATAGCCTTAAAAAGGTTTTTAAAAAATGCCCCAGGAAATCAATTTATAGCGGAAATATCACCTCTTGTTCAACATTGTTTTTGGAAGTTACATTAAAAATGGAGTTAGCTGTGTACGGATCTACAATGCATGGCATAAAATGTGGTTACTAGTGGATAATTTGCTGAAACCAATCTGTAATGAATATATAAATTGCTCATTTGCCTCTGGACACAAAAATATTGCACTGGTGTTTGATTGAAATGTAACATCTATGCAAAATAATCCTTGAAAGATTTCTCATTTAAGGCCAGTTTGGAATATGTGATTGTGTATTGTCAACAATAAGCAGAAACATTCTGCATTTCCATTTTGTATTGTGGATCATTCATTACAACATTTATCCTCATTCTCACGGTTACGAATCTGTTATCTGCTTGACAAATAATTTATGCTACTGCCCACTGACATGCTTTTAAAGCTATTGTTATAAAAAAAATTGGCCTTCAAACACCTTAAAATGCACATATGTAGGTCCGACCCAGCTAACAAAAATAAGTTGTCAGAACGTTTTGCTAAAATTCCCATTAGGTTAGGAAACCGTTATTTCGGAATGTTTTTTAAAACATTGAAAATGTTACAGGAACATTCCATTCACTCATTTTGAAAATGTTATTTCTGAATGTTTTTTGAATGTTCACTTCACCCTGATGTGGTTGGCCCATCCATCACCAGGCTTACACACAGACACTCGAGTATCACTAATTACATTTTCTAAAACAAAAACACAACCCCACCACAAGGGAAAAAAGAACACAAACTCAAACATACAACTAGACAAGTCAAATCTAACAAGACATGTGGAAAACAACACAATAGAAACCCAGCTAATAGGGAACGTTCCCATAACTTCACTAATGTTATGTAAAAGTTGTGTAAATGTTAGTAAAAAACTTTCCTTATAAGAGTTAACCCATTTAAGCAGTGCATAGTTGTCATTTTCCTTTTGTAAATATTTTTCTAGATGTTGTCCATGTTTTATTTCTCAATGAAATGCAAGCAAACAAACAAATAAAGGATTTTAAGAAAAAAAAAAGTCACATGAGGCTGTCAACTTCCTACCCCTACTTCCAGGAAGCATGGCGAAGACAAACCCTCCCAAAGAAAGGTCATTTTATGTTACTAATAAGTATTTTTTGTTGACATATATATATCTACATAATCATGAAGGTCACAAATCTTACAAGAGATGTATAGTTTTTTGTTTACTTAGTCAAAAGTCCAAGCGGCAACTAGTTGCCGGTGGGCAAATGCCTTATAAGTACATATATCATGGGAAAATGGGTCGCAATAAAGAAATTCTGAATTCTGACTTTATAACACGCAATTGCGACTTTATTTCACGCAATTCTGACTTTATATCTGGCAATTCTGAGAAATAAAGTCAGAATTGCGAGATGTAAACTCGCAATTGTGAGATAAAAAGTCGCAATTATCTTTTAAAATGTTTTATTATGACCGCCGCTAGCGTAGCTAGCGAAAGCGGTCATATAGGGATTGTCAAAGTTTTTTTTTTGTTTTTTTTTCGTCACCTTACTGAATTTTTCGTCAACGATACCAGGGACACCGAAGCACCGGGGAACATGAAATTTGGTGGGCATGTAGCCCCACTAGACTTCTACGGAAAAATTTCGTTTGGTCCCCGGGGGCCACTCCCCCCCCCGCGCTGGGCCCCCCCAAAACCAAAAAAATGCAGTTTTTCCTAAATAACTACCTGAACCGTGGCACCGAGGATGAAGAAATTTTTATGGTATGTTGGTCTACTAGACTTTTACGGAAAAATTTCGTTTGGTCCCCGGGGGCCACTCCCCCCCCGCGCTGGGCCCCCCCAAAACCAAAAAAATGCAGTTTTTCCTAAATAACTAACCGTGGCACCGAGGATGAAGAAATTTTTATGGTATTTTGCACTTAAGGGCCCACATCAACCTAGCCCATAATCACTCATTTGTGATTTGCGCCCCTCCCATAAAAAATGAAAATGCAATATTATTCTGCTTTAATCGCCCCTATCTTCAGTGGAGATGTTCAGAACTGCACCATATTTCATGTGTATGATTAACTTGACATCCTCTGGGGGTATCCTCTGCTAAGTTTCGTAGAATTTCATCCATGGCGGGGTATAAAATAAATTCATTTATGTGCACATTTAGTGACTGTACACTCATCGGCCTGTAGATGGTGCTGTTGAGCGAAGGGTTGCTGGTTTAGGATGATACTGTCACACACACACATGCAGGAATACAAACAAACGCAAGCATGCACACACACTGACATCCACACGCACAGACACACACCCATACACACACATACAAATCCACATGCACAGACACACACACACGCGCACACATGTACGCACACATACATACACGCACAGACACACACACACACACACACAGACACACACATACACAAACACACACACACATACTATTACTTTTTTTAGGTATATACATAAACACGCAATACAGCCAAATTACTCCACATCATTTATTTTTGTGGAAAGCCAGTGCAGGCCTGAGCGGCGGTCATATTTTGTACATCTAGTTTTGTGACAGAAACAAGCTTCCATACAAACCTGATCAGGATGTTACAAAGAGAAAAGTTGGAGTTTTTAGAGTTTTATCATTTACTTCAAACATCTGTTTTTCATATAATTCTATTGAAAGTGTGCCACTTCATTTCTGTCTATGTGTGCTCTGTGTTGTTTCTGATTTTGAGGATGAATTTTGTCCATTTATCAAATTAATTTGATTCAAATCATAATATAACATTACTGAAAAACAGATTATAATTTTTTTTCAGTACAAAAAGTGCCTAAACTTTGACAAAAAGTAACTTTTATTATTATAATTTTGATTTCATAATATTTATATATGAGTACAACTGGAAAAACTTGGGTAAAAGATGTCTTTCATAGTCCTGCAGCTATCTAATGGTTAAAGTGATAATTTGTTACTTTTAAAACAGCATTTTCCAAAAGATGGGCAAAAAATCTTACACTAAATCATGTCAAATTATCCATGTTATCCCCATGAATGAAAGTTGCACAATGGTTAAAGGAGAACTCCGGTCAATTTTAACATTGAGCTCATTTCTTTGTACATTTGGAGTGCTGTCAATACAGAGAACAACGACAAAAATCGGTGTTGCCTACACCGTGTTATCCTCTTTTTAAAAAATGTGCACCCTGTTGACTTCAATGGGGCAAGTTTTAAACCTGCTTTTAGCCTCTTAACATCCTATTTACTTCCTGTTTTCGGTCGAAGTCCACAGTAGTCGATTGCGCGTGTGAACTCAACAATAGACTACTGTGGACTTAGACCGAAAACAGGAAGTAAATACAGGTATGTGGACTGGCAGAATTAACATCAATTTTATTAATATCTTTCACATCTACTGCAGTCAGATTCACCGTGTTCACTCTGAAAGGAATCACTCACATTAGCTGTGCACTTGTAATGACACATCAAGGATGTTAAGAGGCTAAAAGCAGGTTTAAAACTTGCCCCATTGAAGTCAACAGGGTGCAAATTTTAAAAATAGAATAACTCGGTGTAGGCAACACCGATTTTTGTCGTTGTTCTCTGTATTGACAGCACTCCAAATGTACAAAAAAAATGATCGGAGTTCTCCTTTAAGAGTTTCTTTAGCAGAGGAGAACATGGCAGAAAGACGAAGAAGAAGAAATGTGTTGCAGACAATGGATGACAGTGAGTAAATAAGACGCTATAGATTAGATCGTGCAGGGACCATGTTTGTGACAGATCTTTTTAGAGACACTGTAGGGCCCGTTATATTGGTCCAATTGCCGGTTCGCCAATACACGGGGAAGGTTATCACGTGTTCTGTCCTCACTCATGCAAAGTATTGGTTGGTTAAATTTGTAATACATTAATCATATGTATTCTCATTATTTCATCTGACTCCATAAATGAAAGGTTTTTTAATAATATCTGTGCCTCACTAAAAGTGAGCGAATGTTTGACTATTCCTTTAACCATTAAATGAACAATGTCAAAATCAGGTAGAATAACCAAATGTAACAATTTAATATTTCAGATATCAGAGATTAATTCCACAATCAATTCAAATATCTAGAACATGGTTATACATTGGTTACACCAAATAATCTTACCCAGCTTGTACCTCATAGAGAGAGAGAGAGAGAGAGAGAGAGAGAGAGAGAGAGAGAGAGAGAGAGAGAGAGAGAGAGACCACCTATTCCATTCCTGTCCAGCAAAGAAGAGACCCAGATAGAGCGAGCACACCTTCCTTTATCCCCTTGACCAGGTGATATGGGGGATGGGGAAAAACACCCTCAAAATGGCTTCTTATTCAACAAAAGGGGGGTGGTATTATCTGGACCAGTTTTCTCTAAACTTCTATAAACCTTATTTCCTTTTATTTTATCTATCTGGATATGAGATATCTGTACCACTCACTTTGAGACATTTCAAATGACACCAAAAACATAACAGTCAATGACATTCACATTAAACCATGTTCTTGTGTGAGTTCTTCGTTGTTTCTGAGAGGAAGTGAACCTCACTTCCTGTATGGGGGAGATCGAATGTTAATTAGCTAGCAGGGCCCTTTGTCTCAGACCCCAACCAGTATTTTCAGTCTTACAACACGCTAATATCTCCAACACAGCGCAGAAATGCCATAGCGCAAGAAATGAAAGTAATCACTACATACGATATTTGGCAACTGGGAAAATTCCATGTTTGATACATTAAAACCACAGGAGTAAATCACGCACATCTTATTTTCATTACGGGTGCTGGATCACAAGTATAATCCATGTAGTAGTAAGTAACAGATCCGCACACCGAATAAGCTCCCATTCAAAAAAATTTTTATTAGTGACGTTTCGGGCCTCACATGGCCCTTCCTCAGACTAACAGGAAGTGTACAAACAGTTACCCTTTTAAAGTCTGTATCACGTGACCCCACCATCACACAAATTGGATACATCCATCAACATACATTGATATTTACATATTTATACATCGTGTCCAACAAGGATTAAGAATTATATATTTACATATTTACAAATTTACAAATTGATTCCCACTGTTAAATTGTCTAACATATATATTTTTTAACCATCCCTCATATTCCAGTGTAAAAGCAAGTCAGATGGTACATCACACTTATTACATTATTTGTACAGAAAGAACTAAGAAATTCAAAGAGACTATATGTATTACCATTCATAAAGACTATCCGTACGTCAAGACAAAAAACATAGAGAATCAAAAAACATTATTGAAAAATCCATATTAAGGTAAAAGTCAGATGGGGATTCGGACAATTTTCAAACTTGATCAGACAAGTAAAAAAAGCATCTGTTATAAACTCAGAATTTCATTATTTATATACAGAGGAACAAGCTATTCATAGAGACTATACCTATAAATCAAGAGACTGTAGAGAAAACAGCAAAGTAGAGAATCAACAAACCATATTGTTATTTAAATCATCCATTAATTTAGAAAAGGTCTAATATCAAAATCCTCATTGAGGCCTCTGGGAGCTAAAGTGTTTAATGTGTAAATCCAGAAAAGTTTAAAAGCAAATTATCCACATTTCCACCCCTTCGAGGACATTTGATATTCTCAATTCCCACATATTTTAAACTGGATACATTGTGTTTGGCATTCATGAAGTGTACAGCCACAGGGCTAGATGTCACACTAATCTAATCGCACTACGATGAACATTTGAAATTCACTATTGCATCGGATAAAGAAAAAATGAACTTTCTGGACATTTTGATTGTTAAGGAGAATAACAGGTTGAAAACTGATCTCTATCGAAAACCTACAGACAGAAATTCCATCTTACATGGTAGGGGTGTAACGGTACACAAAAATCACGGTTCGGTACGTACCTCGGTTTTAAAGTCACGGTTCGGTTTATTTTCGGTACAGTAAGGGAAAGAAATGCAAACATTAAACTGCAGGTTGTTTATTACTATAATTTTTTTTTACAAGTTGTTTACACTTTTTTAAACACTTTTTAATAAAATAGATATAAAATAAAAAAAGAATAAGAAATAAAATACTGCTGCAAAGTTCTCCACTAAATAAAATACTCTCAGTCTCAAACCAATATCACATAATAAAATATAATGAAAAATATAAATAAATAACTATGATTACAGTGCAGGAACAGAAAATAGCCCTATATTAAAATAATATTAAACAAATATATTAATGTATTATTATTTTTCAATAATCAATCAACATAATCAATTTAAGATTTTTTTTTCACTTTTTTAATAATTATCAAAATAAAATATAGTCCAAAGCTATTATTACCAGAGCATGTGATCAGAGCAGGTCATTTTACCATTGTTGCCAGCATGACTATACCAGCTGCTCAGCAAACAGAAGTCTAGTTACTACTGAGAAATGTCACCTTATTTGAGCGGACTTTGCTTTTCCAGTGCGTGATCGGTACATGATTGAAGTGTTTGGGCCGTTAACGACAGAGCAGAACGCGCAGCGCAAACAGGGACTCGAACATTGAGCAGAGAGCGCAGCGGGTCGTCGACACACACACACACACACACACACACACCACGGAACGGAGAGTGCGGCGGCGCACACGAAGCGGAAAAGCTTTTTTTCGCCCTGCAGTCTATTTCATTGGTTTAGGTTACAGTGACGACGGGTAAAACCAGAGAATGTCTAATAGGAAAAAACATTAGAATCAGCTGCAGGGCGGGATTTGCGCTGAACGCGGAGACTTCCGCCACTTAATATGTTCGTGTGGAAACACGAAAATGTACCTATGTTCCGCACACAAAATATTGCATTCAGTCATTCGGTACACACGTGCACCGAACCGAAAGCCCTGTACCGAAACGGTTCGGTACGAATACACGTACCGTTACAGCCCTATTACATGGTGAGTCATACCATCCTATTCACCTTAAAAGAAATTTACCTATCTCTCAATTCAATAGGATCAGACGAATCTGTAGTTCTGATGATGATTTTATGCGTCAGGGATCGATTTTGAAAAAACGTTTTACAGAAAGGGGATATAAGGAATCCTGGATAGATGAGGCATCAACACGTTTTGAAAATGTATCACAATCAGACTGTTTAAAAAAGAAAAAGATCAGGAGGGATAAGAATAGAATAGTTTGTGCCATTCAGTACTCACCGGTAGCTAAAGCTATAGAGTGTACCTGTTGCACCCTTAAAACAGACTCCGTCTTCTCTTTTGCAACTTTATTTTGCCAGTTCTGTTGGAATTATTTTTTTACACAAAGCAACACAAAATCTTCATGCATCAGTGATATTTTAGACGATCACTTCACTCGTCTCTGTTTCTCCCCCTTCTGCGCGTGCGCTGGCTGATGACATCATCGTAACTGAACTTTCACCTCTCAGTAACATATACCCGAATAATATCCAGAATATTTATCAAATGAAATTATAATGCTTTCCCTTACAGAATTCTAAACATATACCCATTATGAAACTATAAAATTATAAAACAATACTTCTATACTTCTAGGTCGCAACACCCTCCCCCACTAACAAAAAAAAATGTCTCCAAACATTTTCTTTCCTATCTTCACATTATTAATAAAACAATGTCTCTATAACAGAACACATAGTGGAAGGTAAGTAAACAGTTAAGTATTTCTGCACGCATCATACATTACAGGCTGATCAACATATTATCTCTCAGTATTCTTTTTTTTTCTTTTTTTTCTCAAGTCTCTCATGGCAGCAATACTAGACTAAGTATCCATAGTCCATTAGTATGAAAGGGTGAATAATCCATTGAAGTATTGGTGGGCCCCCCAATCTTCACAAAAGGGACAAGGAAAATACCATGTACACCCAGACTTATGTGTCTACATATTCAAAAGCCATGCATTTAGTAATCTATACCGTAAGTGTACACACAACTACTGTTCCTGTAACTACTGTTCGTATATTACACTACTGTCTTAATTCCAATATACTAGGATAATAACTCATTTCTGTACTTATTACTTAAATAACTATCCAGATTTCCTGTTCTGTATTACGTGTTAGCTATTACCATGAACTGTAACTTGTGATTGATAAACATTAACTATAAACTAACATACTAAGATTATCTCTGAGTGTTTTATATCTTTGCATGATAGAAAGGATACACAAATGATGATCTGGCAGAGGAGTCACAGGCAGTTCCTGCAGATGTCTTCACACCAACATGGTAAGTCTTCAGCTGTTGAAAGGTTGGCTGGCCTAGCTGGTCATAGGTGTAGATACGCCTGGGCTGCCTAGCTCTCCTTGGCCTGTTCCTCCACATCTCAGTATCACTTTGCTCATCCTCTGATTCAACAGCTGGCACATCAATCTCTCTCTCCGAGCTATGTCTCTCCTCAATAGGCTCTTTTTCAGGCTGTAACTCTGGTACAAGCACCCTCTCAGGCCTGTCTCTGAGTATCTCTGTTCCTGGACAGAACTCTTCTGCTTCAGCATTCAGAGGTGTCTTAGCATGTCTCTCTGCTGTCCAGAGACAATACTCCTCCTCACTGGAACTGTCGGTGTCTGTTCGGTAAGTATCATGTCTGGCTGTATGATCCTTTCTTGTTGTCTGTTTTGCTTTTCTTCTTTTGCTTTTCTCTCCAAGGTCGGGTTCATGACTTTCTGGCTCGTCAACCAGATAAGGGCATGGTAGAAGTAAGTTACGATGTAACACTCGTCTTCTCCCTGTTCCTTGGGATGGTTCAATCACGTATACTGGACTATCAGGGCCTTTTCTTCCCTTGACAACATGAATCATATCTTCCCAGTGGCTACGTAGCTTTCCAGTACCGCCTCTGGGTGTGAGATTTCTCACCAGAACATGATCACCTGGCTCCAGAACAGAACTCCATGTGCGCTGATTGTAATTTTTCTGTCCTCTCCTTGCACTTTTCTTCATGTTTTGCCTCGCAATAGCATAGGCTTCATGCATGACCTCTCTCCACTTCTCTGCATAGTCAGTCTGTGACTGGTTCCTTTCTCCTCCTTTCTTGGGGAACATTAGATCGACTGGTAAAGTTGGCTCACGACCAAAGAGAAGGAAGAATGGAGAGAATCCCGTCGCTTCATGAACAGTTGAGTTATAAGCATGGACCACTTTGTTTAGGTGTTCTTTCCACCTTGACTTCTGAGACTCTTCAAGCGTGCGCAACATACCCAGCAACGTTCTGTTGAAGCGCTCTGCAGGATTAGCTTGAGGGTGATATGGTGAAGTGCGTGAATGGCGGATACCAGAGTAGTCTTGTAGCTTACGAAAGAGAGTATTTTCAAACTCTTTTCCCTGATCATGATGTATCTTGGATGGGAAACCAAAACGCATAATAAAATCATCAAAGAGTTTTCTGGCTGCGGTCTTCCCAGACTTGTCCTTTGTTGCGTAGGCCTGTGCGTATTTGGTAAAATGATCCACAACTACAAGTATATACTCCTCACCCCCTTTACACTTGTCCAAGTGTACGTAGTCAATGGATATCATTTCAAACGGTGCAGAAGTCTCAATGCTTTGGATAGGTGTCCTGATTATTCTGTTTGGTTTTTTCCTTTTTATGCAGCGACACATCTGGGTAACATAGTGTTCCATTGCCTGTCTCATTTTTGGCCAGAAGAACCGTTCTCTTGCGAGTGCCATCATTCGATCAGCACCCAAGTGTCCCATTTCCACGTGGAGATGTTTGTACACAATAGGCTTCAGGGACTCAGGAACAACTAACTGCTTTCTTGCCGCAGTCTCTCTTTTGAGGATGCCATCTCCATCAATCCTTAGACGGGGCCACTCTCGGAGAAGTTGTCTCACTGCGTCACTTTCTGCCAGCTTGTCTTTATGTTTCAAGGATGCATGTGTTTTTTTCAAAGCCAGAACTCTGCTAATGGCTAAGTCTGCATTTTGAGCAACTCTGATGTCTTCCACTGCAAGGGGCTGGATTGGCTCTAAGATGTTACACCCATCTGGCAGTGCATCAATGTTACATGTGACAGCAGAGATCCAATCAACATCCTCGGTTTTATCTTTTTCTACAGCGTTTCCGATGCATTTGATAGCTTCCTGAGGGCATTCCTCTGTGCACTCTCGCATGATCTCTTCAATGGGCTTTTGTCTTCGTGACAGGAAATCTGCATCCCTGTTTGCTGTTCCGGGTCTGTACTTTAATGTGAATCTATAATCCGCCAGCTCTGCCACCCAGCGATGTCCTGCTGCGTTGAGTTTAGCTGACCTTGTGACATAAGTCAAGGGATTATTGTCACTATATACAACAAAGTCAGGTGCATGGAACAGATAGTCACGAAAACGTTCCGTGATGGCCCATTTTAGTGCCAAGAATTCTAATTTGCCAGAATGTAGCTTGTAATTCTTTTCTGCCGGTGACAGTGTCCGTGAGCCATAGGCAATGACCCTAAGAACACCCTCTTGACGCTGGTACAAAACTGCACCTAAGCCCTCTTCTGAGGCATCCACGTGAAGAACAAAGGGTTTCTCCAGGTCTGGATATGCCATCACTGGTGGATTTGTCAGCTGGTCCACCATTCTGTTCAGTATGTCTTGGTGAATTATTGTCCACTGGACAGGATAGGACGGTGGCAACTGAGCAGACTTACGGCTTACATTCCTTCTCTTTTGGCTTTGCGTCTGTTCAGACTTGGGCTTTGCTAACAGTTCGTAAAGAGGCTTGGCTATCCTGGAGAAGTCTGGTATATAGGATCTATAGTAACTGAGGAAACCCATCAGCTTTCTCACCTCTCGCACAGTGGTTGGTGTCTCATGTTTCAGTGCTTGAACTGCTTCCCCCTCTTTGGGATTCATCTTGTATCCCTCTGCAGAGATTACTCGACCCACATAACAGACCTCACTTTTGAAAAAGTCACATTTCTTTGGCCTCAGTTTTATACCACTCTCTCTTTGCCGCTGAAGTACCTGTCTCACGTTTTGGATGTGTTGTTCAAAGCTGGAGCTAAACACTAACACATCATCTAAATAAGGGACACACACCTCATCTCTCAGATCTCCCAGGCATCCCTCCATGTAGCGCTGAAAAGCTGCAGGCGCATTAGTGAGTCCAAACGGGATCCTCACCCATTCATACAGTCCCCATGGTGTTATGAATGCGGTGCAGGGTCTGCTTTTCTCACTCATGAAGCCCTGGTGGTAAGCCTTGCCCTGGTCCAACACTGTGAACCAGGAGTTGCCCCCCAGGTTTTCCAGGATCTCCTGTATTCTCGGGATTGGATGACGATCCGGCTGTGTTTTCCCATTCAGCAGTCTGTAGTCTATGCACAGGCGTAGACCTCCGTCTTTCTTCCTGACACATACCACTGGTGAAGAATATGACGAACAAGACTTCTGGATCCAGCCTCGACTGAGTAAGTCCTGTATGTGAGTTTTCACTTCTTGGTAGAGGTGTCTAGGAATTGCATTGTATGTTCTCTGCACAGGCACATTATCTTTTAATTGTATGTCCATTTGCAAATCTTTGATACACCCTGTGTCCCAATCATCCTTTGCAAAAACATCACATTCCTCTCTGAGCATTTGTTGTACCTGTTGCCGTCGGTCATCTGACAGATGGCTCAGGTCTACAGGTGGATCCCAGGGCTCAGCTTGTGGTATCTGGCTGGGTTGCTGTGCAAATGAGGTGACACTACTGCTATCTCGTGCCTCAGGTCTCTGATCAATCGTAGACATCGTCTGTGACGGGTAAATGGCACCAACACTGTGCAGCCATCCAAGTGTTGTGCGACTACTCAGTATAATGTCATTGTCAGTCAGGTTTTCAACAGTAACATCTATTTTACTGTTATCTTCTGAAGGGAGCTGGATTAACTGCTCTCTAATGACTAAACCTGTTGGCCATGGTGTCTCATGGTTCGGCTCCAACACTACATGTGACGAACTAAACACTCTCTTATTTAGCTGGCCACATGGCACTGCTACCACTTTGTTTTTTGGGATTGTCACTGGTTGTCGGCCTACTCTGGCTATGTGGGGTTGGTTCTCAAGCTTTTGTTTTTTTAAAACAGACAAGACAGCTCTCGCCGTTTTGCGCCCTACCTCCAGAGCTGAGCACAGCTTTTCCACCATGTGACCAGAAGGAGTACAGTCTCCACAGGTGTCGTTTGTCAATGCTAGTTCTTCAATCACATTAAAGCCAATGATGGGGCGTTCAATGTCACTGCTGGCAACCAGGATTGGGACTACAACAGGTTTGTCACTCATCCCAGCCACAGCATTCTTAGACAAGGTGAATTCAACTTCCATCCATCCATCATAAGGAATGTCCGTTCCGTTCGCAGCTGAAAGCTCCAATGCTCCCTCCTCAAGCAGCTCCTCCACTGGTCTCACCTTGACATCTGGTAGGTATTTTCTTTTCCAGTTAGTTCCCACTATTGATACTTGTGAACCAGTGTCCCACAGTATTGAAGTGTCAACTCCCCCTAGGGAGGCTCGAACCAGGCATCTTTTCCCTACTAGTTTGGCTGTTTGTCGTTGTTTGCCAGTGAGTGGTGCTCTTAAGCTGAACAGCTCCACGTTTTCAGCGTTTTCGGCAGGATGAGAGTGAATTTCAATTTTGCTTGTATTGGCTGAGGTATTTCTCATTCTACAACCTGATGCCCAGTGTTCTGCGCTGCCACACTTATAACAGTGATTACATCTTCCATCCGGATTTGACAATTGACACTGCTGGCACTGTTTCCTGTTTACAGTCTTTGGTTGTGGTCGATATTTTCGGTTTGGTTGTTCACTCACTCTCATTGGTTGGGGCTTAGAGGCCTGGTGAAGACTAGCAATTTGAGTGGTGAGGTCCTGAATAGCTTCACATATAGCTTTATTACCCTGGTCAACCTTTTCCATCAGTGTATCACGTTTGTTTGTCTCACAGTGTTTATTCTTATTGTTTGGTTTGTGAATGTAGCTTTCCTTTCCACATTCCTCGCTTTCCTCACCAACCACTGCTATTTTTATTGTCTTTGTTTTTGATGTAGTTGACAACTTATTCTTTCTTTCCATTTCCAGAGTGTATGCAGCTGTCATTTTCTCCAAAAGAACTTCATCTTTCACTTTTGAATCCTGTAAGTATGGCTTTATGTCTGCACGGATGGCATCATCATGGAGGCCAGTGAGTACTGTTTGGAGAAACTGATTTTGGATTAGCTCTGTACTGTACTTCAAACCAGATTTAGCTCTTTCTGAAGCAAAGACAATTTGTTGTCTCAGATCCATTGCTCGCACTAGAAACTGAATGGGTGTTTCTTTTGAATCTTGAACAGCACGCGTGAGAGAGTGGTACAAGTCTGTAGCATCCCTCTCAATGTAATGAGTCCGTAATATCTGTCTGAGCGCTTGCAATGACAGATCAACTCTACTTTCAAGATAACTTTTCAGTTTTGTTCCTGGAGCTATAGCTTGAATGACAGCTTCTACGACTTCTCCCTCATCATATCCTTTTTTTAGTGCTCTTTGGATTTGTCTTTCTAAACTAGTGTATGCTAATTTATCCTTTTGATTTGGTTCTCCAATTTGTCCAATTATTTTTAATTCTCTTCTGTACAGTGGGTGGACAAAGGAAACATTTTGAGAAGCTGCTCCTGTTGCATTTGGGCCAGAAACATTTTCTCCTTGTTCATTTGGACTGTCGGGTGCAATAACATTTTCGACCACCGGGCGGCGCTCTTCCGCGATTTGTTGCGGCTGGAATACTGTATTAGCGTCACTTTTCCCTTTGATTTGGGAAATTTACTTGCAGCAATAGAGACATTCCTTCATCCTCTTGTGAAATAACATCTTCCCCTTCCAAATACTGGAGGATATTTCTCCGTAGCTTACGAGGTAGGTCTTTTTCACTTGTTTCCACTGTTAGACTGAGTGCCCAGCATATATCGTTCAAATTTGATGCTGTCAGTGTCAGTAACTTTTCTTCTATCTCAGCTACAAGCGTTTCCCACTCAGACGACATCTGTTGCACTTTTGACATGATAGAAAACTTTTACCTTCACTGTTTCGTCTGGAGCACTGCAGTTTTTGACGATGTTGAATCACTCGTGGCTCATCTTGCTTGCTTCGTGATTAACTCCAACCGAGCAGAAACACCAAGTTCATGTTGCACCCTTAAAACAGACTCCGTCTTCTCTTTTGCAACTTTATTTTGCCAGATCTGTTGGAATTATTTTTTTACACAAAGCAACACAAAATCTTCATGCATCAGTGATATTTTAGACGATCACTTCACTCGTCTCTGTTTCTCCCCCTTCTGCGCGTGCGCTGGCTGATGACATCATCGTAACTGAACTTTCACCTCTCAGTAACATATACCCGAATAATATCCAGAATATTTATCAAATGAAATTATAATGCTTTCCCTTACAGAATTCTAAACATATACCCATTATGAAACTATAAAATTATAAAACAATACTTCTATACTTCTAGGTCGCAACATACCATAAAACAACATTGGCACATTCTTAATACAGATCCAGCATTACAATCCTGTTTTCAATATCCTCCTCGAGTGGTATTTAAAAAAACAGCTAATCTACGCAATAGATTAGTACGAGCTGATGTACCTTCTTTGATTACACCTCATTTCTTAAACGATCTACCTACAGGTAACTACCCTTGTGGAAGATGCCAACAATGCCACTTTACTTACAAAACGAATACATTCAACCATCCGCATAATGGCATTAAATATAAGATAAAAGAGATAATCACATGCTCTACTACGAATGTAATTTATATGTTGACATGCCCTTGTGGACTATCATACATAGGCAAGACCACTAGAGCATTAAAAACTAGAATCTCAGAACATCGTAGTGCGATTAGAAATGGACATCTAGCCCTGTGGCTGTACACTTCATGAATGCCAAACACAATGTATCCAGTTTAAAATATGTGGGAATTGAGAATATCAAATGTCCTCGAAGGGGTGGAAATGTGGATAATTTGCTTTTAAACTTTTCTGGATTTACACATTAAACACTTTAGCTCCCAGAGGCCTCAATGAGGATTTTGATATTAGACCTTTTCTAAATTAATGGATGATTTAAATAACAATATGGTTTGTTGATTCTCTACTTTGCTGTTTTCTCTACAGTCTCTTGATTTATAGGTATAGTCTCTATGAATAGCTTGTTCCTCTGTATATAAATAATGAAATTCTGAGTTTATAACAGATGCTTTTTTTACTTGTCTGATCAAGTTTGAAAATTGTCCGAATCCCCATCTGACTTTTACCTTAATATGGATTTTTCAATAATGTTTTTTGATTCTCTATGTTTTTTGTCTTGACGTACGGATAGTCTTTATGAATGGTAATACATATAGTCTCTTTGAATTTCTTAGTTCTTTCTGTACAAATAATGTAATAAGTGTGATGTACCATCTGACTTGCTTTTACACTGGAATATGAGGGATGGTTAAAAAATATATATGTTAGACAATTTAACAGTGGGAATCAATTTGTAAATTTGTAAATATGTAAATATATAATTCTTAATCCTTGTTGGACACGATGTATAAATATGTAAATATCAATGTATGTTGATGGATGTATCCAATTTGTGTGATGGTGGGGTCACGTGATACAGACTTTAAAAGGGTAACTGTTTGTACACTTCCTGTTAGTCTGAGGAAGGGCCATGTGAGGCCCGAAACGTCACTAATAAAAAATTTTTTGAATGGGAGCTTATTCGGTGTGCGGATCTGATACATTAAAACCAACATTCAAACCACCACTTAAATAGACATGCCAGCAATCAGTGTAACTGGAGAGAGTGGAACAATTTTTATCTTGTTTAATTTTTATTTTGTTCGACATCGGCTGCGGCTGGATGTAACCGATCGGCGAGAGTAGCCGCGTGCAGGCGGGGAGGAGCTGCAAACTGAGACGTGAAGTCGGACACTTTCTGGTTCCCGTGGTGACCGCTCACGTGGTGTTTGTATACTTTACCACAGCTGAAGTGAAATAAATGCAATATTTGCCAAATAATACATGTTTTATTTTTCATTCAATACTTTATGTACTGCTTCACACAGTGTCTGTTTGAACAAGAATAAAGTTCAACATAAGCTATCAATGAAGTGGAGTCTACGTTTTTTTATCTTTTTTTTTTTTTTTTTTTGATAAACGTGACACAATATAACATCGCAACGACATGAAAAGATTGTGTACTGTTATAACAAACTGATTTGAGAGCTTTAGAGGAGCTAAATGTGTTCGAATAAACACGAAACACATGTGATCGTTGTCATGCGGTGAATCCGGCCAATCGTGGAACAGCTGTGTCGTCATCAGCCCTCCTGCAGCCCAGTGCAGCCGCTCTTGAGAAGCTGCGTTGGCTGAGTTATCCGGCTACTCTCGAATCCCTCTCGCGGTACTTTGATGGCATACGTCACAGTCACGTGGCGTCGGCGCTGTATCAAGTCGGACAAAAATTCTAACCGGCATGTAGGCTACTGCTTTAAGTCAGCCTCCGATCGGTCTGCGCTGAGTTGCATGAAGTCGAACAAGCCTTTTGTCTTTTCCTTGAGTTGCTCTCAGATCGGTCCTGAATCGCTCTTAAAGGGACACTTCACCCATTTGCATTAAGCTTTTTATTGTTAGAAACCCAGTCATATATTATAATAAACGTGGATTTTTCATTCATTTTTCCCTGAGATGGGAGAAATAAGGATTTAAGTGTTTTACTTCCTGCTTATTATGACGTAAAAATCATCATTTTGCGTCATAATAAGCAGGAAGTCACATTTCATTGAAAAGTGTAGAGACTACAAACACTAGCTCCTCATTATTCCAGGGGGCGGGACCTGCTCACGCTACAGGCCTATTACAGATCAGTGGGACTTCACTTTCTGAAACTGAAAGCAATATCCTCCATCTTGTTTGGAAGCTAAGCTAACAGGCACTGTGGAGACAGATGTGAAGATATGACAATAGCGGAGGGTAACGTTACTCAATATGATGTAGAAGAAGAGGATTTCGGAAGTCTGATGCTTGAATCAGGTGTTTGTGGCTACCTTTAGGCTACAAGCCGCATTATAGCGAAGAGCAGCCGAGGCAGAAGACCTGCCTGCCGCGGACGAGGAGCCCGGACTGGCTCGAGTTAGGGCGGACCGGTGGCGCCGGTGATCTCACTATGCAACTACGAACACAGAGATAGAGTCCGTCTGCAGCAAAGAATTTAAATGATGCCAATATCTCCTGGACGAAATCTCTGAATCAGACGAGGACACGGACGTTTGTGTTGTGAACCATCCTAGTTTCGCACCGCATCTGACTGAACATCCCGGTAACGTTACCATGCAATAATTCACCACTTCGAAAGAAATACAAATGAGGAGTAATTCACTAATGAGTTCGCCAACTAACTAACGTTAGACATTTTGTGTGAAATGAATTTCAAGCTCCGGTGGTAGCTAGCCTTATAGACGGATGAGTGATTCATATGCTGTTCTGGATTAGTGGGAGTGGCTTGCGCAGCTGTGCAATGTGGTGCATTGTGGGAGTTGTTGTCTTTCATACAAATGCGTCCTGAAGTTACTTTCTTTCTTTCCTCGGTCAAGAAGGCACCAAATTCAAAATTTATTTTACATTTCGACTACATATATGACCCACTTTTAATAAAGATCAATGTTCCCATGGGTGAAATGCTCCTTTAAGCTAAGACTCCTACATAAAAGTTTTTAAGCTAAATTAAGAGTTTTCTGAGAGGATTCTTAGATTCTTTACGAATACGGGCCCAGGGGCCGTATTCACAAAGAATTTTAAGGCTAAAAGTAGCTCCTAACTGGTGAATTTAGGAGCAACTCCTAAAAATAATGGGCGTGTCACTCGTAAGTTTAGGACTCCTAATTTTTTTGACTAAGAGGAATTCACGAATCATTTTGGCCCTAAAAGTAGCACCTACGCCTGGGACAGCTTAAAAGAAGTCGAGAGGACTCCTAACTCACTAAGACCTATTCACAAACCGCTTTTTGTGGCATTTTACGTTGCGATGTTGTGAAATGCGCATGCGGCGGCTACAGGAGCTTCCAATCGCGAGGGAACAATTTTGCATTGTAGGCATAACTACCCAGCAAACATTGGTCCGACGGCAACGTCGTGTCCCTGGCCAAAAATAGTCGCGGTATGACGGCATAAATCGGTAAAAATATGTAACACAGAACATTTCCTAAAAATGCATTCAGATACATTTGTACATGTCTACAGTTCTCTGGGGTTGCATGTTTAATTGTTATTTTGACTTTTAGCTACGTGTAGTTCAATATAGTGTATCGGGTGAGAGGACGTCACCTGGCGACGTCTTTTACACTTGCATTTATAGTCCATCATGAGTCATGACCCTCCATCATGAAATCCTTGTGAAATATGCAAAAGCTGTGCTTAATCCTTGCATGGTAAATACTGCAAAAAAATGTGGAATGTATGCATATACATGTAAAACAGAAATATATCTGGTCACCATTTATGTCCAAAACTGTGCTGCCAAGATGTAACAAAAGATCTCCCGACATTACCAAATCCCGCGATAGGTTAGATTATCTCACGAGATGTTAACGCGTTTTCCCCATAGACTCACTCCGGAACACTGAAGTTTGAACAACCACGAAGAGAGGAGGAATTGAGGTCCATATTATTAGAAATCTACTGTTGGGTACGTACATTTTGTATTATTAGATTCACGTGCTATAGTTTTACTTGTTTGATATGAATGAACCGAAAGAAATGATGCCCACATTGTCAACTGAAATTGGCTAAATGAGTTTGGCTAAAATTAGCTAGTAGGCTAAAAGTTAATTTGAACTTATACAACAGTAGGCTATACCATAGTATAAAGTATGTTTAATGATACAGTCAAAGTTATTACTGTAAATTATTAATGTAGCCTTTTGAGAGTTTCTTTCAGAAAGTAACTGAAGTAGAATGAAATGTTTAGCTGGATTTGAACATGTATGTTTTCAGTAACTGCTTTAAAAATATTTTGTAATTTTAGAATAGCTAAACATGTCTATTCAGGGGACATCACAGCCCACCTGTCTTTATCAGAAATGTCCTGTTCACTTTCTCACTGTTACACACCTAGTTAAGGGTCTTTCTCAAGGGCACCACAGTGGTATTGAAGAGGCAGGGGACAGATGCTGTTCCCCCCGCCCCCCCAACTGATCTAACACCAATTTAAAGCAGAACATCTTTTATACAATAAAATAAAATGTAATGCATGTTGATTACCTTTTTCTAATGTTTCATTCATGATTCATTCATCTTGTTCCATGTTTTTTTTAATTTAGCTGAAGACCATACAAATATTTTGAAAATAAGTGCATGTCATTTACCTCAAATTTTTAATTTTCATTTATTTTAAAAATAAATATATTCTCTTCCCTTAGATGCTGTGAAGAGGTGGAGCCCACATGCTACAGACACTGAAATTGATGCAGCAATGGCAGAACACCTGAAACACGCTCCAGGAAGAGCTGGGGGTGGTGGATACAAAAAATGAGCCAAACAATGTGTTTAAGGGATAGTTCACCCAAAAATGAAAATTGTCAACATTTACATGTTTCAAACCTGTATACCTTTCTATGTTATGCTAAACACAAAGATGTTTGGAAGAATGTTTGTAACCAAGCAGATGTCGCTTCCCATTAACTACCATAATCATTTTTTCTCCAATAATGGTAGTCAATGGATGCTCTATTTGCTTGGTTACAAACATTCTTCAAAATATCTTCTTTGGTGTTCAGCAGAAGAAAGAAACTCATACAGGTTTGGAATTTGGTGAGTAAATTACATCATTTTCATTTTTGGGTGAACTATCTTTATATAATAATTCAGTATTTTGCAATTGGTATTTTAGTTTGGTTAACAAATCGAGAGCTTAGAAGTATAAGGTTCTATCTCCGTTTATTGTAGTTTATTGAGCATCAAAGTTTTTAAACTCAGTTTATGTTTTGTGAGATGGAACCTTTTTATTTTAGTAATAACTACTAACAAAATATTTTTTTACAAAAATAACACCACACAGGCATTAATAAACACCTAATGGATCAGATTGTCAAAAACTCAATTTCGACCAAAAGTGGAGATAGAACCTTATAATTCTAAGCTCACGAAATGTTAAACATTGAAAAAAATAGAGAAATTTTGGCTGTTCAAGATCAATAAAATGTTGTGCTTAATCAGAACATGCTTCTTTTTTGCTTATGTCCACAAATAATGTGTTATTGTTTTTGATGTACACGTGATCAAAACGTTTTATTGACGTTCAGGTCTGACTGGACCAATTTTGGACCTTTTTAGAACCTTTGTCAAGATGTGTAAACCTCAAGACTTGATTGCCTTTCACGATGTTATACAATAGGTGTGTGATTATTTTATATGCAGGCTTATATATACACTTAAATTATGCAGCAACACATTTAAACACATGACGACGCATTTAGACGTCCAGGGACGCGCAGAAGAGACGTGGAATTCACGGCCAGAAAAGACGTGGAATTCACGGCCAGACGACGTCAAAGACGTCGGTTCAACTTTCATTTTGGAACTATTTTTCAACCATAACGGGACGTCTCTGTCGGACGTCTTTTCAACGGTCATTAAACGTCCAAATGTTTGCTGGGTACCCAGCAAACATTTGGACGTTTAATGACCATTGAATGACGTCTTTTCTGACGTCATTAATGAATGACGACATTAATGACGTCTTTTCTGGCCGTGAATTCCACGTCTCTTCTGGCCGTGAATTCCACGTCTCTTCTGCGCGTCCCTGGACGTCTAAATGCGTCGTCATATGTGTTTAAATGTGTTGCTGCATAATTTAAGTGTATAAGCCTGCATATAAAATAATCACACACCTATTGTGTAACATCGTGAAAGACAATCAAGTCTTGAGGTTTAGCCTACGCATCTTGACAAAGGTTCTAAAAAGGTCCAAAATTGGTCCAGTCAGACCTGAACGTCAATAGGTCCAGGGTGCAGCGCAGCGTCAGGCGGGGGTCCAGGGAGCAACGCACTCCTTTCCACAGCTACAGCCAACATTTGCTCCCTCTCAACACTCCGCAGTTCTGGCCGTTCTGCAAATAAATTAACAATATATGGCTTAAGACGGTTAAAATGCACAACACGTTCAGGCCCTTTTTCCTGTGGAGCTATTCGATACAAAATGTCCGTAACTCGCTCAAGGACAACAAACGGCCCCACAAAACGCCTTTGTAATTTCGGACACACACCCCGCTTACGCGCCTTATTTTTCACCCACACCAATTCCCCTTCTGTGTAAAACTGATGGGAAACTTTCAAATCAAAATATTGTTTCTGCTTCCCTGATGCCTTCAGTTGATGTGCTTTCACAGCCTCTACTACCGTAGACAAACTTTCAGCTACTTTCTCCACATAATCATTAGCTGAATCAAAACGTTCTGTCTCCCCCACTCCCAACATAACATCCACGGGCAAAACAATCTCTCGTCCAAACAGAACTTTATATGGCGAGAACCCGGTAGTAGCATGTGTACTGCTCCTATAAGCCATCATAACATATGGCAGGAGCACGTCCCAATTCTGCTGGTTACTATCCACAAACAAAGACAGCATGGAGAGTAAAGTACGATTGAACCTCTCTACCATTCCGTTCGATTGAGGATTATAGGCTGTCGTTCTTGTTTTATGCATCTGTAATAAGGCACACAACTCTGTAAATAGCTTTGATTCAAAGTTTCGACCTTGGTCCGGAAGGATACTGCGGGGGACCCCAAATCTACACACCCACTCCTGCACCAAAACCTTCGCTATAGATGCTGCCTCTTGATTTGGAAGCGCAACCGCTTCCGTCCACTTCGAGAAATAATCCCCAATTACTAGGATATACTTATTCTTTTCCCCGGTTAAGGGCAGAGGACCCAAAATATCTACCGCTACCCGTTCAAAAGGTCGAGAAACAAAAGAGAGTTGCAAAGGGGCGCGCACATTTAGCGCAACTGACTTACGAGACGCACATTCTGTACATCCCCTGCACCACCTCTTTACATCCTCGAACCACCCGGGCCAATAAAACCTGTCTTTTACTTTCGCCTGTAATTTTTGCACACCTAAATGACCACCCGTTGCTGAATTATGTAACATTTTCAAAACCTCTGGAACCATCGCCTTCGGAAGGACCACCTGGACTTTTAATGCAGCATCTGTATTAAGAGGCGGTTTACGCACCAATCTCCCACGCTCAAACTCCAGCTGGTCCCACACAGGCAGAAACCCACCCACTTCCCCTTTAGTCTGTGCTTCAACACGCCCCTCCTCCCCCCGCAACAGCAATTGTTCTACAACTTGTAAAACAGCATCCCTCTTCTGTGCCCCCACCAGCTCATCCTCAATCTCCCCCAAAGGAGGAGTTTCACATACAGCGCACACAGAAGCACTAACCTGCAAACGGGGATCTAAAAAATCTTCACACTTGTCACCAAATGATGGCAAGCGTGAAAGCGCGTCCGCATTAACGTGTTTTTTTCCCGGGTGGTGTACAATTTTATATTGGAAACTGGCCAACTGTTCGACCCATCTAGCCAGCTGTCCTTCTAGCCCCTGGAAATTATGGAGCCACCTTAAAGAGTTATGGTCAGTACGCAATATGAATTCTTTTCCAAGCAGATAATGCTTGAAATATTTAGTAAATACTACCATACTAAGCAACTCCTTTTTCGTTGTAGCATATCTACGTTCCTGTTTAGTTAGAGCTCGACTAGCATACGCCACAACCCGCTCAAGGCCGTCTATCTCCTGAGACAAAACTGCACCAATGCCAACATCACTGGCATCCGTGTCTAACAGAAATGCCCTGTGCGGGTCCGGATATGCTAGAACTGGGGTTGTCACCAGGGCCGTTTTAAGCTGTAAAAATGCCAGCTGGCATGCCTCATCCCATTTAAATTTCCGACCTTTTTCTGTGAGGCGATGTAATGGTCGCGCAATTTCAGCGAACCCCTCAATAAATCGCCGGTAATAAGATGCCAACCCCACGAAACTACGCACCTCAGTTTGATTATTCGGTACAGGCCATTGTGTCACTGCATCTATTTTAACGGGGTCTGCTCGTATTCCATCAGCCGATATAACGTGCCCCAAATAACGGACCTGAGTGGCAAACAATGTGCATTTAGATGGCTTAACCTTTAAGTTCGCATGGCGTAACTTACAGAGCACCTCATCCAGCCGTTGTAAATGTTCCCCAAATGTCCTCCCAAAAACTATAATGTCATCTAAATAAACAAGGCACGTAGTCCACTGTAAATCCGCTAACACTAAGTCCATAAGGCGCTGGAAGGTGCTCGGAGCGTTGCACAAGCCGAAACTTAGAACATTAAATTCAAATAACCCCTATCTTGTTGTAAAGGCAGTCTTATGTTTATCTTTAGGGTCCATCTCGACCTGCCAGTATCCACTGGCCAGGTCAAGAGTGGAAAACCATTGGGCATGGGCAAGACTGTCCAACGCATCATCGATACGTGGTAAGGGATACGCATCTTTCCGTGTTACGTTGTTCAATTGCCTATAATCGACACAAAAGCGAAGGGTCCCGTCCTTCTTCTGTACCGGGACCACAGGTGCGCCCCACGGGCTACATGACGGCTGTACAATTCCATTTACCTGCATATTCTTAATATGCTCATTCACTTCATCTTGTAAATGGAGAGGTACACGGCGCGGGGGTAATTTAATAGGTTTAACATCCCCAGTTTCGATCTGATGCGTTATTAATTTCGTCCGCCCCAAGTCTGCATCACCCATACTAAAGACTGACGAATTCTTGCTTAATAACTCGCGCACAGCGCGCGTCTCAGTCTCCCCAAAGCCCTTTTCCTGTAAATTCAACCGATCCATGAGCGTGTCCACAGAGGATATAGGCAAACTATCTATAGCCACACCTCCTCCCTCTACCACTACATCAAAGAATAGTTTGCCTACTTTCATTCCACGCTTTAAAACATGCGTGTCATCAGTGACATTAATTACCCGAACGGGCAAAACCCCCTGCTCCACCCGACACACTACCCTGGCCACAAAAAGGTCGCAATGGTTATAAAGGGAGGAAGACGGCTCTAACATACCCTGCAAACTATCAGACGCCCCATGCACTGCCCCTGTAATCAACGCTTCACTACGAGGTGGAACTGATGTATCCGCGTGGACAGTTACATCACAGGACTGTATAATATTATTATTTCCAACCAAGAGGGGGATCTGTTTTCCCATCACCCGACAGTTTTTTTTATCGAGATTAATAACAACACCATATTTTAGCAAAAAGTCCGAGCCCAGTAAAATTTCCTGAGGCTCCAAATCTGCGACAAGAAATTCTGTAATGACAGTTAGAGAGTCAAATTGGCACACCGTTTGCCAGCGACCCAAAATCGGCATCCTCCCCCCGTTGGCCACTCTAACCACGCCCTCATGATGTTCAAGGTAAGCCCCGCCATTCGTAATAGTAAGCCATCTCTGTTTCGGTATTATTGAGACCTGTGCACCGGTATCAAGTAACAACTTAACGTCACACCCACCTAATTTAGCAGCAAGGTAAATCCCAGGATTGCCTTGGACTGATGAGGCCAACTGAAAAAAATTATCTTGCAATGGGGCAGGCATTCGGCCTATGATGCCTGCCCCCTCCCGTTTCCCTGCACATAAGGACAATCTCTCCTAATATGCCGATTACATCCACATTCCCAACAACCGCCTCCTAAAGGTTGCCCCTGCCTTCTCCCCACCCCACTTAAACTTAACGGTTCAACACTGCTATTCCTTAATGTGGGGACTGCCTCACAAAGTTGTTGTACAGATTTCTTCAACATCTGAACTTCATTACGCAGCGCATCCACTACTTCTGTCAGCGCATCTACTTTACTTTCTGCCGCAGAAATGTGCAACTCACGCACTCGAGCATCAGGTGTAATCGTGCATTGTTCTAACCCCTGGATAAGTTCATATTCGCTTGCAATATTAATTGCTTCTTCCAGAGTGATAGGCTTAACACTGCGCAATCGAATACGAGTCTCCCCATTTCCCACATGCGCAATAAAATGATCTCTAGCCAACAAATCCTGTGTATCCGCTCCTACTGAAGAATACGCTTTAGTCGCCAGCCTTCGCAGCGCATTACCAAACTCGCGTAAAGTTTCGTTCGGCATGCGCTTTCGTGTTGAGAAGCTAACGCGATTCCATTCTGCAGTTTCACATGGTTCAAAACATTTACCTAACGCATCCTGCAATAAAACATAATAATAATAATAATAATAATAATACATTTTATTTAAAGGCGCCTTTCAAAACACCCAAGGTCACCGTACAAATAAAACAGGGTTTAAAAAACATATCAGATAGCAAAAGCAGTTAACATACTAAAATATACAAAAAGATACTCAAAAAGGATAAAAAGTTTGGTTTAGTAAAAATAAAAAATCTGGAGAGCGTGACAGTCAGGGAGGGTAACATTGCAGAAAAAGGTGGGTTTTGAGATGTGATTTGAAAATTGTCAATGTATCAATGTTTCGGATGTTGGGTGGGAGGGAATTCCAGAGGCGGGGGGCGGAACGGCTGAAGGCTCTGGAACCCATGGTGGTCATACGGGCAGGGGGGACAGTGAGGCTGATGGATGAAGATGATCTAAGAGTCCGACTGGGTGTGTTGACGTGGAGAAGTTCAGTTATGTAAGGAGGGGCGAGGTTGTGGAGGGCTTTGAATGTTAATAGAAGGATTTTATAGGTGATGCGGTGTGTGATGGGAAGCCAGTGAAGCTGCTGGAGAACAGGGGTGATGTGATGAGAAGACGGGGTCCTGGTGATGATCCGGGCAGCAGCATTTTGAACAAGTTGTAGTTTACGGAGGGACTTGAGGGGGAGACCAGTGAGAAGTGAGTTGCAGTAATCCAGGCGGGAGGTGACGAGGGAATGAACCAGGATGGCGGTATTATCAGCAGTGAGGGACGGGCGGAGACGGTTGATATTGCGAAGATGGAAATATGCAGAACGGGTAATGTTGTTAATGTGAGAATGGAAAGACAAAGTGCCGTCCAGGACGACACCCAGACTCTTAACTTGAGGGGAGGGAGAGACAGAGGAGTTATCGATGGTGATGGTGAAACTGTTAGCTTTGGCGAGGGTGGATTTAGAACCAATGAGAAGAACCTCAGTTTTATCACTGTTCAGTTTGAGAAAGTTGGAGGAAAACCAAGTTTTGATTTCTTGGAGGCAGTCACAGAGGGAGGTGGGAGGGAGGGAGGAGTTGGGGTTAGAGGAAAGGTAGAGCTGGGTGTCGTCCGCATAGCAATAAAAGTGAATATTGTATTTATGGAATATGTGACCAAGGGGGAGTAGGTAAATGATGAAGAGGACTGGACCAAGGACAGAACCTTGTGGTACACCAGAGGAGATGGGAGATGGCTGGGATGCAAAAGTTTTTAGATGGATGAACTGAGTTCGGCCAGTGAGATAAGAGTGGAACCAGTCCAGGGGTGTGCCAGATAGTCCAATGGATGCCAGTCCATGGAGAAGGATGGAGTGGGAGATGGTGTCGAAAGCTGCGGTAAGGTCAAGGAGGATGAGAATGGTTAAAAGTCCAGAGTCTGCTGCCAGGAGGAGGTCGTTGGTTATTTTGAGTAGAGCTGTTTCAGTGCTGTGATGGGGACGAAAACCGGACTGGAACTGTTCATAAAGGTTATTGTCGGAAAGATGAGAGTGGAGTTGGGATGCAACTGTTTTTTCCAGGATTTTCGAAAGGAATGGCAGATTGGAGATAGGCCGGAGGTTATTGAAGTTGCTGGGGTCTGAACCAGGTTTCTTGAGGATTGGAGTTACTGCAGCACATTTGAGAGATGGTGGAACAGAACCAGAGGTGAGGGAGGAGTGGATGATGTCGGTGATCAGAGGAGACATGTGGGGGAGACAGGCTTTGACCAGGGGTGTTGGAAGGGGGTCGAGTTGACAGGTGGACGGTTTTGATTTTCTGATGAGTTCCGATACATTGGCAACAGAGGGAAGGTGGAAATTCGAGAATGGTTGAAAGGAAGGGGGTCGGAGGGGAACAGGAGGGGATACATTGTAGGAAATGTGAGAGTCCAGTTGCTGATGAATAGTTTCAATTTTACCGTTAAAAAAGTTCATGAGTGAAACACATTGCTCAGCAGAGTAAAAGTGTTGGGGGAAGTTGTCCGTAGGGTGTAGGGAGTTGTTAAGTACAGAAAACAGAGTCTGCGTGTTCCCATCACCAGCGTTGATGAGACCTGCATAGTATTGTGATTTGGCTGTGTTGATTGAGTCCTTATAATGGAGGATGTGGAGATGGTACATTTCCTTGTGAACGGTGAGACAAGATTTTTTGTAGAGGCGTTCCAGTTGTCGTCCTTTAGCTTTGAGGAGGCGGAGACGAGGTGTAAACCATGGAGCAGAGCGGGTGAATGATACAGTCCGGGTTTTTATGGGAGCAAGTGAAGTCAACAGTGAATGGAGACTGCTGTTGTAGTGGAGAACGAGTTCATCACATGTAGAAGGGGAGGTTATGCTGGGAAGTGATTCTATGGCAGTTGTAACGGTTGTAGGATTAATGTTCTTAATGTTACGGAAAGAGATTATACGCGAAGGTTTAGTTTTGGAAATGGACAGATTCAGATTAAATGATATGAACATATGATCAGAAATGGGGAGATGAGTAGAAGCGCAGTTTAAAGGGGTGACACCGGAGCAGCACACCAGATCAAGGATATGACCTTTGGAATGGGTGGGGAAATGTATATATTGCTTAAAATCGAAACTGTCCAAGCATGATGTAAAATCCTTCGTGATAATATGATTGATGCTGTCCATGTGAATATTAAAATCACCAAGCACAATGGCATTAGGGGAGTGTGTGCAGAGGAGGGTGAGAAGAGAGGAAAATTCATCAATAAAATCCTTGTTGGGCTTGGGAGGACGATAGACAGCAGCTACTATAGTTGGTGTTGGTCCAGTAATTTGCAGAGCCACTGATTCAAACGATGAGTATGTAGGAAGAGAAATAGGCGACACACGCAATTTCTCATGATGAATTATCGCGAGACCTCCTCCTCGACCGGTGAGGCGGGGCTGACAAATGTAAACAAACCCAGGTGGAGTGGATTCGTTTAACTGAGAAAAGTCGTTCGGTTGCTGCCATGTCTCAGTCAAGCATAGAAAATCCAGCTTGGAATCGAGGAGGAGGTCCTGGAGAAGAAGTCCTTTGCCAGTCAGTGAGCGGATGTTGAATAATCCGAAGTTGACATCACTGCAAACGGAGGTGAAGACATGGTTAGCCGACTTGGCTAGGTTGGCTAACATGCCGCAATTAGCTCGTCTGTTGGGTTTTCTGCGAGGACGGCGGGTTGTGGACCAAATGGAGTTGATGGCAGATGAGTGGTTGATGTGGAGTCTCAGGCGGGACCCGCGGTGGATATATTTCCGACGGGGGAGCCGAGCAATGTCCGGGAAAAGATGTAGCACTGGTGAAGGATCTGACAGGTGGATCCGCAGCTGAAGGAGCTGGGCAGCAGTGTACCGGTGAAGGGCTGTCGATGGACCTAGTAAGCTGGATAGGACAATCCAGACTATAGGATAAACCATACTGTCAGTCCGTTATTCCACATGATGGACGAGTGGAGGCGGTAGCTAGTATGTAGCAGCAGCCAGATGAGGAGCGGGAGTCAACAACACGCCACAGGTAGCGTAGACAATATTCGATCTGTCCGTTTACCAAAACGGGCAGATGAAACTGTTTTACAGACACTGCACCAGTATAAATCAAAGTTCATTAGGTCGCAAGACCATAATGACGATCAAATAAAAGTTTAAAAAGTTTAAAAAGTTATCGGCGAGCAGCGGCAGCTAATCACGCCAGCGTTCACTCGACCGGAGAGCCGGAACGCATAACTACGTTTAGCCTCTACCGAAAGGCCACTATAAATATCTCGAGCCCGCCCCGATAATAAAAGTGCCATAAATTTTAATTTCATTCCATCATTCCAATTATTCACCACAGCTGCCATCTCAAACTGCTCCTTCCAGTCAGACCATTCTCGACCCGTGTCGGTAAAAGTCTCCGGCATAAATACTGGGCGTGCAATAGACATGTTTGATAAAGCAGCTGTGGTCAGAGTCGAAGGCGCAGCAACGGCTGCTGCTGAGGTAGATGGAGTGACCGCTGCATCCCGGTGCCCCTCTCCGCTACCCTGCATTGTCCGGCTGTTTTATTATTATAAGGGATTAAATCCCACCGCTGCCACCACACTGTAAAAAGTGATTCTGAGTTTTAGTCAGGTGGACTAGTAAAATCATGTCTTGTCAACTTGCAGTGTCTCACTACACAATAGGATGAGTTATGACAACCTCAACTTGAAGGGAAATGGAAAACTTTAAATAACGTGTTCATATAACAACAAAGCATAGGTTCTATCAACTTTCTGTGTAATGCGCATGTGCCAGAAACTCTACGTCATGATGACGTACTATTTGAACGAATTTGAGGCAGACGCGCCATCGCCATTTTTTTGCACGAGAAGTTGCTGATGCAAGAAAAGACGAAGGAGCCCGCGTTTGAACGAGTACAGGTGGACTTTTATGGACTGCAAATAATGAAATGAGTAAGTATACCCTAATTTGTGCTTTCTTTCATGTTAAATTAGGCTTGTTTCGTTAGCGCATCTCGTCCGTGTTTTGATTCCAGGCACATTTTGATTACATTTGGCAAACTCGATTAACGTTAGTTATCAGAAGCCACACGCACTGCCAGGCAAATTTCTGCTCGCTCGACAGAGACACCGAGCTGCTGTCGAGACTTGAGCAGAAAGAGAAGTCGTCATTAAAAGTTAATGTTTATAAATAGATAAAATAGTGTACATATATTTTTTTTAGCGTGTTCTTAATCGGTTCATTATCGTTAGAAAACACCTAATAACCAGTAATGTTAACGTTAAGTTAATATCTGAAGCAGCGCCGTCCATATTTGTGTTTAACATGACAAATAAAAATGCTTGATTGACTTATGTTTCTTAAACGCCCTGTTGTTATTTTTTCAAATGACATAGGCTACCATATGAATGTTTTTGAGCACGTGCAAACGGCGTGTCTTCTATTGGTAAGTTGCGATGTAAGTTATTAATATAAGTTCATAAATTTTTGTAGTGTAATAATCACATTATTAAACTTATATGTAATTTGTGTAGCTGTGAAGCTCTGAAGAATCATGAAATTCAGAATTACGTTATTTGTAGAAAACATTTTAACATAATAAAAGCTATATGTATAGCATTGCTCACTTTTATATTGACAGCAACATCATCAGTATAATATTCAATGCATCACCCAGCCATAGAAATAAAAAATGTTGATATTTTTTTCCTCATTGTATTTGGGGAGTAAGATGTTTTAGGGCTACATGATTATGACAAAAATTATAATTTTGCCTATTATAATAAATTTGTTTACACAACAATTGTAGACACAAACAAGTGCTGTTCTATTAGAAGATATGGGAAAACTTAATATCCTAAGATTATATGACCAGTTCTTTCATGTTGAGTGAAATTAAAATGTTTTAACTTGTTAATGTTGTAAGACTGTCACTGAGACCCTGGCATCTTTGTTAAATTTGTAAATGCATTTATGTTTTTATAGATCAGCAAAGAATTCACCAGGCTTGTGTCAAAGGACCCGAGCAAGTCCTTTTTGGAAGGCCTAGATGGTCATCTCTCAAAGCAGATACAGTTATTCAGTTCAAAGCGGTATGAGGACATTCCAGAAATGACTTCAGTACTGGAGAACGTTGATAAGGATGTGAGTCAATTTATTTTAAAGCAGTCTTTCTCTCCCCAAAATGACAATTCTGTGATCATTTACTTCCTTACTAACATCATAAACCTAGTGATAGTGACATCTTTTCATACAATGACTTCAGAGTAACTGTCTAAAAAGTAACCTATACGATTTGTATGTCATATTCAAAGTCTTCTGCCATCATACAATCTCTTTGTATGATGAAAACATACACATTTCAGTCATTGTTTACAATAATGTTTTATTGTATTAGCTACTACATAAATATCAAGCCTCATTGGCTCTTGCAAGTCTTTTGATCAAATGTCATGACACAAGAACTAATGAGGTTTGATGTTGTTGTTGTAGTATGTCGTAGTAACCTTAACACTGATATGATCTGATCAGTTCATTACACAAAGTTTTAAAACTTTTAAAATAGGCAACATGACTCATCCACTACTTTTAACTCCATTTTTTATAGTGTTGACTTGTCCTTTATAGAGCTTAACAGCCTAGCCATTGTTCATTTATGAATATTTTTGCATGTGTTTAGAGTGGCATGTTGGTGAGTAAATGACAATTATCATCTTTGGTAACCTATCCTTTAAAGTGTTGTTACAACCTCAATTTATTTAAGGCAGGGGTGCCCAATCCTGCTCCTGGGGAGCCAAGATCCTGCAGAGTTTAGCTTCAACCCCAATTAAACACACCTGAACCAGCTAATCAAGGTGTTCAGGATCACTACAAACTTCCAGGCAGGTGTGTTGAACCAAGTTGGAGTTAAACTCTGCAATACATTATTGGCCCTCCAGGAGCAGACTTAGAGTGCTTTCACACTGGGGTCATTTGCTGCGGTACGAGCCCGAGCGCGATTGTTCCTGGTTTCACACTCAATTTGATTCTATCGAACCCTGGTGCGTTTGCGTGCATATTACATCATGGCAAACGTGCACGGCGCATGATAGAAAACAGAATGTGGGTCAATATAATTCGGTGCTATTATGCGCAGCTGAGTGAAAAACACAGGTTTACTGTGTGTGTGTGTGTGTGTGTCGCATAAGGTGACCTTCTGCTGCTTGCAAACGGACTCTTTTGAGGAGACAGTGGATTTCCAAATTTGTTGCCCTGATTCCACGCGCTGTGCGCGAATACACTGCAGGCTCACTCTCGCTCGTATCCAAGGTAAATCATCAACACTGTCATCCCTTACATGTGTTTTATTTAACTAAATACATCATAATCAGCTAAAACGCATGCGCAGGTCACTTTACTTCCTGTAAAACTGGGTGCGTGCTTGTTCAGGAAGTAAAGTGACCTGCGCATGCGTTTTAGCTGATTATGATGTATTTAGTTAAATAAAACACATGTCCAGGATGATCATGGTGTTGAAGATTTACCTTGGATACGAGCGAGAGTGAGCCTGCAGTGTATTCGTGCACAGCGTGTGGAATCAGGGCAACAAATTTGGAAATCCACTGTCTCCTCAAAAGAGTCCGTTTGCAAGCAGCAGAAGGTCACCTTATGCGACACACACACACACACACCGTAAACCTGTGTTGTTCACTCAGCTGCGCATAATAGCACCGGATTAATAAAAAACACAATATATTGCCCCATGTTCTGTTTTCTATCATGCGCCATGAACGTTTGCCATGACGTAATATGCACGCAAACGCACCAGGGTTCGATAGAATCAAGTTGAGTGTGAAACCAGACCAACGCTGCGGGGAGCGCCGGGAACAATCGCGCTCAGGCTCGTACCGCAGCAAACGAGCCCAGTGTGAAAGCACCCTTAGACACTCCTGATTTAAGTGCCATTAGCGTGTTACACCCACTATTAAATCTTATTTTGGTGCTGAACAAAAAGGTAACAAACAACTGTTGTTGCACCACATCACTGGTAAATTATTTACAACAAAAGTGTACAAGTGAAAATGTGCAAATTTGAAATGAATGTTTTTATTTTTTCTAAAAACAAGACAGAGGGAGGGGGAGAAAGGATAAACGAATAAAGAAAAACAAAGGATTGATCCAATAAAGCTGGTACTTTAACCATCCTTTAATTTACAGACAACAAACCAAACGATGAGGACTGCAGCATTGCTTGGCCTGCCGTGGTACATGCGAGAGATTCCTTCAAAATTCATGAAGATATGTGAGGTAAGCTGAAACCTTTAAAGGAGAACTCCAGTCAATTTTAACATTGAGCTCATTTTTTTGTACATTTGGAGTGCTGTCAGTACAGAGAACAACGACAAAAATCGGTGTTGCCTACACCGTGTTATCCTCTTTTTAAAATTTGCACCCTGTTGACTTAAATGGGGCAAGTTTTAAACCTGCTTTTAGCCTCTTAAAATCCTTGATGTGTCATTACAAGTGCACAGGTCATGTGAGTGATTCCTTTTAGATATTAATAAAAATGATGTTATTTCAGCCAGCGCTCATACCTGTATTTACATCCTGTTTTCGGTCGAAGTCCAAAGTAGAGTTCACGCGCGTGATCATAGGTACTAAACCTATGCACGTGAACTCGACAATCGACTACTGTGGACTTCGACCAAAAACAGGATGTAAATACAGGTATGTGCGCTGGCTGAAATAACATCATTTTTATTAATATCTTTCACATCTACTGCAGTCAGATTCACCCGTGTTCACTCTGAAGGAATCACTCACATTGGCTGTGCACTTGTAATGACACATAAAGGATGTTAAGAGGCTAAAAGCAGGTTTAAAACTTGCCCCATTGAAGTCAACAGGGTGCAAAGTTTAAAAAGAGGATAACACGGTGTAGGCAACACCGATTTTTGTCGTTGTTCTCTGTACTGACAGCACTCCAAATGTACAAAAAAATGAGCTCAATGTTAAAATTGACCGGAGTTCTTCTTTAAGGCAAAACAAGGAAAAATTGCAGGGGTCTGGGGACTGTAAATTGTTTGTGTAATTGGTTTTAAGTAATAGTACCTTGTTTTGTTTGCATTCTATAAAGCCCAGTGACATTGAAGAGGAAGTGATCAAGGGTGTGGTGATAGGAATCCTACTGGTTGTGGAAAATGTGATGGAACCTCAGTCAGCGTTCTACAATGACATTGTCCTGGTGATTGAGGAAGAAGTGGTAATGCGTCACCTGAGTGCTGTACCTAATGCTTTTCTGAACCTGATGGGCCTGGTGTATGCATTAAACCTTGACTACCCAAAGAAATTCAAATTCACTTTTGAAGTGATACAGCGCCTGTTTATTGGTGTTGGATCAGACTCTTGCACCGCAAGAGTTCACTCTTTGAAGAGCAAGTTGCTGAGATAAGACAGAAAACAAATGTTGGTATTCTTGATTTTCAAACAGACTGTTTTCTTGTTACCTTGTTCTGCTTGCTCTTTCCTTGCCATGTTTCTACGAGTGGGAACTGAAGACACTGTTTTTAAACAGTTTAATCTGTGAAGTTTTTAATACAGCTTATTGTGAATTCTTCATGTACACTTGTTCCTGCAATGAAAATATCTGATAATGACAAGGAGAGTTATTTGTACTATTTTGGCTCTAAGATGGGTCTGTGCATAGAGAAGTTTGCTCTTGTTTGTGTGAGCTGTATGTATGTGAGGGTTTTTCTTGTGGAGTTTTTTTTTTATCTTTGCAAGATAATTCTTTGTGTCTGTCTTTTGGGTGCAATGCATCTATTTAAAAAAAATAAATGCTGAGAGTTTCAATTTTGCAGTTGTTGATTTCATTAAAAATCTGGTTCCAGATAGATATCTAGAACTTCATGCATGAGCATGATTATGGCAAATGTGAAGGAGCAGGACCAAAATGCTGTAACTGTGGAGGGGATCATAGTGTTGCGTATGGAGGATGTGAGGTGAGAAAGAGAGTAATTAAGGTACAGAATGAGAGAGCTAAGAAGAATATAACATATGCAGAAGCTGTTAAAGTGGTTGATACAAGGAATAAAGAGAAAGAAAGAGAGGGATGTGCAAAAAGAGGAGATGTGAGGAAACATCAGAGGTGGAAGGTAGGATTACAGAAGAGACAATGATTGTAAGTAAAGTTAATTTCTTGTTGTTCATAGCTGAAGTAATTAATTGTACTGCACACACTGAAAAGAAGACAGCTAAGATTCAAATTATAGTCAAGGCAGCAGAGAGATTCTTGGGAGTAAAGGACATAACATGGGTAATGGTTAGGGATGGGCTAATTAATGAGACACAGTCAAGCCAGGAAGCATGGTTTGGATAGGAGGATGATTTTAATTTTACAATGGAATGCGAGAAGTCTTGTGGCTAATGGATTGGAGTTTAAAAGTGTTATTAATGAGATGGAAGTTAAACCGGATCTGATATGTATACAAGAGTCATGGCTTAAACCTAGATTTGATTTTGTTATTAAAGGATATGTGAGTGAGAGGAGAGATCGAGAGGAGGGTAATGGTGGAGGGTGTATTACTCTGATTAAGGAAGGCATGCAATATAGATCATTAGGTAAAGGTGTAGCACAAGAGTATGTTGTAGTGGAGGTATGGGTGAATGGAAAAAAGTATGTAATAATAAACTTTTATAATCCTTGTAAGAAATTAGTGTTGAGTGAGTTAGAACAAATAGAGGGTCTTAATGAAGAAAGGGTGATTTGGTGTGGGGATTTTAATGCACAGAGTATGTTATGGGGAGGTTTAGTGACGGATTGTAATGGAATGGTGATGGAAGATTTGATAGATCGGAGGAATTTGGTATGTCTGAATGATGGGGGTAGTACAAGAGTAGATGTGGCTACAGGTAAAGAGTCTGTGCTAGATTTAACAATGGTGTCTGATTCAATTGCAGGGAGTGCTGAGTGGGAAATATTGCGACAAGATACTATTGGAAGTGATCACTATCCAATAATGATATATGTTAGTGTAAATGTGAGAGGAAGTAAGGTGAGTCAAGGAAATATTGGTAGATGGAGGTTTGATCAAGCGAATTGGGAAGAATTCATGAGTCTGAGTGAAGAGGGATTAAAGAATATTATAGTAGAATCAGATAGATCTGTAGAAATAAGTGATGATATTGTTTATGCCATTCAAGGAGCAGCAAATAAATATATACCAAAGGGGAAAGGAGGTAGGAAGAATAAGATAGTTCCGTGGTGGAATGAAGAGTGTGCAAGTGCAATAAGAAGGAAAAGGAAAGCATTTAGGATAGTTAAGAAAACACATCATTTTCAAGATTTCATAGAGTATAAAAAAGCACAAGCTGAGGTAAGGAAGATTGTAAGGAAAACTAAGAAAGAGTATTGGATGGCTTATTGTGATGAAATAGGGAAGAATACACCAGTAGAGGAGGTATGGGGAATGATTAAGAAAATGAAAGGGATTCAAAAGAGTAATGGATATCCAGTTTTAAGTATGGATGGAGAAATAGCTGTGGAGGATGGAGATAAAGTGGAAATGTTTTTAAAGGCATTTATTAAGGTAAATAGCTCAGAGAATTTGACTGAACAGAGTAAGAAAATGAGAGAGTGTGTGATGAAGGAATATTCTGAAATAAAGAAGAATAAAGAGGCTTAAGATAATTTGTTAGATGTATCATTTTCTATGAGTGAATTAAAGAATGCAGTAAGAAGAATGAAACAATCTACTACAGGAGTGGATGGAATTAGTTACTGTATGATGAAGCATTTTAGTGAAATTTCTATGGAAGTGATTTTAACATTTTATAATAGAATATGGATGGAAGGTATAATTCCCCAAAGTTGGAAGGAAGCATTAATTATACCTATTAAAAAGCCTGGGAAAGATCCAAGTAATCCTATAAATTATCGTCCAATAGCTTTAACTTCTCATTTATGTAAGGTAATGGAGAGAATGGTAACTGATAGATTGACTTATCATTTGGAAAAAATGAACTGGTTTTCTTCTTATCAAAGTGGGTTTAGGTGTGGTAGAGGGACTATGGATCCAATAGTATTTTTAGAAGATGAAATAAGAAAGGCATTTATAAATAAGGAAAGTGTCATTGCTGTTTTCTTTGATATAGAAAAGGCCTATGATATGTTGTGGAAAGAGGGGTTACTAATAAAGTTACAGAAGATGAGTATAAAAGGAAGAATGTATAATTGGATTAAAGAGTTTTTAATTGGAAGAAGTATTAGAGTAAAGGTTGGTGGAGCTATATCTTCAAGTGGAATAATTGATAATGGAACACCTCAGGGCAGTGTAATAAGTCCACTTTTATTTATTATCATGATTAATGATGTTTTTTCAAGGATTGATAGAAGTATGGGGAAATCATTGTTTGCTGATGATGGGGCTATCTGGTTTAGAGGAAAGAATATAGAGTATAACATAAAGAAAATGCAATGTGCGCTAAATGAAGTAGAAAAGTGGTCAGGGGAAAATGGTTTTAAGTTTTCAGTGGAAAAGACAAAAATAATAGTTTTTACTAAAATGAGGAGGAATATGGATGTTAAGTTAAAATTATACAAAAAAGAATTAGAGCGTGTAAGTACAGTAAGATTTTTAGGAGTTTGGTTTGATACTAGATTAACTTGGAAAGAGCATATTGAGAAAATGGTGGGAAGATGTAAGCGAATGTAATGAGATGTATTTCAGGTCAGGAATGGGGAGCAGATAGATTGGCTTTAAAAACTATATATATATCTATGATAAGATCTATAATGGATTATGGTTGTATTGTATATGGTTCTGCAAATAAATCTCATTTAGTTAAAATAGAAATAATTCAATCTCAAGCATTAAGAATTTGCTGTGGAGCATATCCAACTTCTCCAGTTTCGGCTCTTCAGGTAGAGATGGGTGAAATGCCTTTGCAGATAAGAAGACAGCAATTAATGGCATCTTATTGGGCAAATTTGAGAGGACAGAGAGAGGATCATCCAACAAGGAAAGTAATGAGTCCTAGCTGGGAACATGAGAAGAGAGAGTGTAATAGTTTTGGATGGAGTGTGGGGAAATTAGTTCGAGATATGAGATTGGAGGAGGTTGGATATGCTCCAATAATTCTTTTATCTCCAGTACCATTATGGGTTATGCCCCAACCAGAAGTAGATTTAAGTTTATTAGAAAAAAGACAAAAGGAAGGTTCATATGAAACAGAAGTATATAATGTAAGGGAGTATATTGGGTCAAGATATGGGGAATATATGCACATTTTTACAGATGCATCAAAAGATTCAAAAACTGATCATGTGGGTTCTGCATTCATTATTCCAAAGGTTAAAGTGTATAAGAATAAAAGGATATCAGATTGTTTATGGGTGTATACTGGAGAGATGTTTGCAATAATTATGGCAATAAGGTGGATTAGGGAAGTTAAAATATCCAAGGCAGTAGTATGTTCAGATTGTAGTTCAGCTCTAATAAGTTTGAAGGAGATGAAGTCAGAAACAAGACAGGATATGGTAATAGAGATAATTCAAGAATTATATTCAATCAAACAAGCTAGTTTAGAAGTACAGTTTTTGTGGGTTCCAGCACATATTGGGTTGAGAGGTAATGAGGAGGCTGATGCATTAGCAAAAAAGGCAATAGAACGAGATATAGTAGATATACCGATTTTATTTAGTAGGTCAGATATTAAGTCAATTATTAAAAAGAATATTCTGAAAATATGGCAGCAATATTGGGATAATGAAATAAAAGGTAGACATATGCATCAAATAGAGCCAATAGTGGGTAAAGGAAGAGTATCAGGTAGGCGTAGGTATGAGGAGAATATGATTACAAGATTAAGATTGGGGCATACAAGATTGAATAGTACATTGCATTTGATAGGTAAGAGTCCAACAGGTTTATGTGAGGCATGTGAAGTTAGTGAAACAGTTGAGCATGTAGTAATGCACTGTAGGAGATATAATGTTGAAAGGAAAGAGTTGAAGGAGGAATTAAATAATATAGGAGTTAAGTTTACAATTCAAAATGTATTAAAGTCAGATAGGAGTATAATAAATCTAATGGTAGAATATTTGGGAAATACTGGGTTAAATAAGCGCATTTAATTTTTTTTTTTTTTTTTTTTTGTCATGGGGGCTGAGAGTAGACGGAGGAGCTGAACACGCAGCGCCGGATGAAACTCTATGAAGCCTTTGTGCGGGTAAATAAGGGGAATTTATGTTGGTTGAGACTCGAGAGGTTATAGTTTAGGAAGTGTCAATGGTCAATTTCCAAGATAGGTGGCGGTAATGCACATATCTGTCTGCGATCCGCCGTAAAAAGCAAGAAGAAGAAGAAGAAGAAGAAGAGGAAGAAGAGGGCGGCAGGGCGCTATATTCCTGTTTTCTCCATTACTGACGCTACTTTCCACCATTAGTCTTCTGCTCTTCGCTACAGTCTGTGAGGACATAACGTACTGCTTATTTTTTCACATAATATAAATCAATAATTAAACGTACTAGTGAATTACAGTTGGTAATGAAAGTATCTCTGTTGTTTTGCTTAGAAATCGTCGTCCCTTGTGGGTGCGGTTCAGAAACGACAAACAATTAGACACAATCAAGAATATTTAGAACTTCATTGGAATCAACAGCAATATGAAGAGCATTTCCCAAAATATCATAGTAGTATTGTTAGTGTGCGGTAAGTGTGCTATTTGTTACTTTACTTTCGGTTTTATATTGTAACCGGAAACAGCCGATTGCTGAAATTCTAAGACGCCCTATTGGCCGCTGGATCGTATACGTCAACGGTGCCGCCATATTGCGGAGGGCAACTTTCCCATAACTTCCTTTACTGTCTACAAAGAGTATAGAAGCCCTTCTATACTCTTTGCTGTCTATGCATAACCAGAGAATTGGCACTCTCTGGTTACTTCCGGTTTCTGGACTGGCTGCAGTAACACGTCTCTGTCCATGCGGGGGCACTCACAGGCGAGTGCAGAATGAATGGAGGTCTATGGCGCTATACGCCTCAAAATCCACTTTTCTCAGGATATAATTTTTTTTTCTAGTAATTTGAATGTTGTATTCGAAAGGAGATGCAAAGAAATTACACATTGCTGGGTGTTAGATTTTTTAGAGTCACTTATTTGCTTTAAAAAGTCTTTTAAAATGTTAATGACGTCATACACATCGTACGACCAGAGATACTGCTTCACGGCAATCCTTCACTCACTCGCGTTCGCGCTCTGCACTTTCTTTTCACTCGAGGCATCGACAACACAGCTGACACAGGTAAACACACGTGCTAGAAGAGTTTTTGCTTTGTTTGTTTCTGGTCCCGCTGTGGATGCCACGATGCCATCAAGCGGTATCTCTGGTCGTAATCAGTCCTTCACTGACCAATCAGCGTTCATTAGCAGAATGCTAGCATGTTATGGGCAACAACAACTCAACCTGTAAGAAATCGAAAGGACATAAGTACTCGGGGTGCGTTCTCCGATAACGTTGTCTCTTAGCGCGCTACGAAGACTCAAAAGGTACACCTTAACTATGGTATACCTTTCCTACGTGTGTTCTCCGAACTAACGTTATACCTTAGGATGTTGCTTAAGGTAAACCTTCTTAAGTTCGACCTTAGCAGGCGCTGTCCATGGTGGAGGCGCTGAATAGGTTGATATCGATGCCTCGATGATCGATTGTGCGCTCTTTCGGTATAGGTAAAGTATTGAGAAAGCAATGTTCTTTATAAAGAAGCGTTTTAGAAATAGTACAAACTGCATTTATCGGGGCTCATTGAAATATGTACATGCAGAAATAAATATGAGTATGTGTTTATAATTTAGCAAGTGTGCAATCCCAAACCCTCACGGCCATAAGTGTGTTAATGTTCTCCACAACGTATGCTGATTATCCACCAGCCATGTAGTTGACATACACTAACTGGCTCCGCGGACGGCGCCGTCTTTGATTTAAAACAAGTACTCGCTGTCTCGCTGCCATAGCTATAAAGTTTGTGTAAACTCATCTTTCTTTATATAGACTCCTAAGCCTTTTCTGTCAAATGGTTCGCCAGCTGATGTGCCTTAGGATAGTAATTAAAAAAGCTAACAACCATTAGTGTATGGAAACTTTATTAATGAAAACACTTCCATACACTGGGTGTAGGCTATAACAACTTAAGTATTTTATGTGTAAAATTTTAAAGTAAAGTAAAAATGTAATTTTAATACTAAATCAGATTTTATATTAAATGTTAATATAAAATTGTCTATGTGTAATTAAACTGCGATGTAAAAAAGCTTTTTGCGTAGTGGTGGCCACTAGCGGTATGAACCGTCAGCAGCGATAAGGTATAGCTAAGAGTGCTCCAGACCAACCTTACGAACGTATGACTTACAGAAGGTACACTTAACTAAGAAGGTTTCGGAAACCACGTATTAACGATAGGGTACTTCTTAAGGTACAACTTAAGAACGACGTAGCGTTAAGGTAGTTTCGGAGAACGCAGCCTTGTTCATTCAATTTTCGACCTATAACCCATGTTGAACTTGCAAAATCTACAATCAGATCTGAGATTTCAATGGCAATCGGGTGAAAGAGACACATTTAGCCGTCTAGCCCCATAGACTCCCATTCATTCTGCACTCGCCCGCGATCACCTCCAGTGGAATTTTAATGGAACTGCAAACAAGATCGATACAATGGGGCTAATAGGAAGTGCCAAGGCTCTCCGTAGACGGGCTCTGGCATAACACTCATAACGGGAATTGAGAAAGATGCCTGCTTGTGTGCTCTTTGGGTCTGTACAAATTGCCGCACAATATCAAACAGGTCTCGGGGAATTAGCCTACCTTTCACAAGCAAGACTGAACATTTGTTTCTGATTGTATTTGGTCATTATATAATTAGTAATAGTAGCCTACCGTTAGTTGGCCAACGGGGTCAATCAGACTAAAATAGCTAGCAATAAATAAATGATTGTGTGACAGGATGTCCATTTTTATACGCCCGATGCATATACTCAGGTTTTTTTTTTTTTTACAAATAATGCATATAACGTAGGCCAATAGTATTTAATAGTGCATTAAATGTTGCCACAGGCTTGTATAAAATTATACAGTGATCCTGTGGGAAAATTAAACCATTCATTTTTACATCTTTTTCAATACATTTCAATACCTTTTTAGCTAAAGTTTAATGATTTTTTTTTTGTCATTTTAATTATATATATATATATACATACAGTACTGTGCAAAAGTTTTAGGCATGTTAATTCCCCCCTGTACTATAGTGTGTCAGTAGTAAATATCAGTTTACATTTCCAAACATTCTTTTTGCCATTAATTGTAATAATCCAGTGAGATTTCTGTATGCACAAGGAGTCTGACAACAGTCGGTATGATCTGATCTCACCATCATCGAGTCTGTCTGTGATTACATGAAGAAACAGAAAAAACTGAGACAGACTAAATCCAGAAGAACTGCGGGAACGTCTCCAAGATGCTTGAAGAAACCTTCCTGCAAAGCTACAGTACTGTGAAAAGTACTGGCACTTGTGTTAAAATGCTGTAAAGTGAGAATGCTTTCAAAAATAAAAGCACAAATTTAATTTATTTATGATTTAACTTCTATTAACTAATTCAAATCAATATATGGTGTAACAACCCTTTGCGTTTAAAGGGATACTCCACTTTAAAATGCAAATTCTGTCATCATATACTCACCCTCATGTTGTTTCAAACCTGTATGAATTTGAATATCAGAGAATCAAGAATATCAGTAACCAGACAGTTTCTGGTCTCATTGACTTCCATAGTATATATTTTTTTCCTACTATGGAAGTCAATGAAACCAGAAACTGTCTGGTTACTGACATTCTTCTAAATTAGGGTTGGGCAACGATTAATTGCGATTAATCGCATCCGAAATAAAAGTTTGTGTTTACATAATATATGTGTGTGTACTGCGTATAATTATTTTGTATATATAAAAACACACATATGTATGTGTATATTTAAGAAAAATGTGCATGTATATACTGTAGATATATTTATAGATAATTTATATTATATATTAATATTTTATATATAAATACCAAATTTTTCTTAAATATACACATACATACAGTATGTGTGTATTTATATAGACTAAATAACTATACACAGTACACACACATATATTATGTAAACACAAACTTTTATTATGGATGCGATTAATCACGATTAACCGTTGCCCAACCCTATTCTAAATATCTTTCTTTCTGTTCAGCAGAAGAAAGAAATTCATACAGGTTTGAAACAACATGAGGGTGAGTATATGATGACAGAATTCAATTTTCATTTTAAAGTGGAGTATCCCTTTAAAACGACTTTTGTCCAGGTACACTTGCGCATAGTTTTTCAGGTAGCTTTTTAGGAAGGTTTCTTCAAGCATCTTGGAGACGTTCCCACAGTTCTTCTGGATTTAGTCTGTCTCAGTTTTTTCTGTTTCTTCATGTAATCACAGACGGACTCGATGATGGTGAGATCAGGTCTGCGTTTCCAAAAAGCATCGTAAGCCAAAGAAGATGTAAAAATGATCGTACGACTGATCTTAATATTACCGTCTGTTTCCCAAAAGCATCGTAATTTAAGTAGCACTTAAAAATCATCGTAGATCTATGAGTGCTCTGGAGTAATCGTAAATCCCTACGTGCATCGTAAGAAGACAGAGTTATGAGGTCACCTGCAGGACAACCGGCAGTTTACACCTTTATTCAAGTGCAATGTGATTATAAGGTTTTGATTGTACTGTAAGTTTATTGTACATTTTATTACTCGTTTTTTGTTTAAATCAATTTATAAATGAGGTCGTTTTAACGACATAAGATCTCGTAATTATTAGAAAAGATGACGTTAAAACGACATAAGATCTCGTTATTACGAGAAAATATGTAGTTTTAACGACATAACATCTCGTTATTATGACATAAGATCTTGTTATTACGAGAAAAATATGTTGTTTTAACGACATAAGATCTCGTTATTATGAGAAAATGTCGTTTTAATGACATAAGATTTTGTTATTACAAGAAAAATGTCGTTTTAACGACATAAGATCTCGTTATTAGCCATGAACAAAAAGCCAAAAAAAATGACAAGCCTGAACTTTGACAATTCATTATTAAAAAAATATTTTATAAGTCTAACTATATCGAGATTTTAAATAACTACAGATGGAACTTTTTGTACACCACGTACAAACCACTGAAATCGGTTGATAAATGTAAATGTTTTTGTTTTAGGCCTATGCATTGCCATCTTAAACCCATAGAAGAACATGACAGCCAGCGTATGTTTTGGAACTATTGGGGCTTACATGAACCACGTGACAGCCATAGCGGCGACATCAGAGAGTGTCGCAACGGGACATTCTAAAACGCTTAACGTGAAAAACGCTTAACGTGGCTTACTGGACTAAGACAGTGATAATAAATGACCAAACTCAGTACACATCATATTTATATACCATACTATGTATAAAAAATCAGATGAGCCCAGTTTTCTTATAACGGTTTTCTATGGGAGAAAAATGCTTAACGTGTAATTAAACGCGTTGCGTGCTGCAATTTCTGGGCTCATCTGATTTTTTTATACATAGTATGGTATATAAATATGATGTGTGCAGAGTTTGGTAATTTAATATCACTTTCTTAGTACAGTAAGCTACGTTAAGCGTTTTCTTATAACGGTTTTCTATGGGAGAAAAATGCTTAACGTGTAATTAAACGCGTTGCGTGCTGCAATTTCTGGGCTCATCTGATTTTTTTATACATAGTATGGTATATAAATATGATGTGTGCAGAGTTTGGTAATTTAATATCACTTTCTTAGTACAGTAAGCTACGTTAAGCGTTTTCTTATAACGGTTTTCTATGGGAGAAAAATGCTTAACGTGTAATTAAACGCGTTGCGTGCTGCAATTTCTGGGCTCATCTGATTTTTTTATACATAGTATGGTATATAAATATGATGTGTGCAGAGTTTGGTAATTTAATATTAATGTCTTAGTACAGTAAGCCACGTTAAGCGTTTTCTTATAACGGTTTTCTATGGGAGAAAAATGCTTAACATGTAATTAAACGCGTTGCGTGCTGCAAATTCTGGGCTCATCTGATTTTTTATACATAGTATGGTATATAAATATGATGTGTGCTGAGTTTGGTCATTTAATATCACTGTCTTAGTACAGTAACCCACGTTAAGCGTTTTTCACGTTAAGCGTTTTAGAATGTCCCGTCGCAACTCTTTTTCTCTATGGCTATGGCAGCAACGTTCCAAAGCGGCCAATAGGGCGTCTATGCATTTATTATGTCTATAGAGCTGGTAAGTCCCGCCCATCCGTAAAACCCCACTGGACCTCTAGGTTGAAAAATCGTCAATGCAAGTGAATGGGAGAAAATAATTATTTTCTGGTCCCGTTTGAGTTGTGCCATAAATGTGGAAATATGTTGTCTGTGAATTTTTTATATAATTTTTCATGTTACGAGTTTGACAGTATATGGTATGATTCTTCGGCTAGCAGTTGTGGAAAAGATATAACGAGAAAGACTACATGTCGCCTATGTGACGTCACCCCATAACACATTTTCCCTCCACTTGTCAAATCACGGTGCTAATGCTGCGATAATCTATGGAGACAGATCGAGATGCCTGTGTGTTTTGTACCCAAATGTCAACATTCAAACCAAATGGGCTGTTCTTTCTTCAGATTCCCGTCTGGTGTAAAAACTAGGCAGCGAAGAGTTGTAGTCCACAAAGTGCTCACACAAAGTCTAACCGTATCAAACTTCTACCCGCTAAATTGTAGCATTCTTTACACAAAAAACTATATTAAAAATTCACAGACAACATATGTTCACATTCATGGCAAAATTCAAACGGGACCAGAAAATAATTATTTTTTCACATTCACTTGCATTAACGATTTTTCAACCTAGAGGTCCAGTGGGGTTAGCGGAGGGGGCGGGACTTACCGGCTCTATTGGCCTACGTACTGAAGAGGTGAGCAGGACAACGAACAACAGGTCAACAACCAAAACAACGGCACCACTATAATAATAGGGGCAAGATATTTCTGCTTGTATATATATTTTGCTAAATTATTGTAATATTTCATTATTTTCTGAGCTATTATGTCATGCCCTATGTTGCTGCCTCTTTTAGATGAATTGCTTCTTTAAAAAAAAAAAGCATTGTATAAAACGGTGAATATAAAAGTGTATTAGAAGCGAATAAATGTGCAGTAGTAAACTGCGGTAAAGTTATTTTAACGTTTGACATTCGTCAGACATTCGGTTTTATACCATTAAACTCTCTGCGCATTTCATGTTTTCTGTCCAAACAACTCAGATATGCATAAAAAAATTTCCTTTGCATTGCACAAGGATTAATTTCAACAAATAAAATATGTATTAATTAGCCCTATAAATCAATGAAACAATTCAACTATGTGACATTATGATATGTTTTTGACATTAGCTTTACACATATTTTATAATAATTTTTTAAATTGAAATGTGTGCAATACTGTGAATTCATTAAACTACAACAGTGTTTGGCCTAAATGTATCAAATAACCATTAAATTACTCAGAATATTATTCTCTATAAAGCACAAGGCTTGTTTTCCAGATTATGTATGATATTTTTTATATATAGTACTAAACCCATTCAAATCCATTAAACTACAACACCTTTTGGCCTAAAGGCATCAAACCAACTGTAAATTACTCACAATATTATGCTCTATGATGCACAAGGCTTGTTTTCAATATTTTTTATCTAGTATTTTTTATAATGTTTATTTTTCAGATTAAAATTAAAAAATGAATAAGCATGAAAACATGTTAAGGATACAAACATGTTAAAATAAAACACCTGTATTGACCATCAGGAAAGTTTTTAAGACTTAGATATCTTTTTTGTGTGTGTGTGAATAACAACGATTAGGCTATATTGTACATTCCAACATTTTTCAGTTTTTTCAGTTTTTCTGTTTTCTTTCTGTTGCACTATTTTGCGTTTTATATAAAAAAAACAGTGATTTTTAAAAAAAACTAATTACAGCCAGCACAATTATCTTTAAAATACTGTTTCTTCTAAAAACTGTAAAAAAAAAAAAAAAAAAACTTGATTTAAATGGGTTGAATAATGTATATGTTTATATGTTATGCATCAAAAGTGTACTCCCTAAAACAAGCCATGTGCATCATAGAGAATAATATGTGAGTAATTTACAGTTGGTTTGATGCCTTTAGGCCAAACGGTGTTGTAGGTTAATGGATTTGAATGGATTCAGTACTGTATATAAAAAATACCAGATTAATAATCTGAAAATTAATATATAATAATGTCACATAGTTAAATTGTTTAATTGATTTATAGGGCTAATTAATACATATTTTATTTGTTGAAATTAAGCCTTGTGCAATGCAAAGTGCATATCTGAGTTGGTTTGAGCAGAAAACATGAAATGCGCAGGGAGTTTAATGGTATAATACCGAATGTCAAACGTTAAACTAACTTTACCGCAGTAAAAAAAACTGTGCATCTTTACATTCTAGAACCACTAACACAGGGTTTTATCTTTTTCTTTTTCCGAAGACTTTATTTACGCAAGTCAATTAGACGTAAGTTATTAGACAAGACTCAGATAAACCAACATGACCAGCAGTGTTATGCAGGTTTAATCTCTGAGAAACTGTTTCTGTTTGTTCTGCAGGAGTGTTTGGTGTTGGTGCAGATGCAGTGAAGCCAGTGTCAGTGATGGAGGGAGATTCTGTCACTCTAAACCCTGATCTCACTGAAATAAACCAATATTGGCAGATACTTTGGAGGTTTGACAATAAACTCATAGCTGAGATCGATGGAGTTAAGAGCTCATGTAAAGATGTTCCTGATGGGAGATTCAGAGACAGACTGCAGCTGGACAGTAAAACTGCATCTCTCAACATCACAAACATGAGATTGAAACACTCTGGACTTTATAAACGAGAGGCCAGCAGCAGCAGCACTGGGACGACATACAAGGATTTCAGTGTTACTGTTTATGGTGAGCATATCTTTTTTGAGTAATTAAGTTTTATTCAAGTTTGGTTTTGTTTGTCAAATGAAACTGAATTAAACAGATTCAAAGTGCAGCCAGCAAATATTAGTTACTGTATACTGTATTCATCAGTCTTACAGAATTGTAGTTTCTCAATATCACAGTCATGCTTTTGTTCTGAACATCATCACAGCTGTGATTGGCCTGCAGGTGATCTTCTGAACAGCAGCATGATGGCGAGTGTGATATTGATTTTATATATTTTTTTTTAACAGTTCTAGAAAGAAAGTCATGTCAAGTCACACTATTTTGTTTAGGTTGTTCCAGGAGGTTTAGCAGTTATGTAGGACTAATAATGTTTAATCTGTGTGTCTGTGAATCTGTTTCTTGCAGAGTCTCCAGCTGTTATTGATGCCGGTGAAGCAGAATTGAAGACAGTGTCAAAGATGGAGGGAGATTCTGTCACTCTTCAGACTGATGTCACTGAAACACACGGAGATGAGCTGATAGTGTGGAGGTTTGGAGATGAAGGGAAACTCATAGCTAAATATGATATAGAGGCCAATAGCTCACAACTATATGATACTGATGAGAGATTCAGAGACAGACTGCAGCTGGATCATCAGACTGGATCTCTGACCATCAAGAACAGCAAAACCACAAACTCTGGACTTTATAAAGTGAAGATCAGCAGCAGCAACAAACAGACCTCATACAAGAAATTCACTGTTACTGTTACTGTCAATGGTGAGTAACTCAATACTTTTGAAGTTATGATTGTTTATCAATATCAGCTGTCTGTAAATAATTCAGGTAATGTTACTTCAAAGGGCTCATATTAGGGGTGTGCAGCGGAGCCAATATCTATAACTTACCATCTCAAAATTATTTGTATTCGTATTCAGATCAAACCAGAAGTGGGTTGGATTTCAACCAGAAGTTTATAAATTACACAAGAAGCTCAGTTTAAATATGTTCCCTTCATAGTTTTCATTTGACAAGTATGCCCTGTATAACTCATAAAATATTAATATCTATTATAATTATAATAAATTATAATAATTTATTTAAATATCTTATGATTAAAACAATGACAATACATGTTAAATAAAAGAGAACTTTTTTTAAGAGGAACTTTGTGTTCAGAGTTATGTCAGGACAATCATCCACATCATCAAATAAGAGTCGTTTGACTCTAAAACAACTGACTGGAGATCATGGAAGTTGAAAGATAAAATATTTAGTGGTTGAAAAATTGCTAAATCAACTTTTTACTATGCATACAAATGCAAATTCTGAACAAATGATAAATAATTCATAAATGTTTGCCGGCTCCAGGAGAGAGTGAGACAAACGTGTATCTCATGGATGGGCAGATTCATTCCTGCAGAATTCAGCTCCAACCCTGATCAAACACCTGAACCAGCTGATCAAGCTCTTCAGGAATACTAGAAAGATTCAGGCAGGTAAGTTTGATCAGGGTTGCTTCTGCTAAACTCTGCGGGAAAGTGGACCACCCATCCATTACTTATTATATTGTACAAGGTTTAAAACATTTAAATAGACATATCGAAAATGTTTTTGACTTAGTTGATTTTACTCTTGACAAATCTCTGTTTTCGGAGAGATGTGCAGAGATGACAATGTGGCTATTTGATTTGTGATCGTGCTTTGCTCAGTTCATTCAGAGTTTAAACTAATTCTCTTCAAACACTCATTATTGCGTAATGATTTTATAGGTTTATATAATTATGTGACCCTGGATCACAAAACCAGTCATAAGTCACAGGGGTATATTTGTGGTAATAGCCAACAATGCATTGTATGGGTCAAAATGATCGATTTTTCTTTTATGCCGTAAATTTCCTACTGTAAATACATAAAACATTTATTTTTGCGAGTGAATGCAGCACAATCACGAACATAAATGGACAACTTTAAAGGAGATTTTCTAAATGTTTCGATTTTTTTGGCACCCTCAGATTCCAGATTTTCACATAGTTGTATCTCGGCCAAATATTGTCCTATCCAAACAAACCACACATTAATGGAAAGCTTATTTATTCAACTTTCAGTTTATGTGTAAATCTCAGTTTAAAAAAATGTACCCATGTGACTGGTTTTGTCATCCAGGGTCACATATGATCCTCTGGCTCAGCTGTTATTCACACTGTAAAAACAAAAACGGTCAAATGATTGGCAGCTATAGCTGCAAAACAAACAAAAAAAAAAAAAACATAAAATTGAAGTAAAATTTCCTGGTTTAAATAAGGTGGGAAAAAAGTTTACAGAAATGTTCATTAAACATTTTACAGATTTATTTTTTACTGTTATATTACATGTACAGTACAGGCCAAAAGTTTGGACACATTACTATTTTTAATGTTTTTGAAAGAAGTTTCTTCTGCTCATCAAGCCTGCATTTATTTGATTGGTTTTCAATTTATTATACTTTAAATTATAATTTATTTCGGTGATGCAAAGCTGAATTTTCAGGATCATTACTCCAGTCTTCAGTGTCACATGTGACATCGTCTATCACATGATCCTTTAGAAATCATTCTAATATTCTGATTTATTATGAGTGTTGGAAACAGTTCTGCTGCCTAATATATTTGATGAATAAAAGGTTAAAAAGAACGGCATTTATTCAAAATAAAAATTTCTTTTTTTTAATATAAATCTTCTTTATTATCACTTTTTATCAATTTAACACATCCTTGCTGAATAAAATTATTGATTTATTTAAAAAATAATTACTGACCCCAAATTACTGACCAGTAGTGTATATTGTTGTTATAAAAGATTTCTATCTTGAAAACATTTGCTTCTTTTTTTTTTTTTTTTTTTTTTTTTTTATTCATCAAAGTATCCTAAAAAAATATCACAGGTTATGAAAAAATATTAAGCAGCAGAACTGTTTCCAACTTTGATAATGAATCATCATATTAGAATGATTTCTAAAGGATCATGTGATAGACTGGAGTAATGATCCTGAAAATTCAGCTTTGCATCACCGAAATAAATGATAATTTAAAGTATAATAAATTGAAAACCAATTATTTTCAATTGTAATAATTCATCACAATATTACATTTTTTTCTGTATTTTTGATCAAATAAATGCAGGCTTGATGAGCAGAAGAAACCTCTTTCAAAAACATTAAAAATAGTAATGTGTCCAAACTTTTGGCCTGTACTGTATTTCCTGAATTATGACGATTAAACACCTTGACTATATATTTTTTTAAACAGTAAAATTACTGGCAGACAAAAACTTAAAATTGAAGTAAAATATCATAATTGAGTAAAATGCAAAAACTTTTTCAGAAATTTTCAGTAAATGAATTACAGAAAAACACTTATTTAACAGGTTTTTCCTGAATGATCATGATCAAACACTTTCACTGTAAAATGTAAATCTCTTACAGTTAATCATTGGCTAGCTATAACACACAGGAACTAATGTAACTACAGACATCTCACTGCATTAGTGACTAGACAGCTACTACCTTTAAATAAAGCAACATTTAGCATATTGATGTGACTGTGTGTTTCTAAAGCACATTTGTCATGGCAAAAATGCATGATTAAAATGTGATCCGACAATGTTGGCTACATATTGGTACTACCCAGAGTCAAATCTCTGATTCAATTATTTAATATTATTATGTTATTTCTTAATTCTTAAACAATTTAGTATTAAACTGTTTATTGTAGCCAATAATACAATAATACTGCATAATATCCTGCAGTCATTATACAGTAAAATGTTTTGACAGGATCATGTAGATACACAGACATCAAGAATCAGCAAATGTATCTCAACTATGGCTGCAATTGTCGCTTTTTTGACGATTGAGGATTTTGTTGAGATTCATACGCTGTTTCTTGATGTCTCTGAGCGTCTAAAAGACACAGCTCCAAACAATTTCTGAATAATGACTTTAAAAAAAGTCAGAATATCTGTCGTAACACTGATGTCATAATATCATAAAACTGCTGAACAAATATGAAATTAACAGCTGATTTATTTAGATATTTCACTGAATCAGACCTCTACATGATGACTATATCATCCACGATAAATAACCAACATCTTCTCAGATTTTCTCTTGCACGTTTACCATAATAAACACGTCTTATAAACACACAGTTAAGCAGCCAGCGGAAAACTAAAGATTAAAAAGTCAAAACAGTAAAGCAAACACTGAATACATTTTCTATGAAAATTTAGAATTACTGGAATTTGTCATTAATGGTATAATACATAATCCAAAATTTTGACAGTGCTGCAAACACAAGGAGTAACCTAACCGTGTCTGACAAATATTTTTCCTATTATTCGGTAGAATTCGTAATTTGTTTTGAAGCCATTACTGTGCCTTTCTGAATAAGGTATTCGGCTTCAGGCACATCCCAACTCCCCGAGCTATATATCACGATTATAGAGACCAAAACTCACGATTCTCAATATTATCAGGGTTTTGTTCAAATGAGATGAAAATATTTTAAAAAGCACTGATAAACACACGAAAAACATTTGAACATGTTTTATACTTAAAAATCAACAAACAACAAATAAAATCAGCAGCTCTATGCACTTTTTTTAAAGCAGAAACATTAAATTATATCATCAATAGCAACGCATTATAACAGTGCACATCTCTTGTATCACCGCGAATGCGCTCTCTCGTTTCATGCAAATGCAACTTATCGTCTTGCTTCTCAGTTTTTGAGTGGATTGAAAATGAAATCAGAAGACTTTAGTATTAATACTACTATAATATTGTTGTAATGATCATCTTGTCTGGACGATTGTTTTGTACACTGCAACAACAAATAATGGATAGAAAGACTTAATCTTTCATTGTGCAAAAGTATTACAAGCCTAAAATTTCATATCACGGTTATAGTGACCAAAAATATCACAATTCTCAATATTATCACGATTTTGTTAAAATGAGATGAAAATCATTTCATGCATTTCAGACACATTCACACTAATGTCTGTCTTTATCATTACAGTATCAGATCTTCACTCAGGTTATATAGTGCTGATGTTTATAGTGTGTGTTATAGATCAGACACACTCACACTAATGTCTGTCTTCATCATTACAGTATCAGATCTACACTCAGGTTATATAGTGCTGATGTTTATAGTGTGTGTTACAGATCAGACACACTCACACTAATGTCTGTCTTCATCATTACAGTATCAGATCTTCACTCAGGTTATATAGTGCTGATGTTTATAGTGTGTGTTATAGATCAGACACACTCACACTAATGTCTGTCTTTATCATTACAGTATCAGATCTACACTCAGGTTATATAGTGGTGATGTTTATAGTGTGTGTTATAGATCAGACACACTCACACTAATGTCTGTCTTTATCATTACAGTATCAGATCTACACTCAGGTTATATAGTGCTGATGTTTATAGTGTGTGTTATAGATCAGACACACTCACACTAATGTCTGTCTTTATCATTATAGTATCAGATCTTCACTCAGGTTATATAGTGCTGATGTTTATAGTGTGTGTTATAGATCAGACACACTCACACTAATGTCTGTCTTTATCATTACAGTATCAGATCTTCACTCAGGTTATATAGTGCTGATGTTTATAGTGTGTGTTATAGATCAGACACACTCACACTAATGTCTGTCTTCATCATTACAGTATCAGATCTACACTCAGGTTATATAGTGGTGATGTTTATAGTGTGTGTTATAGATCAGACACACTCACACTAATGTCTGTCTTTATCATTATAGTATCAGATCTTCACTCAGGTTATATAGTGCTGATGTTTATAGTGTGTGTTATAGATCAGACACACTCACACTAATGTCTGTCTTCATCATTACAGTATCAGATCTTCACTCAGGTTATATACTGCTGATGTTTATAGTGTGTGTTATAGATCAGACACACTCACACTAATGTCTGTCTTTATCATTATAGTATCAGATCTTCACTCAGGTTATATAGTGCTGATGTTTATAGTGTGTGTTATAGATCAGACACACTCACACTAATGTCTGTCTTTATCATTACAGTATCAGATCTTCACTCAGGTTATATAGTGCTGATGTTTATAGTGTGTGTTATAGATCAGACACACTCACACTAATGTCTGTCTTTATCATTACAGTATCAGATCTTCACTCAGGTTATATAGTGCTGATGTTTATAGTGTGTGTTATAGATCAGACACATTCACACTAATGTCTGTCTTTATCATTACAGCACCAGGTCTGTCTCCAGGTGCTGTAGCAGGAATAGTTATTGTTGTTCTGCTGATGTTTGCTGCTGCTGCTGCTGCTGGTGTGAAATACTATAAATGCAAGATCCCTAAACGAGTAAAACTAACAAGTAAGTATTACACTTAATACAGCAATAGAAAAAAATATTTAGTTTATTGTAGTACAGTAGAGTTGAAATATATAATATGATTTTTTACAGTCAATATTTATACTTTTTACCAGCTCTACTTGTGATTGATTTGGTGCAATAATTAATGAAGTGTGTGATTGTCCAGTAATGAGCTGAATTACATTAACAAACTAATTACTGAATCTCTGTCTGTTTTAAATGGTGAATTTAAGATCAGTTTTTGATTATGTCTGTTTGTGTAAGGCTGGAAGCTTACGCTGTTATTTTGAACCAACAATCAGAAACAAAAAGCAGTTGACGGATGAAGGATGACGTGCATAATTCAGTTATATATCTGACTCCAAAATGATTAATCTGACTCCATAAAAGTTGTTTTTATTCTTTAACCTCTTATTCTTTAAAGGTAAATCTCTTACTTAGAACTGATAGGAAAATGTAGGATTTAACCTGAACGTTTAGATAACGAAAGTTATAATCACTTTAGCTTTCAACCTTTCAGTGTAAAAGGAAAGATTCTCAAAGCCTTTAAAACAGGCAAAATTATTTATTAAGTTACATGTTTAAATAGACGGTAGAATGGAACAACTTACTGTATAGAAAACTTAGTTGTAACAAATAATGCAATGCTCTGCAGAAGAGGCCATAAAAGCCTTTCATGTAGTAAGAGGCATAGTTACATATTAGAACACAGTAGTAAATAAACATTATGTAGTTGAAAGCAAATACAGTACTGTATGTCCTGTGAAGCGAATGGTACAGACGTGTCATTGAGGTGCAAACGACTCTGTCTCTCCCGACATAACCATCCTGTGCCTGGAGTGTCCCAACAGTCCTCAATCAGCATATTGATGAATCCCTTGCCCTAGATAGGCATTAGGACACTGTGATGATGAAGGCCATTGAGCCATGTTTAATTCATGTCTACTTTTAAAAGGATTTCTGAAGTACTAGGGCAGTAAAGAATTCTACCCATATTCGCTCAGCCCTACATTTGTTTATGTACTTTTGTTGTTCTCATATTAAGTTTGGGAAATGTATCAGAAACTGGCATAAAAAAAAGTCCTGCTGTCCTTTTTCTGTCATTTTGAGTTTTATCTGGACTGTCTGATATCTTCATAGCCGCCTCACAGCTGTATTTGTGTTTGTGTCATTGTGTGTGGCTTCATTCACCTTATTCATTTAATCATCTTTCCCCAGATTTCACAGACAATTTTTAAGTCTAGTCCCAGACTAAAATGCATGTTTGAGTGAGCACACCAGTAATGTTTTTTTTTCTTAGGCGCATTTATAAAAAGCTACTTAACCTAATTGAACTAAGGCCTAATCCTAGCTTAATCTAAACCCTGTCTGTGAAACGGCCATAGAATATTAATCAGAAACTCAGAACTGAAAACCAAGCAAATTAGTGTTATTCATTCCTATAAAAGGACAGTTTATTCTAAAATATAAATTCTGTCATAATTTTCCCACCTTTGTGGCATTGCAAACGTTGACTCCAGTGGTTTAACCTAAATTTTCTGAAGCAATATGATACACGTCTGTAATGTGTATTCATGCTACAAAGTCTGTTCTCGTGTCAACACAACATGTTTGCGTTGTGATGCTCTCGTGAACGTGCGTTGGTAAATTGTTGTGGGTTTTTTTATTTTTAATAAACCACTGGAGTCACATGGATAACTTTAATGATGTCTTTACTACCTTTCTGGGGCTTGAAAGTGGTATTTGACTGTCAATGGAGGGACTTTAATTTCATTAAAGTAATCTTCATTTGTGTTATGGGTTTGGAATTACATGAGGGTGAGTAATTAATGACAGAATTGACATTTTTAGGTGAACTATCCCTTTAAACAATTCATTTAACACATGCAACATTATTGCTAATTGTTGCAGATCAAGTAGAAGTCATCCACATGATGAAGTGATTATTAGAAAGCACATGAAGAATCACACAGTATCCTCTCAGTCCTTCAGTTCACTCACTTATTATCTCCTTTTTCTCTATTTCTGTGGTGCTGTGACATGTAGCGGAGACCGTGATGAAGGGAGATCCTGTCACTTTAAAACCTGTCACTGGAATAAACAAAGGTGATCAGATACAGTTGATCAAGACATCTGGAGATAAAGACACTCTCATAGCTGAAATCAAAAGAGGGAGAGAAGAGATCATTCCCGATGGGGGATTCAAAGACAGACTAGAGGTGGACAAGAAGACTGGATCTTTCACCATTACAGACATCAGAACTGAAGACTCTGGACTCTATAAAATACTGATCAGAAGAGACATAAGGACCTTGTATGAAGAATTCTACATTTCTGTCATTGGTGAGTCGTTCCAGTCAATGTAATAATGGTCACATTCTTCCTCATTCTTTCAGTTTTTTCTAAAGGTAATTCAGCTCAACGGCGTAATTCAGCTTCCCATCAGTTTCCTCAGATCATTTCAGTCTTTTTTAATAAGCCATTTAAACACACTCCATTGATCACACAGACAGCACAACAGTTTCTAGACAGTATTGATTGAAGAGACAGAACACAAGAACTATGATGGTTTTCTGGTGTATTTAATGTTCACAGAAGCAGATCATCTCTGACACTAAAAACAAACAAACTGCAAGTTACTGTAAATCTGCATAAACCATGTTATGTCTTCTTGCTTCCTTGGAGTTGCCTTTATATTTCATATTTTGTTTAATGCATTAAGTAATGTTAATATGCTAGACATGTATAAACATATTTCTAAATGATTATTGAACTTGATTAATAAATGATATAATATTCCTAGGTCAAGTTTCCTAATTAATGTTGACAAATATAGCTTTATGTCAAATACTATTCTAACATTCATATTAGTTATATTTATATTATTTTTAATACCAAAATTAATATAACTACCGGTAATCTCTTTATACATTTAAGCAAATTCAATTATTATTCAACTGTTTGAAATTAAACGCAAGTGCAAATATTATGAATCAGCATTGATTCTAGCGTGTCTCGCATGTTTGAGCTTCTGTTTACCTGATCATGATACACTCAGATTGATGTGCGTTGATCAGAGTTGTGAATAAAAGGTCTAAATTTACATTTATGCATTTGCCAGACACTTTTATCCAAAGCGACTTACATTGCATTTTAAGGTACACATTTTTTACATTCTCAGTTCTTGCTTTCCTTGGGAAACGAACCCATGACCGCTCTACTGTTTGAGCAACAGGAAAATGTAATTGGTTGAAAGATGCACTTAACTGTTGATCTATTAACTTTTCGAACAAATTACGATTAGCAAGAGACAGATTTGACGTGTTGCCTCCCCATTGATCCTCATGTCTTTATAGCCACCACCACCATTCAAAAGTTTGATTTAAAAAATAAATATATATATATATATATATATATATATATATATATATATATATATATATATATATATATATATATATATATATACTTGTATTCAGCAAGGATGCATTAAATTAATCAAAAGTGACAGTAAATACATTTTTAATTTTCACGGTGTGGTTCTGGAATGGAGAATGAATGCAGTAGAGGCAAAGATCTAATCACAGCATTTATTGAAACAGTCCAGATGAAGGTAAACCAGACAATCCTAAACGAGTGATAAAAACCATAAACGGGACAGCTTTGTAAATATACCAGAGATAACGACTGACCACATCAGACTGAATCAGAGGGCTATTTAAGCACAGGATACAGATCAGTTAAACTAGTAACTAGTGCAGGACTGATCGGAAACCACTGAAACAAAAACTATAAGAGAAAACGTGAAGTGATGGGGGGGGGCGTATATTTCACAACACAGTCGTAAAAAACTCACTTGCGGCGGCCTCCTCCAAATTCTTGGCAACTTTTTTAACTTAATAAAACTGTCTAGAAATCATTTGGATGGTTAAACAACCTGTTCTGGTGATATTGGTGACTTTTCCAGCTCCCCCCAGCGTTCCCAGGCGGAAAACCAACCTTGCAACTTCTGTACTACCGTCCCGGTAAGATAGAAATTGGAAGTCCCGTGAGAGGCGAGAACGAGAACGAGAGCGAGCGCGAAACACGAATTGCTTTACGGCAATTCAATATAAACACACACGCATGTATGATGTATTACCAGATTACCCACCTCGGTCGACATAGCTCCACACGATAAATTACACAGTTTAAAATTAAATTAACAATATACAGTTTATAAATTAAACAGTGATTTTAAATTGTAAAAAAAAAAATTCACAATATTACACAAATATTACATCAAAAACAGTAACAGTAGTGTTTAACAGTAGTGTATATACAATAAACAATAGATAAAACATGTATTTCCTATATGTATGTATGTATGTATGTATGTATGTATGTTTTCTTTATGTTTTTGAAAGAAGTCTCTTCTCACCAAGGCTGCATTTATTTGATCAAAAATGGTAACACTGAGAAATATTATTACAATGTTAAATAACTGTTTATAGTATTGAACTATAGACCTCAATGAACAATTGTAAAAGGTTTGGTTCTTTTCTTGTCAACCTTGTTGAAAATCAGTTTTCTTTTTGGGGGGGGTTTGCCATTTACGGCTACCTGAACTAATATTAAAAATGTATAATTTGATAAATTTATTAAAAGATTAATAAATGCACTGGGAAGTTTATTCACACTAACTATGGCAGTAACTAAAATTAACACATGCAACCTTATTGTGAATTGTTATTCATAATTTAGTTTAAAAAGGCATCTGCGTGAAGAACTGATTATTACAGTAGATGTGAAGAATCACACAGTATCTTCTCAGTGTTTCTGACATGTTCATCTGCAAACTCACTTATATTCTCCTATTTTTTCTGTTTCTTTGTGTTTCTGTGACATGAAGTGAAGACAGTGTCAGTGACGGAGGGAGATTCTGTCACTCTAAACACTGGTGTTACTGAAGTACAAGGAGATGATCTCATAGAGTGGAGATTTGGAGATAAAGGGTCTCTCATAGCTGAAATCAGAGGAGGGAGAGTTTTTATATATGACACTGGTCTTGATGAGAAATTCCTGGACAGACTGAAGCTGGACAAGAAGACTGGATCTCTGACCATCAAGGACACCAGAGACACAGACACTGGACTTTATGAACTAAAGATCAGCCAAGACAGTAAAATCAAATACAAGATGTTCAATGTTTCTGTCTGTGGTGAGTAGTTTACATTTAACATCTTTATTCTTTTAATGTAATATTTTAATGTAGATGATGTCGTTGTGAAGAGCTTATTTCAGGTTTTCCTTATCTTTATTGAGGACCTTATCACGCTCGAGAACTGAACTGAAAAGCTCGCTTCTATGGCTTTCCGATCGGTTCTTTAATATGACTTTGCAACATGCACTTGTCTCAGTGAACGTCTCGTCTGCGTCTGCCACATCACTCGTTCGTCTGCCTGAACGTGACGTCTGCGTTTGCTGCAAGGGTGTTTCCAGCTAATTCCACACTTATTCATTATTATTGTTTTCCCACTGATCTTCAATTGTTTTATTAGCAATTACATGCCTTTTTACCTTGCTTATGTGTAGCTTTTTATTCCAAATAGTAAATATTAATTTACACAAATGATCATATTAACATTTTAGTTTGCCATTGTTTCTTGTCAACATATCCACAGATACTTATAAAGAACTCATAAAAAGTTGTTCTAGCATGTATGTTCTATTCACCACTAGGAGTCTCGTGACCAACACAAAAAAACGTAGTTGTAAACATTCGGGCTAATTTAAGTAACATATATAATATTTGTATTGTTTCATTTTAGAGTTGTAATGTTTAGTTTTAGAGTTTCGTTGAAGTTTGATTGACATGCGATCTGACAGTTAACAGAATTATACTTAAAACCGTTATAGACCTCAAAAGAGAAAGGCGAGCAAAGTTTATTATTATTATTATTTAGCCTAGAATTTAGCAGAGAATTAACAATAAACTTTCAGTTTAGCATTTCCTTTGACATAATTTGTTTCCCCCAACATTATTTTAATATATTTAATTATAAATATCAACTCGCACATTTCATTAATAATAGATTTATTTATTGCTTTTACGTGTTTCGTCCTCCATATGTTACAGAACTACCACAATAAAAATTACAATTAATAAACGAAGGGTAGCCTAATTCAACATGTAAATGAAACGCAGTCATCTGATGTGCGGAGCCAGGACTGTTTGCATTATGAATGATAAATAAGTCCTATTACACTAATAAAACCATCGTAACTACAATTAAACAATAGGCTAAATAAATTAAATGTGCAATAGGCTCACTAATATCTGCTGAACATTTGGAATAAAAATATGCTGAAAACCGAAACATTAGAATGTGACAAACGAAACATGGATTATCATGGTTAATTATGCTCCTGTTACGAGAATTTAAGTAAAGATTTAAGTAAAGTAGGCCTATAGGACATAAACTGTTTTGTGTTTATAGCCTAATAGTTCTTGTGTTTGCAGATCGTAAGTGTATTATTTCGGCTATCAGAGATATGTAGGCTATTTTTTTTTCTATTCTATTGTTCTATTTACAGGATCTACAGAAACATAACCTCATAACCTACTTATACACCTACTCAACATAGTCTCATAAACCTACCAGTTGACGCGATTGAGTTGGTGACCATGTTTAGTATACCAGTGCTGTAGCCTAGGCTTATTAAAATTATAAAAGATAAAAAAAACAATAATAACCCCAACAATAAGCTATAAAAATGCAATAGCCTTTATCAAAAATCACGTGAATGACACTTCAAGGTATTGTACCTGATATTTTTTTCTTCTAGTTGGGCAAAATGTTTTAAACCATATATAAAATAATATATTTTAAAAGGAATCATCTGTGAAAAAAACAGGCTTTATGATGCCATCTACTGTGTATTAATAGAGGATTGTAATAGATGAGAAGCTCTTTCCCGGGACGGAAAGCCTTAGCCAATAACATGCTCAGGAAAAAGGGGGTTGCCTAAATTGAACTCGGGGACAAAAATGATAAAATGAGTACATCATGAATCCATTTTCCAAACTGTGTTTTTGTCTCATCCTGAATAACTATGGTCCACCAATAAGTGTTTATATTCAGACTATTTTAGACTGTTTAGGGTCGACACCGCTGCGGAGTAGCCCAGTTCCTGCGTGACTCGTCATAGACATAAACAGAGAAGTAATTCCGACCATAGATATCATATAAAGGCTAGATGTCTCGTCCGCGCTGGTGGCCAATGGAGGTCGATGTCCGCACACGGCGGCCATCTTACCACAGGGTGCTCGCTCACTCGTAACATGGTGCATGTACTTTAAAATAACTATAACTTGCTCAATTTTCTACCGATTTTCAAACGGGTTGGTTTGTTATAAACGTCAGAGATGTAGCTATGACACTGCATACATATGAATTATTATACAAAAAATTATAGCCAAGTTAATGACGTTTGTAAGAAACCAAACCGTTTGTAAATCCGTCAAGATTTCAGCGAGATAAGAGGATTTATGTGTGTGCTGCTCACTCACCTTAATTCACAGAGCCCTGTGGTAAGATGGCCGCCGGTGATGCCGGAAGTGACTCTGCCTTAAGACATCTAGCCTATATATGATATCTATGGTTCCGACTACAATGTTCTTCCGCAAGACGCATGTAGTTCTGTTTATTAACCACTAGAGCACCAAAAGTTAAGTACTGCAGCTTTCACTTCCACATGTGATATACGTGGCGTCTACGTCTAGTCTGCGTCTTAAATTGAATGGAATAAATAACAGAATAAAAAAAAATAGACGTTGTTTGAGACGTTCACAATCGCGGTAAAAAAAAAGAGCGCATTGGAAATGAATGGGAGATGAATTTTATCTGGTACAAAAACTTTTTGGTACTGCAGCCAAACAGAATTTTACTGAAAGCTATTTTTGATTCATCAATTTCAAACTTGTTTAGATTTATGAGCTTGATTTTCTTGCAGTTTTAAAATAAAATGTGATTTTGAAAATATATATTTCATATAAAAATTGAAAATAGTATTTTTGTGAAATTTTCATAACAATACACGTAAAATTCTGTTACTTTTTCAAACTTTTTTTTTTCACTTAATAATCTGCCATAATGTCATCTTTGAAAAGAGATCAAACTTAAGTCTGTGCTAAAGCATTCGAGATTTACAACAGTTTAAAGGAGTCGTTCATTTGAAAATGAAAATGAGCCCATTATTTATTCATCCTCAAGTCAGGTGTATATGACTGTTACGTCCCAGGTCTAGGGTCCAGGAGAATAACATAAATAATTTCCGATACAACTGACTTCTTGTTTCTTTCTCTTTTATTACTTTGAAACAAGTTGTTCAAATTGGAAAACAGCAGCACAAGACATCAAAAAGAAGCAAATTAACTTCAGGGTTGAGAAAGCCAAAAATAACAAACAAAATTCAATCTACCTTTTTTTAAAGGAAACTTATTATTCTATCAAAGAAAAAGAAAACAAAAATACAGACTGAACTGACTCCCTTACTAGCCAAAAAACAGGAGAAAACGTATGTTCACAATAAAGCAAAAGTGGCACACCAACCCCTACGGCTTCTGTGCTGAAGTAGTGACATTTACGATAATTACAATAAGAAACGTAACACTCAGACACGTTGAGTGTTAAAAGAAAAAACGTTCACAAAAATAAAATAAAATAATAATAATAAATAGGAAAAGAATAACTAACTGGGACAAAGTAAAAGGACAATTATAACACAATATTTAAGTCACTGCACGTAGATATTTCTCTTTCCAGCAACACAACAACAGTTTCAACAACAGCGGCAATGAATGAACAACAGTCCCCTTTCTCTCTCTGCCAGATCCACGTCTCTTCCTCCTTTTTGAAAGACGCGCAGTTCCAGGTTGACCAACCACAGGGCACATTCTCGACACGTTCAATTAGGGAGGTGCAACCTGCGTGAGTGACAGAGAGAGCGAGAGAGAGAGAGAGAGAGAGAGAGAGAGAGACAATACACAATACGTCTCATCATAACAATGACATTCTTCTTTCAGACAAATACAATCAGAGTTATATTAATAAACACCCTGACGCTTCCGAGCTTTATAATGGCAGTGGATTGCAACCATCAATTTAAAGTTTAAAAAAGTGCATCTATCCATGATAAAAGTGCTCCACACGGGTCTCCGGGGGGTTAATACAGGCATCTGATGCGAAGCAATGCGTTTGTAAAATATCCATATTTAAAACTTTTTAAAGTAAAAATAACTAGCTTCTGGCCAAATTAAAGTCAAGTTGCGTAAGTTGTACTTTAGATGCAAGTATGTTCACTTGGCCGGAAGCTAGAATTTTACTTTGTAACATGTTAAATATGAATATTTTTCTTACAAAAACTAGTTCTGCTTCAGAAAGCCTTCAGGTGAGTAAATCATGCACTAATTTTCTGAGCCACTCCTTTAAGTTGGAAATTTAATTTTCAGGTCTATGCTCGGAAAGTGAATAAATGGATTATAAATACAGTGTAAATATAATTTAGTATTAAAAATCCCCTAAAACATACATAGTAGTAAAAAAATAATAATAATCAGCCGACACGCGAAGAGCACCAGAGGGATAAGCAAAAAAAATTAATCTGTACCTGGAAGATGAAGAAATAAGATGCAGAAAAACAAGCTTGGAAATGATGTAGAAGAATTGGACATTGGATTAAAATGGCTCAATGCAAGTGGGCTCAGCGATTCAGATAAGAGAAAGCCTGACACCTTGTGGAATTTCTTGGAATTTCTATGGAATCCACAGGCTCCATCTCATGCAATATAGACAACTTTAGAACTTTAGCACGGAAATGCCAATTCACTGACGATGAGCTCAATAAATGTTTAGTCCAACTTATCACTGCCAGTACTACTTTCAATGCTTTAAGAAACAGCCTATACACAGCAAGGCTAAAGGTCACCCCATTGCCGACATTCTAGCAGAGGGGTGAAAGAGTTAAGCCTTAGCAGCAGCAGCTGATAATGAACAGATACAACAGCTTGGCATGTCACAGACTGAACATGCCCATGCTGTAACAAGAGGACAAACATGTCAAAACTGTAACCAAGGCAGTGCCCTGCATTCAACAATATGTTCTATGTGCGGTAACAGAGGCCACTGGGCAAAGTGCTGTAAAAAGAACCAATCTTGTTGGTTGTTTGAGATGTTTACACAGTTACGTTAAACAGGGGGGATGTTATGATGATACATAATACATGTACGTAATACGCTATGGGTGTGTACCGGAAATGTATGTCATATTAAACACGTTGAATCCTTAGTAAAAAAAAACGTATGCATCGTACTTCAATGTGGAGACATTAATAAATTAGTCATGACGGGAAAAAAAAGGATAACCGATGTATTTTCCCATGAGTTCGCTATGTTAACGATATAACGTTACCTAGCTTGTTTGGTAGCTTGTTTAATACCGTAGCTTGTTGTATAGTAAGTCATCCACTATAACAAACATGGCGATAACAACTTCAAAAACATTGCAATAAATAAATGGTTTTGAAGAGGAATATTTTGTGATTCAAGACTCAGCTTTTTCATTGAACCAGAGAGAAATGTTGAATAGAAGGATAATGCCATGTCTCCATGCTACACTAATATTAGTAAGGCTATTAATCCTCTGTGTACACATATCCTTACAAGTACAATTTTGGCTATATTATTTGTGCCCTCTTCAAAAATTTTCGTGAGAAATGTTACATTTATTGCCACCCCTAACCCCCACCAACCCCCAATAATTTCCTTATTTCTCTGTTTCTATGTGCTTCTGTGACATGAAGTGAGGACAGTGTCAGTGACTGAAAGAGATTCTGTCACTCTAGAGACTGATGCTGAAATACAGAGAGGTGATCTCATAGAGTGGAGATTTGGAAATAACGGACCCCTCATAGCTGAAATCAGAGATGGAATCATCATTTTTAATTATGATTTTCCTGATCGGAGATTCAGAGATGGACTGGATCTGGACCATACGACTGGATATCTGACCATCACAGACACTGAAATGAAACATGCTGGAGTTTATCATCTGAAGATCACATCCAACAGAGGGGATTCATACAAGACATTCAGAGTTGTTGTCAGAAGTGAGTATCTCCTCCAGTCAGTGTAATAATGTTCACAGTTCTTGCATGGTAATTATTATTATCAGTATCATTTGTGTTTGTCACTTTTTAAGAAATCTAAGATTAAAGTTTAAAAATCCCCTATTGAATTAACTGCAAGTTATCAATGCCTTCAGTGATGTACATCTTGTAACTAAGCATTTTTTGTGTACTGAAGGCTTATGAATTACTGAAGGGTTTTGGGAAAGTGACCCTCTGCTAATGTCCACTGTTGTGTTTTGATAACTATGCTTGACTGCCGCTGTCAAATGAAGTGAGAAGTGATCACAATGAAGGAATTACCTCATGAAATATTTTTAGTTTTTTACTACAACGCTCCAACCTATTTTTATAATACCTTATACCCTCTATTGGGATTTTACATTTTAAAAAACTGTCAGCAAGGCATGTTTATCAGTTCATTATATTTTCTGTTGACATATGAAGGTCATATAATCAGATCAACAGCACAATTACGTTTACAATTAGAAGTTGGGCGTCTCCAAGCAACAGACAGTAGCAGTGTTTCATTCATGAATGAATCCGTGTTTATGAAGGAATCTACAGAGTTATTTATTTAATGACTCATTTGTAAAGACAGATACTTTTTTGTTCCTGAATCAATCAGTGTTTGGAACAAATCAGTTGAATGAATGATTTAATGTCTCACTCGTGAATATGTATTTTTATGTTATGTTTTATGTATGTTTTTATGTTATGTTTTATGTATTTCAATATTTTTATGCTTTAGTACAGTCAAAAAGTTACATACAGCACATTTAAAGGTGCAATAGGTGATCTGGTAAATGTTAACTTCAGTCTGCTAGAATTGAAGTTCATATCACCCACCGATTATCATTTGTTTTGTTTCTGAAGGAACCAGCATCAGTGTCATTTGACAGTAGTTTTTTATGACCCATTTGACACCTGACCTAACATCCACTTTAAGTGTTCTGTGCTGAATACAGGTGGAAACCGATCTAAAACGCTTTGTGATCAGATATCTGATATATCCCATATGCCGATAGTCAAAGCACATGTGACCACATCGCATTGTAATGGAAATGCTGTCCGGCCGAAATGCATCTCCACCCACTGTGAATCTCCGTCAAACACATGATCATTATGGGATGTGGTTTGGGATGTGTTGTGTGAAAACGCACCAAAGTGATTCAAACTTTCCGCCTCTTTTTAGTGAGCCAGATTTAGCTCATCTTAAAACAGATGGAAATGGTGCCCATGTTCCTCATTCCATATCTGGTGGAAAGCTGTTTTTCACCAGAAAAATAAATGTTCATTTACATTATAAAATTATTTAATTTGTATAATTATTAAAAGTAATTAAAAATGCTTGAAGTTACTTAAATGTGAAAAAAGTTAACTGTAAGAGAACTGTGCTCAGGATATAAAGTATACAGTCCAGAAGTGGCATCATGAGAAACAGCTTCAAATGAATATGTGTAGTATATACTAGACGCAGAACAGAGCACTGCTCGGTCACTCTGAAGTGTATAGTGTTGTGGAAAAATTAATAGTTTACTTTTTCCCTATTTATTTCCTTAAACGTTGTGTGGGTTTTCTTTCAATTCAATCATGTGTTTTCTCTCCAGGAATGTATGTATGCACCTGGCAGGAACAAAAACACACAGTAAAACAAATGGTCAGATAAGCCTTTGAACTTTTAGTATGGGTATTTAGAAGGACCACTGTATCTCTTAAATCCAGCTAGATCTGGTTTACAGGGGGGTGAATGGAAAATTACAGAAGAGGAAGACTTTGAAGAAGGAAGTTAAAAGAAGGCCGTCTGTTTTCTGTGTGATTAGGTCTTTGTTCCTATCACGAGGTAGCTGTCGTATTTTTGTGAACCAACCTCTTTTAAATATCTATAAATACAGTATATTGAATCCTATTTTAGCTGCTCCATCGCTAGCCAACTTACTGGTGGAGTGTTACGAGTGTGATGGTAGTTTTGAGATGAACCACTGAACGTCTCTAATAGGGTCCCAAACACCAGATCATATATTAGCAAATCAGTTCATCTTACCTGCACAAAGTGACCATTTAAATAATAAACTCGTGTGTAAAGAAGTCAGGATACGTCACCTGTCGGTTCAGGGTCCTGCTACACACATTACAGTGATACTGAGAGACAGTAATGTGAAGTTTTGTGTATTTCTCCGTTTCAAACTGATAGAACATTATCTGAGTGATATTTCTGTAGTAATTTCAAACTCTGATGTTCACATGCACACACTAATGGAAACATTTCTTTGTGTTTCTCTGTTTCTATGTGCTGCTGTCACTAATGAAGAGAGGAACATATCAGTGAGCGATGGAAAGAATGTGACCCTAAACCCTGAAACTGAAATACAGAAAGATGATCAGATAGAGTGGAGGTTTGGAGATCAAGACATTCTCATAGCTCAAAGAGGAGGGACCGGAGAGACACATGATGATGATGGGAGATTCAGAGACAGACTGAAGCTGGATGAGAAGACTGGAACTCTGATCATCACAGACATGAGAATTGAACAATCTGGAGTTTATAAACTACAGATCAGCAGCAGCAGCAGAGGAACCACTAACAAGACATTTGTTATTGCACTCTATAGTAAGTAGTTCATTTTCAATTTATTTTTAAAATATAGATCTTTGTGAAAAGTGATGATCCACTTTGTGTTTTTGCTCTATCAATGAAAATAGTTCCAATTGAAGTCTAAAAATGAAAAAATATACTTAATAATGTATTTGTAGAGAATATTGTGTTTAGGTTCAAACTTGTTCTTAAGTAGTAAAGTTATTAGTGTTGCATGTTTTTATTTGCATGTCACCAGCAGTTTATATTCTTGACTCGTACTGTACGTACACACACAAACACACACACACACACACACACACACACACACACACACACACACACACACACACACGGTGGTGGCACTATTATTATGAGGACTTTCCATTGGTGTAATGGTTTTTCTGTCCCCTAAACATAACCCTCACAGACATTTTTTTGCATTTATTTATTTTTTTTATAATTTAATATTAAAGGCGGGCATACACTGCGATGTCTGTGCGATTTCAGCAAGGTACCTACTCACACTGAACGAGTAGATCGCATGCGATGTAAAGCCAAAGCTCAGGATTTCTGTGCTCACACTATACGGTCCGAACGTCGAGCTGCGACTTTACTGCTCACACTATACGTGTGAAATATGCGCGAATCAGCGCGATTAACTCCCTTGCCGGGTTGCGCCTATAGACCATATCATGTATCCAGAGATATTGTCAAAACAAGCATCAGCTATCAATATCAAGATGATTTAGCATTTCCAATGTATGTATTAAATTATTATTAGTATTATTGTATATTATTATATGTATATTATTATTATTATTATTAGGGAAGGCTACTTTTATTATTAAAGTGATAGGCTGTTAAATTGCCACGCAATAATTTCATAGCGCATCACCGCAAAACCAATGCGCTGTGAGGATAATAAAATATCACACAGAAGCTTACTCCTCCTCATTGAAAATTGTCTAAAACATTTAGGTCGATTACAATGAATTATAGGCATATAATTAATTATTAACCGTATATAATATGTCCGAACACTGCAATAATTCATCAATGAAAATTAAAAACAGCTTTATTTCAAAAACATTGTTTAACAAATTAATAAAAGAGGCAAAGTGTACATCGCAGGTGGCTTGGAAGAAGTGGGTAATGGTTTATCCATTTTGCAACACGAACTGGAGGTAAGCAACAGTAATTTGTAGAACTACAGAACTTAAAGATATCCCTCTTTTCGTTTTTTTATTTATTTTTTTGCTGCAGATGAAATGGTTAAACTTCTGTTTTCGCGCAGGCGCAGTGAGGGAAAAAACACTGAGTTTAGGGCAATCGGTTCGTAGCTCTGCTTTAACTGTGCGATATAGTCACGAGGAGCGACCAAAATTTCTAACATGCCAGAAATTCACCTGACCATCCGATTGCCGGTCGGGAGAGGTTAATCGCCTCTCCTTTCCCCCTGTACACTGCACGAACACTGCACGACAAACGACGCACGACAAAGCTGAAAATCGGCCCGACCCGAAAAAGAGTCGCACAAGTCAGAATTCGGCTCAAAATCGGACGAAAATCGCACAGTGTATGCCCACCTTAAGTAGCCTATGTCTATTGTTTTATTACAATATGTTCTCATTATAATGTTATGTAATATGACAGTCCCAGTCCTAGTTATTAATGTTGTGCATTGCTGTTTGAGCTGCATGCGCTGAAGCTGATGATGATCAACAGGTGTTACAGTTTAACTGGTTTCCATGTCACTTTTAACTGGTGATTTCTGTCGCTTAACTCCAGCTGTGAATGATCGCCACAGATTTGTCAATTCAGCAAACATGTGCAACATGTCCATTACAGGAAAACTATCTCACTATGTGATTGTTGGTATCAGTGTAAAAGTAAAAGTAAGTGATTTCATAATCTATAACCGCAAAAGTAAGTTTAACAAAAAAGGTCTTAAAATCCTTCTTTTGGGATTCAAACTCGTCCAAGAAAATCACCATTAAATACTGTTGTGGCAATTTATCTAACCGAGTTTATGATATTCAGATCATTCACAATTCTTCTGTGTTTGATTATGGCAATGGTCTGGGCTCGTGTTAACTTGTACCTCACGCTCACTAGCTTATGATAGTCTTAAATGGTGACATCGTTTGACACTTGAATGGCATTTTCTCGTCAAAATGCTGCTTCCCCAAATATTATGGAACACAAAGTTTACTTTATGAGTTACTCAGTCATTCAGTGAAGACACCTTGCATTTGTCAGTAATTTTAAGGCAATAAGAATGACATTGTGTGACACTGACATGTCATCTTCACATTTCCTTTGCAACCTTTTAATGCTGAAATTCTTGGTAACATGATAAACATTTTAAATATAAAATCAGTTTTAATATTTAGTAATAAATTCAACATGTTCACCAGAGAACTCAATCAAATGAAGACAAGATAAAGCTGCAAAAAGATGTAATTTCAACATTTTATTACATGGCTGTACATCAACAACAGCAACAATTAAAATAAATAAGTAATAAAAGCTACAGACATGCAGGGAAAAATAAATCCTGATCCACATGTGGCTGACCAACACAATGCCAGTGGAACCACAGTTCTCGAGTGGTGAACAGCAATAACTCTATAACATACAGACATCCAAACACAAGGAATTAAATCATTTCAGTGTTCAACAATGTAAGATTAGTTTCACAATTCCTCATTGAACTAGACTGTGAAACAAACGTGTGTGTGTGTGTGTGTGTGTGTGTGTGTGTGTGTGTGTGTGTGTGTGTGACATGATCTAGCATCCTTAGCTCAAAATATGGAGACAGAACAGGGTCATAACATGACAGGATATTCATCTCAATCTCTCTCTTTTATTTAGCTTTACAGCTTGCCAAATTGATCTAAAACACATTTTGTTGCTGACCTGCATCCACAAGTACTTCCGCTTTTATTTATTTAGATCAGCACTTTTCAGATCAGTTTTCAGCAAACTGGAACTGCGACAGTAATATGAATTTTTTGTGTGAGAAGACAGCAAATCATGTCCATCTGAATGATATTGATGTAGTAGTTTCAAGCTGTGATGTTCACATGCACACACTAATAGCAACATTTCTTTGTGTTTCTCTGTTTCTGTGTGCTGCTGTCACTAATGAAGCGAGGTTGAAACCAGTGGAAGAGGGAAAACCACTCACTCTAGACCCTGAAACTGAAATACAGAAAGATGATCAGATACAGTGGAGGTTTGGAGATCAAGACATTCTCATAGCTGAAATCATAGGAGGGACCGGAGAGACATGTGATGTTGATGGAAGATTCAGAGGCAGACTGACGCTGGATGAGAAGACTGGATCTCTGACCATCACAAACATGAGACCTGAACACGCTGGAGATTATAATCTACAGATCAGCAGCAGCAGAGGAACCACAAACAAGACCTTCAATGTTGTTTCAGATTGTGAGTAGTTGTCTTTCAGTTTAATATTTTAATATTATTTCCCTTACTGCTTTTACAACAAATGAAATGAAAACATGATGAATACAATGACTAAACTATAATATATTATGTCATTTTATTGGTGTGTTTATTTTCTGAATTATGATTGTAAAGCACACAGGTGTTCAGACTGTGCTCCAGGGCCCCTGAGAGGCTAACGGGGTGCTAGGGACTCCAGGACGATATAAAAGCCTATTCATTTAGTTTTGGAAGCCACATGATGTGTTTATAACATCACTATTTAATGTTGCTCATATATAGTATTTTAGGATTATGATGGGATAATTATACATGGGGATTGGTGTTATCGAAAAAATTTGAAAACCCCTGGCAAAGTGTGGATGAGAATGATTATCAGATCATGACAGAAAGAAAGTGTGATCTTTGCATCTTTGTTTAAAAATACATGAAATGCTGTCAGTATCAGTTAATATGGGGGTCTTCAAATATTTTTTAGGGCAAGGACCCCTTAAGGTGCATTCACACTACAAGTGACTTTGTCGCTGCATGTCTCCAGTGTCTGGCGGTGAGGTCTAGTGGGCGTTCCCATTACTGGCTGCCTAATAATGTTTGTGAGTGACATTCATGGATGTTATCCCATGTTGTAGACAACAAATCAGTTTTCTTGCCACTACAAACAAACATTTTAGAAGGAAAATTCTAAACATAAAATGCATAATATTAAAGATGAATGAAAAACAGAGAGTGCTCTTTGCCATCACGGCTATTTAACTGCAGCAAAATGGCAAATGTCGGTCATTCAGGTTTCGAGTCAGAGCGGCGAGGACCACCATGTACACGGAGACATATCATGAATTATAGGACAGTTTCTAACTGCTAAAATTAGCTTATTCATCTGGCCTCGTTCAGACTCGTAGTCGGCACTGAAGAGTGACGGATCAGGTGCGCTCCACTGACTTCACTCCTATTGGTTGTCGCTCCCAAAAGTCGCTATTCTTTAGCATAATATCATATTTGACATTATGCAATGCGTCCCTGGAAACGTCCCACCCGGTCGCCAACGGTCACAGTTCGTGTCGCCGGAAGTCGCCCACTCTCTATTGAAATGAATGTGATCCTGTCGCTGGTAGTGTGAATGCACCTTTAGGCGACAAAGACATGGAGCAGGACCCCCGATACAAAATGTGTCAAACAGAGCTACATATTAAGCATATAGTCTATGGTATTATTAGAAACCAACTGTATTATATTAGTTAGGGTATTTCTGCATATAGTTGCTACAATCTGTTGTATTAAAATGTTCTCCTGACCTGCACACTCATTTCAGAGTAAAACACTTCAGAGTAAACACTAGATATTGCTTTAGACCAGTAAAGATCTGAATAATTGCAGTAAACATTAAATTTAGACTGGATCAAGTGACACAGTACTTCAGTTTAATCTAGGGATGCACTGAAATTGTAAAATAGTTAATTTCTTATTTTAAATGATGTTGTTTGTATAATTCTATTATTATTAGACTTTTTAATTCAAATCATTTTCTTTTTTTGTGTGCATCATATTTTCCTCCTTATTTCTACAAAACGAAAGTGGCATTTTCTGCGGCCGATATTTCTGTTCTTCCCAAGTAGAATCGGTTACTGACAGTGAAATATCAGTTTGATCTGTCTACATAACTATTTCTGTTTGTTCTCCAGATGAGTACATTTCTGAAACAGTGCTGGAGGGAAAAGATGTCACTCTGTCCTCTGAAACTTATATGGTAAAAGATGAGGTAAACTGGCTCTTCAAAGGCGAAATTCTTGCAGTTGGAAAGAATGGAGACATTAATAAGACTTCATACTGTGATGAGAGATTCAAAGACAGACTGGTATTAGATCATCAAACTGGATCTCTGACCATCAATAAGACCAAACCCAGTGACAGCGGACTTTATCATCTGAAATTCCCCTCACTTGGAATAGAAAGGAAATTCCATGTTTGTGTCTATGGTGAGTAATTCAAGCCTTTATAAGCAAATTATAATTATATAAACATAAAATATCATTCTCTTAAATTAACATCTGTTTAGTAGTTAAAATTACAGTTGCATATTAGTGAACATGTGTAGTGTGGTAATTTGATGAACTGTTTTAACATTGAGCAGACATGTGGTTTCAGTGTAGTGACATCAGCGATCACAGAAGAAATATGGCCTACAAATATGTTTGATTAGTTATTGGATGAGGAAAAACTGAAAACGCTGAAAGCATCATATATTAGCAAATCAGTTCAGCTTACTAGACCAAGTGACCATTTAAATAATAAAATCATGTGGAAAGAAGTCAGGATACGTCACCTGTCGGTTCAGGGTCCTGCTACACATTACAGTGATACTGAGAGACAGTAATGTGAAGTTTTGAGTCTTTTTCCATTTCAAACTGATAGAACATTATCTGAATGATCTTTGTTGTAATTTTAAACTCTGATGTTCACATTCACACACTAATGGAAACATTTCTGTGTGTGTCTCTGTTTCTATGTGCTGCAGTCGATATTGAAGTCAGGAAAATACCAGTGAAAGAGGGAGAATCAGTCACTCTATTCCCTGAAACTGAAATACAGAAAGATGATCTGATACAGTGGAGGTTTGGAGATCAAGACATTCTCATAGCTCAAAGAGGAGGGACCAGAAAGACACATGATGATAATTGGCGATTCAGAGGCAAACTGAAGCTGGATGAGAAGACTGGATCTCTGATCATCACAGACATGACAGCTTATCAATCTGGAGTTTATAAACTACAGATCATCAGCAGCTGCAGAATGAGAACCGCTAACAAGACATTTGTTGTTACTGTCTTTGGTAAGTAGTTCTCTTTCAATTTATTTTTAAAATATAGATGAGGTCTTTGTGAAAAGTGATGATCCACTTTGTGTTTTTGCTCTATCAATGAAAATAGTTCCAATTGAGGCCAAAGCATGAAAAAATATACTTAATAATGTATTTGCAGAGAAATATTGTATATATGTTAGAAATTGTTCTTAAGTATTAAAGTTATTAGTGTTACATCTTTAATTTGCATGTCATCAGCCATTTTTTTTACCAATACTCTTGACTCATGTACTGTACACACACACACACACACCCACGGTGGTGCAGCTATCATTATGACGACTTTCCATTGGCGTAATGGTTTTTCTGGATGGATGAGGAATAACTGAAAGAGCTGAAAGCTTCATATATTAGCAAATCAGTTTAGCTTACTGCACAAAGTGACAATTTAAATAATAAACTCATGTGGAAAAAAGTCAGGATACGTCACCTGTCGGTTCAGGGTCCTGCTACACACATTACAGTGACACTGAGAGACAGTAATGTGAAGTTTTGAGTCTTTCTCCATTTCAAACTGATAGAACATCTGAATGATATTTATGTAAAAAAAGATATTTTCTTTGTGAAAAGAAAAAGATCACCCGAATGCCATGAAAATTAATTTGCATATCACTGGCAGTTTTTTACAAATACTCTATGCACACACACACACACTGTAGGAGAATTTCCTGTTAAAGATCAAAGGACCAGATATGATAACTAAAGACCCGGAGTCAGAAGTGCAGTCATTTGAAGAAAAGTTTACTGAAGATAGTTTGCCCCACCCCAATGCCATTAAAATCAAGTGTGGATGCACACCATCAGAAAGAATATTCTCCAAGGCTGGATTTAGCATCAGGAAAACCATGATCGCACTTCTGCCGGCCAACATTAACAAGTTGGTTTTCCTCGGGACCTTCTAAAACGCTTTTAAAACGCTTAAAGGGCACTTTAATGTGGCTTAATGTATATTAAGACAGTGATGTTACAAGACCAAACTCAGTAAAGATCACACTAAGCATATACCCCTGGTTTCACAGACAGGGCTTAAGACTAGTCCTAGACTAAAATGTAAGTCTGAGCTGTTTCCACTGAAATAAACTTGCACTGACTGATTTTAAAAATATATCAGTGCCTTTTTAGTTTTAAGATGCACATTGGTAATGTTTTTTTTCTAAGCATATGTTTATAAAAAATACTTAAATGTCCTAATTGATCTATGGTCTAATCCTGGCTTAGTCTAAGCCCTGTCTGTGAAACCGGGCCATAGCCTACAGAAACGCAGATGAGCGCAGAATATGAGCGGAACGAATTTTCTTTATAATGTTTTTTTCTTTGAGAGGAAAAAGCTTAATGTGTAATTAAACGCATTGCGTTCATATTCTGGGCTCATCTGCTTTTCTGTAGACTTTATACTGTGCTTTATTAATAAGGTGTGTGCAGAATTTGATCTCTTAATAACTGTCTTCTTGGGAGATTAAGCCGTTAAGCGTTTTTTACGTTACACGTTTTAGATCCGCGCACACAATTTGAAAAGACTCGAACTGACACGGATAGAGTGAAAGACTAGATTTCTTTTCTTTCGGTCAGGTAGGGAAAGCCTACAAGTGATTTCAAAACATTTCAGCCGGTTCTAGTTTGATTTCTGGATGCTGTGAACATGTTCAGCTAAAGACTGCACCCCAGTTTAGCGTTTATTGTCGCCTCTGCAGTTAAAAAGACAAAGTTGACAAATCTGGCTATACTTTCATAATTTTTTTTTTTTTCATTTGATTTATTGATCACGCAGGGTTATCGAATTGAACTATTTGTGGCTTGTATTTTGTGACGTGCGTGTTTCTCCTCGGGGTTCCTCCCACAAAACAGGATTTCTGATTGTAAATATTCAACATGTTGGATATTTACGATTTGAGATCGGTGCGACCCCGACGTTCTTCAGAGCAGATTCAGTCACTCTTAATACACCTCACACCACAGGAAAACCTGATAAGATAATCTGTCAAGATAATCAGGAATTTTCCTAGGATTGACCCGGAAGGGGAGAATTGGACACACATCGGCCCGATTATCTTGTAGTGTGTGTTCAGCTTAAGTTTTGAAATCTCTAGATCAGTACATCTCTCTTTTTAATATCTGTAATTGTCTGTGTATTTTCTAGCTGATTCCTCAGGAAACAGAGTGAATGATTTGGCTTTAGAGATGCCGCCGGTGAATGAAGATGATTGGGATGCAGGGGATGAAGGGAATGAACAGGAGGGGATGAGTTTACTTGTGATGAGATAAGACACGCCCACCAGTGTCAATCACTCTGACATCATCAACAGTTCAGCTCCAGTTGCAACAACAAAAACACTTTTCTGCTTATATGAGCCTTAAAGTGAGAAATTAATCCATGTCTGTTGATCAGTTAAACTTGTATGTAAAAAGCTTCTTTGGTTTTAGATGAACAGGGAAACGTTTCATATATTGTTGTTATAATGTTACACTTCATACCTGTTACTCTATTAACATAATACTAGTCTGACTTTTACAGCTTTGATGTTGTGTGATTGTAGACAGTGAGTTTAAGTAATATGCTTGTTTTAGATGTTTTGCCACAGCAGTATTTCTATAACCATTGAATGTGTTGTTTTATATAAATAACAGCAGAACCAGATTAATGTTGATGATCAGCTGATCAGTGTCTTTAAAGCTGAGATCACATGACCTTCTCTTCATGTGTAGAAAATTCATTAGTGCATCTTTGACCATTCAGGGTTACTGAACCCAACGAGAACCCTGATTTTTAATATTATTTTCGTTGAAATTGTAAATGTGTGCCTTATTTTACTTTAGTAATTCTGCTTAAATAAGAGTCTGATCTGAAGTGAATGTTCATCTTCCAATCAGATGTGAATGCCAAATTGTAGATGTGATCTGAATTTATTTGTATTCATGATGAAGCACTTAAAATTACTCTTGTTGCACTTATAGCAAAAAAGGTGGAAAAAGTGCCTTTGTTCAATCCTAGTACTTAGTTACAGTATAACCACATTGTGTTGTTTTGTGTTGATTCATTGATTTTGACAAAAGCATCTGCTTGAGGAATACATGTTCATGTTAAATATAGATATGCCTCTGATCTTAATACATTTCTGTCCTCTAGTGGAAAAACACTTATTTTGCTTCCTAACAGCTGTCCAATCCAGCCATGAAAATGCTCTATAGATGCACTTCATCTTTGGCATGCAACTTATAAACAATGTACCTATATATACAATAATAATAAATAATAAAAAGGTAAAATTGTGTGAAATGTGTGTTTGCTTCATACCTTATGTACTGTATGTACACAATAAAATCTTCAGAGTACATTAAATCTGCACTTAGTTGTAACCATAAAGTATAGTTGTGTTAATTGTAGTCGCAAACAAAGATGAAATGGGACTAGTTTCAGAAGTTGTTCAACTATCTGAATTTGATAATTGAAGAGTATAAGGGTTTTGTGTTCAAATTTGGCATGTTATTAAAAACCGAATTACAGTTCAAGAGAAGTCCAATCTAGCCATGAAAAGGCTCTATAGATGCACTTCATCTTTTTGAGCACCAGATGACAGTAGAAGAGTAAAAAAAAATACTTCCGAGTAAAGGACCCAAATTTATACGCTTTTGTATTCAAGACTTCTTTGTTTTTGTAATTTGTGGCTAAAACAGTTATTAATAACCACAGCAACGCTATGTAATAGTAGGTATAGTTTATTTCTATAACGCATACAGTGGCGTTTTAGGGCCTTATTTTGAAGGCAGGTTGTGTATTACTTTATTACTAAAGTCTCTGTAGGCTACAAATCGGGATTAAAGCGCTTAAACGTATTTAAAGGGATAGTTCACCCCTAAATTAAAATGATTTCCTAATATCACACCCTGAATGTGGGACAGAGTTGAGTGATGTCCAGATGTGTGGTCTGGTTGCTGATGGGATTGTTCAGAACACAGCTGTAGGTGGTTTTATATTGACATTTCTCAGGCAGTAAATGTGGATATTTTAGAAGAATTTAAGGAGCACTGGTCTGTTTTTGACTCTGTCTCGCATCTCAATGATCTCAACCCCCCAAAAGTCTTGGTCTTGTCTTGGTTTCAACACACACTGGTCTTGGTCTTGACTTGGTGTTAACTACAACATTAATGCATATTCAAATCAAGCGTGCCGCACAAGCCCTAAAAAGTTTTATTTTATTTTATTGATATAAAGGATACAAGTACAAACAATTAAGGCAAAAATCAACAATCATACATTTGTAATCATGTTGATAGATCACTTCAAAGAAAGCCCATAGAACAAACAATAAATAAATAAAATAAAATAAAAACAAAGGGGTGAGAGTCTTAGTCCAATAACCTAAACATATCCAAAACGTTAAGAAGTTCTCTTACGAGAGGTTCTCTCGTATTGCGTAAGTAGCTTACGCTGTGGGAAAGTCTCCTTTCTCGAGATACTGAAGCCAAAAAATTATCCTTAATTTTAAAAATCTTGTCAACGCAGTGCGGCAGCCTGCAGACCTAGGGCAGGCGACTTGCGTGCCCATTGGCTGCTCTGCGGCAACTGCAGCAGCCTATCGCTGAGCCCTAGGCGTGACGTCACGTCCAATGAGCGCGCCTGGCGCGCTTAATGCGTCACAGCCCGTCATTAGGGGTGTGGCTTAGCGTATATAAGCAGGGCTCAGAGGCTGCTTCACTGATTTCTGTCTCTTCAGCGAAGCTCTTCGCATCGCCATTCTCCGAGGAAGCCGCCGTCGAATCAAGCAACCAGCAAGCCGAGGATCTCAGCCTGAGGACGCCGGCCGCTTTCGCCGCCTTCAGCTTTCCCTGCCAGCTGTGCTATCCGGCATATATCCTTTATCCGCTCTGTGTTTGTGTGTGTGTGTGCTCGCCCCGCGACACACTTGCATCTAAAAGAGCGCGAGGCGTTGTTGCAAATGCCTCGCTCATCCTGTGGCTCGTGCAGAGCCGCGCTCAGCGACGGAGACCGCCACGTGGTGTGCGCTTTCTGCCTGGGCTTCGACCACGCAGCCCGCGCTCTCTCCGAGGGCGGCTGCGAGCAGTGTGAGGAGTTACCGATGTCGACCCTACGGGCTCGACTCGCTAAATTTGAAGAACCTCCACCTTCTCCGGCCACGTCTTCTGGGCCACGTAAGAAGAAACGTCGCTCTCAAAGGCCGCCTGAACTAGACGCTACAGCTGAGTGCTCGCCGGAACCTCTCCCGCGAGCCTCGCTTTCTCCTTCTCCCCCACCTTTCTCCGACGCGCAGCAGCCGGCTTCTGCCCGCTCTGCCGTCGCCCTGGGAGATGATGCAGATGACGCCGCTGACAGCTGCTCTCTGCTTGCGTCTGACAGCGAGGAGTGGTCGGGCTCTCACCGCTCCGCCCCCTCGACTTTAGAGTCTGCTAGATCCCGCGCCAGTGTCGACGCGGAGCTTCTCCGCCTCCTCACTCAAGCGGTTGAGAGAATGGGACTGGATTGGTCCCCTCCTAAGGAGCCGGCACCCAATCGTCTCGACGTGTGTTTTCTACCTAGCCGCCGCCCTGCGCCTGCCTCTAGGTCAGCACCCTTCCTGCCTGAGCTCCACGCTGAGCTCTCTAAATCCTGGAACGCGCCATTCTCCGCCAGACTCCGCTCGCCAGTTTCTTCGGCTCTCTCCCAAGTGGACGGGGCCGCCGAAAACGGCTATAATGGTATACCCGCCGTTGAGGAAGCTGTGGCAACGCACCTTTGCCCGCCGTCTGCTAGATGGCGCTCAAAGTCTGCCCTGCCGTCCAAAGCTTGCAGGACTACCTCAGCTCTCGCCGGCCGCGCTTTCGCCGCCTCCGGCCAGGCTGCTTCCGCCCTGCACTCAATGGCTATACTCCAGATCCTACAAGCCGACCTCCTCTGTGAGCTGGACGAGAAGGGCTCGGAGCAATAAACTTTAACGGATCTGCGCAGCGCTACGGACCTTGCGCTCCGTGCTACTAAAACCGTTGCACAAGCCATCGGCAGATCTATGGCCGCACTCACCGTCATCGACAGGCATCTTTGGTTGACGCTTGCGGATATGAGTGAGTCAGAGCACTCTGTGTTCCTTAATGCCCCACTCTCGCCCACCGGTCTCTTCGGCCCTGCGGTCAGCGGGATAGTGGATCGCTTTTCTGAGGTGCAGAAGGCGTCGCAGGCTATGAACCTCTTCCTGCCCCGCCGCTCGAGCTCAGCCACAGGCCGCCCTCAAACTCAGCCTCCTGTGCGCAGCTCTACACAGCGCTCTTCCCGGCCTCCCAACACTTCGCAGCGACGCCAGGGCGGCCGCCCTAGGTCGCGCTCGACCAGCCGTCACAGACCGCCGCCCCCCCGGGGCCCGCGGCCCAAGATCGCGTTGAAGTCTGAGCCCGCGAAGTCCTCCTAGCATCTACAAGGAGGAAGAGATGGCTGAGTCCCGCTACGGCCGGACCGCCATCAAAGCGCCCAGCTCTGTCAGTCCCCTCTATTCAGGCTACTGCAGCAGCTTACACCGCAGCCAACGAGCCAGTAATACCACTCGCTCGCCTGCACACAAACGCCGTTTTCACGGCGACCCAGATAAGTCTCAAAAAGAGTACAAGTGCTTTAAGTGTAGAAAATGTGCCCACACCCATGTGCTCACTGCTTCACACAAGTACGGTCCCCATGGTAAAGCGCTCAGAGCGCTCTCTCATAAAGCGGTCACACGCCGCTCGAGTATTAAGTGTAGTAAATGTGCCCACAACTCTGTGCTCACACCTACCCGCTGCTCGCTCTGCCACTCAGTTACCTCTAGTTGCTACGGCTCAGGCCGAAGGGACATTAAATGTGGAAAAAGTGCCCACTCCCGTGTGTTCACTGCCTCACACAGACAAAGTTCCCATGGCAACGTGTCCAGAGCGCTATCTCTTAAAGCGGAAACACCCCGCTCGAGAGTTAAGTGTAATAAATGTGCCCACAACCTTGTGCTCACACCTGCCCGCTGCCCGCTCTGCCATACAGGTTACAGACCCTCTAAAGCTCCCAAACACTGGCCGTGTCATAAGTGTATATCCTGCGCCAGCTCACGAGCACGCGCACCCACTTTGAGACACCATAATCCCCACGCCGCTCTCGCGCCAGGGGTGTTTGACAGCAGACGGCTCCATCCTCCGGGATCGAGCTACTAAACGCTGTACAGCTGGCCAATTCTGTTTATCAGCCTTCGTGTCTGAGCACCCATCCTAAAAACAAATTATTCTATTACTCAGAATATACATGTTTTTCCACAGAGGTGTATTATGTGGTGTAAAGTTGTGCTTAAAGGAGAACTTGGTAACTTTTTTAACTTAATAAAACTGTCTAAAAATCATTTGGATGGTTAAACAACCTGTTCTGGTGGTATTGGTGACTTTCCCCGCTCCCCCCAGCGTTCCCAGGTGGAAAACCAACCTTGCAACTTGGGGACTACCGTCCTGTCAAGACAGAAACCCCGCCCTCTGTGTCAGGAGCAGCAGCTCATTTGCATTTAAAGGGCCAGACACAAAACGGTGCGTTTTTGCTCACCCTCAAAAATTGACAACTTTAACATGCTATATAAAAATATCTGTGCAGTATTTTGAGCTAAAACTTCACACACACAGTCTGGGGACATGAGATATTTATTTTACATTTTGTGAAAAGGGCATTATACCACCCCTTTAAGGTACAGTCAAAATAACCATTGTTTGTCACTATTGACAGTGGATCTTTTTTACCCACAAAATTTCCCTAAAATGTTGTTATCCCCTACAGACCTTTTTTTAACCACTGAGCAAAACAATTTTACATACTTGATATTTAGCTCTTCTTAAATGTAAAAATTAATCTAAAAAACTACATTTTTGCGAACTCAATTAATAGATGTTTCCACTACGATGGACGGCATATTTTCATTGTTGTTGGTTTCTCAGGGACCAATCAGTGACCAGACATTACTCATATTAGAAAATTAAATTTGTTTCCAATGACCACAAGGTCTGAAGGAGTTAATATGTCAAGACCATTACGTATAAACAATTTAAATTTCCACTTAAAAAAATAACTTCAAATAGTTAAGTGCTCTACTAAATGTATTTATTGTTTTTGATTAAACTGGATTAAACAAGATTATATGTAAAGTTTATTGTAAATATTGTTTGCCATTGCAGATGTTAAGCGCTGATAAATGGAGGATGTTTTTCTTTCATCTTCTTAGTTTTTCCACTTATCCAATGATCTGAAATGAACAAAATGGCACAAGAAATATGAAATGAAAACAGAGTATTATAAGATCATGACATTGATTGCTTGTTAGTTCCTTATGTAAAGTTTTATTATAATGATGATATAATTGCACTTACTCCATTAATCCAGCTGATGTAGGCAGACACACGAGTGAAGACTGTTGGCTTCTGGTAGGCATTACAACCCGATGATGACACAAAACTGGCCACACCATGGACGACGTACTGACCGCTGACCTGACAATTCAGAGGACCGCCAGAGTCACCCTAAAAACAACACAACAGGAGACAAAATTAGACATTTTACTGCAGTATGAAATAGTTCATGATCTGTTTGACAGCCAGTCTTTCTCACCTGGCATCCAGACAAGCTGCCGCCACCAGCGCACACCATAGTGTTCTTCACGGTGCTTCCCCACCAGTCACTACGAGAGCAGGTACTGTGGTCCATCACGGGCAGGTAGGCCTGTTTCAGCTGAGCGGAGAGTGACCCACCAGCTAAATGATCACATCCATGAGAGGAAGGAATCAGGAATGAGTACATGCAATCAGATCATGGATGTTGTGTTGATGATGTAAGTCTGGGTAGTAGTGCATGAAACTTATGTCAGAAACTCAATAGAGTCAAGTATGCTGCTTTGATATTATCTGTAATTGTAGATATACAGTAGTTGCATGTGCGGCATTAAAGTTAAATGCGTAATAGTTGATATATGATGCGTTTTCTGTCATTAGTGCAAACAATAAGGCACCACTTTATTTTAAGGGGACGTAGTTACACTTTACTACATGTACTTTTATATTACTACTATAGTAAAAACAGTAAATTATGCATAATTACAAGTAACTAAGCCTAAACCGAACCCAGTAACACTTTATTTTACAGTGTCCCTTGTTACATGTACTTAGCATAGTAATACTAACCCTAACAGTAATTACAAGCAAATAACCCTCAACCAAATCCTAAACCTACCCTAACCTAATAGTAAGTACATGTAGTTGCTTAATATTACTCAGGACTTAAATATAATTACACTGTAACAATGATACCTTAAAATAAAGTGTAACCCCAAACCTTAACTGTAAGTAGTTAGTATAGTAGGCTACTTGTTTAAGTGAGTACAATATAAATAAATCACCTTAAAATAAAGTGTAACCAAAAATAAATAAATAATAAATAGAGAATGTGGTCTGACTGAACCCTGAGTGGAGAACAAAATATTGATTTTATTTTTATTTGTATGATTTTATTGAGTTTTATTTTTATTGTTTTATAATTTTAGCTGTATTACTATTATCTTTAAATCTTCTGCTAATAAAAATGGTCCATTACAATGTAGAAAAAAAAACTGCAATAATATATTATACTACTACATATATATATAGGCTACTAGTACAAGTCTCTAAATGTATTTGGAGTACAAAAACTGTTATTCAAGATGTCACTTGTTAGCTAGTGGAGTGATACGAGAGGAAAGAAAATAGCACCGAAAATCAGCAGAATAATATACAATGTTGCTATGGTTGAACAGGTGACAGTTATTATTAGACAATTTGTGACGGCTAAATGCTGCCGTTGACCAATCACAATCGAGAATTTCAGAAAGCTGCGAAGAATGATCAACACAGTTGAGTGTGATGCGTACGTTAAATGGTCATCCGTGTAAGATAGGTTTAATCGGCTTGGCAATAGTATTGTTATTTGTTTTTCTGTAACTGTCGCCACAGTCGTGTATGTGTTGTATGTTATATACGCACCCAGAAGCCACACTGTTGCTGTTCCAGTTGGGGTGGATGATGACTTGACTGACGATCATGTAGCCTACTGCTTGCGACCCTCATGGTTGTAGATGTCGTGGTCGCCCAGGACAACACGCCAAGTTCTCGAGCTGCACAGAAAACAAGTTCAGAAACACATAATAGAGAGTAAGGAACAAGTGAACACTTTATTAACGTCTTATACGAGCAACATTTCCATTGGCTAGTCAATCAGTTTGAAAACGGTCACAAATTTAGAAACGCACACTTTTGTTCTGCAGTATATATTACAAATACTCAAGTTTACTGTAATTAAGTCGTTTTTTTTAGAAATTGTACTTTGAGTATAAAAAGTGTAATTTTACTTTTACTTGATTACATTTTAAGCGACGTATCGGTACTTTTACTCCGCTATTTTCCTTCCTTTTGTGGTCGTTACTCGTTACATGCTTGTTTTAAAATTTTATTTGTATCCATCAACATGATTGGATCGAGTAATCGGTTTCATGACTGTCGTCAAATCAAATTCTGCATAGAAAACTTCAACCGCTAGCCTTTCTGCTGTTACTCGTGGCTGCTGTGTAAGTGCATTCTTCAGGCATCAATTCAATCGAGATATCAGCGTCTTCCTCTAATATGCTAAGGTACATTTCACATTTCTGCTTACTAAATGATCTTTATATAGGCTATAGCCTATCTACAGGGCATGACATGTGGTGTGAGGTTGGGCGTATTGCGTAGAGAGAAAGGCTTTTCTCTGTTCTTGACACACAGTACAATCTTTTACTCGGGCCTCAATGTCAGCATCTAAATTTGGCCACCACAGGTAACTCCTGACCAGGCCTCTCATCCTCGACACACCTGGGTGAGATTGATGTAGCCGTTCCAGCAACCCCGAACGTCCTTGCTCTGGAATGATGATAAGGCTCCCCACAACACACACCCTTCTTGAACACTGAGCTCTTGTTGTCTCTGTTTATAAGGTGCAAATTCATTTGTATTACTGTGATCTAGCCACATACTCACACACACCAGAGAGGACAGGATCTCGAGTTGTCCAGCGCTTGATTTGATTTGATTGCTCTGATGTCGTCAAAGGACTAACAACGCTGTCCAACATCAAAATATAATCCTCCTTCAATTCTTTCTCTGGAATCTCTGGAACTGGAAGACGACTGAGGGCATCAGCATTTCCATTGTCCTTGCCCGCTCTGTAAGAAATGACATACTCGTATACCCCCAACATCACTGCCCATCTCATAATTCTTTGAGAGACCATCTGTGGCACAGCTTTCAGTTGATTCAGTAAACTTAGTAAAGGTTTATGATCTGTAGAGATCACAAATTTACGGCCATACAAATATTTATGGAATTTCTTTACCCTGAACACTACAGCTAAACCCTCCTTCTCCAGCTGTGAGTAGTTTTTTTCTGCTAAGTGTTCGTGACACAAACCCAATGGGTCTCTCCGTTTCATCTGCCATTCGATGTGCTAACTCGGCTCCCACACCGCTGGTGCATCACAAGAAAACTAAAATTATTTTTTCTCATCATAGTGGATTAACACACGGTTAGACTGCAGTAACACTTTGGATTTTTTAAAGGCTTCTTCTTGTTCCTCTTTCCAACCCCAGGGGACGTCCTTCTTCAAAAGCCTGTGCAATGGAGCAAGCAGTGTTGAGAGGTTTGGCAGAAAACTGTTATAGAAATCCAACAGTCCCAAATATGCTTTCAGCACGGTTAATGACGTCGGTCTTGGTGCATCTTGAACTGCTTGGACTTTTTCAGGAAATATATGAATACCAGTGGCATCCACTTTGTGTTCCAGGAAAAATACTTCCTTTTCCAAGAATTTACACTTTCCCCTTTTCAACCTCAAACCATACTCCTCAAATGCTCCTGATCATCTCGTCCTGTCAGCAAGACATCGTCCAGATATACAGTGACCTTTAGAATGTCTTTCAGGATCTCTTCCATGGTCCTCTGGAAGATTGCTGGACTGGAACTAACTCCCCCAGAAAGGTAATCTGGGGTACGTGAACAATCCTTTGTGTGTATGCATGACTCATATCTAACTTGCTGTGTTTTTCACCTCCAGCTAAAACTGCAAACATGTCCTCCATTCGAGGAATGTGATACTGCTCCAGTGACGTCTCTCTGTTAATGGTTACTCTGTAGTCTCCACAAAGTCTTACTGTCCCATCTAGCTTTAAAACCGGCACAACATGTGCTGCCCGCTCTGAGAATCTCACAGGCTCTATAATATGGTCTTTAATCAGACAATCAAGTTCAGCTTCAACTTACTCTCTCATAGCAAAAGGCAGTGACCTTGATTTAAAAAAAATAGGCTTTGCATCACTTGGTACATGAATCTTAGCAGTGACTCCTTTTAATGTTCCAAGTTCCTCTTTGAAAACTGTTTCATGTTTCCTTAAGATGTCTTGCAACAACTCTGAGCTGTCTTTAATTTTACTCACTTTTTCCCAACTGAGTTCCAGGTCTATATGAGCCATTATTGTCCTAATAAATTAGGCCCAGATCCTGCCACCACCACTGCTGTGAGTTCTTTGATAAGCCCTTTGTGTTTGACTTTAACCTTGGTGGTACCTAGAAAGTGCACTGACTGTCCAGTGTATGTTTTTAAACTGAGAGAGCTTGTTTTGAGCTCAGGCAAGTTCCAACACATGTTTTTTCTCGGTGCGACCGATTAGTACAGACCAAAACTTGGCCATTTTTCAGCAGCAATAATTAGCCAAATTTGCGAGTCCGTTCAGTTCAGTGGCATTGTTTACGTTCAGTGCCTCCAAAATGGCCGACTTCCGGATTCCGTAGTGAAAACCCTCTATAAGGCCAGGCAACAATACACCCCACTGGGGCTATTTTTTTCCTTTACTCCTTTCAAAATGAAACTTTACACAATGAAAGTACCCATGAAAAGTAAAAAATGTTTGTATTACAAGTTTCTTTGAAAATGAATTTTAATATGCAAATGAGCTATATACTAATCAAATATGCCCAAAATATACCCAAATAGGCTTAATTTTTTCCTTTACTCCTACCACAATAAAACTTTACATATTAAAAGTATACATGAAAAGTAACTTTTTTTGTATTACAAGTTTGTTTTGAAATGAATTTGAATATGCACATGAGCGCCACACTTATTGAATATGTCCTAATTTGCATAGGCAGAAACACCTGTATGAAAAATACATCGGCCCAATCTTCATCCAATCATCCTACAATGTGTGACGGCAATGCTGCTTTTAGACTGGCCTCTAACCTGAAAACTGCCTGGCTTGGTAGTACCTGCCAGGGGAATAACCCCTGCCGGTATAGTCTTCAGGGTCACGGAGGCACACAAGCCTCCCCACCACGACAAGGTAGCAACAACAGGGGAGGTTTCTTTTTGGTGTTTTTTATTTTATTTTAGGTTTTTTTTTTTTTTTTTTTTTTAACTAACCTAGATATTGCTGTTGCTAGCTTCTCATAACACTGCAAAGCTACTTTACAAACGGGGTGATGTGTGGCCCGCCTGGTCTGAAATTCTTGCTAACTAAAAGAGAAGCAGTTTTGGTGTCTGGCAAAATTATTTTAAAGAGCTGGAATGTCTGGAAAGTGTGTCTATCTGGTTTTTCATCTGTCTTCTGTGTGAGAGTGAATCGTTTAGTTGGTAAGAATGACTTCTGCCTGTAATCTCGTAATCTTACCAACAATAGCCTACCAATCATTTGTAAATCCACCAGCCCAAAATGTAATCTCACCACGTTACTAATGGCTAAGATGGCTATTCTGACTTTCTTCTGATGTTATCTGTGGGGGAATGTCATTTGGTAAGGCTTGTTCGCAAAAAAAAAAAAAGAAGATTTTAGAAAGCACCTGGAGGCTTGTGCAATCAATTCTTAAGGTCAATATAAGTCTTTTTGTGGCAAGTGACCCAGGTGAGTGTGGCAAGTGACTTCAAATTGATTGTGTTTATGCATAGGTTAACTTACTGAATGGACATGATTGTGTTAGTTATTTGGCTCCTGTTTTTTTCTACTTGTGACTTTATGGTTTCTTGGCCATAAGTCAATTAGGCCTAGTGTTGAGCTCATTTGCTTGATTTTTCAAAGAAACTTGTAAAACAAAAATGTTACTTTTCATGTATACTTTCACTGTGTGAGGTTTGATTGTGGTAGGAGTAAAGGAAAAAATAAGTCCATTAGGGTGTATTTTGGCCATATTCGATTAGTATATTGTTCATTTGCATATTCAAATTCATTTTCAAAGAAACCTCTAATACAAAATGTTTTACTTTTCTTGTAGACTTTCATTGTGTAAAGTTTTATTGTGGTAGGAGTAAAGGAAGAAATTAAGCCTATGCGGGTGTATTTTGGGTATAGCCTATATTCGATTAGTGTATAGCTCATTTGCATATTAAAATTCATTTTCAAAGAAACTTGTAATACAAAAAAAATAAATAAATACTTTACATGGGTACTTTCATTGTGTAAAGTTTCATTTTGATAGGAGTAAAGGAAAAGAATAGCCCCATTGGGGTGTATTGTTGCCTGGCCTTATTGCCACACATCTCGGATTGATGAGAATTTAACATATTTCCTCAACTAGGAATTCTTAGGACTTTTAGTATGTTGTTTTGGACAACTCATAGAAATGATCTAAGCTGAAAAAAAAATATTTTACAATTAGTTCTATTTTTGGCTCCAAAATGAGTTACTTTGCCTGGACTAAAAGTTCTGACTTCTATCCTCGTCGTCGCCATATGTTGTATCGTAGATACCAAGGGAAAACGGACACTTCTGGATGGTCTCTTTTTTGTTAGGACTCATCTCTGTAGCCAGCAATACACACACAAGCGCGCACACACTGCACGCCCTTCTCAGCTTTTAACAGTGCTAGAACCCACAAACACAGTGCGCCACCGCCCCCTACTGGACAAACACACTTAGTATTTTTACATGCTGTGCAGTCATTCTTTTGAGCATTTTCATATGCCATACATCAAAACAAACCTTACACCCTAGATTTGAAGGCTATGTATGTAATAAATCAATAGTAACTACATAAATAGCTCAAAAGTGCAATAAACTAAAAACTAAAAAATTTAAATATTTTTTTCTACATATTTTATTAAATACAGAAATATCACAAATCTCAAACTAGTCAATGTACCTCAAACATCATCCTCAAACTAGTCAATGTAAAAAACTTGCATAAAATATTTTAAAACTATACACAATTGATTTGAACTGTTTACATAAAAAAAAAAAAAAATTATAAACAGTGCGTTGTGGAGTCGAAATGATGAAGCAATGATAAAAAGAGACAATAACAAAAGTAGAACGCAATAGAGTCATGAATAGAGTAGCATACAGCAAAAGGGAGTCAAATTTCGCAGCTTGTGACGTCACAACATGACGTCACAACATGTGCACAGAACGTTTATTTTTTTTATTTTTTTTTATTATTATTTTTTTTATTATTGAAATCTTTCCAGGGGCCCGTTCTTCGCACGTCACTAACTCAGTTAGCTGGATTTGATTGTTGGCGATTTGGCATGATCTTGGATTGTTTGGTTCTTCAACGCTCATCCTGGACTTGCTGTCATAGCAACAGGTGCGCAAACTTAAACCTGCTCGGGAGCAGGCTTATTTCATGTTAACAGTCAGGATTAGATCCCGGCTTCATAAACGGAGCTGATACGGGAAGTTCAGCGCAGCGCGATAGTGCACTTTCTTTCTGAGATATATATTTTTTCTCGTGATTCGTGAGATTGTCGTTTTTTGTCGCTTTTATGTTTAAAAAACAGTTTTAGTTTTTTTTTTTTGGCATTTCCAAGCCACTTAAGACCCAATGTTGTAGGCTAAAGCAGTTTTTTTTTTTTTTTTTTTTTTTTGGCTATCATTTTTTTTTTTATGAAGATCATACAATCATGACCATGCCGAATTACAGATATGTCACTCAGGCTTCACTAACTGATTGGTACCATATAGGCTACCATAGACTGCCACCAAGGCCTCAATGAAGGGGATTATGTGAACAGAAAGGGGGTTCACAATGTAAATGTGCAGCCCAGTTACTATTGTGATTCTTAATATTCCAGATTAGTAATATTATATCAAATAAAAAAAGGCAGTTGACTAAAATCTTCCATATCACAAATGTGAAAGCAAAATGTCCAGGATCTGTGCATGACTTAAGAATTTTCAAAGATTCACATTTATGCACATTATTTGAAAGTGGTAAGAAAAGTTCCACAATTAAATATCAAGCTCACTATTACACACACTTATGCTGATCCTAACAGAACTGCATTTTTATAGGTGATTATGGCATGTTCCTGCCTGCAGACAGGTGTTTTATGACCCATTCCCTGACCCAAACCAGTTACAATGCAGCTCTAGGACAAGGGCACACACACAATGAAATGAACTTTGGCTAACTAAAGGGAAGATTTCAGTGTCTGAAAAGTCTGAGGGTTGCACACCTGTCAGGGCCTGTGACATTGTTGCATGTGCCATATTACACAACACTGCCAAAAAAAAAGTTTGAGTTTTATTTCAACTGTTCTTTGTAAAGAAAAGCCAGTGGTCAAGAGATATTAGACACATGCCTCATGCAACAAATAAAAAGGAAAAGTTGTCTATACACTGCCCACCTGTAGGCCTATGTCTCCTCTGTCTGTGCAGACTCTTCTGTAGATGTGGAATCCACAGAACTTTCTTGGGAACAGATACAAGTGTTGGTGTATTATGTAAAAGTGAACAAAAGAGGAAAACACAATGTCATTACAATTAACTACACTCGGGAAAAATGTGATCAATAACTCATGGCAAAATATTTTTACATTAACATAAGTTTATCAGTTTTCACTTTCACAAGTCAAAGCAATTCATCATTACTCAAGATTTAACAGCTGAAATGACTATACGGCCTTAATTTAATGCAGCAAAAATTATTTTACAGTGTAGGCTACTAAGATCTTTTTTTTTTTCTCAGCCTTTTTCTTGGTTGCTTTTATAAACAGACAACCATTTATTTAACAGTGCCTTTTATAAAAGAGACTATAATATAACAAAAAATTACCATTATGTAGAATATTTTTGTACTTCACTTTTATTAGTTCCCATGTTCTAGTGTGGTGACTCTGGCATTACAATGAACAAAGTAATTATGCAATTATTAAAATACAAAAATATAGGCTAATAAATATATTATAGGATAAATATATTATATAAATATAGGCTGATAAAAACATCTAACATGGCCACTTCTAACGGATTTAAATTGTCTGCTAATTTTTGCCAGCCCTCTCTCCTGGCTTTTGCAGACTTTGAGGTGTTCCCTGGCGTTTTGATTAAACATTAAAATTCCGAATAAACTTCGACTATTAGTTCTTGCTCTGCTGAGGAGAAAAACTGAGCGCGCTCTTTGGCCACGCTGAGCAGCCAATAGCAGCGTTGCTGATCAATGTTCTACTATCGATACATATCCCCTTTTAAACCAGCGCATGAACGCGCAATTATCTCAGATGACTCAATCCAGCGATACTAATCATATCCGGCAAGTGTGTTCGAAGAACCGAGTTAGCCAGATCATGATTCGCACGATGATATCATCTTGGATGTGTCATTTGATCTCGGATGTAATAAGCAACGTACGAAGAACGGGCCCCAGTTGTCTAAACACATTTACTAAATCTAGCCATCATTTTCCAATATCATAAACACATTTCACATGAAGACACAATTCACAAAACACAATCCTCCGTTCTCATAAATCTTAACACATTTTTCCTTGCTAAAACAAGTTGCAAAAGAACTCTGCTCATATTCTCAAATGAAAGCTCATGTGATGCAAAATGCTTGCCACAGTCAGCAATATTTGAACACAATGAACACACCTGGCGTCATTCATTACACACAACGACTCAAAATTGAAGAAACTTGTTGCTAATGCTGTGACCACATGTATAAAAGCAAGTTCAGAGTGCACAGTTTGCTGAAGATTCCAAACAAACACAATGGATGAAGGGAGAGTCAGGGGAAGAGGAATTCGAGTCAGAGGAGGGAGAAGAGCTGGCCATGGAAGAAGAGGAGCAGGCCAACGAGGAAGAGGAGTTCAAATCAGAGGAGGAAGAGGAGCAGGCCAACGAGGAAGAGGAGTTCAAATCAGAGGAGGAAGAGGAGCAGGCCAACGAGGAAGAGGAGGAGGCCAACAAGGGAGAGGAGAAGGTCCAGGAGGGAGAGCAAGACAACCTCGCACCATCATTACGGACGAGATGCGAGCAACAGTCATTGACCATGTCATTGTCCATGGCATGACAATGGCTGAAGCAGGACTAAGAGTCCGTCCAAACCTGAGTAGGTTCACCGTGGCCACCATTATCAGGGCATTCAGACAACACAACATGTATTGTACTCTATTGCTTTCTTTGTCACAATACAATTTTACAAGCCTGTTAAAGTAGTCTATTGGTTTCAAATTGGAATATTGGTTACTGTATTGTAAAACATGTCAATTGACAACACATGTTTCTTTCTTTAGAGTTGAAAGAATGCCACATAGAGGTGGGAGGGTTGCCATATTTACAGCGGCACAAGAAACCCTCATTGTGGATATGGTTCTTGAGAACAACCTCATCAGACTCCGGGAGATCAGAGACAAAGTCATTGCCGATAATGTCAACTTTGAGAGCATTGATGATGTCAGCTTGGCCACAATAGACAGAGTTCTCCGGCGCCAAAAGATGCGGATGAAACAGGTCTATAGGGTTCCCTTTGAGCGCAATTTTGCGCGACACAAAGACCTACGTTACGAGTATGTGCAAGGAAGTATACATCCATGTTCACAGTACAGTTAGTGGACATACTGTGTTGCTCAGTGGCCTACATTACGTCTGGACAATACTGTGCTACCTGATTGACTGTTGTTCTGAACACCTGTGCACTTTCACATTTTCACAGAGGATATTACAGTTGGACGCGATGGCCAGACCTCATGAGTACCTCTTCCTGGATGAGGCTGGCTTCAACCTGCAGAAACGAAGGCAAAGAGGCCGTAACATCATTGGCCAAAGAGCCATCACTGAGGTTCCTGGCCAACGGGGGGGTAATATTACTCTTTGTGCGGCCATGGGTTCGGAGGGGCTTGTCCACCGGCATGCTGTCCTTGGGTCTTACAACACCCAACGTCTCCTCACCTTCCTAGAGGAGCTAAAAGACATCCTCCTGGACCGTCAACAACACCATCCTGGGCCCGCACATCACATTTATGTGATCATTTGGGACAATGTACGCTTCCACAGAACAAACCAAATCAGAGAGTGGTTCACCACCAACAGTAACCACTTTTTAAACGTCTGTCTGCCACCCTACTCCTCTTTCCTGAACCCTATAGAGGAGTTCTTCTCATCGTGGAGATGGAAGGTAGAGAGGTACACTAGAGAGAACCTCCTAAGGGCAATGGAGCTGGCCTGTGTTGACATCCCAGTGGAGGCCTTCCAAGGATGGATTCGCCATTCCAGGGTGTTTTTCCCGCGGTGCCTGGCAAGAGACAATATAGCCTGCGATGTGGATGAGGTGATGTGGCCCGATGCAGCTCAGCAACATGATGCCGCACAGTGATTGTGGTGTGTGTGTGGTGTGAATAAAGTAAATAAAAAAACTTCACACCCTGATCATGTTTTCAAGAGTACTGTTGTGTGCAATAGATTCTGTTTTGCATTGAGTTGTGTTACAGTAGTGTACACGCAGAATTTACTATAGATTCATACTCTTCATATGAAACTCACAAATCTAAATGCCTAATCCTCTGCAGAGATCTAAGAAGATCCATTACTGTAAAGTTTAAAAAAATATGCATTGGTAGTTATGAAACAAAGAACCTTCTCACAAATCGAGCATTGTGTTTTCAATTGTTTTACTGTAGTGTGTAATGATGTGTATAGTGTTTACATTTTTGAAAGCTTCGAGCTGCTCTTTTGGTGTGAAAGTTTGAGTTTTGAAGTGAGAAGGTGTGGTTGTGTTTATGTAGCTTTAGAAAAGGGTGTTGTGTTTAGACATTGGGGAACATGGAGGAAACGTTTGTGAAATGTGTTTTAGCTTTTGAGAAAAACTGTAATACAACAGTGTTAACTCCCTCAAGTGACGTGTTCATAATGCTGTGAATTCCTCATGCCTCATGCAGCGTCACTTTGAGAAGTTGACAGCTCGTTGCCTCTTAAGGTGATGATACACAGGGCAACTTTTTGAGCAATGTTGCCGTCAATGGGCAACCAGATGAGACACAGGGCCCACGACCCATCTAAATGATCCAGATAGAAATGTATTGCCCATTTTCAATGGGAAAGTGCTCAAGCAACAATCGCTCGGCAAGATTGCCCAGCAACATTTCTCAAAAAGTTGCCCTGTGTATCATCACCTTTATTATGGGTGCTATTTGTTTTCTATTGTTTAATTGTATCTAATAATACTAATAATATAAAAAATACTCTTTTTAGTATGAGCATGTGAAGGTGTGTTGGGGACACTCTAAAACTGTGGAAAAACTCCTTCTGTACTGAAATTGGAGGACCAGATTCAGTATCAGTGCACCTTATGAACCATGGCGTTAACTTGAACTGCGTTTCTGTCAGTGCGTGACTACAGCTCGTTAATAAACAAAGTTTTTTTTATTTATCCATTTCATACAATCTGTCTTCATTTAGCAAGTGCACTTGTGCAAAAACATTTTTCAAGTTCAGCATTTTTGTTTTTGTTGTTGCTGATAAAACAGATTCGCTGAGACTAAAAAAAAAAAGACATGCATTTGTTTGTGTGTTTCTTTTGTAAAAGTTTCCCCGGATATACTTTCCTGTTTAATGTACACTTTTCCTTTCAAATTGTATTATCAGCATTATAATTTGAGTAAATGTAGCCGTGTAAAATATAAGGGCTGATGCCACCCTTCTAGAACAATGTGCATTTATGTTTTAATTTATTGTAACATATTTAATCACATGGAATTACAGTGCAGCCTAATTAGTGTTAGCTCACAGTTTTTGCCTTATTCAGTGCGTGAGGTGAACTGATAATATTAGTGATTCTCATTTCTTTATCAAAACACTAAAACTGGTACAGTTGGGGAGAGAAATTTGATATTTTTAATCTCTCTATTTAACCCATCTCATGGTGTGTGATGCTGAACTATTATCATGTGATTACACTCACTAATATTATCATGTTTGTGAGTTTCTAAAGGTTCTTTGCACAGTTCTGAACAATTATATTTTATGTGCAACAATACCATGCTCAATAACAAGTGGCCTTAGGCCTAATTTTAAATGTATATATTTTTTTCAAACAATGTGATTTAAATGGTGATGACTGTTTGTTGTGATGTATTTTAAAAAGATGGATGATATTCTTCAATCTTTCTGACAAAGAACAAAAGATAATGTAAATTATAGTATGTACAATGTTTTTTTTTTTTATTAATTGTAGTGTACAGTGTTATATAAGGGGGTAGAATTGGCAGCTCACTACTCACTACTCATGAGTACTTTTAAATAAGCTACGTTTTTACTCTTTTTGGACAAGTACTTTTTACTCTACTCACACTACATTTTTTGGAATGTAATTGTACTTTTACTTGAGGATGTTTTTTCAGTAGTCTTTCCACCACTGATCTTAGTTAATGTTCATTTCAACATTTAATAATACATTATTAAAATCAAAAGTTGCGTTTGTTAACATCATTTAATGCACTGTGAACCATCATGAACAATGAATCACTATTTTTATTAACTAATATTAACAAGCTTAATAGATGATTTAACAGTATTGCTCATTGTTATTTATATTTGTTAGTTACAAATATAATATATGTTCTTTTCTTACAAATGAACATGAAAAGTACCCAATTGAGACTGAACCTGGTAATTGGTAATTTAATGGAAAAGTGTTAACATCGCTTCTGACGTCTGAGATCTCTCTTTTTAATTTCTCTAATTGTCTCTGTTTCTCAGATTCCACTGGAAACGGACTGAATGAATCAGCAAGTATAGTGATGACACTGATTCCTGATGGAGTACAGAAGGGGACGAGTTCAGTTTGATGAGATAACACACACACACACACACACACACCAATGTCAATCACTCTGACATCATCATCAATTGAGCTCCATCTTTTTTATCAGCCTTTAGAATCTGTCCATTGAAGTGAGAAATGCCCCATGTGCTGTTGTTAAAAAGTGACGCGGAGGGTGCCAATACGTGAGTTGGGAGTGAGAACGTGTTGGATTGTAAGTGGAAATGCTCTTGCAATATAGAATATTTTAGGTACCGTACATGTCAGTTTTTATCAAGGAAAATAGTTTCTTTCTTGTCAAACCTTCAGAACATTTGGAATATACGCAACACGACACATGAGATTATTGTATGGCATGTTTTCACTCTTTTTTTAAAGACCCCCTTGTGGTGAAAATCAGCTTTTAATGTTGTTTATATGTCTGTGTGGTGTTTTTAAAATGCTTAAAGACAAACCATGTGCAAATTCATAAGTGTAAAAAGACAGTCTTAAAAATGCGGTTTGAAATCACTGTTTTTTCTGACGTCACAAACTAAACTACCTTGTAAGCAATCAGGTCAACGTGCCGGCGGGATCTAGCAGGTTATCCTGGTATAATTTTCTGTTGAATCCTAACCCTACATTTAGCAATATAGAGGGTGAATTATGTATATGATGTATAATTCACTCTTCCACTTCTTCTGAATCAGTGTCTGGTTCAAACATAAATGTCTGAATTAAACCAGTATTTTCACTTGCTATTGTGCAGCGTTTACTACAGTAAAGTTGAGTGAGTGGATCTCTGTAAGTGGGATTCACTGTGGAGGCGGGGCTAATTAGCATATTCATGAATCTGCATATACTAAATGAAGCAAGGGTGTAATTACATTCAAGCTATTTTAAGACATGAATATTTTTTTCACATGAAAAAAACATGATAATGTAATATGGTTTTAGAACAACATCAGAGTGAGTAAATCACTGAATGTTCATTTTTGTTTTTTGTTAATTCAATTTTTGTGTGAACTATCTCATAGACAGTCACAGAAAAATAAGTTGTGAAGGAGTAAATAAAGTCCAAGTGAATGAAAGCCGTCATATGTAAATAATTATGGAATATGGCAGTGTTTTACATGAGTATTAGTTCATTTTATGTTTTTGAAATCATCTGAGTTTTCATGTAGCACAACTTTTTTATTCTTATATAAGCATCTGCCTATTGTTGGATTGGATGATGTTATCTGAACTTTGAATTGACACCATTAGTGCTGTAGTATTGGAATAGTTTTTTGTTTGTTTGCACTGACTCAACTTTAGTACTTACAGTAATGTGGTATAATATCATATTGTGTTGTGCTTTGTAAGTAAAATTTACTTCTGTTTGTATTATTCTTTTATTGTATGTCATTTGGATAAAATCCTTTGTTAAATGAATAAATGTTTGTTTAAGATATTGATATTATACCACTGGTCTATATCCTCCTGAGACCCAGAAAAAAAAGTTTGTTGAATTTATTTTTTTCCATGTCATCACACTGTTTAGAGCACAAGAAACAAATGGTAAAAAAACATTTTTGAAAAATAATATTTTATTCATACGTTATGCTATGTCCTCTGTAGTGGACGCCAGGACTAAGTTGTTTAAAAAATAAAATGACATGAAGTTATATGTATAGACAAAACCAATGGGATTTTTTTTTTCAATCACCAATAAATTTTGGGGTTTCAGGATTTTATGTAACCAAAATTTATATAAAAATGATTCTCAACTATGTTATGAAAGATATAACAGAATTGATTGATACACCATTTTACTTTATGCAATATGTGGGTAAAATGTCCATAACTTAATATTCCCATTCAATGCAATGTATCTATACACTGTATCTAATACGCACATTAATGTGTTCTTGGAGCAACATTTAATGAAAAAAGAAGTGTAATAATTGGAGTAATAATTGGCAACATTTTAATAATAATATCTAATATTTCATAGGAATATTGATGTGTAATTTATTTCCACATTCACTTTTTGTGTCTCCCAAAATGCCTGATAAACATGATTTAAGTCCTGATGTCCTCTACAGTGGACATGTATGAAATCAATGTCTTGTTCTGTAACAGAAAGACATTTTTTTTTATTTGAAACCCCTTAACATTTTCCTGAGATGTTGGTTTAAAAACAATTTGAAAAGTAGTCCAATTAAATTATAATTACAATATATTATCATATTTCCATAAGAGTGCTAGATTTGATCACTTAATTAATGTCAGGCATTTTTAAAGACCAAGGAGAAGTTGTTTTCATGGTGAAACCTCCAAATATTTGGTATCTCTGAAAAGTCCTGAATGTGCTCTTTACAGGACACCCAGGATGTGTCATGTGACATGTATGATGTCAGAGAAATTCACTGAAATATAATGTCCACTACAGTGGACAAAAGTCTATTCTTGGGTCCCAGGAGGATGTGATCTTTCTGTCATCTGTCATGAATCGTGTCTGCCCTCTAGTGTGTAATGCTGATACAGCGGTTCAGTTTTATTTATATATATTATATATCATGTCATGTGAAATCTGTTGGTTCATTCTGTATGTTCAATGATTGATGTACCAAATCAAATCTTCAGAGACCAGACTGAATCTGACCACAGATACAGCAGAAATCTGGAGAATTACACAGAGAGAGAGTTTGCACTTCAAACCATAATCTGACCAAATTTGTGCAGGAAAAACACAGTAAAAACTAAATTATCCTCTTACTGAATATATTAATTAATTAAACCAATTAATCCATCCTAAGTATGAACACTTACATTTAAAGTTCCATCTTTAAGAAAATATACTAGGAAAATCTTCCTCTTGGGAAACACCAAAACATTTTGACTCATCTAGCATGAAAAGCTCTAGTCGGAACAGTGTAATATGATGCTGCATGTGAGGGGTCAAGGGTCACAGGTTTAACAGCCTGACCTACCAGCAGCACAATGAACTGGTATTGGTCTGACACTGAAAGACTCGTACATTTAAATTTAAAATGGTCATGCCCTCTATTACCTTAAAAGTGAAGTGGAGACATAATAATAAAAAGATAATTTTCATGAGTCTATTCTTTGCATTTGTTTGTGTAGGTGGTGGTGTTGAAAAAAAAAATAGCTGATGCCAACACAAGTATTTTATCATGATTTTGTGCAGTTGTTTCTCAGTTTTTAATTTTTGAGGCCATGCATGCAATGTGAATATTAACAAAAATCAAACACAATAATGATATTGGTCTTTTAGAAGATATGCTTTCAAAGCTAGCTAGCTATTGCTAGCCTCTTCAAAATGGCCTACCTTACCTTTTACCAGACCACTTTATACATATTTGACATATTCATTCAAAATGACTCACTGGAACACAGACCCGTCTCCAAGCACAATTACAGTAATGTAAGGATTGTGTCTGCTATTCACTATTATGTTGTCAGTAGTAAAGATAAACAGTTCAATGTTTCTCCTAATACAGACACTGTTGTGGCGCCATCTTGTGGCTGTCAGAATCTCATTGAACATCAACACTCACTGACCCCAATGTAACTGATGGAGCTGAACAACATGCCTGCTGGAGTGTGGAGGATCAGATGAGGCCCATCCTGGTCATAGCTGGTTTAGCAGACTGGTTTTAGAGAGGTTTTGAACAATTATTATTTATATTTTTGCAACCAGCTGAACACCAGCTTAGCCAGACTGGAAACAAACCAAGACCTGCCAACTGTCTTAGGCTGGGTTTAGCGTTTTGTTTTGTGTGTGTTTTTGTCCATAGCAAGATACTGATAAAGTAATTTCACTCACATATCACTTGAAGAAATCCATCCTGTCCTTTTAAATATCTGTGTTATAAGAGTGCATTAAAATGATTGCTGTAGGCCTATGTGCAACTTAATCATCTTCAATTATTTTTAATTTTGTAGCTGCTGTTCTAATAGCAGCTTGAAATATAATACAGGCCTATTGAAATATTACAGTGTTATATGTTGCTAGAAAATACTTTTATTTCATCAGACTACACAGCCTATATGTGAATGGCCTTCAAAGAAGGAAGATGTTTTGTGTTCCTATAAGTGTAGTTACAACATCTACCAGCAGGGGCGAACAGGCCGTTCAGTACTAACCAGAAGACAAAACAATACACACGTGAGACACTTTTGTGTTTCATATACTATTAAAATTCTCATTTTTTTTAAAAAAGTGTTGTGAATGTCCTTGTATTTTAAAAGCACATTGTAACTGTGAGGAGACCATTTCATGAATCCATATCTGGAAACAAAGAGGATTACAATCACCTTCACTATGATAAATATTAAATACATTAAATCAAAAGTTCAGTGAGGAAAATAAAGTCTGTTGATATTTCACAGACTTTATATATTTCATAAACACACTGAAGATCACTGAATAAAATACAGACAGTTTTCACAGCAGTTTCTAGTGATGATGAATCAGATTGAGTCTGAATCAATATCAGAAACAGGATTAGACCTTGATCACATAACATAGGAACATATTGAGTATGAAAATACACTTCCAAAAAAAAAAAAAATAGAGGTTTCAACATATCAAATTTTAAGACTTTCAAAACTGTAAAATAACATGTTGTTTTCCATGTTGAGCCACTAGTTGGCGCTCCAGCCGGGTCTTTAGGAGAGACGTACTGTCTGTACACCATTAAACTTAAAATGACTGAATCTGAAGTTCAAAAAATATTCTGTTTCATGTATATTGGTCATAAACTGCTGATAAATATGAAAAGCCCCATGATGATCAGCTCTCTGTGAGATGTTTGACCTTTTGACCTTTAGTCTAAATCATTCACAGTGACATCCAGGATCACAATAAACACAGCTTCTACATTCTTTAAAATGTTATTTATCAACATAATGTGACTATGATATATTAATCAGATCTGAATGTCATTGTTCAGTATTAAAAACACAGTTTCCACTGCACTGGTCAGTTTCTGCTCTAGTTTTCACACTTCATCTCTCACACACACTCGTTCACATGCAGAAAAGCAGAAGTAACTGCAGCTCTTCAACACTTTTAGCTCCTGACAGCTTCAGATTCACGTGACACTGTTTATTAATGTTTGTTTTCTCAGAAGCGCATTAAACCACAGCGTTTACGGTTAAAGTGTCTCTACACTTATAGTTCTTCTCTCTCATCTGCTCTCAGTTGATCACTTGCTTTTATATTTGCACAGAAACGCATGTTTTGTTGATGTAAATCATTCAGAATGCTGTATTGAACTCTGTTTTACTGTGCCGAGTCGGTTGACTGATGAAGCTGATGCCTGTGGTTTAGTTCAGTGTGGTTTGTGTGCACAGATCTCAACCCAAAGACACAACTGATTCAGGAACAGCTGATAAAAAGACTATGGAGAAACTTGATCAGGCCAAACACCTGTGGGTCACAGGGTTCAACAGAGATGAATGCCGAAATGTGTTAAAATAGTCATGATGAGAGATAAAGATCAAGCTAAGAGCAGAGTGGAAAATAAACTGAAGGGACTAAAGTTCACACATTTATTTTCTGCGACCGTGATGCGATTGTGGTCAGAGTTTTTCTTCTTCTCAGATTCACACTCGTTATTTCCCTCTTCAGTGGTCAACATCTTCTTAGAACTGTTTTAGGGTGTTTTCAACAGAAACACCCGCAGCCATGATGAGATTAATGTTTGTCACCTTTTAAAAGACATTTTTAAAGTTTGAATATGAATTCACTGAATATTACACCAATTAATTCTTCATTTTTCTTAATGGTCTTGTAGTTTCTCCAGTATTTATTTTAGGTTTTTGATAAATAATGTAAATATATTCAGAATCCAGAAGAAATATGAAGTGATTTTGTTTTATATCATAAAAAGCAGTGGATGTTATTGTCAGGGGATATTCTTATAGATCTGCTATTCTCAATTGTTATATTAGTCTTTTATGATGCTCATGTAAAAGCTACATAAAGACACATAATCTGAATCAGTTTTTGATAGATTTTACATTTATATTTCAAGACTAACAGAATAAAGATGTAGAATCAAATAAACAAAGAGTAGAGCTGTATTTGTGATGTCTGCAAAGGTCAAGAATAAGCCAGAAGAATTTAAAGGATATTAAAGCATGTTTATTTAATATTGTACAAAAGGAGGCATAAAGTAGGCCTATAACTTTTTAGGAATTTTACACTAAAATGTCACAGCAAGAGAGAGAGAGCAGTGAAAAAATACATTAATATTACTAATTAATATTATAATGTTCTACCTTGACCAAATACCACATTCATTAACTCCTTCACAGAAAGGATTCACTGTTTTTTTTGTCAAGTTGATTTCATTTATTACCTGCATCTTAAATTAAATTCTGCTAATTTGCAAAAAAATGCCTACTATTACCAAATTTGATGATTTTTTTTTCAAATTATGTATTTGTATCAGCTTTATAGCCTATATAACAAAAGCAGTCAAATGTCAAATTTGATTTAAAATGTAACATTAATGTATTTTATTTTTTTATTTAAAATGTACATTAACAGTCTGCAAAGAAGTGGAGAAATATGTTCACTCCATTGAATGTCAAAGATCTTTACATAAACGCAAATTTACATACAGTAAATAAATAAACAGTTTTTCTCAATATCTGTAATTTTGTTGCTGTTTCGATGTAGTAAAACCCCCAGATGTAGCCGAAAACATCTGGCTCGTGTTTGCATTTTCTTCTGTTACTGGCCATAATTATATCCTTGAAATCAGTATTAGGCATAAATAATGTCTTCAGAATCATTCATACACGTGAAAACCGGCTCAGAACTAAAACCTAGCGCAGAGGAAGATACGAATCATGTCTTTGTTTTCTGAAGATGAACGAAAGTCTTATGGGTTTGGAACATGAGGGTGAGTAATTAATTACCTTTTCTTTCTTTTTTTTTCTTTTTTTTTTTTGGTTAATTAGTCCTTTAAATACACAGGACAAACAAAGAATCTAATGAGATAATTGACTAGACAAACCTGAACTGAAACTCAAATTAATCTGTTACCATGGAAACAAACAGGCGGGAACGGAGTAGAACAGAACCAATTAACAAACCAACACCAATTAAAACACACGCATACTTTCATATCCAAATAACCCCCCATCACAGACCATTTTTGAGATTCTCATTCAAAGGGGTGGCCTACCAGTACACGGTCCAACCATTCGGACTGTCTCTGGCACCACGCACCTTTAAGAAGTTTTTATCCCTTTACTGCCTGTAAATGATGACGTTTTTTCTGGCCCTCAAACCCTTCCTACTAGACCTAACAGCATACCACATCTTAGTTCGGTCAGACTATATGGTGGTGGAGTCCTACATAAACAATCAGGGTGGACTCAGCAGGTCAAGCCCTAGTCAGACACCTCCTCTTATGGGCTCAACACAACCTGCACTCGCTGAGACCGGTGCATGTCCTGGACAGACTGAAACAGTTAGCAGACATGCTGTCCCGGGGCAGCGTGTTCCCAGGGGAATGGACCCTCCATCTCAGGGAACACGTTCATTGGGTAAGTGCAGCGTATATTACATACAAACATTCAAATAAGCAAAGTGATTATTCACAAAGTTGCCATATAACAGGTTTGAAAGGCCTAAAGTATCACAGTAAAGGTGATGATACACAGGGCAACTTTGAGCAATGTTGCTGGGCAATGTTGCGGTCAACAGGCAACCAGATGAGACACAGGGCCCAAGACCCATCTAAAGTATCCAGATAGAAATGTAATGTCCATTTTCAATGGGAAAGTGCCCAAAGCAACAATTGCTCTGCAAGATTGCCCAGCAACATTGATCAAAAAGTTGCCCTGTGTATCATCACCTTAAAGCGTTAGTTCACCCAAAAATTAAAATTCTGTCAGTAATTACTCACCCTCACGTTGTTCCAACCGCGTAAGACCTTCGTTCATCTTCGGAACACAAATGAAGCTATTTTTGATGAAATCTGAGCCATGTTTCACTCCTCCATAGGCTTCCAGTGTGACCGAAACTTGCTGGCCCAGAAAAGTTATTAAAGAGATCGTTAATATAGTCCAAGTGACTCCAGTGGCTCAATCTTAAGTATATCAAGCGACGAGAATACTTTTTGTGCGCAAAAACAAACAAAAATAACGACTTTATTCCACTATTCATTTCCTTCTCTCTGGACCTCTAGTTGGTTCGCGTAGTGTTTTTGCGCAGCGCGTCTGTGTTACACGTCACCACGTAGGCTCACTATTGGCCGACGCCGGTCATGTGTGTGTTGCGTGATGACGTGCAACACAGACGCGCAGCGCAAAAACACTACGAGGCCCAGAGAGAAGGAAATGAAAAGTGGAATAAAGTCGTTATTTTTGTTTGTTTTTGCGCACAAAAAGTATTCTCGTCGCATGATAAACTTAATGTAGTGCCACTGTAGTTACTTGGACTATTTTAACGATGTTTTAATAACTATTCTGGGCCGGTGAGTTTCGGTCACACTGGAAGCCTATGGAGGAGTCAAAATGCTGTCAGATTTCATCAAAAATATCTTAATTTGTGTTCCGAAGATGAACGAAGGTCTTACATGGTTGGAACAACATGAGGGTGAGTAATTACTGACAGAATTTTCATTTTTGGGTGAACTAACCCTTTAAGAGAGAGCGATTAAAACGATGTAGTTTGCCATTCAGCCACAAGGAGGAGCTAAAGCAATATATATATATATATATATATATATATATATATATATATATATATATATATATATATATATATATATATATATATATATATATATATATATATATATATATATATATATATATATATATTAGTCACAATATAATATACTGAAATATTTGCAATAGTATATGTTACTTGCAAATATGTAATTTTATCAGACTACATGTTTATGTTTGAATGGCCATCAAAGAAGGAAGAAGCTGAGTTATTAGATATGTGTAGTTACAACATCTACCAGCAGGGGCGAACAGGCCATACAGTACTAACCAGAAGACAGAACAATACACACCATGAGCTATGAAAATACATATATTGTGAAAATCATCAAATTGTTAAAAAGTATTATGAATGTACTTGTATTTTAAAAGCACATTGTCACTGGGAGGAGACCATTTCATGAATCAATGATAAACATTAAAGACATTTAATCGGAGTTCATTGAGCTGCTGTATAATAAAGTCTGTTGATATTTCCTGATCAAACACACTGAAGATGGGCTTGGGCTTGACTGAGACCTGGATTCGTCCTGAAGACTCAGCAACCCCCGCTGCTCTCTCTAGCAATTTCTCCTTTTCTCACTCCCCTCGCCAGTCTGGGAGGGGTGGCGGGACAGGGCTTCTCGTTTCCAACAATTGGAAATACTCAGCGCTCTCTTCTCTATGCAACAACAATTCATTTGAATATCATGCTATCACACTTACAACTCCCAGTAAGATCCATATTGTAGTAATTTATCGCCCCCCCAGGTCAGCTGGGTAACTTCGTAGAGGAGCTGGATGTGCTGCTGTCCTCTTTCCCTGAGGACGGCACCCCACTTCTAGTCTTCGGTGACTTCAACATTCATCTCGAAAAACCACATGCAACAGACTTCACCTCTCTACTAGCCTCCTTCGATCTCAAACGACACATCACCACAGGTACTCACAAATCAGGCAACCAACTGGACCTGGTTTACACACGCAACTGCATCACAGACAACATTTTGGTGAGGCCTCTCCATGTTTCAGATCATTTCCTCATCACCTTCAGTCTACAACTCGCTACCCCTGCGCCACCAACCCCACCACCAGTCACCCTCAGGCGAAACCTACGCTCACTTTCCCCCTCCCATCTCTCCTCTGCCGTGTCTTCTTCTCTTCCCCCACCCTCACAATTCTCATCTCTGGATGTGAATACTGCAACGGATACCCTATGCTCCACACTAACCTCTACTCTAGACAAAATCTGCCCTCTCTCCTCCAGGCCAGCACGCGCTACTCCTTCTAACCCCTGGCTATCTGAGGTTCTTCGTGAACACCGGACCGAACTCAGGGCAGCGGAGAGGAAATGGCGCAAATCAAAAGACTCATCTGACCTGAGTATGTATAAATCTCTCCTCTCGTCCTTTTCTGCTGATGTTCATGCTGCAAAATCTTCTTATTTCCACAACAAGATCAACAGCTCCTCCAACGCACGACTACTCTTCAAGACATTCAACTCACTCCTCTGTCCACCTCCACCACCACCCTCCTCCTCCTTAACTGCCGATGATTTTGCAAACTTCTTCACCAACAAAACAACAACTATCAGCAGTCAATTCTCAGCTCCACACACACAGGAACCCAGACCGACCCCTTCCACAGCCAATACCCCTCTGTCCTCCTTTTCGCCGCTAACAGAGGAAGAAGTATCTACACTTCTCCTCTCCAGCACCCTACCACCTGCCCTCTAGACCCCATCCCCTCACACCTTCTACAAGCCATCTCTCCCACACTTCTACCAGCACTCACACACATCATCAACTCATCCCTCCATACTGGCACCTTCCCTACAGCATTCAAGCAGGCTCGGGTCACTTCACTGCTTAAAAAACCAACGCTAAACACATCTTTTATAGAGAATTACAGACCCATCTCTCTCCTACCATTCATTGCAAAAACACTTGAAAGAGCTGTTTTCAACCAAGTAACATCCTTCTTGTCTCTAAACAACCAGCTGGATGTCAACCAATCTGGCTTCAAGAAAGGGCATTCAACTGAGACTGCATTACTGTCGGTCACAGAAGCCCTACGGATTGCAAAAGCTGCTTCCAAATCTTCACTCCTCATTCTCCTTGATCTGTCTGCTGCCTTCGACACCGTGAACCATCAGATCCTTATGTCCAGCCTCTCATCACTGGGCATCACAGGAACTTCACTCGACTGGTTTGAATCCTATCTCACAGGTAGGTCCTTCAAAGTCGCATGGAGAGGCGAGGTATCCAGAGCACATCAACTGACAACAGGGGTTCCCCAGGGTTCAGTTCTTGGTCCCCTCCTCTTCTCCATCTACACTACATCACTGGGACACATCATACAGGCACACGGTTTCTCCTACCACTGCTATGCTGATGACACACAACTCTTCCTCTCATTTCGACCAGATGATCCCACAGTAGCTGCACGGGTCTCGAGCTGTCTGGCAGACATCTCCACATGGATGAAGGAACATCACCTGCAGCTCAACCTGGCAAAGACTGAGCTGCTCGTCCTCCCTGCCAATCCGTCTCTACAGCACGACTTCACCATCCAGCTTGATTCATCATCAATCACCCCATCAAGGTCGGTCAGAAATCTGGGAGTAACGTTTGATGACCAGCTGACCTTCACAGATCACATTTCAAAGACAGCTCGATCATGCAGGTTTGCATTGCACAACATCAGGAAGATCAGGCCTTTCCTAACTGAGCACGCAACACAACTCCTCGTCCAGGCCCTGGTCATTTCTAGGCTTGACTACTGCAATGCTCTTCTGGCCGGACTTCCAGCATGTGCTACCAAACCTCTTCAGATGATCCAGAATGCTGCAGCTCGTCTTGTCTTCAACGAGCCCAAGAGGGCCCACGTCACCCCTCTGTTAATCTCTCTGCACTGGCTACCTCTCGCTGCTCGCATCAAGTTCAAGGCATTGACGCTTGCTTACAGATCTATCACAGGCTCAGCTCCCTCCTACCTTCACTCACTCCTACGAGCCTACATCCCCACCAGACGCCTACGATCAATCAACAAGCGACGTCTCGTGGTTCCATCACAGAAAGCCACAAAATCACTTTCCAGATCATTCTCATTCACAGTTCCATGCTGGTGGAACACTCTCCCCACCCTTATCCGGAATGCTGAATCCCTGACAACATTCAAAAAACAGCTGAAAACCCATCTCTTCCATGAGCACCTAAACTCATTAAAAAAAAAAAAAAAAAAAAAAAAAACATTTCCCTTAAAATCCCACCTATCATGCTTATGCTACTCTGAATAATGCCTGAACTTCGTATTCTGAACACTTCTTGCGTTGTTGTTGTCTTTTGCCTCTTCATGATGACTCGCTTAATTTAGTCCTGATTTGTAAGTCGCTTTGGATAAAAGCGTCTGCTAAATGACTAAATGTAAATGTAAATGTAAGATCACTGAATAATATACTGACCGTTTTCACAGCAGCTTCTAGTGATGATGATGATCAGATTGAATCTGAATCAAAAATATGATGATGGGACTGTGACCACATTTTTTACATTATTGAAATGTTAAATATTTAAAATAGTTTGTAATGTATATATTTAATATACACTTTCAGCCACTAGTTGGCGCTCCAGCAGGGTCTTTAGTAGTGACGTACTGTACACCATTAAACTGAGTTAAAATGAATGAATCTGAAGTTTAAAAATTATTCATACATGTATATTGATCATAAACCACTGATAAGAATCAGTTTAATATCCCAAGATGATCAGCTCTCTCTGTGCGATGTGAGATATATATATAAAGTTTTACTCAAGTCTCCTCTTGGAGTAGAATTGGCTATAGGTGGCATTCTCTCTCTCTCTCTCTCTCTCTCTCTCTCTCTCTCTCTCTCTCTCTCTCTCTCTCTCTCTCTCTCTCTCTCTCTCTCTCTCTCTCTCTCTCTCTCTCTCTCTCTCTCTCTCTCTCTCTCTCTCTCTCTCTCACACACACACACACACAAAACAACAACACACAAAAAAACTAGGGTCCTAGAACTGCAGCCTCTGGTATTGCAGGAATATAATATTGCAAAAACTCGCTGAACACTATTATTTTATCATGTGTTTTTGTGCAATTTTTTCTCAGTTTTAAATTTTTGAGGCCATGCATGCAAGGTAAAAAATTAACAAATATCAAACACAATAAACACCATAATAATAATATTGGTCTAGAAATGCTTTCAAAGCTAGCTTGCTATTGCTAGCCTCTTCAAAATGGCCTACCTTACCTTTTACCAGACCACTTTATACATATTTGACATATTCATTCAAAATGACTCACTGGAACACAGACCCGTCTCCAAGCACAATTACAGTAATGTAATGATTGTGTCTGCTATTCACTATTATGTTGTCAGTAGTGAAGATAAACAGTTCAATGTTTCTCCTAATACAGACACTGTTGTGGCGCCATCTTGTGGCTGTCAGAATCTCATTGAACATCAACACTCACTGACCCCAATGTAACTGATGGAGTGTGGAGGATCAGATGAGGCCCATCCTGGTCATAACTGGTTTAGCAGACTGGTTTTAGAGAGGTTTTGAACAATTATTATTTATATTTTTGCAACCAGCTGAACACCAGCTTAGCCAGACTGGAAACAAACCAAGACCTGCAAACCATTTTAGGCTGGGTTTAGCTTTTTTATTTATTTTGTCCACAGCGAGATACTGATAAAGTAATTTCACTCACATATCACTTGAAGAAATCCATCCTGTCCTTTTAAATATCTGTGTTAGAAGAGTGCATTAAATTGATTGCTGTAAGGCTATTTGCAACTTAATCATCTTCAATTATTTTTCTATTATTATTGTTCTAATAGCAGCTTGAAATATAATACAGGCCTATTGAAATATTACAGTGTTATGCTTTGTGTTCCTATAAGTGTAGTTACAACATCTACCAGCAGGGGCGAACAGGCCGTTCAATACTAACCAGAAGAGAAAACAATACACACGTGAGCCACTTGTGTGTTTCTTTCATATATTATTAAAATTCTTGTTTTTTTAAAAAAGGGTAATGAATGTCCTTGTATTTTAAAAACACATTGTGACTGTGAGGAGACAATTTCATGAATCCATCTCTAGAAACAAAGAAGATTGCAATCACCTTCACTATGATAAATATTAAAGACATTTAATCAGAGTTCAGTGAGGAAAATAAATTCTGTTGATATTTCCTGATCAAACATGCAGATCACTGAATAATATACAGACAGTTTTCACAGGAGCTTCTAGTGATGATGATCAGATTGAATCTGAATCAATATCAGAAACAGGATTAGGCCTTGATCACATAACAGAGGAACATATTGAATATGAAAATGCACTTCCAAACATGTTGTTTTCCATGTTCAGCCACTAGTTGGCGCTCCAGCAGGGTCTTTAGGAGAGACGTACTGTCTGTACACCATTAAACTTAAAATTACTGAATCTGAAGTTCAAAAAATATTCTGTTTCATGTATATTGGTCATAAACTGCTGATAAATATGAAAAGCCCCATGATAATCAGCTCTCTGTGAGATGTTTGACCTTTTGACCTTTAGTCTAAATCATTCACAGTGACATCCAGGATCACAATAAACACAGCTTCTACATTCTTTAAAAATGTTATCAACATTATATGGCAGAATATGATATATTAATCAGATCTGAATGTCATTGTTCAGTATTAAAAACACAGTTTCCACTGCACTGGTCAGTTTCTGCTCTAGTTTTCACACTTCATCTCTCACACACACGTTCACATGCAGAAAAGCAGAAGTATCTGCAGCTCTTTCACACTTTTAGCTCCTGACAGCTTCAGATTCACGTGTCACTGTTTATTAATGTTTGTTTTATCAGAAGCGCATTAAACCACAGCGTTTACGGTTAAACTGTCTCTACACTTATAGTTCTTCTCTCTCATCTGCTCTCAGTTGATCACTTGCTTTTATATTTGCACAGAAATGCATGTTATACCCAAAGATACAACTGAATCTGACTTTAACAGCTGATAAAAAGACTGGAGAAACTTGATCAGGGTTCAACAGAGATGAATGCTGAAATGTGTTAAAATAGTCATGATGAGAGATAAAGATCAAGCTAAGAGCAGAGTGGAAAATACTGAGGGGACTAAAGTTTACACATTTATTGTTTGCGACCATGATTCATTTATTGTGGTCAGATTTTTCTTCTTCTCAGCTTCACACTCGTTGTTTCCCTCTTCAGTGGTCGACATCTTCTTAGAACTGTTTTACAGAGTATTTTCAACAGAAACACCCGCAGCCATGATGAGATTAATGTTTGTCACCTTTTAAAAGACATAAAGTTTAAATATGAATTCACTGAATATAATTCATTCTTTTTACTGAATAGTTTTTCTTAATGGCATTGTTGTTTTAAGTTTCTGAATGAATAAATGTAAATAAATGCAGAATCCAGAAGAAATATGAAGTGATTTTGTTTTATATCATAAAAAGCAGTGGATGTTATTGTCATATTCTTATAGATCTGCTTTTCTCAATTATTATATTAGTCTTGTTTGGAGCTCATGTGAAAGCTACATAAACACACATTATCTGAATCAGTTTTTGTTTTTCATGTATTTATATTTCAAGACTAACAGAATAAAGATGTAAAATCAAATAAACAAAGAGTAGAGCTGTATTTGTGATATCTGCAAAGGTCAAGAATAAGGCCGAAGAATTTAAAGGATATATTAAAGCATGTTTATTTAATATTGTACAAAAGGAGGCATACAGTTATAAAAAATATGAAATATAGATATATCCTTTTATTTTTCACTATAAAACATCACAGTGAGAGAGCTGTTGGTGAAATAACATGTTCATCCAGCAGGAGGAGCTTCAGCAGAGTCACTATCAGCAGACACACACACACACACACACACACACACACACACACACACACACACACACACACACACACACACACACACACACACACACACACACGCACACACACACACACACACACACACACACACACACACACAGGACTGACACAAATATTGAAAACTATACAAACATAAATAAAACTGAAACACTGCTCAAAAGCTATGACATAAATTTATGAATATCACATATTGAATATAATATACTAATGTTACAATGTTTGAGCTTTTGACCTTGATTTAATACCACATTAATGTTACTCCTTCACAGAACCTTTAATAAAAGTACATCTGGAACAATAATATGAGAAGTGTGACTTTACCTGTGACTTGTACTTTGGGATTCCATTTGTACTTTGTATTTTGTATCTTGTCTTTTGTTTGTCTGTATGTATGTATACCTGTTATGTAAGTTTTCCTTTCTTTTCTGAGGCCCCCTTGAAAACGAGATGTTACATCTCAAGGGGTTTCCTCTTAATAAATTTGAAATTTGAAAACTATACCATGATCTTACTAATTACTACAATTAAACTTTGAATTTTACACAAGAACTAGGGTAACTTTTCATTACAAAGGATAATAAAAAAAAATGGATCCCATGAAATAAGGACAGTTTTCTACACTATAAACTGAGGAAAAATGTTATTTCACTAAGAGCCAGTGAAAGATCAATATCAGTGTCTTACATAAATTAGAAGTTAACTAATAAATGTTATATTTGTTTAATAGTACATTTCAAAATCAGTTTTACTGTCAAATGTGCATTTCTATGTGAGAAAAAAATGCAACTTTAATTTTGTTAACTGCATTTGCAGTTTATTCATAAAATCTATACATCTGTTATTATTTTGTTTCTCTCTTATTTTAGTAATTCATTTATTTACAATAAATTAAGACCTTAACCCCATTCAAGGGGAATCGTAGCCCGGATGGGCTGGTTTTGTTCAAAGTAGAATTTTAGTCCCAGTCCAGCCCTGTCTACACTCTTAAAAATAAAGTTTTTTTGGCATTGATGATTCCATGAAGAACCTTTAACATCCATGGAATCTTTCCATTCCACAAAAGGTTCTTTATAATGGAAACATTTTCTGTACAGAATTAACATGTTCTTCACAATAAGAAAATGTGTTATTTTAAAGGAGTCATAACCTAGTATTACATTGGATACCTACTGCTGTATTATAGTCTTTCAGGCCCTTCTAAAAAAGAAAAGTGGAAAAAAAAAAATAAACACAGACCTACTTTTACCCTTATTTCTGAAGGCATTATTGTCTCGCGAGATCAATGCGATGTTTTGGCTGTCGTGGACGCTCTATATGGCTCTGCACGCCAGTTGAAAGGGTTGTTGGGACAGCGTCATTACAGTTTTTGCCCATTGCTTGAACACTATATACCCATGCTTAAACTAAAGTAACACAACTTGAAGCTTTTGTTACCATACCTCAAACACATGTACCCATACCTTAAACAAAAGTGCTGCTTTGCACTCTAGTTGCAATTCTGCAACACACTTACTCCTTTATGCAACACACTTGGTCCTGCATACTACACTCTATTTCATACATAAGACACTTCGTTCAAAAATTAAATCTCAGGGTGCCATTTGGAAAACACATGTATCCAAAATACAAAACACATTGGGTAATTGCAACCACTCAAATATACACATGAAGGCACTTACTTGCAAAACTGAACACCAATCAGCCAGCTACAAAAAGCCCTCAGTTTAGCCATTTCAAGAACTTTGCAAGCATGGATGGAGGGAGAGCAAGAGGAAGAGGTAGAGGAAGAGGAAGAGGATGATGAGGATGAGGATGAGGATGAGGATGATGATGAGGATGATGATGATGATGATGATGATGAGGAGGAGGAGGAGGAGGAGGAGGAGGAGGAGGAGGAAGAGGATGAGGAGGACAAGGTCAAGGTCGAAGAGGCCATGCACGGACCCCTATTTCTCATGATATAAGAGCAACTTTGGTGGACCATGTCATCAACCATGGGGCTGGGCAGAGAGTCCACCCACACCTAAGCCGCTTCACAGTGGCATCTGTAAGAGCATTCTGACTAGAAAACAGGTATGTCTTCACCTCTCTACCTTCTACTCTACTCAGATGGTATTTACAGCACTGTACTACAGTATATCACATTACCACATCATGTAAAACAACAGGGTATTGCAGGGTGCTAATGCTCCTTTTGCAGCCAAAGTGGTAGTTTTTGTGAAACATACCATGATTACTTATATTGAGATGTTTCAGTACAGTGGATGATACAGTATATACAGTAAAGTACTGTAAGAAAAAGAAGCAAACCGATGACAATTTGTGGTTGTAATTCTCTAGAATGACTAGAAGACCTTCTGGGGGAGGACGCCAATGCCTGTTCACACAACAGCAGGAACTTGCCGTTGTGGACCTAGTGAGGGCAGACAATGCCATCCGTCTCCACCAGCTACGACAGAAAATACTTGCAGACAGGCAAGTGTTCAACAACATAAACCATGTGAGCATCACCACCATCAGACGCATCTTGGGAAAACACAACATCACCATGAAGCAGCTCTACAGGTTCCCATTTGAGAGGAACAGTGTCAGGGTCAAAGGACTTCGAGCTGAATATGTACGGGTAAGTAAGTGTAACTGTCCTTTACATTTACAATACAGTATTGGTGAAATCCAGTAGCAGCTGAATATGTACCATATCAGTACCACATGGATCCATTCGGAGAGCTACACGTGTACCTGTGTGATGGGGTGAGGGTTCTGTATGTGTAGCACTGTAGTACAGTAATATGTTTTTTTTGTTTTTTTTGTTACAGAGAATCTTGGCCATATGGAGCTGCACAGCTCATGAATTCATTTTCATTGATGAAGCTGGATTCGACCTGAGCAAAACAAGACGACGGGGCCAAAGTCAATTTTTGGTTGTTTGAAAATGTGCCTCCTGAAAATATGCCTTCTGAACAAACAGTGAAAATCAAAGACTGCAGTGTTTTATATAAAGTAGACTAGTGTGTTCCCCCTGATCTGAAAGTGTATGCATATGATGCAAGTATGTGTCATTTTGTCATCAGAGTTACATTTTGACAAAGGAATGTTAGGTTTTGATAACAGAGTTTCAATTTGACACAGATGTGAATGGTATATTTCCCAGTGTTGTGTCATGTTTACTTGTGTGTAGAGTTTTGGTACAATGAGCGAAGTTTTGCAAAATGTGTTCAAGCAACGGGCAAAAACTGTAAAAATGAATTTCATCCACTGGTCCCTGATAGTTTCGTCCGATTTTGGGAGATAAAACACATTTACATGTTTTTTATGGCAATCAACCACAGAGCAAGTCCGGTGTGCACTCGGTTTCTCCATCTTTCCCGACTGAACTGAATATGAGGGGGAGAGGGGAAGGGGGGGCTTCCTGCTGCGGTGTCCATATATGGTATATCCTACTACCTCATGACGTCAAGAGGGAGCTGAAATCAAAATCTCGTATTTGAGTGGGCGTGCACGCGCGCTGGTTTATTTACCCTGAGGTAAACAAACGCTTCACTTTTAAATATCGGCTTCCCAGCCAGTGTATAATCGTTAGTCGATCATAACATACATTGATTCTCGTGGAAAAGTGAAAATGGCAGGTTATGACTCCTTTAACCCTTTGATGCACAACATGGGTCTAAAAAGACCCGACTGAGTTTTCATTTTCTATATCTTTGCAAGAAATTTATTTAATCATTCAGTATTCCAGGTATTCCTCAATTAACTTGTTTTAGATCATTACAAATCAATATTTAAATTTTTCCTTTCTTACTTTTCGAATAAAAATGGTTTTTGTGTCACTACCCCTCTAATGCGCAACATGGGTCTAAAAAGACCCGTATTCATGTTTCTTTGCTGAATCTTTGAAATAAATGTATTTTATAATTTATTAATCCAGGTGTTCATTAAATATCTTGTTTTTGATTTTAAAAAATCATTATGTTTATTTTTCCTTTCTTACTTTATAAACAAACACGATTTTTGTATTTCTACATCCATTTTACACACATGGGTCAAAAATGACCCGTATAGGAACCTTTGATATGTATAAATATATTTACTGCAGAAAACTATTCATCTGCCACACATTTCACAATTCAACACGGCTGCTTTTGTATTTTTCATGCATGTAAGTTTTATTTAAAACACTTTTTTGTTACAGAAAAATATAGATATAGCCTTGTAGGCTAAGGTTACCTTGACCTTGAAAACCATTACTATTGTGAAAGAGAAACATGTCCAATACCATTAGCTAGCTTGCGTCGACATTCTATTTTATCTAATGTTAGCTAGGTCAATAAAATAAAATTTGCAATAGAAAGTTATATATAAAAGTATATATTGTCGCTGTTGGGCAGAAACCTTGTACCGTTATTCATTTTTATTTGTGGTCATAAATCAATGCTATCGGTCACATAAGTCGGTGTGTGGTGGCGTTCTGGTGCACTATGGCTGCTGTCGCATCATCCAGGTGGATACTGCACATTGGTGGTGGTTGAGGAGATCCCCCTACAGTTGCACTACACTACAGTTCAATTTCAGTGTTATCGGTTAGGCATATATGCGTGTTATGTGTGACAAAGTGGCCAATAAACATATTTCAAGTGTTACAGTAAATGTGTTGATCTAAACAACTGTGACATTGGTTATTTTAACAAAAAGTTTTCTTTATTCTTTTGTTTTATCACGCTTGCATAGATGGGTCATTAATTTAGACCCATATGTGTAAACTTGATGTTTTAACACAAAACTTATAAAAAAATATTAAAATATGAATTTGTGATCATAAAATAAAATAAAAATTATATTCATAAATCATGAAATTAATAGATCATGAAATAGTAAATGCTCAAATAAAGTGATTTCAAAAGGTGAAACAAAAAAAAAAAGCCAAGCCATGCATGAAATAACATAGGAAATGAATACGGGTCTTTTTAGACCCATGTTGTGCATTAGAAGGGGTATCCATAGTGTGCGCATCAAAGGGTTAAGAACTGTTAAGAGGTTTGGGGAACCAAAAAATGGTTCTTCTCTCAGGTTTCCTCAAATCCGGCCCTGGAGGGCCACTGCCCTGTTTAGATCAAATCCCAATCAAAGATACCTGTTAAAACGAATCAAGATTTTCAACGTAACTAGAAAATTCCAGGTATATGAGTTTGATCAGGGTTTGAGCTTAACTCTGCAGGACAGTGACCCTCCAGGACCAGAATTGAGGAACCCTGGTGTATGACATCACTGCGAAAACCCCCTTTTAAAACCTTTTGGAATGCTATTACTTAATGAGATTTGTGCATGTATTTGTATTCGCATAAAACATGTGATTCCACCTCCTCTCTTGTATTTGGGGTGTAGAAAGCTAGTAACCCAAAAACAGAATCACTTTTTGATCAAGAGTTGATCAACGTCTCACGACTCCTGCGTACACCACAGCATCCTGATCCGTAGCACTCTAAAAGAAAACATAAATGCACGTTCACCGTCAAATGCAAGAACTTTATGTACACTTTATTTATCTATCATCCTCCTCATAAAAACATTTTATAATATCTCTATATTTCTTCTTGGTAAAAGGCTAAATACTGTATCTACACCAGGTCTTTCGGTTTCTTTATAACGGGTTCCAAGTGGTTTGGAGAATAGACAACCTGATCTCACAGAAAACATAACTGTTACGAGGTGGCAATTTCAGATTATCAGAAAAAAAAGCATGGAGGTCCACGCCTAAACATACCCGTCACTGGGAAAACATACAAATGAGATTGTACAAATTCATATGAATTACCCACCAATTCACCAAAACATAACATAGTTACGAATTGTGATTGTGTTGCAACAAATGGATTAATGTAATATTTCAACATTTCTCTCTTCATTTATTTGATTAAATATGTTCATTAAGTTATTTTAAAATACCTAATGTAGTAATTTCATATTTTGGGGGACATATGTATCTCTGATGACTCATAAGAGTTTGTGACCTCTTATAAATGATGACCTTCTGTGATCCAATACAACATAACGCAACACACATCAAAGCAGAAGACAAAAGGACTCTAAAATACATCTACTACTTTTATAATTATCGGTTGTGGTGATATCATGCTAGTCTGTGTAAATCATTAAACACACACCTAAATCAGACTCAATGCTAAAATAATTCGGAGACTCAGCATGAATAAATTCTCTTACCGATTTATGTCTTTTGTAGAATGTTGGATCAGTGTAAGTGATCTCTCTATCACGGGTCTGAACTGTTTCGTAATTACAGAAAAAAAAATTATATATATATATATATATATATATTTACATATCACATATACACTGTAAAAAATGATTTTTTGGTGAAGTAAATACTACTGAAAAAAACCAATGTAATTTACATGAAAAAGTTAGTCCAGGCAAGAATTAAAAAAACTAAGTAAATTCCATATCAGTACTTAATTCAAGCGAGTAGAAATGGAAACGTAAATATTAACTCAATAAAATTAAGTAAAAATTACTCAACTTTTCTGATACTGGGGTTCCCATCATGCACTGGACCTTGAATAATTAATGAGGTTCATTTTTCACTGTTTTCCAGCTGTATTTACACTGTTTTATCATTGCTTTTGTTGTCAGGATTAGTAACTTGCCATTTTGTGACATTTCGAGTAAATTTTCTGCTCAAAATGACACATTCAAACACAAAAATGATCCATCAAATGTTACCGTCATTGTGTATTGTCTACGAAGTATTGAGGTACTGTATTTGCATTCACATGAGACTTAACATCTGACATGATGTAGTATAAATTACTTAGATAATCTAAGTAAAGCACATACTATAAATGATTGGTATAATTCAATATTATTGTTTGAGTGAAATGTAATGCAAAGGAAATTTCAACTAAATCGATATTAATCAACCATTTACTAGCCAAGTTAAAATGACTTATTATCTTTGTTACTTTCACTTAACTAGGTTAAGTAAAGTTTACTTAATTCCATATTTCAAGTAAATTTAACTTAAAGATTTCTAATTAAAGCTACTGATGAATATGTTTAGGTTTTTACTTGGCAAACTTTGTAAATTTACTAGCATTTTCTGAGTGAAAAAAATTAGCAAGCTTTTTTCAAGTAAATCTTACTCCAAATTTTTTACAGTGTACATACACTCATACAGTAGGTAATACTTGCCTTCTCGGTCAGTTTTTCTGTGTTTCCTGCAGATACAGAAGATCACGACTGCAGCAACAATCACCAGAGATCCAGCAGCAGCAGAAACAGAGATCCACACTATCTGAGACTCTCGAGGAACTGAAGGAGAGAGTCATTAGTGTGAGTGAATCTGTACATAAACACAAAATATCATAGCAGATGTACCTGAACATGGCTGACAGAGTTGAGTGTTGTTGAGATGTAGAGTCTGGTTGCTGATGGGATTGTTCACCACACAACTATACGAGTCATCCAGACACTCCAGATGTAGAGAGAGATCAGACGGGCTCCTGAGATCAGACACATTCACGCTGGAGAATACACTGTTCCCTTTGTACCAGGAGAGAGTCACATGACTCACATTCACAACTGAACACACCAATGAACAAGATGAAGATGATGAAGACTTTTGTAAAGAGTTATTGCTGATGACAGGAACAGGCAAAGGAGCTGGAAAACAGAGAACAAATATAATTAACAGTAAGTTATGTTTTATTTGTCAGTATATGATGTGTTTATTGAAATTGCATCACACATATAGAGGTCAATGCTGACACTGACAATATTGTTATGAACCCCTCTCAATATTTATAAATGATTCATGTTTCAAAAACAAATATTTGTACAAATTACTTAACAAATTAATTAACATTACTTACAAATGTTTTCGGTGGCCATTGTTAGTAGAGATATTAAATTACTGAAAGTGTGAAAAGTGTTTTAACTCACCATAGACAGTAAGATTGAATATGTTGCTCAGCGTCAGTGATTTGGTGCTGGTGACTGTATAAAGTCCAGAGTCTGTGGTTCTGGTGTTCATGATGGTCAGAGATCCAGTCTGATGATCCAGTTTCAGTCTGTCTCTGAATCTCTCATCAGAAACATCTGTCTTATTGTTCTGTCTATAGATTTTAGCTACGAGACTGTGTCCAAAACTCCACATTATCAGATTAGCTGTCTGTATTACAGTATCAGGGTTTAGAGTGACAGATTCTCCCTCAGTCACTGACACTGACTTCACTTCATCACCAAACACTCCTGAGAAACAAACAGAAACATTAACGCAATTAATGACCTTTTAGTAATTTTGGAGTTTAAGTAATTTCGAAAAACAATTCTTCACTTTGCACTAATTTCAATGTATACTTATTGAAAGGGACCGCAGAATAAACACATAAAGTATTTGAGTATATTAGTCTGGTAACACTTTACAATAATGTTCATTAGATAACATTAGTTAACTACCTAAGTTAACATGAACTAAGAATGAACAATACTTCTTCAGCATTTATTAATCTTAGTTTTTCAGTATTATTTTCAATATTTACTAATACATTATTAAAATCAAAGGTTGTATTTTGTTAACATTAGTTAATGTACTGTGAACTAACATGAACAAACAATGAACAGCTGTATTTTTATTAACAAACATTAATAAACTAAATTAATAGATTCATAAATACTGTAACAAATGTATTGCTCACTGTTAGTTCAGGTAATTAAATCATTAACTAATGTTAACTAATGAATCTTATTGTAAAGTGTAACCAATAGTCTGATACAACTGGAAAATATTATCAGCAAAATTAATGATAGAAATAATAAATAACAGAATTATGTGAACAAAAGGTAATATAAATGTAATATAAATATAACTGTAGCCATACAAATACTCACCAGTCAGACTCCATGAGAACAAAAAGAAGAAAATAAACATTTTCTTCAGCAGTTCACAAAGCAGTTTCACAACAGAACAGTGATAGCAAATGTTGAAGGTTGAAGCTGCTGGTCTGTTGTAAAGTGGTTTAATGAAACTCTGCAGTCAGTCTGATTAAACTCCTCCAGTAGCACCTCCCTTCAGAGACTGAATATGACTTCTCAAAAACACACTGCTTGATATAAAGAAATAATAGAATGTGAACTCTTTCTGAAAACATAATTTAAACATATCCCTTTATTAAAACAAATATGAACTTCTATGTTAGTGGCTCTTAAACACTTCACAAACTGAACTGAGTGTGTCAGATTCGAGACATCCAGAAATTAGACATCCAGAAATCAGAGGAGGGAAAACATAAATTTCAACAACTATCATTTAGCAAGTGATTCTTTGAATATATTGATGGATTTCTTTAGTAACCCATCCATTCTCTTTACTTCTTCTATGTAGGGTCACAGGAGGAGCAGGGAAACGTCCTATCAGGGGTCAAGTCCATCACATCAATACAGAGAACATGCGAACTAAACACAGAACAAACTACCAAGTCATTATATTATATTATATTATATTATATTATATTATATTATATTATATTATATTATATTATATTATATTATATTATATTATATTATATTATATTATATATTTTCAAAAGTTAAACCATAGTGCTTTTATTTTGGTAGATTTTTTTTTTTTTATGGAGTATTTACTCTGTTGCTCTTGCTTTGTTTTGAGATATTTTCGTTAAAAGGAGCAAAACAGACAATATGTGTCTAAAATGTGAGGTTATTAACTTTTTGTTTATCGTACTGTTATAAAATAACATAACATCACATTTACAATTATGCTGATAATCAGGGAAAATATAGGCTAATTTCTGATAATGCTTAAATTTCTCATGTTATTAATATAAAATCGGAACTCCTTAACTTCAATGGTATGCATCAATCAAGACATTAATGAATGAAATAATAGACTAATTCTGTTTACAAGAAAGTTTTTTTATTTAATTTTTTATTATTAAGTTGGCAGGACATAAGTACATATCAACTGTTCTTAAACTTAAATAATTACTGAAATAATATCTGTCCGAGTGGGAGGTGCTACTGGAGGAGTTTAATCAGACTGACTGCAGAGTTTCACTAAACCACTTCACAACAGACCGGCAACACGTTTGAGTTTTTCAAGAGTGCCAGATCCTAATAATATTTCTATTGTGAAACCATAAAGAAAATGTTCGTTATGATTATTTTCTTCTTTTTGTCCTCATGGAGTCTGGCTGGTAAGTATTTTTATACCTTTCTCATCATCATTTGTGTTCACCTGCACATCATTCTGCTTTTTACTGTTTCCATTATTCATTTTGCCTCTAATATTTTTCTTTAAGTCAAATAAGTTTAGTTTTATTAGACTAAACTTGCATTGCATAGTAAAGAGAACAATTTCAAAATGACAAAAACTCCAAATGTAGTAACTGTTTCTGTTTGTTTCTCAGGAGTGTTTGGTGTTGATGAAGTGAAGTCAGTGTCAGTGACTGAGGGAGAATCTGTCACTCTAAACCCTGATGCTGTAATACAGACAGCTAATCTGATAATGTGGAGTTTTGGACACAGTCTCGTAGCTAAAATCTATAGACAGAACAATAAGACAGATGTTTCTGATGAGAGATTCAGAGACAGACTGAAACTGGATCATCAGACTGGATCTCTGACCATCATGAACACCAGAACCACAGACTCTGGACTTTATACAGTCACCAGCACCAAATCACTGACGCTGAGCAACTTATTCAATCTTACTGTCTATGGTGAGTACTTGAGTACCCTGTTTACATATAAAATGTATTTGTGTGTGAGTGTGTGTGTGTGTGTATATATATATTGTATACTCTATCTATCTATCTATCTATCTATCTATCTATCTATAGATAGATAGATAGATAGATAGATATAGATATACTGTATATATATATATATATATATATATATATATATATATATATGAGATTATGTGATTATGCACAGATTATTTTGTGCATTTATGCAATCTTGTAATTAGTTATTTTAATAATCAACATTTCATAACAGTTATTTCTTTTATACTGTAAGGCCCGTACAATTGGCCCAAGGATGGTTTCAAATGGAGGGTGAAGGTTTCTGCGTGTTACTGTCTTTTCCACGTGGCAAAGTAATTTAATTCCAATTAAACTTTTATCTGGCTCCATTTTATCACAACCTCGAATTTAGGTTGGAATGCCAATTGGTTATTGGTCATTTATATAATAGTTTAGCTACACATTTGATTATTCTATTTAACTCTTTACTCTTATTATAGTCATTTATACGGGTGCCAAAGTTGCACAGGGTCCTCGCATCGGCCATTCATTTTTTGCAGGCCCACAATCACAAATTCACCAGTCTCGGTAACTGACTACTGTTTAGAAGGCCGCCTTGGCGCCTTCACGCTTGCTCTATCTAAAAGTATTTTGCATAGTCTCCATGGATCTGTTTACACTTGATTTAAAGTAACACTATCTCTAGGCAGAGGTCATGGTCACTACTACAGATATAAGCCGACCAATATTACCATTATTAAGCTACAGTAGTAGCTTTGGTTTGGTCATGCCATGGTTTCCCACGTACACTAAGTTAGAGTAACATTACATTAAAACAGAGGTAAGGCGCATAAGAGGTATTGTTGGTCAACATTTTGTTGTCCTAAACGGAAATTCCCTTTTTCGTCTTTACAGTCTAGGTACACTTGAACTAGTGCAAGTGTTAGCCGGGTCTCTAAAATTGCAGTTGGTGTGCCCAATGCTCCACTCAAAACTGGACATTAATCTGTTACTAACCTGATGCAGATTTGCAGTAACAATGGGTAAAACGTAATCTACTAGAATCAATCATTTCAGAGTAAGTCAGAATAAAATCAAATGTAACAATTTATTAGGTCAGGTAATTTACCTGAGGAAAATGTATCATTCCAATTACAGAATCAAATCAAGGATAATCAATACAAAACATCAAATCTTGTGAGGTAAAGAGTAAAAAATGTATACCTGATTCAGGAAAATAGTATACATAATGCCGACATTCAGCATTATGGGCTGATCTCCTTACAAATCGTCCTGAGCCTCTTGAGACATTTCTTTAACTCAGACCAAGACAGAAACCTCTTTCAAATGAATATGTGACCCTGGACCACAAAACCGGTCACACGTCGCACAGGTATATTTGTGGCAATAGCCAACAATACATTGTATGGGTCAAAATTATTGATTTTTCTTTTATGCCAAAAATCATGAGGATATTAAGGAAAGATCATATTCCATGAAGATATTTTGTAAATGTCCTACAGCAAATATATAAAACATTTATTTTTGTGAGTGAATGCAGCACAACCGCGAACATAAATGGACAACTTTAAAGGCGATTTTCTCAATGTTTCGATTTTTTGCACCCTCAGATTCCAGATTTTCTAATTGATGTACACCGGCCAAATATTGTCCCATCCTAGCAAACCATACATCAATGGAAAGCTTATTTATAGCTTTAGTACAATACTGAGGTGCGTGATTTGATTGGTGATTGTGTGATTTCATCTTGGAATGGTGATGCTAATTTCACAAGAGAAAGTTCAAATGTTAATTCTCTTTGTTTTCTCAGAGAGTAGCCAGTTCTTCCAGTTTCTCTAATCTTAAAGTACACTGAATCAGTTTAAAAAATCAATGAACTGACAAATATCACAGCTCACTTATTTACTGAATTAGATTTATTTTCCAATATTTTCCAGCTCGTCTGCCAGTTCCTGTCATCAGCAGAGACTGTTCAGTTCTCAGACTGTACCAGAATTGTTCATTGGTGTGTTCATCAGTGTTGAATGTGTGTGATGCGACTCTCTCCTGGTACAAAGGAATCAGTGTATTGTCCAGCATCAGTGTGTGTGATCTCAGCATCAGTCTCTCTCTACCTCTGGAGGTGGAATATCAGGATAAAAACACCTACAGCTGTGTGCTGAACAATCCCATCAGCAACCAGACCACACATCTGGACATCACTCAACTCTGTCACACGTGTGCAGGTTTGTCAGCAGACCTATATTTTTTCTACCAAGTAAATAAATAAATAATATTTCTGTTTTAAGTTGTTAATTTCTTCTCTCACAAGACTATATCCACTGCTGTGGTTTTACTGAAGCTGTGATCCGATTGGCTCTCTCTGCTCTGGTGGGCGTGGCTATTGTTGCTGTTGTGGTTTATGACATCAGATCCAGAAGTCTTCAACAGAAGAAGAGATTGCCGTTTGTGGAGCCTGGGCTTTCTACATAGACCGCGTTTTTTTACAGTGTTGTAGCGAATTAGCTCAAATAAAGGGAATATATAATTAATAATTAATCTTGGTAAAGATAAATATTGCATACATATTTTAAATCACCCAAAAAGGGAATACATAGCCCATGTAGCCTATTTGTATCTCTATATAAATATAATTACCACTAATTATAATCAATTATGAATATACAGATAGGCTAGATCAATTTTCAGAATAACCTTTAACAGAATTAATTTTACATCGAATAATCCGTTCGTCCACTGAACCGACCGTACCATCTCAACTCTCAAGAAGGATTATTCTTTTCACCTATTGTTCATCTATTCTTTCACCTGTGATTTGTGTATTGTCAGTGTCAACAATAAGCATAAACATTCTGCATTTCCATTTTGTAGTGTGGATTCATTGCGACATTTAAACTAATTCTCATGTTTAAGAATCTGTTTTCTGATTAAATAATTCATGCTACTGCCCACTGACATGCTTTTTAAGCTTCTGTTTTAAGCTACTGGGGGGGGGGGGGGGGGGGGGGGGGTGTCACATTATGAAATAAATGTTTTTTCTCCAAAACACATTGTCCACAATTATTGATACCCCTAGAATTTATGAATAAAATATCTCTGAAGAATATTCCCATTAATATAGCTTTTTAGCACACCAGGAACATGAAATTGTCCAGCTATGAATTCTTGTTTCACAGGATTTTAAATATGAGGAAACACAAAGGCCAAATTCCCTTAATCATCCATCACAATGAGTAAAACCAAAGAATATAGTTCTGATGTGCAGCAAAAGATTGTTGAGCATCCCAAAATAGAAAGTAACTGTAAGAAAATAGCTAAAGAATTGAAAATCCCCATTTCCACCATCAGGGAAATAATTAAGAAGTTATAATCAACTAAAGATGTTACGAATCTGCCAGGAAGAGGACGTGTGTCTATATTGTCTTAATGGACGGTGAGGAGGAAAGTTTGAGTGGCCAAAGACTCTTCAAGGATCAAAGATGGAGAATTGCAGAGATTAGTTGAGTCTTGGGGTCAGAAAGCCTATAAAAAAAAAATCAAACAACCCCTACATCACCACATGTTGTTTGGGAGGGTTTCAAGAAAAATGCTCCTCGCTCATCCAAGAACAAACTCCAGCATATTCAGTGGTCAGACATGACTGGAACTTCAAACGGCACAGGTTTCTGTGGTCAGATGAAGCTAAAAAAAGAGCTTTTTGGCAGCAAACACACTAGATGGGTTTGGTGCACACAAGGATAAAAAGTACAATTTAATATACCATTGGATCTTTAATGTTGTGGGCCTATTTTTCTGCTGGAGGTCCTGGACTTCTTGTTCAGATACATGGCATTGTGGATTCTATCAAATATTAACATAAAAAATCGTATAAATCTAGAAATCTTATAATGGGCCGTGGTTGGATCTTCCATCAGGACAACGATCCAAAACAAACATCAAAATCAACACAAAAATGTGTTAGGGAGCACAAAATGAAGCTTATGCCATGACCGTCCCAGTTCCCTGACCTGATGAGTGGAGTGAACTGAAGAGAAGAAGCACCAACATGGATCTGGGAATCTGAAGGATCTGGAGAGATTCTGTATGGAGGAATGATCGCTGATCTCCTGTCAGGTGTTCTCCAAACTCATCAGGCATTATAGGAGAAGACTCAGAGCTGTTATCTTGGCAAAAGGAGATTGCAAAAAAGTATTTAATAAAAGGGTATCAATAATTGTGGCCAACGTGTTTTGGAGAGAAACATTTATTTCATAATGTGATTTGGCCATAGCTGTACCCTGTCATTCAAGTGGGAAGTGTCCGGTCGAACAAGGTGATGTTGGTGGCGCATCCGCTGTTCAGCTCCCTCAAAAGGTCCACATACTCGTAGGAGATGCCCTGTTGTTGTAGGGTGATGTGGCAAAATCAATAACTAACAAAACAGCATCAGGCATAAGAAACATTCAAAGTCAATTTGTATTAAAGAGGAGAAGTTTTATTCTCTTTAAGAGGTTTGTTCACAAAAAAAGGTACCACGACAGCTACCTCGTGGTAGGAACAAGACCTAATCACACAGAAACCAGACAGTCTTTTATACAGTCTCTTCTCCTGTAATTTTCCTGCTCCCCCCGTAAAACCAGATCGAGACAATGGTTCTTCAACCCTCTCTGTCTTTCCTGAATAGGAACTCGTTCATGCCAGGTGACATACATGCACACTGAGAGAGAATCACAAGCTAAATCAAAGGAAAACCCACACAATATCTGAGAAGTAAATGGGAAAGAGTAAAATATAAAATTTCCATAACATAGGGCGAGCAGTATGGCGTTGATCTCTACGCTGTCGAAGGCCAAGATAAGTTGCAGTGAACTTCTAGCGAACAGAAGTACTTTAGTGAACATAAGTAGCCTAATTCAGGGAAGATTTCTTTAAAGAAACTAAATATATAAAGATACAAAATATAGTTTTGGGTATAGGACCTATGCTACTTAATAAATATGATGTATATTTATTTAGAATGCTGAGAATTACAGCTTTTAATGCAATCATTTTTTGTATAAAGCAAGAATCCCCAGTTTTAAATGAGTGGTTAGATTTAGTTTCTAGAATGTATTTTTTATATATTATAAATATAATATAATATATTCTTAATGTACTTTACATTATGAAGAGGATAACATGAAATTAAGAGCAAATGTATACATTTTGAAAAGATATCTGCAACTCTAAAATCAAAGAATATTCCATAAAATAAAGGAATATATATTAGTCTACATTAACTACATTTTTATATAACCCTCCCTCCCTTTTATTTCTAGGCTAGTTATTTGTTATTTTATTTATTTGCTTATTTTAAATTGAATATTTGATATTCAAATAATATTACTTGAATAACTATTAGGAATTATGTGTCATTATAAGAGTTTGATATAAATATGTGAAAGTTACATTTTTATTAATATTTATTTATTGTTTTTTGTCTTTTCCCCCTTAAATCATATGTAAAAGTGTCTAACTATGTACTTCTTGGTTATTGTTCTAATCATGTGTGTTGGTGGGTATTATCACAAAAGAAAAAAGTATAAGGAAAAATAAGGAATATTTATTGGGGGAAAATATGATGTCTTTAAAGGAACTGTCAATTTGTATAATTGTGTTAAATGTGTTTGAATTGAAAGACATAATAAAGTACATAATAAAAAAATAAAAATAAAAATATATATATATATATATATATATATATATATATATATATATATTTATATATATGTATATATATATATATATGGTAAAATATTTGTTATTTGGACATTAGATGTGCCTTATTTAGAGTTTTAAACCTACAAGTGTATTGATATATTCAAATGTAGGCTAATATACTGTCAATTACTAAGCTCAGATTCATCTTACCAGTTAAAATTCATACTGTGCTTTTGTAATTATTTATTTTTAATTTTGTGATTTTAACTTCTGCTTTACAAAGCTTTTTTTTTTTTTTGATTGTGTTCTAATGTTCTTCTAATAATCATAAACATGTACTACAGCTGCCAAACAAACCAGAGAGAAATGTATTCATAAGTCTATATTGTCTAATTTCTCATTGTAGCCTTATTTAAGTTGATTTTCTGTATACTGTGTATTTATGTTTGGACTAATAATGGTTAATAAAGTCCAATAATGGTATGAGAGAGTGTCAGTGGTAATATCATTGTGTTCTTGTTGGTCAGTGTTAGAGGATCTGTGTAACAACTGAGGCTTAGCCTGACAGTTAGCCTGCCCTGGACCAGGCTAGTTTCCCAGCATAAGTTGCCAGGGTAACTGAGTTTGAACTTTTTTTAAGTTTGCTTTATGAAACCGAATCTACAAAAAATAAGCCTGACTAACCGAAATAAGCCTGGCTTATACTCTAATCTTGGTTTATGGAATAGCCCCCTGGGCCCGTTCTTCGTACGTCGCTAACTCACTTAGCTGGATTTGATTGTTGGCGATTTGGCATGATCTTGGATTGTTTGGTTCTTCAACGCTCATCCTGGACTTGCTGTCATAGCAACATGTGCGCAAACTTAAACCTGCTCGGGAGCAGGCTTATTTCATGTTAACAGGATTAGATCCCGGCTTCATAAGCGGAGCTGATACGGGAAGTCCAGCGCAGCGCGAAAGTGCACTCTCTGAGATAGCCTATATATATATATTTTTTTTCTCGTGATTCGTGAGATTGTCGTTTTTTGTCGCTGTTAGGTTTAAAAAACAGTTTTAGGTTAATGGCATTTCCAAGCCACTTAAGACCCAATGTTGTAAAGAATTTTTTTTTTTAGAAAGGGGGTTCACAATGTAAATGTGCAGCCCAGTTACTATTGTGATTCTTAATATTCCAGATTAGTAATTTTATATCAAATAAAAAAAAAGGCAGTTGACTAAAATCTTCCATATCACAACTGTGAAAGCAAAATGGCCAGGATCTGTGCATGACTTTCAGAGATTCAATTTTCAGAGATTCACATTTATGCACATTATCCCCCCCCCCCCAAAAAAACACTTTTCATTAATGTTTAATAAAAGACAAATATGCTTAATTCCTTGAGTTTTATTTCAATTGTTCTTTGTAAAGAAAAGCCAGTGGTCTAGTGCCTGCAACAAGAGATATTAGACACATGCCTCATGCAACAAATACAAAGGAAAAGTTGGCTATACACTGCCCACCTGTTGGCCTACACTCTAAAAAACGTTGGCTTCGTTGGCTGAACAACCATTACTTATAAAAGTAATTAGATTAAACACAAAAAACGTAGTATTCATAACTTTTCAACCTCTACTTAACATATATAGTGTGTGTAACACAAAAATATAAGTTACCAGGTGAACTTAAATGTATGCATAAATAAAATGAAAAAACACAAGTCAAATCAACTACTATAACAATTACGTCAAAATTAAGTAAATATAGCATAACATTTTAAGTAACTATACGAGCCACGTGATATGCAATTTCCCGTGATGCCTTTCCAGCCAAAAATTGGAGCCATTTTGTGAAGCACATGAAGATGGTGAAAAGGTAAGCTTAACTTTCTATAAACTTAGTAAAATATTAGATTTTGACGTTTTAACATTAATAAACACTTGTTTATTGTGTTAGTGGGTGAAGATTTTCTGAAAAGCAACGTGATGAAGACACTGAAAAGAGGTAAGCTTAACTTTTTTAACTTAAGGTAGGCTACACTCGTTTATTGCATTTTTGGTCAAGAAATTAACTTTTAAAATGAATTTCAAAATAGCTATGCATTTTCAACAAGAACCGTGTTACTTACGAATACTTATGAAAACGTTTGTAGACATATTAGTTGATGTAGCCTATGAGTGACTGTGTGCGCGAGTATTCAAAAACATAGGCTATAGGCTATATTTTATTTGAATTATTAAGCGAGTGAGCTTCCATCGAATGTAGGGATAAGTGTTTATAGTCAGAGTATTTATTGTTTATTTCGTGGGATATGACCATGCATCGCATTGGCACGTATAGGCTATGCATTAAGATTGCATTAAGAGGACTATTCAGACGGCGTTATTGGGAGGCTCGCTCTCCCGCACGGAGAAATTCGTACTTTACATTAACGAGTTGTCACGTAAGCTTATACTTCAGTATTTTTTAAGTAAATGTAGTTTTCATTTATTATATATGCATATAAGTTGTTCTTTGCATGTTTACATATTCCCATATTCTCTATGGATCGCGGGAAATGGGGGCGGCCTGGCTTTGGGCGCGGGTTACTTTTGGTAACTTTAACGTACTATATAAATATTAAATTCGGAAACACATTGGCTACAGCTCCATATGTGTGCACTATTTATCATTAAAAAATGGCGATCTTGATTCAAGCACAATATTATTCCTAAATGACAACAACGACTGTATATTAAACCTTCGAAATTATTATCACAATAAGTAAATGCAAATAAAGATTGTAGATCTATTACATTGTTAGGCTATTCCAGTAGTTACTGTTTAAATGTTTTCAATGAGATTCGTTCAAAACCTCTGGACAAAAGTCTTCATTAATTAACTTATAGTTATTTATATTATATATATACTAATATTAATATTAATCAATATTATTGAATAGACTCATTTTTTATATTTATAGGCATTTAATAATGGACTAATTTGTAACATTTAATTATTATTTTTTTATTTTTAGATAGATTTTTGATCAACAGACAAAATAATAATTATATAGATATAGATATACACACACACACACACACACACACACACACACACACACACACACACACAACCAGTAAGATTTTTTTAATCTTTATAAAAGAAGTTCCATCTGTTCGCAAGGCTTAATTTATTTGATCCAAAAACTGTAATATTGTGAATTTCTTTTACAATTTAAAGTAACTGTTTTCTATTTGAATATATTTTAAGATGCAATTTAACAGTTTAGGGTCAGTTAGTTTTTTTTGTTTTTTTTTATTTTTTATAAGAAATAAAATAAACACTTTTATTCAGCAAGTATGCATTATACTTACATTATAGAAATTCTATACATTTCTTTCTAATTTTGTGATTCAATACAATGTATTTTCAATGCAATGTTTTTTTCGCGACAATCTGAACAATAGCAAGTGATGTTGCAAGTAAATGCAGATTTGCTGTTTTTTTTTTTTTTTTTTTTTTTTTTTTTTTTTTTAAGGATACTCGTGGGAACGAAGAGGAACTGGAACAGCTCACATTCAGGATCATCATGAAAGGTGGCTCAACAGAACATCTTTTAAGTGTTGCAAATGGTGAAAAAGTGACCTGTTGTAAGTGAACTTCCATTTGTCAATTTGCCATATGTTGTTGTATATTTCATGATGTGTGGTTTCAAATAAATAAAGTGAAATGCTTTATTGTGTGTGATTTGCATGTTTTATTTATTTTAAGACATTAAAAAGCAGTGCAGTAAGCAGACCAATAGCTGGAGATCTAAAATAAGTTAAAAATGTTAAGTAAAAATGTTAATTCATTTAATTGTTTTATTTTTATTTATAAATTAGCTTAAATGTTAAGTTAACACAACTAAGATTTATTTTGATCTCACATGGCCTGCACTGTGTTGGATTTACTTAAAATGTATATGTGTTGGATTTACTTAAAATGTATATGTGTTGGATTTACTTAAAATGTATATGCACCATTTTTGCATCACACTTTTTAAGTAATCCCAACTTGGAATAATTTTACTTAAAATTAACAAGAAAACCTTTGTTATACGTACTTATATTTTTAAGTAAAGAATGTTGCGTGAACTCAAATATTTAAGTACATATAACAAAGGTTTTCTTATTAACTTTAAGTAAAATTATTACAAGTTGGGATTACTTAAGTATGATGCAAAAATGGTGCATATATATTTTAAGTAAATCCAACACATCATTTTTTAGAGTGTATGTCTTCTCTGTCTGTGCAGACTCTTCTGTAGGCCGCACATATTTCAGCCACCACTTTCTTGGGAACAGATACAAGTGTTGGTGTATTGTGTAAAAGTGCACAAAAGAGGAAAACACAATGTCATTACAATGAACTACACTGGGGAAAAATGTGATCAATAACTCATGGCAAAATATTTTTACATTAACATAAGTTTATCAGTTTTCACTTTCACAAGTCAAAGCAATTCATCATTACTCAAGATTTAACAGTTGAAATGACTATACAGCCTTAATTTAATGCAGCAAAAATTATTTTACAGTGTAGGAGAGTAAGATCTTTTCTATTTTTTTCTCAGCCTTTTTCTTGGTTGCTTTTATAATCAGACAACCATTTATTTAACAGTACCTTTTATAAAAGAGACTATATAACTAAAAATTACCATTATGTAGAATATTTTTGTACTTCACTTTTATTTGTTCCCATGTTGTGGTGACTGACATTACAATGAACAAAGTAATTATGCAATTATTAAAATACAAAACTATAGGCTAATAAGTGATAAAAACATCTAACATGGCCACTTCTAATGGATTTAAATTGTCTGCTACTTTTTGCCAGCCCTCTCTCCCAGCTTTTGCAGACTTTGAGATGTTCCCTGGCGTTTTGATTAAACATTAAAATTCCGAATAAACTTCGACTATTAGTTCTTGCTCTGCTGAGGAGAAAAACTGAGCGCGCTCTTTGGCTACGCTGAACAGCCAATAGCAGCGGTGCTGATCAATGTTTCTACTATCGATACATATCCCATTTTAACCAGCGCATGAACGCGCAATTATCTCAGATAATTCAATCCAGCGATACTAATCATATCCGGCAAGTGTGTTCGAAGATCCGAGTTAGCCAGATCATGATTCGCACGATGATATCATCTTGGATGTCTCATTTGATCTCGGATGTAATAAGCAACGTACGAAGAACGGGCCCCTGGTCTACAGGATAGGGAAAATCAACAAAAGCAAACCAACAGGTGACCAACAAAGAAATAATGAAAAAAAAAAAAAAAACATCCGAAGCGCTTCGATATCCAGATAACCTACGTTGAGGGATGTTATTGGGAGATATACAGTGAGGAAAATAAGTATTTGAACACCCTGCTATTTTGCAAGTTCTCCCACTTGGAAATCATGGAGGGGTCTGAAATTGTCATCGTAGGTGCATGTCCACTGTGAGAGACATAATCTAAAAAAAAAATCCAGAAATCACAATATATGATTTTTTAACTATTTATTTGTATGATACAGCTGCAAATAAGTATTTGAACACCTGTCTATCAGCTAGAATTCTGACCCTCAAAGACCTGTTTGTCTGCCTTTAAAATGTCCACCTCCACTCCATTTATTATCCTAAATTAGATGCACCTGTTTGAGGTCGTTAGCTGCATAAAGACACCTGTCCACCCCATACAATCAGTAAGAATCCAACTACTAACATGGCCAAGACCAAAGAGCTGTCCAAAGACACTAGAGACAAAATTGTACACCTCCACAAGGCTGGAAAGGGCTACGGGGAAATTGCCAAGCAGCTTGGTGAAAAAAGGTCCACTGTTGGAGCAATCATTAGAAAATGGAAGAAGCTAAACATGACTGTCAATCTCCCTCGGACTGGGGCTCCATGCAAGATCTCACCTCGTGGGGTCTCAATGATCCTAAGAAAGGTGAGAAATCAGCCCAGAACTACACGGGAGGAGCTGGTCAATGACCTGAAAAGAGCTGGGACCACCGTTTCCAAGGTTACTGTTGGCAATACACTAAGACGTCATGGTTTGAAATCATGCATGGCACGGAAGGTTCCCCTGCTTAAACCAGCACATGTCAAGGCCCGTCTTAAGTTTGCCAATGACCATTTGGATGATCCAGAGGAGTCATGGGAGAATGTCATGTGGTCAGATGAGACCAAAATATAACTTTTTGGTCATAATTCCACTAAACGTGTTTGGAGGAAGAAGAATGATGAGTACCATCCCAAGAACACCATCCCTACTGTGAAGCATGGGGGTGGTAGCATCATGCTTTGGGGGGGTTTTTCTGCACATGGGACAGGGCGACTGCACTGTATTAAGGAGAGGATGACCGGGGCCATGTATTGCGAGATTTTGGGGAACAACCTCCTTCCCTCAGTTAGAGCATTGAAGATGGGTCGAGGCTGGGTCTTCCAACATGACAATGACCCGAAGCACACAGCCAGGATAACCAAGGAGTGGCTCTGTAAGAAGCATATCAAGGTTCTGGCGTGGCCTAGCCAGTCTCCAGACCTAAACCCAATAGAGAATCTTTGGAGGGAGCTCAAACTCCGTGTTTCTCAGCGACAGCCCAGAAACCTGACTGATCTAGAGAAGATCTGTGTGGAGGAGTGGGCCAAAATCCCTCCTGCAGTGTGTGCAAACCTGGTGAAAAACTACAGGAAACGTTTGACCTCTGTAATTGCAAACAAAGGCTACTGTACCAAATATTAACATTGATTTTCTCAGGTGTTCAAATACTTATTTGCAGCTGTGTCATACAAATAAATAGTTAAAAAATCATACATTGTGATTTCTGGATTTTTTTTTTTAGATTATGTCTCTCACAGTGGACATGCACCTACGATGACAATTTCAGACCCCTCCATGATTTCTAAGTGGGAGAACTTGCAAAATAGCAGGGTGTTCAAATACTTATTTTCCTCACTGTATATATATATATTTTCATTATTTCTTTCATATAGAGCTCGGGATCGTTACATCACGCCGCAATGCATTGTGGGAACCACGGTACGGAAGTAGATACTGTATAGTAGCGTATAATAGGCAGTAGGTAACGTTGATCATTTGGTCATTAATTTAGGTTATTTTTTGGAAAATGGTTCAGTATTGCTGTATTGTGAACTGCTGTAATCGGTCTCATGATCGACAGGGCAAACGCCTCATAAATCATATTAGTTTTCCCCATTTTTGTCGGATGGCTTGGGTCGCCGCTGGTCGTCAATATACTACCGGACGAAAACAGTGGATTATTGCACGTATGATAAATTACCCCTGAAATAACAAACCCGCATAGACAAGCTTCGTAGCTCACAGAATCTGACAAGTGTGTGTGTGTGTGTGTACCACCATGATGCTGGTGTAACCCAGGTCACTGAAGAGATTCTGTTGATGTAGGCTAAGGAGAAAAAAAAAAAAAAAGACTAACACTTGTGAATATATAAAACAATTATTTTATTAATATCTGTGGGGTAAGAAAAAAATAGAAAGTTTAAGGTTCTAAGAGAAAATAAGAAAATGCATAAACTAAAATCATAAAACTCATTTAGAAAAGTTATCCAATTTAGCAAGACAAAGATTGGTTCAATTCAACGAGTGGGAGTTAGCCCCGCCTTAATAGGTGGACTCAGGGCAAGGGTGATGCAACACTTTTTGCGAGTCAGTGAAGCGGCTGGTTCAAGTTAGAGAAGCTGCTGGTGCGATCCTAAAGAAAAACAAGAGAATTAGAAGTTAGAACGAACAAACCAAGAGTTAAATCAGAGAAACAATAGAGAGACTTTTAGATTAAAGTGCGGATTGAGTTTCATCGGTCAAACGTTACGAGTGAATGTGTTATTGACTGATACGGAGAGAATACATATCCAAAGTTGGGAGTTTTGCCCTTCATAGTCGAAAATTGAGTTCTCTTGGTTGGGTCTTTTCTTTCTTTCCTTTTTCCCTTTTTTTTCTTGTTTTTTCCTTCTTTTCTACTTTTTGTCATTTCTGAGTTGGATGCTGCACATTTCCTGGACACCGGACGATTTTTGAAGAAGAATTGCAGGGCCGTGCAGAGACCTCTGGAGGGGCAGGTGCTCAAAGTATAAAAGGGGGGCACATGGAACAAGGCTTTAAATGGGGCTGTGTTTTTCCTGGCTTAAAACGAGGCGGAGGTGGTAAAATCCTAATAATGTATTTTAATAATAAGATAATAAAATGTGTATTTTTTTGTAGATCATCATATAGCCTAATGTGTTTCCCACATCATTTTTGTGGGTGGAGCTTGGTACCTCTAGGGGGGTCCGGGGGCATGCCCCCCCGTAAGAAAATTTTGTACATTTTAAAGATAAATTCATTAATCTGGTGCACTTTGAGTCACCCGAATCCACTGTTAAAAATAAATAATCCACCCGCAAACCGCCCATATTCTTTGATTTAGATATCTGCATCTGATCATCACATTACAATTATTCAAATTCTTAGTGTTAAGCATGATAGTATGGTAACATATCACACTGAAGTAGGCTGATTTAAAATGAACATTTATATACAATAAAAGTTCTTCTTTTGGCAAAATTACATTTCCTTAATAGCCTAAACAGAGGCTTTTCTCCCTTCAAACTTAAATTGTCAATGTTTCATTACATCACTGTTTGAAATCTCTAATTTTTTGTATCTTTTATAAAGGGCATCTTTCCCCTAATTTTATTAAATGTATGCTCCAACTTTCATTTCAAATTCTTAAATTTGATCAATATATTATAGTTATTATATTATAGTTACCAATCACATTAAATAATTTACATTGAAAAATTATAACTGTATTAAATTAGATTATTTTAAATATTTTTGAATATACAAAAATAAGGAATGTTGAAAAGAATGATACTTTATGAAACTAAACCGCCAGTAGGAGGCGGCAGACGACCGTTCTAATGAGCGAGTCATTGAGTCATTCATTCAAACGATTCGTTCAATCGGCTGATTTATTCAGAATGAGGCAGTTTGTGAATGGGTAATTGAATCTTTGACTCAACCGATTCGTTCAAAACGCTGAATCATTCAGTAATGCAACAAGTGTTGCATGCGCTATGGTTCTGCGGTGATATTTGTTTGGAACTATTTTCGCTGCTGAAACAGAACAAAACCAGTCATTGCGTCTAAAATGTAAGTGACTTAATTTTAACTATTTGTTTATTGACCTGTTATGAAATCAGTCTCGGTTTTAATCTTGATGGCATTCAGGAAAACAGTTACTTCTACAGCCTACACACTGCAATATAAACAACATCTCTGCATGCTCTCTTCACGTCGTCCTTGTAAAATAATAATAATAAGTAAACAAACATCAAAATCACTTCGCTGAAAATGAAACGCCACTTACCAGCAGCCGCAGATTTTAAGATATCTTCTGGTAGTGCGCGTAGCCGCGCGAAATTAAAGAATGTGCGTGCAGCGCGAGGAATCGTTCCGGATGAGTTCGTCAGGTGAAAGGTCATCATGTGGATCATTTCATTTACGGCTAAATTATTATTTATTAATTTTACTAATAGTTAGGTTGGGCAGGCATCCACAAAAGGGCCTTTAATTACAAAAAAAGGAGAGGAAATTTTGCCTTGACAAAAGGGCACTTTGGGCACCAAGGGGCAAAGGGGCAGGTGCTTCGAACTGGAACTGAGAATTAGTGTGTATATATACATACATATATATATATATATATATATATATATATATATATATATATATATATATATATATATATAATATATATATAATATATATAATATAAGTCTCAATATAATTCAGATTCCTCTTTATATATATATATATATATATATATATATATATATATATATATATATATATATATATAAAGAGGAATCTGAATTATATTGAGACTGCTAATTAAGTAGTAAATTTGACCTGTGATTTTATTTTATCTACTGTTATTTTTTTCTTTCAAATTCTATTGTATTTCATTTCATTTCATTTTGATTTTATATTTTATTTTTATTTATTTTTCTTGGAGAACGAGAGTAAAAAGGGTATTCTTAAAGGGTTATCATTTGGAAGGATTGTATCTGAATTTAAAACGTTTACTTAACCTTAAATAAGCCAATTAGAAACAAATTGAATAAATAGGTAAACAAATAAATTATATACATATTAATAGAATAAGGGTCAATTAAATGTATTAGCTTGAAACTAAATAGGTAATAAAAAAGAGAGAAATAATAAAAATTATAAACTAAATAGGAAATATAAATTAGGGTTATAATAAGGTTACATTTACTTGTTCCACGGCAAATCCTTGCTGTTCTCCTGGTCATTATATATATATATATATTTTTTTTTTTTCCTTTCCCTCCTGTGTGTGATGTGATGTTTTAAATTTCACTGCTTTATTATTTAAATTCCTTAAATACATCATACTAAATTTTCTAATGCAACGAGTGTTTGTCACAAATTCTTTCTTCCCTTGCTGTTGACGCAGTCTCTTGAGCGAATCTGGTCTTCTGGTCACTGGTCCAAATCTTGAAGCGGTGCACTTCACGCTCATTTACATATTTCGCTGTTTGTAAGTGAGGGTTGCACTGTCGCCGCGACGCAGGTTACACTTGGTTAACGGTGCGAACGATTTTTGCACTCATCCATTTGTGAACTGCAAGTGAGCCTCCAGTGACAAGTTTAAATTGATCGGAGCAGAGACTTTAAACAGAAATCACAAAGCCTTTCTTTAAAGTGAATTTCGTTTTGCATTAATTTGTATTTTAATTTTAATAAATGTTCAAGAAGTAAATATAGCAGAGAGGTCTCATAAATTAACCGAAACTCAAAGTCTACTTGCCTCACAGACCTGAAAAATATATCTATATTGAAATGTCTACTTTTAAACAAACAATTCAAAACGAAAGAAAACAGACAGCTCTCTGCTTATTAATCCGTATGCAATGTGCATTTCTCTCTGGCGCGTTCACTGTAACAGCGAAGATCGCCAATCAGCCAACCAACCTCATCTTTGCAGCCGACTGTGACAAAAAAAAACCCACTTGTTTATTAAACAATTAAAATGTGTGTGTGAATGTTGTTGCCGAGGGCACAGGAAATTGTTAATCCGGCTCTGGATTGGAGGTGTAAACGCTCACACAGACCAGGTAGGAGAAAATATCAGGGGGGCAGCGTTTCATATTATGTTGAAGATTCCCCGGGCGCCGCCATTGGCTATCAGACCATCACCTGCAGTTAGCATCCCATTGACTCCCATTCATTTTGGCGTCACTTTGACAGCGAATAACTTTACATCTGAGGCGTTTAAAGACTCCATTTGTCCATTATTTATTTCTAAAGAAACACGAAAATGTATAAAAGGCTCCATTACCTTGTAGCTTATGTTATGGCCCCGTAGAAGCAGTTTTTGTAAAAATAAGCTAACGATTGCGTCATAAACACGCGACTCTCTGTCGCACAGTAGAGAATTACCGTATGGACAGGAGGAGAAGCTCGCGGGCAATCGGGGGGACATGGAGGCAAAATGACAAAATAATGAATCAGAATACTTAGCAAAAGTTACTCCTGCTCCTAGCTCATGGACAGCTCCTACTCACACTCTCCGTCTCTGCAAGTTTCGGAAGGGAATGATTCAGATTTCGCTTGGCACAGCTACTAGAAGACAGACGGGTTGCTCACGTCACATCTACGTCGTCAAGCTCAGTGTGAAGGCCAATTTATACTTCTGCATCGGGTGCGCGTAGTAGGTACGGCGTAGCATACGCATAGACGCATATCATACGTCGTACCCGTCGCCGTACCCTGACGCGCACCTCCTCAAAAATGTAACTACGCGTCGCGGCGACGCGGACCGCAAGATCTGTGATTGGTCGGCTTGGTAGCATCGCATTTCCTCCTACACATTTCCGGCGTGTTCTTCTGCACCGCCCGTCATTTTTAAATTCGGTTCAACCGTCAACAGGTTCACAGGTTGCACGTACCATCTCCTCCGACGCCTTCTCTCGTTTCTGCCTTTTAGTTTTAGTGATTTCACTAAAACTGTTTTTCCACCTCGATAAGCTCCAAGTCCAACATGATCCACTTTCTTTCAGACGCTAGTAGCCTAAACTCAAAACAGCCGCGAGGAATCTAAACACAGTGGAAAATTAAAACCCGCCCCCGCCAACTAGCGTCTCGGTGGTGTAACTGTAGAGCAACACAAACATAACGCAGAAGTATAAATGCTCACGACGGAGTCACCTACGTGCGTAGCCTACGACGTACACTACGGCGTACACTCGACGCAGAAGTATAAATTGGCCTTGAGTCTGCGCAGTACGCTCGACCATCAGGAAGTTAGTGCCTCTAATTAACTTCACTTGTCTCCGTTGAATCCAATGGGGTCGCTGTGTCCAGTTTATATACTGTCTATGGAAAATATCAGGGAAACTGAGGCTTGGTAAACTTTCATATTAGCCTACTCCAGTCCAGACTTTGTTCATAGGGATCGATTCCGCCTATAATCTAATTTGTTTTTAAGTAGCGTTGTTTGGCTATAGCCAACTTTTTTTGTCACGGCCCATAACTTTTTCTTTTTCTGTCTCGGTGCCGGTGGAGACCGGCCGGCTACGCCATAGATATCATATAAAGGCTAGATGTCTTAAGGCGGAGTCACTTCCGGCATCACCGGCGGCCATCTTAGGACAGGGCTCTGTGAATTAAGGTGAGTGAGCAGCACGCACACAAATCCTCTTATCTCGCTGAAATCTGGACGGATTTACAAACGGTTTGGTTTCTTACAAACGTTATTAACGTGGCTATAATTCTGAATGCTTAAACATTTTGAACATAATTATTCATGTATGCAGTATAATAGCTACATCTCTGACGTTTATAACAAACCAAACCGTTTCAAAATCGGTAGAAAATTGAGCAAGTTATGGTTATTTAAAAGTACATGCACCATGTTATGAGTGAGCAAGCACCCTGTCTTAAGATGGCCGCCGTGTGCGGATGTCGAGCTCCATTGGCCAGCAGCGCGGACGAGACATCTAGCCTTTATATGATATCTATGGGCTACGCTATTACTTTATTCCGCACAGGTGTGGTGAAGTATCCGGTAACTCTGAAGCAGGGGGGCAGGGATTTGTATTATTTTGAAGCTTCCCCGGGCGCCGCCATTGGCTAGCGGAATATGGAATTATTCTTGTGCCAATAATAATGAACGTAACTTTTCAAGAAACTAATGGAAATATAAATTGAAACTGAATAAAATATCTTTGAAACTGAAAAAGAATAAATCGCAGGCAAATTTTTTTACTTCGTTTTTAATACACTGCATGTTTTGCTAACTATTTCTCATATTTCAGTCGCTGATCTGAACTTACAAATGCGCTTCCAGAGTTTTCATTTGCGCTACTTAAGTTTTCGTTTACGCTTCTGGAGTTTTCGTTCGCCGTTCTGACACATTTCTCTCGTGGGGGCGGGGCTAGTGGCAGTGTGTTCTCATTGGCTACTGAGGTTTTGACTGACAGCTTATTCACCTGGAAGTGAAGACGTCAGTGTTGTGTTTACATCTTACAGTCTATGGTTTACATGTGTGGATTTAAGCGTCTGTAATCGCAGCTTTCTATTTCATTTGAGTGATATTAAGTTTATATCTGTATTTATTTGCTGCTACACTATATTGTTGAGATGATTTCTTATAGAAGGAATAGTACTACAGACGAATGATATCATTATCATTAGTCATCGTCGCTATCAGGATACTGGATAGCCTACCCGTGGTAAGTCTGATTTTTTAAAAATACTATAGGCCTACTAATACTATTTATAATACAGTACTGGCTTTTTTCAGGTGGAGAGGCATTTTAGAGCTCAGTGAGAGCCCATAACATTATACATATAATTTAACTTAGCCCAATCATTAACTTACATGACTTGTTTATCTAACGTTACATTCGGTTACAGTCTTCGATTAGATCATATTTCCCCCCAGCCACCCCAAACATCATTGGGCTAGAGTACTGTACAGTATCTGTACTGTAGCCTAAAGTACAAAAAGTACTGTATCAGTCAATGACCGATGCCATAGGACCAGAGCGCTGTCAATTACTGCCTGATTCAACTTTGGCAATGTAAAGCCTTTTTTTTTACCATGCCAATAAAGCTATTTAAACCTGAATTTATCAATAGCTGATTAATTTGCAATGCAGAGTTTTTGAAAGAGGAGACCACAGACCACGTCTCATTATGTGAACACTCAATTATTCTGAAGTATCGCCCTGGTCGCAATATTTATTCTGATTACTTTTGTGTGATAAAGGTGACTGATAAAGCTATTATAGCTAGTATGAGTAACACAATGCTTTTTCTGTGTCCATATTTGACTAATAACAATAATGCAAAAAATTGCACTTCAAATGAACATTTCTGAGAAAAATGTTTAATCTTTAATAGTCTTTAATAATAAATATATGTCCAAATTAAAAACTTAAAACATGCAAGTAATTATGACTGAAAACATCCAGCAACTAGGGAATACACAGCCATGGATATATGTTTATATATAGGGCTATACAGCCATCTACTGGTTACACAACAGTATTACAGATGATAAATGCTGCATGACTCCGAGGTAAATATTTAGTACTGTAAAATCTCTTAAAACATTTATATAATTTGTTTGGAATAAATATTTTAAGTCTTCAACTTGTTACTGTATGTGGGAGTTCAAATCAGTTTGTATTGTTAGATTATAATTAGGGCTGGGCGATAAAACGATAACGATATGTATCGCGATAGACACGTAATCAATATCAATAAAAAATGCGTTCGATAAAACGTTCGATAATTTTTTTTTCTTCGTTGGAAGAAACCAGAGGTTGCGAAGCAAATTTGGTTGCATGAACAAAGGCACTCAACTCTCTGGTAACCTTGCAACGTAGGGGGTGACACACGCTAACAGCCAGTCAGTATGGTTGCGCAATATTGTTGTCTCGTGTTGGATTCTTCAGTAACAGAACCGGCGTGGAGTGATACAGCGATTGTTGATAAAACAGGAAAAGTCAGCTCGCCTGACTTCAAGTCTGACCGTAGTCAGACCAATGTCATCTGCAAATTATGCAAGACCATCCTCAGTTTCTCTGTTATTCGCGTGCTGATGAGCTGTTTCTCAGCGCGTACATGTGAAGCTCACATGCACTAAAAGCCTGTCTACCAGCGCCTGGATACTGGACTAAGTTATATTTCGAGTCTTATTGTGCTAATACTGTTATATACACACAAGGTTTACATAAACTAGTCTGATATGTCTAAAGTGAAAGCAAACTTCTGCTTGTCAAATGCGTGTATAGACGCGTCGCACGCAGCTCTTAAAGAGATGGTAGTAATAGTAAACACGCTGCAGCTTGTCCTTAAAGGGATAGTTCACCCAAAAATAAAAATTCTCTCATTATTTACGCACTCTAATGTTGTTCCAAACCTGTATTAATTTCCTTCTTATATTTTCTAATATTAATATTTTGAAGAATGTGGTTATCCAAACAGTAAACAGAGCTATCCCTTTAATGTTAATAAAACAACAAAATGCAAAGAGAAAATCATTCACTGCTCTTGACTGATAACTTTAATAGTAGCTTTAATAAGTATCAATGTATAATTTATACAGTTTATTGTGATTTTAGACTAATTATTTGAGTGAGTGTTTTCCATGGTCGTGTTGACATTTCTGCCTTTATAACTGATGGGATTATAATCAGAGGTAGGTTAAGTTTAAAATAAAAAATCTTTAAATGTAATATATTTGTCTCCTGGACTGGTCCTTATTTTAAATATGTCATAAAAAATATCAATAATTATCGATATCGACCGATATGGAACACTTATATCGTGATACAGTTTTCAGCCATATCGCCCAGCCCTAATTATAATACATTTCCTCTCTCATTTTCCAGGGAGTGGAGCAACTTTTCCATAAACAAAATTCTGATGCTGACACAGAGGATGGAGTGATAGTACCAGAGATCCACTGTCCCTATCAGACAATAATCTTACTTTGTTCAGACACATCACCTTTGAATGACTGGGATCTTGATCTTCAGACACCTGATTTATTTTATTTTAATATTAGAAACTAGCAAATGTTTCAATTTCCTCTAGATTAAAACAAACACAGTTCACAAGTACACAAGAGGTTGCACTTTATTCTTATTAGTCTATGCTGATCTTGGATTAGCATACCAACAGCATATGAATGTTAAGGGCATAGTTCACCCAAAAATAAAATTCTCACTTATTTTACTCACCCTCATGCTGTCCCAGATGCATTTTACTTTCTTTCTACAGATAAACACGAATTAAGATTGTAAGGAAAGTAATCCATCTCTGCGAGTCCTAAAGACGCTTTAAAAACCACACACAGTGAGCGTGACGGTAATCCATGCGGACCTCAGTGGATGAATCATTGCCTTCTGAAGTCAAACAACAGGCTAGATAAAAGAAATACTAATATTGTAAACTGTTTAAACTATTAAAAATCACTTCTGACCAACTGTCTTACGTACATGGGTTACAATCCACTTGTATTATATGGACTCACAAAGATGGATTATTTCCTTTAAAATCTTTGTCTATGTTTATGTGAAGAATAAAGTCATATACATTAGGGATGGCATGAAGGAGAGTAAATGATGAGATAATTCTCATGTTTTGGGTGGACTATCCTTGTACTGCTTGTGTCCAGTCACTGCTTTGCTATTGTACTGCAACAGGAACTGTTCAAAGAATCATTGCATCATTATGACCGCCGTTAGCATAGCTAGCGAAAGCGGTCATATAATAGGGATTGTCAAAGTTTTTTTTTTTTTTTTTTTTGTCATCTACTGAATTTGTCGTCAACGATACCAGGGACACCGAAACACCGGGGAACATGAAATTTGGTGGGCATGTAGCCCCACTAGACTTTTAGGAAAAATTTCGTTTGGTCCCCGGGGGCCACTCTCCCCCCGCGCTGGGCCCCCCCAAACCCAAAAAAATATTTTTTTCCTAAATAACTACCTGAACCGTGGCACCGAGGATGAAGAAATTTTTATGGTATGTTGCTCTTAAGGGCCCACATCAACCTAGCCCACAATCACTCATTTGTGATTTGCGCCCCTCCCATAAAAAATGAAAATGCAATATTATTCTGCTTTAATCGCCCCTGTCTTCAGTTGAGATGTTCAGAACTGCATCATATTTCATGTGTATGATTAACTTGACATCCTCTGGGGGTATGCTAAGTTTCGTAGAATTTCATCAAGGGGGGGGGGGGTGTAAAATAAATTCATTTATGTGCACATTTAGTGACTGTACACTCATCGGCCTGTAGATGGTGGTGTTGAGCGAAGGGTTGCTGGTTTAGGATGATACAGTCACACACACACATGCAGGAAAACAAACAAACGCAAGCATGCACACACACTGACATCCACACACAAACACACACGCGCACACACATGTACGCACGCATACATACACGCACAGACACACACATACACAAACACACACACATACACACACACAGACAGACATGCACATACTACTACTTTTTTTAGGTATCAGCCATATACCCGATTTACCAATACCCAATGTGTTATGCTTGGGCAGTATACTAATGAGGTGGGTGGGACATGTTTCATGCCATGTTAGATCACATCCTGAGAGTATACGCTTTCAGAAAATATATAGTTTATATAGTTGAATCAGTTTTCTCTTCATGGTACAGACCAAAATGTATTATGTGTACACTTTCTTCACCTAAATCCATAAAATCCCATTAATTTCAATGGGACATTTACTTAAGTGTTCTACTAGGTACAGTGGGAATGAGTTTAATTTTGTAGCATGAAAAAGACTTGCTTGAACACAATAAGTGTGTTTTTGAAACTCATTTTTATAATACATTATGTAGGGAAAACCACTGTTATGAATGTGACATTTTCACATTACGGATGTTAAGTGTCTAAACTAATGACTTTTGATATAAAACTTAAATAGTAATAGCAAATAATTACAAAACTCTAAATGATCCATGATCCACAGGAATACTCCAGACAGTCTTTTAAAATATACAACTTATATACATAAACACGCAATACAGCCAAATTGCTCCACGTCATTTATTTTTGTGGAAAGCCAGTGCAGGCCTGAGCGGCGGTCATATTTTGTACCGCCATGCGGTACATCTAGTTTAAAATGTATATGAATTTTTTTCATGTATTCTGTATTTGTAATTGTGCATTTTGTATAGTAATGTATATCATGAGAATACTGTGCATTACATGTATAGTATGCAGTTAATGTTTTGTGGATTCTGGTCTTTCCTGTCACAACATAATTGCATCCAAGACTTTCACTTTGATACTTGTGTAAATGCTTTAGTGACAATAAAGAATGTAAATTTATTGGAATTCATATTTTCAATTACATTCATTTAACTGGTTGTAGAAGTCACAACTGAAACGGTTGATGATTGTTAAAATATATTTACAATTTTAAATGTTAGAAGATAGTATTAATTAAATGAAATAACTAAATACAATTATCAATAAAAAAATGGCAACAAGAACATTCTTTGTGTGACATATGTAATGAAATGTATCATTTGAGGTCTGTATCATCTGACATGAGGCCACGATTGTAATTTTCATATTGTTTAAATTCCTCTTATTTAAGTGATCATTAATTTTGATGGTGTAAATGTATATCATGCTAACAATGAGTAGTGTGATGGCCATGGTTGCCAACCTTGATTACCTGAAGTGAAACTTTCTTGACGGCTGAATATATCACACACGTTTGCTAGACAGTCTGAAGAGTTTGGTTCCAAAACGCGATAAACGCCATTTAAAAAAAAATTGAGTTCCTGCAAAAATCCGTATTGTATAGGGTCAGTATTGAAAAGTCAATTTTAAATTTTATGTAAAATGCGATATCCGCCGTGTTATTCTGTCATGTTTTCTCCCTTTCTTTCCAAACCGCGACAAACGCCAGTCTCCTTTCTCTGCAGAATGAGATAAATCCGCTCTCAACCAATCACAGCGCACCATTCCACGCACTGTAAACAGTAACGGCAGCGCTTTGAATACACCCGGCATCCTAGTTTTTCCTATCTACTTTGTACTTTTTGATCAACAATCAAACAAAATCTTTTATAATGTTGACGGCATTGATGAACCTGTGGTGGTTTCTGCGGTAGGGAAGAAACGTAAGCCATCGAAATCTAATCATTTATGTGAGGAGATTAAGAAGACGAGGCGCGGGAGGAGGAAAAATGCCGGCTATTGCTTGTTCTCACACGACAGCATCAAACTTCTGTCACGCTGACACGTTGAACCCAGGGGATCTTTTGAAAAACTTTCAGTTGTTTTACTCAGTCAACGAAAACCGAGCAGGACTAAGCCGTTTTACAGATGATCGCCGTCAAAAAAGTTCAGGAGGTATTTCCTAGCGATAGCTGATTGAATGTATTTTTAGTCCAGTGCCTGTAACGTTAATAAGATATTGATCGAGTTCAGGCTGTCATATGTGGATGGATCAACTTATTTTGTTGTGTATTTTCAACAGTTTCAATATGAAAAATAACTTTTATATTGATTCAATGGATTAATTGCATTTGGGGAAAAAAAGTGTTATGAATTTATTGCATTTTGGGGAAAAAATGATCAGTTTTTATAATAAATCTTTGAAAATCAAAATCTGGATTTGAATTTGTTTTGTTATTATAACCTAAATATGCTATGTGAAAGTTTGAAACAGAAAATAGCGTTTTTCATCTTGCCAAATTCTTGGTAAAGAAAACACATTTTTACTCAAATTAATCAAAATGGATTTATCGCGTTTTGGAACCAAACTCTTCTAGTATTCTCTTTAAATTGTAACAGCTCAACCTAATCAGAGCCTAACAAGCAGAATAATCATCAGGAATAAACAATATTCTCTGAAAACATTGGACACTACAATATTTTAAGTATTATATACAGTACTTTAATGTACAATTACACCTGAATAGACTGAATAGATCTCTTGTGCTCCTAAAAGCTTCTGTCGACAAAGTAGTAGCAGCAGGTAAATACAGATAAAAAAAAACAAAAAAAAACATAACTTAATATCACTAAAATGAAATAGAAAGCTGCGATTACAGACGCTTAAATCCACACATGTAAACACAACACTGACGTCTTCACTTCCAGGTGAAGAAGCTGTCAGTCAAAACCTCAGTAGCCAATGAGAACACACTGCCACTAGCCCCGCCCCCACGAGAGAAATGTGTCAGAACCATGGTCAGAACGGCGAACGAAAATCCAGAAGCGTAAACGAAAACTTCAGAAGCGCAAATGAAAACTCTGGAAGCGCATTTGTAAGTTCAGATCAGCGACTGAAATATGAGAAATAGTTAGCAAAACATGCAGTGTATTAAAAACGAAGTAAAAAAAATTTGCCTGCGATTTATTCTTTTTCAGTTTCAAAGATATTTTATTCAGTTTCAATTTATATTTCCATTAGTTTCTTGAAAAGCTACGTTCATTATTATTGGCACAAGAATAATTCCATATTTATTTAGTCTCAAAACTCGCGCACATAAAATCTAGGCGCGTGCACAGGATACGAGGGCAAGGAACAGCTAGCATCCGCGCGCAAAATGCATCCTCGCGCGGGCACGTGTCTGCACCGTGAGCGCTCAGAAAGTATCCGCGTGCGTTTCTGAGCCCTCGCGCGGGCGCATATCTGCACCGCGAGCGCTCAGAAAGCAACCGCGCGCGTTTCTGCTCCGCGCGCACAAATAACTGTCTCGCGAGCACGGGGCTGTGACGGGGGCTAAGGAATTAAGTAATAATTTGTTTACAGATGGCAGATGTAACAATTCTTATAAGTAGTGTAAGCATTGTTTCCAACGTTGATGTGTGCAAATTTGATGAAGATATCGATTTAAACTCTTAAAAGACAACGTAAACAAATCACCCGTCTCCTTGACAACCTGTCACGTCTCCCTGACAACCAGTATAGTTGATACCGTAACGTTGCTCTTTTGATAACGAAATCCTGCTATTAAAATAGGCTTTACTTTTTGTCTAACGTTACACGACACGAGCTATAACGTTCCAATACATTGTGCACTTACCGTCAGAAGACGATCAGCCGTGGGTGGGCTTTTGTCACCTTATTTATTTACATATAGTCCAGTCATTTTAAGCCAAAATGGGGGTCAACCTTGAAAAAATTGCAACAGAAGCAAACTCAACTGATTTTGTATCCTCAATATGTCCTGAGTAAGGAAAAAAAAAAGTCCCGAAGAATCCCATTAGGGGAAAAGTTTCGAAAATTGTTCAATTAATTCAGGTACAATTACCAAACATATCTTAAGGTCTTTTGAATAAAGGGTGGCAGCCTTTCATTATCAACTGTTGTTGTGGACTATATACTGGAGAAGTATTTTGTTCTCCATTTGAGTGAGATGTTTTTATGTTTGTAAATAAATAAGGTGACAAAGCCCACCCACGGCTGATCGTCTTCTGACGGTAAGTGCACAATGTATAGGAACGTTATAGCTCGTGTCGTGTAACGTTAGACAAAAAGTAAAGCCTATTTTAGGGCAATTCGATCATATTTTATAAAAAACATTTAATTTTGAAAAATTAACACTTTCATAGTTAAATTTACAATGAAAGTACTTTAGGAACGTTTTACCGGTAGATTTTTTCACCTTTTTAAACATCATTATACATACATGTTTTGTGCTTTTTTCCACACCCAGACTTCTGACCTTCAATAATGAAAAAGAAGTGTAAAAAAATTATTTATCTATTTTTTTTTTTATATGACTGAATAAAGTATCAGTAAAAGAATCAAAACATAATTGAGGTATTTAATGTCAGACAACTATTAATGTGATTTTATATACAAAATATAGTTGTCCCACAGTATGGAGCTGGTAAGTCCCGCCCCTTCCGTAAAACCCCGCTGGACCTCAAAGTTGAAAAACCGTCAATGCAAGTGAATGGGAGAAAATAATTATTTTCTGGTACCGTTTGAATTGTGCCATGAATGTGAACATATGTTGTCTTTGAATTTTTTATATAATCTTTTGTTGTGTGGGTGCTTTCATTAATCACAAGGAACCAAAAAGGTCCTAATAAATACTCCTTTTATTGATACAAAGGCTTTAAAATCTAGTTTAAATATCCACCCTCATTTAGGAAGGCATGACACAGACAACAATCTTTAAAGAAAAAAAACCAAACAACTCAAAATAAACCAATTCTGAATAGCCAACCAAATTGTTCAACAAAAATTAGGACAAATTAAATCAAAACCGAGGCAATCGGTTACAAACAAACAAAAATAAATCAATTCACATACATCACTTAAATTCAAATAATAATCATAATATTACAAAAAGAATTTAAACCTTTCAGTAAACAAACACATCATACCTTTAAAACACCCATTTTACACCCAGGCTGCTCTGGTTACCGGGGTTCTCGGGAGCACTTGCGATCTACAAATACATATTTTTTAAAACACCTGCACACCATTCCCTTTATTACTTGAAACCCCCCCCCGCACAATGACTATATATACACACACATTACTCACCCAATTCATTCCCAGCGCCGTATTTATGTGGCGTCTTCACCGCATGAGTTTGGTGCATCACTTAAATCAGTCCGTGCTAATCCCCCTTAAATATATGCACAGTTCCTCCCCCCCACCCCGTTTAACCAGAGCTCAATATCACACTTTCATGTTACAAGTTTGACAGTATGATTCGTCGGCTAGCAGTTGTGGAAAAGACATAACGAGAAAGACTACATGTCGCCTATGTGACGTCACCCCATAAAGTTGACTTACCCGTGGTTTTCACCAACCTCAACGATTTTGTCCTCTCCCTGAAAGAAGGCGGTGAAGTGCACCAAAGACACAAGGTGTGTTCGACATCGGCTGCGGCTGGATGTAACCGATCGGCGAGAGTAGCCGCGTGCAGGCGGGGAGGAGCTGCAAACGGAGACGTGAAGTCGGACACTTTCTGGTTCCCGTAGTGACCGCTCACGTGGTGTTTACATACTTTACCACAGCTGAAGTGAAATAAATGCAATATTTGCCAAATAATACACAGATGTTTCAGATACATTTTCATTCAACACTTTAGGCTGCTGCTTCATACAGCGACTGTTTGAACAAGAATAAAGTTCAACATAAGCTATCAATGAAGTGGAGTCTTCGTTTTTTTATCAGTTTTATTTGATAAACATGACACAATATAACATGACAACGGCATGAAAAGAGTGTTTACTGTTATAATAAACTGATTTGAGAGCTTTAGAGGAACTAAAGGTGTTCGAATAAACACGAAACACACGTGATCGTTGTCATGCGGTGAATCCGGCCAATCGTGGAACAGCTGTGTCGTCATCAGCCCTCGTGCAGCCGCTCTTGAGAAGCTGCGCTGGCTGAGTTCTCCGGCTACTCTCGAATCGGTCTCGCGGTACTTTGATGGCACACATCACAGTCACGTGGCGTCGGCGCTGCATCAAGTCGGACAAAATTTCTAACCGGCATGCACTGCTTCAAGTCAGCCGCCGATCGGTCTGCGCAGAGTGCAGCTCTGCGCAGACCGATCGGCGGCTGACTTGAAGCAGTGCATGCCGGTTAGAAATTTTGTCCGACTTGATACAGCGCCGACGCCACGTGACTGTGACGTATGCCATCAAAAGTACCGCGCGAGCAATTCGAGAGTAGCCGGAGAACTCAGCCAGCGCAGCTTCTCAAGAGCGGCTGCACTGGGCTGCACGTGGGCTGATGACGACACAGCTGTTCCACGATTGGCCGGATTCACCGCATGACAACGATCACGTGTGTTTCGTGTTTATTTCGAACACCTTTAGTTCCTCTAAAGCTCTCAAATCAGTTTATTATAACAGTGAAAACTCTTTTCATGTCGTTGTAATGTTATATTGTGTCATGTTTATCAAATTAAAACTGCTTAAAAAACGTAGACTCTACTTCATTGATAGTTGCTTATGTTGAACTTTATTCTTGTTCAACAGACGCTGTATAAAGCTGTACATAAAGTATTGAATGAAAATGTCTCTGAAACATCTGTGTATTATTTGGCAAATATTGCATTTCACTTCAGCTGTGGTAAAGTATGCAAACACCACGTGAGCGGACAGAGCGGTCACAACGGGAACCAGAAAGTGTCCGACTTCACGTCTCCGTTTGCAGCTCCTCCCCGCCTGCACGCGGCTACTCTCGCCGATCGGTTGCATCCAGCCGCAGCCGATGTCGAACACACCTACAGTCATGTTTAGCGGGATCCGTGAGCTAGAGCCGTGTGCTAGTGGTGGTGACGTTTCAAACGCGTCGAAAGCAGCGAAGAGTTGTAGTCCACAAAGTGCTTTCACACAAAGTCTAACCGTATCAAACTTCTACCCGCTAAATTGTAGCATTCTTTACACGAAAAGTTCTATAAAAAATTCACAGACAACATATGTTCACATTCATGGCACAATTCAAACGGGACCAGAAAATAATTATTTTCTCCCATTCACTCAAGTACACCTGGCTGCAGCCTGCAGATCGGGGCGGGGCTGCACCTGGGGCGGGGCTGCACGTCCATAACGCTTCTCATTGGTTAGGGGCAAAGTGATGACGTCGATCGAGGCGGGGCCGCACCTGGTTCTCATTGGTTAGTGGCACAGTAATGACGTCGACGCCACAGTAAACAGGAAATGCGGTTGAAAACCTTGAAAACTCATGCCATGTCGCGCTGACAGCACAGGTGTTGTATTTGCGTTAAGTGGTGACATCACGCGTCTTAAAAACGCTTGCGCAAATTTGACATAATACTTTAATAAAATGATAAAGTATTAAAACAATTCTAAAGTAATAATGAAAGCAGCAAAAAGTAGTTGAGCATATATCCATAGTTTTAACTATGTCTGATCTAAGGTAAACATAAGGAATTACAGAGTTTTTTTTTTTACAATCTGTTGCACTTCACTGTGTAAATTACAAAATTACTGTAAACATTAATGGCACCTTATATATTTTTTTTATTTTAATCATATTCCTCTGTAATAGTTCTTGTTTATTTTTGTGCACTAGATTATTATAAAACATTTATGCCAATAAAGTAGTTTTAAGTTAAACTAACTAAATATAGTACATTGTCAATCTCTGTCTGTATCCCATATTATGCATGCCAACTCAAAAAAAAAAAACTCAAACCAGTGATAACTTTTATTTCAAAACAAAAATAATTGTGTAAAAGAGATATGCACACATACAGATAATCACATACATCAACCGTACACACACACGCGTACGTACACACACACACACACACACACACTTGTACGTACGTACACACATGCACGCATGTACCTACACACACACGCACGCGTGTACCTACACACGCGCATACGTATACACAGACAGACGTGTACGTACACACACACACATGCGCACGTACACACACACACACGCGTACGTACACTCACACACGTACGTACACTCACACATGTACGTACACTCACACACGTACGTACACACACACGTACGTACACTCACACACATACGTACACACTCACACACATACGTACACTCACACACGTACGTACACTCACATACGTACACACTCACACACGTTCGTACACTCACACACGTACGCACACTCACACACACTCACACGTACGTACACACACACACTCACTCACACATGTACACTCACACACATACGTACACTCAAACACGTACGTACACTCACACACGTACGCACACTCACACACGTACGCACACTCACACACGTACGCACACTCACACACGTACGCACACTCACACACGTACGTACACTCACACACACACACTCACACACGTACGTACACTCACACACACTCACACACAATCTACTCAGCCTGAAAAAAAAAAAACAGTCAACCGAGCAATAGCCCTCAGCCTCCTCAGAATAAAGTCCCCGCAGGACTCCCGTTCGGCCATCACCCACAGACCCAGGTGGGCGCAGTGCAAGCACAGGGTCAGCGAGTAGGGCACCCGGAACTCTTGCCTATATTTTCTGGAAAATGCACTCGTTCACAACACCTAATTTAGATAAAATACAGAACAAACAATATGGAATCATTTTAAAGAGAGGCATTAACACCATACAAGAAATGTATTTGTTATATATTTTAAACATATTATAGGAAAATGTTAGACAAGATATGCTTGAGTGTTATTGGCTTTGTCTGTAAAATACCTAAGAGACTTACTTGGTTTATGAACAACAAACTTGTTAAAAAAGTTTGTCAACAAACTTTAATTTGGCTTGAGAAAGCCTATCATAAAGTTTGAAATAGTTTTAAAGCTTGAAGGTTTTCATAACCTTATATTTATATATATATATTAATAACAATAATAATATCAAAATACATTTAATCAATGTATTCATAGAAAAAAATATCCTACAATATATCTTTGTATATTACTATTAACTCTTAAATCCTATATTTCTTCTCCTGGTTTAGTTTTGCCACTGTATTTCTTTTTAAGGGCCTCTGTTTTAACCTATGGTTTTAACACTATATCCTAATCCCACCAAAACCACAGACACCACGCAAACGCGCGCGCGCGCACACACACCACACACACACACACACACACACACACACACACACACACACACATACACACACATACACACACACACACACAGACCTACGCTGTCCTAGTTATTTGTGTGATATGATGAGTAAAGTTAGCACTACACGATCTCATTTTTACACCAATTAGCATCACACTAAACGCCACTTCAGAATTAAAAATTGTAAAATAAAATAGTAGCCTGCCTGTAATGTACTACTCACCATGCAGCGATGAACATCGGAAATGAAAACATGTTAGAATCACGTCATGACTTTACGCCACTAACCAATGAGAAGAGATGTTGGCGGGAAGAGACGTGCAGCCCCGCCCCAGGTGCGGCCCCGCCTCGATCGACGTCATCACTTGCCACTAACCAATGAGAAGCATTGTGGGCGGGGCTGCACGTGCAGCCTGTAATGTTACATTTGTCTTCAGTTAACTTACAACCTCAAAGAAAAGAAGAAACAATTACTTTAACTTTACAAAGTTCAGAAACTGGTACGTTACACAAACATCCACATAAGTTGTATTAATTCACTTTTGACGAAGTGATCACTGCACACACGGGCGTTTTACGATTCGGCTCCTCCCGACCGCAGACGTAGGGTTGCAAGTCATTTTTTTTCGGTCAATTTCTTGCATTTTCCCCCCTTATGAACAACAACTTTTGGTACAAGATAAAACTCCTCGTGGTTTAATCGATTTGAGCAACCATAACCGACGCAAAACATCGGCATTTTGAGTTTGCTATAGTGCTTCCTAAATGTAACAAATCACTTCCTGCCCTCCATCTGCATTTCGCGCCATGGCAACGCAGTGACGTGACGTCATATGCAAACAATTCTCTCGTTAATTCATCTGAAGTGAGCGAATGTTTGACTATTCCTTTTAACCATTAAAGGAACAATGTCAAGATCAGTTAGAATAATCTCATGTAACAATTTAATATTTCAGATATCAGAGATCAATTCCACAATCAATTCAAATATCTAGTACATGGTTATGGTTACACCAAATAATCTTACCCAGTTTGCACCTGAGATATAGAGAGAAAAAGAGAGAGAGAGAGAGAGAGAGAGAGAGAGAGAGAGAGAGAGAGAGAGAGACCACCTATTCCATTCGTGACCAGCAAAGAAGCGCCCAGGGAGAGGGCGAACACCTTTCTTTATCCTGTCTGACCAGGTGATATGGGGGATGGGGAGACCATCCTCAAATGGCTTCTATTCAATGAAAGGGGGGTTGCCTTATCTGGCCTTATCTCAGTCTAAACCAGTTTTCTCTAAACTTCTATAAACCTTATTTCCTTTTATTTTATCTATCTGGATATGAGATATCTGTACCACTCACTTTGAGACATTTCAAATGACACCAAAAACATAACAGTCAATGATAAACATTCACATTAAACCATATTCTTGTGTGAGTTCTTAGTAGTTTGCGGAAGTGAGGTCGTATGGGGGAGGTCAAATGTTAATTAGCCCTTTGTCTCAGACCAGGGCCTCAACCAGTATTTTCAGTCTTACACATGCAATGCTAACTACCAATTCATAGCTAATATGTAATACTAGCTTGGATTTTTTTACAAAATACTGTAGGATTATCATTTCCACCACTGTCATTTCCACCACATTACCGTCATTTCCACCCCATTACCTTCTTGGGTGGAAATGACAAAGGTGAGGTGGAAATGACATTTATGCTTACAAGGTGGAATTCATAGATTGAGTGGCTACATGTGAATATTTTATTTATTGAAATGTACAACGCTAATGTATTTATTCAAATATATATTTGTTTAAATGCCTTTTCATCTATTTTTAAGATGCTGCGGAGGTCAACTGGATAAAGGTCTCACTATTTGTGGTTAAAGTTGTTTACAGTAAGACTGTAACTGTTCATCTGGTTATGGAACCAAACAGACTAATGACTAATGATTTGTTAAATGGGTTTCAAATAAATGTTTTCTGTTTTTCTACATGGATGTCCATTCATTGTCATTTCCACAACACCCAGTCATTTCCACCACCTCAACTTTTTAAAAAATATGTACAAAATTATAATCACTCATTAAAAATTTCTGCATAGTTTATGGGATAATGTTCCACTTAATGTAATAACACAAGTAGTTATTTTTCTGAAATGTATCTAACCAATGCAATATTATATTTCAGGTTGTGGTGGATGTAAGCTTTGTGTCTGGGCCTCATGACAATTAATTTACTTAATCCACAAATCTATGGTAATTGCAATATAGGTATAAATTGGTAAAACTATGTGTGAAAGTGGTCTTACACTGTTAAGAAATTATGTATATCATAATAATTTTAAATAATAATCAAATATTTGCATGTGATGGAAATGACATTTGTTCAGTGTGGATCGGAAAATATGTCAAAAAACACCAATTTGTCTTATAATGTAAGTGCATTCTCTTATGGATCATTAAATGAGGTTTTATTTAACAAAGTTTGGGAGGAGCAGGTTCAGATAATTAACCAAATTATGCACAGCTGGAGATTAATCAGTAATCAACTCAATGACAGAGTATAAATTCACAGCAGACCTGTCTCTGTTCATTGAAAGTTTGTCAGCATCCCTCCTCCACCCCATCTCCTCACTTCCAGTGCCATCTACACTTCCAGTTCCATCTACACTTACCAACTGGGGGAGTACTTTGGGTTCAGGCCTAACTCCGAGCTCTGAGCCCTCCCCCCGGACAGCACGCCAAATACGCATAAACTTATTGTATTAATTTAGATGTGAACTCGTGAAACTAGACTAGTTATATTTAACTGTTAGACTGTGACAATTTTGATTTGAACACTTTTTTTACCTCAAGTTCACAAGGCCAAAAGTGCCCGTAGTTGAAGAACCACCCTTTAATAGCAGGATTTCGTTATCAAAAGAGCAACGTTACGGTATCAACTATGCTAGTTGTCAGGGAGACGTGAGGTTGTCAAGGAGACGGGTGATTTGTTTACGTTGTCTTTTAAGAGTTTAAAGTCCACATGAATTCAAAATTGACCATATTTACTTTGTTTGCCTAAATTGTTAGTTTTGTGGTGAACAATTCATCCATGCAAGTCAATCCACACAAAAAAATTTTTTGGCTTTGTAATCTTTAATCAAAATCTGAAAATGCCCCTCCCCTCTGCCTTGGAGGACCTTCTCTGATGACGTATGTTTGACGGCTTGGTTTGGGAAACGCTTAACCACTCCCCTCAAACCGTTAAGGCCTCATTATACTTCTGCGTCGGACCTACGCCGGAGCCTATACGCCGTAGGCAACGTGTTGGTTTTAATTTATACTTCTGTGTCGTTGTCCGCGTTGACGCGTACCTAGGGAGCGTGTGAAACCCCGAGGGAGGGGTTCTGGCAGACCAATCACAGCGCTTGTGTCCGCGTAGAATTGACGCGTTGTTACATTTTTGGAGAGGTGCACGTCAGGGTACGCCGTAGGGTACGCGCGCTACACACAGCCTACGACGTAGCTACGGCGGCAGTTCGACGCAGAAGCATAAAACAGGCTTTAAGCCTTTAGTCTGCTATGAGCGAGAGATGGAGAGGAGGAGCGCTAGAGTAAAACCCTGCCCTCTGTTCAATATTCCTTTTCACTGGGAAATACGTCACAGCACTGGAGAAAAGTCGTTTGCAACTTCCGGTTCACGCAGACTTTAAGTCGATATCTTCATCAAATTTGCACACATCAACGTTGGAAACAATGCTTACACTACTTATAAGAATTGTTACATCTGCCATCTGTAAACAAATTATTACTTAATTCCTTAGCCCCCGTCACAGCCCCGTGCTCGCGAGACAGTATTTGTGCGCGCGGAGCAGAAACGCGCGCGGTTGCTTTCTGAGCGCTCGCGGTGCAGACATGCGCCCGCGCGAGGGCTCAGAAACGCACGCGGATACTTTCTGAACGCTCGCGGTGCAGACACGCGCCCGCGCGAGGATGCATTTTGCGCGCGGATGCTGTTCTTTGCCCTCGTATACTGTGCATGCGCCTAGATTTTATGTGCGCGAGTTTTGAGACTAAATAAACGCCATACCCTTAGGTATCGAAATCTGGTACCGAAAAACAAGTCATTTTTCGATACTCGATAGTATCGAGGCAATTCGGTCGGTACCTAAAAAGTATCGAACTCGGTACCCAGCCCTAGTAGGGGGCGTGTCCACTCATGATGGGGAGAAGAGAGAGTGAGCAAATCAGTAGTAGGGGGCATGTCCATTAATGATGGGGGAGGAGAGAGGGTGAGCAAGATGAAGATTTGAAGAAAGACTGTAGAAAAAGACAAGGCTGAGAGACATTACAAAAGCTCAGAGGAATATCACTGGAAATTTAAAGGGTTATGATCAGGCAAGAGCTCTAGAACCCGCATTAAACCTTAAAATATTCCAGCTGAGTCCCTGGCCTGAGTTTTTTAAGGCGACTGTTATTTTAGAATGTATCACCTTATTATTTCCATGGCGACACGCCATGGTTGTCACGCCATGGTTGTCACGTGATACACCGCAGCCACAATAGTGCTGCTGCTGTATGAAAAATCGCTTTTATTTTGTTTTTCATTTTTTTATTCAAAATATTCCCAAATTTGTTAACTATATTATGAACTCTCTGATATTCGGATTCTCAAATATGTGTAAGTGAATGTATTTTGTTATTTTAAAAATGTTATAATGATCATATTAGCTGATCTATAATGTGCGATGAGTGCCGCCATGTTAGTTTGTGCCACAATTCAGAGAATCGGATCTGTCAGATTTACAACACATAGGCCTAAATTCAACAGTTTCTCCCGAAATACATGAAAGTACGAGGCAGATGAACTCGAAGAAGAATAGAGTAAACTATATAGTTACCTATACAATGTGTATCTGATATGAATGAAACGTGTCATCTAATTAAAATAGAAAGGATCATCATATCCGCTTCCACAGACATCAGTGTCTATTTTACAAGCTATACATATATTGTTTTGCTAGTACTTGTGTATATTGTCTGAAACCTAAAATAAAACATTATGTGGCTGAAAACACGGAATAGTTGTGATATATGTCAATATGAGTGTGTCCGTCTCTGGCTCAGCTCCAGCCAAAGCGCGAAAGCACATTTTAATTTAACACGTGATGCACTGAACGTTCTAATCATGATCTGGTGTGATCGTACGCTTAAGGAACCAGCCAAGACTGATCACACTGGTGTGAATGTATGCATCAAAGGGTAAATAATAGAAAAGCTTTCCAGCACTGGAGAGACCTAAAGGAAGGCCTGAAAACATACAGAGAAGGTTGTGTTGTTTCTGCTCTGTATGTGAGTAACTAAAGATATGACGTTGGAATGTTTCCTATATTTTCAAATTTTTCCCAACAGCTCACACAGACACAGCAGATAGCGGCAGCTCAACTAACTACACTGCTCACTACAGGAATATGCTTATGACTCCGCTTTCATAATAAAAGTCCCTGTTGAATGTCGGTAACCAGACAGTTGATAAAAAGTTGCGTCGTGCCTGGCGTGTGTGATAGGGCCCTTGCTTATAACTCTTGTATATGCATGTTAATTTTTTAACTTAAAAACCTTGTCATTCGTTTGTCATCTTTGCTTTCATTTTGCAAAACATTATAATAAAAAGACATCCACTCTTGCATTGTTTGTTTGGGCATTTTGGCAGAGGGGCAATGAAGGTAAGGGTGTGTTTGTTTGGTTTGATTTCAACAGTGTTTATCTGAAATAAATACACATTTATCTTTGATCAGTGTCTCATGGCGACTCCTGCATACACCACATCTTCCTCCTCTTGAACTCTCTGAAAGAAAACACACATTCACATCACAGATGTAGCTATTAAGAACATTACTGACCATTTATCAGACAGACAAAAAAAAAAAAACACACCTGAAATAGGTCAATCTTCACACTTCATGTTTCAAACTGCTCAAAATTTCCCCAGGGTAAATAATTAATGTGTATTCATAAACTTCCATTTCGCATTCCCTTACAAAAAAGAAGTTTAAGTGCACTATAAGTATACTTCTTTTAAACAAAAAATCAGAAAAGAATACTTTGTCTAATTTTCATTTACTCACCCTCATTTTGTTCTAAACCTGTATGAGGTTCTTTCTTCTGTTGACCACAAAATACTTGATCGAACTTTTAATTCCATATAGTCCAACGGGTGACCTTCATTCATCTGAAACTGGTCTTTTAACTGTTCCTTTAACTCGCTTACTACTAATGGGAGATGGGGCATTTTCTTCAATAGCTCTGGAACTATGGAATTCTTTAACGATCGAGATAAGGCAAGCAACATCTCTTAGCATTTTTAAATCTTACCTTAAAACTATTTTTTTTAGGGTAGCTTTTAATTGAATATTTGTATACATTTTTAATTGTGCATTATTTTATATGGGGTCTTTTTGTTGTTTTATTTGTTTCTATAAAGTGCTTTGAGATGTACAGTTAAAGGCATTATAGATAAATGTTGGAGAGAGTTTTGGACTGTAAGGTTCTGATTAGTTAATGGATGAGGAAACCCCTCTGGGTGTATATTCAATGATGTATATTCAATGATGTAGCCTATATAGTTTTTAGTTCAGTGACTAACATCTTGATGTTACACCTGCAGCGATCACCACGAACATACAGCAATGAACGTCTTTACAGCTGACACCTCACACAGACACAGCAGATAGCGGCAGCTCAACTAACTACACTGCTCAATACAAGAATATTATTACGACTCCGCTTTCATAATAAAAGTCCCTGTTGATTGAGCCTTAAATACAATAAAGGTTATTATTATTATTATATAAGATGATGATATAGATGATATTTTGAATAATGCCGTTGATAATAGCCTCTGACTTCCATAGTATTCCACCGACATTCTTCAAAATATCTTCTTTTGTGTTAAACAAAAGAAAGAAACTTGTTATGATTCCTGTCTTGCGTTCCCCTGATCTTGTGAGGACTATGTTTTTCACCATGTTTAGTGTTCCCAGGTATGTCTTGTTTGGCAATTACCCCTTGTGTAATTAAACCCCAGTGTATCTTGTATAGTCTTGTCTTTGATGGCTGTTTGTTTGGTGAGCTCATTCTGTTTCCTGGTTCTCTAGTTTTACATGTTGGATTTTTTAATGTTTATTCTGTCAATAAACTCACTGCATATGGATCCATCATCCAACTTTCCAGAACACCCAGTGTTACAAAACTCAAACAGGTTTGGAAAAACTTAAGGGCGAGTAAATGATGAAAACATTCAAGTGTGAACTATCCCTTTAATTTCAGTTAATCATGCAGCCCCACACCACATTGTTTCACAATGTACACATTTGGCACCGCAATGCAGGGTTAACAGCACAAAAGCAGTGCTAACCCTCCAGAGTAGGGTTTCATAACCTTAGGTAAAACGCTGTGATAAACCTGTTTCTAAATTACAAGTGTGAAACGTTCCTTTACCCCGGGTTAAGAGCTGGGTTTAGAACAACAATAACCTGAGATTAAGAGCAGTGTGAAAAGCCCTTAGTGTTTCTGATTTGATGTGTTGCTGATGTGTGTTATAGATCATTACCCAGACACATAAGCACACTGAACTCATACACACAAACACACATTTAGATCCAACTCACTGCTGAAATAATAAACAGGCACACACCATAAATAAAAAATAAATAAATTATCTTACCGATTTCAGTGCTTTTCTTTTGTAGAATGTTGGATCAGCGTATGTTATTTCTTCACCACTCCGAACTGTTTCAACAATAATGACAATTGTGTAAAAACAGCAACAATAGAGGGTATGCATTGACGTCACTTTCCCACCGGAATACGACCCCCTCATCCGGACTGAGTGGCAAAAGAGCTGCTGCATGACTGCATTTAATAGGGGAAATTAAATGGGGGGATTTAATAGGGGAAATTTACTCCGCGAGTAAAACAAATGATTATCAGTTTAAACTAAAGGTTGGACTCAATATAGTGTTCCTAACAACTTTTAATTGATGAGTTGTCCATACAGTATATATAACAATACAATATATAGGGTATGATTTTACAGCTAAATTCAGCATATTGACACAAAATGATAACTGCAAATCCACCTTTTGCTGCCTGGGGTCCAGTTGTTTATATGAATTGCAGCAATCCTTTTGCTTTTGCTGTTCTATAGCTTTTGGCAATCTGTAAATATAGCCTATATCTCAGATTTCTTGTCAAATATAGTTGTACAGTCAATCGCCAAGCTCTTTGCCATTTTAGATGCGTTTTGTGTGTTTTCGCAGCATTCACGCCTAAAAACCATTACTGCCACTCAGTTTTTCTGCCACTCAGTGGCCATAACCAGAATCACTCCGGCCGACGGTGACGACATGCGCATACACTCTAAACGCTGAATAATAGATGTTTGAGATGTCAATGTTGTGCTTTTTCTGCAACACAGGTTTTCATTATTTTAATATTATATTACGGGGCTATTGAATGCTCGATTCTGATTGGTTAACGAACATTCTAAGGTGTGCAATTTCAGTAATTACACAACTTAAGTTTTCATTACAGTTCATCACTGAGTATGAGGTCTTTTCAGGACAAAAAAGGGCATTTCCCAATTTAGGGGAGTTTTTAAACCTCTTTTCCTGATTTACTAAAATCAAATGGCTGATTCCCATAGAAACATGCAATAGCCTGCCAAAAATGTAATGAATGTAAGCAGATTGCGGGCTTCTTTTCAACTGAAGAAAGAAAGACATAAACATCTTGGGTGACATGGGGGTAAATAAATTATCAGTATATTTTAATTCTTAAGTGAACTAATCCTTTAAAGTGCAAAAATAATATATAAATAGTAAACGATAAGTATGATGTTATGGTCACTTAAAGAAAACTTACAAGTATACTTGAAGTTTAAAACTACTAAACTAGTAGTTTACTAAGAGTATACTTCAAAATGTACTTTCATAAACTAAAACAAAAGTAAAACAAGTATTAAAATAGTAAACTACTCATATACTTATAAGTTCACTTGTAGTTCAGATGCAGTAAGAAACGTAGTTGTGAACTAGTTGTGCACTCAAAGTGTACTACTGTTATACTTAAACATATTCTATTATATACTAAAAAGTAGGCCAATTTAGTCCCAATCAGTATTGAAATAGTACACTTACAAGTTTACTACTAGTACATTGATACTACATAAAGTATACTTAAAAATATACTTGAACATTGCACAAATATACTTCTTTTTCATAAGGGTAGCTACCAATTTAGTTATAAAAAGTTCCAAGCTATCTATTTTCACTCAGAATCTAGCGTTAACTATTATTAGCTAACATTCGCTGAATCTGTTTGTCACTTGATTTGTTTTAGATTTGTCATCAAGTTGTGGCAGTTCCCTGTTTTATGGAAATCTTAAAGGGATACAGCATTAATTGTTATTTCTTGTTTGCTAGTGATATTTTGTTGTGTTGATCAACATTACACGTTGTTTTCTCATGATCTAGACAGTTGAGATAACAAAAAAGAAATAATAATAATGCACCTCTTACTCTTAGGGCTTCTGTACTTTTTTGATTGGATGGTTAAAAATGCCTATCCTGGTTTGAAAATGCCCAAAAATTGGGAAACGCCCCTTTTTGTTTAGTAGAGTCCTATACTTGATATCACGGCAAATGATGAATAAGAAATTACTCAAACACAAGAGTGTTTTAACAACAAAAACCTGACAAACATCTTAAAATAAAACATCTAGTCAATGTCTTGAGGCGTGTTTATTATTGAGGAATGGACTACGGTCCATTGAATTATTGAACAGTCCACTTCGTGTCGTGACTGCATTACCACCAGAGCGTTTTTTTCTACTCATTCAGTGCCCCATAGTCAAATATTCCTTGCTTTAAAACATCTATTTTTACAGATATCTCAGCAGTTAGAGGTATCAGGTTATACTTACCATCTTGGTCTGTTTTCCTGCAGATGCAGAAGATCCCAACAGCAACAATCAACAAAGATCCAGCAGCAGCAGCAGAGATCAACACTATCAGAGAGACTGGAGGATGTGCTGGGATGATAAAGAGAGACATCAATTTAGGTGAATATGCAGCCTATATAAACACAAATATCACCACTGTCGTACCTGGACATGTGTGACAGAGTTGAGTGATGTTGGGATGTGTGGTCTGGTTGCTGATGGGATTGTTCAGCACACAGCTGTAAGTGTTGTTATCCTGATATTCCACCTCCAGAGGTAGAGAGAGACTGATGCTGAGATCACACACACTGATGCTGGACAATACACTGATTCCTTTGTACCAGGAGAGAGTCGCATCACACACATTCAACACTGATGAACACACCAATGAACAATTTAATGATGATGATGATGAACAGTCTCTGCTGATGACAGGAACAGGCAGACGAGCTGGAAAACAAGAGAATAAATGAGGGTGAATGAAGATATTCCAGTAGATGAGGAAAAAATATTGAGAGAAACCAAGACTGATCAAAAGTAAAGCCTTTTTAAAAACAATCTGATATCGGAAAAGAATACTGTACATATTTAGCAAGCAGAGACACTGTCACCAAAGAGCTTGATTTGAATTATGAGACCTGTTATGTGAATAAAATAAGGTATATCAGAGGTGGAAAGTAACGAATTACATTACTCGGCTCGCCCCACTGTAATTTAGTAGTTTTTTGTGTTGCTATACTTCTACTTTTTAAAGTAGTTTTTAAAATCTGTAATTTTACTTTTACTTAAGCATGTTTCGGTTGAAGTATTATAATTCGCTACATTTCAAATCATAGCTCTTCGTTACTGAGTAAAAAAATTAAACCGGTGTGAATAAGATGTGCCGTTTCGTCTACTACATACTCAAGTAGGCTACACGACACGCTCATGGTATTTTCAGCATCTTACAAACAAAATGAGGACATGAATACATGAACATTTCCAGAGCTGCTCTGAGAGAACGCATAATGAGCATTTAAATCATTTTATTTGAGAAAAAAACATTGTTAAATAATACACTCTGAATCAGGTCTTCATTACAACCCGTCAAAATAAAAGTTCGGTTTAACTAGAAGAAATTATGACAGAAATATATCAGGCTACTATAATATAATTATATTATAACTATAAATGCTTACAATGTACTTTTCAAAATAATAAGAACAACAACAACAACAACATTTATTTAAACGTATTATTTATTTTAAATGCTGTCTATGGTTAAATTGAGTAAATCTGTTTTGCAGCACTTTGCCAAAAAATAAGTTAAAAGTTAAAATTTTCATTTGATTACCACTGTTTTTGATAATATATTTATTTGTATTAAATCACAAAAAGAAAAATGAATTTTCTGAATAAAATACATTTCACAGGACTCTATTATACTCAAACAATTTAATAAATGAATGATAAAAAGAAGTTGTTAATCTTATTCATAATCACTTATTGTATTTAGTTGATTAGATGTATTATTGAAATTTTAATAAACAAAACAAACATGGTTTCAAGTTTTTTTTTTTTTCAAAAAAAAAAAAGTTTAGATTAATTTAACTGTCATTCTAACTGTCTGATAATAATAACCATAGTAGTAAAATACTGTTTATTTGTTTAATAATTGTTTAATACCATATACGTGATGTCATGAAACCATGATATTTTATTATACTGTTAACCGTGATAATCTCATACGTTACAACGCAGGAGAGTCCCCACCCCACTCCTGCTGTTAAAAAAGTAACTCAGTAACTTTTACTCTGAGTAAATTTTAAATGAGCTATACTTTTTACTTTTACTTTACTGTTTTTTTAAACCGGTAATTTTATTTGTCTTTTTTATATTATATTTTTATTACTCTTTCCACCTCTGGTAAATATCATAGAATTGAAATATCTTCATTTCCATTCAAGGTGTAAAAAATTCTAATTAGCTATTTATGTGTATGCACAAATGCTAGCTATGTAATTAGCCTTAGCAAGGAGTCGGCAATGTTGTTCCAGGTTAAAAATTATTATATGCTTCCTATCTCAAATTCTAGTTCTCTACTCACCATAGACAGTAAGATTGAATATGTTGCTCAGCGTCAGTGATTTGGTGCTGGTGACTGTATAAAGTCCAGAGTCTGTGGTTCTGGTGTTCATGATGGTCAGAGATCCAGTCTGATGATCCAGTTTCAGTCTGTCTCTGAATCTCTCATCAGAAACTTCTGTCTTATTGTTCTGTCTATAGATTTTAGCTACGAGACTGTGTCCAAAACTCCACATTATCAGATTAGTTGTCTGTATTACAGCATCAGGGTTTAGAGTGACAGATTCTCCCTCAGTCACTGACACTGACTTCACTTCATCAACACCAAACACTCCTGAACAACAAACAGAAATATTAACGCAATTAATGACCTTTTATTAATTTTGGAGTTTTAGTAATTTCGAAAAACAATTCTTCACTTTGCACTAATTTCAATGTATACTTATTGAAAGGGACCGCAGAATAAACACATAAGAATATTAGTATGGTAACTGTTAACTCAGAATAAGTAACGAAAAGTAAAGTCTTACAATACTTACCACTCAGACTCCACAAGCACAAACAGAAGAATATCAACATGTCAAATATTTGTTTTGGCATTTCGCTGATGGGTTTCAAATAGGGCTGGGCGATAAAACGATAACGATATGTATCGCGATAGACACGTAATCAATATCAATAAAAAATGCGTTCGATAAAACGTTCGATAATTTTTTTTTCTTCGTTGGAAGAAACCAGAGGTTGCGAAGCAAATTTGGTTGCATGAACAAAGGCACTCAACTCTCTGGTAACCTTGCAACGTAGGGGGTGACACACGCTAACAGCCAGTCAGTATGGTTGCGCAATATTGTTGTCTCGTGTTGGATTCTTCAGTAACAGAACCGGCGTGGAGTGATACAGCGATTGTTGATAAAACAGGAAAAGTCAGCTCGCCTGACTTCAAGTCTGACCGTAGTCAGACCAATGTCATCTGCAAATTATGCAAGACCATCCTCAGTTTCTCTGTTATTCGCGTGCTGATGAGCTGTTTCTCAGCGCGTACATGTGAAGCTCACATGCACTAAAAGCCTGTCTACCAGCGCCTGGATACTGGACTAAGTTATATTTCGAGTCTTATTGTGCTAATACTGTTATATACACACAAGGTTTACATAAACTAGTCTGATATGTCTAAAGTGAAAGCAAACTTCTGCTTGTCAAATGCGTGTATAGACGCGTCGCACGCAGCTCTTAAAGAGATGGTAGTAATAGTAAACACGCTGCAGCTTGTCCTTAAAGGGATAGTTCACCCAAAAATAAAAATTCTCTCATTATTTACGCACTCTAATGTTGTTCCAAACCTGTATTAATTTCCTTCTTATATTTTCTAATATTAATATTTTGAAGAATGTGGTTATCCAAACAGTAAACAGAGCTATCCCTTTAATGTTAATAAAACAACAAAATGCAAAGAGAAAATCATTCACTGCTCTTGACTGATAACTTTAATAGTAGCTTTAATAAGTATCAATGTATAATTTATACAGTTTATTGTGATTTTAGACTAATTATTTGAGTGAGTGTTTTCCATGGTCGTGTTGACATTTCTGCCTTTATAACTGATGGGATTATAATCAGAGGTAGGTTAAGTTTAAAATAAAAAATCTTTAAATGTAATATATTTGTCTCCTGGACTGGTCCTTATTTTAAATATGTCATAAAAAATATCAATAATTATCGATATCGACCGATATGGAACACTTATATCGTGATACAGTTTTCAGCCATATCGCCCAGCCCTAGTTTCAAATAACAACGGCTCCTACTTTTGAAAAGGGTAGGTCCTAATACAACAGAAATGTTATGATAAACATTTGAACGACCGATGAGCTGAAGTGGACAGTGCTGCCGGTCTGTCGTGAAGTGGTTTATTGAAACTCTGAGTGCGTTTAAACTCCTCTAGAGGGCTTCAGACTCAGCGACTGTATGACTTCTCACAAATGGTTTACATCGCCTCGCTGCAAAGCTTGGCTCTCAACACTGGATATACGATAGTGTGTGTAGCCAACTATATTCAAAGGAAAGTAGCTAACGCCTTCCCTAAAAGTTGCTAAATGTTGCTAGATTACGGCATACGGCATTACAATTAGCATATTCGTGACGTCATCGCGTCCTACTTGGGTTCTGCCAGCCTAATGTGTTTTCTCTCTAAATTAATGCTCAATATAATATAATATAATATAATATAATATAATATAATATAATATAATATAGCTGAATGTCAAATAAAGCATGTTCTCATTTCCTATATTATTTTTTTGTCAGACAATAGAAGTAACTTAGCTATGATTAGGTGAATGACTATATTTTTATAGGCCTATGTGGAAAATGATCTGAATTGAGAGACAATAGGACAATATTTGGCGGAGATACAACTATTTGAAAATCTGGAATCTTAGGGTACAAAAAAATCTAAACATTGAGAAAATCACCTTTAAAGTTGTCTATTTATGTTCGCAATTTTGCTGCATTCACTCACAAAAATATATATTTTTATATATTTACGGTAGGAAATGAACAAAATATCTTCAAGGAACATGATCTTTACTTAATACCCTAATGATTTTTGGCATAAAAGAAAAATCAATCATTTTGATCCATATGTAGCAGATTGGGTATTTTCCTTCGTTCCTCCCCCTGGTGGAGAACTGAATTATTTGCCCAGTAGAGTTAGTGGTGTCAGGTAACCGACTGGTGACTAATTATCATGATTTCGCTCTAAATAAAAATGCAGCATTCAAATGGCTAGGGATGTTACTTTTTGCATCCTGGTTGCCTGTTCCTAGTGGAGTCGTGTGGTTCGGAGCATTTATTCTGCTCATTGTTTGATCAGGTATGTGAATGACTGGAATATGGAGTGTGATTTTATAATATTAGTGTGTAATTTAAAGCTTGTGTCCTGCAGTCACAACACAATTCGAGTGCAGCGAGAACCTGTACAGTCGTGTTAGAATCATTGTGAACGAAGTGAGTATGATCTCTTTTCTGGTGGATCGTTTCATGTTTATAAAAAAAAAGTACATTTCACTGCTGTGTGTGCCTGCAGGTCGGAAGGAACGTGCATAACAGGCTTGCTTCCAGCTCTGAGCGGTGTAAGCTTATTTTTAATGGCAAGACGCACGGCCCCGGATTACGCTGCTGTTTTGTTTCCATTTTGAATGTTTTATTTTCATTAATGTTGTTTTGTGGTATTTTCTTTTATTAGTAATTGTTATAATCTGTTTGTTTTTTTTCTTTATTTTTTTTTCTTTATATAGCCTAACTTGTATTTTGTAGATGAAGTGCTTCCCATTGAGGAAGTCTATTGAAGAACAAGCAACTGTTGATTTATAAAGTTTTTCTTTTTTTTTTGTTATTTGTAATTAATGTAAGTGCTCGGGTCTCCTGTGGCCAATGGTAAAAAGGGTACTTTGCCCACCTCTCTTTTTGGGGTGTAGTGTTTAACACTTGAGTGAGTTTCTCATTCCCTTTTTAGTGTGCAACACCTGTGTGTGGTTGGTTGTAGTGAGTGATTACTGTTTGAGGTGGGGCAGGATTCTCTTTCCCTGTTAGTGTCTTTTTACGACCCAAGTGCTGCCCATAGTGTTTAAATCTTTATTTTTCTTTATTTTAAGTACCTTTTTCTTGTATGTGTCGGTAATGTAAAAGGTAAATGTATTGAAGGTGCTTATTAGTGACTGTCATGTGCATTATATTTTAATACAATAAAAATAGTTTTAATTGGCAGAATTGTCTCAGTCCTCTCTGGAAGGAATGAACCTGGGGTTTAGATTTTCTGAGTACTAGTATATCCTGGGGTGAAAGTCCCTAGGTGGTGTAGTTGGCTACTGTTAAGACTGAGTATCTTCATGTGAGCTTTTGCTTATCTTAGTTATCATCTTGCTCTCCGCCTTACCATCGTGCCACACATACAATGTATTGTTGGCTATTGCCACAAATACACCCATGCTTGTGACTGGTTTTGTCGTCCAGGGTCACATATGGCCTATAGCAGTGGTAGGAAACAGGCGGCCCGGTCCCGCAGGCAGATTATTTTGATAGCAGCATAGACTGTCAAAAAATGGTGGCTAGTTCTGAAATAGATCTGTCATGACAGCAACAATTAGGCCTACTCACAATTACTTGTCTTTAGTGATGTTGACTTCAAAATAAAAGTAGGCTACAAGAGTTTTTGAAGCAATGTTTTATTTTTAGATGAATTAAGAGCTTTTAATTTGAAAAGTTCAGAAAGACATTCAAAAGAGTCTGTGGATCATTTCATTGCAGATAAAACTGCAACTCATCTTACAATAAATACAACAGAATACAAAACCCCATTTATATTATAGGCCTACTTATATCTGATTAATCACAGTATATTGTAAGGCATGTTTGTTGAAAAGCTGCTTTAGAATGATTTGTATTGTGAAAAGTGTTATACAAACAAAACTGATGTGGAAAATTAAAACTAAAAAGGAGAGCTTAGATTTTGAACAATTTAATACTTTCATGATTTTTATTTAATGTGTTCACAGTCATTCAAGAACATCTCCACTTTCCTGAGTATCTGATAAATCAGAGTTTGATGGTGACATTTGCTCTCTCTTCTTCTGATGAAGACTTCTGGATCTGATGTCATAAACCAGAACGGCAACAGTAGCCACGCCCACCAGAGCAGAGAGAGCCAATCGGATCACAGCTTCAGTAAAACCACAACAGTGGATACTGGCTTCTGAAAGAAGAAATGAGCAATGCTAAAATATAAATATGCTTATATTTATATAAATATAAATATCAATGCTAAAATATGAAATATAAATATGGTTAATTTAGTTTGTGTAGGCCTATATATATACACAAACTAAGAAAAATGTTCAAGCATTTTTCAGTTTATACAGTAAATGTTTGACTTTGTAAAGAAAAATGCAGACACTGCTATTTTTTTGAACAGCCTAATATTCCCTTTTCTTCACTTTCTAATCACAAATTTGATACATTTTTCTTCATGTTTTGATTTTGAATAGTGTGTGTATTGAAATAAAAGTTATGATTAGGATTTTGAGCTTTACTCACTTTTTTAAACACAGTGCTATTATTTTGAACACAACTGAATATATACATATAGAACATATATATATATATATATATATATATATATATATATATATATATATATACTGTACGCACACACACGCACACATATATATATAGGACCATTGATGTACCTGAACATGGCTGACAGAGTTGAGTGTTGTTGAGATGTAGAGTCTGGTTTCTGATGGGATTGTTCACCACACAACTATACGAGTCATCCAGACACTCCAGATGTAGAGAGAGATCAGACAGGCTCCTGAGATCAGACACACTGATGCTGGAGAATACACTGTTGCCTTTGTACCAGGAGAGAGTCACATGACTCACATTCAACACTGAACACACCAGTGAACAAGATGATAAAGAATTTTGTAAAGAGTTACTGCTGATGACAGGAACAGGCAAAGGAGCTGGAACAAATGAGAACAAATATATATTAATATAATTAACAGTAAGTTATGTTTTATTTGTCAGTATATGATGTGTTGAGTGAAATTGCATCACACATAGAGAGGTCAATGCTGACACTGACAATATTGTTATGAACCCCTCTCAACATTTATAAATGATTCATGTTTAAAATGGAATTAAATAATCAGTATTAAGCAAAACTGATTAAATATAAATATATTGCAGAGGAAATTGTTTTAGAAATTATTTTTCAAAAACAAATGCATCTATTTGTACAAAGACCATACTTACGTACGTTTTCGGTGGTCATTATAAAAATGCCTTAAAAGTCTTTGATAAAAAACCAATGTCCTTCCATATTTGTAATATTTTACAAAAACATAATCTATTAAGTCTAGAGAAATTATTAGTATTATTAGTAGAGAAATTAAATTACTGAAAGTGTGAAAAGAGTTTTAACTCACCATAGACAGTAAGATTGAATAAGTTGCTCAGCGTCAGTGATTTGGTGCTGGTGACTGTATAAAGTCCAGAGTCTGTGGTTCTGGTGTTCATGATGGTCAGAGATCCAGTCTGATGATCCAGTTTCAGTCTGTCTCTGAATCTCTCATCAGAAACTTCTGTCTTATTGTTCTGTCTATAGATTTTAGCTACGAGACTGTGTCCAAAACTCCACATTATCAGATTAGCTGTCTGTATTACAGCATCAGGGTTTAGAGTGACAGATTCTCCCTCAGTCACTGACACTGACTTCACTCCATCAACACCAAACACTCCTGATCAACAAAGAGAGGTGTTAACTCAGAATTTGGAGATTTACTAGATTTGGAGTTTTTGTCATTGTCATTTCTAATTTATCATTAAAAAAGAACCTTCACTTCACTAACTTAAATGCATATATCAAGAATGTGCAATACATTTAAATAAAATTTGATGTCCCAGGAAGAGCAAAAATGACAAAATAAAAATAAATAATACATAACGGAACGGAAGTAATAATAGAATGGTGTGTATGTGGACAAATGATAATATAAAAATAAATAAAGTGAAGCCATGAAAATACTTACCACTCAGACTCCATAAGCACAAACAGAAGAATATCAACATTTCGCAGAGCGATTTCAAACAACAACAAAGGCTACGTTTATACTCGACAAACTGCAAAACACAACATAAATGTTATAACAAACGTTGAACGTTTCGTAATAAAACGACAAAGAGCTGAAGGAGACAGTGCAGCTGGTCTGTTGTAAGGTGTGAAACTGTCGTCAGTAGCCTAGGCTTGTTTGAGATGCGCCTTGCCTCGCCTGAAATGTAGCCGAGAGTAGGCGGCTGCAGTAAGAGGAGGAGTGAAAAAAGCGCAGGCAAGACGGACAGTTCTCTCTTCTCGCAGTGGATCTGACAACTGAGATCAAAGAGGGATAAAGCGGGATTCACGCTCGTGCACAGTGTTGCTAATAAACTGGATGTAATTCAAGTTCTGTTGCTTTTATATGAAAATAAATAAAATGAACAAGACACACAAAGTACTTGTTATTTAATTCCATTCCAAATACATAATGAAGGAGAGGGATGTGCAACTTAAAAAATCATTAAAATCAAGTCTTATAATAGATAGGCAAAAATTTACATCCTTAAGAAATAAAGTCACTAACTATATGCGAAAGGCAAAAGCAAAATTCTTCATGGATATTATCACTGATGCCAAAGGGAATGGCAAAAAAATCTGGCAAAATCTCAACAAATTACTTGGTAGACAAAAGAAAGAATCAATTGAAGACTTTGAACTCAAAATTAACAACGCTGTAGTAAAAAACCCAAATTCTCTATCAAATGAATTTAACCAATATTTTTCTAAATCTGTTAGGGAGATAACTGAACTGTTTGAGCCACCTGAGAAAATAACTAGACCCATTGATCCTTCCAAGCCTGTGTTCAATTTGTGTGAAATAACAGAGCTGGAGGTAGACAACATCATTGGATCACTTAAGAGTTCCAAAGCAAAGGATGCTTATGGGTTAGATTCACATTCTCTAAAGTTATGTAAAGACTCCTTAATTGCTCCAATAACATATATGATCAATTTATCATTCAAGCAGAGAATTGTTCCATCCTTCTGGAAAATGGCCTTAGTCACCCCAATCTTTAAATCTGGTGATAAATCAAATGTAGCCAACTACCGACCAATCAGTATCCTTCCAGTGGTCTCCAAGGTCGCTGAGAGGTGGGTTGCTAAAATTATAAATAAGCATCTAAATAAAGGCCACTCCCCCTTGCATCCGATGCAATTTGGGTTCCGCACCAATCATTCAACTGAATTTGCCAACAGTTTGTTTGTAGAAAAAGTAAAAAGTAAATTGGACAATAATGCTTGTGTCGGTGCTGTGTTTTTAGATTTAAAAAAAGCATTTGACACTGTTAATCATGAGATTTTATTATCTAAATTGACATATTTTAACTTTTCTTCAAATGCCATTCAATGGATTAAATCGTATTTGGACTCAAGAAAACAGTGTGTTAACATTAACAGTGTCAAATCGTCTTTCCTAGATGTCCCCGTTGGTGTGCCTCAAGGGTCAATACTCGGTCCCTTATTATTTTCTTTATATATAAATGACCTTCCAAACACTTGTGTTGATGTTGAATTTCAAATGTATGCTGATGACGCAGTCATCTACACAAGTGCAAAAAGTGTTCAAGAGGCTTCTGCCATCCTGACCTCCGCTTTGGTGCCTGTAAATGAATGGCTTTTTAAATCCTGTCTGCTACTTAATACTAAAAAAACAGTTTGTATGATGTTCACTAAACAGTCCCGCGACATAAAACAATCTGGTGTATTTTTAAGAGGAGAAGAATTAGAAATCGTCTCGGAATTTAATTACCTTGGTGTGACCCTTGATTCCACATTAAGTTTTAAAAAACATGTAAAAAGAATATCGAGTACAGTAAAATTTAATCTACGAAATTTTAAACAAATCCGTCAATTTATACCATTTGGGGCTGCTAAAGGTTTTTTACATTCTATGATTTTATCACATATTGAATATTGTTGTACAAGTTGGACATTGACTGGTATGAACACACTCAAATCAATAGAATCACTCTATAAAAATGCCTTAAAAGTCTTTGATAAAAAACCAATGTCCTTCCATATTTGTAATATTTTACAAAAACATAATCTATTAAGTCTAGAGAATTTTAAACATTTTAAATATGCCTGTTTTGTTTACAAAGTGTTAAATGGATTAGCCCCACCTCCCATGTCGGACTTCTTTAAATCAAAGACTCACAGTGGTGCCAGGACACGGGCTTCCACTAGAGGTGACTGTGAGGTGCCTTTCAGAAGAACAGCCTTTGGACAAAATGCTCTGTCTGTGAAGGCCTGTAAGTTATGGAACAGTATCCCCATCACTGTCAGGGAATGTTCCACATTTCCTATATTTAAAACCAAACTCAAAGTGTGGCTTAAAGCAAACCAGTCTCGTGACCATTAAGTGACTTTTCTTTTACTTTGCTTGTATGTATTCATTTTTGTCATTTTGTATGTTATAAGTTCTGTATTTCTGTAATTTGTCTAGGGACTACGGATGTAAATTAGCCCTGTGGCTATAATCTGGCATGTTTACGTCTGTTTTTGTTGTTTCAATGCAGATGTTCATTAATGTGCATTGTCCCTATCAAAAAAAAAAAAAAAAAATGTTTATCAATATTTTTTTCTTTAATACAGACATAGGCCTATGTGTTTTTATTTAGGCTATTTTATTTTTTTTATAAAAATTAAATTGCATAACCCAAAGAGATCGCACTGTCAGATAGTTTTGGGGATATTCACACATAACATATAGGCCTACACATAAAACATGATATCAGAGTTTTCAAATCAAACATTTTAAAAGAGAACAATACATCACAGTTGTTTAAACCAATGAGCACTAAGTTGTGTCGTCAGCAAGTCGTTTCCCATTGTGCTTTTGATCAGCGCAGTCGGTGGAGAGCAACTGCGCGCAAAATGGGGATTTTCAATTCTTTAGCTATTTTCTTACAGCCACTTTCTATTTTGTGATGCTCAACAATCTTTTGCTGCAAATCAGAACTGTATTATTTGGTTTTACACATTGTGATGGATGATAAGGGAATTTGGCCTTTGTGTTTCACTCCTGTGAAACAAGAAGTCATAGCTGGACAATTTCATGTTCCTAGTCCCCCGTGTGTTAAAAAAAAAGGGTAAATATTAATGGAAATATGCTTAAGAGATATTTTATTCATAAAATATTATAGGGGTATGAATAATTGTGGCCAACGTGTTTTGGAGAAAAACATTTATTTCATAATGTGATTCCCCCCCCCCCCCCCCAATTTGAATTCTTTTACTTCAATACACTGTAAAAAAGTGACCGATAACATCAAAAATTTCCAATTAGTCTGACGTATTATTTCTCATTGAGCCAATGTTAACAGACTATTGCAACAAGAATTTCACTTGGGCCAATTGAAAAATTTAGTGGTCACTTGAAATTTTTGATTTGGGAGGGTTAGAAATTTTTTACAGTGTATATACGTGGGACCTTACTATTTCGCCTATAGCTAATCCATTTTGTGAGCCATAATCCGTTTCTCGTGAAGAATGTAGATGAAGTAGCCTATACATCTGATTTGGCGATTGAAACACGATGTGTAAATTAACGTTATTCCCCTCAGATGGATAGCTAGCTAGATATCAGGGGCCGTATTACAGGAAGAGTCTAAGATAGGATTTTCCCCAATTGGTATTACCGAAGCAAATACTAAATAACTTTAGGAATCCTATCTTGCTTCGTCCTATCTTATTTAAGGTTAGGAAATCCTAACATCGCTAGCATCAACTTTTCAGTCTGATACCTATAGCAACCGATGTTACTTTTCTCATCTCGCGAGCTAAACGGCTTTTAATCGCTGTTTTGCCGCCGTTTTTTTAATGAAACATACACTGAAAATGGAGAATTAACAGCAACTCATTCATTGTTTCATTCCTACTTCAAGTCAGATGACTATGGTGCGTTCACACCGGACGCGAATAGCGCGTCAGGCGCAAGTGATTTCTATGCAAAGACGCGTAAAAAATTCCTGCGGCGCGAATGAGGCGTAGAGCGCGGCGCGGTAGACGCGTATGGAAAGCCTTTAGGGCCAAAACACGTGAATTTTAACGCATTTTTGACGCGTATTTAACGCGCATTTCACGCGTTAAATACGCGTTAAATACGCGTTAAATACGTGTTGTTTACGCGTGACAAATTAGCGCGTTAAATACGGGTATTCAGAGACTTTCAGGATTAGACTTTCAGGATTAGAATGAGAGCTTGTGCTCAGGTCAGGACAGGTATAAGAACTTGATTTGGCTTTCCTGACTGCAGAAGTATTCTACTGTACTAAAGTAGGACACCCTGATCATTGGTATTAAAGCAATTTTTCTGTAAAAATTATGAGGCAATTTGTTAAAGCACTTTTATAACATTTAAGTAAACATAAACGTAAAAATACTAAGCTGATTATGTTTTTTTTGCCACACTGCTCAAGGACCTATACCATGAAGGTAGCTGAACAAACTCAGGGTTAAAGGATTAGTTTTTAGCTGACATAACCAAACCAAAGCAATCAGGCTTTGTTGATGCCATGAAGCAGCTCATGAACTTTCTCTGTCAACTTTGATCTTGAAGCTGAACCAAACCCCTGCAACAACTCAGTATTATTGGCACCAGATCAAGAGAAAATATAATTTCAAAGTTATAAGTATGTCACAGCCTTTTTATTATTCATTTTAGGGAAAGTCACCTGCATGTTCTATGTTACACTGTAATCCCAAACAGTTGTACTAGCTCATAACTATTAAGGTCATAACAGTCAAATGTCGTTGTGCAGTTGACCAAACTATAAAGTGTTGAGCTCTGTTGAGATTTATGCCACTTTAATTGAATAGGGCTCAATATTTTATAGCTAATTTGTGTGGAACGCTCAAAAAGTTTAGGAACCATACAGTAGTGTCATGACGTTATCAACTATATTTTCGTTTTCTCAAGCGCATAGAGTGATTATTTTTTTCACAAACTGTTATTTATTTATCATTCAGGTGTCTATTTTAAAATTAAATTGGGTACCAAGCTGAAATAATGTCCAAAATGCTTTATTTGTAAACCTTTGTTAAAATAAACCCCATTTCAGGCTGCTATATAATAAAAATGGTGTCAAATTAGCTTTTTTTGCTGTTTTTGACCATAGAGTGTCAAGATGTTCTAAAATATAACAAATAACAATTTCCCCGGGTCAGAATTGTATGGAAAAATGTGTCCATTTGTCTCTGTGAGTTGTTTACATCAAAAGTTATGGCACTTTATATCACATTAGATTTTTCGAGTTTGGTGCAAAGGTTTACAAATAAAGCATTTTGGACATTATTTCAGCTTGGTACCCAATTTAATTTTAAAATAGACACTTGAATGATAAAGAAATAACAGTTTGTGAAAAAGAAATCACCCTATGCACTTCAGAAAAGGAAAATATAGTTGATCCTCTACACATTTTTGGACATTTTTTGCTATTTTTGTCCAGAAATAGGGTCAATATGTTTTCAAATGTCAAAAATAACCATTCCATTCAATTCCTGGGGTCAGAATTGAATGGGAAAATATGTTCATTTGTCTCTGTATGTGTTTACTTCAAATGTTATGCCACTTTCTATATAATTTTTTGATTTTTCGAGTTCCGGTCGGGTTCCGCAAAGGGTTAAAAATGAAGCCTTTGGGACATTATTTCAGCTTGGCACCTGGCAGATTCTGAAAATAGACACTTTAAAGATTTGAAAAAATCAGGTGGCATAAAAAAAGCCGGGGGGTGCGCGTGGACCCCTATTTCCATCTAGACTATTAACGTTATCAGCGGTTTCCTGGATGAACTACATTTCCTATAATGCATGTTTGCCCGGGACATTGATGGTGGAGGAAGGTCCATGAGTTTGAACTCTCTGGCGCGGAGGCCGAAAGCATAACGTCCCAGCAAACACAGAACGTTGGCACAACGTAGCCAACCTTCTAACAACGTTTTAACAACATGGCCAAAAGGTTGCTATAACTACGTTGTGTGGTGAAGTTGTTACAGCGTTGTCACAATGTTGACATTAAACCATCGTTCAGGGCCATTGCTTAAGGTTGTGCCTAGGGTGTCTTGACAACCACTGGACTACATAATGTACTCGTCACTGCCCTGAAGCGGGAAAATCAGCCTTTTAAATTCCAACCACCTGTTGTTGGGCTCATTAGTGATGGGCATTCCGGCTCTTTTCCGTGAGCCGGCTCGTTTGACTCGGCTCACTGAAAAGAGCCGGCTCTTTTTGACTCACAAACGGCTCTTTAAAAAATATATGTTTTAACTCGCTGAAAGTCCACCACACAACTGTGCAACGTGACTATTCACATATTTAATTGTCCATAACAACCCAAAAACTAGCCTGCTTGCTTTGCACATCTAATTAATGGGCAAAGTTATGACTGACTATTTTTCTTACCTTCTTTTTTTACTTTTTAATGTGGATATTATTGAGCTTGTAGAAGTTTAGCTCTTGCGTTCTTCTGAACATCTTGCGCTGCAATTGCCCGATGTCATTTCTGAGTCATATCAGACCATTATCTGTCTCTCTTTTAAATGCATATTCCACAGTGGTAGTAGGCTACGATTGGCTGTTTTAAAATATAATTAATATCGAAACAAAATAACAAAATAACCCAGGCGGTCTCATCTAAGATACGTTTAGGTCTCCTCCAATAGTACTGACAGCTGGGCATAGCTTGCAGGTTTGCTTAGTGGCAAACTTTTTTCATTTGATTGGTTCAACCGCCACCGCCCGAATTTAATTAAAATATTATTTTTCGTCACGTCATCCGCCTGATCCGCAGTTTATCCGCATCTCTAGTGTGTGTGTGAGTTTGCTCGGCACTCCCTCATGCAGTTTAATTGGTTGACATCGCGTGTATGATTGACAGGAACAGAATGTGAGGCTGATCAGACAGTCGAAACAAATGTGTGTGCGCCTTTAGGCCTATATAATTATGTTTTTGTTGGTTTTTGAATTAGTCAATTATTTTAAATGCAATTAAAATCATTCATTATTTCATTATTAGCCTACATAATGATTTAATTTCTATAGGCTATATTTTTAAAAATAGAGTCGGCTCTTCAGATATGCGAGCCGGCTCCCGTCGTTCACCTACAAGAGCCGGCTCTTAGATCCGGCTCATTCGCGAACGACCCATCACTAGGGCTCATTGTGTTCTCATTCATCATCGAGCAAGGATACGTGAGTATTGCGTTTAGCCTAACAGTTACCTCAGCTATCAAACACAACCTACAGCTTTAATTTCTAATGTGATTAATGAAGCATCGCTCGCACTGTTTAGTTTTTCGTTTGATTTTTCCGCTGTTTAGTCTCATTCGTTTCTTTGCTCCTCTGGATTTGTGGATATGTTTCCCCGGTGACACCTGCTCGGCTACTGTCTGCCATACAGACCCGGTTTTGTTCATTAAATGTTCTGATCTGCCTTTGCTTTTCATGTTTTATTTATTATACTTAAAATAAATGTGTATTCGTTTATTTCTTTTTTTTTTTCACAAATGTATGACTTTTGGAAGTGCAATTTGATTATATGCAATTTTAATAAAGTTGAATTAACGAAACCTTCTGTCATTTTTACTCTTTAAAGTGTAGGCTACACTTGCAGGTGTTGATAGCCCCATTAAATAATATAGATAAACAATAAATGATAAAAAGTATATAATTATCTAACAAAATACACCATATAAAAATATTGTCAGAACGTCGTCTCTCAGTTGCTGAATGTCGCGCAACAACGTTGCTACAGCCCTGTCACGTCTTACAATTCTACGTTGTTACAATGTTGCGAGCACGTATACAGCGACGTTGCCATAGCAGAAATGCAACGTGCCAGAGACGTTGCCACAACGTAAATGTGTTTGCTGGGGTTATCCCGCTTCCCAGTTTCTGCCGGTGGTTGTTTTCGCTGTTCGCCGTTAATGCATGTGCGTACTTTGAGTAACGTTATATTTATTTCAATAAGTGTCCGCGTTACACAGTCAATATTTTACGTTGTCGAGCTGTGTGTATGTGTGTGCTAGCGTGAAACGAACAATGCTAAACAACATAATGTGAGTGTGTTATGATGCTAATCAGCCCTGTGTTTGTATTTCTTCGTAGGCTCAAGTGTGTGGTTGTGAGATCATCTCGAAATCCTTTTAACAGTTCAGGTAGGATGTATTATGAAATAGTGTTAATAACAATTGGTTTTATTTTATGTGTTTCCACAGTCATTCTTTTGCTATTTCTCTAAATGTTTTTATCTCAACTGTGGGATCCACAGTTGATCACTTGAACCCTTTATTAATACTTTGTTAAAAACCAAAACAACAACAACAACAACAACAGAAATAGCAGATCTTATTGTGCCAGATTTGGAAACTTTTTTTTTATCTGTATATTCACTTTTTTAAATTTTATTTATCATTATGTATTATTTTTAAAATCATCTTTGTGCGTATGTTGTGTACAGATATCGGACTACAAAGAGTGCTACAGAGAGTCAGCGTTTCACCATCAGACAGATGCCAATAGGTGAGTTTTGTAAAATTGTGTACTAATTTGAATTAAAAAAAAAAACGAAAGATTTTCGCCCTGAATTATTCACAATGTTTAGGTTTTTTGCAGCAGAACAGACTTAATCAAATTACTGATGTGTTGTCGACTGGTTGGCATACTCATTCCCCCCCTCATTCAAAATTTTACACACATTTTAACTTAAAAAATAATAATAATAATAATAATTTTTGCAGAGTTCCACCGAATTAACGTTAACCTGCGCATTCAATTCTACAAGGAGCTGGACAGACACACGCCTAAACTCATCACCTTGTTCAGAGACAAGGCCACCAAGACTGGCAAGATAGCAGAGGAGCCAAGCTCATGAGGATTTATGACCTTCAGGTGAATTTTTAACTTGGCATGATTCAGAAACAGATCATTAACATATTGTTTGCAGAGAACTGTAAGAAGCCATAGTGTGAATTGCCTCGACTGTGCCCCGAGGTTAAGTGATTATGCCATGAACACAACATTGTCATCTCATCAGAGATAGACGTCTTGACAAGATGTATTCTATCAGAAAAAGGAACCTTCAATTTGAAGAAGTCCAAATAACTACTGTTTTCGTAAAATTTGATTTACAATTTTAAGTTTTTTCCTTTGTGAGTTATTAAAGTATTTACAATAGAAAGTTATTAATTTGATAAATGTTTTACTGAAGAAATGGTGACCCAAAATACTGAATCTACCATGTATAGCAATTACCACCATCAGAATAGGGAGCTATTTAACACTTTGATTTTTTTTTTTAAGTGTTTGCTCTGCATTTGTGTAATTACTATTGTAATGGATTTTTTTTTTGGTCCATCTAGGAACAACGTGATGTAAATATGAGACGGGCCCTCGTCCTTCGTGCACTTCCTGTGTACCTTCGTGAAGATGCCTTCAAGTTCTTCAGGACCTGTAATGTAAGTGTACTGGCCTCACTATCAATCCCTTTGCCTAGCTATTCAATCAGCTTAAACATATGACATCACTCAAAGAACTCTAGGAGAACCAGTGGGGTATTCCAGAAAGCAGGTTATGTGAAAACTCAGAGTGAATTCTGAGATGAGGGAAACTCTTGAGTTATCCATTCCAGTGGGAAACCCTAACACTAACCCAGGACCAGCTCCTCTGCCTCTGTCGGACGTGGCATAAAATGTCTGCTTCCTGTTTTCTCCCCTGTTGCCATGGTGAATCACAGCTCCATTGATGATGGCTTTTTACTAGTCGTCAGGCACGAGCTCAACTCAGAGTTAACATACTCAGAGTCGACTTACCTAACTCAGATCAGCTGTTCTGGAACCGAAAACTCAAGAGTTTCACTTCACAGGGTAAGTCAACTCAGAGTTCAGGGTTAGGCTCAGAGTTTGTTGAACCTCCTTTCTGGAATTCCCCCCAAGACCTGTTTATGAAGTTTACTTGAGTTGTTATTCTGTAAACTGACATGTAGAAATTACATAAATGAAAAGGTAAGTATAAAGCATTCCACTAAACACCAAGTATGCTAACAGATAGGTGTGAAACTAACATAAGATATAAGCATATGTAAAGAAAATAGTTTAAACATATGGCTTAGTTGCAGTCTAAGTGCTAAGTGACAGTAATGTTTAGACATCTTTAGCATGATTTGTATCCTTGAGGGGCTGAACTCATTCTTGTATTATTTGTGTTTTATAGTCAGCAGATGGTCCAGACCTCACTGACACTCCGGTGGCTCTCCTGACAGTCGTCACGGGTGACACTACTGATGCGGCCCTCTTCAGCCCTGAGAGCATCTGTATTGTCGTGGAGGATGAAATACTTGTGAGTGGTCCCACAAATCTGGCTGACTCATTTCTCCTGCTCTTTGGGTACGTCTATGCACTAGACCTACAGTACCCAAAGAACCTCGAGCTTACATTCACATTTATCCAAAAAGTTGTGATGTGTCTTGAGGACAACAAACCACTGAAAGGGCGTCTACTGACGCTGAAGAATGATTTGTTCAATGAGTGAATCACTGTTGAGTATTGAGGAAGTTTTTGTTTTTTTCCCCCTCTTTACAAATGTAATCATTTGCCTCTTCTACCTCAGATTTAAGATGTGACACTGTTTGCCTCTTCTACCTCAGATTTAATACATTGATTATTAATAGATAAATATCACAACATTGATGTATTGCCCAGCCCACGTTGTGGGAAACGACTGTTCAATTCATGCACTATACATTTTTAATGTTCTGTTGCCTAATAATCAAGCATCGCGTTAGTTCAGGCAGGCCACGTCAGCCAAGCCCGCATCAGCTGTTAGCCAGCTGTTCATGACGTGGTCCAATCCGGTGTCGACATCTATCTCAGCGGCACACTTAAATCTCACACTCCTTCAGCATTTCCCTCATAGCTTGCTGCTCGCATCTTAACTCCCTCCTCCAACCCCAACTCCTCCTAACAAACCTTCATCTTTCTGATCACTTGTTTTCTTTACAGTGTAATCTTGGCAAATTTTTATTATATATTGTATTTCACATGTAATTGCTAATTTCAACTCATGTAATTGAGAATTGTAATCATGCATATACTGGTTCTGTTCTGTACCCCATGGGGGGTTTGCCTTGCTGCTCTCCCGTTCTGTCCAGGCATAGCTGCATGGATAGGCGTGGGAGTTTTGCCTAGAACAGATCCATACCGCCAACACTAACTGTATGCTATATTATCGCAATAAATCTATTTATCCATACTTGGCGAAGTGGTCCTGACTGAACCTACCTTGATGCACTAACTTGATGTTGCCAGTGAAGTACGACACAGTAGAAACCAGTACTTTATTTAAATGTTTTATTTTAAAAAAGTGAGTTGCAGCCTTCAAGGTACAGTAAGTGCCAAAATGTTTTTAAACAGTGTTAAATGGCTCCACATTCTAATAGTTGTCATTGCTGTTGAGGATGGATTATACTTAGAATCTTATTGAATTTTATCATGAATCCTTTGTGAGTTTTAATCATAATGTTTACTGAATAATGTGAGATGGAGACCCAAAATACTGAATCTACCCTCTGTAGCAATGACCACTATCAGAATATGTAACTATTAACACTTAATGTACTTTAAAACACATTTTGTTTTTATGGATTCATTTCCTTTTCCTTTTGTTTTAATTGATCACAAGCACTTTGTTTTGACTGAGCTCCTTTGATTCGTGCCTTTTAAAAAGCGCATTTTGTTAAATTAAAAAAAGTTGTTAAATTGTCACTGTGGTGTCACTTTCATGTTTTCTAACATTATTAGCTGATTTTAATTGTGTAGTGGGCCGACATCAGTATTTCAGTTTAGAATTAATTTTGAGTGCATGTCCCACATTATGAGTTGAAAATTGTTGAAAATTTTGAGTGTATTTCCCACATTATATGAGTTGAAAAATATTTTAAAATTTTGAGTGAATTACTCCCTAATTATAAGTTGAGGAATATCAATATTTATAAGGTAACATTGAGATAATTTAAGGCAACTGGAAATGTAATTTTTATTTTATGTAAACTTAAAACTTTTAAAAACATCACTAAAATATTTTTGTGTAATCTGTTACAAAATAATTTGAGTTCTGTGAACTTATTAGGGTTTACAGTGTACACTACTGTATACAGTGACCCTGCTAAGGCCATAGTTCACTGACTAAGTGCTATTTTTTGAGACATTCTTAAAAACATGTCCAGACAGAGCACAGCTGATACAATATAGAACAAATCAAGCTGTTTACTGTTTAACTTAATGTATATGACATAGCAAGTCAGTTGTGTACCACACACTAAATACACCCACAACTAAGGACAACTATTCAATCCTTGTTAACTGAGTTGTTGTGGTGACATATAAACAGGTTACACTCAAATTTCCAACATATTTTCACCAAGTCTCTTACTGGATATCCTGTGGCAGATTTCAAACCTAACCAGCAGTTTACTGAAATGAGACTGTGCCATTAAAGCTAACTAATTTTTTCAGTCCTCCACTTACTTTACCTTCCTCAAACACTGACAGAACACAGACTCTGACTGAGCCAGGCCAGTTGACATCCAAGCTTACATTCGTACAAATCATCTGCATGATAAAATGTACAGTGGGTCAGTTTGTTAACATATACATTACTATTTTAAATCAGAATCGATGTCACTGAAAATTAATTACATTTTGAAAATAATAAATCTATCTAGAATGCATTTCCGGAGGAACTGCGAAGTGTGCTTGCTCGGGTGTGGTTCACTAACGTGAGCAGGTAGTGGATAAGGGTGCGTTGAAGTTAGCTTGATCTGAGAATTTCAACAATAGTACTTTTTTCAAGATTGTGCAAAAAGGTGAAAAGTTATGTGCATTAAGAGACATGTCTGCAATGTAGACTAGTGCCAATGGCATTGTTTATGTGGATTGGTTGTTGGTTTTGAAATATCTGGTTATGAATATACAGCAGAGAGTGGGAGTGTTTTGGGTGATGAAATAGTATTGGAAAGAAGTTGACAGTCTTCGTTTACTGTATCCAATAAGCCAATACAAAACTCACCCAGCTGTTCTGTGGTTGAGTGTTCCCTTTGATTAGGAACAAATTTACTATCTCAAATTAAGGTCTACCGTAATTAATGATGTTACAGCTAGAATGCTACTAATGTGCAAAAGGGGGCAATCTTATCTTGTAAAAAAAGCATAAAATTGCATTCTACATATTTTATTTGGCCTACACAAGAAAACGATCAAAATGGGATAAAAAGAAATAGGAGGATATTTAACTGTGGTAGCAGTAGAATATTCTGCAGTCAGGAAAGCCAAATCAAGTTCTTATATCTGTCCTGACCTGAGCACAAGCTCTCATTCTAATCCTGAAAATCTTAAATACTTTATATATAGGCCCGGTTTCACAGACAGGGCTTAGACTAAGCCAGGATTAGACCATAGATCAATTAGGACATTTAAGTAATTTTTATAAACATGCTTAGAAAAAAAACATTACCGATGTGCATCTTAAAACTAAAAAGGCACTGATATATTTTTAAGATCAGTCAGTGCAAGTTTATTTCAGTGGAAACAGCTCAGACTTACATTTTAGTCTAGGACTAGTCTTAAGCCCTGTCTGTGAAACCAGGGCCCGGTTTTTCAAAAGGTTTAATCCGGATAAAATTGATCCGAATTTTTTGCGATCCGTGATCACGTAATCCACCTTACTTTTGAGCCAGTTTTTCAAAGCAACATCGGATTGGATCAATCTGATCCGGATAGGAACTTTTCAGGATCACCAAATCCTGTTTACTAGAGCCTTAAATGGAACCAACAGTGTAGCCTACTGGCTTAGCAAAGAACAGCAGTTGGCAAAATACCGGTGGCCACAAATAACCGTTGTTTATTTTAATTTTAAGAAACAGAAACACTGTAATAAACAGAAACATTTTACTTTCCTTATTTTGTTATAATGTTAAATTGTAGATTTTGTTGTTTTACCATATCTCATTAGATGTGACATGCTTCATATATGCTTCAAATATGAAGAAATGTATATATCATCAGTAAACATGGATTTTGTGATCATTCACTTAAAAAAAAAAACCTCTCTGGTTTTATTTGGTTCGAAAAATCACAACTGAATCCACCCTTCTGATGGGATCAGGATAATCCTGTTTTTTTGGATCAATTAGATCCTAATCCGAGTTCAAAATTCTGAAAAACCCAAAGGGCAGGTTTGATCCAGATCAAATTTAAGAGCGGATTACATGATCTGATCTTAGTTCAGAATCCCTCTTTTGCTTTTGAAAAACCCATTTCCAAGATTTGATCCAATCCGTGATCCGAAATCCCACTGGATTACTTTTGAAAAACTGGGCCCAGGGGATAAAGTCTTAAATACCATATTTAAATAATTTAAAGGCAGGGTAGGTAGGATTTTTCTAAAAAAAAAACATTCCAAATTTGTTTAAACTGTCTTTATATACCAATACATAATTAAAATGTAAGTACTCTGAAAAAGAAAAAATAAAAATCGAGTGACTGTAGACCTTTTAATCTGCAATAAACACAGCTCATTATTTCCATTCACTCCCACACCCTCCCTTCTGAACTCCTTCCAAAGCCACGCCCCCAAAACACATGAACGCGCGACGCCAAATGATCAGGCTCAGCTGGAAGACGCATTTATTACCTGAGACGAGTGGAGAGGAAGGAGCGCAGTACATACAGTGACATCATGTCAGAATCACATGTAATAAAATACCTAACTTAATCACTATGAATATAAACAAATAAGATTTATTTTAGTACTCACTATCAAGCTAGCATATCGATAATGGTAAAGTTTCATTCGGTAACGAGCTATATTTATAAGGCAAAACTAAAAACAGGTTGCATTGATACACGTTTTTCCATTACCATCAGTTACACTGTGATGAAGGTGAATTTCGTGTAAGATTCATAACATATACGGTGTTTTGCATGTAAGAGTTTCCATGATGAAAACATTGTTGACTCTAATAAAGACTAACGTACACTCCGAGTCCGGAGACAAGTACCGCATTGTCGGTTCGAGGACAGGTCCGGGGTTGAGGGCGAAGCAGAGGAGGTCGTTCAAGAGTGCGGGCAGGGTCCGAGGAAGTAGTTTTTGCCTTGTTTGCCTTCGCTGACTGCATATGCAGGTGCTGAGCTGAATATTTCCGGGAACAGTGACATGTGATGAGTGCACGCAGGGCAGCGCGTGCAGTGGGGCTCGGGAACGAGACATGAAGGCATCTGATTGGTTCTTTACATTCGCACCGAATGGCAGTGATTGGTCAGAGTTTTTACTGTCCTGCAGCTGCTACAGAGGTCTGGGGTCGTATTCACAAAGAATTTTAAGGCTAAAAGTAGCTCCTAACTGGTCAACGTGTCACTCGTAACTTTAGGACTCCTCATTTTTTTTTACTAAGAGTAATTCACGAAGCATTTTAGCCCTAAAAGTAGCACCTAAGCCTGGGACAGCTTAAAAGAAGTCGAGAGGACTCCTAACTCACTAAGACATTCACAAACCGCTTTTTGTGGCATTTCACGTTGCGATGTTTTGAAATGCGTATGCGGCGGCTACAGGAGCTTCCGATTGCGAGGGAACAATTTTGCATTGTAGGCATAACTGCAATAACGCCACCAACAACAACAACCAAAACTAGGCTACTCATTGCATGTAAACTAATTGTAACGTTTCATTGTGAATCAAATTAAAATGTTCTTCTCTTTGCAAACGTAGGCAGAGGCATATAGTGACAGATTAATTCAATAATGTTGCAAAGATATTGCATCAATCCATATGTTTCATTAGGCTACTAGGCTATTTGTTTTGCCTTACTCTTTATTCATTTAGGCTATTTATTCAGTTATTCATCATCTTCCGTCCTTCGCACTACTTGTGGAGCGCACGCATTCTCAGACCTGTCACCTGTCACTCATCATCGTAGGGGAGGTGTTTGGAATCATTCCATAGACAGTAAAAGAAATGGACACAGCGACCCCATTGGATTCAACGGAGACAAAGTGAAGCCAATTAGAAACTTTTACTTCCTGGGGGTCCAGCGTACTGCGCAGACTCAAACTGAGCTCGACGACGTAGATGTGACGTGAGCAACCCGTCTGTCTTCTAGTAGCTGTGCCAAGATCAATCTGAATCATTCCCTTCCGAAACTTGCAGAGACGGAGAGCGTGAGTATGAGCTGTCCATGATCTTGGAGCAGGAGAAACTTTTTGTAGGTGTTCTGGGGCCGTATTCACAAAGAATTTTAAGGCTAAAAGTAGCTCCTAACTGGCGAATTTAGGAGCAACTCCTAAAAATAATGGGCGTGTCACTCCTAACTTTAGGACTCCTAATTTTTTTGACTAAGAGTAATTCACGAAGCATTTTAGCCCTAAAAGTAGCACCTAAGTCTGGGACAGCTTAAAAGAAGTCGAGAGGACTCCTAACTCACTAAGACCTATTCACAAACCGCTTTTTGTGGCATTTCACGTCGCGATGTTTTGAAATGCGTACGCGGCGGCTACAGGAGCTTCCAATCGCGAGGGAACAATTTTGCATTGTAGGCATAACTAGGGATGCAATAACGCCACCAACAACAACCAAAACTATAGGCTACTCATTGCATTTAAACTAATTGTAACGTTTCATTGTGAATCAAATTAAAATGTTCTTCTCTTTGCAAACGTAGGCAGAGGCAAATAGTGACAGATTAATTCAATAATGTTGCAAAGATATTGCATCAATCCATATGTTTCATTAGGCTACTAGGCTATTTGTTTTGCCTTACTCTTTATTCATTTAGGCTATTTATTCAGTTATTCATCATCTTCCGTCCTTCGCACTACTTATGTAGCGCACGCATTCTCAGACCTGTCACCTGTCACTCATCATCGTAGGGGAGGTGTTTGGAATCATTCCCGCGTTACAATCATCAGCCAATCAAGGTGGTCACTTCAGTCAAGCTCGTGCATGAGTAATGACGTCATCCATAGCAACGAAGACTCACTCTTAGTTTAGGAGTTGTCATTTTTCTTTACTAAGAGTAGGTCTGAAAGGCGTTGTGAATAACTTCTAAGAGAAAACTCCTAGCTAAAATCTTTTAGTGCGATTTAGGAGTACTCCTAGTGGTAAGATAAAATGCTTTGTGAATACGGCCCCAGTCCAGGAGACAAATACATTACATTTAAAGATTTTTTATTTTAAACTTTCTGATTATAATCCCATCAGTTATAAAGGCAGAAATGTCAACACGACCATGGAAAACACTCACTCAAATAATTAGTCTAAAATCTGAATGAACACTTAACAATTATCTCTTAACATTAAGGTGCAAAATTAAAGAATACGTAAGAAATGCTTTGTTAAGGGGTGGGCGATATGGCAAACATATAATATTACGATTTTTTTCAGGAAAATCACGATTAATGATTTTATCACTATTCTTTTTTATGTTGGTTTTACTATTTTGTGGCTGTTTTTAAAATATGGACATTAGTTTGGCTGTAATGCTCAAAGCCTTAGGTAACAAAATGTAAAATAAAAAAGAATGGCAGACAGGGGCGAAGATAAAAAAGTTCTCATTATGTTCTTTGTTATTAAATAAGATCAAAGATACACATTACACGTACACACAACCTAATATACAGATAAACAAATAAACAGTGCTTTATGTTTTCAGCTACAGTAGGTGTATTTAACAGTAGCATTGAAGAAAGTAATTAAATGAACAAATATGAAAATAAAACAAAACAGACTTCACTGTATAAATTATACATTGATACTTATTAAAGCTACTATTAAAGTTATCAGTCAAGTGCAGTGAATGATTTTCTCTTTGCATTTTGTTTTATTAACATTAAAGGGATAGCTCTGTTTACTGTTTGGATAGCCACATTCTTAAAAATATTAATATTTGAAAATATAAGAAGGAAATTAATACAGGTTTGGAACAACATTAGAGTGCGTAAATAATGAGAGAATTTTTTTATTTTTGGGTGAACTATCCCTTTAAGGACAAGCGGCAGTGTGTTTACTATTACTATACGGTCTCTTTAAGAGCTGCGCGCGACACGTCTAATATACACGCATTTGACAAGCAGATTTTCTCTCAATTTTCTTAAGTTTGCTTTCACTTTAGACATATCCGACTAGTTTATGTAAACCTTGTGTGTATATAACAGTATTAGCACAATAAGACTCGAAATATAGTCCAGTATCCAGGCGCTGGTAGACAGAGTGCATGTGAGCTTCACATGTACGCGCTGAGAAACGCACACGTTAAAACAGCTCATAAGCACGCGAATAACAGAGAAACTGACGATGGTCTTGCATAATTTGCAGACGACATGGTCTGACTTCGGTCAGACTTGAAGTCAGGCGAGCTGACTTTTCCTGTTTTATCAACAATCGCTGTATCACTACACGCCGGTTCTGTTACTGAAGAATCCAACACGAGACAACAATATTGCGCAACCATACTGACTGGCTGTTGAGTGTCACCCCCTACGTTGCAAGGTTACCAGAGAGTTGAGTGCCTTTGTTAATGCAACCAAATTTGCTTTCGCAACCTCTGGTTTCTTCCGACGAAGAAAAAAAAATAAATTATCGAACGTTTTATCGAACGCATTTTTTATTGATATTGATTACGTGTCTATCGCGATACATATCGTTATCGTTTTATCGCCCAGCCCTACAACAACATCCAATGTTCTAGAGAGAATGGTGCTCATAGTGCTAGTTAGTTCTTCTAGTTCATCTGTTTGTTTGGGCTCAGGCAGCAGCTGAGACAAATCAGATAAGCAATTCGAGAAATTATCTATGGTGGATGGAAGGATTGTTCTGCCTGGTTGATAACGCGGCGCCGCATGACATATTACAGCAGTACGCAATATGCAAGTTACCATGTAATGGTCAGTGACATCATCACTTTGTGGAATGATATCTATATCGGTTGGATCGGTTCCATATGATATAATTAAATCGAGTGTATGATTAAGACGATGAGTTGGTCCGGTGACGTTTTGCTTGACCCCAAATGAATTTAATAAATCTGTAAACGCAGCCCCTAACGCATCATTTGGATTATCTACGTGTATGTTAAAATCTCCAACAATTAATGCTTTATCGACATTGACTAATAGATCTGAGAGAAAATCTGCAAACTCTTTTAGGAAATCAGCGTAAGGCCCAGGCGGTCTATATACGGTAGCCAAGGCTAGAGATAATAGGGATGTTTTTCTAACATCTAAGAGCGTAACATTTAGTACAAGTACTTCAAACGAAATAAACTTATAACCCGCTTTCTGAGTAACATTGAGAATATCTCTATAGATTGTTGCAACACCGCCGCCACGACCAATCAGACGGGGCTCATGCTTATAGGAGTATCCAGGAGGAGCAGACTCATTTAGACCGAAATAATCATTTGGTTTTAGCCAGGTTTCAGTAAGGCAAAGTACATCGAAGCTATTATCTGTGACTATTTCATTTACAATAACTGCCTTAGGTGTGAGTGATCTAATGTTTAGAAGACCTAGCTTTAGAAATTGTTTTTGTTTACTAATAGCAACATTTTCTGTTTTAATAACAATTAGATTTTTCCTAGATCCTGCATTAGATTTATTATTTGATCTCACTAAACGAGGAATAGACACGGTTTCTATGCAATGTTCTACACTAGTATTTATATCAGTTAAATTGGTGCAGCAGAGACTATGATTTGGACTTTTGGTTAGTAGTCAAAAGGTATTTAACATTTTGGAGATGTTATCCGACAGAAGATCTGCTCCGAATCTGCTTGGGTGTAAGCCATCAACACGGAAAAGCCTAGGACGCTGCCAAAACAGATTCCAATTATTTACAAAGAGCAGTTTCTGCTCATTGCACCATGACATTAACCATTCATTTAGCGCGAATAATCTGATAAACTTTTCATGTCATAGTCGGTACGTGGGAAGCGGTCCTGACACTATGATCGTTGTTTCAGGCGATGTGCTGCGTACCGTATCGATCAGATTCCTGAAGTCTTTCTTCAGAATCTCCGTCTGGCGCATCCTGATGTCATTCACTCCCGCATGCAGGACAACAGTTCCGACGCGCTCGTCACCGTTCAGAATCTCGGGAACGTGAGTAGCGATTTCAAAAACACGAGCACCAGGAAAGCAGTGACTGTGCACCTTACTTTTACCTAACGTTGCGCGTACTTGCCGAACGATGGAATCGCCGATGATCACAGCATCGCGTTCCGTTTCGCGAAGAGGGGAGAAGCGGTTTTGTGTGGATAACTCGAAAACCGGGAGGGTCGGAGAGAGTGGTCTAGACCTGACTCGCGTCTTCCGCTGCGGAACCATCCAGGCTTCGTGGTGGCGTGTTGGAGCCGGAGTGAACGAGACCATGGCTGATCGCGACCTCGGCGCTCGGGACCGATGTTGAGAAACGCACGGAGTAGACGAAGTCGGAGTCAGCGGGTTAGTAACGTTAATCACGTGTGCATCAGCGCGTGATGTTTCAAGAGCTAACCGCCGGTCTATCAGCTCGGCTTGTCTCAATAAAAGGTCGTGGATCTGTTTCTCAACAGCTTCCAGCTCAGACTGCACCACGTGCAGCTCAAATGTGTCCTCACCTGCACCAAAAGGTAGACTACTTACATCTGATATATTCGCCATTTTAACAGATGGACAGTAAGTTAGCAACGAAGCTACCAGTGATGCTATCAATTAATACTAATTTATGACTTAAGTCTTAGATATAATCCGTCTTTTTAGTGTTACGGTTGTGAGTAGACGCACGATAGGCTAAAAATGTTTGTAAGTGAGTGTTGAGAAGACGCGTTCAGCCTTGATCCACGGGAGTAACCTATAAGAGTATCCAGCGTTGGATCACTAAAACAACATTAAGTGTTAAAATACTGTTCAGCAATAACATTATTGAGTGTCAATACCAATAGGATACCTCTAGAGCTGCTTCCAATTCAAGACAAATGGCAGAAAATGTCACAAACACACTTTATTAAGGTACACAGCAAAAAAGGCAGTGTACATTTAACTCAAATTTAGTCCAATTTAACACTCCCGAAATGTATAAATGACTCCTTCCATTTTGGAGTTAAAATAATGCTTTTGAAAGTGTGAAATATATACATAACTCATGGAGTACATTTGAACACTTTGTTAACCCCTTAACGCCTGAATTTATATAGCTGTATAAAAAAAAATAAAAAAAATTATGTGTGTTTTTGCCTTTAAGTAGATGGTAAATAATGTTGAGATTATCAATTTCACTTTTGCACGACAAATAAATAGAAATTTTGGTATGTTGCAAATTTGCAACAACAGGCATTTAGGGTAATTTTTTTTACAAAATGGTAAAATTAATAAAACACATTTTCCCATCTCAGGTATGTAGATTTTATTCATGGCACAAAGTTGTTAGAACCAGGGGCGGATCTAGAAAAATATTTATGGGGTGGCGAGAGGGGGGCAGGAATTTTTGAGGGGTGGCAACATATGGCAGACGTATATACTGAATTTAATCACAGTTAAATTGGCCATAACTCTTAATTCGTTGCTGCCAATAGGGATGGGTATCGTTCGGTATTACTACTCTTACCAATACTCCTTATCGATCCGGTACTTTAACGGTATTCTTATTGGTTCTTTTTGTTATATTAAAAAAAAAAGGGAAAAAATTATAATTTAGAACACAATTAATATTACTTTATATTTTGAAATGTAAAATAAATATCTATAGCAAAAGAAAAAGCAATGCTTTAACAAAACAAATAAAACATGTTATGCAGAAGGGTGCAGGCTTTTGTGTTTTATATTCAGAAGACATAGGACACCAAAAACAAAGTACAAACACATGGTCAAACAAAAAAAGTATACAATTAAACAAATATACAAATTATATACCCAGTGCTTTAATTTCAGTAATGTCGGCATTACTGTTCAGGAGTAATATGGGCTAAAAAGACATCTAATAAAGTCAGATTTAAAATAACACTGCATAGTTTATCACAGATAGATTAAAGCTTATATCATTAAAGAGCTGCGACTGATTTTCATGCCTTTTGTTGTTTGATTCACATTAATGGAGCAATCGTCAGCAGGATTATTAGACTGCTGCCTCTTTAAGACCAAATGCAGACCTAATCATTATTACGCATCATATTTTCTCCCAACTATTAACGCCCATACTTAATCCTATTGTATTTGTTATTTCCCCAGTTGTAACCTGGTTTCATTGCTGTGACATCTGAGAGGAATTGGATTTAATAGGACTGCTTAGCTAATCAAATGATCGATCTCCTAACTGGCACTGTATTGTGTGTTGTAACTAGGGATGCACCGATGTGAAAATTGTGGCCGATACCGATAACCGATATTAATATTGCTGTTATGGCCGATACCGATATTTACCGATGTCGATATCTCTGTATAGAAAACAAATTTTAATGATTATCAAATAAAGAGCTATTTTCCAAAACACTTTTTTTTTTTTTTTTTTTTTACTTTAGAAATGACTGATATTGGGCACCTTTACCTGTATGCATTGCAAAATATGTCACACATACAACACACATGCATTATATTGCATTGCATATAATGTGTGCTGGTCAACTTGTCTAAAATTAAGAAACCCTTAGAAAACAGGAAAAAAAAAAAAAAAACAGGAACATTGTGTACAATTAAGATAGGCTACTTAATTTATTATTCCAATATCCAAATATGATACTAAATACCACAGGGAAAAGGACTTCTATTTGTGACGTGCTGCCTTTGCCTTTGAACATTGCACATTTTAAACAGGGCACGCATTAGCTGAATAAATGTTAACAGTTGACAATGAATAGACAGGAGTCCAATAATAGCATAACGAATCACTTATTCTAAAAATAATAACAAGTAGGCTAGACGAATCCGACATATGGGCTGTGTTAACAGTAAAACGTCCGTCATTTAACGAATTTTAAAAACACGAATGGATAATACAAAATGCTTTCTGACATTTTGATAGAAAAAAACAAACAAGCAAGAACAAAATTTAAACTTAGCCCGTCAATTTTTCATTTTAATTATCTTCTCTCACTGTGTGCGCGCGTCCGTGTTTGTGAGGGAGAGCTCGCGCAGCACTGATACAACGGTAGCCTACTTTTTAATCCATAAGTAACGAACGCGCTAGTTTTCATACAAAATAAATATGTAACATAATTAGGTAGGCTACTTTAGTTATTATTAACACAATAACGTAACACATGAAGGCTACGTTTCTCAACACTGAGAATGAATAAATAAACGCCTGTTTCTCCACTCGCGCTTATCAGTAATCCACAAATCACACGTGTCCTCACTTTTGAGAAAAATCTAATTCGAACCGGTATCAAATATCATGCAATATATTCAAATATCTACGAGTCAAAAAACGATCAATCAAAAATGTGTCATGAAGAGGGAAAAAACATAACTGCTTTAACAATGTTACTGACGGGACAGTTCTCTGTTATGCACGTCTGAACGCGGCACTAAAGACCGCTTTAAAACTTTCACAGAGACCTCAAACAGAAAGCACAAAGCCTGTCTTTAAATTTAATTTCGTTTTGTATTAATTGTATCTTAATTTTGATCAATGTTTCATCAAAAATAAATAAGAAGTAAATATTAGAAAATATTTAATCAGGACATGGAGGCAACGGCGCGTGAACTGAAGCGCGTCTCAAATGAACCGAAACCTACCTGCCTCACAAACCTAAGACATATATAGAAAGCTTGAAACATCTATTTTTAAACAGAACAATTCAAAACGAAAGAAAATAGACTGTTCTATGCTTATGTCATCTGTATGAAATGTGTATTTCTCTCAGGCTGTTCACTACTGCTAAGATCGCGAGTCCTCAACTTCATCTTCAACTTCACGTCAAATATCGGCCTGTTCACATCGGCCCTATTTTGACATCGGAACGATACCGATGTGTAAAAAAATGACCATATCGGCCGATATTATATCGGCGGCCGATATATCGTGCACCCCTAGTTGTAACGTTACGTACGTCGGCGCAACAGCGACCATCAGTAAACGTTAGAATACAAACAATATTTTTTATTAAGCTGTTCTTGTCTTCACTAAAATCAAAATTAGGCTAATCAAAGGGAAGAGTGCTCTTACAAATCACGAGGGAGCGATTTGACTGCTGATTTTGGCTAACGTAATAGACTCGCTGTTTTTGCTGATGCTGAATCGTTTTTAGCATACAATACAATCATTACAAATGTAACTTTAAGTTAAACGTGTGTTTAAACTACACCTGGGGAAACTCACTTCACCTTCAGTGGCTCTGGGGCAGCTCAGTCTCTCCAGTCGGGTTGCAGGGCCACCGCACCGCAGCAGACTCGCTGTGTGTGTGAGCCAGACTGAGCGAACGCCGCTCTGCACGTTTGAATCAGGGACGCAAGTATTTGAGAGGCAGGGGGGAGGGGCTAATACATTTAAAATTAAAAATTAAATTGTTCACTTTTGGTAAATGTATTGTTTAGTTCACTGTTTTGAGAAGCTTGTGGACATAGTGGCGGGTTGTTTTTGGATCATCAAAGTTGGGGGGCAGCTGGGGGGGCAAGGCTCTAGAGTGGGGGGGCACCTGCCCCCCCTTGCCCCCCTGTAGATCCGCCCATGGTTAGAACTTATAAACTTTAATTGACAAATTAATGAATCTTGACAACAGCAAGAAACAAAACACTCTCCTACTCCCTAACATTGACAGTAGTTTTTATACATTCCATGTTACACTCTATTTAACTCTTTCCTTGTTTCTCCAGTGCATACATTATATATTCTTATAGTGTTATATCCTAACATCCAAAAAAAAAAAAAATATATATATATATATATATATATATTTTTTGGGCTGAAACCATCTAAATATAGCATTATTATAATATGTAGCCATTAGCCAAATCCAGCCGTTATGGACCAATGTCGCAAATTTGCTACAAACAGAAATCTACATAGTACCTAAAAAATATTCGTCACATGAAGTCTATATGAATAACATAGCTATAGAAGCAATCAATAAGCTAGTACATATTTTTATCTTAGCACAACTTAACTCATTTTGGGCAATTTCTCCACATTTGCGCCCTTGATATGCGGATTTGGCAAACCAAAATATTAGCTTCGGTGAACCGGATGTAGTTTCCACTCCGACCGCTCCTACGAGAAACCAGTGCGTGCAAAATGTTCCTAGGTATGTATCGAATGTGCACAAACAGGCATTGGGGGAAAACACACGCTATCTCGCCTGCAGTCTGAATATAAGGGGTTTGTTGCAAATTCGCGACAGTGGGCGTTAAGGGGTTAAAATGTATTCCGTGAGTAATGTATATATTTCACACTTTCAAAAGTGTTATTTTAACTCCAAAATGGAGGGAGTCATTTATACATTTCGGGAGTGTTAAATGCTTTTTAACAAAAGGAATCTTTCCAGAAATAAAAGCAAAGTATTTAACCTATTGATAACATTGAATGCACATCAAAACAATCCAGAAAGTTAAAATGTAACCTTAGTCTGGGATCATAGTAGAATTCTGTTCATTGTAAAGTAAAAAAAAAAAAAGGCAAAATGCAGACAATTGTTTTAACAAACTAGTTTTTATTAACGAACAAGTGCCTTTACATCATAGGTTAACTTAAAATAAATGAAAACAAAATATAGGCATTTGTCATCAGAATTATGTGAAAGCTGCTCATCAAATGGTCTGTATCTCTACTTCAAGTCCTGTACATGTCAGTGAATATAAGTCCTGTGTCAGTGAAGTTGAGTCAATACCTTCGACTTTGCAACAGTACAGCAACAACATTCAACAGATGAAGAACAGTTGAAGGATATGAGTGGATCAGTTGTGTCCAGTTGCTAACAGTAAAGTTGTGCCTAGTTGTTTCACAGAGCAGGAAAGGCTGTGCAGATCCAACTTTCTCAAAATCCTGTAGTGCTGGTTCCCTAGACAACACAAAGCCAGACCAATTACAATTAATACTATTTGTGTTTTATAAATACAGCAAGTTTATGGTGGAAAATGTTCAATCATCTTAAACTTTCGTGACTCAAACAATAAACTATTTTGGTTAGATTAAGACTTGAATTTACTGATTTCCAAGTAAATTAAAGACTTAATTCATCCAAAAATGTAAATTCTGTCATTAATTATTCACCCTTATGTTGTTCCAAACCAGTAAGAGTTTTGCTCATCTTCGGAACACTTAAGATATTTTTTATAAAATTTCTGTCCCTTCATCGACAGCCTATTCAACTATCACTTCCAAAGCCACGGAAAGGTATAAAGGACATCATAAGTAATCCATGTGACTCAAGTGGTTTACCTTCAATTTTTTTTTTTTTAATGAAGCAACAAGAGTGCTTTGTTTGCACAAAAAAAAAAACCCTCAACTTTATTTAAAAATTATTAATCTTCGATGCACACTAACTTAACAACATCTGCTTTCACATCAACAACATGCACAACTCGTAGGGCCCTATCTTGCACCCAGCGCAATTGACTTTGTACACCGACGCATGTTTCATTCCTATTTTGCACCCGCGCAACGCACGCTTTGCCCTCCACAGAAGCACGTCGCTAAACTAGGGAATGAACTTGCGCTCCCTGGGCGGTTCAGCGCAAAAAAGGAGGCGTGTTCCGGCGCAAACGTTCCCTGGTGTACGGTGTACATTTTAGGACATCCTCAGACCTCAGACATATGAAGACAAGGCATCATGCCTCAGACTAAAAGGCTTCAGTCATTGGACAAAACGGCATCGTGCCTCAGACTGAAAAGCTTCAGGTCTCAGGAAAAACAATGTCAGGTGTCAGGTCTCGTACAATTAGGCATCAGACGAAACAGCCTCAGACATAAAGGCATCAGACAAAAAGGCATCAGACTAAAAGGCATCGGACGAAAAGGACTCAGACTAAAAGGCATCAGACGAAACGGACTCAGACCAAAAGGCATCAGACATAAAGGCATCGGACGAAACGGACTCAGATGGAGTTTGGAGATTCGCATTGCCCCGCCCCATGTGACATCACATGTACGCGGTTCATAGCTCGAAAGAACGCTTTACTTGATACATTTCTGAAGTCTCTAAGGTTGATTAAAAACAAGAAAAGTGACAGATTCTTGAAATATTATGATGATATTTTTGACAATACCACTGATGCATAATGTTTCCTCTGTGTATGTCTTTTATTTATTTATTTATTTATTTTATATAATGTGAAGCTTTACATATACTTGATATAATTTAATTCCTGTAGAAGTTATATGTCCTTTATATCCGCTTGTTATCTTATACATATTCAATAAAAGTAAAAAAAAAAATGAAATATGTCATCTAACTTTTTAAACGTGCAAATAAAACTTGTGAAATGCATGTTCTCTTCTGCATACAGCATAATTAGTGTAACATTTAATTAAAGCATATATATATATATAGGCTATATATATTATATGCTTTAATTAAATGTTAAAACATGCACTCGCGAAATGCATGTTCTCTTCAACATAATATATATATATATATATATATATATATATATATATATATATATATATATATACAGTACAGGCCAAAAGTTTGGAAACATTACTATTTTTAATGTTTTTGAAAGAAGTTTCTTCTGCTCATCAAGCCTGCATTTATTTGATCAAAATGTAATATTGTGATATATTATTACAATTTAAAATAATTGGTTTTAAATTTATTATACTTTAAATTATCATTTATTTCTGTGATGCAAAGCTGAATTTTCAGCATATTTACTCCAGTCTTCAGTGTCACATGTGACATCCAGTCCATCACATGATCCTTTAGAAATCATTCTAATATTCTGATTTATTATGAGTGTTGGAAACAGTTCTGCTGCCTAATATATTTGATGAATAAAAGGTTAAAAAGAACTAATAATTCTAATAATATAAATCTTCTGAACAGGGGCGGATCTAGAAAAATATTTATGGTGTGGCGAGAGGGGTGCAGGAATTTTTGAGGGGTGGCAACATATGGCAGACGTATATACTGAATTTAATCACAGTTAAATTGGCCATAACTTTTAAGTCCTTGCTGCCAACTGGGGTGATCCGCCCCTGCTTCTTTACTATCACTTTTGATCAATTTAACACATCCTTGCTGAATAAAAGTATTGATTTATTTCAAAAAAAGAAAGAAAAAAAATTACTGACCCCAAATTACTGACCAGTGTATATTGTTGTTACAAAAGATTTATATTTTTAAAATATTTGCTGCTTTTTTTTTTTTTTTTTTTTTTACGTTTTATTCATCAAAGTATCCTAAAAAAGTATCACAGGTTATGAAAAAATATTTAGCAGCGGAACGGTTTCCAACTTTGATAATGAATCATCATATTAGAATGATTTCTAAAAGATCATGTGATAGACTGGAGTAATGATCCTGAAAATTCAGCTTTGCATCACAGAAATAAATGATAATTTAAAGTATAATAAATTGAAAACCAATTATTTTAAATTGTAATAATATATCACAATATTACATTTTGTTTCTGTATTTTTGATCAAATAAATGCAGGCTTGATGAGCAGAAGAAACTTCTTTCAAAAACATTCTCTCTGTCCTAGCATCTATCCCATATACCCCCCAAAAAAAGCATATATATATATATATGCTATGTATATATTATATGCTTTAATTAAATGTTAAAACAGTGTTAAAATCACTGCTTAAAATCCCTGCTTTATTGAAATGTTACACTAATTAAGTTGTTTACAGAAGAGAACATGCATTTCGCAAGTTTTATTTGCACATTTAAAAACTTAGATGCCATATTTCAACTAGCTAGTTTGTATGTTGGCAAACTGTCATGGAGTTAAAGCATTCTTTCGAGCTATGAACCGCGTACATGTGACGTCATATGGGGCGGGGCAATGCGAACCTCCAAACTCCATCTGAGTCCGTTTCGTCTGATGCCTTTTGGTCTGAGTCCGTTTCGTCCGATGCCTTTATGTCTGATGCCTTTTAGTCTGAGTCCTTTTCGTCCGATGCCTTTTCGTCCGATGCCTTTTCGTCTGATGCCTTTTTGTCTGATGCCTTTATGTCTGATGCCTTTTTGTCTGAGGCTGTTTCGTCTGATGCCTAATTGTACGAGACCTGACATTTGACATTGTTTTTCCTGAGACCTGAAGCTTTTCAGTCTGAGGCGCGATGCCGTTTTGTCCAATGACTGAAGCCTTTTAGTCTGAGGCATGATGCCTTGTCTTCATATGTCTGAGGTCTGAGGATGTCCTAAAATGTACACCGTAGTACGGTGCTATTTTACTGTTCCATAAAACAATTGCGCCACTGGCCAGAAAAAACCTAGTCTAAAGTCAGTGGCGCGTTGCGCGTTATTCATTATGCTATTTTAAGGGCGCATGCTTGACCATAATGTATAGCGTGCACAACGCGCATACACTTTGATTCTCTAATCTACACAGAAGCAGCAGTTTTCATTTTTGCAAATCATATTATTACAAACGATAGATAGATAGACAATTTATTATAAAAGCATACATCTAGCTTACACATTTACCCACATTATTATATGCCTGTTTAACCGAAGCTAATTTGGGTGTGTTTCTCCATCCCCAACGTCACTTCTCTGTGTTTTACGGCCCTGATGAGAACGTCGGTCTCCTCGGCTGTGAACCGCTCCTGGCGCGCGCCTGGCAAATCCGCCGTTATAATAGCAATACACCAAGGAAAAAGCGCGTCTGCTCTTAAAGGGAATGTGAGATGATGCTCTGATTGGTTTATTTCACGTTACACCCAAACCACACCTATGAATAATAAAGCTACCCATTTTAGATTTGCGTCGGGCGCAAGAGTCATTTATCCCGCCGGGAAAATAGCAACAGCGCCGAGACCCGCCCACAAAGTTACTTGCGCTTTGACACTTGCGTTTCAGATCGTTAAAATATGGCCCGTAATGTTCTCATGAACGCATGTTGGAAATTAATATTTTATAAATTAAGTGTAAATGTTTTGTTGCTGCAAACACAGCACTTGCGTAGTTTAATAAAATGTAAGTTAAACCACTGGAGTAAATATTGTAATAAAACAATATGATGTAATAAAAGTTTATAAAATGCATATATAAATGCGATAAAATACTTAATATCTGCATTTTCCCTCCTCGTATGCCTTGCATCGCGAGTCAAAGAAAATGGCGTCTGTGAAAAAAGTTTCAGGTCGTTTCGTCGCGCCCAGCGCGTAAATGTCCCGGATGTAATTAATTACACTCTCTCGGTGTAAATTTAATAACTCTACATATTTTCACCAGCCAGAGGGTGCGTTTTTCACTATCATTCTGACCCCAAACAGTTATTAAGGGTTAAGTTGGCCGAATGGTGAGAGAAGTAACGTTAGGTTTTAGTTTCACTAGCACTGATTTGAAGCTCCGTTAAAGCATATCACTGCAATGACGGACATTGACCGGGAATTCACAGTATAATAACTGTGAACGGGGCTTGTCATCATAAATCGATTTTATTTAGGTGTTTTGCAACTTCAGTGTAGTGATTTAATGCAACGTCAGGAACGTTTACTGCTTTCTTACCTTCGAGAGATAACTGATGTGTGATGATCACTGAAGCAGCTCCTGTTAGCAAGTGCTTCAGGTGTGAGAGCGGAACATTTTCCAGCCGCGCCAGCCATATTGATTGGCCGGACTCGTGACTCCCAACAAATCAGATGGTCGATGGACGGGGCTTAGTCTAGGCCACAGAGCGGTGCGCTCTGACCATAGACTGTAAAAAATAGGCTCTGACTGAGGTGGCTGGATCAGTGCCAGATCGCGCATTTCAAAATAAAATAGTTTTATCGGCAAATCGGTTTTGAAAATGGCCGATACCGATAACAATAAAAATGCTTAATATCGGCGCTGATAATCAGTCGACCCCTACTTTGGTGGTGGCGGACGAACACGGTCATCCACACACAGTATACAGTACCCTACCCATGTGAACTGCGAGCCCAGTACTGATAGTGAAAAAATGAAACAATGAAGAAAAAAAAATCACATTCAGGACAGAATATAAAACAACATGCTTAGAACTATTTAAATATTTAAAATTCTGTACATTTATTTGTAAAAAGTCACTGGGTGTCTTATTTGAAAACAAAGCTAATGTCACATTACATAGAAATGAGCAGGTCTATTACTTTGCATTTACACTTAATGCACCGATCATTTGATATCGTATCAGATTGTTTTGTTCGTTCCGTCCATTGCTTTGGTTATCACTGTCAGTCAGATTCAAGCATGCACTTACATATGGTTGCTAATTCAGAAACTTTGCAATGTGTTGTCATCAGCATGAAAAAAAATATAAATATTAAACTCTTTCCGCAAGCGTGCAGAACTGTAGTCAGCGGATTCTGACTAACTTAAAGGGGACATAACTAGTCTTCTTCTTCAAGTCTGTTGCAGTTTCAGATGTCGTTCTGCCAGTATCTGGCGCAGGTCACAGCTGATGGGGTCGGTTCAGCCAGGTCCTGGGGGCTGCACTGGCAATGCCAGCTAGAGCATAGAGGCACGGGACTGGCGTTGTCTTTATACATCCCGTGATAATGCGGCAGGTGTCGTTGAGGACTGTGTCAATCAGTTTGGTATGGTGGGATCGGCTCCAGCTTGAGCACGCATATTCAGCTGTGGAGAAGCACAGGGCTAGGGCAGTTGCGTGGATGGTTGGTGGATCGGCGCCCCATTTTGAGTTTACCAGTTTGCGCAGAATGTTGTTGCAAGTGTTGATCTTGGCTTTGGTGTTCTGGAGGTGAGTTTTGATAGAGAGTGTCCTGTCGAGTGTGACTCCCAGGTACACAGGGTGGGGGTGGTTGGAGAGTGTGTGGCCATCCCATGAGACGCTCAGTTCTTTTTTCGCATTTTTTCGATTTTTGAGATGAAAACTGCATAGTTGAGTTTTTGATGGGTTGGGTTTCAGGTGGTTGTTTTTGTAGTAGGTGGTCATCTCTTGAAGGGCATTTTCCAGGACAGCCTCAGTCTTCTTGAAGTTCTCCTGTTGGGTGGTGATGCAGAGATCGTCCGCATAAATAAAGCGGCGGCGTTGTGAGTGAAGTGGTTGATATGGATAGTGAAGTGGACATAACTAGTGATAGACTGTTACTGATTTTTAATAAATGAGACCGATACGATTATTTGCATGTTTATGTGCCCGATAACAGATATGCAGAACCGATATTTATTTACTGTTGTACTTCTTGTTGTACTAATTGTCGTTTTTGACACAATTATTACAACACAACTGAACTGAACAAACATTTTATTTTATAACAGTCACTCCCTTCTTACATACAAAAAACAACAACTTATTTATACACCAATAAATAGAGGGGTCTGAGTGCAAAAAATAAAGTGCACTGTTACTAAAGTGTCTTTGTTTAAAAATAAAAGCTTTGATGAGGTAAACAAACAGGTCAAATAAATAAAGCAGAAAAATTATTCTAACCAATTGGGGAAACAAATCTAAACCTAAATTACCTGAAAAAATCTAAACCTAAAATACCATAGCTATTTTAGTGTAGCTTAAAGCTGCAGTCGGCAAGATTTTTTTGATCATATTCACTGAAACCGACACCATGCTCCGACAGAACAAAATAAATCAGCCGGTTTTAGAAAAAAACCTGCGCTTCTACCTCCACCTGGAGCCTGTTATTTGTTTTATCAGCGCAGGCCTGCGTGAGATCTGACTGTCAATCACACTTCGTGCACACGCCACAGACCTTTTTGAAACGGTGCTGGAATCATCTGGCTGTGTTCCTTCACCTTGTGTGTTGTCTTGCTCTGAGCTCTCTGTCTCCTCTATAGGACAATCTTTTGCATTTGAAAGTGTGGTGTCAGATGAAAATGCATGTGCCTTGTACCTTGGAATCCTGTTCATTTCACCTCTTCCACTTTTGCAAACCGTCGGGTGAGACTCTCCAGCATCTCCTGTCTCATTGTTTTAATCCCATGAGAGTAGGGACCTTGACTGCTAGGCAACATCTTCAGAACTCTGACAGATGGGATGATGCATGAGGCTGAACTCTCGTAGTGGCTCATCTCAAGAGTGACCTCCTCCACTGGAGAAAGGGTGTCAATAAGATTGCTGGCAATATTCCACTGCTCAGCACTCAGGCTAGTGAACCCACTATGCTCACTGGCATATATGTTCAGAGCCCTTCTATGCTCTTGCATCCTGACCAGCATGTGCAGGGTGGAATTCCATCGGGTTGGGACAGCCGGAATGATGAATGTGCAGGTAGCCCAAGATCCTGCTGGATCAATGCTAAACGCTGTTTATCTAGTAATGAATGATTAAAATAGATAGCACTAGCACATCTTCTCAGCACTGACAGAATATTTTGGACAGTTTTTTGTAGGGGTGGTGAAAAAAATCGATTATTGATTAATCGCGAGTATGTTATGGACGAGTATGAATCGATTATTACATTTTCAAAAATCGATTTTTTATTAAAAAAATAAAAAAATGTGTATGCCACGATTACGTAATCGTTCAAAGCCGCGATAAAAAAAAAAAAATCCACTCTGCGTGTATTTAGAGCATGTTATGTTATGAGAGGCGAATCACAACTACTTCAGAAAACCCAGCACAATATAGGAACTACCAGGCAGTGACGTATGTGTACGCTGAAATAAAAAGTATTTCACCTCAGAAAAACGGACGTTCCTGTCCTGTCAGCCGTTATACTGTACTCATAGCGCACACTCTTCAATTGCACGCGCAAATGCGGAGGGGCGCGCCGTGTATCGCTTCACTGTATAGTGCAAAGGAAACTACTACGAGCATGCAACGTTGTTACGTTGTAAATTAGTAGCCTAAGTCATGAAATAAAAGTAAAATACCAATAAATCACGTTACTGGTACGTCGTGTGTTAGCTGAGAAGGATTTGCATGCAGGGATGATTTTCATTCTATTCACCAGGAGCAGTTTCCATGTTTCATTAACAGTTCTTGTTAGTATTGTGTATTCACCATGGTAACTGTCGTTTCAATATTAACCCCAAAATGCCACTTTATTTTCACTTTGTGTTATTTTTTATATTTGTAAAATACTGTGTGGTGGCTCATACCAACATTGTTTAACAAAAGCTAGTTTGGGACTGCTATTTAATATCTTTAGCTTAACACCTTGTCTTTCTAGAAGAAAATTGTCCAATTTCTACAGTATGTTGGTTCTGATCTACTTCCTAAAGGAAATAAGCCTTTCATTTATTTGTTATTGTTTAGTTCAACTTGATGAGTCACAACACAATGTGATGTATTCATTTCTGTGTTCTACAGAACATAAGCTACATACAAATAATTCTGAAGTTATAACTACACGACACAGAAAGTGCTTTGAGTTGTTACTCAATAAAAGAGTTAAGTAATTCAGCAGCTGACTTTTTTTAATACTGCAATCACTTTGTAGTGTATTTTCGTTTACTGTTGTGAACTGGAAAATCAATAATCGCTAATCGAGAATCGTTAATAATCGAAAATCGACTGTAATCGAATCGGGACTTCAATAATCGTAATCGAATCGAATCGGGAAATCAGACAGATTAACCACCCCTAGTTTTTTGTGAGTTGAGGCCATCATTGACAACAAGCTGTAATATATGGGTACTGCAGCTCATGTCAGGCAGTTCAGCAATTCTCATACCTTTTGTCTGCTTTTCAAACATCATAGTAAGATGAGCTTGAATGTGGTTTGATGTCTTTGCCTCATCAGCATCGGCATAAGTTTGGCATCGGGCCAAGAAAAAAAAAATTTGCCACTAGAACATAGTGAACATGGCGGTCCAGAACATAGTCTCCTTTAAGAAAATGAATTGATGAAAAATGCAACTAGAATTTCCTGTGACAGACTGTTACAGTGTCTTTTGTAACTGGTAGTGAGCTGTTACTCTGTGTTAAATCCTGTAGTAGGACAGTCATTAACAAAAAGCCTCATTTGTGTGGCAGTCCGGGTTTTACACTGGATAAATTAATAAAGCATTAGTGACTAGAGATGAGTCACGATTTTCGAATATTCGATTAGTTGATTTAATTCTAGAATATCGAATAGGTTGTGTGATTAATGTCTAAAAAAAATCCCCATGTTTTCGGTGCTGATGCGGTGGTGATGCGTTAATGTAACCAGAGGGTGACACTGCCAATAACACACCTAAAAGCTATCACAAAGATAGCAAACGTAATGATTATGATTGTTTCAAATATAGCAAGGAGACATTTTAATTAAGTTTAATAAACTAGTTTTCTGTGTTAGTGTCGGCTGCAATAGTGACTGCTGTAGTGACTGCTGTAGTGAACTCGCCTATAGAGAGAAATGCACATTTCATACGGATTACATAAGCAGAGAGTACACTGAAAAAAATGAGTCGTTGGATCAAAGTAAAAAAATTACTTCAACTTGTTACAAGTAATCGGTTTACTTTATCTCAACTTAAAAAAATTCATTTACTCAAATCACATTTCCATAATCAACTTAAAGTAAAAATACTCTTTCAACCAAAGAGATTAGTTTAATTAGCATTAAATAAAAAATTATTATTTGGATTAACTTAATTTTTAAAACTTTTATATATTAAATATTAAAATAAATACAAAACAAAATTACAAACATGAAATATCACCAAATTTTTGTCTGAAAAAATAAGCCTTTTACACTCTGGAATCAAACATTTAACTGTTTATTTAGTGCAATCTTCCAACAAACTCACAGAAACCAGAATTTCCACTTGTTAAAGGTCCCATTCTATGTGATCCCATGTTTCAAACTTTAGTTAGTGTGTAGTGTTGTTGTTAGAGTATAAATAATATCTGTAAAATTATACAGCTCAAAGTTCAATGCCAAGCGAGATATTTTATTTAACAGAAGTTGACTACAAAAAACGGCTGGATTGGACTACACCCCATCCTGCTTTAATGATGTCACTAGAACCGTAACCTCCGCCCACAGGAACACAGGCGTATTGATGGCGAAATGTCAACAGACGTGGTTGATGTTTATCTATAATCGGATACCGCAAAAGTTTAATTCGAAGTTGTTAGTTTGCTCTGTCCATTTCACCACGGACTGTTTTTCTAACCTGGAATAATATCAAGCAGACTTCTCTCAGCGTTTCATACTGACGAAGGGGACTATTTCAACTATATTCCAGCAAGCGGTAAGTCGTGATTTAATATGGAAGTAGCGATCACTCTTCACATCGTTTCTCTTAGTAGGATGAAAATAATCTAACTTAAACTGTGATTAATATACAGAAAGCGATCAAAGAACAATCCCTTTCCAATCGCCCAAGCTATCAATCACACAGCGCGAGTTTATCTGGACACTTGCCAAAACTCGTTATGAAATCAATGACGCTGTTACACTGCACAACGAAGCTCTTACTGTATTTATATGCCTCATGTTTGCAATGGTGAAATCATTAGTGATAGTGCAGAAACTGCGTTGCAATGATAAGATCTTTCACGCGATCAACAGACTGTCATCTGCTCAGTGCTCATCACTGCAACCTTTTATGTGATGGTAATAGATCTAAATACTTAAAAAACTTCTCATGATTCGTTAATCCAGATAGCTGTAATAGTAAAAACGTATAATAGCTGTAATAGTAAAAGTTTTCCAGATAGTTCCACATGTAATGCCAGATATTTCATATGCAAGCATGTCAGCCAATCACAGCAGAGGGCGTTTACACTGAAGTCTCACAGCAGACACGCCCCTTCAAACAGAGTGTTCAAACCAGGGAATGAAATCAGGCTAGGAAATATGCCTTTTATTTCTAAATTATAACAATTTTTGATCTAAAAAACATACTAACATTATAAGAGCACCCCTGGAAACATTATAAAATAATAAAAATAATCCATGGAATGGGACCTTTAAAACATGTGATGCAGAATTCATTTGATTTACAAAAGTCAATACTGAAACCGTTTTAGTGCATGACTTAATAATTAAATAAAAAAATACATTCAATAATAAAACCGTCAACAATGTAATTTTGTACAACAACAAAAAAAACATCCATCAATAAATGTATACATCAATTCCATTTGCTATAGTAAAATTTTCACTTGACATTTCAGATTATCTTGCATTAAATTTAGGAATGTAACAGAAAACATTGAAAAGCCCTTAATATGGCATTGATAAATCATCCAGTGTAACATCAATTCATTGAAAAAAAAACAAAAAAAAAAACATTGAAACAAATCAACATTGAAAGCTCCTTAAAAGACATGACATGCAGGAAAATTTAAAGGGTTAGTTCACCAAATTAAAATATTTTCAATGAGATCTGAGAGCTGTCTCACTCCTTCATAGGTTGCTATGTAATTTCATTCTGCCGACCAAGACAAGTTAGTAAAGACATTGTTAAAATAGTCCAAGTGACTACAGTGGATCAACCTTAAGTTTATCAAGCGACGAGAATACTTTTTGTGTACAAAAAACAAACAAAACTTTCGACTTTATTCTATTCATTTTCTTGAGTTTGGGTCTTGAGTGAGTTCACGAGAGCGCCACGACACATGCGCTAGAACTGAGAAGATGACGCTCACGATCATTTGATGGGAAAGGCTGAAAGGTAAGCCATTCATTTAGCAGCATTGGCAAGGAACTTATACGTTTTCTCGTTGGTTTTTCACGATTCGGACATCCAGTAAATGCACACTTTAGAACCATTTTAAACACTATATCAAGACCCATCTGCGGCATCTTCTCAGTTCTTGCGCATGCGTTGTGTTGCTTTTGTGAACACGTCAAGAAGATGAACGAAAGTCTTACAGGGATGGAACAACTTGAGGATTGATTTTTGGATTAATTAACCCTTTAAAATCCATTTGCATCTTCGCTATGTCCATGACAATTTTTTGAAAGACCTCAAAGGTATATTTAAGTACTTCAGGATACCTCAAGTTCTCAGTACGTGATTCCAAACATCATGGCACAAGCAGATGCAACTGAGGACAACTCATGTAAAACCTCAAGACCATCAATGACAATGCTGATGTCCAGGGGAGTGCTTAGACCATCACTTTCACAGAGCACAAAAACTGTCCAAGTTCTCTCTGTGCTTCATCTTTCTGGCCAATCTGAAAGACACACAAGCAAAAAAAAAAAAAAAAAAAGAAACAATTCTTACTCAGAGAGCTAATTCATAAATTCAACTGCTCTTACCAAAAAGAGACCAATTACTTACCGTTATCTTCTGACTGGACTACAATGACTCCAAACTGTTGTCTTTCAACATCTGTATCTTAAAGACAAACACAGCAATCACCAACTTTCATAAAGAATATTAAAATGCATGGATATGCTTTTGCACCTAAGAGCCAAAAATGTTGCAAGTTTAGATATTTATAAATAATACGTTAAATAAGTTGGTGTAATTTGAACATTTATCAATAATTATTTTCAAAGTTGCAAAGATGTCATGTCATACAGATTTCATAAAATAATGTATTTTGTGTAACGTATTATGTAATAGGTCATTGCGTGCGTGCATGCATGTTTAAACTTTTATGACGTAATCGGAACCTACTGCAGTGTGTTAAAACGTCAACAACGTAATTGATCAATCAAGTATTTACCATATATTTATTCTTTTAAGGTTATACAGTAGTATGTATATATGATGCTACTGTCACTTTAAGAATTAACACACATACCAACAAAGACAAACTCGATTTTTTGGCAAATGTTTAAAACAACTAAATGTGTTAAAGTGAATACTAGACTAGGTAGACATTTTCAATTAAAATAAAATATCTATGACCAATCAAACGCCATATGACACTAAAAAGAACTCAATTCAGTGCTGTGCAATATATTGATAAAGTGTAAATTCTCTGATGTCCACTTTGAATTCAAACTTTGAATTATTTGATAAAACACGTTTGCATTAATCAGTTAACTGATCCTCATGTGATTATAAACGTATGATAGAAACAAACTTAACTTAATTTGTAAGATTACTCACCATATGTAATTTTGTGTCCACCATGAGGTTATCCTGCAGCAAAAGAAGATGATGGTCGAGAAGAATTTTGTCTGTGCGTGGTCGTCCGTGGTCACTCACGTGGCTTAAACAGAATGCAAACTTGTCATTTGATTTGAAGCATAGGCTAATCACACCAACTTAACTGTTGCTTGACTCATTTTAAAGTATTAACCACTCTTTCTACTTTATTTTTCTCATTCACCAATGTTTCTACATCAAATGTCAGAAACTTATGCAATCCACTCAATGAACGAAATGTAGATACGCAATGTATTATTATATAACGTTACAATCTCTACCGATAGTATATACTATTTTAGGGTTTTTCCTGGATCAAAATGAGTTGAAGGTGGTAAAATCCTGCTTGGAAAATAGGTATCTGAACTTGGGCTGTCACGATTGTTCAATTTGGTAGACGAGGAGTTTTACCGCGACGCGCTGTTTGAATGCTAAATGGATCAAATGATTGACAGCTGCAGCGGAGGGAAGACGAGTTTGAGCAAACTTTAATTTAACGATGTAAAATTTCTTCTGTCCCTCACAACAAGATATGAAATGGCTTTACACCACTTAAATCGTTATATTAGAATTTGTGAATGATTGAGTAACAATATTTCTGATTATTTATCGCGACAGGCCTGTCTGAGTTTTGAGGACAGCCGGATAGGGCACACCATTTGATGGAGGCGTTCGCCTTGTAATTCTCAATGCAGGAAAAACCCAAATAAATAATGTAATTAAAAGTCCACAAATTATCTAACGTTACTTAAGTATCTATTAATGGCTATCCATCGTTACTAACAGTTATAAGTTAACTTAGCTAACATTAACTGTAGCCTACACTTGAAATATCAGATGACTCTGACCAAAATAAAACATATTCAACCAAACACATGCATGAATGCATTGAATTCTACTTTAATATTATACAAATGTATATCAACGGCGATAAAACTTAATGAAAACTTATTTTTAGGATTACTCACCGATACTGTGGATCCGCAACGGTCTTCATACAGCAAAACAAGATGGCGGCCGAACAGAAAATTCTCGACCCAAGCTTGATGACGTCAGTAGTCACGTGGTTTGGACGTGGACGTAAAATTGTAATTTGATTTAAAGCAATTATTTTAAATTACACCCAAACAAATTGTTTTACTTCAAAACAAATAAACTCAATTACATTAGACCAACGACAAGCCAGAAAAGTGAATGTATTGAGTCAGATCATGTATAAAAAGTTCTTTAAACTAATGACAAGCCATATGCACTTTTTAGAGTGTAGTCTATTTCTTTTTGTTTTAAATTGTTTTGTTTAAAATTAGACATTTCAAGCTTTCTATATATTTCTCGTGTCTTTGAGGCAGCTAATACGCTGAGTTTCGGTTAATTTATGAGACGAACTCTAGTTCACTGACGCCTCCATGTCCTGATTATATTGTCTGCTATATTTTATGCTATATATTCTTATTTATTAAATCCAGGTAATTGGTTGATGAAACAATTATTAAAATTAACATACAATTTATACAAACCGAAATTCACTTTAAAGAAAGGTTTTCTACAAAAAAAAAGTTAAAGGGATACTTTAGGATTTAGCATTAACCTTTGTATCAGTAGAAAACCCCATAGTGTTTTCGAATTACCGTGCTTTCCTCCCTCATGTCCCCCTGAGACGAGAGATTTATGTATTTTTTTTGTCTGGAAAAAATCCTCCGATGATGCAAAAATCGTCATTTTGCGTCATCGGAGGATTTTTTGGCCAGAGGCTAAAGACTACAGCCAGTAGTAGGGGCTGTTCTGCATGTTTTCAACCCGCCCATAGAGGGTGGGATCTCACTCACAGAATGTACACATAGGGCCCTATTTTAACGATCTGAAACGCAAGTGTCAAAGCGCAAAGCGCAAGTAACTTTGTGGGCGGGTCTTGGCGCTGTTGCTATTTTCCCGGCGGGATAAATGACTCTTGCGCCTGGTGCAAATCTAAAAGGGGTTGGTCTGAAGTAGCTTCATTATTCATAGGTGTGGTTTGGGCGTAACGTGAAATAAACCAATCAGAGCGACATCTCACATACCCTTTAGGAGTAGGGAGCAGGTAAGGAGCAGGCGCGCTTGTTCTAAAGTGGATTCCTATTATAACGGCGGATTTGCCAGGCGTACGCGAGGAGCGTTCACAGCCGAAGAGACCGACGTTCCCGTCAGGGATGTTGGGGATGGAGAAACACACCCAAATTAACTTCGGTTAAACAGGCGTATGATAATTTGGGTAAATGTGTAAGCTAGATGTATGCTTTTATAATAAACTATCTATCTATCTATCTATCTATCTATCTATCTATCGATCTATCGATCTATTTATCTTTCGTAATAATGTATGATTTGCAAAAATGATAACTGCTAGGGCTGGGCGATAAAACGATAACGATATGTATCGCGATAGACACGTAATCAATATCAATAAAAAATGCGTTCGATAAAACGTTCGATAATTTTTTTTTCTTCGTTGGAAGAAACCAGAGGTTGCGAAGCAAATTTGGTTGCATGAACAAAGGCACTCAACTCTCTGGTAACCTTGCAACGTAGGGGGTGACACACGCTAACAGCCAGTCAGTATGGTTGCGCAATATTGTTGTCTCGTGTTGGATTCTTCAGTAACAGAACCGGCGTGGAGTGATACAGCGATTGTTGATAAAACAGGAAAAGTCAGCTCGCCTGACTTCAAGTCTGACCGTAGTCAGACCAATGTCATCTGCAAATTATGCAAGACCATCCTCAGTTTCTCTGTTATTCGCGTGCTGATGAGCTGTTTCTCAGCGCGTACATGTGAAGCTCACATGCACTAAAAGCCTGTCTACCAGCGCCTGGATACTGGACTAAGTTATATTTCGAGTCTTATTGTGCTAATACTGTTATATACACACAAGGTTTACATAAACTAGTCTGATATGTCTAAAGTGAAAGCAAACTTCTGCTTGTCAAATGCGTGTATAGACGCGTCGCACGCAGCTCTTAAAGAGATGGTAGTAATAGTAAACACGCTGCAGCTTGTCCTTAAAGGGATAGTTCACCCAAAAATAAAAATTCTCTCATTATTTACGCACTCTAATGTTGTTCCAAACCTGTATTAATTTCCTTCTTATATTTTCTAATATTAATATTTTGAAGAATGTGGTTATCCAAACAGTAAACAGAGCTATCCCTTTAATGTTAATAAAACAACAAAATGCAAAGAGAAAATCATTCACTGCTCTTGACTGATAACTTTAATAGTAGCTTTAATAAGTATCAATGTATAATTTATACAGTTTATTGTGATTTTAGACTAATTATTTGAGTGAGTGTTTTCCATGGTCGTGTTGACATTTCTGCCTTTATAACTGATGGGATTATAATCAGAGGTAGGTTAAGTTTAAAATAAAAAATCTTTAAATGTAATATATTTGTCTCCTGGACTGGTCCTTATTTTAAATATGTCATAAAAAATATCAATAATTATCGATATCGACCGATATGGAACACTTATATCGTGATACAGTTTTCAGCCATATCGCCCAGCCCTAATAACTGCTGCGTCTGTGTGTAGATGAGAGAATCAAAGTGTATGAGCGTTGTGCACACGCTACATTGATTAAGGCCAAGCATGCGCTCTTAAAATAGCATATGAATAAAGTGCGCAACGCGCCACTGACTTTAAACTGTTTTTTTTCGGTTAGTGGCGCAATTGTTTTCTAAACCTGTAAAATAGCATGAGGGAACGTTTCCGCCGGAACACGCCTCCTCTTTGCGCTGAACCGCCCCGGGAAGCGCAAGTGTATTTCTTAGTTAACCGACGTGTGTCTGTGGAGGGAAAAGTCCGCTGTGCGCGGGTGCAAAATAGGAATGATACATGCGTCCGTGTACAAAGTCAATTGCGCTGGGTGCAAGATAGGGCCCATAGTGTCAGCCGTCTTTCTTTGGAAGCTAAGCTAGCAGGCTCTTGTTTTGTGGAGAAAGCTGAGTAGTAGGGGTTACCATCTTTTTACTGGACATGTCCGGCCGTCGAGATCGTCCAAAATGTCCTGGATTCGGCTTTTGCTTTCTGCAGTCGCCATTCATTGTTTACATGCACACCTTTTGTTTCAATCTAACTAGGGCTGGGCGATAAATCGATTTTATCGATTAAAGGTGCTCTAAGCGATCCCGGGAGACGTTACTTCTTGTTGACATTCGAATTGTTGTCAAACAAAACGGAAGCTAGCTAGACCCTCCCTCCTCCTAATCCCGTCTCCTCCCTCCTCCCCTCCCTTCCGACATAAAGGAAAGTCAAAATAGTCACTACAAACAAAGTTAAGTTTTACTGATACTTCATTCAATGTGTAATGTCGCCAAGTTAGATAAATGCTTTTATATATTGCAGAACAGAATGCAGAAAAAGAGAAACATTATCTTAAAATCGTTTCACCACCTGAGGTTATAACTAACGTTATATACTATATAAGTTACTAGATAACGTTAGCTTCGCGTTTCCCAGTGTGGAGTGAGCATAAACAACGGCGGCGGCGTAAACAAATTTAGTCAAAGTTGTCAATAGCCTATAAATGAACATTCAAACACGTCAAACAGTGGATGAAAACAATCGTTCACACACATTGTCGCCCTACTGTGAATTTGCTTGATCATTTACAATAGAGATTGATCGCTGCTAGAAACATACATGTTGTATTCACCAAAGTTAACGCTGACTGCATAGTTCTAGCTAATTGCATCCTTGTGTTGGTTTGGCGAACATGAACGTCAGTTTAGAAAGAAAAATGGATTTACCTGTTCTGCAAAAACAGAGCAACTATGTCGGATTGGAAGCCCTTCTGCCGGCGGAGTTCTCGCCACCTTTCGAAGGTTTTTCCGATGTAAATTCGGGACTTCACGCGTTCCTTATCCTTGTTCCTTATCCTTGTCCCTCTTCTTTGCAATTTGTTCATCGGAACGTTGTCTCTTTGGTCGTGTGTCGGCCATAATTCAAACTTCCCTCTTCATGCTTCTCTGTTCTCTCTCTCTCCTCCACACCCCCTTCACGTGCACGCGCAATAACCATCCAAACCCCACCCTCCAATACTTCTTGTCGGTTATTGGCTGAAACACTGTTTATTATGTTTCGTGGTGCGGGTGAGCCCAGTTTGTTTTTGTTGCCGTTTGTGGAGCCTGTGGTGTCTAGAGAGACCTCGTTTTTTTACAGTGTGTTCAGGGGACAGGCAGCTAGCGGATAGTGAGGAGATGTTTGCTGTATGTGACAAAAAATGTTTTGGCCTAAAAAACGCGTTGCATCACTTAGAGCACCTTTAATTCGAATGTGCAGTTTACGTCGATTTTTTTGAATGAAAATCGGTTTTCTCTTTAACATTCGCAGACGCTCCCCTCTGGGCTCCCGTAGCTCCAGACGGGCTCAGCTCTTCCCCCGCGCGTTTGGCATAGAGATACACAAACAACATGGCAAGACCGCGACAGCACAAACACACCCGCCAAAAAACAACCTACAGTCTTACAAACTGAATCCGCAGAGCTGCCAACTCTCACGAATTCACCGTGAGACTCACGCAATCGTCACTTTTTAAACGCTCTCACGCCACACATCCATTTTCTCACGCAGAGAAAAGTCGCGAAGCAAAGAGGACACTGACACCGACAGACAAGACAGAGAAGGTTACTATTGCTATGAAACAAATTCTCAGATTCTGTCGATTTAATTACGAAATTCAAACAATAAACACCGTTTTGGCGCTTGACAGATCGCTGACAGAGTTCAAGCGGCACGTGAACAGATCATCTGTTACTCTTTACTAGCCTACTAGTTAATAGTAGGCTAAATAAACACGAATGATCAATAGGTAATTTGAAAGATACAGTTCAACTTACCGAAATGAAATAAAATCGATCGATCTGTGTTTTTCAACTGCGGAAAGAGGTCTATAATAACAGCTAGAGGACAATACGTCATGTAAAGTTACTTTTACCTCTGGAAAGACCATTAATGACCATAGCACGTTAGTTGGACTTTAAAATAATTGATGTATAGAGTAGTATTTTGCTAAATATAACTATATTACATATTTATTATATTTTTACCTATATCATTAAAATATTATAATGTTGAACTTGTTATTATAAAAAAAACGCATAATATTTAATTTGAGATGTTATTTTTAACCTTTAATAATACCAGCTGACAGGGCTTTAAATTAACATGTAGCCTACCTAGTATTTATCCAAAGGAATCGATATTGAATCAAGATCAGAATCAAATCACAAGAATTGAATTGAAATTGTGAAAGCAATAATAAAAACAGTAGCATACCAGTCATTGTACCATTGTGTTGTCACTAAACTTAATAAAATTCTGTTTAGTTACCAAATGTTTTGACAATCACATTACACTTGATTGTGATGTACATTTTTTTTCACGTTCCCCACCAATCCCAATCCACCCATTTCATGTTATGTTACGTTATGTTATGTTACATTTTCACTGTTTACAAAGGCAGGGCCTGCCATCTTGTCTTTTTGGCTTGTTGTTTCTGATTGCACTTTAACCCCAAGGGGAAAATCCAAATCAAATCCCAGAAGGGAAAATCATCTGTCATCTGCAGATTGATTTTAAGTAGGGGAAGGAAAAAAAAATCGATTTAAATCGTAAATCGGATTTTTTGTGAAAAAATCGGGGATTTTTTTTTAGGCCATATCGCCCAGCCCTAAATCTAACTGAATTAATTCCGATTGGTGAATCTGAATGTAAAGTTTACATGAACGCTAAACAAGTGTTTAACATTGCTAAGAAAATTCCCGCTCCTCCGTCACTCACCAGGAATCATGCCACCGGTTACGCGCCGTTCTCCCGCGGCCCTAGCCTCGTCCTGCTCGCCACAGTAAACATAATGAATTGCGACTGTAGAACGCAAAAGCCGAATCCCGGACATTTTTGGCGATCTCGAAATCCCGGGCAGACTCGTCACGGAGACGCACTAGTAGCCTAGTCTTGTTGTTTAACTGCACGCTCTTTCCGGTAGGCGTGGCTTGGGAGTGGCCTCATAGAGCAGCGAAGCAAGTGCATTCTGGGAGTTGTTGTCTTTCATCCACATAAGCCAAAAATAAATTTTCTGTAGATATATATATATATATATATATATATATATATATATATATATATATATATATATATATATTTATATATATATATATATATTTATCTACAGAAAATTTATTTATTTATAAAATATTCATTCAAAATCATATATATATATATATATATATATATATATATATATGATTTTGAATGAATATTTTAATCATGTCGATATACAATGGTCACATAATGTTAAAACCAATCTTGCTATTGATATCTTTGTTAGACTACCGGCCCTGTAGAAAAATGTCCGGCTAATATCGAACCTAAAACGAACTTTTTTTTAATTTATTTTTATTAGCAACAAACATATATATAGGCAAATTATAACATGTTTATACAAAATTTGTTAACACAAACACACAAGTACTGTCCCCCTTTACTTAACATAAATTGTAAGAATATGACTAATAGTAAAGACTAGTACTAATAAATAAACATTAGGCCTATGCTAAAGCTATTAAATAGCAGTCCCAGACTAGTTTTTTGTCAATACAATGTGGTATGAGCCACTACAGTCATTTAAAAATATAAAAAATAACACAAAGAAAAATAAAGTGGCATTTTGGGGTTAATATGGAAACGACAGTTACCATGGTGAATACACAAAACTAACAAGAACTGTTAATGAAACATGGAAACTGCTCAGGTGAATAGAATGAAAATCATACCTGCATTACTTTTATTTAGTGTAATTTACAACGTAACGGCGTTGCATGCTCGTAGTTTCTTTTGCACTTTATATACAGTGAGGCGATACACAGCGCGCGCCGCCACATTTGCGCGTGCAATTGAGTGTGCACTACTACGACTACAGTATAACGGCTGACAGGACAAGAAAGTCCGTTTTTCTGAGGTGAAAGACTTTATTTCAGCGTACACTTATGTCACTGCCTGGTAGTTCCTATGTGCTGGGTTTTCTGCAAGTAGTTGTGATTCGCCTCTCATAACATAACATGCTCTAAACAGCGCAGGGATTGCGCAAGGATCACAGCGCAAATTTGAACTATATCGATATATGCGATATGGTCTAATTCCATATCGCATTTAAAAATATAGCGATATGTTTTTTATATCGATATATCGCCCAGCCCTAATTTCTACTACATAAATGACCCATTTTAAATACACATTCATCTTTCCAGAGGTGAAGTATCCCTTTAATGAACTGGTCAAAATCATGTCTGACCCACTCCATATGTCTCCCGATATATTGTGGCATCTTGCAACACATCCCACCTTGCTAAAACACACATATGTGGGAGATGCAGAATAGATAAAAATAACTCAAAAAATAAAAGAGGACTTTAATAAGCCCATGCTCTTAACAAACTGTTTTTTTTCCCTCTTTCCATATTGTGAATAATAAAAGTGTATAATTTCAATTAGCTTGTTACACAATGGAGCATAACTTATTGTAATGATTATTTGACGTAACACAACGTAATAGCATACCTCCAGCACCCAGACAATAAAACAAATGCAGTTTAGTACATGAGGATGCCAAGGAATTATTCTAAGTGTAAAAGTTTACACTTAGAATTATTCCTTGGCATCCTCACGTACTAAACTGATTTTTTTTTTTATTGTTTGGGTGCTGGAGGTATGCTATTACGTTGTGTGCAGAGTGATGTTACCATTTAAGCTAGCTGGTGAGAGAAAATGGCATTATTAAAGTGGAAAGTTGACAGTGAAAATAGGGCGTACAAAGAAGAATGGAAAGACAACTATGCGTTCATACTACCTAGTTATGTGAATGCAAAGCCGGTGTGCCGTTATCTGCAACGAAGTTGTCGCTGTTTTCAAAGAATATAATATTAGACATTTCATGACGGCTATTTTAGAGGTGTGCCTAGCGATCCACAGACTCTTTTGAATGTCTTTCAGAACTTTTCAAATTAAATGCTCTCAATTCATCTCAAAATAAAACATTGCTGCATAAACGTCCTTGTACTTTTATTTTGAAGGCAAAATCAGTAATGCCGTACTCACACTACAGGAGTTTTAAAATCCTAACTGATTGTGAAATCTGGTTGCAGCACACTTAAGGAGAATCTTTGCAGATTTTCTTCCCTCAAATCTTAAACATGCTCACACTACAAGATAAAAAAAAATCGTGGCGCATCACACACTACAAAATGTTATTAAGATTATCGTGCCAGAGGAAGTGCCTCACATGATCTCACGCAGCAGATCGAAACCAAAAAAGCGGATGTAAACAAAATATCTGTCCTTCAGATCAAGTCAAAAGGTTGCCATGTCCAAGGAAAGCAAAATCTTTTTAACATTTAAGGATATTACCAATGAATCGCATCAGTGCTGGTCAATACAATGAATCATTGCCATCGATCTCTATGACGTGACATCAGCTTTAGCGTTGCCCATGCGCCGCATTGCTGCTCAGCTGAGCCTTGTAAAGTGGTGCTCAGTTAAAATGAAATATTTATATAAATTAAATAAATAATTAACACCTTGTTTCATTACATCTATCTTTGAATGAATCTGCATTTTTTTTTACATTTTCGTTGAATGAATGGTTTAATGATTCACTCAAAGACAGTCCCTTGCCGCCACCTAGTGGCGTAACAATGTAACTGGACTGAGTGACAGCCTGTCTAGACTGCGCAGAGACGAGCAATGCCGATACTGGGGAAATATCAGCATATATTATACATCATAAAGTGAGATTTGAGGATCGGAACTAACTTATATAACAATGGCCTAACAAACTTATTGTCAGGCTTATGTTCTATTGTTATATTATGTGGACCCTTATTTTGACATCATCTTCTGTTTAGCCTATACACTTCATTTCAACGCTCTTTTTAGTTTCACTTTCATTACTGAACATGTACTCTTTTTTGTGCCTGCTGACCACAGCATAACACTTATTTATATAGCAATAAATAAATTGCGATAATACAGCATATTGCACTGCTGAGCCATTCAATATTACCTCAAGGGAAATTCCTTCACCGCAACACCCCTACTTGTTTCTTATTGCCTATTGTGACAGCAGGCTACTGATGTAATAACAGTCTTGCTCATCCCAATTTAAAATCTTAAATATCAAACCTGTTTGATATGATCGGGGCGGGCCCGATTAGTGTGAGAGCAGATCAGGAGCAAGATTCAGTCTGTGGATGCCTCACATTACCAGATAATCTGCGCCGAACATCGGAAATGATCGAGGTCCTCGACAAGATTTTTTTCTCTGATTCTCGGGAGGGGAAAATCGGTGATAAATTGGCCTAAAACTCCTGTAGTGTGCGCCAGGCATAAAGACGAAGTGATTGTGAGTAACTGTTGCTGTCATGACAGATCTATTTCAGATTAACCAGCCGCTATCAAAATAATCTGCTTGCGGACGCGGGCCAGATTTGATTGCTGGCAGGCCACCTGTTGCCGACCACTGATCTAGACTGTCAAATAAACTTTTAAATTAATAAAAAAATAAATAATTAGTGCACAAAACTTACATAAAATAAATTATATAATAATAAGTTCATAAACAAGTAATAACCTGATTGTAGGTTTAAAATTCTACATATGGCACATTTATTGTTAAACAAAAAATATTTTAGCAATATGTATATTTTTGTTATAATTATTGCGCTCCTAATTCTATTTTGCTCAGTCTGTTTTTCGCTCATGTGCGCGGCGGTGCTCGTTCATGGAAATCTTTTAAGTTTAGCGGAGATTCACCCCTGACAGCACCCCTAACATTTACAGATGAAGAATACACCTGTGAAATGTAAGTTATGCACTGAGGAAAGCACTACATCTCAAACACATTAAACAGCGCACTGTCAGTCAGCACATGTATCTCTGTCAGAGCATCTGATGGGGCAATTTTAATACAAAGCTTGTCTCATGCTTAGGACGAATTGGATAATGCACTTTCCCCGCACCAGCACACTGCTTTATCTGCTATTTTTCAGATGCGCTCATATCAAAATACTGTAGGCTATATTGATAAACAACAGTATTGTCTCATTCCATATTGTTTATTAAAATCATATTGATATTGTAAGACTTAAGAAATTAGAAAATGATGGACAGTCTGGTTAAGGAGGGACCAGACCCTGAGAAGACAGGATCTTGCTGGAAATTACCATTTGAACTCACCATTTGAGACAAAAGTCTTACCTCCGAGTCATCCTAATCTACATTTCATTCCCTCACCCCCTCTCTCTCATGCTCAGATCACCTAAATTCACCCAAGAAAATACATAGTTTAATGTGAATGATTATCACAGAGAATTATACAGGTTTGGCATCATTTGAAATGTCTCAGTGCAACTGGTACAAATGCCTCATTTCCAAACAAGTAAAACAAAAAGTAATAAGGTTTTTAAGAGTTTAGAGATAACTGGCACACAAAGGAAGGTGGTCTCTAGACAAATGGTCTCCTACCCCCCAAAAGGTGTAACCTCTGAATGCAAATTTCCATTGTTAGCAGATGTTTCCATGTGAAAGAGGTTCTGTCTATATAATGGAATGCAGCAAAGGGCTCTGGGCCTTTTTGTCAAGTTGGCCCATGATGCTAAGAGTGACTGTTGCTTAAGAGTAAACTCTTAGCATCATGTATCTTAATGTTGGGTTTGCATCTCTTCTCTTTATTCCAGAGCATTTTATGTTTTGTATCGATTATCTTTGAACTGATTATGAAATCGGCATGATACATTTACCGGACATAATAAATTGTTACATTTGATTATTTTAACTGACTTTGACATTATTTTCATTAAAGAGTTAAAAGGAATAGTTAAACAGTCGCTCACATTTAAAGGTAGGGTAGGTAATCCTGTTCAGAAACACTTTTTTTATACTGGGTGAAATGGTCCTTCCATCCTGAGAGTAGTCAATACATTATGTGTTCAGAAAAAGGAATGAAAAAAATCAGACCTCTGTAGCAGCTGCAGGACAGTAAAAACTCTGACCAATCACTGCCATTCGGTGCGAATGTAAAGAACCAATCAGATGCCTTCATGTCTCGTGCCCGAGCCCCACTGCGCGCGCTGCCCTGCGTGCACTCATCACATGTCACCGTTCCCGGAAATATTCAGCTCAGCACCTGCATATGCAGTCAGCGAAGGCAAACAAGGCAAAAACTACTTCCTCGGACCCTGCCCGCACTCTTGAACGACCTCCTCTGCTTCGCCCTCAACCCCGGACCTGTCCTGGAACCGACGATGCGGTACTTGTCTCCGGACTCGGAGTGTACGTTAGTCTTCATTAGAGTCAACAATGTTTTCATCATGGAAACTCTTACATGCAAAACACCGTATATGTTATGAATCTTACACGAAATTCACCTTCATCACAGTGTAACTGATGGTAATGGAAAAACGTGTATCAATGCAACCTGTTTTTAGTTTTGCCTTATAAATATAGCTCGTTACCGAATGAAACTTTACCATTATCGATATGCTAGCTTGATAGTGAGTACTAAAATAAATCTTATTTGTTTATATTCATAGTGATAAAGTTAGGTATTTTATTACATGTGATTCTGACATGATGTCACTGCATGCACTGCACTCCTTCCTCTCCACTCGTCTCAGGTAATAAATGCGTCTTCCAGCTGAGCCTGAGCGTTTGGCGTCGCGCGTTCATGTGTTTTGGGGGCGTGGCTTTGGAAGGAGCTCAGAAGGGAGGGGGTGGGAGTGAATGGAAATAATGAGCTGTGTTTATTGCAGATTAAAAGGTCTACAGTCACTCGATTTTTATATTTTCTTTTTCAGAGTACTTACATTTTAATTATGTATTGGTATATAAAGACAGTTTAAACTAATTTGGAATGTTTTTTTTTAGAAAAATCCTACCTACCCTGCCTTTAATGATGCACGGATATCATTAAACCTTTTCATTTATGGAGTCAGATGAAACAACGAGAGAATACATATTCAAACATATTGCATTTAATTAAAAATACTTTGCCTCGAGAAAAAGACAGTAACACGTTAAGACCTTATAAAAAATAAATGACAAAAATCTTCATATACCCAGACCAAGAAAGAAACCTAAATATTTGCTAACAGTGGGAATTTGCATTAATTATGGTCTCCAGATTTGACACCTTTTGAGGGCAGGATGCTATTTGCATGTACGAAACTCTTAAAAACGTTTTTACCTTTTGGTTTACTTCTTTGGGGATGAGACCTTTGTACCAGTCGCACTGAGACATTTCAAATGATACCAGATATGTATAGTGTTGTATGATTATTGTTCACATTAAACCATATAGATTTTGGGGTGAATTTTGGTGATCTCAGCATGAGAGAGAGAAGGAATGGGAGGTCAAGAGAAATAGATAAAGATTAGGATGATGCTTATTATTTAGGTGAGACTTGCATCTCGAATGGTGTCTCTAATTTTAGGGGTGTGCACAAATTTTCAAATATTCGATCTGTAATTATTATATGAAAAATAAGTTGCTTTGCTGGCTGTAAATGCAGTGAATCCATGATAAATCCCAGTTCTTGCAGTTATAATTAAATTCACTGGGTGGCACTGTGGAGCGTGTTAACAAGTTGTTTGTATTTGATTACATAATGTTGTCGTCTACCTCGCGAAGTTTGGAATTAATTGAAAATGTCTGCAAAGCACATTTTCTCGAGCATGTGGATATTATTGTTTTTTCTCAACATAAACATGAAACAATATAAACACAATAATCATATGCTGCTGACTTGAGTGTATGTGTACGTTCTGTACGACAAGTCTGCTTAATTAGGATTTTTTACACATTTTTTAATGTTCTGTACTAAAAGAGAACTTTAACATATATTGTAAGCTTGTGTATATTGCCGTATTGTAAGCTTGTTCAGAAATGGTGACAAAAACTTAAACTCATGTTGAATTGGCATCTAAGCAGTTGGTAAGAGAACTATGATTGGCTGCTCAGTTTAGCAAACGAGTTATTGCACGAGAATAAAAGCGAAAGTGATGAAGGCAAGCAAGGAAGTCATGACGGCACAGACAAAATATAATTTCTGAAAAAGGCTGATATAATACGTCATCTTACCTGAGCATTCCACCGTGCAAATATTTTCATAATAATATGATCAGACTGGAATGAAAAACTGATAAGTGTGATTGATTTTTCAAAATGGAGCATAATAGGGGCCATTTAATAAGTCAAATTGTGTTTATAAGACCAGACTGATCTCAGTTAAATCTGTTCTCTATCATGACCTGAGGGCTGTTCCATGAAACAAGATTAGAATAAAAGCCTGATCACAAAAAGCCATTATTTAGCAAAAAAATGAAACATTCACTTATTTAAATCAAACTCTTATAATGACACATCATTCTTAAGTTATTCAAGTAATATTATTTAAATATCAAATAATAATAATATTAAATAAGTAAATAAATATTAAATAAATAAAAGGGAGGGAGGGTTATATAAAAAGGTAAATAATGTAATATGTATTCCTTGATTTTATGGAATATTCTTTGATTTTAGAATTGCCCATATCTTTTTAAAATGTATACTTTTGCTCGTAAACCAATCATTTAAAACATTCTTGCTATCTACAAAACATTTTTGCGATAAAAGCTGTCATTCTCAGTATTCTAAAAAAAGTATAACTCAATCTTTAAGTAGCATCCTATATCCAAAACTATATTTTGTATCTTTATTATATTTAGTTTCATAAAAAATGCTTCCCTGAATTACTTCTGTTACATTTTTTTATTTTTTTTATTTTACAAGTATAAAATATATGAGTGTAATGAGCTATAAGTTCACCGCAACTTTTCCAATATCCTAAAGCTAAATTATTATGGTAAGATATTTCGGGTGTTATAAAATATTGCATATTAATTTTCCAAGCAAAATGTATATTTTAGTCAGAACTATTGCGGTCCTCTTTGGCTCGCAGCAACACTCGTTCAATGTGAAGTTTAGCAGCAAAATGGACATATTTGCACCACTTTCTAACACTTACAGATGGATAATATACCTGTGAAATGTAAGTTATGCACTATGTAACTGTTATGAGTTTAAGATGTAAATGGGATGATTGCGCAACACTTACATGAGATACTGTTGCCATGTGTGCAAGTAGCAGAAACAACCAGGAATACCAAAGTTAAAGTTGAAAACGTTTAATTTAAAAAGGTATGAATGACGTTACAAAACATGAAAAAATTATAAATGTAAAAGGAAACTGTAAAGTAAGAAAACAAGAGTGTCGCCAAATCAATGAAATAATCAAAACATAATTCCCATAACTATTTTACCCAAACCTCTAAAACTACCTACCAAAAGAAAAATGCAGAAACAAAACCCGAAATCTTCAGCGTATACGCCGCCTTAAATAAACTATGCTGACTAAATAAAAAAAACAATAAATACAATGCATGGCGATCACTCTCCAACTACATAACAGAAAACAATTCTAACTGACGTGGTCTTTAAGATGGAACACGCATGCATAGGTCACACGCACTACACACTTCTAGTGTTCTAACTCTAAACAGTGCATTCCAGCAGCAGCAATACGAACAAACCCACCAAAGGAATGTTCATCTCTGAACCCGTGCATAAGGAAAAACATAATTATAAAAAATTGTAAACGTGATCATGATCATGGTGTGAACTTCAATGACCTTTTATGAAACCACTTTAGCCTCGACTTATTTATTAGGTTTATTCAAGTCAGGTGTTGGAGTTTAATCCTCGCTTTTCTTAGCGTCTTTTATGAAACAGCCCTCAGCCATGTTATATAAGTTTAATCTCTGAGAAACTGTTTCTGTTTGTTTTGCAGGAGTGTTTGATGTTGATGCAGATGAAGGGAAGTCAGTGATGGAGGGAGATTCTGTCACTCTAAACACTGATCTTACTGAAATACAGGGAATTAATCTGATTCTGTGGACGTTTGGAAATGAAGATTCCACTATCGCTCAAAATGATGGAGGGAAGATCTCATATCCCTATCTCACTGAGAGATTCAGAGACAGACTGCAGCTGAATCATCAGACTGGATCTCTGACCATCAAGAACATGAGAACCAATCACACTGGACCGTATAAACAAATGATCATCCCCAACTCTGGGTCCCGACTGGCATTCACATTCAGTGTTACTGTCTATGGTGAGGATGGATATAAATATATATACGGCATAACAGTGAGCGTGATTTTTATTTATTTTTTATTTTAGAATTTCACACATTTCACACACAATATGGCCAGATAGTTTTTATTTTCATTCCACAAGTAAAGAATAAATTGATGTATAGAATTAGTAATGTGCTGGTGATACTAACAGTGAAATGTTCATGTGTTGTGATATGAAATAAGACGCCTCATACATACATTGCCTTACATTACACAATTTATCCAGATATTTTTAGATAACTCCACCAAAAGCTCCAAAACAAGTCAAAGCAGAATCAGTCATTCTGTAGAATTCTGAATTATAATTGATACAAACAATGAAATGTTCCTGTGTTGTGTATGAAATAAGATGCCTCGTGGCCAATCAAATTAGTCAATCAGATTTTAGTCAACGGTTGCACATGTTAAACTGATTATTTTTATTTATTTTATTTTATTTTATTTTATTAGTTTATTTGTCAGGGACAATGTACAAAATACATTAATCTTTCGAAAAGATGTTTTGTACCAGAATTAGCAAAAGCTACTTTCCATCTGTAGTCCCCGACTACAAAGCTTGTGACAGAAATTACAAAAATTACTTTTATCAATCTGCATATGGATTGTGTATTAACTATAAGATAAACTAATCAACTGTTAAACTTGATATTCTAGTGCCAGTAATGGTGTTCAGTATGTTTAATTTCTGTATGTAAATATTTTTCTTTTAGAGTCTCCATCAGTGATTGATGCTGGTAAAGCTGAAATGAAGAGTGTGTCAGTGATGGAGGGAGATCCTGTCACTCTTCAGACTGATGTTACTGAAACACACAGAGATGAGCTGATAGTGTGGAGGTTTGGAGATAAAGGAAAACTCATAGCTAAACATGATATAGAGGCAAAGAGCTCAAAATTATATGAAGATACTGATGAGAGATTCAGAGGCAGACTGAAGCTGGATGAGAAGACTGGATCTCTGATCATCACAAACACCAGAACCACAGACTCTGGACTTTATACAGTGAAGATCAGCAGCAAACAGACGTTATACAAGAGATTCAGTGTTATTATCAGTGGTGAGTAACTCAAGTCTTATGAATTAATGATTATTTATCAGTTGTCTAATAATTCAGATGATACGACATTAAAAGACTCAAATCACGAGGAACCAAACTCTCCTTTAAAACAAACCAATACTGTAACATTCAGAGTTCATAACTTCTTTCCCAAAAGTTTTATTATCTAAACGAGCTTGGCTTTGTATTACATTACTGACACCTGGGAACAGATCTGTGATAAATACTGACTGTTGTCAGGCTTACAATAGCAATATTAACATTTTAATAGTTTAATCTACATCACTGTTTATATGTAATTATCACAGTCATAAACATTAATATCTACTTGTCTATATCTAAATCTATATCTATATCTAAATCTATAGCAACATGACCCGGGTTTAATGCCGGGATCGATGCCGGGTTGGGGACCTAGTAACATTGCCGTGTTCAGTCCCGGAACGCGCGCTGTGTGAACAAAAGCCGTAATAATGCCGTGTCGTAGTGATGACGCTGAAGCCGGGATCGTTTGCCAGCTGTGAAACGGTACGAAATGCACAATTTTATGATCGAATCAGAGAAATAAATGCACAAGCGTGGTTTCGCAGCTCATAAGCAAACTGAAGACGCTGCTGAGACATTACAAGTCACATCGATGTCACGTGTCTTTCCGGGACATACACGGGTTGTGTGTGAACGCGCTCTCTGATTCCGGAAAATCACTGGCAGTGTGAATGAACCAAAATCAAATGAACCCGGGTCAAATCCCGGGTCACTTTATCCGTGTATTTTCCGGAATCTCTGTGTGAAAGGGGCTTAAGTGTCATCAAGTGCTGATGTTTATAGTGTGTGTTATAGATCAGACACATTCACACTAATGTCTGTCTTTATCATTACAGTATCAGATCTACACTCAGGTTATATAGTGCTGATGTTTATAGTGTGTGTTATAGATCAGACACATTCACACTAATGTCTGTCTTTATCATTACAGTATCAGATCTACACTCAGGTTATATAGTGCTGATGTTTATAGTGTGTGTTATAGATCAGACACACTCACACTAATGTCTGTCTTTATCATTACAGTATCAGATCTACACTCAGGTTATATAGTGCTGATGTTTATAGTGTGTGTTATAGATCAGACACACTCACACTAATGTCTGTCTTCATCATTACAGAACCAGGTCTGTCTTCAGCTGCTGTAGCAGGGATTGTTGTTGGTGTTCTGCTGCTGCTGGTGTTTGCAGTTGCAGCTTTAGTTGTTTATCTCCTCAAGATCCCTAAACGACAAAAACAAACAAGTAAGTATTACACTTAATACAGCAATAGAAAAAATATTTATTTTATTGTAGTACAGTAGAGTTTAAATGTATAATATGATTTTTTACAGTCAATATTTATACTTTTTACCAGTTCTACTTGTGATTGATTTGATGCAATAATTAATGAAGTGTGTGATTGTCCAGTAATGAGTAATTACATTAATAAACTAATTACTGAATCTCTGTTTAAAATGGTGAATTTAAGATCCATTTTTGATTGTCTGTTTGTGTAAGGCTGGAAGCTTCGCTGTTATTTTGAACCAACAATCAGAAACAAAAAGCAGTTGACGGATGAAGGCGAAGTGCATAATTCAGTTATATATCTGACTGCAATATTATTAATCTGACTCTATTAAAGTGGTTGTTATTCTTTAACCTCTTATTCTTTAAAGGTAAAGGTCTTTCTTAGAACTGATAGGAAAATGTAGGATTTAACCTGAATGGTTAGATAATGAAAGTTATAATCACTTTAGCTTTCAACATTTCAGTGTAAAAGGAAAGATTCTCAAAGCCTTTAAAGCAGGCAAAATTATTTATTAAGTCACACGTTTAAATAGACGGTAGAATGGAACAACTTACTGTATAGAAAACTTAGTTGTACCAAATAATGCAATGCTGTGCAGAAGAGGCTGTAAAAGCCTTTCTCATAGGAAGAGGCATAGTTACATGTTAGAACACAGTAGTAAATAAACAGTATATAGTTGAAAGCAAATGCAGTACTGTATGTCCTGTGAAGCGAATGGTACAGACGTGTCATTGAGGTGAAAACTACTGTCTCTCCCGACAGAACCATCCTGTGCCTGGAGTGTCCCAACAGTCCTCAATCAGCATATTGATGAAACCCTTGCACTAGATAGGCATTAGCATACTGGGATGATGAAGGCCATTGTGCCACGTTTAATTCATGTCTACTTTTAAAAGGATTTCTGAAGTACTAGGGCAGTAAAGAGTTCTACCCATATTCACTCAGCCCTACATTTGTTTATGTACTTTTGTTCTTCTGATATTAAGGTTGGGAAATTTATCAGAAACTGGCATAAAAAAAGTCCTGCTGTCCTTTTTCTGTCATTTTGAGTTTTATCTGGACTGTCTGATATCTTCATAGCAGTCTCACAGCTGTATTTGTGTTTGTGTCATTGTGTGTGGCTTCATTCACCTTATTCACATCTTTCCCCAGATTTCACAGACAATTTTTAAGTCTAGTCCCAGACTAAAATGCATGTTTGAGTGGGTTTATGGTTTTATCTCAAGATTGCACACCAGTAATGTTTTTTTTTTTTCTTAGGCGCATTTCTAAAAGCTACTTAAAGGGATAGTTCGCCCAAAAATGATATTTAGCCCATGATTTACTCACCCTCAAGCCGTTCGAGATACATATGTCAATCTTTTTTCAGACGAACACATTTTCAGTTATTTTAGATAATGTCTTAGATTTTTCAGTGGTTAGAATGTGAAGCAATGGGGTCCAGCTCGTTGAAGTCCGCAAATGAGCATGCATCCTTCACAAAAGTAATCCATCCGGCTCCAGGGGGATAAACAAAGGCCTTCTGAGGGTAATCCGTGCGGTTTTGTCGTAAAAATATACATATTTAAAACTTTATAAACGAAAATAACTGGCTTCCGGTCGCGGTCGACGCGCGTTCACGGAGATGGATGCTGGCATATGACGTAGAACGTAGCGTAGGAAGCGTCGTGACGTAGAACGAACGTAGAGTTTTGTTTTGCTCTGTTCTCTGGCTGCGCTGTCACGTTCGTTCTACGTCACGACGCTTCCATCTCCATGAACGTGCACCGACCGCCACCGGAAGCCAGTTATTTTCGTTTATAAAGTTTTAAATATGTATATTTTTACTACAAAACCGCACGGATTACCCTCGGAAGGCCTTCGTTTATCCCCCTGGAGCCGGATGGATTATTTTTGTGAAGGATGCATGCTCATTTGCTGACTTCAACGAGCTGGACCCCATTGCTTCACATTCTAACCACTGAAAGATCTAAGACATTATCTAAAATAACTGAAAATGTGTTCGTCTGAAAAAAGTTTGACATATACATCTCGAACGGCTTGAGGGTGAGTAAATCATGGCTTAAATATCATTTTTGGGCGAACTATCCCTTTAACCTAATTGAACTAAGGCCTAATTCTGGCTTAATCTAAACCCTGTCTGTGAAACCTGGCCATAGAATATTAATCAGAAACTCAGAACTGAAAACCAAGCAAATTAGTGTTATTCATTATAAAAGGACAGTTTATTCTAAAATATAAATTCTGTCATAATTTTCCCACCTTTATGGCATTGCAAACGTTGACTCCAGTGGTTTAACCTAAATTTTATGAAGCAATATGATACTCGTCTGCAATGTGTATTCATGCTACAAAGTCTGTTCTCGTGTCAACACAACATGTTTGCGTTGTGATGCTCTTGTGAACGTGTGTTGGTAAAACAATTTATTTATTTTTTTCATGTTGAAGGTTAAACCACTGGAGTCACATGGATAACTTTAATGATGTCTTTACTACCTTTCTGGGGCTTGAAAGTGGTATTTGACTGTCAATGGAGGGACAGAAAGCTCAAATATTTCACTATAGTAATCTTCCTTTGTGTTATGGGTTTGGAATTACATGAGAGTGAGTAATCAATGGCAGAATTAAAATTTTTAGGTGAACTATCCCTTTAAACAATTAATTTAACACATGCAACATTATTGCTAATTGTTGCAGATCAAGTAGAAGTCATCCACTTGACCACTTGAAGAATCACACAGTATTCTCTCAGTCCTTCAGTTCACTCACTTATAATCTCCTTTTTCTCTATTTCTGTGGTGCTGTGACATGTAGCGGAGACCGTGATGGAGGGAAAATCTGTCACTTTAAAACCTGTCACTGAAATAAACAAAGGTGATCAGATACAGTTGATGGAGACGTCTGGAGATAAAGACACTCTCATAGCTGAAATCAAAGGAGGGACTGAAGAGATCATTCCCGACGGGGGATTCAAAGACAGACTAGAGGTGGACAAGAAGACTGGATCTTTCACCATCACAAACACCACAACTGAAGACGCTGGAGTCTATAAAATACTGATCAGAAGAGGCATAAGGACCTTGTATGAAGAATTCTACATTTCTGTCACTGGTGAGTCTTTCCAGTCAATGTAATAATGGTCACATTCTTCCTCATTCTTTCAGTTTTTTCTAAAGGTAATTCAGCTCAACGGCGTAATTCAGCTTCCCATCAGTTTCCTTAGATCATTTCAGTCTTTTTTAATAAACCATTTTAACACACTCCATTGATCACACAAACAGCACAACAGTTTCTAGACAGTATTGATTGAAGAGACAGAACACAAGAACTATGATGGTTTTCTGGTGTATTTAATGTTCACAGAAGCAGATCATCTCTGACACTAAAAAAGAAAAACGGAAAGTTACAGTAAATCTACATAAACCATGTTATGTCTTCTTGCTTCCTTGGAGTTGCCTTTATATTTCATATTTAGTTTAATGCATTAAGTAATGTTAATATGCTAGACATGTATAAACATATTTCTAAATGATTATTGAACTTGATTAATAAATGATATAATATTCTTAGATCAAGTTTCCTAATTAATGTTGACAAATATAGCTTTATGTTAAATACTATTCTAACATTCATATTAGTTATATTTATATTATTTTTAATGCCAAAATTAATATAACTAATCTCTTTTTACATTTAAGCAAATTCAATTAATATTCAACTGTTTGAAATTAAACGCAAGTGAAAATATTATGAAACCTAAACATAATTGATTCTCGCGTGTCACACATGTTTGAGCTTCTGTTTATCTGAACATGATACACTCAGATTGATGTGCGTTGATAAGTGTTGTGAATAAAAGGTCTAAATTTTACATTTACATTTATGCATTTGGCAGACACTTTTATCCAAAGTGACTTACATTGCATTTCAAGGTACACATTTTTTACATTTTCACTTGCTTTCCTTGGGAAACGAACCCATGACCTTGGCGTTGCAAGCACCAACGCTCTTCTGTTTGAGCAACAGGAAAATTAAATTGGTTGAAAGATGCACTCAACTGTTGATCTATTAGCTTTTTGAATAAATTAGGATTAGCAAGAGACAGATTTGATGTGTTGCCTCCCCATTGATCCTCATCGTTTCTTTATAGCCGCCACCACCATTCAAAAGTTTGATTTAAAAAAAAATGATAATACTTGTATTCAGCGAGGATGCATTAAATTAATCAAAAGTGACAGTAAATACATTTTTAATTTTCACGGTGTGGTTCTGAAGTGGAGAATGAATGGAGCAGAGGCAAAGATCTAATCACAGCATTTATTGAAACAATCCAGATGAAGGTAAACCAGACAATCCTAAATCAGTGTTAAAAACCTAAACTGGACAGATTTGTTAATATACCAGAGATAACGACTGACCACACCAGACTGAATCAGAGGGCTATTTAAACACAGGATACTGATAAATTAAACTAGAAACTAGTGGAGGACTGATCGGACACCACTGAAACAAAAACTATAAGAGAAAGCGTGAAGTGATTCAGGACACATCAAAATACGAGCCCTTAAACAAAAACAGAGAATATTTAGCAATAGAGAAATAACTGTTCTTCTGAACTTTATATTTATAAATGAATCCTGAAAAAAATTCAACACTGTTTAAATAATAATAGCAGCACAACTCTTTCCAACATTAATAATAATCAGAAATGTTTCTTGAGCACCAAATCATCATATTAGAATGATTTCTGAAGGATCATGTGACACTGAAGACTGGAGTAATGATGCTGAAAATACAGGAATAAATTACACAGTTTAAAATGAAATTAACAATATACAGTTTATAAATTAAACAGTGATTTTAAATTGTAACAATTTTTCACAATATTACACAAATCTTACATCAAAACAGTAACAGTAGTGTTTAACAGTAGTGTATATACAATAAACAATAGATAAAACATGTCTTTCCTATATATATGTATATGTTTGTTTGTTTGTTTGTTTGTTTGTTTTCTTTTTTATGTTTTTGAAAGAAGTCTCTTCTCACCAAGGCTGCATTTATTTGTTAAAAAATAGTAACACTGCGAAATATTATTATAATGTTAAATAACTGTTTATTGTATTGAACTATAGACCTAAATTAACAATTTTATAAGGTTTGGTTCTTTTCTTGTCAACCTTACTGTTGAAAATCAGTAATTTTATAATTTGAAAAAAATTATATATTATAATTTGATAAATTTATTAAAAAATTAATAAACTGTTTATTCACGCTAACTATGGCAGTTACTAAAATTAACACATGCAACCTTATTGTGAATTGTTATTCATAATTTAGTTTAAAAGGGCATCTACATGATGAACTGATTATTACAGTAGATGTGAAGAATCACACAGTATCTTCTCAGTGTTTCTGACATGTTCATCTGCAAACTCACTTATATTCTCTTCATTTCTCTGTTTCTATGTGTTTCTGTGACATGAAGTGAAGCCAGTGTCAGTGTCAGTGTCAGTGACGGAGGGAGATTCTGTCACTCTAAAGACTGATGTTACTGAAGTACACAGAGATGATCTCATAGAGTGGAGATCTGGAGATAAAGGGTCTCTCATAGCTGAAATCAGAGGAGGGAGAGTTTTTATAAATGACGCTGGTCTTGATGAGAGATTCCTGGACAGACTGAAGCTGGACAAGAAGACTGGATCTCTGACCATCATGAAGACCAGAGACACAGACACTGGACTTTATGAACTAAAGACCAGCCAAGACAGTAAAATCAAACACAAGAAGTTATATGTTTCTGTCGGTGGTGAGTAGTTTACATTTAACATCTATAATCTTTTAATTTAATATTTTAATGTTGATGATGTAGCCTAGTTGTGAAGAGCTTAGTTCAGGTTTTCCTTATCCTTATTGGGGAGCTTATCACGCACGAGAACTGAAAACGCTCGCTTCTATGGCTTTCCGACCGGTTCTTTAATATGACTTTGCAACATGCACTCGTCTCAGTGAACGTCTCATCTGCGTCTGCCATATCACTCGTTCGTCTGCCTGAACGTGACGTCTGCGTTTGCTGCAAGGGTGTTTCCAGCACATTCCACACACTCATTCATTATTATTGTCTTCCCACTCATCTTCAATTATGTTTTATTAGCAATTACATGCTTTTTTACCTTGCTTATGTTTAGCTTTTTATTCCAAATAGTAAAAATATTAATTTACACAAATGATCATATTAACATTTTTGTTTGCCATTGTTTCTTGTCAAAATACTTATAAAGAACTCATAAACAGTTGTTCTAGCATGTATGTTCTATTCACCACTAGGAGTTTTGTGACCAACACAAAAGAACATAGTTGTAAACATTCGAGCTAATTTAAGTAACATATATAATTTTTGTAATGTTTCATTTTAGAATTGTAATGTTTAGTTTTAGAGTTTCGCCAAAGTTTGATTGACATGCGATCTGACAGTTAACAGAATTATACTTAAAACAGTTATAGACCTTAAAAGAGAAAGGCAAGCAAAGTTTATTATTATTATTATTTAGCCTAATTTAGCAGATAATTAACAATAAACCTTCAGTTTAGCATTTCCTTTGACATAATTGGTTTCCCCCAACATTATTTTAATATATTTAATTATAAATATCAACTCGCACATTTCATTATTTATAGATTTATTTATTCAGGAAGATGTGGATTTAGGTTTATGTATTTATTTGCATATTTATTTATTTATACTATATTTCTCTATAATTTTGTGGACTTAAATAATTCATTAATTCATTCGCTTATTTATTAATTGTTTTTACATGTTTCGTCCTCCATATGTTACAGAACTACCACAATAAAAATTACAATTAATAAACGAAGGGTAGCCTAATTCAACATGTAAATGAAATACAGTCATCCGATGTGCGGAGCCAGGACTGTTTGCATTATGCATGATAAATAAGTCCTATTACACTAATAAAACCTTCGTAACTGCAATTAAACAATAGGCTAAATAAATTTAATGTGCAATAGGCTAACTAATATCTGCTAAACATTTGGAATAAAAATATGCTTAAAACCCAAACAATAGCATGTGACAAACGAAACACGGCTTATCATGGTTTATTATGCTGCTATTAAGAAAATTGATTAAATAATCAAATAATAAGTCCTAAATAAATAAACAAACAAACAAACGACGATCTATAGTAAAGTAGGCCTAGGACATAAACTGTGTTTTGTTTATAGCCTAATAGTTCATGTGTTTGTGTTTTATTATTTTATTATGTCTCATATCCTACCAGTTGACGCGATAGAGTTGGCGACCATGTCTATTAAACCAGTGCTGTGTAGCCTAGTGTTGGAGAAAGGGGAAATAGGGAGCTGTTCCTTTAATTTTATAAGGACGTGAAATTGAAGTTTGCGCGGGAGGGAATTATGGGTGTTGTAGTCCGGAATATGCATGTTGCGAGCGAGGATATATGTTCCTTATTTTCTTTGTTATATTCAGTGGAAATGAACTGAATATTTATGTTCACTGCAACATTGAAAGCCATGTGAATGCATGCCGAAGAGATCAATAAGCAGCATTCTCGTACATAACTCATCATTTGCACGGACTTGAGTAACTAGTGAACTGTTACGCACACACATACTACGGCTGCTGAGACGGAGAACGCCGAAGAGAAAAAAAAAGTAACACTAGGCATATTAAAATTATAAAAGATACAAACACAATAATAACCCCAACAATAAGCTATAAAAATACAATAGCCTTTATCAAAATTTACGTGAATGACGCGTGACGTCTGACTCGACACTTCGAGGTACGTTAGTGTACCTGATTTTTTTTCCTTCTATTTGGGCAAAATGGTTTAAACCCCATATAATATATTTAAAAGAAATCATCTATGAAAAAAAAAACAGGCTTTTATGATGCCATCAGAGGTGGAAAGAGTACTGAAAATTTGTACTCAAGTACAAGTACAGTTACATTGCTGAAATAATACTCAATTACAAGTAAAAGTACTGGTGTCAAAAAAGTAATTAAGTAAAAGTACAAATTACTCTTCTCAAAAACTACTCAGAGTACTAGTTACTAGTTACTTTTTAGCTGGCGATAGTTAATGTATTACCAATAAATATTCAACCAAATCATAGATTTATGTAGAAAATAGCTACTTTTAACACGTTTTTACCTTATTGTCGAAAGACATTAATTAGTGGTCATGATACTGGAATTTCTAACTTCAATATGACACCTTGAAATATGTCAATATTCAGTAGGCCTAGCCTATAATTTTTAATACCATCAGGAAAACTACCACATACTAAATATTTTAATATCCATTTTGTCAAGGCAATCATTATTTTCAAGCATCGAAAAGCACAACACTCATTGTAACAGTAATGTTTAAATGTTAAAGCCCCACTAGGTAAGATTTCCGTTTTGGTCAAACAACGACCCCTAGAGTCGCTGTGGACTACTTGTATTTAACGTTACTGTCGTAAATACCACTCACGCAGAGCAGTCTCTTCACTCACGGCCTGATCCCCTCCCCCCTGTATACCGGTCCCCGTTCAGTCGGATAGAAGCTGTAACGAGTGGAAATAAGGTGTGTCCCCTTTAAGAGCTGCGCGCGCCCTGTTTAACTGTCGGCAGTCTGTATTGTATGTGTGCCTCGAACACCCCGTAAGCTGGTTGTTTCTATTTGATGCTCATTCTTTTCCTATTTTTGTCTATCAAGTAATGCTGTGGACGGTAGAACGTGTGACAGACAGTTACACGAGTTCGATTGGGGAATAAACACAACGCGTTACAAATCGTCGGACATCGAACAAGCACAGCTAGCCTCCGAAGATGTCTAAGTTACTAATCCATCAACAAGAACGCCAGGTGCTTTTTAGCTCACACCAACGAGTGAAAGCTTGTCCGAGTGATATACAATATAAGCAATATACTTACAAGTCCAACAGCATGTGAGGACGTGTTGGGGGAAGTGAGGTAGCCTATGCCGTAAAGCAGTCGAATTTTGTAGTTCTTTGTGTGCGCGGGGGTTACTACCCGAACCCCGAAGTTTAAAAGTACGATTAAAAACGATACAGACCCCGTCAGGCTATGGCAGACATGTCATTCAACCTATTGTAAGTCGATGTACCACCACAAGAGTCTTGGAAATATATTATGAAGGTTGAAAAGTTACCTAGTGCTGCTTTAAATAAACAGAATGGAAAAGTTTAATTTCAAGTCTTCTGAAGAGACACGTCCACTTTATATGGTGAGATTTTAATCTGGGCTTTTGTTTACATATTTAAACATTTATCAATAACCATTAAAATAATCTAACTTAAATATTTACTCACTCAGTGTATTTGTCTTATATTATGCCAATAGGGTAACGTTAACTGTTGCAATAGCTCACACACAGCACAAGGAAGCTTGATTTCAAAATGAATTTAATTTGCAAAAAAGACTAGATTTTTCATAACTTTTGACAACGTTTAATTCAAGAGCATGGAGAGATTGGAGCTGGACGTCATTTGAGTCTGCAGTGAGAACCACTTGGAGAGATTCGCGAATCGCGATTGCACATGATATGACAGTCCGAGAGCGCACACTCAATATCCGAGTCCAGTTCATTCGTATATTTGAGAGCTCGCGTCCAGTTTTCTGCGATTACATGAATGTGCCCTCCCGTTATAATATTTGCCATTAAAATATGCCATAGAAACTTGCAGGTATTAATAAAATTATGCGTAATATTAGGCCTACCTGCAATCCCGCGCTGAGAGGAGGCGGGTGTGTCAAACTCGCTGTCGTTGAGATGAGAGAATGAGAACGCGCAGCTGGTAGGCTATTGTATCGGTGTATTGGCCAAAATGAGCATTGACAGATATTTAAGTATTGATATGTATCAAAATATAGATATTTTATATCTGCTGCGACTGCGGCGGCTTTAATTCAGTCCAAATATCAGGGGTTTTATTGGTCCGTTTTCGATCTAATATTTTTATTGGCTACCGAAATGCCGGTCAAAGATTTGAATATCAATTCAAATTGTACTCAGTAACGAAATGTGATTTTACAAGTAGCGAAGTAGATTACTTAGTTTAATATGTACTTGAGTACAAGTAAAATTACAGATTAAAAAATATACTCAAAAAAGTACAAGTACCTCAAAAAACGACTTAATTACAGTAACGTGAGTAGTTCGTTACTTCCACCACTGGATGCCATCTACTGTGTATTGTAGAGGATTGTAATAGATGAGAAGCTCTTGTCCAGGACGGAAAGCCTTGGCCAACATGCTCAGGAAAAAGGGGGTTGTCTATATTGAATTCAGGGACAGAAATTACAAAATGAGCGAGTACATCATGAATCTATTTTCCAAACCGTGTTTTTGTTTCATCCTGAATCACTACGGTCCACCTATAATAAGTGTTTATATTCAGACTATTTTAGACTGTTTCAGGTCGTACTGCTGCGGAGTAGCCCAGTGCCTGCGTGACTCGCCATAGATGTAAAAAGAGAGAAGTAGCTCTGGCTACAATGTTCTTCCACAAGACGCATGCAGTTCTGTTTAATAACCGCTAGAGCGCCAAAAGTTAAGTACTGCAGTACCACACGCAGGGTTGCCAGATTGGGCGGTTTAGCAATCTATTTTGCGGGCAAAAATGGGTTTGGGCGTGTGGATAAAAGTTGGGCTGGTTTCGGATCAGTTTGGCGAGTTTTTGTTCCTGAAACACCGGCACTTAAGATCCTTATTCCTGCGACCCAATGTTCAGCAGGCAGCAGTCTCACTCACACACGCACGCGCGCACACACACACACACACACTACAACTCTGGCTGATGTGCCCCCTAACCTCACAACACTCCCTCCCACTACCTTAAAGTGACGCACGCACGCCAACACAGATTTGAATGTTGCGATATGATTTTGTCAAAGGTTTAATAGACAGACGAAATGGAAGAAGAACGCGTGAGTGTTTGAATCGAGATCACAGACTCTTAAAGAATGGTGCAGCTCTGTAACGACACATTTCATCCTCAGTTGAAACGAAAGTGGCTATAACTTCGGTCAACCTCATCTATTAGCAAGGGCAAAAAAAAAAGAAAAAAAAAGAAGCAATTTAATTTGAATTAATATCTGTAATAAAAAAAAATCGATTTTAAAATCACAAAAAAAAAGCTTTTTTTTCTCCAAGCCCTATATGCATGTTTTATGTTGCCATTTGAAATAACTGAAATGTTAAAGTGGGTTATTTTTTATGTCCATATATCCACTGTTTTTATGTTACTGAATGCTTTTTTTCCAAGTGACTTTTATTGACAATAAAGAGACTCATCGATAAGTTGATCGCATTATTTTCCGTAACATAAGCTTATAGTTTAGTAGAATAGTCTGATTGAGATCAGTAGCCTACTTTTGCGTTCATTTGATTGAATATTGTTTCTAAAATTGGATAGGCTAAGTCGAAAAATGGGTCATTTTAAAGCTTGTTAATGATTTTAATGTGTTTAAACGAGAAACAAGCCACACAAAAAATTGGGCGGTTTTTGACGAGGTTTTGGGCTGGAAAACCTTGCTGGCACCTGGCAACCCTACGTGCCGTCTACGTCACGTCTACCAGGGCTCGAGACTAACGGCGTCCTATCGTGTTTAGGACGAACAGAAATATTCTCCAGGACGCCTACTGGACGAAAGACATTTTTGTATGTGTGTTCATTTATTACTAGGGTAACTTAGAAAATGGCAAAATTAACCGACCAAGCGCTGACTACAACGGAGCGCGTCTTCTCATGCTGTTACTATAGTTACTATCACTGGCCGGCTACTCAACCGGAGACTTGTTTCGCGGTACATCTATCACATGGCTTATTTCCACGAAAACGAGACGATAACTAAATAAAAACTAGTTTTGAATGACAAAAACTATGACGTAAATCTATTGACATTTTCGTCAACGAATAAAAACTAGACAAAAATGTTAGATAGTGACGATTTGGGAAGCGATCCAGTCAAAACTGATGTCTGCGTTTGTAGTAGATGCGCACATTTGTACTGTAACGTGCTGATCTACCCAGCGGCACACGGGTTCACATGCGCTGCATGTCTCATAAAACGTTAAACAATGTAAACGTCTGGGAGAATGAGTAGAGCAGACATATAGATCTGAACAGGGCCGGTTCTAGACATTAGGAGGCTCTAGGCAGAGTTCATGTTGGAGGCCCCCCACCCCCAATAAAAAAACACTTGAAACAAATATGATTCCTAAACTTTTTATTTATACAACATTTAATTTTAAATTTAGTATATTTTTACTTACACAGTACATAAGTTTGGACAAATTACTATTTTTAATGTTTTTGAAAGAAGTCTCTTATGCTCATCAAGCCTGGATTTATTTGATCAAAAATACAGAAAAATAATATAGTAAAATATTATTAAAATTTAAAATAATGGTTTTCTATTTTACTATACTTTCAAATATATTTCTGTGATGCAAAGCTGAATTTAGTGTCACGTGATCCTTCAGAAAACTTTATAATATTCTGATTTATTATCAAATGTTAGAAATGGTGCTTAATATTTTTTTTAGGACATGTGATACTTTTTTTCAGGATTTTTTTATTATTAAAAAGTTGTTTTTAAAAAGTCTTCACTATCACTTTTATATATTTAACACATCCTCGCTGAATATTCCTGTTTTTTTTTCTGTATTTTTGATCAAATAAATGCAGGCTTGTAGAGAATAATAAGAAACTTATTTCAAAAACATTAAAAATAGTAATGGGTCCAGACTTTTTACTGGTACTATTATGTACATATTAATCAAACTTTATCTAAGGTAATCTCTTTTTTGTTTAATGAAGATGTTATTGTTGTTGTTGTTATTTTGCTGTTTTATTCAGTTTATTCACAGTTCCAGAATACCACTTCAGTAGATGAACATGAACGTGCTTTTATAATTGTTTTCATAGCTGCGGTATGGGCAGGATTTTTCCCTCCCATTTAATCAATATTGACTGCAGATATTGTCATATTATTAATATCAGTAATATGATATTATGTATTGCATTGCTACCTTAAATATGCTATACACAAATCAAGTGGAAGAGAAAGATACGATTCTAAATTCTAAAAAATTCTAAACTGATATTCGTATAGGCTATGATGTCAGGGTATTATCTAATCATCAGCATCAGAATTTAGAAGATAGACCCATAGATATGAGATCCTTTATTTGAAACATTTAAAAATGTTGCAGTGTGTTGGCTTTTTAACTTTGAATACAAACGTCTTGTCTTTTACTTTTGTAGCTTTTTTACTAGTCAGCTCCCAACGCGATGTTATTCATTGTACGCGCAAATTCAAAGCGTCGCGTCTGGGCACGTTAATGACGCTCGCGCTCTTTTAAACTCGTAGACTAACAAAGCGGTGAATGATTTTTCCAGAAATGACGCTGATCTACAGTAGCCCACAAGTTTATATTTAAAATACATTGCAATCACTCCAAAATCGATGACCTGTCCTGCATTACGAGCTGTGTTTCTTTGCGTGCCTATTTAGGCTTTTGCTTCGCACTCGCAGCACTGGATGCGTTCGTTATGTATAGGGGATGTTACGGTTATGGAGGCCCCTCCTCAAAGCCCGAGGCCCTAGGCAATCGCCTGCTCTGCCTATAGCTAGCGCCGGCCCTGGATCTGAATAAGAGTGACGACGCAAAAAAAGAGCTCTATTCGGTGCGGTTTTCTGTGCGCACACACCCGACCCCGACCCGAAGCATGCAGCCATACCTATACAGCGCGCGGGTACTGATGAGCTCTCTTTCGTGTCTGAATGGACAAATACACACAACATTATGTCGAAATGTCAATTTTGGAGGGTATTCACGTAAACTATGTCGGTTATGTCTAAAACAGTTTTGAGTGTATCGGATGTGCATCGGTGATCCGATGTCTTAAAGTGACAGTGGGTAATAAAACTAATGCGGTCTGTGTCCTTAAAGGAATAGTTTACCCAAAAATGAAAATTCTGTTATCATTTCTCCCTCAAGTTGTTCCAAACCAGTATGACTTTCTTTCTTCTGCTGAACACAAAATAAGATATTTTGAAGAAAGTCGGTAACCAAACGACTGATGGACCCCATTGACTTCCATAGTAGGAAAAAAAAATACTATGGATGTCAATGGGGACCAGCAACTGTTTAATTACCAACCTTCTTTAAAATATCTTCTTTTGTGTATAGCAGAAGAAAGGAAATCATACAGGTTTGGGACAACTTGAGGGAGAGTAAATTATGACAGAATTTTCATTTTTGGGTGAATTATCCCTTTAATATTGATCAAGCAACAAAAGAAAAAGAGAAAAGCATTCACTGCTTGTTAATAGCTTTAATAAGGATTCATTATATTTAATTCATACAAATAAATATGTCTGCTGCTTGAAAGAATAAAGAATGATGATATTTTTGAGATATGTAGTCACCAGTATTTATTTGTTATTGTTTAATCCAACCAACTCAACCAACTCAAAAACGTTTTGAGCTGTATGTATTTTTCTCTTAATTTTCGTATTATGTAAAAAAGAAAAAGAAAAGATTTGTTCTGCATGAATACAAAAAAGCATTTAACTCCTGTTATTTTTTATTAAATCTATTTTTTACCTGTTTACAGATAACTACTTTGAATGGAGCTAAATAAATATAATAATATATATCATAAACATTTTAATGGTGTTTTTATTATGTGACTAACAACTATAGATGATAATAACAAAGTACAGAAACAATATGTTTATTTTGGGACGGTTGACATTCACTTTAGGACGGTTCAAATAGTTTTTCAGGACGGTTCCAGGACGGAGGTGAAAAAAGTTAGTCTGGAGCCCTGACGTCTACGCCTCGTCTGCACCTTAAATTCCGCAATTGAATTGAACGGAATAAACAGCAGAAGAAAAAATATATAAGATGTTGAGTGACAATCGTGGTCAATATAAAGTAAAAAATAACTAGCTTCCGGCCAAATGAACATACAGATTCCACTTGTGTGTAAACCGCACCTTATGCGAGTAATGCGACGTAGCCTACTGCTGATATTTACGCTACGCTATGTTGCACTGCGCTACTTCCGACGTCATAAGTTGCGCTTTAGGCGCAAACAGAGAATGTCTAATAAGGCGAGAAGTTTCACTCTCAGTACACTTCCGGCTTCTGAACTGGTTGCAGTTCCTCTCTGGTTCCACATGAGGGCGCTCACAGGATGAGTGCAGAATGAATGGAGGTCTATGGCGCTACAGCCATCAAAATCCACTTTTCTCAGGATATAATTTTTTGTCTAGTAATTTGAATGTTGTATTCGAAAGGAGATGCAAAGAAATTACACATTGCTGGGTGTTAGATTTTTTAGATTCACTTATTTGCTTTAAAAAGTCTTTTAAAGTGTCAATGACGTCATACACATCGTATGACCAGAGATACTGCTTTACGGCAATCCTTCAGTCACTTTGGTGCTTTCGCGCTCTGCACTTTCTTTTCTCTCGAGGCATCGACAACACAGCTGACACAGGTAAACACACGTGCTAGAAGAGTTTTCGTTTTGTTTGTTTCTGGTCCCGCTTCGGATGACACGATGCCATCAAGCGGTATCTCTGGTCGTAATCAGTCCTTCACTGACCAATCAGCGTTCATTAGCAGAATGCTAGCGTGTTATGAGCAACAACAACTCAACCTGTAAGAAATCGAAAGGACATAAGTACTCGTTCATTCAACTTTCGACCTATAACCCATGTTGAACTTGCAAAACCTACAATCAAATCTGAGATTTCTCAATGGCAATCAGGTGAAAGAGACACATTTAGCCGTCTAGCCCCATAGACTCCCATTCATTTTGCACTCATGGGCGATCGCCCCCAGTGGAACTCTGGTGGAACTACAACCAAAATTCGGTACAATAGGACTTAATAAGGAGTGGGAAGGCTCTCCGTAGACGGGCTCTGATGCAAGTATGTTCGTTTGGCCGGAAGCTAGAATTTTACTTTGTAACGTGTTGAATATGAATATTTTTCTTACACAAATGCATAGTTTTGCTTCAGAAGGCCTAATTTTCATTTTAAAGGGAACTACTCCTTTAAGTTGGAAATAAAATTTTCAGGTCTACACTCAAAAAGTGAATAAATGGATTATAAATACTGCATAAATATAATTAAGTATAGAAGAAATCCCCTGAAAATACAAAATATTAAATAAAAAAAACATCAAACTAAAATATAGTACTTTCATTTCTTTGAAAAAAAAAAAAAAATCTGTATTTTTTGACTGACACGCGAAGAGCACCAAAGGGTTAGGAAAAAAATGAATCTGTACCTGGAAGATGAAGAAATAACAGAAACAGATGCAGAAAAACAAACTTAGAAAATATGTAGAAGAATTGGAGATGAAGGATTAAACCGTCTCAATGCAGGTGGGCTCAGTGATTCAGATAAGAGAAAGAGAATCAATGCATGAGGGCATTTACAAATGCACAAGAAGAGATTCACAAATGCATGTAGCGATTTACAAATGCACAAAGCTGTTCACAAATAAATGCCAGGCAGAGTTATGTTTGTGACACAAAACACATTTGTAAAAAAATATATTTTATATGCAATTCTCATTTTATTTATTTGTGAATTTTATACATAGCCTATTTGTGAAACTCTTTACAGTTATTTGTGGATCTTAATCTTTTATTTGTAAATATGATACATTTTTGTGAATCTCTTTACATTTGTTTGTGAATCTGAATATTGCAACAATACTACAATAATGCAACTAATATACCACTATAGTACTATAATAATGCAACTATAATATACTACTATAATATTGCAACTATAATATACTACTATACTACTATAATAATGCAACTCCATAACAGAGGCCACTGGGCAAAGTGCTATAAAAAGATCCAATCTTGTTGGTTGTTTGAGATGTTTACACACTTATGTTAAACAGGGGGGATGTTATGATGATACATAATACATACGTAATACGCTATGGGCGTGTACCAGAAATGTATGTCATATTAGACACATTGAATCCTTAGTAAAGATGTTCTTATGCACCTACGATGCTGTCAAGTAATACTTCAATGTGGAGACATTAATAAATTAGTCATGACAAAAAAATAGGATGATAACCTATGTATTTTCCCATGAGTTTGCTATGTTAGTGATATAACGTTACCTAGCTTGTTTGGTAGCTTGTTTAATACCATTGCTTGTTGTATAGTAAGTCATCCACTACAATAAACATGGTGATAACAAGTTCAAAAACAGTGCAATAAATAAATGGTTTTGAAGAAGAATATTTTGGTCAATTTAGTCAGCTTTTTTATTGAACCAGAGAGAAACGTTGAATAGAAGGATAATGCCATGTCTCCATGTTACTCTAATAATAGTAAGGCTTTCCTCTGTGTACACATATCCTTACAAGTACAATTTTGTCTGTATTATTTGTGTCCTCTTCAAAAATTGTTCCTGAGAAATGTTGTTTATTGTCCCCCTTCTGCCTCCCCCTCTCTTATAATCTCCTCATTTCTCTGTTTCTATGTGCTCCTGTGACATGAAGTGGAGTCAGTGTCAGTGTTTGAAGGAGATCCTGTGACTCTAAAGACTGATACTGAAATACAGAGAGATGATCTCATAGAGTGGAGATTTGGAAATAAAGGACCTCTCATAGCTGTAATCAGAGGAGGAGGAATCATCTCTAAATATGATGATGTTGCTGGTGGGAGATTCAGAGACGGACTGAAGCTGGACAAGACGACTGGATCTCTGACCATCATGAACACTGAAATTAAACATGCAGGAGTTTATAAACTAAAGATCTCATCCATCAGTGGGATTTCATACAAGAAATTCAGAGTTGTTTTCAGTGGTGAGTATCTTTAGTCAATGTAATAATGATCACAGTTATTGCATGGTAATTATTATTATCAGTATCATTTGTGTTTTTAAGAAATGTTAGCTTAAAGTTTTAAAATCTCCTATTGAACTAACTGCAAGTTATCAATGCTTTCAGTGATGTACATCTTGTAACTAAGCATTTTGTGTACTGATGAATGGTTTTGTGTACTGATGAAAGGCTTATGAATAACTGAAGGGTTTTGGGAAAGTGACCTAAAATGCTAAAAAAAAAACTATGCTTGACTGCTGCTGTCAAAGGCGAAGCAAGAAGTGATCACACTGAAGGAATAACCTCATGAAATATTGAGTAATATTTATATTACACAATATTTTTTAGACATTCAAGAGTTTTTTACTATGACGTTCTAGAATGTTTTCTACCTATTTTTATAATACCCCTTTATATACCCCTTTATTAGGGTTTTACATGAAAAAAAAAAACTGTCAGCAAGGCATGTTTGTCAGTTACTTTTATTTTCTGTTGACAGGGGAAGGTCATATAATCAGACCAACAACACAATTGCAAGTGTGATATTACTTTTCAGTAAGAAGTACTGTCTGTTTTTGCTCCCCCAATGAAAACGAAGCCATGACAGTTTTACTGAATGAATCAGTGTTTATGAAGGAATCTATGCAGTTATGTATTTATTTAATGTCTCATACATAAAGACAGCTACTTTTTTGTTCCTGAATCAATCAGTGTTTGGAACAAATCAGTTGAATGAATGATTTAATGTCTCACTCGTGAAGACAGGCATTTGTTTTGTTTCTGAAGGAATCAGCATTTCAGAGTGTCATTTGACAGTAGTTCTTTATGACCCATTTGACACCTGGTATTAACATCCATTTTCAGTGTTCTGTGCTGAATACAGGTGGAAACCGATCTAAAACGTTTTGTGATTGGATTACTTAAATTAATCCAATCCAATTAATCCTTTAAGGGTATTTAAAGAGGGAGTAACAAGAAAAAAAATGTAACAAAAATAAATAAACATGAGAAATCTCCTTTTCCTCTATCCCAGCTCTAATTACCTTTCACAGTTATGTCCAAAAGGTTTAAAATACACACTTTGATTAACGCATGGTCACAAAAGGAAACTGAAAATCAGGAGTTTGCTTAATAAGCTTTTCCTTTATTAAAGGCTTAACCAATATATTTATAAAACAAACAAAGATCAGTAAACGGGTAAACAAACTTGAATAATAACCAGATCGTCAGGAGAGGGCCTGGCCAAAATAACAAATAACAAACAAAACGGGCTTCCTAAATTTTAAACCCAGATAAATTCCTTAACAAAAGAAATCAAAATGAAAGAGTTATCTTAACTCTCTCCCTGACTGACGAAAAATAAACAGGAGAAAAGTTTAGGAGTGGATAACCCAAACAAATTGGCACCCGTCTCCCTACACGGTTTAATACTTTAAACTCACAGAGTCTAAAAGGCAACGTCGTACTCAGATTTCATAACTTACAAGTTTTTCAGCAGCAGTTAAAACAACAACATGTCTGGGATAGCTGAAGAGGGATTCCTCCTCAACACAGTTTCTTTGCTGCTTTATACACGCTGCCAACAGAAAACCCACGCTCCTGCTAATTAGCATCAGCTCCGGATGGTTTGGAGTGCTGCATGACCGAGAGAGAGAGAGACAGAGACATAGTTTATATGTGGCCGGCTATTTTCATAAACAGACATTTCACCCTCTCCGTTGTCAAAAATAACATTGTGCACACCTGTCAGTTTTCAAAAAAGTGTTTGTTTACATGAACCCGTGTATATATGCCGTCAAGAGCATGCCAAACCTGTAGGTGGCAGTGTAACGAGAAGCTCAAGTCCACGATAGCCAATCAGAATCCTGAAAATAGCAATAGCTCTTTCTCTTTTTAGGAGAGAAGGAGGGAGGAGAAGTTGTTGCAAAATTGCTGATCTCCGAGCACTCATTCGTCTCTGCCCCTCGACATAATAGAGCAGCTGTATTTGCAAATGCAAACAGACGAAAAGGGTTTGCACCAATATAAATGCGACTGCTACTCTGAATGCATCCATGATCACCATAGCCAACTGAAAATGTAAACATAGGTCACACTTTTTTGACGCAGGTGCAAGTTCTGTCGCATACTGTGACGTCAGCTGCCTAAAACTCCCAAAATCCCAAAATCTCCACTCTGGCCGGAGTTTTTAGAAAGAATCGTTTTCAGGGGCGAATTCTCCGTTTGCGTGTAAACCAAGGGCACAAACGAAGGGAAATGTCTCCGTTTTTCAAAATAACCATACGTGTAAACAGGGCCACAGAAGGAAGGGAGAAAACATCACCAGCACAACATACACAATAGATATTACATCACAGGACGTAACGCATTATAAAATGATTCCATTTGTATAATTATTAAAAGTAATTAAAAAATATTGAAATTACATGAATGCGAAAAAAAGTAAACTGTAAGCGTAACCGTACTGAGGATATACAGTATACTGTCCAGAAGCTTCTGAAAACAGCATCTCATGAATATGTGTAGTATATACTAGCAGAACAGAGCACTGCTCGGTCACTCTGAAGTGTGCAGCATCCCCAAAAATCACTCATTACTATAACATTATTCCAATATTATATCAATTTAAAAAAAAAAGTCAGGATTACGTCACCTGTTGGTTCAGGGTCCTGCTACACACATTACAGTGATACTGAGAGACAGTAATGTGAAGTTTTGACTCTTTCTCCATTTCAAACTGATAGAACATTATCTGAATGATATTTGTGTAGTAATTTCAATCTCTGATGTTCACATGCACACACTAATGGAGACATTTCTTGTGTTTCTCTGTTTCTATGTGCTGCTGTCACTAATGAAGTGAGGAAAATATCAGTGAAAGAGGGAGAATCAGTCACTCTAAACCCTGAAACTGAAATACAGAAAGATGATCAGATACAGTGGAGGTTTGGAGATCAAGACATTCTCATAGCTGAAATCAGAGGAGGAACCGGAGAGACACGTGAGGATGGTGTGAGATTCAGAGGCAGACTGAAGCTGGATGAGAAGACTGGATCTCTGAACATCACAGACATGAGAATTGAACAATCTGGAGATTATAAACTACAGATCAGCAGCAGCAGAGGAACCACAAACAAGAGATTTGTTGTTACTGTCATTGGTAAGTAGTTCGTTCAATTTATTTTTAAAATATAGATGAGGTCTTTGTGGAGTATCACTATGTGATTGTTAGTTTAATTGTAAAAGTAAAAATAAGTGATTTCATAATTTGTAAAAAATTGCAAAAGTAAATTTAAAAAATCCTTGTTTCGGGATTCAAACTCTTCCAAGAAAATCACCATTAAATGCTGTTGTGGCAATTTATCTAACTGAGCTACTCGAGATCTGTTTGATATGTTTGATTATGCCAGTGGGCTGCTGGGGTCGTGTTAACTTGTTCCTCACACTCACAAGCTGATAGTCTTAAATTATGACATTGTTTGACACTTGAATGACATTTTCTTGTCAAAATGCTGCTTCCCCAAATATTATGGAACACAAAGTTTATGAATTACTCAGTCATTCAGTGAAGACACCTTGCATTTGTCAGTAATTTTAAGGTAATAAGAATAACATTGTGTGACACTGACTGTCATCTTCACATTTCCTTTGCAACCTTTTAATGCTGAAATTCTCGGTAACATGATAAACATTTTAAATAAAAAATCAGTTTTAAAATTTAGTAATAAATTCAACATGTTCACCACATAACTCAGTGTGATGATAAATCTAATAAAATTGATATTTCTAATAAAATTTCTAATAAAATATGAAATCCTCTCAATGAAGGCAAACATTTGTCAAATATACTGAAATATAGTAAATATTTTAACAATAATAGTTGAGGATCAAACTGCTTGATTAATAATATTATATATAATGGTAACACTTTACAATAAGGTTAATTAGTTAACTATATTAGTTAGCATGGCATAATAATGAACTGCACGTATACAGAATTTATTAATCTTTGTTAATGTTAATTTCAACATTTACTAATACTTTATTAAAATCTTGTTAACATTAGTTAATGCACTGTGAACTAACATGAACAAACAATGAACATCTGTATTTTTATTTAGCAACTTTAACAAAGATTAATAAATACTGTAACAAATGTGTTGCTCATGGTTAGTTCATGCTGGTTAACACATTAACTAATGTTAACAAATGAGACCTTATTGTAAAGTGTTACCTATATAATTAATATGTTATTGTATGGTCTAGTGTGTTTGTTTGTTTGTTTGTTGTTGAGGTTTTAGTTTTTTTGTGCATCAAGCATGTTTTACAGACAATTCGAATGTACATTGATAGTTGTGAGAATACATGTTCATGAAAAATTCAAATAAAACAGAATTAACTGAAAAGCAGACAATAGTTACAGTCTGGAAGTTTAAACAAATACATTGATTGGACTTACAGTCTGGTTTATACCGATTTGGTGGCCAATATAAGGTGCGTCCCTATCTAGTACACACACTTACACGAACAAACACACACACTCAATTAAGCTTTACTGACATGTTCATCTGCTCACTCTTACTTAAAATCTCCTAATTTCTCTGTTTCTATTTGTACCTGTGACATGAAGGGCAAACACTGTTAAAGTGTAAAGGAGATCCTCTCATTCTAAAGACTGATACTGAAATACAGAGAGATGATCTCATAGAGTGGAGATTTGGAAATACAGGGTCTCTCATAGCTAAAATCAGAGGAGGAGAAATCATCTCTAAATATGATAATGATGAGAGATTCAGAGACAGACTGGAGCTGGACAAGACGACTGGAACTCTGACCATCATGAACACCAGAACCTCAGACTCTGGAGACTATAAACTACAGATCACATCCAACATTGGGGTTTCATACAAGACATTCAGTGTTACTGTCAGAGGTGAGTATCTTTAGTCAATGTAATAATGATCACAGTTCTTCCTCATACATTCAGCGTTTTACTCTTTCAGCAGTAAATTCAGCTGAAACTCTATAACATACAGACATTCAAACACAAGGAATTCAATAATTTCAGTGTTCAAAAATGTAAGATTACATTTTTACAATACCCAATTGAACGAGAGAGAGAGAGAGGGAGAGAGAGAGAGATGGAGAGAGATATAGAGAGAGAGAGAGATGGAGAGAGATATATAGAGAGAGAGATGGAGAGAGATATATATATAGAGAGAGAGAGAGAGAGATGATCTAGCAGACATGACGAAGCACCAAACATGGCTTCTTGAAGCGACAGAACACCAGACGTGTGCTGGTTGACTGATATATTTCATATGCACAGACACAGATCATCTCGGATATTAGAGGATGATGTGGCTCAGAGCCACTATATTGTATTACTTCTTTTATACAGCATTTCATCTTCAGCTCAAAATATGGAGACAGAACAGGGTCATAACATGACAGAATATTCTTCTAAATCTCTCTTTTATTTAGCTTTACATCTTGTCAAATTGATCTAAAACACATTTTGTTGCTGACCTGCATCCAGAAGTACTTCCTTCAGCTTTTATTTAGATCAGCACTTTTCAGATCAGTTTTCAACAAACTGGAACTGAGACAGTAATATACATTTTCTGTGTGAGAAGACAGCAAATCATGTCCATCTGAATGATATTTATGTAGTTTCAAGCTGTGATGTTAACATGCACACACTAATAGCAACATTTCTTTGTGTTTCTCTGTTTCTATGTGCTGCTGTCACTAATGAAGAGAGGTTGAAACCAGTGGAAGGGGGAAAATCAGTCACTCTATACCCTGAAACTGAAATACAGAAAGATGATCAGATACAGTGGAGGTTTGGAGATCAAGACATTCTCATAGCTGAAATCAGAGGAGGGACCACAGAGACACGTGATGATAATGGGAGATTCAGAGGCAGACTGAAGCTGGATGCGGAGACTGGATCTCTGACCATCACAAGAATGAGACCTGAACACACTGGAGTTTATAAACTACAGATCAGCAGCAGCAGAGGAACCAAATACAAGACCTTCAAAGTTGTTGTTGTTGTATTTAGTGAGTATTGTCTTTCAGTTTAATATTTTAATGATATTTGACTTACTGCTTTTATAACAGATGAAATGAAAACATGATGAATACAATGACTAAACTATAATATTTTATGTCATGTTATCTGTGTGTTTATTTTCTGAATTATGATTGTAAAGCACACAGGTGTTCAGACTGTGGTCCAGGGCCCCTGAGAGGCTAACAGGGGGTGCTAGGGAATCCAGGACAATATAAAAGCCTATTCATTTAATTTAGGAAGGCACATGATGTGTTTATAACATCACTATGTAATGTTGCTCATATATAGTATTTTAGGATCATGATGGGATCATTGTATTTGGGGATTCTTGTTATCAAAAAGCCCTGGTGAAGTGTGGATGAGAATGATTATCAGATCATGACAGAAAGGAAGTTTGAACTTTGCATCTGTTTAAAATCACATGAAATGCTGTCAGAATCAGTTAATACAGGGGTCTTCAAAGTTTTTTTTAGGGCAAGGACCCCTAAAGGTACACACTACAAGCGAAATTTCTGAACTTTTGTTGCGTGTCTCGCTTCGCTTGACGCCCACATTTTGTCGCCAACGGTCAATGTCGGTCATGTTGCCGGAAGTCGCCAGCCCTCCATTGAAATGAATGGGAATGAATTTATTAGGGATAAGAAAATTGTTTATTTGTCAAATTTGAATGACGTTTTAGTAACTTATGACAGTATGAGTTAATTTGTTGATTGATTGATCGTTAATCTAGTAGGCTAAATTATTTAATCCACTGAACACTGCTGTGGTAATATAAAAACACTCTCCCAACAGCATACTTTTTCTTTTGAGCCTAATTCCTAGTCAAATTAAAATTATATAGTTGTATCACTTGTGATGGTATTTTGTATAGATATTGCCAGACGTGCAGTCTACCAATAACATTAGAGACAGCACTACCAATGCCCACAAGCGACTTCACAGTACAAAGACTAGCAACATACAGTGACAAAGTTGCTGGCGGTGTGAACTGGGCTAAAGACATGGAGCTGGGACCCCCGATACAAAATGTGTCAAACAGAGCTACATATTAAGCATATAGTCTATGATATTATTAGAAACCAACTGTATTATGTTAGTTAGGGTATTTCTGCATATAGTTGCTACAATCTGTTGAAGTCAAATGTTCTCCTGACCTGCACACTCATTTCAGAGTAAACCACTAGATATTGCTTTAGACCAGTAAAGATCTGAATAATTGCAGTAAACATTACATTTAGACTGGATCAAGTGACACGATACCTCTGTTTAATCTAGGGATGCACTGACATTCAAATTCTGGAAGCACTAGAGTAAACCTAAATCGAAACCTAAAATGACTTTTTGTAAAATGGTTCATTTCTTAATTTAAATTATTTTATGATTATTATTACACTTTATAATTCAATTCAATTTATTTTCCTTTTTTTTTGTGTCCGTCATATTTTCCTCCTCATTTCTACAAAACGAAAAACGAAAGTGCCATTTTCGGCGGCCAAAATTTCAGTTTTTCCCCCGAGTATAATCAGGTACTGACAGTGAAATATCAGTTTTATCTCTGTCTACATAACTATTTCTGTTTGTTCTCCAGGTGCGTACACTTCCAAAATAGTGCAGGAGGGAGATGATGTTACTCTATCCTCTGATACTTGTATAGTAAGAGATGTGGTAAACTGGTTCTTTAATGACAAAATTATTGCAATTGGAAAGGACGGAGACATTAAGAAGACTTCATACTGTGATGAGAGATTCAAAGACAGACTGGAATTAGATCATCAAACTGGAGATCTGACCATCAAAAACACCAGAACCAGTGACAGAGGAGTTTATTGTCTAAAGTTCCTCACACGTGGAATAGAAAGGAAATTCCGTGTTATTGACAATGGTGAGTAATTCAAGCCTTTATAATAAAATTATAATCATATAAGCAAAATATATCATCCTCTTAAATTAACATCTGTTTAGTAGTTAAATTACAGTTCTATAGTGTGGTAATTTGATGAACTGTTTTAACATTGAGCAGACATGTGGTTTCAGTGTAGTGACATCAGCGATCACAGAAGAAACATTGCTCTAAAAAATATGTTTGATTAGTTATTGGATAAGGAAAAACTGAAAGAGCTGAAAGCATCATATATTAGCAAATCAGTTCATCTGACCTGCACAAAGTGACCATTTAAATAATAAACTCATGTGTAAAGAAGTCAGGATACGTCACCTGTCGGTTCAGGGTCCTGCTACACACATTACAGTGATACTGAGAGACAGTAATGTGAAGTTTTGAGTCTTTCTCCATTTCAAACTGATGAACATCTGAATGATATTTGTGTAGTAATTTCAAACACTGATGTTCACATGCACACACTAATGGACACATTTCTTTGTGTTTCTCTGTTTCTATGTGCTGCTGTCACTAATGAAGAGAGGATATCAGTGAAAGAGGGAGAATCACTCACTCTAGACCCTGAATCTGAAATAAAGAAAGATGATCTGATACAGTGGAGGTTTGGAGATCAAGACATTATAGCTCAAATCAGAGGAGGGACAGGAGAGACATTTGATGATGATGTGAGATTCAGAGGCAGACTGAAGCTGGATGAGAAGACTGGCTCTCTGACCATCACAAGAATGAGAAATGAACACACTGGAGTTTATAAACTACAGATCATCAGCAGCAGAGGAAACACAAACATGACATTTGTTGTTACTGTCTCTGGTAAGTAGTTCTCTTTCAATTAATTTTTATAATATAGATGAGGTCTTTGTGAAAAGTGATGATCCACTTTGTGTTTTTGCTCTATCAATGAAAATAGTTCCAATCGAAGCCAAAGCATGAATAATATACTAAATAAATAATGTATCTGCAGAGAAATATTGTATTTATGTCAGAATTTGTTCTGAAGTATTACAGTTATTAGTGTTACATGTTTAATTTGCATGTCACCGGCGGTTTAATTTTACAAATACTCTTGACTCATGTATGTACACATACACAGTGATGCAGCCACACACACACACACTTATACTGTAGGAGAATTTACAGTTAAAGATCCAAGGACCAGATATGATAAATGAAGACCTGGAGTCAGAAGAGCAGTTAGTTGAAGAAAAGTTTACTGAAGAATAGTTTGCCGTTTCATCAGGCAGAAGTCAGCTTCAACACTCACAAGCAGTTTGTAGGCCGTTGTCTGGACATTCATTTTTCACAGCAATTACCTTACACAAGTCACTCAGCCACGTCATTGCTTCAGGTTAAATGATTCTGATTGGTTAAGAAATAGAAACTTAGAAAATATGAAATGACCCCTGTGATCTTGGGTGTCTTAGTCAGCTAGAAGAATAGATATATGTTTGTGTTGGGTGCCTCTCTCGAAAACATGGAGACTGCTCGTTACATATAATTCTAAAAGTAAATTTCATAAGCTTGACGTTATTCATTTAATATGTAGAAGGATAAATATTGAATAACACCTTGATTATAAATCGTTCATTACAAAGCACTCAAAAGGATATATTGATGCGGCAGTGGATTCCAGAATCCACCCTTTCGACACACACACACACACACACACACACACACACACACACACACACACACACACACACACACACACACACACACACACACACCCTCAGTGAAGCTTTACTGACATGTTCTTCTGCTCACTCTCTTTTAATCTCCTCATGTCTCTGTTTATATATTTGCCTGTGACATGAAGGGAAAACAGAGTTAAAGTATGAAGGAGATTCTGTCATTCTACCGACCGATACTGAAATACAGAGAGATGATCTCATAGAGTGGAGATTTGGAAATAGAGGGTCTAATAGCTAAAATCAGAGGAGGAATCATTTCTAGATTGTGAAACAAACGTGTGTGTGTGTGCATTTCAAGTTTTATATTTGAAAATCAACAAACAACAAATAAAATGATAAACTCTATGCACTTATTTTAAGCATAAACATTAAAGGTGCAAGTATTTACCTTTTTGTTTTAAAAATGTACAAAAAATATAAAATTAGTGAGTAAATCACTACAGTACACCTATAATAAGTGTTTATATTCTGACTATTTTAGACCGGTCGAGTCACCACCACTATGGAGAAGCCCAGTACTTGCGTGACACCCGTCATAATCTAATCTTTTGTTGGAGAAATGATCCAACTGAATGGCCCAACTTTTTGATCGAAACACCAGGAAACAGCATAATTTAAACTACCTAACAAAGATCAGAACACATACCTTCAACCCTTAACTTATGTAATAATAATCAAAGCACTTATAGCCTCAGCTTTATGAAAGTAAGCAGGGATGCAGTTGATTACTAAAATGATGGGACAAGTTGGCTATTAGAAAGCTAATAATAGCTATGTGTGTTAGCAAGCTTGTCCCAATTTGTTTTCGTCCACTTTGATATTCACTATTTAATATGAACTATTTGATCAAAATTACCCCTTCTTCCTGCTGAGGCTTCATGTCTTATTGCCTGTATCCACTTTTGTCTCCTTAAAGGCTGGCTTTTACGGTTAGGTAGCTTATAAAACTTAGTTCTGTTTTTTTTTTTTCTTGTTTGCTGTACACCCTGTCACATAGCAGCTTTTAGACACTGTTCTGTCTTTTATTAGAATCAAGAAATGACAAGGAGGCAGTTTCACGCAATACAAAGTCAAATGAGAGGGTTACACTGTAAAAAAAATGGATTTATAAACATGTAAGATTTTAAAATATGTCAGTTAAATATTTCATGTCCCCGTAATTTTTTCTCTAGTAAAAGAAAAATAATATAATAAAACCATGATCGCACTTCTGCCGGCCAAAATTAACAAGTTGGTTTTCCTCGGGACATTCTTAAAACGCTTAACGTGAAAAACGTGTAAAGGGCACTTTAACGTGGCTTAATGTATATTAAGACAGTGATGTTACAAGACCAAACTCAGTAAAGAACACATGAAGCATATGTAGCCTACGTAAACGCAGAATATGATCGCAACGCGTTTTCTTTATAATAAAGTTTTTGTTTTTTCTTTGAGAGGAAAATGCTTAATGTGTAATTAAACGCATTGTTTTCATATTCTGGGCTCATCTGCTTTTCTGTAGACTTTATACTGTGCTTTATTAATAAGGTGTGTGCAGAATTTGATCTCTTGTCTTCTTGGGACATTAAGCCATTTAACGTTTTAGGCTATCCGCGCACACAATTTGAAAAGATAAAGTGAAAGACTAGATTTCTTTTCTTTCTATCAGGTAGGATAGCCTACTAGTGATTTCAAAATATTTCAGCCGGTTCTAATTTGATTTCTGGATGCTGTGAACATGTTCAGCTAAAGACTGCACCCCAGTTTAGCGTTTATTGTCGCCTCTGCAGTTAAAAAGACAAAGTTGACAAATATGGCTATCCTATCGTAATTTTAATATTTTTTCTTTATTTTCATTTGATTTATTGATCATGCAGGGTTATCTAATTGAACTATTTGTGGCTTGTATTTTGTGACGTGAGTGTTTCTCCTCGGGGTTCCTCCCACAAAACAGGATTTCTGATAATTCTAATATTTCTGTAATTCAACATGTTGGATATTTACGATTTGAGATCGGTGTGACCCCTATGTTCTTCAGAGCAGATTCAGTCACTCTTAATACACCTCACAACACAGGAAAACCTGGTCAAATAATCTGTAGAACCATCAAGATAATCAGGAATTTTCCTAGGATTGACTCGGAAGGGGAGACTTGGCCACAAATCGGCCCGGTTATCTTGTAGTGTGTGTTCAAGCTTAAGTTTTGAAATCTCTAGATCAGTACATCTCTCTTTTTAATATCTGTAATTGTCTGTATTTTCTAGCTTTTTCCGCAGTAAACAGAGTGAATGATTCAGTGACTGTAGAGATGCCGCCGGTGAATGAAGAGGATCGGGATGCAGGGAATGAAGAGGAGGGGATGAGTTTACTTGTGAAGAGATAAGACACGCCCACCAGTGTCAATCACTCTGACATCATCAACAGTTCAGCTCCAGCGTCAACAACAATAACATATTTCTGCTTATACTGTATGAGCCTAAGTGAGAAATTAAGCCGTGTCTGTTGAGCTGTTAAACTTGTATGTAAAAAGCTTATTTGGTTTTGGATGAACAGGGAAAAGTTTCATATATTGTTTTTATAATGTTACACTTCATACCTGTTACTCTATTAACATAATACTAGTCTGACTTTTACAGCTTTGATTTTGTGTGATTGTAGACAGTGAGTTTAAGTAATATGCTTTTTATAATGTTTTGCCACAGCAGTATTTCTCTAACCATTGAATGTGCTGTTTTATGTTAATAACAGCAGAACCAGATTAATGTTGTTCAGCATTGATCAGTGTCTTTAAAGCTGAGATCACATGACCTTCTCTTCATGTGTAGAAATTCATTAGTGCATCTTTGACCATTCAGGGTTACTGAACTGACCCTTTTATTGTAAAAAAAAAAAAAAAAAACTTACGTTGACATTTTTTTATTTTATTTTCGTTAAAATTGTAAATGTGTGCCTTATTTTGCTTTAGTAATTATGCTTCAATAAGTGTCTGATCTGAAGTGAATCTGTTTATCTTCAAATCAGATTTGAATGTCACATTGTAAACGTGATCTGAATTTATTTTATTCATGATGAAGCTCTTAAAATTACTCTTGTTGCACTTATAGCAAAAAAAGGTGGAAAAAGTGCCTTTGTTCAATCCTAGTGCTTAGTTACACTATAACCACATTGTGTTGTTTTGTGTTGTTTTATTGATTTTGACAAAAGCATCTGCTTGAGGAATACATGTTCATGTTAAATATACAGTAGATATGCCTATGATCTTATGACCTTTCTGTCCTCTAGTGGAAAAACGCTTATTTTACTTACTAACAGCCGTCCAATCCAGCCATGAAAATGCTCTAAAGATGCACTTCATCTTTAGCATGCAACTTATAAACAATGTACCTATATATACAATAATAATAATAATAAATAATAAAAAGGTAAAATTGTGTGAAATGTGTGTTGCTTCGCACCATATGTACTGTATGTACACAATAGCCTACAATCTTCATTAAATCTGAACTTAGTTACAACCATAAAATATATAGCTGTGTTAATCATAATCGCAAACAAAGATGATATGGGATTATAGTTTCAGACGTTGTTCAATTAGCTGGACTTGGTAATTGAAGAGTATAATGGTTTTGTGTTCAAATGTGGCATGTCATTAAAAACCGAATAACAGTTCAAGGAAAGTCCAAGCTAGCCATGAAAAGGCTCTATAGGCTAGATGAACTACATCTTTTTCAGCACCAGATGGCAGTAGAATTGTTAAAAAAATACTTACCCAATACCCAAATTTATACGCTTTTGTATTCAAGGCCTCGTTGCTTTTGTAATTTGTGGCTTAAACACTTATTAATAACCATAGCAACGCTATGTAATAGTACGTATAGTTTATTTCTATAACGCATAAAGTGGTGTTTTAGGGCCTTATTTTGAAGGCAGGTTGTGTATTACTCTGTATTACAAAAGTCTGTGTATAAAATGGGATTAAAGCGCTTAAACATATTTAAGGGAAAGTTCACCCCTAAATTAAAATGATTTACTCATATCACTAATATCACCCCCTGAATGTGTGTGACAGAGTTGAGTGATGTCCAGATGTGTGGTCTGGTTGCTGATGGGATTGTTCAGCACACAGCTGTAGGTGTTTTTATCCAATTGACATTTCTCAGGCAGTAAATGTGGATCTTTTAGAAGAATTTGGGAGCGCTGGACTGTTCTTGACTCTGTCTCGCCCTGCCATGCTCTTGTCTTGATCTCAATGATCTCAACCCCCCAAAAGTCTTGGTCTTGTCTTGGTTTCAACACACACTGGTCTTGGTCTTGACTTGGTGTTAACTACAACATTAATGCATAATTCAAATCAAGCGTGCCGCACAAGCCCTGAAAAGTTTTTATTTTTTATTTTATTGATATATAAAGGATACACGTACAAACAATTAAGGCAAAAATCAACAATCATACATTTAATCGTGTTGATAGATCACTTCAAAGAAAGCACATAGAACAAACAATAAATAAAACAAAAAACAAAAACAAAGGGGTGAGGGTCTTAGTCCAATAACCTAAACATATCCTAAACGTTAAGAAGTTTTAAGGCATTTATATCCGTCACCATCCAATGAAGAGATTTAAAGGGGTCATACATGCACTTTTACAAGTTGATTGTACTGAAATGTGTGTTGGCAGTGCCTGTACACAACCATCATAAAATGATACAAATCCATCCAGTGTTTTTTTTTTTAATCTTCTTATATGTTTCCTCCTGTCTTACTCTTTTTTTATTATTTTTTTTATTTATTTTTTATTGAATACAAAATTATATACACAACCAAGGCAAATGTAATATGTAAAACATTCCAATGAAAGGCTCAACACAGTTTAACTAAAAATTACTTAAAAAGACAAAGAGAATAGACATGTATGAAATCATATCTTACATCTCATTTAGGAAAAATAAATAAATAAATAAAATAAAATAAAATTAGATTAAGGGGCAATATTACACCAAATCATATGAAATCAAAAGATCAATCAGCTTCATCGCACTCCTACCTCTCATTCTCTCAAGGGCTTTAGAGAAACACTTCATCATTTTTGAACACAATGAGTAGTGGGAGGGATTTAAAAAAAATCTACATTTGTGAATGAAATATTTAGCCAATATAACAATGTTATTGATCAAATAAAAATGAGCACAGCAGTCTTTGGGAATTCCAAATAAGATATGTTGTAAAGTAAAAACAAAACCATCAACAACCACCTCCTTTTCGATCAACCAGTCTTGAACTGATATCCAGAAGACTTTGGAAAAATTGCAAGTAAAGAAGATATGATCAGTGTTGTGAAGAGGCAGAGACAGTGGGATCCATTTGCAGCTTTATTAGAGAGTAATCAAGACAGGCAGGGTCAAACCATAGACTGTAAAAAATAGGGTCAAACACAGCAGACAGGGCAAAGCAGGCTAGGCAGAGACAAAGCAGTTGAACAGGCAAGGGTCGAGGCAGGCAGCAAGAATCAGGAATCAATAGACAATCCTGGGGCCTGTACCATGATGGTAGTTGAACAAACTCGGGGTTACAGGATTAGTTTTGAGTCGACAAAACCAAACCGATGCAATCAGGCTTTATTGGTACCATGACGCAGCTCATCAACTTTCTCTGTCAACTCAGGCTTTGATCTTTAAGCTATGATTACTCCACGCGCGCGTGCACATACCAAAGTCACGATGGCACCGAACCAATCGCGTTCGATATGTAGCCTATAACTATGCCAATTTATTTATGGTTTTTTTTGAGGAGAGTTATATATTGAATACAGACAAGAATCCTTTCTATTCACAGATCATCAAGTGGTATAGATACATTGACGATATATTTTGTATTTTTTTAGGTGATCACGATGAGGCTCGAGAATTTGTGACATATCTGAATAACTTGGTTGACGACTTAGAATTTACTTCCGAAATTAATTCGTCTAGAATAGGCCTACACTTCCTCGATATGTGGGTACAGAAGAACGAAGGCATTTTGACTACAACTTTGTTTACAAAAGAGACTGATCGTAACACACTTTTACTTGCTACCAGTTTTCATCCGACTTTTTTAAAAAAAGGGCTACCTAAGAGTCAGTTCTACAGATTGAGGAGGATTTGTCATTCTGATTCCGACTTTATTGAGAAATCGAAAATCATGAAAAATAAATTTTTGAACAGAGGTTATCCTTTGGATTGGGTCGAAGAAGGATACGATATAGGGGCAAAATTCGAGCCCATTGCTGTCCCACTTATCTGAAGAAAAAAATCCATATCGAAACAAAAATAATTATATTTCAAAAGGTACGAAGCCATCTCGACGATAAAGTCTGATGGTGGATTAGAGTCCTCGCGTAACAAAAGATAATGTCTAAGTGCATTAAGTCCTTTTTCATGTGAGATGTTAGTATATAAACTCGTTATGTCCAAAGTTAATAATAAAGAAAAATCCGGTAAATCATACACCTCAGAAATCTTATTGATAAAATCGGTAGAGTCTCGAATGTAAGATGGTAACGAATAAACAAAAGGTTTAATAAAAAAATCAACATACTGAGATAAAGGAGATAAGAGGGAATTAGTCTGTGCCACAATCGGACGACCTGGAGGATCAATAAGTCTCTTATGAATTTTAGGAAGAGTGTAAAAGACAGGTCTAATCGGATGGTGACAATACAAGAATTTAAATTCTGATTGAGATATCCAACCCTCTGTTTTAGCATTTGTTAAAAATGACAATATCTCAGATTGATAAATATTGGTAGGATCACTGGGAAGTTTTTTATAAAACCTAATATTCTGTAATTGTAAAAGAATTTCATCTTGGTATTTGTGCAGAAGAGGACTGGCTTCTTTGATTTAGATAGTTTGTGGATCGTTAGGTAGAACTCACAGCGGGTGATCGGCCAGAATCACGCAAGATTTCTTCATTGTAAGTATTTATTGAATTTACAACTGCATGATTGAATATGTACATTGATGTGTGGTTCTGAAATAAATAAAAGAAATAAAACAAATATAATTAGTTGAATGCAAATGAATGATTATCATGCAACAAACCTCTAGTAGTATTAAATGTATAATAATATAGTAGAAATAAAATACAATAATATTTTAACATGGCCGAAACTGGCATTAAAGAATGAAAAAGGCTGTTCTGTAAGCAGCTACAACTATAACAATGGATAAGCCATTCGCAATACAATGGCTCCCTCTGCTGGTCGCATAAATAACTACACCAGGCCGCTCCGAGAGGTGTCACGTGACGACCAGTGTACATGCGGGAGGTGCGTGCCCTATAACCAATTAACTGGATTGAAGGCGAATATCACCGCGATAGCTTACAAACTATGCGCAAAGGTGCTTAACTGGTATTCTACAATGTGTAACCAAAGAATAATGCCCGAGTGGCAACCTATACATTGATAGAAAGAAGCATCACGACACAAGGTCTAGCTGGGCAGGAAAAGCCTGAGCTTACACTTAGCAACACTAAACAGACAAACACTACCAATCTAGCCTTAATAATGACAGTAAAAGAACAACAAAATTCCGATTCTTACTTGTAAAGACGCACACAGAATAAAGCAGTTGTATCAAGGCAGGTTGTAAGTCCGTTAGCGTACACTACTGGCAAAAGTCTCTGACAGAATGTTACCCGCGTGCAGCGATCCTGAGTCAACTTGTGATTGGCTAAGAGTCCAGGTGAAGCGAAGCGTCGTCCAGTAGGAGAGAGAGAGACACAGTAAAGTGTCTGATGCTTAGCGACCACAAGGGGGCCTTTTTAACAGTATTTTTTCGCATCTTGGACTACAATAGCCCCTCCTTTATCAGCAGGTTTTATACTTGGGTCACTTATCAATTCAGTCAAAGCTCTTTGCTCATTCAATGAAAAATTATGAGAGACTTTTTTACTAGACGAGCAAGTCTCCATCACCTCTTTTTCGACCAAACGACAAAAAGTATGAATAGTGTGGTTAGACACATTAGGGCAAAAATTACTTTTAGGTCTAAAAGGTGTCATAGATGAACTCGAGTCTGATTTGGAGAAAAAATACCGTAGTTTCATCTGTCTAAAACATTTGAACAAATCCACTTTTAGACCAAAACAATTAACACCACTAGTAGGCACAAAAGATAGTCCGTTTAGATAAAACCACAGTTTGATCATCAGATAGTTCCTTTTCAGAAATATTAATTACCGTCTCTTTGAGTAGCTGCGGGTCCACGGTCGTAAATTTCTTTGAGGCTCTTGAACCTCTTCGACATTTCTTCTTTGTAGTCTCCGTGGAGGGGCTCGTCCGTCCAAAAAAGAAGAAGTCGAAGCTAGGGATGCACCGATGCATCGGCTGAACATCGGTAACGGCCGATATTTGCCTCGTTAACTGCCATCGGCCATCGGGAAATAAAAATGACATTCGCCGATGTCACATGGGCGTCAGTTTGGTTTGATATGCTGGGGACAGAGACGCATTCGGAAGTGCATTTTCAGAAGTGCTGGGTACAATGACGCATTTATTTATTTATTTTTCTATGAGAAAACTCCTTTTCTCGAGAAAAGAACGACCATGGTGTGTAGCAGAAGAAGCGGCGGAGTATGCACGATCCGCGAGTGCTGAAGACGTTCTGCACGGCTTTGATGGGTGCGCAGGAGGACACAAATGGGCGGCGACCGCTTCTTCCAGTGGCGGGAGCTTTTCCCTCAGCGCCGTCAACAGATAGAGCGTTAACTGTACACACCGCCGCCGACTTGAGCTGCAAAGAAGCTCTGGCCTCCCTGTCAAGGACGCTTGTCAAAAAGTACGGGGAAGCTTGACCGCTCTGAATAGTGAGTGAGAGCGCGCGCGCGGTCGGGGCTCTCTCTCTCTCTCGCAGAAGAGCGCGTGCGCGTTTAAAATTTAATATGAACATTCACCCGTGTTTTTTCCCTCATAAATGCGAACACGAAAAATAAAATGAATATTATAATGTTTTTTTTTTGTTGGGTCAGACAATGATTACCAAATTTCTCTCTCATATTGCTCCTCATAACAACTGAAAAAGAACTTATAAATAAGGTTATAACTGTCAACCAGAAAGTGACATTAAAGGTTTTTTTTGTTTCATAAATTGCTTGGTCTGATTGAATTTGTGCTCATTCTAGGATAGTGTGATCAAGAGCCGAAAGACTTGTATGTTTCAGTGGCACAAAAGAAGGAATAAATAACAAAAAGAAAAAACATCGGCATCGGCATCGGCCATCGGCCAAGTTGTTATGTTAAACATCGGTATCGGTATCGGCCCAGAATTTCCCAATCGGTGCATCCCTAGTCGAAGCGTGTGCACTCGAATCACTGTCGATGGTAAACTCACTCTCAGTGGAATCACTCTGTCTTTACAGCATATTATTACAATTAAAATGAGCCCAAAATTAACATAATCTATTGCTTTTATGACAAGATATTCTTCATGGAGAAAAAAATGCCCATGAGGGGGTGTCAAAGACTGTACAAAAAGGCCATCTCTTTTCAAAATGCTGTTTTGATTCCTTTATCCAAAAATTATTATTTTATTGTAGGGGGACTTCACTAAAAAATAATTTTCCTCCTACCTTATTTCCTTCCTGAGTTATTCCATGACAAATAAGAAAGATATGCAAAATCATAATAAAAATTATATATATATATATTGTCTTTTATCCGCCGTTTCTTGGCAGGACAATGTCCAAATGTAATGTAATTTATATTTTCAAAAAATTTAAAAAGAGTTCTTTCAAACGATAGCTACCTTTTCTGATATATGGGCTGCAATAACGCCACCAACAACAACCAAAACTAGGCTACTCATTGCATGTAAACTAATTGTAACATTTCATTGTGAATCAAATTAAAATGTTCTTCTCTTTGCAAACGTAGGCAGAGGCATATAGTGACAGATTCATTCAATAATGTTGCAAAGATATTGCATCAATCCATATGTTTCATTAGGCTACTAGGCTATTTGTTTTGCCTTACTCTTTATTCATTTAGGCTATTTATTCAGTTATTCATCATCTTCCGTCCTTCGCACTACTTGTGTAGCGCACGCATTCTCAGACCTGTCACCTGTCACTCATCATCTTAGGGGAGGGGTTTGGAATCATTCCCGCGTTACAATCATCAGCCAATCAAGGTGGTCACTTCAGTCAAGCTCGTGCATGAGTAATGACGTCATCCATAGCAACGAAGACTCACTCTTAGTTTAGGAGTTGTCATTTTTCTTTACTAAGAGTAGGTCTGAAAGGCGTTGTGAATAACTTCTAAGAGAAAACTCCTAGCTAAAATCTTTTAGTGCGATTTAGGAGTACTCCTAGTGGTAAGATAAAATGCTTTGTGAATACGGCCCCTGTTCCCTATCGGAATTCCTGTTCCCTTTACGCAAATCATACTACAAATCATGCGTAGTTGCCGAGTTACCATGCGTACCATCAGAACTGAATACGAGCGGAGCAAGAAGCACAACTGGATGTATGGGAAGCCAAAAGGTTAAAAAAGGATTGTATTTTTTCCCGAAATTTAAGCGTTTTTTTATTGTTTTTATTTTTTATTTTTATTAGAAGCGAATTTTCCCCCATCTGTCAATTCAATCCAGATTATTTCTTTTCAAATTTAAAACATTATTACAGATTTCAATGTAATGTTTATTAAGACGTTGATTTATTAAGGTTTATTAAGGCTTTGATGCATGCGCTGTCAGCAGACACGGCTCGTTCAGGCGGAACAGGAATTCCGATAGGGAACAGAATCGACTGCTACACCGGAACTCGATTTTATTTATTTATTTATTTATTTATTTATATATATATATTTTTATTCAGTATTAACAATACAACACAACAACATCTGTTTATGCCAGGGTTGATACACAAAATACACCACTAAAACAGGAATAAAATAAAAATAAAATAAAAAAAGAGACCAAATTACATAAAAGGATGCAAATTAAACATATTTAGAAAGTACAAGATCGGTCTTAATAGCCTTTCTATTTTTAAGACCTCTTACAGTGGTGTGATATTGTTTTATCTCTGCTAAAAGGTGTTCAAAATTTGGTTTGGACTCTGCCCATTTTTTTCTTATGAATATGGAATTTTCCTAAGACTAAAAACAATTGGACAAAAAAAGAAAAATCCTTATCTGTTCCACCATCTTCAAAGTAAATAAACAAATCTTTTCCCCTCAATGTTAAAGTTTGTCTAGTTTTACGTCTTATATAGTTTTCAACATCTCTCCAAAATATCTTACTGTACAATCATAAAACAGATGACAAATATTGTTTCATCATAATTACCACAAAAGGTACAGGAATATTCAATGTCAATTTTAAATCTCTCTAAAGTTTTCTTTGCTGGGTATATTCTATGTACAATTTTATAAGACACCTCCTTTATTTTATTATTTAAGAGGAACTTGTCCCCAATTAACCACATTCTTTCCCATTTGATTTCTTCAAACTGAGAAGCCCAAAAGGATCTTGCTGCAGGAAGTGTTTTAGTGCGCATTAGATTCCTATTGTATTTGTTTGGGCATTTTTTGGTAGTGATGTCAATGTCGCCAAGGAAAATTTCTTGTGTAGGCCTAGTCAAATAACTGCCACTTACAACAGTTGAGTCATATTTTAAAATCTGAATGATATTTCTTGGCACAGCATCAAAAACGATAGCATACTCCTTAGGGGAGACAGGAAATTTTGCTTTTGAAAGAAACTCGTATGTTAGTAACTGACCTTCTGTGTTCATGAGTTGTTCAACTAATAGAATGTTGTTATCAACCCATCTTTGGTAATATATAGATTTATTTTTATATTGAATATTCGGAACTCGATTTACGCTACTACTCGCCGTTGGAAGTGACGTCACGCGCACTGTGATAAAGGCGCACTATTGCTGTGTGGAACTGTTCTGTTGATTTTATTTTTCTTTCAGAAACCTTGTTTCATTTTACATCTGTTGTAACACCCTTTATATGTCTGCAGAAAACTTAAAAAAATAAATAAATGTTTCTATACGTTCGTTCAAAAAAAAAATATATACGTTTAAATTAATTTAAAAAGCTCCTTTTGATTTAATTTTCATGTTATTAATTTTTTTATTTATTTTTACTTAATTATTTGTTTGTTCTATTATGAGTTTTCTGTTCTTTGCACTGGCGCTTAACCTGATAGTGTACCTTGTTTGTTTGTGTTGTTGAAGCATAGTAAAACAATAAAAAATAAAAAGTTTGCTTTTCTGGGATCGCAAACTAAAACAGAGCATTACCGCCATCTGCTGTTTGCATTGACCAGATAATTCTCTTCTTTCTTTCTCAAACTCGGGAAAGAATGTCCACAATCCACATATACAATTTTACCAAAGCGTTTTGAGTACTAGGCTACTTGGACAGTAGGCTACAACACAACATATAAGGAATTGAAGGTGTAGGAATTACAGTAATAGGCAACAGAATATGTAAATGAAAATAAAAGACGAGGTAAAAAATAAATGAATATCAACAAGATGTAAGTTACTGATCTCTACAAATATGGTGCAACTAAAATCATATCAGATATTTAAAATTCCTACGCTTTAGAGCAGAACAGAACAGAACAGAACAGAACAGAGCTCCATTGAACCAATAAGCATTAAGCTCTGTCGTCACTTAACTGATTTCCGAACGTAGAGGGTGTTTATTTCACACTGACTCTACAGTTTCACACCTTTCAACAGACCAACTAACCCTGACCATAGGTCTGCTCTGTCTCCTTCAGCTCTTTGTCGTTTTATTACGAAACGTTCAACTTTTATTATGACATTTATGTTGTGTTTTGCATTTCGTTGTGTTTAAATGTAGCCTTTGTTGTTGTTTGAAATCGTTCTGCGAAATGCCAAAGAAAATATTTGACATGTTTATATTCTTCTATTTGTGCTTATGGAGTCTGAGTGGTAAGTATTTTCATGGCTTCACTTCACTTATTTTTATATTATCATTTGTCCACATACACACCATTTTATTATTACTTCCGTTCCATTATTCATTTTTGTTTATCAGACTTGTTGTCATTTTTGCTCTTCCTGGGACATCAAATTTTATTTTAAATGTATTGAACATTCTTGATAAATCTCCAAATTCTGAGTTAACGTCTGTTTTGTTGTTCAGGAGTGTTTGGTGTTGATGCAGTGAAGTCAGTGTCAGTGACTGAGGGAGAATCTGTCACTCTAAACTCTGATCTTACTGAAATACAGACCGATGAACTGATAATGTGGAGTTTTGGACACAACAGTATCATAGCTAAAATCTACAGAGAGAAGAATAAGACAAATGTTCCTGATGAGAGATTCAGAGACAGACTGAAACTGGATCACACCGGATCTCTGACCATCCCAAACACCAGAACCACAGACTCTGGACTTTATACAGTCATCAGCACCAGATCAGAGACGCCGCTCAACACATTCAATCTTACTGTCTATGGTGAGTTAAAACTCTTTTCACACTTTTGTTAATTTAATATCGCTACTAACAATGGCCACCAAAAACGTACGTAAGTATGGTCTTTGTACAAATAGATGCATTTGTTTTTGAAAAATGTATTTCTATAATAAATGTTCAACATCACAAGAGAAATCTGTCATCTTTGTCTCTTTTCTGAAAGTCATGACCATTTCTAACACATCTACAATGATTTGATCTTGTGGAAATGACAATTTTCTCTGCAATATATTTTTTAATCAGTTTTGCTTAATACTGATTATTTAATTCCATTTTAAACATCAATCATTTATAAATGTAGAGAGAGGGGTTCATGACAATATTGTCAGTGTCAGCTTTGACCTCTCTATGTGTGATGCAATTTCAATCAACACATCTGACAAATAAAACATAAATTACTGCTAATTATTTATGTTCTCTGTTTTCCAGCTCCTTTGCCTGTTCCTGTCATCAGTAGTAACTCTTCACAAAAGTCTTCATCATCATCATCATGTTCACTGATGTGTTCAGTGTTGAATGTGAGTCATGTGACTCTCTCCTGGTACAAAGGGAACAGTGTATTCTCCAGCGTGAGTGTGTCTGATCTCAGGAGCCCGTCTGATCTCTCTCTACATCTGGAGTGTCTGGATGACTCGTATAGTTGTGTGGTGAACAATCCCATCAGCAACCAGACTCTACATCTCAACAACACTCAACTCTGTCAGCCATGTTCAGGTACATCACTGGCACTATATATATGTGTGTGCGTGCGTGTGCGCGTACAGTGTGTGTGTGTATATATATATAAATTAACCATATTTATATTTTAGCATTGTTTATTTCTTCTTCCAGAAGCCAGTATCCACTGTTGTGGTTTTACTGAAGCTGTGATCCGATTGGCTCTCTCTGCTCTGGTGGGCGTGGCTACTGTTGCTGTGCTGGTTTATGAATTCAGATCCAGAAGTCTTCAACAGAAGAAGAGAGAGCAGAAATAACCATCAAACTCTGATCAATCAGATACTCAGGAAAGTGGAGATGTTCTTGAAAGGCTGTAGACATTATATTAAAGAAAAATAATTTAAGAAAGTATTAAATAAATCAATTCAAAATCTAAGATCTCCTGTTTTGTTTGTATAACACTTTTCACAATACAAATCATTCTACAGCAGCTTTACAACAAACATGCCATACACTATATACACTGTGATTAATCAGATATATAGGCCTATAATAGTTTTTTTTTGTATTATTGTAAGATGCGTTGCAGTTTTATCTGCAACGAAGCGATCCACAGACTCTTTTGAATGTCTTTCAGAACTTTTCAAATTAAAATAAAACATTGCTGCAAAAACGTTTTTTTTACTTTTATTTTGAAGTCAACATCACTAAAGAAGTTATTGGGATTAACTGTTGCTGTCATGACAGATCAATTTCAGAACTAGCCGCTATCAAAATAATCTGACTGTTTCTGACCACTGCTGCCATAAATGTAAGGCCACAAAACCAGTCACAAGTCGCACGGGTACAGGCCCGGCTGAAGGATGAAATGACTGAGGGGGCATGTAAAATTGTTAAGGGGGCTTAACTTTATACCATAATTGAACAATACACACTGATAACTTGCTTAGTAAAAAAGATAAGCCAGCGTCATTTATTATGCATATATTAACCCTTTCACGCTTAATTTTAATATTCTAACTGACTCCCATAGTGAGTTTTTTTCAAGGCGAATGTTATTTTAGAACGTTCCCCCTTAATGTTTCCATGGCGACGCGTCATATTTGTCACGTGACACACCGCAGCCACAATAACACTGACAGATGTATCGCTTTTATTTCCTTTTCCCTTTTTTATTCAAAATATTCACAAACTTGCTTACCATGTCATCAATTATCTGATATTCAGATTCTCAAAAATGTGTATGTGAGTGTGTTTGGTCATTTAAAAACTTTTATAAATAATCTTGATCTTGATAACGTGAGATTGCGCCGCAGTTCAGAGAATCCTGTGGCTGAGTCATTTCTCCCGAACAATAAATGCAAGAAAGTGGCCGGTGAACTGAGAAGAATAGAGTCAACTTTATAGTTAACTTACTTCCACTGTTTGTCTGATATGAATAACACACGTCGGTAAATTATATTTGAATAGATCATTATTGCTGCTTCCACAGACATCAGTGTGTATTTTACAAACTCCAAATGTATTGTTTTACTCGTGCTTATGTGTATTTAAATGTCTGAAACCTAAAATAAACATTGTGAAGTTGAAAACACTGCATAGTTGTGATATATGACAGCGCTGAGCTCGTCCGTCTCTGGCTCAGCGCCAGTCAGCGCGCGAAAGCACAGTTTGAATCTGGCAGTTATGTCGTCACTGAACATCCTAAATCACATATGTGGGACCGTACTTTCAGCACTGAAATAAAAATCCCATATACCTCTCAAAAGGTTAAACATTTAATTTGTAACCATGAATACAAAAATTAAACTGAGGGGGCACAAATCAGATCTGAGGGGGCAATGCCCCCTTTTGCCCCCTCGTGGCGCCGGGCCTGCACGGGTATATTTGTGGCAATAGCCAACAATACATTTTATGGGTCAAAATTATTGATTTCCCTTTTATGCCAAAAATCATTAGGGTATTAAGTAAAGATCATGTTCCATGAAGATATTTTGTACATTTCCTACCGTAAATATATATAAAAATTTATATTTTTGTGAGTGAATACAGCAAAATTGCAAACATAAATGGAAATCAAATAGTTCTATCTCAGCCAAATATTGTCCTATCCTAACAAACCATACATCAATGGAAAGCTTATTTATTCCACTTTCAGATTATGTATAAATCTTAATTTAAAAAAAAAAAATACCCTTGTGACTGGTTTTGTGGTCCAGGGTCACATGTGACCCTGGACCACAAAACCAGTCACAAGGGTCAGGGTCAGGTGGCATGACTCAGGCCATGATTAAGAACCACTGGCATAGAGTTAAATTTCCTCCTTATAATATTGTTTACACTGTTTAAATCATGTATTTAGAAAGTTATATTTTCTTCTTTCTGTTAACAAAACATCCATCTGTCCATTTTCCTGGAGTCTATAGGTGTGTGAGAGACCGCATGCTACCACTGATGTTAACGAGCACAACTCATCACATCTTATATCAGCTCTGAATAGAATCAGTTGAATTTAGTTAATAAAATGGCAATTATAATTTTAAAAATATGATAGGCCTAATTAGACCGGAAGCGAGCGGACAAAATGCCCCTTTCTGTACTCCAAGCGCTTGCGCTACTTCTTAAAAATTGATAAATGGAGTTGTAACTGTCGCTACAGTAAAAAAAAAAAAAAAAAAAACATTTTTTTTTTTTTTAAAAGCGACTAGCGACTTTTTTGACATACCTATGTAACCTCCAAATGTTGCCAGTAACCTAATGTCCTGCGAGCGCGAAGTCTGCTTTCTCCCTGCCGTCACTCTCTAGCTGCGTCTATAGTGAATGGCTGAGAGGAGGAGCAGCATGCTGTTCATCATCTGCTGAGCGCACGGCTGCTGACAGACGTGAATGAGCAGTGTTTTTTTTTTTTTCACGTAGCCTACTTATCACTTAGGCCTATCTGCTTTTCTTTAGTTTTTTTTTTTAAGAATTTTAGTTTGACCATTTTAATTTCTTTTCTTTTCTTGTGCTTATTACTCGCAATAGCCTACTCACTGTCACAGAGCTAGTTCATCCAGTTCCCGAATTCTCTCAATTCAGATAATTTTTCACATAGGCCCATACAAATTTTGTCATTCACATCATAGCTAAGTTACTCGTCCTATTGTCTGTCTGACAAACAAACAAACAAACAAACAAACAAACAAACAAACAAACAAACAAACAAACAAACAGAAAAAGGAAATGAGAGCAGCTTTATTTGGCATTCGGCTATATTATATTATATTATATTATATTATATTATATTATATTATATTATATTAATTTACACAGGCAGGCAGAACGCAAGTACGACGCGATGACATCATGAATATGCTAATTGACGTATGACGTAATCTAGCAACATTTAGCGACTTTTTATGGAAGACGTTAGCTACTTTCTTTGAAAATATTTGGCAATACTGTCGTATAGTGTGAGAGCCAAGCTTTTGCAGCGAGGCGATGTAAACCATCTGCGAGAAGTCATACAGTCTCTGAGTCTGAAGCCCTAGAGGAGTTTAAACGCACAGTTTCACTAACCACTTCACGACAGACCCGGCAGCACTGTCCACTTCAGCTCATCGATCGATTAACGGTCAAATGTTTACCATAACATTTTTGTTGTATTAGGACCTAAGTTACCCTTTTCAAAAGTAGGAGCCGTTGTTATTTGACACCCATCAGCGAAATGGCAAAACAAATATTTGACATGTTTATATTCTTCTGTTTGTGCTTATGGAGTCTGAGTGGTAAGTATTCATGGCTTCACTTTTTGTCATTTTCTCTGCCAATGATATGGTTTAATTCATTGCAATATAGCTACATTGAAGTTAGTGAAGTAAAGAGTTGTACATTTTTAAATAGTTTCAAAATGGCAACAAAAAAAAAAAAAAAAGAAAAGAAAAGAAAGAAAAAAAACCTAAATCTAGTAAATCTCCAAATTCTGAGTTAACGTCTGTTTTGTTGTTCAGGAGTGTTTGGTGTTGATGCAGTGAAGTCAGTGTCAGTGACTGAGGGAGAATCTGTCACTCTAAACTCTGATCTTACTGAAATACAGACAGATGAACTGATAATGTGGAGTTTTGGACACAACAGTATCATAGCTAAAATCTACAGAGAGAAGAATAAGACAAATGTTCCTGATGAGAGATTCAGAGACAGACTGAAACTGGATCACACCGGATCTCTGACCATCCCAAACACCAGAACCACAGACTCTGGACTTTATACAGTCATCAGCACCAGATCAGAGACGCCGCTCAACATATTCAATCTTACTGTCTATGGTGAGTAGAGAACTAGATTTTAAGAAAGGAAGCATATTAATCATTTTTAACCTGGAACAACATTGCCGACTCCTTCTTGCTAAGGCTAATTACATAGCTAGCATTTGTGCATGCATACACATGAACAGCAAATTAGAATTTTTTCCCATAGAATTTGAACAATTACACCTTAAAAAAATATTCTATGATATTTACCAGAGGTGGAAAGAGTAATAAAATATACTCAAGTAAAAGTACTACTTCAATGAAATTTTACTTAAGGACAAATAAAATTACCGGTCTACAAATCTACTAAAGTAAAAGTAAAAAGTAGCTCATTTAAAATGTACTCAGAGTAAAAGTTACTGAGTTACCCTTACCAGTCACCCCCCAATTTTGGCAAGTGATGCATACATGACATACCCAAAATAAAAAGGTTGCTACTCATAGGTCATTCTGAATAGACACATAACACACATATATTTAGAAAGCCAACCCTTGAGAGTTTATAGTTCAAGACTCAAAATTAACCAGACTGTTATTAATATTGAGCTATATAAGCTCAAACATAAAAACAAAAACAACAAATATTAAGAATATATTTATTAAATGTATAAAAATATTATTTGAATTTAGGATAGCAACTTATAACCACAACTAAAGTGTAGCCACAACTGTGGTCATGCTACATTTCAGTTCTGAGGATGATATCTCGAAAATTATGCATTTTATGAAGCCTATTGTGTGACTATGTCAGGGGAGGATTTCAGAGAAGTTTTTTAGAAGGCTACAAGTTTCTCATCAAATAGTTTATTGCCCTCTAAACACCAATCTACATTCTCTGACTAATGTCTGGCGAGTAGAACTGCCCCATTCCTGTTCTATTCATTTAAATCGACTAACCTTTCACACCTTCATTATTCTTTTATCCTTATTCTTTTGTTTGAATTTAGCCATTACAGCCTTTCTTCTGGCATAATGTTTTGCCATCGACAGCTATGTAAATCCCACTACACATGAATAATCCACTTATTATCTTAAGCCTTGTTAGAAAACAAACATTAAAAAACTATTATTGAAACTTTAAATGCGAATTATTTAAAAAAAAATGATTGTATGGAATATTAGAAAGCTCCTGCAGCAGGTGCATTAGCACAGGTGCATTAGCACAACAGGTAGCCAGCTACATGACACAATTTAATTTATTAATATTACACTTTTACTAAGAGCTCACTTTAAAACACCATCGAGTATTTCTATCATATTCCGGTCGCGGTTTATTATGGTTTCAATTAAAAAAACTATTTTGAAATATGTTATATTTAGCATTTTATGTGAAGCTATGGCCTATGTTTACCTATACCTTTATTCTTTATTCATATAAAAACACCCCAAATCGCTCGAAAATCAAACTAAAAACACACATACTTAAATCTTGCGTTTATTAGCTTCTAGTTTCAGGTGAAGAGATGTCACTTTCGCTTTGTTATCACGGATGTCCAGAATGAGGAAGTGTGGACATGACGCGTCATACAGAAGAGGTCACGATGAACCACGTGAGATGATTGACATCTGGGACAGCGAATAATAAATGTCTGAGGTCAAATCTTACGCGATTCAGGAAGAAGAGACACACATCTCGCTGTGTTCGCTGTTTGAGCTTTTCAGATCGCATATTCAGTATAAAATAAATAGAAATGTTTTTTTCTGTATGGCGAAATAATTTACTGACATGTGATAATTAATATTTATTTCTCAAAATATGCGCACTATTGGACTAATAGCCCTGTCGTATGCTGTATATTAAATGTATTTGAACACAAATAAACCGGAGAAGACGAGAATGAATGTTGTGTGAGTGATTATTTCTATTAAAAATAACGATCGTTACAGATTAATTATTTTGCACTCCTGGCATAAATTAAGAAATGAATGTCACTGCAAACCACTTAAATCATAAACAGTGGTCAAATATCGAAGCTGGAGTCGTAAATCTTTCTTATAATGCTGAGTTTGTCCAGATCAAGTAATTGAGTGTGATGTTTTAAACAGCAGGAGTGGGGTGGGGGATTCGCCCGTGTAGGGTTGAAGGGGCCCGTTCTTCGTACGTCGCTAACTCAGTTAGCTGGATTTGATTGTTGGCGATTTGGCATGATCTTGGATTGTTTGGTTCTTCGACGCTCATCCTGGACTTGCTGTCATAGCAACAGGTGCGCAATCTTAAACCTGCTCGGGAGCAGGCTTATTTCATGTTATCAGGATTAGACTGCGGCTTTATAAGCGGAGCTGATACGGGAAGTCCAGCGCAGCGCGATAGTGCACTTTCTGAGATATTTTTCTCGTGACTCGTGAGATTGTCGTTTACATTATTAATTTGTTGGAAACGCACATTTATTTTCGACTTGTCGGAGTCGGGCTTTATAGCACAAACTGTTTGCATTGCCCTAAGATTATTTGCGAGTGGCTCTTTCCTTTACACTGTACTGGAGATGCGGAGAACTTGATGGAAAGTGCTGTCTGTCGTGTCATTCGGAGTTTACCTGGCGCTTTTAGGTTTAAAAAACAGTTTTAGGTTTTTTTTTTTTTTTTTTTTTTGTGGCATTTCCAAGCCACTTAAGACCCAATGTTGTAAAGCATTTTTATTTAAGCATTTTTTTTTTTTTTTTTTTTTTGGCTATCATAATTTTTTATGAAGATCATGCAATCATGACCATGCCGATTACAGTATATGTCACTCAGGCTTCACTAACGTTATTGGTAGACTATAGGCTATAGCCTGTCATCAAGGCCTCAATGAAGGGGATTATGTGAACAGAAAGGGGGTTCACAACGTAAATGTGCAGCCCAGTTACTATTGTGATTCTTAATATTCCAGATTAGTAATATTATATATATATATAAAAAAGGCAGTTGACTAAAACCTTCCATATCACAAATGTGAAAGCAAAATGGCCAGGATCTGTGCATGACTTAAGAATTTTCAGAGATTCACATTTATGCACATTATTTGAAAGTGGTAAGGAAAGTTCCACAATTAAATATCAAGCTCACTGTATTACATACACTTATGCTGATCCTAACAGAACTGCATTTTTTCATAGGTGATTATGACATGTTCCTGCAGACAGGTGTTTTATGACCCCATTCCCTGACCCAAACCAGTTACAATGCAGCTCCAGGACAAGGGCACACAATGAAATGAACTTTGGCTAACTAAAGGGAAGATTTCAGTGTCTGAAAAGTCTGAGGGTTGCACACCTGACAGGGCCTGTGACATTGTTGCATGTGCCATATTACACAACATTGCCAAAAAAACACACTTTTCATTAAATGTTTAATAAAAGACAAATATGCTTAGTTCCTTGAGTTTTATTTCAACTGTTCTTTGTAAAGAAAAGCCAGTGGCCAAGTGCCTGCAACAAGTGATATTAGACACATGCCTCATGCAACAAATAAAAAGGAAAAGTTGGCTATACACTGCCCACCTGTAGGCCTATATCTCCTCTGTCTGTGCAGACTCTTCTGTAGGCTTTTCTGTAGATGTGGAATCCTGCAACTTATATTGCAGCCATAAAGCATACAAGTATAAATGAAGTAAAGTTATTTATGCACTTGCAGGTAAGCTAGTTCCTCCATATGACAGTTATCTGAGAGGGTTTATTCACTGTCCAGTGCAATGGAAACAAATGGACATTACAAAGTCTTATACTTTATTTATTTTGGAAAGTTAGAAAATGTCCACTTACTGCACATATTTCAGCCACCACTCTCTTGGGAACAGATACAAGTGTTAATATTTTTACATTAACATAAGTTTATCAATTTTCACTTTCACAAGTCAAAGCAATTCATCATTACTCAAGATTTAACAGTTGAAATGACTATACAGCCTTAATTTAATGCAGCAAAATTATTTTACAGTGTATGGCTACTAAGATCTTTTCTATTCTCAGCCTTTTTCTTGGTTGCTTTTATAAACAGACAACCATTTATTTAACAGTGCCTTTTATAAAAGAGACTATATAACAAAAAATACCATTATGTAGAATATTTTTGTACTTCACTTTTATTTGTTCCCATGTTCTAGTGTGGTGACTCTGACATTACAATGAACAAAGTAATTATGCAATTATTAAAATACAAAAATTTAGGCTAATAAGTGATAAAAACATAGAACATGGCCACTTCTAACAGATTTAAATTGTCTGCTACTTTTTGCCAGCCCTCTCTCCTGGCTTTTGCAGACTTTGAGGTGTTCCCTGGCGTTTTAATTAAACATTAAAATTCAGAATAAACTTTGACTATTAGTTCTTGCTCTGCTGAGGAGAAAAACTGTGCGCACTCTTTGGCCACGCCCACGCTGAGCAGCCAATAGCAGCGTTGCTGATCAATGTTTCTACTATCGATACACATCCCCTTTTAAACCAGCGCATGAACGCGCAGTTATCTCAGATGACTCAATCCAGCGATACTAATCATATCCGGCAAGTGTGTTCGAAGAACCGAGTTAGCCAGATCATGATTAGCACGATGATATCATCTTGGATGTCTCATTTGATCTCGGATGTTTTAAGTAACGTACGAAGAACGGGCCCCAGTTTGAAACGTATGAGATTATCACGGTATAATAACAGTCCCATAAAATATCACGGTTTCACAACATCACGTATATGGTATTAAACAATTATTAAATAAATAAACAGTATTTTACTACTATGGTTATTGTTATCGGTTAGAATGACAGTTAAATGAATGAAAACAGTTTTTTGGGGGGGTTTAACAAATGCTTTATTATAACAAACTTGAAACCATCTGTTTGTTTTGTTTATTAAAATATCAATAATACGTCTAATCAGCTAAATACAATAATTGAATATGAATAAGATTAACAACTTATTTTTTCATTAATTTATTCAATTGTTTGAGTATAATAGAGTCCTTTGAAATGTATTTCATTCAGAATTGTTTATTTCTTTTTATGATTTAATACAAATAAATATATTATCAAAAACAGTGGTAATCAAATGAAAAATTAAATTTTGTGCTGCAAAACAGATTTACTAAATTTAACCAGAGACAACATTTAAAATAAATAATATGTTTAAATAAATGTTGTTGTTGTTGTTATTTTGAAAAGTACATTGTAAGCATTTATATTTATATTATAGTAGCCTGATATATTTCTGTCATAATTTCTTCTAGTTAAACCAAACTTTTATTTTAATGCGTTGGAATGAAGACCTGTTTCAGAGTGTATTGGACAATGTTTTTTCTCAAATAAAATGATTTAAATGCTCATTATGCATTCTCCCAGAGCAGCTCTGGAAATGTTCATGTATTCATATCCTCATTTTGTTTGTGAGACTCTGAAAACACCATGAGCGTGTCGTGTAGCCTACTTGAGTATGTACTTGACGAAACGGCGCATCTCATTCACACCGATTTATTTTTTTTACTCAGTAAGGAATAGCTATGATTTGAAATGTAGCGAATTATAATACTTCAAACGAAACATGTAAAAGTAAAATTACAGATTTTAAAAACTACTTAAAAAAGTAGAAGTTTAGCAACACAAAAAACTACTAAATTACAGTGGGGCGAGCCGAGTAATGTAATTCGTTACTTTCCACCTCTGATATTTACCTTATTTTATTCACATAACAGGTCTCATAATTCAAATCAAGCTCTTTGGTGACAGTGTCTCTGCTTGCTAAATAAGTACAGTATTTTTTTCCGATATCAGATTTTAAAAAGGCTTTACTTTTGATCAGTCTTGGTTTCTCTCATCTACTGGAATATCTACATTCACCCTCATTTATTCTCTTGTTTTCCAGCTCATCTGTCTGATCCTGTCATCAGCAGAGACTGTTCATCATCATCATCATCATCATCATCATCTTCAAATTGTTCATTGGTGTGTTCATCAGTGTTGAATGTGAGTCATGTGACTCTCTCCTGGTACAAAGGAATCAGTGTATTGTCCAGCATCAGTGTGTGTAATCTCAGCATCAGTCTCTCTCTACCTCTGGAGGTGGAATATCAGGATAACAACACTTACAGCTGTGTGCTGAACAATCCCGTCAGCAACCAGACCACACATCCCAACATCACTCAACTCTGTTACAAGTGTGCAGGTACGACAGTGGTGATATTTGTGTTTATATAGGCTGCATATTCACCTAAATTGATGTCTCTCTTTATCATCCCAGGATACCCTCCAGTCTCTCTGATAGTGTTGATCTCTGCTTCTGCTGCTGCTGCTGGATCTCTGTTGATTGTTGCTGTTGGGATCTTCTGCCTCAGCAGGAAAACAGACCAAGATGGTAAGTATAACCTGGTACCTCTAACTGCTGAGATATCTGTAAAAATACATGTTTTAAAGCAAGGAGTATTTGACTATGGGGCATTGAAGGAGTTGAAAAAAACGCTCTTGTGGTAATGCGGTCACGACACAAAGTGGACTTCAGGTGTGCAGTTTTTTCCCCTAATAATTCAATGGACTGTAGTCCATTCCTCAAAAACAAACACACCTCAAGACATTGACTAGGTGTTTTATGCAAATGTTAGCTAATAATAGTTAACGCTAGATTCTGAGTGAAAACAGATAGCTTGGAGCTTTTTATAACTAAATTGGTGGCTACCCTTATGAAAAAGAAGTATACTTGTGTAATGTTCAAGTATAAGAAAAAGAGGTTTAAAAACTCCCCTACATTGGGAAATGCCCTTTTTTGTCATGAAAAGACCTCATACTCAGTGATGAACTGTAATGAAAACTTCAGTTGTGTAATTACTGAAATTGCACACCTTAGAATGTTCGTTAACCAATCAGAATCGAGCATTCAATAGCCCCGTAATATAATATTAAAATAATGAAAAACTGTGTTGCAGAGAAAGCGCAACATTGACATCTCAAACATCTAGTATTCAGCTTTTAGAGTGTATGCGCATGACGTCACCGCCGGCCGGAGTGATTCTGGTTATGGCCACTGAGTGGCAGAAAAACTGAGTGGCAGTATTGGTTTTTAGGTGTGAATGTTGCGAAAACACACAAAACGCATCTAAAATGGGAAAGAGCTTGGCGATTGACTGTACAACTATATTTGACAAGAAATCTGAGATATACAGTGCAATGCATAAGTGAATACACCCATGCTAAAGTTGACTAAAAAGAGGAATAAAAAATCATATTTTGGAAATTGAACTTAATGCCTTAATTTAAAAAATTAGGAAAAATCCAACCTTTAAGGACACCAATTTTCTTTGTGAATGAATAATGTATCGTAAATAAATAAATGTTCTTCCTTAAAATACATGGTGCATAAGTGAGTACACCCCTATGTTAAATTCCCATAGAGGCAGGCATATTTTTATTTTTAAGTATTTTAAAACAAATTTTTTTAGGATACTATGCATCCTGATAAAGTTCCCTTGGCCTTTGGAATTAAAATAGCCCCACATCATCACATAGCCTTCACCATACCTAGAGATTGGCATGGTTTTATTTCAGTTAGCCTAAAAGCTAGTTTGATTTGCATTGAGAGATGATCTTATGGAAAGTACCCTATGCCAATCTCTAGGTATGGTGAAGGCTATGTGATGATGTGGGGCTATTTTAATTCCAAAGGCCAAGGGAACTTTATCAAGATGCATAGTATCCTAAAAAAAAAAAAAACTTAAAAATAAAAATCTGCCTGCCTCTATGGGAATTTAACATAGGGGTGTACTCACTTATACACCATGTATTTTAAGGAAGAACATTTATTTATTTACGATACATTATTCATTCACAAAGAAAATTGGTGTCCTTAAAGGTTGGATTTTTCCTAATTTTTTAAATTAAGGCATTAAGTTCAATTTCCAAAATATGATTTTTTATTCCTCTTTTTAGTCAACTTTAGCATGTGTATTCACTTATGCATTGCACTGTATATTTACAGATTGCCAAAAGCTACAGAACAGAGAAACAAAAGGATAGCTGTAATTCATATAAACAACTGGACCCCAGGCAGCAAAAGGTGGATTTGCAGTTATCATTTTGTGTCAATATTTAGCTGTAAAATCATACCCTATATATTGTATTGTTATATATTGTATGGACAACTCATCAATTTAAAGTTGTTAGGAACACTATATTGAGTCCAAACTTTAGTTTAAACTGATAATCATTTGTTTTACTCACGGTTTCCCCTATATATATATCCAGTCATGCGGCAGCTCTTTTGCCACTCAGTCCGGATGAGGGGGGTCGTATTCCGGTGGGAAAGTGACGTCAATGCACACCCTCTATTGTTGTTGTTTTTACACATTTGTCATTATTGTTGAAACAGTTCAGAGTGGTGAAGAAATAACATACGCTGATCCAACATTCTACAAAAGAAAAGCACTGAAATCGGTAAGATCATTCTTATTTTTTTATTTATGGTGTGTGTTTATTTTTTCAGCAGTGAGTCGGATCTAAATGTGTGCTTATGTGTCTGGTTAATGATCTATAACACACATCAGCAACACATCAAATCAGAAACACTAATTTGGGCTTTTCACACTGCTCTTAATCTCAGGTTATTGTTGTTCTAAACCCAGCTCTTAACCCGGGGTAAAGGAACGTTTCACACTTGTAATTTAGAAACAGGTTTATCACAGCTTTTTACCTAAGGTTATGAAACCCTACTCTGGAGGGTTAGCACTGCTTTTGTGCTGTTAACCCTGTACATTGTGAAACAATGTGGTGTGGGGCTGCATGATTAACTGAAATTAAAGGGATAGTTCGTCCTTGAATGTTTTCATCATTTACTCACCCTTATGTTTTTCCAAACCTGTATGAGTTTTGTAACACTGGGTGTTCTGGAGAGTTGGATCCATATGCAGTGAGTTTATTGGCAGAATAAACACAATCAAATCCAACACGGAGACTAGAGAATGAGGAAAAAGAATGAGCTCACCAAACAGACAGCCATCATAGACAAGACTAATACAAGATACACAAGACACACTGGGTTTTAATTACACAAGGGGTAATTGCCAAACAAGACATACCTGGGAACACTAAACATGGGTGAAAAACATTGTCAAAGTCCTCACAAGATCAGGGGAACACAAGACAGGAATCATAACAAGTTTCTTTCTTTTGTTGAACACAAAAGAAGATATTTTGAAGAATGTCAGTTGTTGATAGCCATTCTTTTCCTACTATTGAAGTCAGTGGCTATTATCAACAGTCTGGTTACCGACATTCAAAATATCATCTTTTATATAATAATAATAATAATAACCTTTATTGTATTAAAGGCGGAGTCGTAATAATATTCCTGTAGTGAGCAGTGTAGTTAGTTGAGCTGCCGCTATCTGCTGTGTCTGTGTGAGGTGTCAGCTGTAAAGACATTCATCCCTGTATGTTTGTGGTGATTGCTGCAGATGTAACATCAAGATGTTAGTCACTGAACTAAAAACTATATATCATTGAATATACACCTAGAGGGGTTTCCTCATCCATTAACTAATCAGAACCTTACAGTCCAAAACTCTCTCCAACATTTATCTATAGCGCCTTTAACTGTACATCTCAAAGCACTTTACAGAAACAAATAAAACAACAAAAAGACCCCATATAAAATGAAAATAATACAATGAAAAATGTATACAAATATTTAATTAAAAGCTACCCGAAATTTTTTTTTTTAAGGTAAGATTTAATAATGCTAAGAGATTTTGCTTGCCTTATCTCGACCATTAAAGAATTCCATAGTTTTGGAGCTATTGAAGAAAATGCACCATCTCCCATTAATAGTAAGTGAGTTAAAGGAACAGTTAAAAGACCAGTTTCAGATGATTGTAGGTCCAGTGGTGGAGGAAGTACTGAATCTCAGTAGTCAGTACTGAAGTAAAAGTACAAATAACCAGAGACATATTTACTTTAGTAAAAGTAGAAGTACCACAATGAAAACCCTACTTAAGTAAAAAGTACCTGATTTTAAATGTACTTAAAGTATTAAAAGTAAAAGTAAAAGTACTTGCATAACAATTTATTCTCTTAATGTCTATATTCTAATAATTAGGGCTGTACCAATATGCAATATGAATCCGAAATCGCTACACTCACATCCACGAACCTGTGTCGCGGTGTGAGAAGGCAGAATCGCGACACTCCCCTTTTTTGAAGTTAACATTATACAATACATAAACCTACACCACAAAACTAGTTGAGGATAAATTATTTAATATTGGGCAATTCCAGCGTTATAAACGGGACATTTGCAGTAAAAACTTGAAATATAAATTCCCAGAAAATGCATTTAATACATATTGAAAAATATCAGTATGCATTTTATATTTAATATGAGGGAAATAGCCTAGGCTACACATGCATTAGGGGACACAAAAAAATCTTTAACTTTTAGGTAGCAATTTTTTTTTTAGTAATTCTGTGAATTACACTGCGCAAACCAAAAGTAATACCCACCGGATGAAGAAGGGTTGGCTCTCCACAGAGCATAAAGTATTCATTTTATTTAATTTTTCGTGTGTTCCCATTTATGAGGAAAAAACAATGTTACAGACGTGACTGCTCTGAAAGCGGCACTAAAAGACTGCTTTAAAACTTTCACAGAGACCACAAACAGAAAGCACAAAGCCTTTTTTAAAGTGAATTTCATTTTGTATTAATTGTATCTTAATTTTAATAAATGTTTCATCAACCAATTGCCAGGATTTAATAAATAAAATAAATAAATAAAATATAGTAGAAAATAGATAATCACGACACGTAGGCGCCGGCGTGTGAACTGAAGCGCGTCTCATAAATGAACCGAAACTCAGCGTATAAGGTAACCTACTTGCCTCACAGACCTGATAAATATATATTTAGACAGCTTTAAATGTCGAACAATTCAAAACGAAAGAAAACAGACTGCTCTCTGCTTATGTAATCCATATGAAATGCGCATTTCTCTCTGGCGCGTTCACTACTGCGAAGATCGCGTATCAGTATCGTCAACTTCATCTTTGCAGCCGACACAGAAAACACTTGTTTATTAATAAACAATTAAAATGTCTATTTGACATATTCATTACTTTTGCCGGTTCTTCGTGACAGCTTTTAGGTGCTTTATTGGCAGCGCCATGCCAACACGTCAGCACCGAAAACATGGAGATTTTTTTCAATCCCTGTTTTGGCAGGGGAAAAACTGATCAGAAAATGTAACGAAAATGTAACGAAACATTGTAGAAATGTAGTGGAGTAAAAAGTATAATAATTGCTGCAAAAAGTAACGAAGTAAAAGTCAAAAGTATGCACTATTGATTCTACTTAAGTAAAGTACAGATACTGTACGTGAAAAATGTACTTAAGTAAAGTAACGAAGTATTTGTACTTCGTTACATTCCACCACTGTGTAGGTCACACGTTGGAGTATATGGAATTAAAAGTTTGATAAAGTATTTTGTGGTCAACAGAAGAAAGAAACTCATACAGGTTTAGAACAAAATGAGGGTGAGTAAATGAAAATTAGACTGAAAGTATTCTTTCTGATTTTAAGTTCAAAAGAAGAATACTTATGCACTTAAACTTTTTTTTTTAAGGGAGTGCAAAATGGCAGTTTATGAATACCCATTAATTGTTAACCCTGTGGAAATTTTGAGCAGTTTGAAACGTGAAATGTGAAGATTGCCCCATGGTCAACCAGGGGGCAGAGCCAGATGATGTAAACATTCGGGGCTTAGCCCAAACCTCGGGGGGTCCCGGGGCATACTCCCCCGGGGAGATTTTTTCCCATTTACGTCAGCTTAAATGCACTATTTTTCAGGCTGTTTGAGATAATAGAATGCCTAAAAATCTATACACTATCTGGGAAAATAAACACAGTGGTATCTGGTGGCGTGTGAAACTTATAACAGCCCTTTTAGACTGGGGCCAAAACGCTACCATAACTCGCTGATAATAATTTAAGTCTCATGTGTGCAGTAAAAGTTCCAAAGACCTGTGTCTTATTATTAAATTTGTATACTTTTTGTTCAGAATTGCTGCATTAAATATAGATGATATTGTGTAATATGCTACAGTAAAATAATGTTGCGTTGTCCTAAAAGCTTACATAATTGTGAACAGTGATATTCATTTAATTAGCAATACTCTGCTGCTACTATTTATTCATTATTACCGTTCATCATAACAATTCCTTTAATTATGTAAATACTAATACATTTATTACATTATTACAGGCGCATCTCAAAAATTTTGAATATTGTGGAAAAGGTCATTGTGCTGCACCACCAGAACAAGAATGACAGATTCAATTTTCAGGAAACATTTGCAGGTGTTTTGAGTTGATTAGCTGATTTAGAGATCTTGTCAGGTCGTATAAAAATTCTTTGTTCTAAAATTCTAATACATTTTGAGATAGCCGTACTGGAGTTTTGATTTCCATGAGCTGTAAGCCCTTATCATCAAGATTAAAACAATAAAAGGCTTGAAATAGTTTACTTTTTATTTAATGGATGTAGAATATATTAAAGATTTACTTTTTAAATTAAACAATGGGGGAAAAAAATACTTTTCCACGATATTGATGCATCTGTACTTGGAATTGTTGTCATCAGGAGGAGGAAATATACTTTCTCATGTCTTTCTAATCTTCTTTATCACTATATTTCTCAATTAGTCTCTCTTCTTATCCCACTAATGTGCCGAGATTAGCTGTAAAACATGCCCTGAGATAACGTAGCATTTGATACAAGCTGTGTGTTTCGGTTTTACGAGATTTATAATCTTCTTTGTTAGTTTTTATTGGCAGTTGGCAAACAAGCTGAGTGATGCGCGATGCATTACCGTCTGCCACCACGCATGGTAATAGAGCTTTTGTTTCATTTTTTGTCGCTCCAGTCAGAAAGACTAAGAGGAAATTAAACAAATTTGAAGTTATTTTAAAAAACCTAAAAGATTCAGGGCTTTCGACAAAACATGCGGGGCTTAAACCCAATTAGCCACCACCACCCCTGTGGTCAACTATTTCAGGTGTGGGTTATTTTTAGTCTGTCTGATAAATGGTCAGTAATGTTCTTGATAACTACATCTGTAATGTGAATATGTGTTTCACTTTCAGAGAGTTCAAGAGGAGGAAGATGTGGTGTATGCAGGAGTTGCCATGAGACACTGATCAAACTGCGATTCCTTTTAAAGTTGCAGTAAGCGATTTCAGAGAAACACTGTTGAAATCAACCCAAACAAACACACCCTTCCCTTCATTGCCCCGCCGCCAAAATGCACAAACAAACAAAGCAAGAGTGGATGTCTTTTTATCATAATGTTTGGCAACATGAAAGCAAAGATGACAAACGAATGACAAGGAAGAACAACAAATGAACATGCATTTGCAAGAGTATAAGCAAGGGCCCTATCACACATCAGGCGTTTTTTGGCCCAAATGTTTTTTGCTAGTTTCAGCCCAACACAGTGATCATTTTTACGTCCTGCGCCACGTTGTTAAAATAGCAAATGCATTTGTGCCCATCTGTGCGCTTATGGGAGTGCTGGTCTGAAAACGAGGTGTGTTCAGGCGCATTGTTGACACGTTGCTATTTTGAGGCAACTGAAATAGACGCAATTTTTTATTTAAAGAGCGTGTTAGTATATGAGCCTATAGGCAGGTCCACAATGCACAAACATGCCAAATATTAAACATAAAAGAATTACAGATAGATAAAGATATGGTGGAATCCGGCTTGCCACGTTGATGGTCTGCTTGCTGCTTTAACCTCGCTCACGGGCAGATCCGTTTTCTCTCTTGAGACGCGTTCAGTCTTTCCACTATCAAATTCCACCATGTAAATAGCGAATCCGCCACATAAGTCCTTACAAGATCAGGGGAACACAAGACAGTAATCATAACAAGTTTCATTTGTTGAACACAAAAGAAGATATTTTGAAGAATGTCGATTGTTGATAGCCATTTTTTTTTCCTACTATTGAAGTCAGTGGCTATTATCAACGGTCTGGTTACTGATATTCAAAATATCATCTTTTATATAATTATAATAATAATAATAATAACCTTTATTGTATTAAAGGCTCATTCAACAGCGACTTTTCATCACGTGATCAACTGTTAAATTAAAATGTGTTTTTGCGCTTTGGCTGGAGCTGAGCCAGAGACGGACACGCTCAGCGCTTGACATATATCACAACTATTCCGTGTTTTCTTTTCAGCCACATTATGTTTTATTTTAGGTTTCAGACAATATACACAAGTACTAGCAAAACAATACATGTATAGCTTGTAAAAAAAGACACTGATGTCTGTGGAAGCGGATGTGATGATCCTTTCTTTTATAATTAGACGACACGTTTCATTCATATCAGATACACATTGTATAGGTAACTATATAGTTTACTCTATTCTTCTCCGAGTTCATCTGCCTCTTACTTTCATGTATTTTGGAAGAAACTGATGAATTTATGTGTTGTCTCTGAATTGTGGCACAAACTAACATGGCGGCACTCATTGCATATTATAGATCAGCTAATATGATCATTATAACATTTTTAAAATAACAAAATACATTCACTTACACATATTTAAGAATCAGAATATCAGATAGTTCATGATATAGTTAACAAGTTTGGAAATATTTTGAATAAAAAAAGGAAAACCGAAATAAATGCGATACATCTTTCATACAGCACTATTGTGGCCAGGGGCGTCACTAGGCCTTTTTTAGGGGGGCTTCAGCCCCCCTAAACTTCTGCCCAGCCCCCCTAAAAAATATTTGATTAATACATTTTTGATCGCTTCATCAGTCCTCTTTAAAAAAACTCATTTGAAACGGCGGCAAGCTGCGTCAAGTTTCGGCTCCTCCCCTTATCTGAGTCTGCTTGGATTTAGCGCATTTTTCAATCTGCAGTGGCGCCGAGCAGAGCGAACATCAGAGAGTACAAGGAGTGTCGTGAGCGCATTTATTGATAGATCGCTATGATATTACATCTGCATCGGTGCAGTTCTTTGTCATAAATGCATTGCAGTTTACATAATGTAATGTTACTGGAGCATTGGGAGCAACACGGGATGGTTCGGTTTCTCATCCAATACCAATACGTTTCGCTGCGTTCACCTTCAGCCCTTATCAGTGTGTGATAGTTGTTTTTTATTCCTACAAAAATGAAGCGATTAACACCCATGAAAACATACTTTAGAAAACGATCATGATTTATAATCATTTATTTAAGCTAAAAAGCTTAAAAAATAAAATAATTTATATTTTATTGTAGATGGACTTAGTTACCTAGCTTTCCTGGTAGCTTTGTCTGAGAAAATGATTCATAAATCAACCTATCAGTTGACCCTATGTTTACTTTCTTCACTGACAGACAAAAATAAAAAGCCTATATCAGTCAAAGCTCAGCTTTAGGAGGGGAAAAGACAGAGCAAGATAAAAACAAAGAGAAAAAGAGTGTGATGCTGATGAGGTGAGAGAAATAAACAGCTGCCCGCACATGGTTTTAAAGCTATTGTTATCCAATTTTTTTGGCCTTCAAAACATCTTAAAATGCACATATGTAGATCAGAGAAATCAAAATGTTCTCGGGGGAGCATGCCCCCGAACCCCCCTAGATACCTTACATTCAGTACCACAGTGATTATAAAACCCTGCCATATGCATGTTACTGGATGAATGAATGAAACTACTTAATAATGAGCATTAGACCATAAACTAACTTTTTTTTTGTTTTTTACATCATACCCTCATTGGGGGCTGAGCCCCCCTAAAATGAAAATCCTAGAATCGTCCCTGATTGTGGCTGCGGTGTATCACGTGACAACCATCACGTGTCGCCATGGAAATAATAAAGTGATGCTTTCTAAAATAACGGTCACCTTAAAAAACTCAGGCCAGGAGCTCAGCTATTTTAATTTGATTCATTTTCCAGTGATATTCCTCTGAGCTTTTGTAATGTCTCTCAGCCTTATCTTTTTCTACAGTCTTTCTTCAAATCTTCCTCTTGCTCACCCTCTCTCCTCCCCCATCATTAATGGATATGCCCCCTACTACTGATTTGCTCACTCTCTCTTCTCCCCATCATTAATGGACACGCCCCCTACTGCTGATTGGCTACAAGTGTGTTGTGCTGCTCAGTCCAATCCACTCACAACAGCAAATTTAAAGGCTGCCAACTTTCTAGAAATCAAATACCCAAAAATAGTAAAGGAGGTGGATTACTGTATTACTGCAGATTTTTCATGCGAATATAATGATATATGCATATTTTGGGCCAGATTTACTAATAGCTTGCACCAGCACAAACCCTCTTTACTAAAGACTTAAGTAAGGATTTACTAAAGACACGCAGTGAAAAATTGGCACTGAAAAGGCGTCGAGACTTACCTTTTTTCACATATATTTAGGCTTTTTTCACATATATAATGTGTTGCTCTTTATGGAAATAACCCAGCTGCACCTGTGTTCTTTATGTGTGTATTGCCAGATCACATGCAGAACTTTCCACTCCCATCCGCGTTTTTATGGTTTCACGCTCTCACGCCAATTTGCTCTGTTTAGTAAATCTGGCCCACTGGAGTCACACGCAGACCTTTGAATATAGAGGACCTCATAGTAATGGTGTTCATTCATTAGATAATGAAGTGAGTTTGTTTAGTGTATGTTTGTATTGTTTTCTGATTCTGTCATTTTATTATAGTAATGTATATAGACAGTCCTTTGTGTCTCTGCTGATAAAGACCAACCTGCTGGAGTGCCACCTATGATGAACTCATTATTTTATATTATTTTCACATTATTTTATGCCTTATTTTTAATATATTGTTGCCTTTTTACTATATTTTGTGGTAAATGCAAAATAATTGATAGATAAATAAATAAATATTATAATACAAAGAACATTTTCCATTGATATCCTCTACATTTCATTATGTAGTAAAAGTCTCTTTCTTCTGGTCACATATATTTTTGGTTTCTAATTTTACTTATTTTTTAACAGACAAGTTTTACTTGTTTATTTAACAGACACGTTTGACCAGAAAATAGCAAAAACTCTACTTTGCCATTCATTGTGATATAAACATATTAATATTAATATAAATAAAAATAAATATAGATGAAAAAAATACAATACTACAAATACAACTATTACATGAAAAGACTTTTACAAATAGCATTCAAACCTTTTAAAAGGTGTTAGGGGATTTGCCCAAGGACCAGATTTGATTAATTAAAGGAAAACTCAACTTTTTTTGGAAATAGGTTAATTTTCCAACTCCCCTAAAGTTAAACAGTTGAGTTTTACTGTTTTCGAATCCATTCAGCCGATCTCCGGGTCTGGCGGTTGCACTTTTATCATAGCTTAGCATAGATGTAAGAAGAGTCAAGTTTTAAATAGGAAAAAATATCGAAACTCTTTGGTAATTTTTTTGAGAGAGATGCTGTTGGTCTAATCAGATTCAATAATCTATGCTAAGCTATGCTAAAAGTGCTACCGCCAGACCCAGAGATCGGCTGAATGGATTTGAAAACGGTAAAACTCAACTGTTTAAATTTAGGGGAGTTGGAAAATTAGCCTATCTCCCCAAAAAGTGGAGTGTTCCTTAAGACCAGGAGTTAGAAGTGCAGTCAATTTAAGACAAGAGTCAGAATTATAATAAATTTAAGAAAAGTTTTACTGAAGATAGTTTGCAGTTTCATCAGCAGAAGTCAGCTTTAAGGAGTTTGTAGGCCACCCCGCTTACAGTTACAAAGATCACAGCAGTTATACCCTTCACCTAGGTCTAAGCTACAGTATGTCCTTGCTTCAGGTTAAATGATTCTGATTGGCTGAGAAATAGATAAACATAGTAAATTTTCACACATGGACTGATAGGCATTAGCACATCTCCATAGTCTGTACTGCTGCCACCAGGACCATGAGTTAGGTATGAGTGGCCCTCCAGGTTGCATATCTGGGTTGCTGGGAAGGAAACATGTTGAAGAAAAAAAGTTAGTCAATCTCCAATAATGCTACTTGTTCCTTAACCTGTAACCAAGAATACTAACACACACACACACACACACACACACACACACACACACACACACACACACACACACACACACACACACACACACACACACACACACACACACACACACACACACACACACACACACACAGAGAGACACCACTCCTTCAAGGTTCTTTAACTAAGAAATGGTCACTTAAACTATTAGTTCCAATGACCCTTGTGACCTATAGTCATCATGGTGAGCTAGAGGAACAGATATATGTTTTAACACTTGTTGAAGACCTTTCTCAAACAAAACGAGTCCACATTTCATTTCTGGAAGCCAGGCTAAATGAGCAAGCACTATTACTGCATTCCTGGCATTGGCCAGACCCTCAGTCACCTCTCAGATATCAAATACAGACATTAGAGAATACATGAAAGAACATTATCGTTAATGACACTGGTAACTTTTATAGCAAAGTAAAATCTCATAAGCTTAGAGAAGTCATTCAACTCATGTGATTTTTAGAAGGAAAAATATTGATTAATACCTTGATTATATAATCACTCATTAGCTATACTGTACATTGAAGCAGCAGTGGATTTCAGTATCCACCCCCTTCAAAGGTGACCAATATTAATCTCATCATGGCTGCGGGTGTTTCTATTGAAAACACAGTTAAACCGTTCTAAGAAGATGTTGACCAATGGAGTGGAAAAGACGGGGAAAAAAATGCCACAGTCACACCATTGCAGAAATAAATGTGAACTTTAGTCCCTTCTGTTTATATTCCACTCTGCTCTTAGTTTGATCTTTATCTCTCATCATAACTATTTTAGCACATTTGTTGCATACACCCATCTGAATGCATTTATATCAACAAAACTTGTATTTTGTGCAAATACAGTTGCGACGAATCAATTGATGAGAGCAGATGAGAGAGAAGAACTGTTAGTGCAGAGACACTTTAACCTTTAAACACACTGCAGTTTAATGCGCTTCCAACAAATAAATGCTGACAAGCAGTCTTTCATGAAAATGAAGCTGTCAAGAGCTAAAAGTGTCAAAAAGCTGCAGTTACTTCTGCTTTAATGCATGTGAATGTGTGAGAGAGATGAAGTGTGAAAACCACAGCAGACACTGACCAGTGCATAGTTTGTTTTTCTACTGAACAATGAGGTTTGAATTAGCTTCTTTTAAACCTTTTGATGATTATAGAACTGTTCTTTAAAAAACAAATCTTTCAAACATGAGTTATGTGCATTTTGTTCCTTTTATAATTCCTGTAAGTGATTTATGATGTTTATTGTGATCCTGAATGTTACTGTGTGTTTATTTACATCATGGAATATTAAACTGATTCTTATCAGGGGGTTATGACAATTCTACATGTCAGAATCATTTTTTTTTTATTATATCCTGCTCACTTTATGACTAAAAATATTTGTTGCAGAATGCTGAACACATTTACACATTTTGATATAGAGATCTATGTTTTGGATAAGCCATGGCTGCCAGTGACTTGTCTCCACTTTAACCATGCCGCATTGATTCTTGCTCGGTCGTATGTTATGGTATTGCCATCTGATATGACCAGGGATCCCAGATATTTGAATTGGGTGCTTTTCTTAAAATCCCTGGTGGACGCTGATGGTGACGTTAAAGGATGGCGTGGCATGGACATGAATATGGATGTTCCGGCTGGCCACCGAACCACACTCGTAACATTGTGGTACAGTAATTTGACACGCGTCACAAACTCTTCTGGGACGACATGGGATCTCAGGCTTCCCCAGATGACCTCTGGGAGTAAATCGAATGCCTTTTCGATCGAATGCCTAATTTCCTCACTAAACTGATTAAATCTATTTAATATTTATCACAGTGATCCGTATCATACAGTGTTTAAAATCCTCTTTGTTTTCAGAGAGGGATACATAAAATGGTGGGTAATACATCATACACCGTATCATATGGTGTGTGTGTTTATGTTGAATTGCCGTAAAGCAGTTCGTGTTTCTCGCTCGTTCTCGCTTCTCACGAGACTTCCCTATTTCCAACTTATCGGGACAGTCCACATGTTGCAAGGTTGGTTTTACGCCTGAGAACGCTGGGGGGAGCGAAGAAAGTCACCATTTTCACCAGAACAGGTTATTTAACCATCCAAATGATTTCTAAAAGGTTTTATTAAGTTGAAATAGTTGCCAAGTTCCCCTTTAAGAGATATAACCTTTTAAGAATTAAGTTTGGTGCTGAGTTGTACACTGCATGTTAAAGGGTGAAAAAACCACAGCGACATTCAGCAACTGAGAGATGACAAGATCTAGATATAGATATCCCCATTCAGCATGTTATGTTTTGAGGTTAATTTTTTAATTAGTCAGATGTTAGATAATTATATACTTTTTAAATATTGTTTATCCTTATTAATGGGCCTAACAGTAAATTAATTATAATCAACACCTGCAAGTGTACACTTTGAAGAGAGGATGTGCGAGACCAACAGTGAGAGGTTTAGATAAATGTAGCAAATTAGCTCTATGAAATATTAATAATCAATAATAAAAAAAAACCATTATGAATATTTGGATCAGTTAATAAAATTAACTTATTGTAGTAACATTTTATTACAATAATATTTACAATAATATTGCATATTTACATAATATTTATATTTACAATAATATTTATGTTTATTAAATCTAAGAAATATTCATTTCTGGGGAAGGGAAATGTCTTTCTTACTGTACAGTACTAAGAGCCTTTAGTCAAAATCTAAATTGTAAAGTGAACTTTGTTGCAAGCAGAGAATCAGAGCCAAATCCGTATTGTAACGAATGAAGAAGATGTGGATGAATTTGCATGGTTAGTTTGACTCCGTTCTGGTTGAAAGTTCTCTCTCTCCATGAGCACATGGCTGGTTGTGAGTCAAGGCCTGCAGCCCAGGGGCCTGCTGAGGCCATGCAGGACAGCACAGCACCCTGAACGTATTGAGAAGGCCAAGAGAGAGAAGGGCTAGAGTAGAGTCCATTTAAAGCCTGAAAAAGGTCCCACCTTTCAGGGTTGGCTCAACCAATAAGAAAGGGGGAATTTCTAAGTGGATGATTCCTCTGTGGGGAGGATTTATAACGCTGTCTCAAGTGTGCTCACTTGCATGTGCAGCTGGATTGGTTTCTGATGAAGAAACTAAGAAAGATACTTGTAATACTAATATGTTGCGCAGCTATCGGCATATCATGTACAATGTTCTGGGATGTATGCTCATTTATAGATCAGTTTGTCGATAAATGAATGCAGAAAAGTCTGTTTTAAGGTCTGTAGGTCTTTCCCTGACCACATGACCACATTTTTAACAGCAATAAAGACATCTTCTGATCATCACCCCTGCGACTAAAACCTTGGCGTTCTCTACAACAGAGAAGTCAGCTTTCATGCATTCCCTGTTGACGCTGCGGTACGGGCATGAGTGGATACAGAAGATCCGGAGGGATGACTTCAACCCGACCAAATTTTTAAATGCATATAAAAAGATCTGGGCCCGTATTCATAAAGAATCTTAATAGCTCCTAGTGACAAAATTCTAAGAAAATTCTTAGAAATGTGGGTGTTTACTCTTAAAATTAAAGAAAAACTCCTAGTAAAGAAAAAAGTAATTCAGAAAGCATCTTAACCCTTAAAAGAGGTCTTAAGGTCAAAATTGTTAGGATCACGGACGAGGACTTTTAAGAGGCTTAAGAGTTTCTTTAGCAGAGGAGAAAATGGAAGAAAGACGAAGAGGGAGAAGAAATGTGTTGCAGACAATGGATGACAGTGAGTTAATAAGGCGCTATAGATGAGATCGTGCAGGGATTATGTTTGTGACTGATCTTTTTAGAGACACGCTAACATCTCCAACACAGCGTAGAAATGCCATAGCGCCTGAAATGAAAGTAATCACTACATTACGATATTTGGCAACTGGGAAAATTCCATGTTTGATACATTAAAACCAACATTCAAACCACCACTTAAATAGACATGCCAGCAATCAGTGTAACTGGAAAGAGTGGAACAATTTTTATCATTATAAGCAATCAAATACCTTATAGGAAATTAACAGCATGGTAAATAAAAAAAAAGGATTTATATATATATATATAATGTGTGTGTGAGAGAACGGTCAAAGAGGAAAATTTCGATTTCAATTTTTAATTTTAATTTTTTTAATTTTTAATTTCAAAGTGAAGGCTTAGAATAGACCCTATACTTAAAATCACTTTTTTCCCCTTCTTGGACAACCAACCAATCACAGTCTTCAAAAGATTGTGTCATACATAGCAACGGGGTCAACCCCGCCTCCTTACTAAGATAAAAGTTTTTGTCTTTTCCTTACTCAGAGTTGCTCTCAGATCAGTCCCGAATTGCTCTTAAGCTAAGACTCCTACGTAAAAGTTTTTAAGCTAAATTAAGAGTTTTCTGAGAGGATTCTTAGAATCTTTATGAATACGGGCCCTGTTTCATAAATCATTATCTGTCTGGGGCCGTATTCACAAAGCATTTTATCTTACCACTAGGAGTACTCCTAAATCGCACTAAAAGATTTTAGCTAGGAGTTTTCTCTTAAAAGTTATTCACAACGCCTTTCAGACCTACTCTTAGTAAAGAAAAATGACAACTCCTAAACTAAGAGTGAGTCTTCGTTGCTATGGATGACGTCATTACTCATGCACGAGCTTGACTGAAGTGACCACCTTGATTGGCTGATGATTGTAACGCGGGAATGATTCCAAACCCCTCCCCTACGAGGATGAGTGACGGGTGACAGGTCTGAGAATGCGTGCGCTACACAAGTAGTGCGAAGGACGGAAGATGATGAATAACTGAATAAATAGCCTAAATGAATAAAGAGTAAGGCAAAACAAATAGCCTAGTAGCCTAATGAAACATATGGATTGATCCAATATCTTTGCAACATTATTGATTTAATCTGTCATATTGCGCCTCTGCCTACGTTTGCAAAGAGAAGAACATTTTAATTTGATTCACAATATAACGTTACAATTAGTTTACATGCAATGAGTAGCCTAGTTTTGGTTGTTGTTGGTGGCGTTATTGCATACCTACACTGTAAAAACTAAAGGAGCCTCAAGTATCCTGTCGGATACTCAAGGAACTTCAAAATGTAATTTAGGTGCCTCAAAGCTCTTTTTCCTATAGTAGGGTTACTGGAGGACCATTGACAATCTTTGAGGTTCTTGCTGGAACTTATGGGATCCTTTAAGCACTTTGTATTTACTTCAGAGGTTCTGGAGTCACCTTTTCATTACCATGAGACCTCGAAGTGCTTTGGGGGAAAATAGAGGAACCTGAATGCGATAAAAGGGTTATTGGAAGATCTTTTAACATTCAAGTGGTTCCTGGAAGATCTCTTATGTTAAAGCCAGCATCTGGAGGAACCCAATGGTTCAGTGAGGCCCGAATTAGATTATTATTCTATTATTATTATCCTATTATTATTATTATTATTATTATTATAGGCTACTTAAGTTTGATTCAGAATACATACCCAGGTGAAAAAGACGTACTATTAAATGTATTAAAAATGTACTTGAGTGTGTTTTTAGTAGACCTACAATACAAATATAGCCTACTTTAATGCATTTTTATTATTATTATTATTATTATTATAGGCAAGTTTGATTCAGTATACATACCCAAGTGAAAAAGATGTACTATTAAATGTATTAAAAATGTACTTGAGTGTGTTTTTAGTAGACCTACAATACAAATATACTTTAATGCATTTTTAATACATTTAACAGTAACTATAGTCTTTTTCACTTGGGTAGCTTACATATATTTAGTATAGGCCTATTTTATTAAGTCATTTAAACCTTAAACAACAACACTAAATAATAATAATATTATATGAAGAAGAAGAAGCAGGAGGAGAAAAGTATTATTCTGTCACGAAACTGCTGCTATTCCTCTGCTGTCGTCGCTTCAGTGATCCTCGCGCTGCTCGCGCGCAACAAAGCTCCGCTGATCGTCATCAGAAAGTAACGGCTCCTCTCATCAAAGCTTCCGCCGTTTGTTCGGCTCTCCGTTACAAGGTTTGTAAACTCGCCAAATAAATATAAATACAGTCTACTCACTATTCAAACACACACATATATCTAAACTAAATTTATTATACATTACTACGTTTTTACAGTGTTTACCACTCGTTTATTGCACAGTATCTGGTATGAAGGTTTTAGCCGCGATGCTAACTACGTTGATCTAATGAACAAATGGAAATGATTGACTTATTGTCTTACATTGATTTAGTCATTCAATTCAACATATTTTGTACAACTGTGTCTTCAAATTGCTGATATAGCCTAACTAATTTAGAAAATTCTCTGATTCTTGGCGTTTGTTATGAATAACAAAAACAGGTTATAGTTTGCTCTGTTTTTGTTTAGCCTAACTTTACTACAGGTGTCCTCATTCTCTCAAATACCATTTTAAAGCCATTTACTGGTCAATAAATATTATGTTGTGAATAATCAGCTTTGTTCTTTTGTTTCCCCAGAACAACCATTACATTTCTAAAATAATCTGAACATTTCAGTGGCAACATTGAATTACAGTAAGTTACCTGCACCACATGCAAGTACTTTATTACTATGAACTTTCTCTGTGTAAATTGTATTGTTTGACTGTGTACTTGTGTTTTTTAATCAGTTACTCTCTGAAAATCTTTTCTCATGATCTCAAATCTCATTCATGTTACTCAGAAAAATAATATCACAGGTTTGATTCACAAAAAATGCTATAGACATTTTAACTCTGAATTATAACTTCAAGTTTAGTCTTTTTCAACAAACAAAAAAATAAATAAATAGGAAAAAGCTATTAGGCTTCAGAAGACTTGCAACACAACCCATAACACATGAGTTGTGAACTCATTGATTATTTTTAGGATCTTTTCTGGGACATTTTTGGAGCTTAACCATTTTTACATAAATTGTTGCATTGAATTGAGCTAGACAAGTGTGCATAAGAATGGTTTCATGAATGATTTACACAATTGTTTTCTGCTTGTGTTTCATGCAGTGTCAGCGATCGGTGACTGGGGTTGCATTATGCCTGAGATCTGCTTTTGGGTTCCACAGACAGAAAGTCAAACAGGTTTGGAACGTCACAAGGCTGAGGAAATTATTTAAATTTCACAACTATCACTTTAATAACATTACTAACAGTAAATTTTGTACTTTGCAGGGATCTCGGAAAGCTGAAATACAAGTTTGATCAAGAATAAAAATCCTCCTGTAGACCTGAAAATCATTGAAGTGCCTGGACCATCCACCAGAAAAGAGGAAAAACAAACGGAAAACGATGCTGTACCTTTTCACTTTTCTAACTCGTTAAGTACCTCACACCAACTTGGTCCCATAGTGACATTTTTGACCACAAACGAAATTGCTGATCGTGTGAATTCATATTGAAATGACTGAATTCACCAGTGAACATTCACAGAACAACAGATCATTTTACTGCACCTTAACTCTGTTTCGGGTCGAAGCCTCTACTTCTACTTCCTCTATCTTGTTTCATGAGAATACTCAACAACCATTTATGAACACTGTTGATTCAAGTCACACATTTAAGCTTTTCAAAAGCCATAGTGTATTACAGTCTCCAGTCTAACGGCATCCCAGACTTAAACATTTTATGATTCAAAATAGCTGAATAACTGACCATCAGAGATTTCAGTATAGAGATAAAGGTTACAGCACAATGAGTGTATATTAGCACTGTTGTTTGTTTTTGGCATCTGATAGAGCTTTTGGACTTGGAAACAGTGATGTCAGAATTTCGAGGATGCTACGTCAAAAAAATTTAATTCCTTGTGTTTGAATGTCTGTATGTTATGGGGTTAAAGCTGTTCACCACTTGAGAACTGTGGTTCCCTTTCGTGGTCACTCCGAGTTACGTCGGATGACGACGATTGGGGTTTCGCTTAGAAAGCCTCTCACCTTTGAGTATATAAAACGAGCCAATGGCAATGAAATGCCATGGGTCTGCGGAATTTGCATAGCGTATCTCCGCCCACCGCAGGGGGTATATAAGGAAGTACGCTGCAATATGCAGATATGTTTTCGCTTCGGAGCCAAGTTCAGTACTTCACTCCACAAGCCTTTTGAGTGTCATCTCAAATCTCTTCGAGACGAGCGGCTCTTCAGTGTGTTTGTGTGACGGCGCTTTCCAGCGAGATCGCATTTCCTGCTGCTGATTTGTGCAGTAATCTGCCGACAGTGAGTGTGTTTCTCCCTGGGCGCTTCAGCACTCTGCTGAGCTTTTCCACTCTCTAAAAGAGCTGCACGCGGCACGTCTTTTTCAAGACGGTTCGCCCGTGTATTTTCTGGATGTGTGTGCGCACTGTGCGGTCATCTGCCTAACGGTCGCGAGCGCTGTTTTGCGTGTTGGGCTTAATCACGCTTGGCAGCGCTCGTTGATGAGTCATGTTTTCATTGCGGGAACATGACCATCGCGATGTTTATAGATCAAGACTCAATGATCTCCATGTGAGTAGAGTCCCCTCTGCCACACCCCAATTGGAACGCTAGTCCTTCCCTGGCCAACCCTGGCAGAACGCGGAAAATTTTAACCACGCCCCTATGCTGGGACGCTATGCCTCCCATGCCCGGCCTGGTTGTTCCGCCGCGCACACTACTGACCTCGCTCTCGGGCGACATCGGTACCTGCGTGATCCTGGGTCAGGTGATGTCTACTATGTGGTCCAGACATGGGCTTAGCCAGGTTGATGTGGTAGGGTCTGAGAATTCATTTTCTCAGCTCCCCCATGTCCCAGGCTGAGCTCTTTGGCGGTATGGCTTCGGCCACCTGAAGCAGACTCAGGTTCTGTACCGATGGTCATCCATCCGTGCGGTCTCCTTAGTCTTCTTCCCGCCAAGGCCCCCTCCATGCGGCTGCTCCCCTCGGGCCTTCACCAGCTCTGAGTAGGAGGAAGTCGCAGGAGGGTGGCGCTGCCCGTCTCCGCCCCTTAGACTGCCACGTCAGCCTAAGCAGCACCCTTGAGGCGGGCAGCCTGGTCGGCGGTGTGGTTGAGGACTGCGCCCAACAGTCTTCGATCACTCCAGAAGCGGACTGAGGCTCTGCACTGACGGTCATCCGTTGGTGTGGTCTGCTTAGTCCGCTTCCCGCCGACGCCACCTCCATGCGGCTCCTTCCCTCGGTCGCTGGAGGCTGGCACCGCCTGTCTCTGCCCCTTAGCCGGCTAACACCTGGCTAAGCAGCACTCCTGAGATGGGCAGCTTGGAGTTAGGGCTCAGTTCTTCGGGGAGTTGGGAGCAGGACCACTCCTTCCCCCAGTGGAGGGCTGGGGGAGAATCTTGTTCTAAAATAACTGATGCTCTTTCTCTGAGCTTTAAGAGGCAGTGGATGACAGCATGCGCCGCCCACGGGCCACGCTCCTCTCATCCCCCCTCTGTCGCCAGACCCCTGCCAGAGCACGCCCCCGTGGGACGCGCGCCCTCCCCTGGCCTCCTCAGGCAGGACGCGGTTTATGACCGTGCCCCCGCACAGGGCCGCTATGCCACCCTCACCGGTGCCGGTCATTCCACCTCGCTGCCCCACCGACGGTACGTCTGTGGTTCGTATGACCCCGCTGGTGCACTTTCTGGAGGCCTGGCTAGAGCTTCCCAGACTGTCCCGCTGGGTCGCGAGAACCATTAGATTCGGCTACGCGATTCAGTTCGCGATATCTCCTCCCCGCTTCAGGGGAGTCCGCTTCACTATGGTCGGGGGGCAATGCCCCTGTCATGAGAGCGGAGGTCGCCACCCTACTGGCGAAGGGTGCGATCGAGATTGTCCCTCCAGCCGAGATGAAGTCCGGCTTCTACAGCCCTTACTTCATTGTACCCAAGAAGTCCGGTGGGTTACGGCCAATCCTCGACCTGCGCGTCTTCAACCGCTCCCTTCACAGGCTGCCGTTCAAGATGCTAACGGCCAAACACATCCTCCAGTGTGTACGGCCGCAGGATTGGTTTGCAGCGATCGACCTGAAGGACGCCTACTTCCATGTCTCCATTTTACCTCGACACAGACCGTTTCTACGGTTTGCTTTCGAGGGGCAGGCATACCAGTACGCGGTTCTCCCTTTCGGGCTAGCCCTGTCTCCTCGCGTCTTTTCGAAGGTCGTCGAGGCAGCCCTTGTTCCCCTCCGGGAACACGTGGTTCGCATCCTGAACTATCTCGACGACTGGCTAATCCTAGCTCACTCTCGAGACCAGGTTTGCGAACACAGGGACCTAGTGCTCCAGCACCTAGCTCGTCTGGGCCTTCGGGTCAACTGGGAGAAGAGCAAACTCTGCCCCATGCAGAGGATCTCTTTTCTCGGTATGGAGATCGACTCGGTCGCCATGTGCGCGCAGCTTACGAGCGAGCGCGCGCAGTCACTGCTGACTTGTCTTCGCCAATTCGAGGGCAAGAGTGTGGTTCCACTGAAACTATTTCAGAGGCTCCTGGGGCATATGGCATCTGCAGCCGCAGTAACGCCGCTGGGATTGCTTCATATGAGACCGCTTCAGCTTTGGCTTCGCGATCGAGTCCCGAGGTGGGCATGGCAAGACGGCACGCTTCGAGTCCCAGTGACTCCAGCCTGCCGTCAGACCTTCACCCCGTGGACGAACCTCAAGTTTCTACGGGCCGGAGGGCCCTTAGAACGAGTTTCCCGGCATGTTGTTGTATCAACAGATGCCTCCACCACGGGCTGGGGCGCCATGTGCAATGGTCATGCTGCCGCGGGCTCCTGGATAGGACCCCAGCGCCTTTGGCATGTCAATTGCCTCGAGTTGCTGGCTGTGCGTCTCGCCCTGCACCACTTCCGTGCGCTGCTCAGGGGTCAGCACGTACCAGTCCGATCAGACAATACCGCGACAGTAGCGTACATCAACCATCAAGGTGGTCTACGCTTCCGCCGTATGTCGCAACTCGCTCGCCACCTCCTCATATGGGGTCAGAAGCATCTGAGGTCGCTTCGAGCCATTTATATCCCGGGACACCTGAACCAGGCGGCCGATCAGTGTCGTGCTTTCCTTCCTGCAAGAAGGGTTGGAGCGAAGGCTGTCTCCCTCCACCCTGAAAGTGTATGTTGCCGCCATTGCCGCACATCACAAAGCAGTTGATGGTAAGTCTTTGGGGAAGCACGACCTGATCGTCAGGTTCCTGAGGGGAGCGAGGAGACTAAATCCTCCTCGTCCTCCACTCGTACCTTCTTGGGACCTCTCAGTGGTTCTAACTGCCCTGCAGAGTGCTCCATTTGAGCCTTTACAGTCAGCGGAGCTTAAGTTCCTGTCTATGTAGACAGCGCTCCTGGTTGCATTGGCCTCCATCAAGAGGGTAGGGGACCTGCAGGCATTTTCGGTTGACGAAGCGTGCCTGGAATTCGGGCCGGCTAACTCTCACGTGATCCTGAGACCCCGGCTTGGATACGTGCCCAAGGTTCCTACCACACCCTTTCGAGACCAGGTAGTGAACCTGCAAGCGCTGCCCTTGGAGGAGGCAGACCCAGCCTTGGCACTGCTCTGTCCAGTACGCGCCCTTCGTGCTTACGTAGACAGAACGCGGTGTTTCAGGACCTCAGACCAGCTCTTTGTCTGTTATGGTGGGAAGCTGAAGGGAAAGGCTCTCTCAAAGCAAAGGTTATCTCACTGGATAGTGGATACCATTGCTTTGGCATACCAGCAGCAAGGTCGTCTATGCCCCCTTGGTGTGAAAGCCCACTTCACTCGTAGTGTGGCTTCCTCTTGGGCTCTAGCGCATGGCACCTCGCTAACAGACATTTGTAGAGCTGCAGGCTGGGCGACACCCAACATATTCACGAGATTCTATAATCTCCGAGTAGAGCCAGTTTCTTCTCATGTACTCGCTTCAACCAGCCGGTACTAGATTCTGCTCAGGTGTCTTCGCTTGCTCGCCATTCCTCTCCACGGACGGGATACGTGCGATCATCTTCTCAGGTGAGTCTGATAAGCTCTGAGTTCCTCCAGCACTGGTTACGTCAACGCCTGAGTTATGCCAATCTGCCATAACACAGCTCTTGCGCTTGACTAGGTGCCTCCATGTGCATGGTCCCCCCTTTGGGCAACCCCCACATGTGTATTCCACTGTAAGTCTCTTTTGAGGGTGTGTCTTTCCCTTGGCAAGCCACCTTGCCACCCCTGGGGTTGAAATATTCCACCTGCGGCTGGACACCTCAGTGATACCCCATATGCATCCCTCTGGGTCATATGTGTCTCTCAAGTCCCCCCCCCTTAATGGTTGGGCATAATTGCATATTTCTCCTGAGATATGCTTCCCAGTGTACCTTGGTATTCCTGTGTTAAGTAGGACTCCTTCGTTCGTGCTAGTCTCACAACAGGGAGCTCAGACTTACGCAGGGCACTGGATGACAGCCGAGGTGGCGTGATTAGATTGGAACCCCAATCGTCGTCATCCGACGTAACTCGGAGTGACCACGAAAGGGAACGTCTCGGTTACGGATGTAACCCTCGTTCCCTGAGTAGGGAACGGAGACGTTACGTCTTCCTGCCACTTCCGCTGTATCGCTGAAAAACGCCTGAGTTCAGTCTCGGCTCCTCAGCGAAGACATATCTGCATATTGCAGCGTACTTCCTTATATACCCCCTGCGGTGGGCGGAGATACGCTATGCAAATTCCGCAGACCCATGGCATTTCATTGCCATTGGCTCGTTTTATATACTCGAAGGTGAGAGGCTTTCTAAGCGAAACCCCAATCGTCGTCATCCGACGTAACGTCTCCGTTCCCTACTCAGGGAACGAGGGTTACATCCATAACCGAGACGTTCCACTGGCATTGTGTTGGTCAGCCACATGTGGATCAGGATTTATTATTCCCTGCATGTCTTAAACTTTTTTTCTTTTTTTGATGTACAGCCATGCAATAAAATATCAAGTGAAATAGCATCTTTTTGCAGCTTTATCTTGTCTTCATTTGATTGAGTTCTCTGGTAAACATGTTGAATTTATTACTAAATATCGATTTTGTATTTCAAATGTTTATCATGTTAGCAAGAATTTCAGCATTAAGAGGTTGCAAAGGAAATGTGAAGATGACATGTCAGTGTCACACAATGTTATTCTTATTGCCTTAAAATTACTGACAAATGCAAGGTGTCTTCACTGAATGACTGAGTAATTCATAAAGTAAACTTTGTGTTCCATAATATTTGGGGAAGCAGCATTTTGACGAGAAAATGCCATTCAAGTGTCAAACAATGTCATCATTTAAGACTATCAGCTTGTGAGTGTGAGGAACAAGTTAACACGAGCCCAGCAGCCCATTGCCATAATCAAACACTGAATTGTGAATGATCTGAATATCATAAACCAAACATATCAAACAGATCTCGAGTAGCTCAGTTAGATAAATTGCCACAACAGTATTTAATGGTGATTCTCTTGGACGAGTTCGAATCCCAAAAGAAGGATTTTAAGACCTTTTTTGTTAAACTTACTTTTGCGGTTACAAATTATGAAATCACTTATTTTTACTTTTACACTGATACCAACAATAACATAGTGAGATCGTTTTCCTGTAATGGACATGTTGCACAAGTTTGCTGAATTGACAAATTTGTGGCGATCGTTCACAGCTGGAGTTAAGCGCCAGAAATCACCAGTTAACAGTGTCAAATTGTAAAAAATAAAAAAAATGCAAAAACAAATCTGTCAGGGTTATGTTTAGGTGACAGAAAAAACATTACGCCAATGGAAAGTCTTCATAATGATAGTGCCACCACCGTGTGTGTGTGTGTGTGTGTGTGTGCATACAGTACATGAGTCCAGTACAGTACCGTCCTTCGGATGAGACGTAAAACCAAGGTCCTGACTCTCTGTGGTCATTAAAAATCCCATGGCATTTCTCGTAAAGAGTAGGGGTGTAACCCCGGTGTCCTGGCCACATTCCACCCATTGGCCCTTAACAATCATGGCCTCCTAATAATCCCCATCCAATGAATTGGCTCTATCACTCTCTCTCCTCTCTCCACCTATAGCTGGTGTGTGGTGAGCGCATTGGCGCCGTTGTACTGTGGCTGCCGTCGCATCATCCAAGTGGATGCTACACACTGGTGGTGGTTGAGGAGAGATCCCCTGATATGATTGTAAAGCGCTTTGGGTGTACAGTAGTACATATGAAAGCGCTATATAAATGCCTCATTCATTCATTCATTCATGAGTCAAGAGTATAAACTGCCTGTGACATGCAAATTAAACATGTAATACTGATTTTACTACTTTACTACTTAAGAACAAGTTTTAACATAAATACAGTATTTCTTGCAGATACATTATTTAATATATTTTTTCATGCTTTAGCTTCGATTGGAACTATTTTTTATTGATAGAGCAAAAACACAAAGTGGATCATCACTTTTCACAAAAACATCATCTATATTTTAAAAATAAATTGAAAGACAACTATTTACTATAGACCCCTTTTGCGCCGACGTCACAGTTACGTCACGGCGCTAGCTGGAGGCAAAACAAACGGAAAACTGGAGGCGGCCAATACAAACCAGCACAGATTCGGCGACATAATAAAGAGCTTAAATTATTCTTTTTATTTTTAAATGTCATCTTGTTGTGTTCTTGGGTGCAAGAATCAATGAAAAATGAGTATGCTGTATCTGGAATTTTTATTTCTAGAAAATATTCATATCATTAAAATTGCACCGTAGTGTCACTCTTTACATTGTCGTCTTGGCGCTGGCTAGGCAGAACTGCGGATCGTCCCACACAAGTCTTTACATGACCATTCAGCACATAGTTATATTATAGGCATCTAAATATATTTATATGTCCTCAGTTTCTCTTTAGCCTCAGTTTCTCTATCGGGTAGGTGTAGAAGTCAGGCCACTCAACCGGAGGGAGCGTTAACGTTAATCCTGTCAGTTCGTCCATTGACTGAGCGTGTACGGTCATCTGGTTCCGTCCGTTAAAATTAACTTTTGCAAATAACAATCGGCGTCCTGGACAGTGAGTGACCTTGCACATTAAGACAAAATCGGATTTTCTCCAGTCATTGTTAAAAAACAAGCTAACAAAACTGGCAAACTAGCGTTAGTGAAGCGGCCAGAGGGATCTTTCTGCCTCCAGCTAAGCTCCGCCCACACAAATACGTCACCGTGTTTACCAACTGTAAAAGGGTCTATAGACAGAAACAAAAACTCTCATGTTTGTGGTTCCTATTCTGCAGCTGCTGCTGATCTGTAGTTTATAAACGTCAGATTGTTCAGCTGTGATGTCTGTGATGATCAGAGATCCAGTCTTCTCATCCAGCTTCAGTCTGCCTCCGAATCTCCCATCATCATCATGTGTCTCTCCGGTCCCTCCTCTGATTTCAGCTATGAGAATGCCTTTATCTCCAAACCTCCACTGTATCAGATCATCTTTCTGTATTTCAGTTTCAGGGTTTAGGATCACATTCTTTCCCTCCCTCACTGATATTTTCCTCACTTCATTAGTGACAGCAGCACATAGAAACAGAGAAACACAAAGAAATGTTGCCATCAGATCAAGTGTGTGCATGTAAACATCAGAGTTTAAAATTACTACATACATTCATTATCTACATTCATGACATACATAACATTATCTATCATTCAGATGTTCTATCGGTTTGAAATGGAGAAAGACTCAAAACTTCACATTACTGTCTCTCAGTATCACTGTAATGTGTGTAGCAGGACCCTGAATCAACAGGTGATGTATCCTGACTTCTTTACACATGAGTTTATTATTTAAATGGTCACTTTGTGCAGGTAAGATGAATTGATTTGCTAATATATGATATGGTGTTTGGGACCCTATTAGAGACGTTCGGCGGTTCATCTCTAAACTAACATCACACTTGAACACTCCATCAGTAAGTTGGCTAGCGATGGAGCAGCTAAAATAGTGACCAAGCAGTGCTCTGTTCTGCGTCTAGTATACTTTGCATATTCATGTGAAGCTGTTTCTCATTGAAGGGGTGGATTGCAATCCACTGCTGCTTCAATGTATATGTTATGAGTGATTATAATCAAGGTATTAATCAATATTTTTTCCTTCTAAATATCAAATGAGTTGAATGACGTCTCTGCAGATTTTACTTTGTTATAGAAGTTACTAGTGTGATTACTGAAATGTTATTTTCATGTATTCTTTAATGTCAGTATTTGATATCTGAATGCAGTAACAGTGCTTGCCTATTTATCCCAGCTTCCAGAAATTAAATAGGGACTGGTTTTGTGTTTGAGAAAGGTCTTCAACGTGTTAAAACATATAGGGGTCATTGAAGTCTATAGTTTAAGGGACCATTTGTCAGTTAAAGCCTATAGTTTCCATTTAGAGAGAATGAACTTGTTATCTTGATGTTTTGAGACGAGACTCCTGTTTATAGTTAGAGCCTGGCAAAATCCAACCTTGGAAAAGATGTGTGTCGGTGTGTGGGTTAGTCTTCTTGCTTACAGGTTAAGGAACCACTGGCATTATTGGAGATTGACTGAGTTGTTGTTCGAGACATGCTGGCACCCAGCAACCCAAATCTGAGAACTGGAAGGTCACGACGTGCCTAACTTCAGGGTCCGAGTTTCAGCTGCATAATCTATGTGTGGAAAATGACTATGTTTATCAATTTCTTAGCCAATGAGAATCATTCAACCTGTAAGCAATGACGTAGCTTAGACCTTGGAAATGGTATAACTGCTGTGATCTTTGTAACTGTAAGCGGGGCGGCCTACGAACTCCTGTGCGAGTCTTGAAGATGACCTCTGCTGATGAAACTGCAAACTATCTTCAGTAAACTTTTATACAACTGTTAACTTATTATACAAATGAAATCATTTTATAATGTAAATCAACCTTTATTTTTCTTGTGAAAAAACAGCTTTCCACCAGATATGGAATGAGGAACGTGGGCACCATTTCCATCTGATTTTAAGATGAGCTAAATCTGGCTCACTAAAAAGAGATGGAAAGTTTGAATCACTTTGGTGTGTTTTCACACAACACATCCCAAACCACATCCCATAATGATCATGTGTTTGACAGAGATTCACAGGGAGCAGAGATGCATTCGGGTCGGACAGCATTTCCATTATGCGCTTTGACTACCGGCATATGGGTTTCCACCAGTATTCAGCACAGAACACTGAAAGTGGATGTTGATACCAGGTGTCAAATGGGTCATAAAGAACTACTGTAAAATTATACTTTAAAATACTGATTCCTTCAGAAATAAAACAAATGCCTGTCTTCACAAGTAAGACATTAAATCATTCATTCAACTGATTTGTTCCAAACACTGATTAATTCAGAAACAAAAAAGTAGCTGTCTTTACGAATGGGACATTAAATATATAACTCCGTAGATTCCTTCATAAACACTGATTCATTCAGGAATGAAACACTGCTACTGTCTGTTACTAAGAGACACCTAACTTCTGTGGCTTCGTTTTCATTGGTGGAGCAAAAACAGACAATACTTCTTATTGAAAAGCAGTATCACACTCGCACAGTTGACAGTTGGTCTAATCATATGACCTTCATATGTCAACAGAGAATATAATTAACTGATAAACATGCCTTGCTGACAGTTTTTTAAAATGTAAAATCCTAATAGAGGGTATAAGGTATTATAAAAATAGGTTGAAAACACTGTTCTAGCATTCTGGAGCGTTGTAGTAAAAAACTAAAAATATTTCATGAGGTAATTCCTTCAGTGTGATCACTTCTCATTTCGTTTGACAGCGGCAGTCAAGCATAGTTATCAAAACACAACAGTGGACATTAGCAGAGGGTCACTTTCCCAAAACCCTTCAGTAATTCATAAGCCTTCAGTACACAAAATGCTGAGTTTGAGATGTACATCACTGAAAGCATTGATAACTTGCATTTAGTTCAATAGGAGATTTTGAAACTTTAATCTTAGATTTCTTAAAAAGTGACAAATACAAATGATACTGATAATAATAATTACCATGCAAGAACTGTGATCATTATTACACTGACTAGATACTCACCTCTGACAACAACTCTGAATGTCTTGCATGAAACCCCACTGATGGATGTGATCTGTAGCTTATAAACTCCAGCATGTTTTATTTCAGTGTTTGTGATGGTCAGAGATCCAGTCTTCTTGTCCAGCTCCAGTCCATCCCTGAATCTCCCACCAGCACCATCATCATATTTAGAGATGATTCCTCCTTTGATTTCAGCTATGAGGGGTCCTTCAATTCCAAATCTCCACTCTATGAGATCATCTCTCTGTATTTCAGCATCAGTCTTTAGAATGAGAGGATCTCCTTCAAACACGAACACTGTCTTCACTTCATGTCACAGGAACACATAGAAACAGAGAAATTAGGAGATTATAAGAGATAAACATAACATTTATCAGGAACAATTTTTGAAGAGGACACAAATAATACAGCCAAAATTGTACTTGTAAGGATATGTGTACACAGAGGATTAATAGCCTTACTAATATAAGTGTAGCATGGAGACAGTGCCATTATCCTTCTATTCACAGTTTCTCTCTAGTTCAATGAAAAAGCTGACTCTTGAATGACAAAATATTCTTCTTCAAAACCATTTATTTATTGCAATGTTTTTGCAGTTGTTATCGCCATGTTTTTTATAGTGGATGACTTATTATACAACAAGCTACGGTATTAAACAAGCTACCAAACAAGCAAGGTAACGTTATATCGTTAACATAGCGAACTCATGGGAAAATACATCAGTTATCATTCTTTTTTTAGTCATGACTAATTTATTAATGTCTCCACATTGAAGTACGATGCATAAGAATTTTTTTACTAAGGATTCAACGTGTTTAATATGACATACATTTCCGGTACACGGCCATAGTGTATTACGTACACATATTATGTATCATCATAACATCCCCCGTTTAACGTAAGTCTGTAAACATCTCAAACAATCAACAAGATTGGTTCTTTTTACAGCACTTTGCCCAGTGGCCTCTGTTACCGCACATAGAGCATATATCGTTGAATGCACAGCACTGCCTTGGCTTGTGGTTTGGGTTACAGTTTTGACATGTTCGTCCTCTTGTTACAGCATTGGCATTTTCAGTCTGTGACATGCCAAGCTGTTGTATCTGTTCATTATCAGCTGCTGCTGGTAAGGCTTCACTCTTTCACCCCTCTGCTAGAATGTCAGCAATGGGGTGACCTTTAGCCTTGCTGTATATAGCTGTTTCTTAAAGCATCGAAAGTAGTACTGGCAACGATAAGTTGGACTAAACATTCATTGAGCTCATCGTCAGTGAATTGGCATTTCAGTGCTAAAGTTCTGGCTCTAGTCACAAAGTCATCGATGCTCTCAGTTGGCTTTTGCCTATATTGCATCAGATGGAGCCTGTGGATTTAATCCTTCATCTTCAATTTTTCTACATATTTTCCTAGCTTATTTGTCTGCATCTTCCAGGTACAGATACATTTTTTTTTTGCTTAACCCTCTGTTTTTGTTTTTTTTTGTTTTTTTAGGGGATTTCTTATGCTAAATTATATTTACACTGTATTTATAATCTATTTATTCACTTTTCGAGCATAGACCTGAAAATTAAATTTCCAACTTAAAGGGGTAGTTCACTCTAAAATGAAAATTAGTCCTTGATTTACTCACCTGAATGAAGGCCTTCTGAAGCAGAACTACAAGTTTATGTAAGAAAAATATTCATATTTAACATGTTACAAAGTAAAATTCTAGCTTCCGGCCAAACGAACATGCTTGCGTCTTAAATACAACTTACGCAACTTAGCTTTCATTTGGCCGGAAGCTAGTTATTTTACTTTAAAAAGTTTTAAATATGGATATTTTACAAACGCATTGCTTCGCATCAGAAGGCCTTTATTAACCCCCGGAGACCCGTGTGGAGCACTTTTATCATGGATACAGTAGATGCACTTTTTTTAAACTTTAAATTGATGGTTGCAATCCACTGCCATTATAAAGCTCGGAAGCGTCAGGGTGTTTATTAATATAACTCTGATTGTATTTGTCTGAAAGAAGAAAGTCAAATACACCTAAAATAAATCATGGGCTAATTTTCATTTTAAAGTGAACGACTCCTTTAAACTGTCGTAAATTTCAAATGCTTTAGCACAGACTTAAGTTTTGATCTCTTTTCAAAGATGACATATGGCAGATTATTGCTGAAGTGAAATTTTTTTTTTGAAAAAGTGAACTTAAAGTAACAGAATTGTGCAATGTGCATTGTTATGAAAATTGCACAAAAATACTATTTTCAATTTATATATGAGATATATATTTTCAAAATCACATTTTACTCTAAAACTGCAAGAAAATCAAAGTCATAAATCTAAACAAGTTTGAACTTGATCTCAAAAAATGATCTTTCAGTAAGATTTTGTTTGGCTGCAGTAGCCTACCAAAAAGTTTTACCATTTTTTACTGCGATTGTGAACGTCTCACTCAACGTCTTATTTTTTATTTTTTAATTCTGCTATTTATTCCATTCAATTTAAGGCGCAGACGAGACGTAGACACTAAATCACGTGTGGCAGTGAAAGCTGCAGTACTTAACTTTTGGCGCTCTAGCGGTTAATAAACAGAACTGCATGCGTCTTGCCAGAGCTACTTCTCTCTATTTACATCTATGACTAGTCACGCAGGCACTGGGCTACTCCACAGCGGTGTCGACCCGAAACAGTCTAAAATAGTCTGAATATAAACACTTATTATAGGTGGACCGTAGTGATTCAGGATGAGACAAAAAGTTTTCCAGTTTGGAAAATAGATTCATGATTTACTTGCATCTATTACAAACCTCTACAATACACAGTAGATGGCATCATAAAGCCTGTTTTTTTTTCACAGATGATTAAAATTATTATTGGGGTTTAAACCATTTTGCCCAAATAGAAAAAAAAAAAAAAAAAAAAAAATCAGGTAGCCTACAGTGACAAGGCTACCTTGAAGTGTCGAGTCAGACGTCACGCGTCATTCATGTGATTTTTGATAAAGGCTATAGCATTTTTATAGCTTATTGTTGGGGTTATTATTGTGTTTTATCTTTTATAATTTTAATAGGCCAATTACACAGCACTGGTATACTAGACATGGTCACCAACTCGATCACGTCAACTGGTAAGAGACTGTTTCTGTAGATCCTGTAAATAGAACAATAGAATAGAACAAAAAAATAGCCTCTCTGTATTCCGAAATTATACAACTATCTGCAAACACAAGAACTATTAGGCTATAAACACAAAACAACCTACCTTAATATAGTATGTCGTTTGTTTGTTTGTTTATTTATTTAGGCCTTTTATTGTTTATTCAATTTTCGTAACAGCAGGATAATTAACCATGATAATCCGTGTTTCGTTTGTCACATGCTATTGTTTGGGTTTTCAGCATATTTTTATTCCAAATGTTCAGCAGATATTAGTTAGCCTATTGCACATTTAATTTATTTAGCCTATTGTTTAATTGCAGTTACGAAGGTTTTATTAGTGTAACAGGACTTATTTATCATTCATAATGCAAACAGTCCTGGCTCCGCACATCAGATGAAATTGTAATTTTTATTGTGGTAGTTCTGTAACATATGGAGGACGAAACTAGCCTGGTTCTACCAGACTCTCGTACATTTCATTTGTACAGAGAGTCTGGCCTCTCTCCGTTGAGAAACGTTTACTTCCTTGTAGGCAGGTTCTCTGTTAAAGTTCAAAACTATTGGATCTGCCCAGAGTCACTCAGGATCTGCCATAGCCAATCGCTAACGTGTGGTCGTGACGTATGTCATGCGCCGAAACCGGCCGGAAACAACAAGTCCGAATGATCAGAGGATTATGGCCGTTTCTCAATATGTGTTCTTGTCTGTACTTGCGTTCCTGTGGACTTGTGAAACGTCATCAGTCGCTGCCCAAGTACCGTCCCAATACACAAGTTTGCATTTTGGCAAGAACGGTTAAAAATCCCGGAAGTGTTCTTGACACGCCCATTTTACCGAGGATGGGTTGGTAACTTGTGTGAACTTGACGGCAGAAATATCCCAGCATTCATTTCAGCATTCGAGGAACGAGAGGTCAATACAGCAAGTCGTTTTTCTACAATTTTGTACGCTATTTCATCACTAAATTCACTTCTGAGAACATTTGATGCGAGAAATCAACTGTGTAGATTTCAAATATTGGCATTTTTCGAAAATTTATGGCGAACCGAAAATGCGCTTAAACATTTCCGGAAGTGACAATCTCCAGCGTAGGTAGCTATTGTTATGAATATACATTACATTGTAGTGTACAGTAGAGTAATCCCTTGAGCTGAGGGTAGGCTTAGGCGATAATGCCTGCTGTTATCGTCAATAATTCTCGTTATGTTTGGGTACTGCAGACGGCGTCTGTGCGGGGGTATTATTGTGCAATACCAGCAAGAACACATCGTCTCAAACTGTCAGCAGCGTTCTGTGTGCTCGTCACCTTGTGAGTTCATTCTTCCAAGAACAACTAGCAAGAGCGTTCTCCCCAAGAACACAAGTCCGTTCTTTGCATTCTTGGTTTTGAGAAACACCCTATGTTTAGAATAAGATGTCTGTCAACGAGAGCTGCTGGTTTTGTTCATCGAATTTAAGAGTTCAAGGAACAATTGTAAATTCTAAATGTATATTTGACACTAAGGACAGTGAATTCAGTCAACTGTCGAAGCGGTGTCTAATCATTAACAATACGCCGCTGCGGTCGTTTCGGATCTGCCCAAGCGGCAACCTCCCCGTCTCTCTCTTGAAACCAACCCGGAAGTGAGTTAAACTGCAATTTATTGACTGGCCGCTTGAGGCTGGCTGCAGAAGTGAGTCAAATCTGTATCTCTCCCATGTTAAAATGACCAACTTTACAGCAGAAAAAAACATGTTTACAGCCTGGATCTCTCCGTGGCTTTGGTCTATACAGCTAATTTTGCCCTTCATAACAACTGTGAGGGGGGTGAATTTTTTTATAACTCATCCGTTTAGTTGATTAATATTTAAAGTTCTGCATAATTAAGGGTGTGTCCACTTTTGATTGACAGGTGGATTCCCGCTGATGTAAATGCTAGCCGTTCGTCTGCTGTTAGCCGCGTCACTTCACCTCAGCAAATTTTAGCTGCTGAACTTGCCATCTCTGCAGTGTTTGTGCTTTTTTCGGGATTATTTCATACAATTTAATACACCCATTACTTCGCCAACGTTTTAGGATTCCGTCGTTGTCGTCGAGTATCGTTCGAGAGAACAACCAGTGCTGTATTTCAGTTGTTTTCCTCTGTGAACATGCACTAATAGATGTCTGACAATTTCGTTGGTTTTTGGAGTTTTCAGATTTAAAAACGTCTATAGATATAAAGGCTTGGTCGTTCTGCTCTCACGGAACAGATAGATTATTATGCTTAACGTTATGTTATGCACCGTCAGATGAAATCCTGCAGGTGTCGGTGCTTTCTCCGTCCATGCTATAAATGCACATCCTTGAATGAGCGCGGATTTCTAGCGCATTTACTTGAACTTCATAGGCAATATATCTATGGTTTAACCCATTTGTGAGGCGGCCAAAATCAGAATTTTAAATGGACTGAATAAGCTCTCTACGAACTTGACGAGCAATGCCGCGCTGACGGACCATAGACTATAAAAAAAGAGTGACTGACATGTATGCACATAAATCACTGTCACACACACTCTCAAGAGTAATATTTGGTTACTGCATAATAAATTTTCAACTAGCAGAATAGTACAGAATCACGATACACAGTCTCACTTGTAGCCATATCTTTTAATAATATTTCGAAGGGCAAAAACAGGAACTTTTAATTGGCTTTACATCATCAACTGTCACTTTAGCGCGAGGCCCTGTGCAGTCGCAGACTTGGTACTTTCCATAGGGTAGCTACTTTCAGCAGCATATAGCATTATGGCGAGTGGATAATGCCACGGATAACTTACCGAAGTCTACAGTCGTGTACTTTTACGTGACAGAAGGGGTACGCCGCACCACAGACGGGTGAAACCAACGCGTGACTCCAACGTCGCATCACAGCACGTCGCACCACTGACGCGTGACTCCAACGTCTCACCACAGCACGTCGCATCACAGACGCGTGACACCAACGTCTCACCACAGCCTGACTCCAACGTCGCATCACAATAAAATAATATCTATTTCCCCCCCCCTAGCTTTTCTTATCTTTCCTTTGTTATCTTTCTAATCAATCATTCTTTTCTTGTATTCTGATGACATTGAAAATATCAATGATACAAATTTTGTATTGTATACAAAGTTGTGTATGTCATTAATGTCATCTCTGAATGGTTTACGAACATAGTTTTTATATATATATATAATTCACTCACTTTCTACTGGATATGAGGGCTATGCAAATTATACACCATCAAAGTCACAACTTTTTGCACAATTATTAACAACAACTTTAAAGTTGAACAGATAAATTCATTAATTGTAATCTATAAACATAATATTCTGGAATGTGTCAGTCTGAGTTTTTACTTTTGAAGGTGGTAATAATTTTAATTTACACAGTTGACCATAATGGGCGAATACACAAAATTAAACTATTCACGATATTGCTTACAGGAGAAGGTGACAAGAAAGTATTTTAATAGCCTATTATTTTCAAGAAACCAACAATGAAAAAATATAAGACAGGGAAATAGTCGTTTAGTCACAAAATGCAAAACAATGTAGGTTCATGGTCAAATGTTCAAGACTAGGGCTGTCAGTGTCGACTATTTATTTAGGCTATATATTTTTTGGTCATAAAGATAGATCTGAAGTGAACAATAGCCTTTAGTATGACTTAAATACATAATTACAAATGAGGCAATATAATTGGTTCAAATAAAGTAGGGTATTAGAAGTAATTAATTATTTTATTTTATTTAACAACACTATTAAAATACATGAAGAAATATATAAACAATGAACATATGTATATTATGTACAAATGCCAACAGAGGGCGCAAGAGGATAACTGACGATAATTGTTACACTTTACATCAAGAGCAGTAGCCTACTACGGTGAGGCATAGCTGCTGCCACATACATATTATTGTTTCCCCTCAATTATGTTGTAGCCTAATAACGAGATCTTATGTCGTTTTAACGTCATCTTTTCTCGCAATAACGTGATCTTATGTCGTTAAAACGACATATTTTTCTCGTAATAACGAGATGTCACGACATCTTTTTTTTGCCTTTATAATCCACATAAAATTGACAGCCTATCCTTTTTCACACTTCTACGTTCAAAAAGCTTATGCAAATAGTAACAGCCCCCAATCAGGCAAAATGAATCAATGAGGCCCTTTTTAAAAATATATTTTATACAGGCCTATAAGTTTTTTATATAATATATTAATTATATATAGCCAAAGATTTATTTTTGTTAATAGGCTATATCTTCATTACCTAGAGATAATTAAACAAAAAGTAGTCAAAACACATCTAACAGAACATAGCCTAAGTTGTTTATTTTTTACAACATTGTGTTCTTATTTTGTTTAATTAACGAAATGTCAATCTTCATCTTTATAACAGAAGATACAATACAAAAATCTTCAAGATACAGCCATATACAATCTTCACATGTATAACGGACAGTCACCTTATAAACAGTCCTTTGTGTGGTGGAATAAGCAATGCTATATAGAAATGTTACCGGTATAATTTAAACTTTATTTTATTATTTTATTTGTTCATGAACTAATTATGCTAACTCAACTAATTTAATGTAAAGAGCTGGATAAAATTACTAATTAAATAATGTCAAATATTAAATGTAGGCTATTGATTAGAGTTGCCATAGACTAAAGGATTTTTCTAGACTAGTAGTAATTTATTTAAGCAATTAGGACTAATCGCACGTTTATATTCAATCCTGGGTGTATATGGCTATTCCGCGCTCAAGCGCATAAAACTTGCCGCAAAGCACCGGCAAAAGTAGGCTAATGAATGCGCCTTTCATACGGACAGGATCACATAATCAGATGGTAGCCTACCGTATTTGCTTTCGATTGGATTTTTTTTTCGTTGGTGGACATTTTTATTTTATTTATAAACTTTATATAGATAGATAGTGATATTTCTCATGTCTGTGAGGCTAACTGTTTTCGGTTCATTTTTTAGATGCGCTCCAATTCACAGAGATCATGAAAGCGCGTTCGTTTTCTTTTATTTTACAAAAGCACAACGTTTTCTTGTTGTTGAGAGTTTACACAAATAAAGTTGCGACTGATGTATTATTCTTTTCTGTATGACCAGAAATGGAGTATTTAAGTTGTTTCCACTGTTGATAGGAAAATGCGAGTGATGGCACCGGCGCGTAGGCCTGTCGCGATAGTCGATAAATCGATTAATCGCACGATAAAAAAAAACGAGCTCGATAATTTTTCCGGCCGCGATAATTCCATTTGCATGCTTGTTTGTTTTCCTCGTCTCTCTCTCTCTACCAAAGAGACTGGATGACCACTCTCGCTCGGTTCTTTAGCGTATAGGAGGAGTGAACCCTCTTGTTGTCAGTTGCATGGTCTTTGTGTGAGAAGGCGGCGCCGCGGCGCTCAGTCACATGGTCTTTGTATGGGAAAGCGCCGGCGGGAGTGTTTGCGGCTACTGCCGGGAGAGAGAGAAGACGCTAGTTGTGAGTTGCGACAGCGAGCCCGATCACATGAAAATGCGTATCTATACCACGAATGTTATTTCTCGTGCCATTTATACGCCAAAAATAGTTTTTGCGTGCATATGATACGCTCTTTATGGCGTGTAATACGCACGCACTCCTCACCCCTAATCCTAACCAAGTATTTTCAGTGCGTAGCATGCCTTCCCGACAGTACACAATCACTTGACAAAGTAACAGGAGGACAAAGTAACAGGAGTAACAGTGCAAAATTGTGCGATATGGCTTGTTGAGGCTTTTTTTTATTTGTTTACAAAGGTCCTAACTGTCAGTTTTGCCTGTTATGGAATGTATCACTATTTAATAATGTCTAAAGCCTAATGTTTAATATTTTTTGAAGTGCAATTTTGTTTCATTTTATTTATTAACAGACATTTATTTTGTTAACAGACACTAAGAGTCCATTGCTTTCATTGTTTTTGGTTGTTTTGTTCATTTTTTGGGATATTTAAAATGTTTTCCGTTTTCAATGTTTAATATTCTTTAGAAATAAAAGTTTATAGATCGTTGAAAAGGTGTACCTGCATTATTATGCCATTATAATTATATGAAATGAAAATGGTCTCAGAACGACAATATTATCGTTTATCGCGATAATTTCTTGGACAATTTATCGTCCAGCAAAATTTGTTATCGTGACAGGCCTATGTGTGCCATGCAGTGCGCGCTCCACACTCCGCACAAACACTCGGATATGCGCTTAATAATAGCGAACATTTATCTAGGTTAACGTTAGAGCGAGCGGCCATGCCAGACTGATAAGTCCTTCATGTTTAACAAATCAAATTCTGTTGCATTTTATTGCGCCAGTTTGAAAAGGGCGGCTGAAACACTCTACAGATAAACGCCCAATGCTGTTTTTTTTTCTTTAAACAAATTCGTTTAGTCTTTAAAATAAATATTGTTTGTGGGCTAATTAATGCCACAATAATTTGTTTATTTTATTGGCTACTTTTATTTTTCATTTTTGTTTTGCATTGAATACCATTTAAAGGATTTGCTGTGCACCGCAATGCCATCCTCCCATAGAAAGAAACGTTAAGAGCCACCTTTATTTTCTTTATAATTATGGGTTTCTATCGGAAAACGCTTAACGTATAATTAAATGCATTGCGTTCATATTCTGGGCTCATCTGCTTTTCTGTAGGATATGGTTTATTAATAAGGTGTGTGCAGCATTTGATCTTTATCACTGAAGTAGCCTATTAAGCCACATTAAGCTTTTTCTTTATGCTTAGCCTAATATGCAATTAAACCTATTTTTTACAGTCTGAATTAAACACAATGTTCGCATTCTGGGCTCATCTGCTATTAATAAGGTGTGTACAGAATTTGATCTTTTAACATGAATGTCCGTTGGGGGCTGCTATTTCTTCAGCTTTTTGAACGTATGATAAAGACATGATTGGCTATCAATTTTATGTGGATAAAGGCATATTTTGTACATGACTACAAAATGTGTCGTTTTAATGAAATAAGATCTCGTTATTACGAGAAAAATATGTCGTCAAAACGACATAAGATCTCGTTATTACGACATAATTGAGTGGAAAAAAATATATGTAGCCTATGTGGCAGCAATGCGTCACCGTAGTTTTTCATAAACTTCGATTTAAGAATAAAGAATTTTCCAAGCAAAATGATTAAGTCGACTATATATTGTACAGAGAAATTTGAGTCAGAAAAGTAAAAGAAGATATCAAAATTAGATAAATGTAGGCTATGTTTGAGCCAAGTTGTTGAAACATTGTTGTTGCCATTAATGATTAATGAGGATAGGAGCAGGCTTCACTCAATTTTTGATAATACACTTTTTAGAGTGCTGGCCTAAAAATATAATAGCCTACATAAGAATAGGACAGAGGCCGCACTATGCATAGACGTTTTTTATTCGTTGCACAAACGCGTTTCGGCGTGTGCCTTCTTCACTGAAACGCGTTTGTGCAACGAATAAAAAACGTCTATGCATAGTGCGGCCTCTGTCCTATTCTTATGTTGCCATTAATGAAACATTGTAGGCTATATCATTCCACAGAGAAGAGCTATGTGAGCAATTATAGAATAAATGGTCTAACGTTTCCGTTTCCATAAAGCAAAAGCTGCATTTTTCGTCTACGGTAGGCTATAAATTTAGAGATAATCTTGTTACAGGGGTAATAAATTATATTTCTTTTAATTTGTTTGTAATTAAAAATGTATGTGGGTTACTCCATGCTCCATTCCAATTAATATTTTCATACAAGGGGGACCATTTGTATCTGGAGGCAGGGATAGATTTTGCAAATAAAAGATTTTTATTACTTTGTTGTTAACTTTTCTGTCTAAGATAGACCATTTATTGAAACACTGCTGTAGAAAGACCAACAAGTTAGAGCCTGTTTATGGAAAATTCGCTTCTTTTTTTTATTAAATCCAAGCAATTGGGTGATGACAAATTTAAAATTAAGAGGCTTTAATATTAAACAAAAAATCACTTTAAAGAAAAGCTTACAAAACAAAACAAAAATCATGTCTCCCGATCGCCTATTGCAAATCCAGTCTTACTCATGCTATTCACTTTTCGTTATCAACATCGGAAAAATAACATTAGATTGGGACAACGTGTGTATCAGGCGTCTTATTAGGCGACGTACTGAGGGACGACGTGTGTATCAGGCGTCTTATTAGGCGACGTACTGAGGGACGACGTGTGTATCAGGCGTCTTATTAGGCGACGTACTGAGGCATGACGTGTGTATTAGGCGTCTTATTAGGCGACGTACTGAGGGACGACGTGTGTATCAGGCGTCTTATTAGGCGACGTGCCTGGTTCAGACGTTATGATTTTTTATACATTTCTCACGTACGCCGTCGCCACGTCGCCGTAAGGTATACGTTACAACTGTGACGCCGCCGTGACGTCGCCGCCGGTCTGTCGTCTGACGTCTCTATCAATCCCATTCAAAAATAGACACGGACTGACGGCGACGGAAGGGTAGACTGCTCCTTCGCCTTCTTCAGGGTAGACTTAGAAAAGTCATTATCCGCTCGCCATAATAGCATTACCTCCCAAGCCTGAGCTAACTCGATCACGTCGAGCGGTGAGCCATGATTTCAGATAGCCAGACTCCTCCAGCTTCACCCACGCCCCGCCTCTTTGCCCATTTTCTGTTATCCGAGAGTGACGCAAAGTGATGCGAGGCCAAGATGGCGACGGCCGACTCCGCCCACTTAAGGCTTCAAAAATGCTCTTCAGAAACCTACGGGTGACGTCACGGACACTACGTCCATATTTTTTTTACAGTCTATGGATCTGCTGCAAATGCTGTACAGTGATCACCAGGCTATTGCGGGATACGGAAACAACTTTTCTGCCTCCTTGGTCCTCCATTAGTGCAACAAGAGGAGAGACGACAACAACTATCGGCTTTGCATCCCTATCGTTCGCCTTAGCTAACTCATTCACCACTAGCACTAGAACTGCCATGGCGGTCATTTTGACAGTTTTGAATTTTATATCTTCAATAACTGTTGAAAAAATAAATACAATCCTGTTGGTACCTGACTTTTCCTAAAAGTGTCTGTATTTTCATTTTTCATATAAATTACACAAAGGCAAAAAAACAAATGAACATATTTACCTATTTCGGCCATAAACGGTCATTGACCGCACTGAATTTCAAGGTATTATTATATACCAATATACACAACAATAAAATGTGTTAAAAAATACACTAAACATATTCAACAACAAATCATTTAAATGTAATGATATTCAGAACTGAACAAGAATGAAAAAAATAACTATAAACAAGCCAAAATGAAATACTTTATAAGCGAAAGTGAAAGTAAGCGGCGTTAGGATCACGTAACAATTAGAATCAAATTGTTTCAACATTTGCGATATTTGGATGCTAAACTATTCTTTATCATAGGCTTTGAACTTCACTCACGTTCCAATATCGACGGAAAAAAATCTTACATCGCGGGCGCGATCTAACAGTGGAAACATGAAAACATAGGCTAGTCCGTCATTTTGTTCAGGGCATCTACGAATATTAATATTATTATCTACAAACTACAACATTATGGCCACCAACAAAACTTAGCAAACATTGTTCTTGCTCCGGCTTTAACTTCTGTATATTCGGCAGTTTTGCAACAACGGACCGAATAGCTTTTCTCACGTCTTTCTCCGCTGCCATTACTGAACTCCAACTCAAACTGACGCACTACATCAACGTCATCGTTCTCAGCCACTCTCTCTGTTCGCTGATTGGTCCTACAAAAAATTGGTTTCTGGAAACCCAAGAATATACAGCAGTCCCAGACGTAGTACTGAAGGAAAATGAAATTGAGCGGAAGTGCGTAGGAGGGCGGAGCCAGGCTAGGACGAAACATGTAAAAGCAATAAATAAATAAATACGCAAATGAATTAATGAATTAATAAAGTCCACAAAATTACATTGAAAACAATAATAAAGAATGAATAAGTGTGTGGAATGTGCTGGAAACACCCTTGCAGCAAACGCAGACGTCACGTTCAGGCAGACGAACGAGTGATGTGGCAGATGCAGATTTCACCTACTTTGTGAGGACATAAGCTCCCCAATAAAGATAAGGACAACCTGAAATAAGCTCTTCACAACTACATCATCATCATAAAAGAATAAAGATGTTAAATGTAAACTACTCACCACAGACAGAAACATTGAACATCTTGTGTTTGATTTTACTGTCTTGGCTGATCTTTAGTTCATAAAGTCCAGTGTCTGTTTCTCTGGTGTTCATGATGGTCAGAGATCCAGTCTTCTTGTCCAGCTTCAGTCTGTCCAGGAATCTCTCATCAAGACCAATGTCATATATAAAAACTCTCCGTCCTCTGATTTCAGCTATGAGAGACCCTTTATCTCCAGATCTCCACTCTATGAGAACATCTCTGTGTAGTTCAGTAACATCAGTCTTTAGAGTTACATCCTCTCCCTCCATCACTGACACTGTCTTCACTTCATGTCACAGAAGCACATAGAAACAGAGAAATGAGGAGAATATATGTGAGTTTGCAGATGAACATGTCAGAAACACTGAGGATATACTGTGTGATTCTTCACATGTGCTCATAACATCTACTGTAATAATCAGTTCTTCACGCAGATGCCTTTTTAAACTAAATTATGAATAACAATTCACAATAAGGTTGCATGTGTTAATTTTAGTTACTGCCATAGTTAGTGTAAATAAACAGTTCTTCCCAGTGCATTTATTCATCTTTTAATAAATTGAACAAATTATAATATCAAATTTTTCAAATTATACATTTTTAATATTAGTTCAGATAGCCGTAAATGGCAAATCCACCCAAAAAAGAAAACTGATTTTCAACAGTAAGGTTGACAAGAAAAGAACCAAACCTTATACAATTGTTCATTTAGGTCTATAGTTCAATACTATAACAGTTACAGTGGTGGCCAAAATTGATGGCACCCCTGATAAATATGATAAAAAATGGCTGTAAAAAATAAATCTGCATTGTTTATCCTTTTGATCTTTCCTTCAAAAAAAAAAAAAATCTAACCTTTCATTGAAGTAAAAGAACTGAAAGAGGGGGGTAAATTACATTATGAAATAAATGTTTTTCTCCAAAACACGCTGGCCATAATTGTTGGCTCCCCTAGATTTTTTTATGAGAAAAATATCTCTGAAGTATATTCCCATTAATATTTACATTTTTAAGCACACCAGGGTGACTAGGAACATGAAATTGTCCAGCTATTGTTATGATGGTGCAAGGAGATGAACCCAAATGCAGACAGAATGCGCTTATACACGGTTTATTGATACAACTAGACAGCATAAACAGGAAAACAAAACCCACAATGGGGCAAAACAGGACAGGATAGACTATTTGGACTGACAAGACTAGACTATAAGACTCAAAAACTAACAGCGAAGACAGGATCAAACTCTTCTTTCAAGACAAGACTTTCAAGAGGTTACTCACAGATTGTTTCACACAATGAACCGGCACAGGACAGCAAACACAAGGGGATTAAATAGGGAGAAACTAATGAGGGAAACGGGTGACAAGGGTAAAGCAACTATGACTAAACGAGGATAACAAGGGGGCGGGGCAAGAGAACGAGACAACACAAGCACATGGCCCAAACAAATGGCCATGTGCTTGTACACAAAACATGGGTCTGTCATGATCCTGCCTCAAGAATTAATGAATGACAAGGACTAGATGGCAGAATCATGACAGCTATGACTTCTTGTTTCACAGGAGTTTAACTATGAGGAAACACAAAGGCCAAATTCCCTTGCTCATCCATCACAATTAGTAAAACCAAAGAATAAAGTTCTGATGTGAGGCAAAAGATTGTTGAGCTTCACAAAATAGAGAGTGGCTGTAAAGAAAATATCTAAAGAATTAAAAATCCCCATTTTGACCATCAGGGCAATAATTAAGAAGTTCTAATCAACTAAAGATGTTCCGAATCTGCCAGGAAGAGGATGTGTGTCTATATTGTCTTAATGGGCGGTGAGAATGAGAGTTTGAGTGGCCAAAGACTCTCCAAGGATTACAGATGGAGAATTGCAGAGATTACTTGAGTCTTGGGGGTCAGAAAGCCTAAAAAAAATGTGTCAAACAACCCCTACATCCCCATATGTTGTTTGGGAGGGTTTCAAGAAAAATCCTCCTCGCTTCTCCAAAAATAATCTCCAGCATATTCAGTTGTCAGACCCGACTGGATCTTTTAAAATCTTAAAAAAAGGGCTTTTTGGCAGCAAAACCAGCAGATGTGTTTGGTGCAAACAGGGATGAAGAGTCCCCAATGCCTACGGTTAAATACACTGCTGGATCTTATATGTTGTGGGCCTATTTATTTGCTGGAGGTCCTGGACTTCTTGTTCAGATACATGGTATTATGGATTCTAGCAAATACAAACAGATAAAAAATCAAAACCTGACGGCCTCTGCTAGAAATCTTATAATGGGCCGTGGTTGGATCTTCCATCAGGACGATCCAAAACAAACATCAAAATCAACACAAAAATGGGTAACTGAGCACAAAATGATGCTTCTGCCATGACCGTCCCAGTCCCCTAAACTGAACCATATAGAAAATGAGTGGGCTGAACTGAACAGAAGAAGCACCAACATGAACTTGTGAATCTGAAGGATCTGGAGAGATTCTGTATGGAGGAATGGTCTCTGATCTCAGGTCAGGTGTTCTCCAAACTCATCAGGCATTATAGGAGAAAACTCAGAGCTGTTATCTTGGCAAAAGGAGGTTGCAGAAAGTATTTAATAACGGTGCCAACAATTATGGCCAGCGTGTTTTGGAGAAAAACATTTATTTTATAATGTGATTTACCCCCCTCTTTCAGTTCTTTTACTTCAATGAAAGGTTAGATTTTTGTGAATTTTTTGAATGAAAGATCAAAAGGATAAACAATGCAGATTTATTTTTTACAGCCATTTTTTATCATATTTATCAGGGGTGCCATCAATTTTGACCATGACTGTATTTAACATTGTAATAATATTTCTCAGTGTTACTATTTTTGATCAAATAAATGCAGCCTTGGTGATAAAAGACTTCTTTCAAAAACATAAAAAAAGGAAACAAACAAACAAATATATATATTGAAAAGACATGTTTTATCTATTGTTTATTGTACACTCTTAAAAGGAATGGTTCTATTTAGAACCAGAAATGGTTCTATCACCCGCTTCATATATGAAACTCCAAAATGGTTCTATATAGAACCACTTTAATGGGTTCCATAAAAAGAACCCCAAATGGTTCTTTAAATCCAAGTTAGATGGTTCTATATAGAACCATGTAAGGGTTCTGTATTATTAAAGGGGTTAATTATTATTTAATAAGAAAATATAACCAATCAAGAAAATTCTAAAAGTTTAAATTTATTCAATTGATTATACAAAAATATTAGTGTCATATTTAAAATTGCACCTCTATACCATGTATTAGACAGCAAATTTAACATTTACATTTAAGATGTTTAATTACATTTAACCATTTAGTTTTTCATTTAGCATTTTCACTTTGCAATAAACATACATAAGCTTGTTTATGTACATATACAGTACTTAACTTTTACATATATCTCTGAAATGAGGAAAAACACATCATTTTTGATATTTGACAAATCAATAAAAATCAGATAAAAATCAGCAGATAAAAATCAATACATGAACAATTAAAACATCTATTAAATAGGACTACAATTTACACAAGTTGACTGTACATTTTCAGTACAGGTATTGGTGTTCTTTTGTCATGCTCGTGTAAGTTTAAGCATAAATTTTTGAATAAAAGTCATTGTGTGCTTAATGTCAACCGGGTATTGCACATTGAAAAGAAAATAGACTGCAAACAGGCATTCCACAGCCTGTGTCATGTCAATGTCTGTCTCTCTTATGATGTTCACATTGTCCATTATAATGCTGACACTTTCAGCCTTGAGGGGATCAGAAGAGCCGGTAAACAGTAGGATGTGGTGTAGGACCTTTGGGTTCCTGTAAAAACAAACGAAGGAAGAGAGTGAGTAAATTATAGGGTAAATACTATATAGGTGGGGGACCTCCGTGAAGTTGGCACCCCATAAAACGAAATCATTTCCAAAACTATGCCATTCGTTTGTGCTGCGTTTGTGCTGATTTGTGCCGCAAAAACCAACGTTTGTGCTGGTTTCGTGTTTGAGATATTGAACATTCTTTTTTGGGTTGCGTGACGTCACTCTCCACCCCATGTCCTTCAAATCGCTCCAAACCGGTGTCATTCGTTTGTGCTCGGTTTGTGCTGGTTTGTGCCGTTAAAACAAACACTGTATCTGTTTTCCTTATAACATTTAATTCGGGAGCTGTGACGTCACTCTCCACCCCACCTCATCTAAATCTCTCCAAACCGGTGTCGTTCGTTTGTGCTCGATTTGTGCTGGTTTGTGCCGTTGAAAGAAACAGTGCAACTACGATCCCCTCTTAAACATAAAAAAAATAAACTTTTTAAGTACAGTTACATAACTGTCCACCCCATATGGTCCAAATCGTTGCAAAACTGTGCCGCTCGTTTGTGCTCGATTTGTGCCGGTTTGTGCCGTTACGATGAGCATTGTATCTTTTTCCCCTCCTTAGAAATAACACATTGGATTCGGGACAGTGACGTCACTCTCCACCCCATGCCGTCCAAATCGCCCCAAACCGGTGCTTTTTGTTTGTGCTCGATTTGTGCTGTTTTGTGCCGTAGAAATAACCATCATAAATGATTCCATTCTTTAGACATCACAAAATCTTTGGAGGAGTAGTAACGTCACGCAAGCAAGCCGCGCTCTCCATCCATCTCGTCTACAAACCTGTCCGGTTCGTTTGTGCTCGCACAGGGCCGCAGCTGTCAGTGTTCTTTTCTTTAGATATGGGAATGTTTTATTTTAGATTTGTGCTATTGACATTTGGTCTTTATATAATCACCAATGCACTACGATATGTAATGTATAGGCTACTGTCACTACTCTGGCTGTAAGCTACGTGTGACTGAGGCTTAATTTTGTATTAAAATAAATTAAAATAACCAATAAAAAAAATAAATGTATTAAAAAAAATTGTGTAGTGTCTTAAGTTTTCTGAATAGGCCTACTTTTAACAGCTTACAGTGCCTGTTTGTGCTGTAAAAAGTTTTGTTTGTGCTGCTTCGGTCTTTTAGATATTAAAATCTATGAATCTATTATAATCTATAAAATCTAAAATATTAAAAATTTGGTCATTCTGTTGGCACTCAAGGCACTCCAAATTCAACCCAAATAGGCTCGTTCGTTTGTGCTTCGTTTGTGCTGGTAAAAAGTAACAAAGTATAATGTATAACAGTTTGGAAGTAACTTGCACAACACTGCATTGTGAAAAACGATTAGCCTATAAATAGCCTAGATATTTTAATGTGATATTTTTTCAGTTTTAATGTAATTAAAATGTAATTTATTCCTGTAATGTCAAAGCTGAATTTTCTGTATCATTACTCCAGTTTTCAATGTCACATTATTCTTTAGAAATCGTAAGATGTTGATTTTGTGCTCAATTATTGGTGCTCACTGCTCAGTTAAGAAATGCTCTTATATTTTAATAGGCCTAGGCCTACACATTGCTTGTTTTTCTTTATTTATGTTTAATATTTTTTTGTGGAAACCGTGAAACCTGAGTGACCTCAGAAAATATAATGACATGACACAAACGACACGTTTTGCAGCACAAACCAGCACAAATGACGTCATTGTCTATGCCTAATATTTTAAAGGCCGATGCAGCACAAACGGAAATTATACTGGCACAAACCAGCACAAACGAAGCACAAACGAACGAGCCTATTTGGGTTGAATTTGGAGTGCCTTGAGTGCCAACAGAATGACCAAATTTTTAATATTTTAGATTTTATAGATTATAATAGATTCATAGATTTTAATATCTAAAAAACCGAAGCAGCACAAACGAAACTTTTTACAGCACAAACAGGCACTGTAAGCTGTTAAAAGTAGGCCTATTCAGAAAACTTAAGACACTACACAATTTTTTTTAATACATTTATTTTTTTTATTGGTTATTTTAATTTATTTTAATACAAAATTAAGCCTCAGTCACACGTAGCTTACAGCCAGAGTAGTGACAGTAGCCTATACATTACATATCGTAGTGCATTGGTGATTATATAAAGACCAAATGTCAATAGCACAAATCTAAAATAAAACATTCCCATATCTAAAGAAAAGAACACTGACAGCTGCGGCCCTGTGCGAGCACAAACGAACCGGACAGGTTTGTAGACGAGATGGATGGAGAGCGCGGCTTGCTTGCGTGACGTTACTACTCCTCCAAAGATTTTGTGATGTCTAAAGAATGGAATCATTTATGATGGTTATTTCTACGGCACAAAACAGCACAAATCGAGCACAAACAAAAAGCACCGGTTTGGGGCGATTTGGACGGCATGGGGTGGAGAGTGACGTCACTGTCCCGAATCCAATGTGTTATTTCTAAGGAGGGGAAAAAGATACAATGCTCATCGTAACGGCACAAACCGGCACAAATCGAGCACAAACGAGCGGCACAGTTTTGCAACGATTTGGACCATATGGGGTGGACAGTTATGTAACTGTACTTAAAAAGTTTATTTTTTTTATGTTTAAGAGGGGATCGTAGTTGCACTGTTTCTTTCAACGGCACAAACCAGCACAAATCGAGCACAAACGAACGACACCGGTTTGGAGAGATTTAGATGAGGTGGGGTGGAGAGTGACGTCACAGCTCCCGAATTAAATTTGTTATATCTGCGAAAGGAAAACAGATACAGTGTTTGTTTTAACGGCACAAACCAGCACAAACCGAGCACAAACGAATGACACCGGTTTGGAGCGATTTGAAGGACATGGGGTGGAGAGTGACGTCACGCAACCCAAAAAAGAATGTTCAATATCTCAAACACGAAACCAGCACAAACGTTGGTTTTTGCGGCACAAATCAGCACAAACGCAGCACAAACGAATGGCATAGTTTTGGAAATGATTTCGTTTTATGGGGTGCCAACTTCACGGAGGTGGGGGACCGATACTATATGGTGTTGTTACCTTCTGTGGTTTCCTCTGCTGGTCCAATGAGATTGGCGTAGAGTTTTTTTTTTACCCCCTTCTTTTGCACTCCTGATGATGTGTGGGGCCATTTCATTCAGCGATGTTTCCATATTCTTCACCAAGTCTGTTCATGCAGCATCTTAAAAACAAAACATTTGTTTACTTCAGGTGCTTATTTCCAAATTACACACTTTCAGCCAAACAAGTTCCATGGTCAGCATGAACTGGAGGTTGCAACTGACTGCTATATAGTGATGTTTTTCCGAGACAGAATGTTCAATAAGAAAAATAGTGGGTGTGGCAAAGTAATCAAAATGACTACAGGCATTGAATTTGATTGAAACATCAATCTTAAAAACTGATGTATCAGTTAAGGAAAACTTAACCAAATACCACCTGTGAACAAGCAGAATCTTTATATGCATGGTTCTCATCTACATTTTGCACTCTGAAATAATTGTCAAAATGTGTTTCATGTTAATACAAATTTAATCTGCCTTCGACATCAGATTTATTGAACTGAACTTGCCTCTTGTTTTTGACTAAGTCCCTCAGAATCTGTTTGTCCAGCACACTTCCTTTTAATCTCATACTTCTTCATATGCAGGATGATCGATGAGCTAACCAAGGGAATCCTTTCTTTTTAAAATGTGACATTCCGACAAGGTATCCTTGTAAACACATTTATACTTTCTTTTGAAAAATTTTTTTTCTGTGTGAGATTTTTTTAATGAGCAATGATCTCAATATTTTCACAAGATTAAAAGAACTGCAATATGTTCATACATAACCAGAGCAGCTGCCATCCTTCAAACATGGAAAGTGGGTGATCAAACTCCCCAGAACTTCTCCATACGTTTTATGATTTGGGTACCTAAGAAACATAATCAAATATATTATTTCAGTACCCAGCAACCACCAAGTTTAACGTAAAATACATTTAACTGTTATAAAATACAATGAAATACAATACTGTACCAGGTCTGCTTAGTGATGCTGTCAAACAACACTTCAGTAATGCACAGATGTGAGACTTGTCTCTGAATACTCTTTTTCATCAATGAGTTATCCATCAATGAGTTATCAACCATGGTAATCTGGGGATAAAAGAAAACAGAACATAAATAACACTTCACAAACCAACTAACGTTATGCATTAAACACACCTAAACATTTATGGCTTTAGAACATTTGAATGCTAAATTTAACCATGTGCTATCATCACTTTAATCCAGCGGCATACGTCACAGTAAACATAGACGAACACTGCAACTGTGCACAGTTTTAATGCAGACCGGCCGGAAGTTTTGAATTGTAGCACTGACTGTAGCAGTGTCTTTCCTGTTGAGTTTAGCTCCAACCCTGATAAAACACACCTGAACAAGCTAATCAAGATCTTCGTTTGTTCTGGGTTGGAGCTAACTTAAAAATTGCACGAAAGTAACTGTTAAGGCCCGTTCACACCAAGGACGATAACTATAAAGATAACGATAAAGATATAATTCTAAAAATCGTTCTCCATATTAAAGAATAACAGAGTTCACACCACAACTATAACGATAAAGATATGAGTAACGATATCGTTGGGATCACTTTCAGAACGATTTTTTTTCAGCTGTCAAACGATAAAACACTGACAGTCAATCAGAATCCATTCTAATTTAAAGGTCTCGCGCATTTAAAATGGGGCGCGCGCGCGCGCGTGCTTAGAATAAAAAGACCGTTAAGCCTTGGTTATACATGGGTTTCTCAGCGACGTCATCACTGCTTGCGCACGCAACCAGGAGGCAATAGACCCGCGGTCTGCGTACCGGAGTAAAGGGTTTAGGCTAGTAGCATAGTGGTGGTGTTGTCTCTAAGTCAAAATACCAAGGAGTTGTTGCGTAATTTATTTACATGCAGGTCTATCTGTTGTGTTTTATCTGCTCATTTAAATTAAACATGTTGCAAGTAATTCCAAATCTAGGCAAATGGAAGAGTGGGGCAGAAGAAGGAAGTTGTATGTTATATTCCTTCTATTCATAATTTGACGAGCTGCTCATGAAATGCTGCAAGTAACGTAACGTAAACAAGGTTAACTTGTATAAAAGCAAATGCTGCACTGCTAACATTGGCTATTATATTACTATATATATAACTTAGTCTAACATGATAATTCATACATGCATCACAGTATGTCTGGATTCGTAAACAGTTGGACGTTTTACATATGTTATATTAATATGAAACACAAACAAACAGATACAACTCTGAAATTGCAGTTTATTATTAAGTCAACAAGAATTTACAATGGGAAATCTACGTTAATTACAATATCTTTACAGAATTCGGCATAACACAGCGGGTTTTTTGCCTCCTGGATGCGCGCGCATCCGGTATTGTTTGTATACAAGAAACCCGTGTACTTTCGCCTGGCTCCTCAGCGCGAGTCTCCGCAGACTGCGCGCGCACCTCCCCAAACGGACGAGGCGTTTATACTCGACGCGCTCGCCGTTGTACTATTCTTTGAAACGATAGGGGGCGACTCCAGTAATTATCCTCTAACCACCAGGAATCAGCGATGAGAAGAAGAAAGCTATACACACGTGACAATGTTTATTTTAGTACACGGCCACCAATACCACACTACAAAAAGAATCCTGTAAAACCCAGTAAACCCTGAGATTATTGCTAGTGACAATAAAACAAAATATATGGATATGAGAATGTGTATACAACATAACTAAATTAACAATCTCTTACATATTTTCTAATTTCACTAAACATTTAAGTTTTGTGAACATTTTTATTAAACATGGACCTTTATGTTCTTTAAAAATACTTTTTATGCTATTGTATGCTCATTTTTAAAATGTAAGCAACTCATTTAGACGTGCAAACTGGGTGCTAGTGTGGTGAGAAGTTCGAGCTCGGCCAGATTCGGCTCGAAGTCGTTCATCTTCGGATGCGGCGCCGCGCGCGTTGTTACAAAATCTGCCGTGCACACCGCCAGGCGAAATGGGCCCTTGCGCACCCAACGCGCGCGACCGCCCACTCCGCGATGACGTCATTTTTGCCGCGCGCACCTTCGCGCTCGTTCGGACGCGTCGAGTATAAACCAGGCTTTATCGTTCGTTGGTGTGGACGCATATATAGTTATCTTTATCGTTATCCTTATAGTTATCGTGCTTGGTGTGAACGGGCCTTTAGAGCTCGTGGGCCAAAGTTAAGAACTAACGTTAACAGTTACACCTGTTAACATAGGCCTGGGAAAAATACTCGCCGCTAACTGAGTATGTGTGAAACTGCGACACACATTCACATATCATACACCTCCGTCTTCCACCCGGTTCGCTTTAATTTGAATCAGCGCCGTTTATTTGAACAACGAGCGCGCGCTTCATTTCAATTAAAATTCACGCTTCTGACTCGAAGCTCGTCTCCTTATAACACAGCTATCTTATTGTAGTTGACAATGTCATGAACATTAACAAGGAAATAAATGGATACTGTATCTTAATTAACTTAAAAACCGGAGCAAACTCAATTTAACAGGGCTTTCTGAACCGACGGCTGGCGAAGACCGTCACAACAGCAGTGCTTTTACTGAGGTAAATTTAGATTATAGTATCAGTATTTATCACAAGGACTACTCTAACCAATATAAATATGAACTCCAATACTAAATATTTCAATAAAATAATTTCAAAAATGTAAAAACTTAACTTACCTGAGTGCATGAGCGGGCAGAAAAATGGCGGACTCCTCAGTTTGAAAAATTAACTGTCACTTGTCTCTCGACTCGAGGTTCATCTTCGCCAATCCACCAATAGGAATTCAAGGATGATGCAACGCATATACGTCACCAGGGGGCATTTTTACGATTATTTGACTATTATCAGAGAATGTCTAATATGGCGAGAAGTTTCACTCTCAGTACACTTCCGGCTTCTGAACTGGTTGCAGTTCCTCTCTGATTCCATATGAGGGCGCTCACAGGACGAGTGCAGAATGAATGGAGGTCTATGGCGCTATACCAATAAAAATCCACTTTTCTCAGGATATAATTTTTTGTCTAGTAATTTGAATGTTGTATTCGAAAGGAGAATCAAATAAATTACACATTGCTGGGTGTTAGACTTTTTTTGAGTCACTTATTTGCTTTAAAAAGTATTTTAAAGTGTCAATGACGTCATATACATGTACGACCAGAGATACTGCTTAACGGCAATCCTTCACTCACTCTGTTGCGTTCGCGCTCTGCACTTTCTTTTCACTCGAGGCATCGACAACACAGCTGACACAGGTAAACACACATGCTAGAAGAGTTTTTGTTTTGTTTGTTTCTGGTCCCGCTGCGGATGACACGATGCCATCAAGCGGTATCTCTGGTCGTAATCAGTCCTTCGCTGACCAATCAGCGTTCATTAGCAGAATGCTAGCGTGTTATGGGCAACAACAACTCAACCTGTAAGAAATCGAAAGGACATAAGTACTTGTTCATTCAACTTTCGACCTAAAACCCATGTTGAACTTGCAAAATCTACAATCAGATTTAAGATTTATCAACGGCAATCGGGTGAAAGAGACACATTTAGCCGTCTAGCCCCATTGACTCCCATTCATTTTGCACTCATGGCGATCGCCCCCAGTGGAACTCTGGTGGTACTACAACCAAAATTCGGTACAATAGAGCTTAATAGGGAGTGGGCAGGCTCTCCGTAGACGGGCTCTGCTATTATTATACGATTATAGAGAGCCTAAGTCCCGCCCCTCCGCTTCCGGCTCATGGGACCTTATTTCGGAAAAAATATGTATGGAAGTCAATGGCGAGAGATAACTTATCTTTTTATTCCGTCTGAACTGTGCCCTGAACTACACATATGATGTTTGTCAATTTAAAAGGTAATTATGAAAGTCAAGAAAGTCGCAGTTTGTCATAAAACAGAAGAGTAACGTTTAGTTTTATGTGAAAATCGCTCAATGAACTACATCTCTCGTCTCGCACTATGTACGTCACAAGATCCGTTGCTCGTATGTGTGTATTCTGGCTCAAAACACTCAAGCATGACGGCGTAACGTTACGATTATAATGTAAGACTATATAACAAGCGCCTTCTGGGTTTGTAGTCTTTGTAATTACGTGTTTTCACAGTCTTATACCTCAGCAGTTTTACATCAAGCTGCGACTTTCTTGACTTTAAAATGTATCTTTTAAATTGACAAACATCATATGTGTAAATCAGGGCACAATTCAAACGAGATCAAAATATTTGTTGTCTCTCGCCATTGACTACCATACAATATTTTTTCCGAAATAAGGTCCCATGGTGGTCGACCGGAAGGGGAGGGACTTAGGCTCTCTATTAGATTAAAACCATCACAATGTGGTATACAAAATAAAGAAAACACCTGGTTAGTTTATTTTTTTTCTTCCAAAATGATTTGTAAAAAAGGTAAACTATAATGTATTAGGACATATAAATTTCATGCTAATGTACAGCTCAAACCACATGGACTAGATATTAATATTTGTTGACTCTTGTTTTTGACTACAGCAGTCATTCTCATGAGTCTTGACTCAAAAAGCTTTGTGAATGTGTTGTGTAGGCCTATTAGTATTGTGTAATCAGTTTACACTTCCGTCATAAAACATGAATTATAGAACCATTTTAATTAAAAAGGTTCTTTGCTATGCAATGGTTCTACATAGAACCATTTTTTTTGGTAAAAGGTTCTATTGGCCAAGTACTGAACCCCAGGGTTCAATATAGAACCCCGAGGAACCCTTTTTTTAATTGTATATACACTACTGTTAAACACTACTGTTACTGTTATTGATGCAAGATTTGTGTAATATTGTGATTTTTTTTTTACAATTTAAAATCACGGTTTAATTTATAAACTGTATATTGTTAATTTAATTTTAAACTGTAATTTACTCCTGTATTTTCAGCATCATTACTCCAGTCTTCAGTGTCACATGATCATTCTAATATGATGATTTGCTGCTCAAGAAACATTTCTGATTATTATTAATGTTGGAAAGAGTTGTGCTGCTATTTTTATTTAAACAGTGATGATTTTTTTCAGGATTCTTTTATGAATAGAAAGTTCAGAAGAACAGTTATTTCTCTATTGCTAAATATTCTCTGTTTTTGTTTAAGGGCTCGTATTTTGATGTGTACTGAATCACTTCACGCTTTCTCTTATAGTTTTTGTTTCAGTGGTGTCCGATCAGTCCTCTACTAGTTTCTAGTTGAATTGATCAGTATCCTGTGCTTAAATAGCCCTCTGATTCAGTCTGTTGTTGTCAGTCGTTATCTCTGGTATATTTACAAAGCTGTCCCGTTTATGGTTTTTATCACTCATTTAGGATTGTCTGGTTTACCTTCATCTGGATTGTTTCAATAAATGCTGCGATTAGATCTTTTCCTCTACTCCATTCATTCTCCACTCCAGAACCACACCGTGAAAATTAAAAATGTATTTACTGTCACTTTTGATTAATTTAATGCATCCTTGCTGAATACAAGTATTACAATTTTTTTTTTAAAATCAAACTTTTGAATGGTGGTGGTGGCTATAAAGAAACAACATGAGGATCAATGGTCAAATCTGTCACTTGCTAATCATAATTTGTTCAAAAAGTTAATAGATCAACAGCTGAGTGCATCTTTCAACCAACTGAATTTTCCTTTTGCTCAAACAGTAGAGCGTTGGCGCTTGCAACGCCAAGGTCATGGGTTCATTTCCCAAGGAAAGCAAGAACTGAGAATGTAAAAAATGTGTACCTTGAAATCCAATGTAAGTCGCTTTGGATAAAAGCGTCTGCCAAATACATTTGTAAATGTAGACCTTTTATTCACAACACTGATCAACGCACATCAATCTGAGTGTATCATGTTCAGATAAACAGAAGCTCAAACATGCGTGACACGCTAGAATCAATGATGTTTAGGTTTCATAATATTTGCACTTGCGTTTAATTTCAAACAGTTGAATATTAATTGAATTTGCTTAAATGTATTAAGAGATTAGTTATATTAATTTTGGAATTCAAAATAATATAAATATAACTAATATGAATGTTAGAATAGTATTTTACATAAAGCTATATTTGTCAATATTAATTAGGAAACTTGACCTAAGAATATTATATCATTTATTTATCAAGTTCAATAATCATTTAGAAATATGTTTATACATGTCTAGCATATTAACATTACTTAATGCATTAAACTAAATATGAAATATAAAGGCAACTCCAAGGAAGCAAGAAGACATAACATGGTTTATGCAGATTTACAGTAACTTGCAGTTTTTTTTTGTGTGTGTGTCAGAGATGATCTGCTTCTGTGAACATTAAATACACCAGAAAACCATCATAGTTCTTGTGTTCTGTCTCTTCAATCAATACTGTCTAGAAACTGTTGTGCTGTCTGTGTGATCAATGGAGTGTGTTAAAATGGTTTATTAAAAAAGACTGAAATGATCTGAGGAAACTGATGGGAAGCTGAATTACGCCGTTGAGCTGAATTACCTTTAGAAAAAACTGAAAGAAAGAGGAAGAATGTGACCATTATTACATTGACTGGAAAGACTCACCAGTGACAGAAATGTAGAATTCTTCATACAAGGTCCTTATGTCTCTTCTGATCAGTATTTTATAGAGTCCAGTGTCTTCAGTTCTGGTGTCTGTAATAGTGAAAGATCCAGTCCTCTTGTCCACCTCTAGTCTGTCTTTGAATCCCCCATCGGGAATGATCTCTTCTCTCCCTCCTTTGATTTCAGCTATGAGAGTGTCTTTATCTCCAGACGTCTTGATCAACTGTATCTGATCACCTTTGTTTATTTCAGTGACAGGTTTTAAAATGAGAGATTCTCCCTCCATCACGGTCTCCACTACATGTCACAGCAGAACAGAAATAGAGAAAAAGGAGATTATAAGTGAGTGAACTGAAGGACTGAGAGAATACTGTGTGATTCATTTCATGTGGATGACTTCTACTTGATCTGCAACAATTAGCAATAATGTTGCATGTGTTAAATTAATTGTTTAAAGGGATAGTTCACCTAAAAATTTTAATTCTGTCATTAATTACTCACCCTCATGCAATTCCAAACCCATAACACAAATGAAGATTACTTCAATAAAATATTTGAGTTTTCTGTCCCTCCATTGACAGTCTACGTAAATACCATTTTCAAGCCCCAGAAAGGTAGTAAAGACATCATTAAAGTTATCCATGTGACCCCAGTGGTTTAACCTCAACATGAAAAAAACACACAAAAAAACACACAACAACAATTTCACGTTCACGAGAGCATCACAACGCAAACATGTTGTGTTGACACGAGAACAGACTTTGTAGCATGAATACACATTACAGAAGAGTATCATATTGCTCCATAAAATTGAGGTTAAACCACTGGAGTCAACGTTTGCAATGCCATAAAGGTGGGGAAATTATGACAGAATTTATATTTTAGAATAAACTGTCCTTTTATAGGAATAAATAACACTAATTTGCTTGGTTTTCAGTTCTGAGTTTCTGATTAATATTCTATGGCCAGGTTTCACAGACAGGGTTTAGATTGAGCCAGGATTAGGCCTTAGTTCAATTAGGTTAAGTAGCTTTTATAAATGCGCCTAAGAAAAAAAAAAACATTACTGATGTGCAATCTTGAGATAAAACCATGGCATTGACATAAGATACGTCAGTGCAAGTTGCTTTCAGTTAAACCCACTCAAACATGCATTTTAGTCTGGGACTAGACTTAAAAAATTGTTTGTGAAATCTGGGGAAAGATGTTTATATGAATAAGGTGAATGAAGCCACACACAATGACACAAACACAAATACAGCTGTGAGGTGGCTATGAAGATATCAGACAGTCCAAATAAAACTCAATATGACAGAAAAAGGACAGCAGGACTTTTTTTTTATGCCAGTTTCTGATACATTTCCCAACCTTAATATCAGAACAACAAAAGTACATAAATAAATGTAGGGCTGAGCGAATATGGGTAGAACTCTGTGTGCCCTAGTACTTCAGAAATCCCTTTAAAAGTAGACGTGAATTAAGCATGGCTCAGTGGCCTTCATCATCACAGTATGCTAATGCCTATCTAGTGCAAGGGTTTCATCAATATGCTGATTGAGGACTGTTGGGACACTTCAGGCACAGAATGGTTCTGTCGGGAGAGACAGAGTCGTTTGCACCTCAATGACACGTCTGTACCATTCGCTTCACAGGACACATGCTTTAAACTACATACTGTTTATCTACTAGTGTGTTCTAATATGTAACTATGCCTCTTACTACATGAAAGGCTTTTACAGCCTGCACAGCATTGCATAATTTGTTACAACTAAGTTTTCTATACAGTATGTTGTTCCATTCTACTGTCTGTATATTTAAATGTGTAACTTAATAAATTATTTTGCCTGCTTTAAAGGCTTTAAGAATCTTTCCTTTTACACTGAAATGTTGAAAGCTAAAGTGATTATAACTTTCGTTATCTAACCGTTCAAGGTTAAATCCTACACTTTCCTATCAGTTCTAAGTGAGACCTTTACCTTTAAAGAATAAGAGGTTAAAGAATAACAACTTTTATGTAGTCCGATTAATCATTTTGGAGTCAGATATATAACTGAATTATGCACGTCATCCTTCATCCGCCAACTGCTTTTTGTTTCTGATTGTTGGTTCAAAATAACAGCGTAAGCTTCCAGCCTTTCACAAACAGACAATCAAAAACTGATCTTAAATTCACCATTTTAAACAGACAGAGATTCAGTAATGATTTTGTTAATGTAATTCAGCTCATTACTGGACAAGCACACACTTCATTAATTATTGCACCAAATCAATCACAAGTAGAACTGGTAAAAAGTATAAATATTGACTGTTAAAAATAATATATTTCAACTCTACTGTACTACAATAAACGAATTTTTTTTTTCTACTGATGTAATACTTACACGTTTGATTTTTTCGTTGAGGGGTCTTGAGGAGATAAACACAAAAAGCTGCGACTGCAAACACCAGCAGCAGCAGAACAACAACAATCCCTGCTACAGCACCTGAAGACAGGGGTTCTGTAATGATAAAGACAGACATTAGTGTGAGTGTGTCTGATCTATAACACACACTATAAACATCAGCACTATATAACCTGAGTGAAGATCTGATACTGTAATGATGAAGACAGACATTAGTGTGAGTGTGTCTGTCTGATCCAGTGCTTCTCAAATAGTGGGGCGCGACCCCCAGGGGGGGCTCGGAGCGATGCCAGGGGGGGCGCGCGAGACCCCGAAGAACATGCTTTTTCAGGAAGTGTTTTTTTTTTTTTTTGCACCGAACAAGAGCACAGAGCAGGAGATATGAAGTGCAGATAACAAACAACATGGACAAATATTTAACAGGGATGAAAAGAAAGGCGGAGAGAGACGGAGATAACGAGACAAAAGTAAGTCTCCCGAAAGCTAAGACGAGGAAATATGACGAAGCGTATGTTGCGCTTGGCTTCACCGTGACTACGGTGGGAGACGAAGAACGACCAGTATGTTTGCTGTGTCTAAAAATATTGGCAAATAAATAAAATTAAGGCGTCACTTAAAGACTTATTTTTGTTTTATAGGTCAAATTGTTTTATATATTGTGTTCCTGATAATGTTGCTGATCAATTTGAATGTATTATTTTTATTGATTATATTTAATTTTATTTTCACAAATTGTTTTATTCATTTTTGTTTTATAGGTCAAATTGTTTTATATATTGTGCTCCTGAGTTAATGTTGCTGATCAATTTGAATTTTTTTAATTATTTATTGATTATATATTTTAATTTCAGGCAAATTAATGCACTTTAAGTCTTCTCTGTTACAGACTAAAAAACAATGTTAATAAAGCTATTCTTTGTTTTAAGTTGATCTATGTTTCTTTCTTTTTTGTTTTCTTTAATGTTAATAAGGATACAATGTTATGCAGATGTGTACTTATTATAACAATTTTATAGACAAGTGATTATTTACAGTGGCGGCGGAGAATGGGGGGGGGGCGCGAAATGTTTACTTCTTCCTAGGGGGGGCGTAACAGAAAATAATTGAGAAGCACTGGTCTGATCTATAATGTAAGGCCCGCTATATTGGTCCAATTGCCGGTTCACCAATACACGGGGAAGGTATCACGTGTTCTGTCCTCACTCATGCAAAGTATTGGTTAAATTTATAATACATTGATCATATGTATTTACTCGTTAATTCATCTGACTCCATAAATGAAAGGTTTTAATAATATCTGTGCCTCACTAAAAGTGAGCGAATGTTTGACTATTCATTTACCCATTAAATGAACAATGTCAAAATCAGTTAGGATAATCGTGTAACAATTTAATATGTCAGATATCAGAGATCAATTCCACAATCAATTCAAATATCCAGAACATAGTTATACATTGATTACACCAAATAATCTTACCCAGCTTGAGAGAGAGAGAGAGAGAGAGAGAGAGAGAGAGAGAGAGAGAGAGAGATTCTTCAACAAAGTGCAAGGTGTCATTTTCAATCCAGCACAACATTCTTTGCACGCTCCAAACCTATTCAAAGTTTTCCATTTTTCTCATATGAGAATAAAAAATAAAATCATGTTTTATTCTTGCTGTTATGAGCCCCTTAAACAACAATTCAACATTTTTACTACTACCAGCAATTTCATATTTCCTACTAATATAAACTGCCATTTTGGCTTGACCCAAGATAAAATTTAACAACTGTCCTTTCTACATTTTTCCTTTACAATATTTAAAACCAAAAATAAACACAATCATTGTAAACATTTCATTAACATTAGTAAATAAAACCTCCAATAAACCAAATAAAGGTCTTAGTCTCTCACAATGCATAAAACAATGAAATATGGTTTCTCTTTCACCACAAAAAGGACAACTATCTTGCACATTTGGATTCAACAATGAGATAAAAGCATTTATAGCAACAATTCCATGTAAAATTCTCCATTGAAGATCACCCACATTTTTAGTCAATGGTGGTTTGTAACAAGAGCCCCAACAAGGTTTGACATCAAAATCAACACTTAAATGATCTCTCCATGGGGTAGGCTATCCATACGTTTTAATTTCTCTTGATTTATCACCTTCACACAAACTTTATACAAACTCTTTCCCCCAATTGTATCAAACATTATGTCTCTCAAATTCTCTGGGGTCATTACAACATTTTCATTTTCTATTACACTTTTAGATATCACCATACAAGGAAAATTATCCGTTTTATGAGGAAGAGCTTGACTTGACAAAAAGTTCCAGTCTTCTTCACTCAAATTTTCTCTGCACTTCTTTAATAAGAAAAAGACTGTCCTTGTTGATTTCATTTCAAGTCTCTGTGCAAGTGCATCAGCATTGTCCAACGCGATACCAGCAACTCCTATTAAGTCTTTCATTTTAACAATTTTGGCTTTTGTTAAAATTGGCATCAACCGGGGGGGGGGGGGGGCGCTGTTTCTAGCAAGGATTTAAGACGTGTTTCCCCGCTGCTCTGAGAGAAAGTGTTCAATTTACTCATTTATTTGCGCAATTTTGTATAATTTCTTTATACAAGTTGTAAAACTAGTTTACTAACATTAAAGTTAGTATATAGATCACTCATATTGACTGTAAGTCACGAATATGTCGTCGTCACGAGCGAAAACCGACGCGAGTAAGAGCGGCCGCGGCAAAACTGCACACTCGCCGGAGGATGCTGATGGGGCCTCAGCAAACATCAACTCTAGGCTACTGACAGTTCACCTGCAAACATAACTCTTATTCAGGGCATGTTGGAGTCGGTCAAAAATGATATATGCAAGAAAATTGACTCATTGTCATCGGATTTGCGGTCAGAGATCGTCACAGTTAGACAAGAAGTTAAAGACTGGCTAGGCCCTTTGCAGCAGAAAGTGGACGCTAACGCTGACAATGTCAGAGAACTGGAACGTTCAGCATCTGATCACAGCGATCGCATAACTGAAATGCAATCCGTTATCTCCACGCTTCAAAAGCAGGTGGTACAACTGGATGCCAAATGTGAAGATCTGGAGGGAAGATCCAGAAGGAACAATATTCGCCTCGTCGGATTACCCGAGGGAGTTGAAGGTTCTCATCCAGCTGACTTCGTCTCTCAGCTTTTGCAGAGCTTGTTGCATCTCCAGGAGAAACCTCTACTAGACAGGGCACATCGCACACTGCGCGAGAGGCCAAGGAAGGGGGAGCCCCCCCGTCCCCTTGTCATTAGAGTTCACTACTTTCAAGCCCGTGATGAGATTCTACGACGCGCCGCGCAGCTATCTCCTCTGATTCATGATGGGAATAAGATATCTGTCTTTGCGGACTACACAACGGCTGTTGTGAAGAAACGAGCTGCTTTCAAGGATTCAAAACGTCTCCTTCACTCATGCCCCGGGGTTAAGTTTGGCCTTCTGTTTCCTGCCGTGTTGCGGATCACTCTCTCAAATGGTGCTGTACACAAGTTTGAGGACCCGGCCGCCGCATCGGATTTTATAAAAATCCGTCTTACCTGCAAATACCTGAGGTAAATATTAGGTAGTCAGTTTGACTTTAAACATTTGGTTAGTGTGTACTGACAGAATATGACTATTGTCATTCTGCTCGATAACTTGCCTGCGATTGTTGGTTCTATATGTTAGTTTACCATTAGTCCACACATGGGTCATTGGTGTTATGGACGAAGTTTAACCCTCTTGTTAACATGTTTATATATATTTTTGTGTTTAATTTTTTAATTATCATTGCACTCTCTCCCAGGCGGCATAGTTAATTCTAGCTGTCCGAGTGTTCAAAAGGTAAAGTGCATGTGTCTCATTTGGGGAGATGCTTCTGCCGGGGTGGGTGGGGGGTGGGAGAAAAGGGGTTCTATTGCTGTTCTCATCTGTTTTTTTTTTTTTTTTTTTTTTTTACTTGGTCTCCGCTCAATTTTTTGCCAGTTTCACAGTAAAGAATTATTTCACATTCAAGATTTGATCCATATCGTGTCACAACCTAAAATGACGCAACATGTAAGTGGGAGGAGTTTCACATTTGTTAGTTGGAACTGTAATGGAGTGAACAATCCCATTAAGCGTAGCAAGATAGTACATCACCTCCAACATTTAGGAGCCCACATTGTCTATCTTCAAGAAACTCATCTTAAAATCCACGACCATCTATTGTTAAGGAGAAGATGGGTTGGGCAGGTATTTCACTCCAATTTTCAGGGTAAAGCCAGGGGTGCTGCAATTCTTATACACAGATCAGTTCCTTTTGTATGCTCCGATGTCATAGCTGATCCCAATGGGAGATTTGTCATTGTCACGGGTAAAATCAGTAATTTTCCAGTTATTCTCGCCAATGTCTATGCGCCTAACTGGGATAATGATAATTTTTTTAGACATTTATTCTCTGTACTGCCTGACACCTCTTCTCAACATCTTATTTTGGGAGGTGATTTTAATTGCTGGATTAATCCCAAACTTGACCAGTCCTCTGTTAGACATATTACACCATCAAAGTCTGCAAAAGTGATTCAGTCTTTTATGGAGGAGTTTAAGGTCTCAGATCCTTGGCGTTTTTTTAACCCGTCTGGGAAAGAATACTCTTTCTTTTCTCAGGTTCATCATACTTTTACTCGGATTGATTTTTTTTTATAGATAACAGGTTAATTTATTCAGTTGAGTTATGCTCATACAATGCTATTGTCATTTCAGACCATGCCCCGGTTAGTATGAAGATTTTGTGTTAAGGAACTTGAGGGCACACGGCCACTTTGGCGTTTAAATACCCGTTTGTTGTCAGATGAGCATTTTGTGGAATTTGTGTCTAATCAGATAGATTTGTTTATATTAACAAACAAGTCTTCAGATGTTTCAGCATCCCTTCTTTGGGAAACTATGAAGGCGTTCTTAAGAGGGGAAATCATCTCATACACTGCATATAGGGAAAAAATGAAGAAACGTAAACTATCAGAGATTGTTCAGAAAATCTGCCATTTAGATAATATTTATGCAGTTTCTGCATCCCCAGATACATACAGGGAGCGTCTTGCTCTACAGGCAGAATTTGACATTCTTTCATCATGCTATGCAGAGAATTTAATACTTAGATCTAGATACAAGTACTATGAAGAGGGTGATAAGGCAAGTAAGCTGCTGGCCCATCAATTAAGACAGGATTCATCCTCGCATCTCATACCTCAGATTCGAACCTCATCAGGGGTAACAACTAACCCCCAACTAATTAATGATCATTTTAAAGAATATTTTATTTCCCTATATACATCTGAACAAACTGATAACCCCCTTGCTTTTGATGTCTTTTTTAGTAAATTGAGCACACCCACTGTCGATTCTGCTGCCCACTTGGAGGAACCTATCACTATAGAAGAACTCACTCGAGCTGTTAGCTCTATGCAAAATGGTAAATGTCCAGGGCCGGATGGGTATCCAGTAGAGTTTTATAAAAAAAATTTAGACAAATTGGCCCCCATGATGATTGACATGTATTTTGAATCATTTGATTCACTCAAGCTCCCTCAAACACTTAATCAGGCTTCTATCTCTTTGATATTGAAGAAGAATAAAGATCCCTTACATTGCACTTCTTACCACCCAATCAGTCTTCTTAATGTTGACTTTAAACTCTTATCAAAGTTGTTGGCAGTACGTTTAGAGTCTATCTTACCATCCATCTCTCCGGATCAGACTGGGTTTATTAAAAATAGACACTCATTTTTTAATATTAGGAGACTTTTTAATATTGTATATAATCCCTCTTCTTCTGCTGTCCCAGAGGCTGTAATTTCATTAGATGCAGAGAAAGCATTTGACCGGGTGGAGTGGAAGTATCTTTTTTACACTTTAGAAAAATTTGGTTTCGGTCGCAAATTTATTTCTTGGGTGAGGTTACTGTATTCTGGCCCACAAGCTTCTGTCAGGACCAATAATACTCGTTCAGGATATTTTCCCCTCCACCGGTCCACTCGTCAGGGATGCCCTCTGAGTCCGCTTCTCTTTGCCATTGCTATTGAGCCCCTCTCTATTGCACTGCGATCTGATTCTTCTATAGTGGGCATAAAAAGAATGGGTACAGAACAAAAGGTGTCTTTGTATGCGGATGATCTTCTTCTCTACATTTCAGATTTGGATAGGTCAATACCTACAGCCCTTGATGTCTTAAAGTCCTTTGGTTCAATTTCTGGTTATAAATTAAATCTAAGCAAGAGCGAGATTTTCCCACTGAACTCTGCAGCTAGGAACTACCCTTTACATAATTTTCCATTTAAGATCTCCCAGCATAGATTTACCTACCTTGGAGTTTGCATCACAGATACATTTAAAGACCTCTTTAAATTTAACTTTGCTAATTTGCTTCTCCAGATGGAGAAAGATTTTGAGCGATGGTCACTGCTTCCCCTGTCCTTGGCTGGAAGAATTAACTCGGTTAAAATGAATATCCTTCCAAAATTCTCTTATTATTTTCAGTGCATACCCATTTTCCTTCCTCAACACTTTTTTCGTCAAATTGATTCAATAATTTTGGGTTTTATTTGGAATAAAAAGATCCCCAGAATTCGTAAGGCTTTTCTTCAAAGACCTAAAATATTAGGGGGAATGGCTCTACCTAACTTTCAGTTTTATTACTGGGCTACAAATCTTAGGGTCATGCAATACTGGTTAAATTAAATTTTTTCTCATGACTCATTTGTATGGCTCACCATGGAAGCTACCTCATGTATGCCTACTTCGCTAGCAGCCTTAGTACATGCTCCCATTAAATGCTCATCTTCTCCCTACACCAAAAATATTATCGTTAAAACTACACTGAAAATCTGGAGGCAATTCAGACACCACTTTGGTTTACAAACCTCTTCTATTTCTGCACCTATAGCAGCAAATTTTGCTTTCTTACCATCATTAATGGATAAGGCTTTCTCTCAGTGGTCGGTATTGGGCATTTTAACATTTAAGGATTTGTATATAGATAATGTATTTGCGTCTTTCCAGCAATTACAGAAAGAATTTGCATTGCCCAAACACAATTTTTTTAGATATTTACAGGTCCGTAGTTTTGTTCGGGACACGCACCCTCAGTTTCCTAATCTCCCTAGTGCCACTCCCATTGACTTCTTCCTCAAACCTATTCATGTTATGAAGGGTATGATTTCACATTTTTATGAAGCAATCTGCTCCTTACGTGAAAGCTCTCTTGCATCTATTAAATCTCAGTGGGAGGAGGACATAGGAGAAAATATTCCAGAAGAACAATGGGAAAAGATTCTACGTTGTGTGCACTCCTCATCCTTCTGCGCCAGACAGGGTCTGATGCAGTGTAAAATCCTTCATCGTACCCACTGGACCAAAGTTAGACTTTCTAAAATATATTCTGAGGTAGATCCCCTGTGTGATCGCTGTCATCAAGCCCCTGCATCTACTGCGCATATGTTTTGGTCTTGTCCATCTCTACAAATATATTGGTCTCTGATCTTTAAAACATTATCTGAAGTTCTTGGAATTTATGTTAAACCTTTGCCTGTCACAGCTTTATTTGGTACTCTCTCTCTTTCACTTGACATGCCTAAATATAAGACTGATTTTGTAGCTTTTGTCACTCTTCTGGCAAGACGCCTAATTCTAATAAATTGGAAATCACCTACACCTCCTACTCATTCTTCATGGATTAATGATATCTTTCATTTCATCAAACTAGAAAAAATCAGACATACAATGAAGGGATCTTCTGACAACTTCTATAAAATTTGGGGTCCTTTCCTAGATTATGTAGGAAAGTGAAATGGTTTTAAACACTTGTCTATATCTCCTTTGGCAGTAAAGAATATTCTTCCATGTGATATTAACCTGAATATGTCTTTGGATGACCAAGCTTTATATGGCTCATTTTTTTTGTTTTTTGTTTTTTTTTGTTTATGTTGCTGTTCTTGTTTACTGTTTACACTTTTGTCATTGTTTTATTCTCTCATGCTGAATGCTGTTTGGAAGTAATTTGCATCATATGACAGATCCATAACTGTATATTTCCTTTTTATTATTGCTTAACTTAGAATTAACCTTATTCTGTCCCCGTTTGCTGTATGGTCCTTTCGATGAACAAGAGGGATGGAATAAATTAGGTGATATTCCAATGGTATCTGTAATTGTGTGATGTACTCTGTTTGTGTGGAAAAATTCAAAATAAAGTTGAAAAAAAAAAAAAATGGCATCAACCACAAAGTTGTATTTCCACATAAATCGAGTCGAGCACCATTAATCAATGGCTCTTCCAAAAACCAATACAGAGACTGATATGACAATGATCTTTTGACCTGTACCATACACCATGCTTTTCTTAAGCTTTCATAAAAGGAAGAAATAAACTTCAGATTAAAACTCCTACAATCTGTCCAAAAGATATTTCGTCTAAAACCCCACCCTCCAACCTTACTTAAAAGGCAACAGGCTGGTCCAAACCATGAGACACTAGGACTGTATAAAAACTTTTGAACAAACTGTAGCCTAAAGGCTACTTTCCTGCTTACAAGGTCAACAACCCCTTGACCACCTTCTTCCTTTGGAAGGTACAGAACATTCCGTGGTAACCAGTATAATCTATCCCAAAAGAAATTGATCATCTTGACCTGTATTTTTCCAAGAACCCCTTCAGGAGGCTCTAAAACTGTTAATCTGTGCCATAATGAGGAGGCTACTAAATTATTAATAATCAATGCTCTCCCCTTAAAGGACATTTTAGGTAAAAGCCATTTCCACCTTTCAAATCTTCCATCTACATTTTCAAGAATATTTTCCCAGTTTCTTTGCATTATTATTTCATCACCCAAAATGATTCCAAAATATTTCAGACCTCTTTGTGACCAAACCATTTCACCTGGTAATACCAGTTCTCCTTCATTCCATTTTCCAACTCTATATGCTGAACTTTTGGCCCAATTTACTTTTGCAGATGAGATTTTTGCATACATGTTAACAATTTCAACCAGCTTATCAATATCATCCTGTCCACTGGTTAAAACTAAAACATCATCTGCATATGCTGATAGCTTTATAGGTGGAAAAGTACTCTCATATGTAAAACCATCTAAATGAGTCCTAATTTGATTTAACATAGGTTCTATTGCTATTGAGTAAAGCATACCTGACAAGGCGCAACCTTGTCTAATCCCCCTTTGTATTTTAAAAGGGCAACTCAAACCACCATTGATTTTCAGTACACTTTCAATATTTTCATAAAGCACTTGAAATTGAAAGCAGGTGGAAAACCAAAGGTTTCTAACGTGTACCATAAAAACTGATGATCCACCCGATCAAACGCCTTCTCTTGATCTAGGGAAATTAGGCCACATTTTTTCCCGAACAGTCTAGAGACTTCCAAAACATCTCGAATTAGAGATATATTATCCACAATTGATCTATTAGGTACACAATAGGATTGGTCTAAATGTATAACCTGTCCAATTACTTTCTTCAGTCTATTTGCCAAAACTTTTGATAAAATCTTATAATCAGTGCATAACAAAGAAACTGGCCTCCAGTTTTTTATCTCTTTGAGATCACCTTTCTTAGGGAGCAATGTTAAAACAGCTCTTCTGCAGCTTAGTGGCAGTTGTCCCTTATCCAGACTATCACTTAACACTGCAAGTAGATCATCTCCCAACAAATGCCAATATGCCTTATAAAAGTCAACAGGCAACCCATCCAATCCTGGTGCTTTACCATTCTTCACTGCAAAGCTTTAAACAGTTCGTCTACTGTTAAGGGACATATCAGTTCTGCATAAGAATCTTCATTTATTTTTGGTAGATTGGACACAAATTCAGCCATCAACTGGCCATCCACAACACTGTTAGAATACAGTTCCTTATAAAAACCGACAGCCATTTTTCGAATATCAGAATCCTCAGTCAGAACTTTTCCATCTTCTGCCCGTAAACACTGAATACTTTTTCTTTGGCCATTTTTCCTTTCTAGACTGAAGAAGAACTTGGACGGGGCATCCATTTCAGAAAGACTCTGAAACCTAGATCTAACCAACGCCCCCTGAGACCTTGTACCTAATAGATCTGCTAAGACTACTTTTTTTCCTTTAAGCGCCCGCAATTGGTTTTGATTTGTAGAGGCTCCATTTAGAGCCTGGAGTTCAACAATATCCATCTCTAAACTTCTCATGGATTGAACCATGTCTCTAGTAACGTTAAAAGTGTACTGATTACAAAGTTTTTGTACTTGCACTTTCCCAATCTCCCACCACTGTTGCATTGATGCAAAAGAAGACTTTTTAGATTTCCACCCCAACCAAAAATAAGAAAAACATTTACAAACGTGAGCATCTTCAAGTAAAGCATTATTAAAATGCCAGTAGGCACTCTTCTGTTTAACAGATTTAATAAAAACACATGCTACTACCATTGAGTGGTCAGAGAAACCAACAGGACAAATATCACAAGATTTAAAATATTGTTTCTGATGTTTAAAACAATAAAAAAGATCCAATCTTGCTAAAGAAATGCAATTTTCTTTCACATGAGCCCATGTATACTGTCTTTCATCAGAATGAAAAATTCTCCACACATCACAGAGTTGACTAGTTTTAATCACATTTACTAATTTATTTCTTGAAGCCATATGAGGCTCAATGTGATTTCGGTCTAAATCATTACTTGTGCAATTAAAATCTCCACCCAGTACTAAAAAACTGTCTGTATTACATTGTTTTAGAGTAGACTATCACATAAAGTTTCAAGAAACAACATTCTTTCAATTGGCTTTACAGGTGCATAGACATTTACGAATTCCACACTAACATTTTCAAACTTTGCTATTATCTTAATTAATCTACCTTGTATTACTTCTGTAACATCATATGATAGTGGTAGACAAGTTTTTGAAAACAAAACAGCCACCCCAGCACTGAGAGCAGTCTTATGACTCAAAACAATGTTTCCTTCCCACTCTTTCATCCATTCAACTTCATTTTCCTTTGTACTGTGAGTTTCTTGCAAAAACATGACATCCATATTTTTTAATTTCATTAACTCATAAATCTGCGCTCTTTTGTTTGCATCCCTCGCCCCACGTTCAGGGAAGATATTTTAAAATTACTCATTATGAGGGATGAAAAAAGCACAAAAAGCCAGGCCAATATCACGCCGTTATTCTTGTGACATATCATTATTCAATGCTTGAGGATGAACTTTTTGTACAATCTTTTTTAGACGATACACCTCAGGATTTGACAGACATCCTTCACCTTTTTGTTTCATTAAACTTTTTACTGAGTCAACAAATAAGGAAAGATCAGGAAAATAGTCTATAACCTCAACATTCCTCATTCCCTTTGTTCGCTGGAGAAAATTTTTCATTCTTTCCAAACTGTAACCACTATAGTCTTGTCACCTCTTCCTCAACCTGAACTTCAGACAATTCTTGCTCACTTTCTGAACCAGACAAATCACTTGCATTCAACACCACCCTAGAACTTTTAGTAATGGTCTCATCTTGTGCTTTTTTCTTTAATGGAGTTACAATCTCCCCACGATTAGACTTCCTTTTCACTGATGGCACTTTAAATACTGCTTCGTCCTCTTTGAGTAATTCACCCACGATCTCATCAAGCTCAATATCCATTATCTCATCATCATTTTGAATTCGTTTCTCACTACTCTTCACTCTACTACATCCTGGTTCTTCGTTGTCCACACTCAACTCCGAGACCACACCAACTTCACTTTCTTCTTCCACCTTCTGATTTTCATTATGACTTTGAGACCCACTTTCATCTTCTGTACCATTTGACACATCTTTGTCTGGACAAGTTGCAATTTTAATTCCAGATGTCACATGAAACCGAGTTTCATTGACCAATTCTGAATTGTTGCTGTTGTTTCGTTGCTCATTGCTTTCTGTCATTACAGCCAGATCTGTTATGGTGTCGTTCACACGTTTTAGTTAGTGCAGGTATTTTTTGACCTGCAAAAAACTGTGGCACTTCTGTCTGCTGTTTAGCATTTTACACCCTCCTTGTAAATTTACTTCTCTGATTAGATTACATTTTAGTCGTTGCACAATTTGGTTTGCTATTACCTGTGCCACAATTCTAGCCGTGTTTTCTAACGGTGGAAAATAAAGGCATACCCCTCCTCTTTTTTGGCACTGGGTAGCACACAAATGAAATTCTGTTTTAGAAATTCAGTTTTAATGACGAAAGTCACACTTCTCCAATTGTTGTCCTGCTCGGCGAGTGTAATATAATGTTTATTATAATTCAAGTTATAATATAATTATATTCTCTAACAATACAAGTCAAATTATATTGTTTTCGGTCTCTTAAGAGACCTCGGAACAACTTAACGCATAGTCAAATCTCTGCTTGTTCTCATGTCAATACATTTGAATATAAAAAGGCTCTTGGCTCAGGACTGATAAGATGTACATTTGCTGTTTCTCTTTTCTAGGTTTCAATGACCTTTTCTTCTCATTTAGTCTTTTTAAATGGCCGTTTTAATGTTTGATTATTCTATTTGCTCTTACTTTATATTTTCCTTTTATAGATGCAGGAAACTATATTGCTTTGCAGTCCTTCTCCTAAGGTTGCACGACACAATCTCGCCAGTCTGACTTATCAAGACAGAGGTAATTGACTAAATATCTGAGATTTGCCGTATTCACACGTACAAGATAACAGACACTTAAATAGTCCCCTTGAATGCCACCTCAGGAACTTAATTCAATCGTCTCAATTAGTAGAGGTCAAGACCACCATTAAAAGACGTTAGCCGATCAACTTACTTTTCTTAAAATGGCTTTGGTTTAGTCAAGCTTGTGGTATATCCATGTACACTTATCTAAAAGGATATTAAAATAGAACAGAGATTATGGGACGCACCCGAATCCAGGTTGATCAAACAGCATTTGCTGATTCTGGACGGAAATTAACTCGCCCCCCTCATTCAAGTACACTTGAACCTGATATCCAGTATTAGTCGTCACTAATGTCTGGCGCAAACTTGTGGAAATATACGAATCCGGTAATCTATTTGTAAAAAATAATTGCAGAGCAATCCAGAATGAGTTCAAACGTGACAATATTTAGTTCTCTGAAGCCTTAAATATGAAAAGGTTTTTGTTTCAGGATTAATGAGATACGTTCGCTGTTTCTGATTTTCAAATTCATTGTGAATCACACTATAGCCACCAAATTCAGCACAGACACACGTGTTTAATTCAGTTTACAGGATACATGGCCTAAAATACAACATCTACAACCTTTTACCCAAGTGTTCCAAATACACCCACAGCAAAACAATAGAATACAACATCTATATCACCTTTGCTTAAGTATTTCAAATACACTTACAGTAAAGCAATCCTGTGTCTCAAGAATAAACTTTAAATTAGCCTATGTGCATGTCGTAGCACAAACAACCAAATTGTGTTCTATGTGCACAATGTGTTAAGCACAATTTCAATTTTGAAAATGCAGACAGGTTCAATGAATTTAGATGTTAAACTATTAAGCTATTTGCTATTGGGCTGCTACCCGACTAGCAAATGACGCTAATAGTTGAAGGCCTTGAGTGACCAAAGTTGTTAGGTCAGTAAGAGTTTTAGATGCATTTGAGCTTTGGTTACTTGCTGGGTGCTGGTTTTTGTCATTAGATTGTGATTGTCTGCGTTTTATGAAATGGGGTGGAGGTCTGCCTCTGCCCAGTGACCAACACTTTTCCTCTGTATGGCCTGTTTTGTGACAATAATTACAGAATCTGTTCAGTTTGCCACAGTGTGGCTTTCTGAATTCTCCTGTAGATGGAGGATTTTCATGACATTCTAACACAGCTACATCACCATGTATTTGTTTCCGTGACTCAATTCTTGTTGCCCAACTAACAATACCTTCAAATGTATTTTGTGCTGGAGAAGCACCACACATGAGTGATTGCTGTACACGCGGCCCTGCATTTGTAAGCAGGAATTCAAGGAGAATTACATTGTTGTGGTTAACACCTTAAATTCCAGAATACTCCTCAAAAAGTTCAAACATATTTTCTGCATATGTCTCAAACGATTCTTCAGTACTCTGTTTCCGATTGAGAATCAATTCCCATCCAACAGCACTACAACCACGCATCTCGCGAAGGCATTGTTTTAGTCTATTCAAGATTTCGCTCTCAGGCTCATTTTGATGCATTGACTGCACAATGGTTCCTGTCATCAAAACCTGTGGTATCTTATAGATCAAAACATCTGGAATTGAGCTGATAACAATTTGCCAAATATCTTTTGGTTCCAGTTCAAATGCATGTTTTAGACTAACAATGCGTCTCCACCATGGTTCGAATGGCCCTTTCAAAGGGAATGGTCTGATCTCTGCTTTAAACAAGCTACATTCAGTCACTGTTAAGGGACGCCGCATGGTTGACTCTGTGCCGTTTGGGTGCCATACCACCTTAAGGGCTGAAACAGGCACTCTTTTCATAACTTTATCACATGCTTCATCTGTCTGAAAAGATACGAGATTATTAGAGCAGGCTGCCTCATCTAAGAAGTGTACATTTTTAGCCCAATCATTTTTTGTGCCTCTGCATTTTTAGAATGCACTTCTTCACATTTAGCATCCATAAGCGAAGATAGACGTTTTGTTAACTCATTTAGCTGTTTATAACTTATGAAGTTTAAAGCCTCAATTATTTCACCATGTTTTGATTTCTTCTGTTTACTACCAACTGTAGTCCACCAAGTGAAAATGTCATTGTCAATAGCATCCATGTTAAGACCTTTTCTACTGAGTTTGTACAGTGTAGGCTCAACCTTTTCAGCCCATAATGTAAACAGGACATGATCAGTACACATGATTTCACAATAATGGGCCTACTTAGATTATTCTGTTACTTTTAATCTCTGTTTTTGGATCTACCAGTCAGCCAGTGACACAAACCAACACAGCATGGCTTTAGCATTAGCCTTGAGCGTTTTGAAAACAGCATGGACAATAGCATTTAGCATTAGCCTTGAGCGTTTTGAAAACAACATGGACAATAGCATTTAGCGTTAGCCTGTAAATCATATCATCCTGTTTTCCCAAAATTTTCTTTTCATAAATCGATCTGCCTTTTTATTTATAAAATTGTGTTTTCCGATCGTTTACAAACTTGGATTTTTCTTTCTGTTGTCTGCTCATTCTCATCACGTGTTGCTGGTGTTTAAACAAAGCCAATACAACAATGGCCGGAAAACATGCGGTTGATTTTAAAACTTTTAGGCTTTACTTTTTATTTTTTTGGCTCTTCATCGAGTTATTAATTATTTGGAAGATGTTATTCTCACTTTAGGTTTTGTTTCTTGTTGCTTAGGCAAAACAAGGAGATCTTTAAAATCTAATACACAAGGTTTTTCATTCTTCATCTGGCTGCCGCATCACGCTTCTAAACAAAGGGCTTTAATTCCGACCCGTAAACAATGCAAACTGTGCTGTTGCTTATGTTTAGCTGTGTTTCTTTTCCGCCTCCCACTGGACATTTAAGGTACTGCACTATGTTTATATAGTTTATTTTCGTTTAAACCTTGGAAATATATGTCTGTAAGTGCAATATTTTTCACTAATTAGTGATTTAAAGTGTTTAAGAATTTCTAGAACAGAGATTATTGCTATATTTTTGTTATAAGCACACTTGATTTGTGTTATTGATAACGTGCAATGTTGTAGCGTCGGCACATGCTAGTTTATCTTCTGTTTGTACATTATCTCATTTGAATATAATTTTTCTGTGTTTATTACTTAAAATTATGTGAAAGGAACTATGTACAAACCGTAATGTTAAGATGGATATGTGTATGTAAATGTGAACAATGTTCATACATATTTTTCTTCTTGTTTGTAGTTTTACAGAAAAAATATTGAGAAGTGAATCACCAGTAAAGTCACTAAAGTTATGAAGACTGCTTTCTGGAGTTCTTTTTTCAAGTTGTACGCTATCTGTTAAGCCTTTGCTTAAGCTACGCAATTGGTCAGAACAGAATACAAACATTTCTTCAACACTTCTATAAAGGGCAGAAAATGTTTACTTACCATAGCGGCGGAAGAAAGAGGATATGTTCAAACCACTTGTTGATTTTAAGATCCCAATACTTGCTGAAAAGGACGTTTCTCGTGAAATTGTTTTGATCTGTTTTGAGATCACGTTTCGAGGTTACCAAGGCCCGCTATATTGGTCCAATTGCCGGTTCACCAATACACGGGGAAGGTATCACGTGTTCTGTCCTCACACATGCAAAGTATTGGTTGGTTAAATTTATAATACATTGATCATATGTATTTACTCGTTAATTCATCTGACTCCATAAATGAAAGGTTTTAATAATATCTGTGCCTCACTAAAAGTGAGCGAATGTTTGACTATTCATTTACCCATTAAATGAACAATGTCAAAATCAGTTAGGATAATCATGTAACAATTTAATATGTCAGATATCAGAAATCAATTCCACAATCAATTCAAATATCCAGAACATAGTTATACATTGATTACACCAAATAATCTTACCCAGCTTGTGAGAGAGAGAGAGAGAGAGAGAGAGAGAGAGAGAGAGAGAGAGAGAGAGAGAGAGAGAGACTCCTATCCCATTCCTGTCCAGCCAAAAAGAGAGAGCAGATAGCCCGAGCACACCTTCCTTTATCCTGTTTGACCAGGTGATATGGGGGATGGGTGGGACCACCCTCAAATGGCTTAACCAGTTTTCTCTAAACTTCTATAAACCTTATTACCTTTTATTTTATCTACCTGGATATGAGATATCTGTACCACTCACTTTGAGGCATTTCAAATGACACCAAAAACATAACAGTCCATGATAAACATTTACATTAAAACATATTCTTGTGTGAGTTCTTATTATTTTGTGAGAGGAAGTGGGGTTGTATGGGGAGGCCGAATGTAAATTAGCCAGCAGGGCCCTTTTGTCTCAGACCAGGCCTCAACCAGTATTTTCAGTCTTACAATAACACACACTATAAACATCAGCACTATATAACCTGAGTGTAGATCTGATACTGTAATGATAAAGACAGACATTAGTGTGAATGTGTCTGATCTATAACACACACTATAAACATCAGCACTATATAACCTGAATGAAGATCTGATACTGTAATGATGAAGACAGACATTAGTGTGAATGTGTCTGATCTATAACACACACTATAAACATCAGCACTATATAACCTGAGTGTAGATCTGATACTGTAATGATAAAGACAGACATTAGTGTGAATGTGTCTGATCTATAACACACACTATAAACATCAGCACTATATAACCTGAGTGAAGATCTGATACTGTAATGATAAAGACAGACATTAGTGTGAATGTGTCTGATCTATAACACACTATAAACATCAGCACTATATAACCTGAGTGAAGATCTGATACTGTAATGATAAAGACAGACATTAGTGTGAATGTGTCTGATCTATAACACACACTATAAACATCAGCACTATATAACCTGAGTGTAGATCTGATACTGTAATGATAAAGACAGACATTAGTGTGAATGTGTCTGATCTATAACACACACTATAAACATCAGCACTATATAACCTGAGTGTAGATCTGATACTGTAATGATAAAGACAGACATTAGTGTGAGTGTGTCTGATCTATAACACACACTATAAACATCAGCACTATATAATCTGAGTGAAGATCTGATACTGTAATGATAAAGACAGATATTAGTGTGAATGTGTCTGATCTATAACACACACTATAAACATCAGCACTATATAACCTGAGTGTAGATCTGATACTGTAATGCTAAAGACAGACATTAGTGTGAGTGTGTCTGATCTATAACACACACTATAAACATCAGCACTATATAACCTGAGTGTAGATCTGATACTGTAATGATAAAGACAGACATTAGTGTGAATCATTAGTCATTATCATTAGTCATAAAACATTATCATTAGACATTAGTCTGATCCGTAACAAACAAGGATTAGCGACAACATTTATCAGCCCGGACATACCTTCACATGGTTTACAGAATTGCGTGATGTCCAGATATTTAGTCTTGTTGCTGATGGGATTGTTCACCATGCAACTATAGATGTTTTTATCCTCATAATTTACCTCCAGGCGTAAAGAGAGACTGCTGCAAATATCAGAGATTTTACTGGAGAATACTCTGTTTCCTCTGTACCAGGAGAGAGTTGTCTGGTCTGATGCTTGCACAGAACATTGAAAAACACATATTGGGCTTGATGACCCCGCTGGTGTTTGAGCACATTGTGGAGAGTCAATGTCAGGTGTGGGAAGACTAGCTGAAAAACAATAGAATAAACAGAAAAGATTTCATGAAGAGATTTATCAACCCTTATGTAAAAATCTAATGTCTCTTTACAGCCTTGAATCCACTTCTCCCACTATCATTCCCAACATTAATGTGAGCAGAGAGCTGCATGATAAGGTTATTTTAATGACAGTGGATGGTAGTAGTAAAGACTGTGAGCACACAGTGACATGAATGAATAACCACTACAAGGAAAAAACACTAGGAATTAAAGTGAAAGGACATGGTACTAATGACACAAGCATGTCCAAAATGTTATAATTTCATCTGTTTGCCAAAAGAGGCCGTGTTTTTCCTTTCCGTTCAACTCATATGTTATAGGAAATAGAAAAACAGGAGTGGCGTGTAATTTCTTTCACTCAGGTTTCCCAGCAGATGTGATCCAATCGTATATTTAAATGTACTTTTACGATTGTACAATAATAACAAACTTGAAAAAAAAAATGTCCCACACATACAGTGTAGAATAGATAGTTCTTATTTATAAATAAGTTTTATCTATATAACACTTTTCCAGAGTTCAAGGTCACATTACGAGCAAAAACACAAACACCAACACATACAACCAAAAGCAGAAACAGCAAATTTCATATAAAAAACATCAGCAAACAGAAATGAAAAGACATTGGGAGTTTCTCAAAATGAGTGTCTTAATTGATGACTAATCCAACTGACCACATCTAAACAAGACCACATTCACAATAAAAGACTTAAACTACTCACCATAGACCTTTACACTGAATTTCTTGGATGTGGTCCCTCTGTTGATGTCTAGTACATAAAGTCCAGAGTTTTTGATACGGATGTTTTTGATGGTCAGTGATCCAGTCTGTTTGTCCAGTTCCAGATTGCCTTTGAATCTCTCATCATCAACATCAGTACTGTAAGTTCCTTTATCAATTAGAGCTACGATGGTTTTGTCAGATCCATACAGCCACAATATCCGACCGCTACTCTGTGTTTCAGTAAGACCAGTCGGTAGAGTCAAAGAATCTCCCTCGGTCACTTCTTTCATTTCATCAGCACCAAACACACCTGGAGTACAGACACAGTTATTCAATAAACTTTAAACTTGCATATTAAGAAATGCAAATAAGATAATTGAAGCCTGATTTATATTTAGCCTGAGCCAGATTTATACTTCTGTGTTGAACCTACGCCATAGCTTCTACGCTGTAGGCCATGCTTCGGTTTTCATTTATACTTCTGCGTCGTTGTCTGCAGTAGACGGATCACAGCGCTGCTTCTTTGGTGATTCTGTCCGATTAACTTATTGTTCGATGAATAATGCAATTCAAATAAAGAACGACAAAAGATCTAATTAATACTGATGAAGATTACTGCAGGCTAGTCATGGTAGATACAATGACATGATTAAAATGTATTATGTGCCTAGTATATCATTCACAGATAACACAGTATTTTATACTATGTTTACATTATATCGGACATCTTTACACAGATCAGGCATAACATTATGACCACTGACAGGTGAAATAATAACACTGATATCTCTTCATCACCGCACCTGTTAGTGGGTGTGATATATTAGGCAACAAGTGAACATTTTGTCCTCAAAGTTTATGTGTTAGAAGCAGAAGAAAATGCATCTCCAAAACTGCAGCCCTTGTGGGGTTATTCCAAGGCTTTCTATGTACAGTACCATACACAAAGGTGCCTAAATGTAATATATATATATATATATATATATATATATATACACATATAAAAAAGCCTGTTAAAACATCTGATTTAAAGCAGGGCTCAGTAGTTTCGGGATTTCTTCGCTGTATTCTCGCTTTTTGCTCGCAGGTTTCTCTCTAGAGCTCCCCCCACAGCTTCGGAATAGATATTTGATAACACTGTTGTAAAAACTCGTTGGTGATTCTCAGACACCAGAGACTAGTAGATCAACGACATCAAAGCAGATGGGACATTCTTTAAAACATCATTTTCATTTGGGTTCGAACAGCGTGAGGGAGCGCCAGCATTTTAGCAGATTTCTTTTGGCCGTAAAGCAACGGTTTACATCGCGAGACCTGATATCACGCGATACTTCCTGACGCGGCGGCCAGCGGCCCGCCGCCCTAAAGTTACAAGTGCGGATTTTCCGTTCACGGGCACCAGGGGGGTGTGAAACGACCACCATTCAACCCGAAATAAGTAATATAACCATTCCAATGACTCCGAAGCTGTTCAGTTAAGGTAAAAAAGTTACTTAGTTCACCTTTAGCATCCTAGTCTTTTCCGTGCTGATGGCTTACACCCAAGCAGATTCGGAGCAGATCTTCTGTCGGATAATATCTCCAAAATGTTAAATACCTTTTGACTAGTAACCAAAAGTCCAAATCATAGTCTCTGCTGCACCAAATTAACTGATATAAATACTACTGTAGAACATTGCATAGAAACTGTGTCTATTCCTCGTTTAGTGCGATCAAATAATAAATCTAGTGCAGGATCTAGGAAAAATCTAATTGTTATTTAAACAGAAAATGTAGCTATTAGTAAACAAAAACAATTTCTAAAGCTAGGTCTTCTAAAAATTAGATCACTCACACCTAAGGCAGTTATTGTAAATGAAATAGTCACAGATAATAGCATCGACGTATTTTGCCTTACTGAAACCTGGCTTAAACCAAATTTTTATTTCAGTCTAAATGAGTCTACTCCATCAGGTTACTCCTATAAGCATGAGCCCCGTCTGATTGGTCGTGGCGGCGGTATTGCAACCATCTATGAAGATTTTATTAATGTTACTCAGAAAACGGGTTATAAGTTTATTTCGTTTGAAGTACTTGTACTAAATGTTACGCTCTTAGATGTTAGAAAAACATCCCTATTATCTTTAGCCTTGGCTACTGTATATAGACAGCCAGGGCCTTACGCTGATTTCCTAAAAGAGTTCGCAGATTTTCTCTCAGACCTATTGGTCAATGTCGATAAAGCATTAATTATTGGAGATTTTAACATACACGTAGATAATCAAAATGATGCGTTAGGGGCTGCGTTTATAGATTTATTAAACTCCTTTGGGGTTAAGCAAAACGTTACTGGACCAACTCATCGTTTTAATCATACACTCAATTTAATTATATCACATGGAACCGATCCAACCGATATAGATATCATTCCACAAAGTGATGATGTAACTGACCATTACATGGTAACTTGCATATTACGTACCCCTGTAATATATCATGCTGCGCCGCGTTATCGATTAGGCAGAACAATTATTCCATCCACCATAGATAATTTTTCAAATTGCTTATCTGAGCTGTCTCAGCTGCTCAGTGAACCCAAACAAACAGATGAACTAGAAAAAATAACTAGCACTATGAGCACCATTCTCTCTGGAAAATTGGATATTGTTGCACCTATTAGACTAAAAAAGGTCAGGGAGAAAAGTAAAGCACCATGGTACAACAATACTACGCGTGTTCTAAAGAGAGAAACCCGTAATTTAGAGCGTAAATGGAAACAAACTAATTTAGAGGTTTTTAGAATCGCTTGGAAAGACAGTACGTCACGTTATAAAAAAGCCATAAAAGCAGCCAGGGCCGAGCACCTGCGCAAACTAATAGAAAATAACCAAAACAATTCTAGGTTTTTATTTAACACCGTGGCTAGACTAACAAATAAACAAGTGTCACCTGAACAAAATATTCCGTTACAGTTTAGTAGTAATGATTTCATGAATTTTTTCACAGAGAAAATAGAAAACCTCAGAACCACAATTGTAAACATTCAATCCTCAATCGCGCCTTATAACTCAGCCTCAATTATCACCTCGCAAGAACAATTACAGTGCTTTACAACTATAGAACAAATAGAGTTAAATAAACGTATCACTTCATCGAAAACAACAACATGTTTATTAGATCCTATACCCACTAAACTACTGAAAGAAGTGTTGCCTATAGTGGAAGTGTCATGAATCAGGCTCCTTCCTCTTTCTCATCTCTTTCTCTCTTGCTCCCTCTCCTGGTCTCTTTTCTCCTTACACCCCTTCCCCGTGTCTTTTCTTTCATTCAGCTGTTCTCTATCTCATCTCGTTAACACTCACACCTGTTCTCCCTTCCTCCTGATTTCTCCCCCTATTTCTTCTCCCTCTTTTCCTTTGTTCCCTGCCAGAGTATTACCTGATATGTGTTACGTACCTGATGTTTCTCTATCGTTCTCTAGCCTTGTCGTGTCGTGTCCAGTGTGATGTATGCTCTCCTGATTGTTACCTCTGATCACCATCTGCTTGCCCGCCTCTGGCTGTCGGCTCCGACTATTGCTTGAAGCTGTTCATCCGCTACCCGGAGCCCTCTCCGCACCTTGTGAGGTTTTCCAGATTCTAATCTGCGGACTCTCTACAGTTTCCTTTTTCCAAGTGACTTTCTGTTTTGAACTATTATTGCCGTTCGGCACCTGTGTTCTGGTTTTGCCTATCAGCGCTTCTGAGTTATTAAAGAGACATTTGATCTGCCTTTGCGTTTGGGTTCTCTCTCCACACTCATCATGACAGGAAGAACCTCTTCTCAATATTATTAACTCATCTTTATCTTTAGGTCATGTTCCAAATACATTTAAACTGGCAGTTATAAAACCACTCATTAAGAAACCACAATTAGACCCAAATAACCTAGCAAATTATATACCCATTTCAAATCTTCCTTTTATGTCTAAAATACTAGAAAAAGTTGTGTCCGCCCAACTGGGCTCTTTCTTACAAGAAAATGACATCTATAAAAAGTTTCAGTCTGGTTTCAGGCCGCACCATAGCACTGAAACTGCGCTTGTCAAAATCACAAATTATTTACTCTCAGCTTCTGACCAAGGCTTTATCTCAATACTAGTTTTACTTGATCTTAGTGCTGCGTTCGATACTATAGACCCTTTTACAGTTGGTAAACATGGTGACGTATTTGTGTGGGCGGGGCTTAGCTGGAGGCAGAAAGATCCCTCTGGCCGCTTCACTAACGCTGGTTTGCAAGTTTTGTTAGCTTGTTTTTTAACAATGACTGGAGAAAATCCGATTTTGTCTTAATGTGCAAGGTCACTCACTGTCCAGGACCGCGATTGTTATTTGCAAAAGTTAATTTTAACGGACGGAACCAGATGACCGTACACGCTCAGTCAATGGACGATCTGACAGGATTAACGTCAACGCTACCTCCGGTTGAGTGGCCTGACTTCTACACCTCGCAGCTACCCGATAGAGAAACCGAGGGTAAAGAGAAACTGAGGGCATATATTTAGATGCCTATAACTATGTGCTGAATGGTCATGTAAAGACTTGTGTGGTACGATCCACAGTTCTGCTGCCGAGCCATTTTAACGATATGAATATTTTCTTGAAATAAAAATTCCAGATACAGCATACTCATTTTTCATCGATTCTTGCACCCAACAACACAACAAGATGACATTTAATAATAAAAATAATAACTTAAGCTCCTTATTATGTAGCCGAATCTGTGCTGGTTTGTATTGGCCGCCTCCAGTTTTCCGTTTGTTTTGCCTCCAGTTAGCGCCGTGACGCAACTGTGACGTCCACGCAAAAGGGGTCTATAGATCAAACAATACTCTTAGATCGACTACAAAATGATACTGGTGTTCAAGGACAAGCATTAAGCTGGATCAGATCATACCTATCTGACCGATACCATTTTGTCTATTTAAATGGAGAAAAATCGATCATAACTCCAGTAAACTATGGAGTGCCGCAAGGATCTGTGTTAGGCCCTCTATTATTCTCAATATATATGCTGCCACTTGGAAATATTATAAGTAAACATGGAATTAGTTTCCATTGTTATGCTGATGACACTCAAATCTATATTTCATCACGGCCAGATGAAAACGCTAAATTATCTAAATTGACAGAGTGTGTTAAAGATATAAAAAATTGGATGACGCGCAATTTTCTTTTATTAAATCCAGACAAGACAGAGGTACTACTTTTCGGTTCAAAAAAACGCCCACAAAACCTCTCACAATACAACTTTAACATAGTAGGATGTCCTGTTACTTTATCCTCAACAGTAAAAGACCTGGGTGTTAAACTTGACTGTAACCTGTCTTTTGAAAATCATATTTCATATGTTACAAAAACAGCCTTTTTCCACCTTAGAAACATTGCTAAGCTACGTAACATGCTATCTGTTTCTGATGCAGAAAAGTTAGTTCATGCGTTCATGACCTCGAGACTAGATTACTGTAATGCTTTATTAGCTGGTTGTCCTGCATCCTCAATAAACAAGCTACAGTTAGTCCAAAATGCCGCTGCTAGAGTTCTTACTAGATCAAGAAAATTTGACCATATAGCCTAACACCAATTTTAACATCACTACATTGGCTACCTATAAAGTCCCGTATTAATTACAAGGTATTGCTACTGACTTATAAAGCCCTAAACGGCTTAGCTCCAGTCTATTTAACGGATCTTCTATCGCCCTATAATCCATTGCGCTCTTTAAGATCACTAAATTCGAGGCTTTTGGTCATACCTAGGATATCCAGATCCACCAAAGGAGGGAGAGCATTTTCACATTTAGCTCCAAAACTCTGGAATAGCCCTCCTGATACTGTTCGTTGCTCAGACTCTTCAGCCAGGCATTCATATAATACTTTTAATCTTACAGTTAAATCCGACCTCTAGTTCATAAATGCCAGAGGAGAACTGGCCCCCGACTGAGCCTGGGTTCTCCCAAGGTTTTTTTTCTCCATTAGGTCACCTGATAAGAGTTTTTCGGTTCCTTGCCACTGTTGCCTTTGGCTTGCTGAGTTGGGGATACTTAATTTAATTTAATTAATCAATCAACAATACTATTGATCAGCATTACCAAACGTGGACGTTTTACACTAGAAACAAACACTGATGTACTATTTTAATTTAATACTGTGAAGCTGCTTTGATACAATCTGTATTGTGAAAAGCGCTATATAAATAAAGTTGACTTGACTTGACTTGACTTGACTTGACCTTTAACCTTTTTATTTTCATGTCCAGTTGGGAGAAAAAAAATACCTCTGCTGGAAAGGATATAAAGAGCCGGACCTCTTGGAACTTTAATTGGCTAACCCTGTTCTATACGGTTCAAACTTTAATATCCTGTGAATTCTGTTACTGTCATCCATGAACTGTACTAGTTCAAATAATTATTTGAAATATAGCTGCGAACAGCAATTATCGGGGTTCAAACGTGTTAAGGGCTTTAAGCACAAGCGTAAAAAGGTATTATGTTTTCTTTAACTAGCCTGTAAACACCAAGAACATTGATAGAAAAGACAATTTACAGCCAATACAGGAAATTTACAGAGGAAAATATGGGGTTTTAAGGTTTTTAACAGTTATATCTCCATCTATGGGCCGATTCCCATAAAAGTTTGCATTCTTGTTTCGCAAATTTTCGCGTTTTCATTTAGAAATGTGATAGGCTTAGGTGGACTTGGCTATGCCTATTTTCTATTTTCGTTCCCGCAGCGGTAAATTGCGGGTGTGTAATTGCAGCCTCTTTCCGCTAAGAGGCGCTACAATCACAGACTTTGCAAAGTGTCAGTTTATTCTCTCTATTGCGTAATCTGCCGCCGCACCGCGGCTCATTGAGAGCGATTGAACGCTGGTTGCAGATCAATTCAAATGAAACATTTAACTAATTCATAATCACAATACTGAAATTAAATTGAATAAATTTAATAATGTAAACATTTTCAACATAAAACATTGCAATAGAAAAATATTAGGCTACATCAATGAGGCTTTGCACGACCATAAGACGTTATCTTAACAGCATTCAGACTATAACTCTGTGGTCAATGCAACAACATGAGTCTCGCGGAGCTTCAAGCCATCCGAGAATCTCAGTGTAGCCGACAGCGTTTATGTTTTACTGTTCTTGATGCTTAAATTTGTAACTGTTTATTAAAGTCAAGCGTTTTGTTTAATTATCAATTGTAGGCTACACTATAACATACATTTTCTACATTCCAGTAGAGCCTCTGCACAGACGACAAAACTTATGAAGGAAGATTGTCAGCCGATCGCACCAGAAAATGAAGATTATGAAGCTCGTCTTTAATCTGCTAAATTATTGTTTTGTGAATCATTCCCGAAATTGAGATGACTGACAGCAACGGAAGACATTTTTCAAAACAGATTGAAAAAAGAGAAGACTTTCAATACAGTATTGCTTTCAATAAAAAAAATGAAAATGTAAGAGAACACTAATTAAGCTTGAAACCCCATCGAACATTTCAAGGTATAAATAAAGTGTTGGGACAGTTTATTTATTTAAAGCAACACCATGTAGCTTTTCAACCTTCATAATATATTTCCAAGACCCTTGTGATGGTACATCGACTTATAATAGGTTGAATGACATGTCTGCCATAGCCTTACGGGGTCGGTATCGCTTTTACTGGCACTACGGAACGTCGGGGTTTGGATAGTAACCCGAGCACAAAAAGAAATACAAAATTCGACTGCTTTACGGCATACCTCACTTCCCCCACTACCCATCCCCCATTTCCTCAAATTCAGACGTATAGCGTGTGTATGTTGTTGTCATGGCCGAAGCAGCAACGAAACCAAAGTAGGCAAAGTTTTTGTCGAGGAGACTAGAAAGAGAAAAATAGAGAGTGACAAAATAAAAGGCAGTGAAGCAGTCGATTCTGTTCCCTACCGGAATTCCTGTTCCCCCTCAACGAGCTGTGTCTGCTGACAGCGCATGCGTCAAAGCCTTAATAAACCTTAATGTAGCCACATTGGCTATGAATCATGGCTCATGGAATCAGAACATAAACGCACATTCCTTCTTGCTGTCCCACTCTGAACCCCCGAAGGTAAATCAGTTATGTTGGCTCCAGCTAGTCGGCAACAATGGACTTTTACGACATAAATTGCACCTTGGAGGATAAAAAAAAGTCAACATATTCTCTTTACTTTGCAAAGTTCTACATTCCAAACCCCCTTCCCCTCTCTGGACCACAGAGAGATAACAAAGCTTTCTGTGTGACACACACACACACACACACACACACACACACACACACACACACACACACACACATACACACACACACACACACACACACACACACACACACAAACATCCGTTGTGTTTACCTTAATATCCTTTTAATGTATGTAACTCAGACTTGTATCTGAACTTCCTGTATGTATGTGTGATTAATGTTGTTGTGATCATATAGTTATGATCTTCGAGTGTTGGCTCTGAAATGTATTTTTCTCTGAAGAATGTTCTCCCAGTAGAATCCTGTAACCCGATCTCATTGATAACGGGGGCGCAACATTCCAACGCACACACATTCCAAAACTCACAGATACACACAGACACGCACATTACCATATATGGACTTCCACTAGTAAAATTTCATTTTACCAACTATTACAACTGTATAAAGGGTGTTCTGGGTGATTTGCATGTTCCCCAGAATGATATTAGAGTAGTTGTGTTTTTGAATTACAGTAATGTAATTTTAAAGTGCCTTTGTTCAACAAAATAATGTATCTCTATGTTGCTATCTTTGTCAATATTCGTCCTTAGTATCGTTTAAATTCCCTTTGCACAAGGAAGAAGATTTTTGATAAGAGACTGTGATAAACGTTATGGTTCCATGCGTTTTAATTCCCCGAGCATAATATCATATTTTGCCCCCTCGTGATTCCACACGAGGGTCGGGAAGCATTAACACACCCAGACGATCTTCCTGCTCGGAATGCTCTAAACTGATTCGTCATCCACGAAAAAGGAGGCGTACACAGGACACTGATAAAAAGTCCAAACCCTCTTTCTTCTCTCTCTCATTCCTACCTCTTCTTCCGCCTCCAAAACCCAAGTCCGGACCGGCTTCGGCCTGCTTCTCTTTTCTTCTCTTTTATTTCTTTCGTTTTCCTATTCGCCTCTGCTCATCCACGAGCTGAATGAACTTAGCCTGAATCATTCCCGGCAACTTCACCTCAAAGAAAAAGAGTCTTTAAAGCTCCCGCGCTCGCACGCGCGCCGGAAGACACAGCACGCGCACGCCTCCCCTCAGACGACTCACGCTGCTTTAAAGACACGCAGAACCCTGCCTTCCTCCCTCATACAAAGAGAACCATGTGCCATGCAAGTATCGATTATTGAATTGAACTTACAATGTGATTTCTTTGTTGTCTCTTAAGGGTTACTGTCTGTGATTTTGCCATGCTGAGATCATCTCAGTGATCTCTCTCTTTTTAGAGAGACTTTTAAACTTTAGTTTCACTTTCTCCCTTCCATCCTCTCCCTCTCTCATCTGTTATCCGTTTAGTCTTGTATTTGTCTTTTACTGTTTGTATTGTTATATGCATACTCATGTAAATTGTAGAACTTGTATTCCTTAGTTCGATGTAGTATTAGTCCAATTATTAAAAACCCATTATAGATTGTCTCTGTATAAGTGTTCATTTTACAAGTCAATGAAACGAAGATCAAGCTACGCTTTACAAATGCGTTACGGTTAAGTAACCTACATTTTATAAGAACAAGAAAGTAATTTTCCATGGCCAGAAAATATAGCTTTCTTCGAATTATAAGAAAGAGATAATTTTGTTGAGAAGTTGATGGAATTAATTTTACGACCAGTTTGCGGGACAAACAACTGTTTAATTAATATATTAATTTCCCTTAAAATTACTCTGATTAATTGATCTGAAAGAGGGACATTTTGGTATATTAATGATTGAATTATAATTCATTGTAATTGAACATTGATGTATACGAATAAGTCTAAATTTCAGCTTCAATAATTTATTAATATAAGAATATAGATGAATCAACCCGATTCATAATTTTGATTCCCTATAATCATTTGAGCTAAGTCATATTCGTTACATTAATAAATCAAAGCCTTAATAAACATTACATTAAAATCGGTAATAACGTTTTAAATTTGAAAAGAAATAATCTGGACGGCATTTTTGCCATTTGCCCTTAGAGGGAGCTAGAGTAAATTTAAAGAGCTAAACTGGTGAATGCATTCCAGTGTTGGGTCAATTCACAACTACTGTACAAAATATGAGGATCAAGTGAATGAGTTACCACTAATTGTAGTAAAAGTGAATGGTCCAAACCTGTGTGGTAACTGTTTGTTAGATGTTCTTGCTCATCTTGACCTGTGATCAACAAATCGTCCAAATACACAATCACTTTTTTTTTTTGGGATCACCTTTTCTCATTGTTCATCTGGCTGTTATAACTCAGGTACAGCAGCCAAACAAAATCTAAAGTCAATGATTTAAGGTCAAGAGCCCAAACTAAAACAAACACTGATCACCATACTGCCCTACAAAGCAAAAAGGCAGTAACTAAGCAGAGTGCAGAACTAAGATGCTAAAAATGACTTTAAAGTTATCCTGTCATCCAGCCTAAGTAGTTGTAGGTAGATTATTGGACATGTGGCTGTTTTGTTACTTTATATTAGCTTATCTTTGTACATATCAACCCTCATATTTAATTTGATATTTTACCCTTATTTTGCAGTTACTGTATTCTTGCTTTGTATTACTTACCAAAAACGTGGCACCATACCAAGGAAAAAGGCACTAACTACAGATTCTCCAAAAACTATTACCATTTTTCTCCAAAACGACACACATTTGAGATAAGATGTTTTGTCACATAACAAAGGATGCCTTGAATGTCATGAAAATGATAACTCATTGTTGACCAAAAATGCAGTTACTGCCTTTTTGTTTTTTTAGACAGCATAGTGGGTACTTAAAATTACGGTTTTCTCCTTTAGTGATTCTGCTTGTTAACATCAGGTGTCTTCAATGTTGGCAAAAAAAAAAAATCTGTTTAAAAAAAAAATTGTTGTAAATTTGACTTATTTTAAATGGTTAACTTTTAAGGAATTAATTTGATTAATTATTACTCAATTCTAATTTGTTAAATTTAATTAATAATATTGCTTGTAATCTGTTGCCACAATTTTATTGATTAGATATAGCGTATTTATTTTTACAGTGTATCTTTATTTTATATATTTTATATGGTCTATTGGTGAAGTAGCATTGATTACTGTGGATCATTCCGTAAAAATAATCAGCTTCATTGCACATAATCTATTTCTGTTTGTTATTTTTATTAATTTGTTTTTTGTTTTATTGTTTTTTGTTTTTGTTATCGCACTGCTCCCCCGGGGAATAGGCTTGTCACCCACCGATGTCTAGGCCTACAACATGAAATATAGGTTAGCCTATATTGTTCTCGTCTCTATTTTTATCTCCTTAAAGGGGGGGTGAAACGCTCAGTTTCAGTCAATCTCATGTTAATCTTGAGTACCTATAGAGTAGTATTGCATCCTTCATCAGGGTTTATACAGAGATTCTTAAATTGAATTTACTACCTTTTTACCACCTATTTTACTACCATCACAATATTTTTTACTACCAACACGGCTTCAAACTTCAACTGTAGCAGTGTTAAGTGTTAAGTAAAGTGACAAGTAAAGACATGAAATATCTTTCCAAAATGAATTAACATATTTAATCACAATTTAATGAGGCAATTATAACTTAATTTCAACACTGGGAGGGAGAGATAGAGAACCAGAGAGAGCGAGAAAGAGAAAGTCAGGAGAGGTTCTGTAGGTGTATGTGAGTGTGCATGTGTGTTAGGGCAAGTGAGTGAGCTACATTCAAGTAAGAGGGAACTCTACCATAGGACTTGGATTAATCAAGATATCACAACAGTCTTGGCCCATAGGATTACTCAACATGTCAAAAAGTAACAATTACATAAAAATTACAAGACAGACTGGACCTTTAGAATGAACAGCTACACAATGTGTAATAATAAAGTGCAATTGTACACTATAATAACAGTATTTCATTAATAAACAAATAACTTCAACACTGGACACAAGCCAAGCACTGTCCAACACACAGAGAGAGAGAGAGAGAGAGAGAGAGAGAGAGAGAGAGAGAGAAGAGAGAGAGAGAGAGAGAGAGAGAGAGAGAGAGAGAGAGAGAGAGAGAGAGAGAGAGAGAGAGAGAGAGAGAGAGATTGAGAGAGAGCATAATTAATTGAATTAACAACAAACATAAAAGTTGCTAAGGCAGGATCACAAGTGCCTCAGCTGTGCGGCCTTTTCTTCCATCAATTTTTCCACTTGGAGAAGTTCTGCTTTTTTGTCCTTGTGCCTTCTTCGAAGAGAGTTGGATTTTGTGATGAGCTCAGCCATCTTTGTTCCTGCCTTTCCCTCAGCCATCACTGCACACTTGTCGGCTTCATTCTCAAGTGAATGGCACACACTACCGAGTACCTGCCGCTGGTTCCGGAGGTCCTCCAGCTCTTTCTCTGCTGCTTTCCTCTTCAGCACTTGTGTGGCACTTTCCTTTTTTTCCCGCTCACTCTCAAGGTACAGCCTGTATTGTGACCTTGCTGAAGCAGCAGATGCCAAGAGCTCCTTGGTCAGAGGAACTTTCAGAACGCCACCACAGACAATTACTTTATCGCGGATTAACCTGAGGGCTTCGAGAGATTCCTCGCGAAGGTTGCACGTTTCTACCTCCTTATTAACTGAGAAGCCTCTCTCCACTGTGGCTTGTCCATGGGACAGGAGGAGAGCACTTTGACAGAACTTGAGCAGGTCAGGGTGGGACGTGCAGAGTTTGGAGTGGAGAAAGACATCCAGACGCTGCCTCAGGGGTTGGAGGAAACAAACTCTTCTTCTCTGCCCACAACCGAGAGCAAGGAAGTGAACTGCTGAATGATGACATCACCTGCAACATTGAAAGGAAAATTTAAATACATTTTTTAAATTAACACATACCAGTCAACTGCGTCATCATCCATTTAACAAAAGTACATACAGTTCATCATAGATACACACAACAGTGTCTAAAGCAGTGGTTCTCAACCTGGGGACACAAAGGTCTTGCCTAAATTACAAACTGATCATTGACATTTTCAAACCTCTATTAAAAAGGCAGAAAACCACAAATGAGCACAAGTCCTTACTCCATTTAAATAACCTATCCAGCTCTACTGTCCCTGTACAGTATTTTCTTACCAGCTGCAATGCCACCTGCCAGCTGCTGTCCCTGGATGAAAGTTTGTACTAATGCCTTAGTAAAGTTTGTACTAATGCTGTACGATGCACCACTCTGGATCTTTGACCATCTTTGTGGATCCAGGCAGGCAATCTGCCTAACAATGGGGAATTTCAACAGGGACCTTTCTTGCAGTTTCTTTATGATTCAAATCAGACTCTGCAAACACTCTCTTCTCAGGCTGAGTACGAAGTGTTCCCCTATCTTGGTTCCTTGTTTGCCCAGGAGTGCCAATTAAGGAACATTATTAATTTAATAATTAATTAATATAATAATTATTTATTAATTTAAGGAACACCCATGTCAATGTTTTCTTTGAAAGGAAATGTTTGTATAATATTAATGATCATAATATTCATAGTGAACAAATTGTATGTAATTGTGATTGTGTAATTAGTGTGATTGTGTAAAACAAATAAACAACAATGAAATTACCTTGATGGAAGATTTAGCCCCCAAGCCTATGTCTACCCTTTGAGGGAGATCCAGTTCTTCTCATCAGAGATGTCCAATTTAATGAGCTGCAGGGGGGTTAGGTCTTGAATGAGCTCCCTTCTGATGAAGCGCCTCAGTAAACTCTGATGATGACAACAAGCAGATAGTTACCAAGCCATTCCATCAATTAATACAGGTTTACATTCAAATGAGTTAATCAAAACCTTTACAGTGATACTCACCAAGAGAAGCTGAGTTAAATCTTGTGCCAAAAATGGCAACACAGGCTCATCTGTCTGGTATTTTTGGAGAAAGGGGTTGAAACTTCTTGCAATGGAGAGTAAGAATTGGAGCCTTGGGATTAAGAGTGGATCCCCCTGTGCTGCCAGGATGGCGTCATAAGAGGCCGTGTTTGGTTTTTGAACCTTCTTATTCTCTGCAGCATTGATGTATTTCTGAATCATAGGCCAAATTTCCAGGACTCTCTCGGCAACTGGCACATTTTCTACCCATCTGTGGCCACAGAAAGAGAGGGGAAAGCAGGACGACCCAGTGGTGATGGTGTAGTCCTCTCTGCGGGCAGGAACGTTGTGAAAGAGGAAATGGAGCGCACGCAGGAGCTTGTCAATTTGCCAGGCTGTAAAGCCTGCCTTCATGGCATTTTGGAGAGTGTGAAGTCCACAGCTCCCAACTATCAGGACTTGAGCACCTCCATACAGCTCGGTATGTTCCTTTTGAAGGAGATCGAGGAGCTTGAAGTTTACATTGGGGCCATCCATTCCCACAGAGAGGAGCCGCCTCATGTTGAGCTGAGCAACACATTCCTGTGAATTATCACACAGAAGAAAGTTTAAATAACATTTATTGATTAAGTAAACCACATTCAATATACAGACCGACAGTAAAACTGTATACAGTATGCTTCAAATTAAACATTTAGCTTTATTATCCTAATGTAAAACGTAAGTAAGATGTTGAAATACATTTGAAAGAGATGGATATTATGCTTATGTCAAGGACTGCTTTGCCAAAGCATAAGTTAGGCTATAACACTTTTTAATTACCATATATACATTTTTCCAACATTGTGTTACAGAATTCAGAAGTAGGCTAAATGAATAAAATGATCAAATCCATGAAACTGTTCAAATGCAAACAATGTCCCCTGGCCAGTGTTGGGCAAGCAACTTGGAAAAATGTATTAAGCTAATCTATAAGTTACTCTCCATCAATCACTAAATGAAAGCTACCCACCAAACGAAATATATCAAATGTAGCAAGCTAAGCTACAATAAAATGACAAAAGTACATCACATAACTACATCAAAGCTACTTTATTAAAACATTGAACAAATTTCACTCCAAGCCATGGCTATCTAGTGATCAATAAAACTGTAAGACAAACTAATAGGCAAAAATGTCAAGATAGCTTATTAAACTGTTCTCAATGCTTTAACTGCTACAAAACCATGGCAACACAAACCAACAAAAACATCCTCACATAGCCAATTACAAAAACGGGAAGAGTGTATATTGTAGAAGAGCCACACTGTTTAGATGTATACTTCATTTAGGGCACATTGGGAGGACACTTTGTATAAGATCACTAACGTTAAAGGACAAATCAAGTGAAAAATGAACCTGGGGTTAATTAACACATGGTTACCGAGTCGCTCGTTCCCTGCGATGCGTTTTCATGAAAATCGAATGTATAGAGTTTTATATTTAAAAACAGATTAGCTCATAACAGTAGTATAGTAGGCTATAACAGTAGGCTGTTTTCGACTAAGGATTTTCATAGTCGAATCTGATTCGTTAGATTTTGCCGTAGTCGACTGATAGTCGAACCTTTTTTTTTTTCTTTTTTTTTAGATAGCAGCTAGAAAACATATATATCACACATATATCATAACATTTCATAAACATGAGGAGCAATATGAGAGAGAAATTTGGTGATGGTTGTTTAGGTACATTAAACCACGTAAAGCTTTTTCACGCCCATGAGAACCGCGTGGAGTCAACTCACAGCCGCTCCGCTGCCCTGCTGAAAATGTGAAGCAGAAACGCTTAATATCAGATAACGTCCATAATAATTGGACTCTGGGTTCGATTTTTTGACCATTTTCAGTGGTTATGAGGAGCAATATGAGAGGGAAATTTGGTAGTCGTTGTTTAGGTACATTAAACAACGTGAAGCTTTTTAACGCACATGAGAACCGTGTGGAGTCAACTCACAGCCGCTCCGCAGCCCTGCTGAAAATGTGAAGCAGAAACGCTTAATATCAGTTAACGTCCATAATAATTGGACTCTGGGTTCGATTTTTTTTTACCATTTTAAGTGGTTATGAGGAGCAACATGAGAGGGGGATTTGGTATTCATTGTTTAGGTACATTAAACCACGTAAAGCTTTTTAACGCACATGAGAACCGTGTGGAGTCAACTCACAGCCGCTCCGCAGCCCTGCTGAAAATGTGAAGCAGATTTTTGAATACATTTTTATTTATTTACATTAGTAAGCTACAGGACATCGTCTTTCAAAACCTGCGCGAAAGCGAATAAAATAAAATAAAAATGGTACCCCCTTCTGAAAATGCGAATGCGTCTCTGTCCCCAGCACATTTCAAACCAAACTGACGCCCATGTATTCGACTATGAGGTTCATAGTCGAATCAGACCTCTCCGAATCGAATCCTCGACTATTAGAAGTCAGCCCTACCGCCTTTACTTCGAGTTCATGGATGATGCCGGACTTTTGTGCTGCGTATGGATGTTCACACGAACGAAATCTAAACCAGACAGCATGGGATTACATTTACTCTGTGGATGGTAGTAGTCAAGTTGTTTATTTTATAAGTTAAGTGTACATTTCTCTGCTTGGAGGAAGAAAATGAACTGTGATTCTCGCACAGAAAATGAACTGTGAATGTGCTGTACTCTTTAGATATTATTTGAAATAACCTTTGTGTTTAAAATGTACAATATGCAGGAGTTGATCCTCAATACCCACTTTTGGCTGTGTTGTGTTGTGTTGTTCCTAACTTTTGATTTTTTACCGTTTGTACTCAAACCTTTTAATGGAAAAAACAGTGTGACGCTTGTAACCTGTAAGGACAGTCCTAATAGTAAACAGTACATCCATGATTATTATACATAGAATTCCACAAATCTTATGTACTGTAGCCTATGTGTGAGTTTTGCACACGGAAGGGCTTTCTTCCTTACAAACTGGGGATGGAGGTGTGGACGGACACTGGAATTTGTGAAAATGTCAACTGTTTAAAGCCTTTCTTTAAAGTGAATTTCGTTTTGTATAAATTGCATCTTAATTTTAATCAATTTTATTCATCAACAAATTGCCTGTTTATCATGAAGGGCGTCCGCGCGGTCACTTGCATTGCACGTTAACTGGAGCGCATCTCATCCTAACTTAACGAAACTCAGTGTATGCCTCTCACAGACATAAGAAATACATCAAATACACAAAGCTTGAATAGTCTTTAAACGAAATAATTCAAAACGAAAGAAAAAGGCTACTCTCTGATTACGTAGTCCATTATGTGCATTTTTTTCTATAGGCGAGTTCACTACAGAGATCGTCAACTTCATCTTGGCAGCCGAGTCGACACTGTCAGAAGTTTATTAACAAAAATCAATGCACGCGTCACCGGATTTACAAATGCACTTCTTGCTTGTTGCACGCACACATATTATGTTGAAATAACGAGATATTATGTTGAAATAACATTATTATTAATAAAACATATTTTAGAATATTTGATTGAATGCTGAATGTTGCGCTTTTTCAATTTAATAAAATTAAAACTTTAATTGTGATCATTAAAATAATTGAATATTAAATATTTAGTGGCCAAGTTTTGCTCATTTATATATATATTATATAGCGATAGTTTATTCTAAGTTTACTCAAGTGGAAGAATGTGACTAATAAACTTAGGCCTACTAGCACTATGCATTATATTTTGAAAAAGAAGTAATTATCTTAATATCAAAACCTTAAATTTCCTCTGGACTCAATGAAAAATACATGTCTGACCGTTGGAACGAACCATAAAAACTAGAAAATCGCATTCATGACGATTTATGGTGACCCTCATCATGTTACCGTGTTAGTGTGAGGCTATTTTGAGCCTTGTTAGTGGTATTAACTAGCGATTTATTTTTACTTACTCTGTGCCCAATATTCTACTGTTATGAGCTAATCTGTTTTTAAAGATAAAACTCTTTACATTCAATTTTCATGAAAACGCATCGCAGAGAACGATCGACTCGGTAACCATGTGTTAATTAACCCCAGGTTCATTTTTCACTTGATTTGTCCTTTAACATGGTTCAACCCACAGGAGCAAAATTAAGACCTGCTCCAAACAGTAGCAGCCTGGCAAAAAAAAAAAAAGGACAAATGATGTTGAAGGTGAATTTAAGGAAAGAGTTTTCCTGAAGTCTGATAAGATTCACTATATGAACTCGCACTTCTCTCCCCCTGCTTTCTCACCGCTGTCTCCTGTGCACGCTCCCCAGCTACCCCGCAGCAGCAGCGTCTGTCATCACCATGGTTACGGCTTCAGCCTAGACCACAGCAGAAACTGCGCTGGGAAATGTAGCTTCTGTGAATGCTACCATGTTACTTAATCAGTAAAATCGTTTCACTTCTGAAAAGCTACTTGATGTAGAAAATAGCGACGCTAATGAGGAATGTAGGTAAACTAGTAACAGCGCTGTTTTGAATGCCGCTACTGCCCAACACTGCCCCAACCAATAAGTATATAAAAATAAACTTACTTTGATGTGCTGCAACAGATCCTCAGCTCTTCCATGTCCCAGAAATTGTAAGCCAAAATACCTCGAGCGGACACAGCCATCCTCCAAAAAACGAATGTCTATGTCCATTTGTTTTTTCTTTGACGATTCATTCAGACTCTCATCAAACATAAGTATGTATGGTCCGGCATGATTTATAGCTTCAACCAGTTGCTTCTTAAAATAGGGGGCGATGCCAAATTTTATCATGTAGCTGGTCTTGTCTTTGGCCAAAGCGAACGATTTGGCGATTTGGGAATCCGGGAACATCATGCTAAACAGCTCTCCTATGCCATCATTGGACTTGAACGAGTGGTGTTTCACTGCCAAGTCTAAACACCATAGTACTTCAGCCTGCAGCGTAGCGGTGGTTGTGGTGCAGATCGTCTGTATGCTGGTGGTAGGATTACTGGCAGTGTACTGCGAGGAGCGAGCAGGCAAGGTTGAGGGAGCAGTGGAGGTTGATGGCGTCGATGTAGCCGTTGGTCCAGTGCAAAACAGCGACAGTGGTAGCTGGGTGTTACGTCCCCACATCCTGGCTTGGTGGCTAGTAGACTCCCTGTGGGAATTAACCGCCTTCACCCCCATCCAAGTAATATTTATAGTTTTCTTGCAAACGTTGCAAAAAGCTTCTCGGCTGTTTCCAACTACTGGCCTAAACCCGTCTTTAAACCGAGCGTCCTCCAGCCAGAGGTCCGAAAACTTGCACTTGCCCATATTTACTTGGTAAACTCGCGCGGAGCAGAGGTTTACCGCCAAGCTAAGGTACCAGCTTGAACCCCCCAACGTACACATCGCGTGACGTCATTCCATTCACTCAGTCCGACCTTTCTTTTCTCTGTCTTTGGGTCCGACTCAAAATAAAAATAAATTCATGGAAATTTAGTAAGGAAATAGGCCTGCACACGTAAGTTACCCTAATTGAAAACCATATAGACCCAGTTAGATGGGGCTTCGAAAATGTACTACCTCGTCAGATGACGTTTACTACTTTTTACTGGCCTTAATTTGGCATAATTTTATTTACTACTTTTTACTACCTTTTACAACCCCGTGGAAACCCTGTTCATATATCCAAAAATTCTTTAGTTTTATTATATTTCCGGAAAAAAACGAGCAGCTGGAGGCGTGCTGTGTGGGCGGAGCTAAAGAATCAAGAGCGCTGTTCTTCACAGTTTACTTGCTGTGCTTACGCGCCGATAGCTAACAACACAGACATTTAAAGCAGTTTTACTCTCCACCTATGGTTCCAATGCACGACCGTTAACCTTTATCTTTGTGACTGCTCCATCCTTAAGCATTAGACGATCTGCAAATCCGCCACCGAACTGGGCCTTGTTTATAAAACAATCATCGTCAAAAAGCAGGGAACAGGGAACTCCGTTGATGCTCTGGAAAAACAAACTCCATCCACTGGTCCCTGAACGCTGGGTTCTTTGGGAATCTGTGCAGGGATGTCTTGCCCTGGCAACCAAAAACACTTCTTTCTTTGACATCGCAAGCACAGCGCTTTGATGGGCGTACTGCTTTCGCTCTCTCGCTCGTCGCTCTGGTCTACGGGTGCGCGCGCGCCCTCCCGGGAGAAGTGCCTTTAGGACCCTTATAAGGAAATTCCGCTCCATCTGACGTCACACAGGCCCATATTCGAAAAAAAACTTTTTTGAAACTTGTGACAAACCGGAAAGAGTATTTTTCGCACAGAAATACTCCATCAAACGTACAACTTAATTTTTGAAACTTTGTCCATGTTTAGCATGGGAATCCAACTCTTTAACAGTGTAAAAAAACTCAGTATGCATGAAATAGCATTTCACCCCCCCCTTAAAAAAAAATTATATTTTGTTTACCATAGTTGTAGTATTTCATTATTACTGTTAATTGACATTAACCCCACTTGCATTTCGGCAATTGCTGCTGTTTTGCACACTATTCCTTTGTGCCACCTGGCGGTGAAATGCGACTGGTTTATTTTTGCCGCGGTGGTAATAGGCATTCTGGTTGACTACCTACTGTAACTATTCAAAAGTCAACGTAACTTTTTTTTTTATATATATAATTATTGACCTAGAGAGTCCCGAGTATTATTCTGCATGGGGTTTTATAGAGGTTGAGCCAATATAGAACTAGTTTGTGAAAATTGGTTTTTGAAATAATCTCTGATATTTAATGAACGATTCGATTGACAGTGGTGGCCTGAGAGGCAAAATTGCTCAGAATGAGGAGTTTTACCATGCGGTAGAAATGTTGTGGCTATGTGCCAAAAATCATGTGGTACACAATGCAAATGCGAAGGCACCCCCCCCGGTGGCCGATTTCTTTCCCATTTCTCACAGGCCTTTAGGGCCGTGAGTCAAACAGGCCCAGCGAGTTGCGTTCTGATCGACCTCGGTTAATCCGTTAATCCTCAAAATTCATTGGCCGCCACCGGCCGCATTTTTGGAGATATGCGAATGTTCTCAAAATCAGTCTTAGCACCTTGGACGAAGACACCACATACCAATTTTCAAGTCAATCAGACTCAGGGTTGCGTAGTTATAGCCATTTTTATGTTTAAAAAAAAATGTTCTAGCGCCACCAAGTGGACAGTCACCATGTTCTTTTTCACACGACCACAGAATGACACGGGTGCGCCAAGTTTTAGCAAAACCCTAGGACTAGTTTGCAAAAATAAGTATATCTAAAAATCCAAAATAGCAGAAAATTTCAACAATCCAATCTTTGGCATGCATGGTCCACTTTGAGCCAAGGATTCCAACAATATAAGACACTTATATTAAGAGTCTACGCCTAACAGTTTAGGAATTATGAGCCATTTCACAGTTTTCACCACTGTAGCGCCCCCGTCAGGCTGATCGGGGCGGGCCTCAGTGACATTGTAGACGGTGTCAGTACTACCAACCCAGAAAAGTTTTAAGTCTCTGCAACTTATGGTTTGGTCAGCTCAATCAGTTTTAGGTGAGAATTAGAGCAGTCGCGATAACTGCAATGTTGTAGTACCACGATACTGACAAGCCGAATGCAAGTAACCACACCAACAGCTATAATCACGTGTTTTCTTTTTTTCACTGCTACAGCCCTTGTGAGAATGCTGCTGCTTGGAATTTTAACAACTACAATAGGGTTTCAGCACTACATGCTTGAATCCCTAATAATAATTATATTTTCTCGTAAATTTCATACTGCACAAGTCCATGTCAAGTCAAATGTTGAAGCTAGTTTGATACTGTTTAGTTGTGTATGTTCTGCAATATAATTTAGATAAGCAAGCAAAATTTGCACACCCATTTATGATATATATTTAGATCTAAATACTTAAATGCAACTTGAAATACACTTTACCAAAGTAATGCGAACCTATGTTTTACAGATATGACCTCATATTTAGCATTTAATAACCTGATTTACAGTTACTTTCATTTTGTATACTTTCATTTATGCCATCTGTAATACTGTTTATATAAGTACATTTTTTATTGTATTTTGTTTTCTCTGCTCATTGTAGACCACGCATCCCTATGGGAAAATGCCTGTTATACCTCATACATAATAATTCAGAAATAATCTGAATAAAACCCTTCTGCTGGGACACGCTCTCTAGTGCTCGTATATAGGTTGTGGATTAATAATATTTATTCAAACCATTGGCGATCAAAGGAATGCCAAAATTTGTTTGCTATAAATTACAGACATGGCATCTGAGGTCTAATTCTTTTTTTTATTTTTCAGAAATTTTGCTTTATTTCCAGATTCAATCATAGGCTCGTTCTTATGTACTAGAGCACGTTCGTACATGCACACTATTCAGAAACGATGCTTTAAATCTCTTGACAAACTAAAAGACATAAATTAAATTTGTATGTATTCTATATACAAGATATAGATTGTATTTATAGGAATGTCAGCTTGCTTATTTTGCTCAAGATGAGGATTTATTGAGTCAACATGTCATGCAAACAAGAAACTCTGCTTCTAACCACAGGTCGAGAGCTGTTGTTCCAAACACAAAACTTTGCAAAGCTGTCTATGAATGTTCGTTGGAACTATGTTTTCGGGAAACTTGTTGAACTATGTTGATAACGACAGAAAATATGCACTCCTGGGCAGTGTTTCCCAAAAGCATTGCAGGCCTAAGTAGATCGTAGAACCACCAATGGTCCAGTGGTAGTACATTTCCCAACCTTGTAAATGTACCTGCCTCCAGTTGACAACTGTAGAATGTTGGAGTTTAATGAGTCAGTGAAATGGGTCTTATTAGCTGCAAGTGGCGAGCATCGGGAATCGGGATCCGTGGCAGACAACAGACAAAGACAACAAGGTGACTAAATAAATACTGAGCAGTGGTTGTTTTATCTCTATCAGGTTTACTGTTTTAATACTCATATTAAATGAATGTGATGTACTAATTAAAAACTAAATATGGCTAAAAAGATTTGGTGGAGCTGGTATATTCCCAGCTAACAGAACATTCCCCTAATGTTAGTATTTGGCTCCGGTTTGGTTACTTTTTGGGACTCAAAACATTCAAACAATTTTCTTTTTTAGTTTTTTTTATTTATTTATTTATTTTTTTTTAAGATGCTGGAATCAGAAGATTTTCCACATGCTTGGCCCGAGCCGGTCTGGAATGAAAAAATCTGTTACGGTTGACATTTCCTACCGCGGTAACGATATATTCCGTCATACCGCCCAGCAGTGGCGTGGCGTGGCGTGGGGAAAATTTCTGAGGAAGCCAATTAAGACACAACCTCTAAGCTGTGTGTTTTAAGGGGTGGGGGCAGAAAATCATACGTTACCATTTATATGTTTCTATTTGGATGAACTATTAGAGCGCCCAGCATCATCTTAGCGGGACTTACGCTTCTTACAATCTAACACTTTGAGCACGGACGCTCTCTCTCTCTCTCTCTCTCTCTCTCTCTCTCTCTCTCACACAGTCAGTCCTCTTAAACATCTTTCATGGTGTTTTTTATTAAAACATTCGCAGATAGGAAACGCCAACGGTAAGCAACAAGAAGATAACCTTTTTCATTTAATACACCCTTAAATCGGTGTGACGCTCATGTAAGGATATACAATAGCGGTTATTCACAAACAATCACAACAATAAACAACAAAGTGCACTCACATGCTGCTTAATCAAAGCACGCAAGAAACAGTAAGAAGAACTATAATCACATATAAAATAACACATCGCTAAATGGCGCGCTCTCTCTCTCTCGCTCTCTCTCACACACTGCTGCTGTAGAGGCAGTTTAGTAAAATATTTTTTTATCAAATACTCCAAATCTCCACCCTCCATAATTACAATGAATAATTTTAGCTAACTAGCTAAACAAGATGTCAACACAAATCCACAAATCTTTCGCTATTTCATTCATTGACGATGATAATGTGATGTGATTGGCCTGATGCCAACAAGTTCATGGCTTCCCTTAACACTGTCCTGACCAATCACAGGGGAGCAGTGTCGTGACAATAGCGTCACCTGATTGGTTAATCATTCTTTTTTTTTTCTATCAAGGGATGCCAACTCAGCCTGGCCTCCTCACAGACACAGGGTGTAGTACCATGTTTTCAACGCTCATTCACCATGTCACTCTTATAGGGGCGCTGTTTTACACATCATAAAACGCTCAGTAATGAATGAAGAGAGACGATGAGGAGATGACAGAAAGATTACGTAAACTGTGAAAACAAGTGTTTATTAAATGACGATTATATTCTGAAAAAGTGAGGAAGCCTGGCTTCCCTTGGCCTCCGCAAGAAAACACCACTGCCGCCCAGCTCTACATGGGCTTATCTAACTCTGGGGGATACGGTGAGTAAGCTGAAGTCCCAAAAAGTCAGCGTGTTCCTTTAATCTTCCATGAGATGGTTGATGTACTCAGATTATTTTTATTAATTAAACAATTAATAAAAACAAGATACGGTTTGTGGAATTGTGGATTTACATTTAAATGAACATATTTAGACGTGCAGGTGCAGGATGATGACGCATCAGCCAATGTGTTAATATAAGAAATAAATAGAAACATTTGCTAATTTAGTTTTTATAGCACAACATGTCAAATTAAAAGAGGGGTAAGATGACTCAGGTGTAAGTGGCCCCCCTGGATAAACTTTTACAGAATTACTTGTAATTTGTAAATTACTTTTGATATTAACTCTTATTAATAATTATATATACATTTTTAAAGAGTCATAATGTAAAATGCTAAATAAAATATTGTATTTAAAATTGACAATTTAGTTGTAAATAATTCAACAACCGATGAGAGACAAGAATTCCAGAATTCCAGTAAAAAGGTACAATTATTCTACGACAAATACAGCTAAACTAATATTTACTTATTGAATTGCCCATATTTTAATTGAAGACATGTCATAGCAATACTATGAATAGCAATACTATGAATAGCAACACAACACATAGCAACACTGTGAATGCGAATTTAATGATTTCACTCAATTAACCTATGGGTTTTTAATGAAAGCGAAGATGTCAGAAATGTACATCTTACCCCAACCTACTCTACTGATTATGTCCATATATTCATCTTTCATACCGCTTATACTATAGGCCAACTATACTGTGTCGCGGGTATGCTGAATATGATTAGTGACGTAGGCCTAACAGAAGGGCAATCGAAGTAAAGATGTTTGGGGAACGTTCTGAGACCGTTTGAATAACGTTTTACAACCCAACAACTGACGTTAACATTCTATTTCCGTTAAGAGCTAGCCAGGCTAACCAAAAACAAACCTAAAAAAAAAAAACGTTCTGGGAGTGGGAAGCAAAAATTGTTTGCTGGGTTAAGAAACAGAAACACTGCCACTTTTCAGTTTCAGGTTTAGAAAACTAAATCGAAAGTGTTGAAGATATCACTTACCGTCCATTAAAAATGGAAACAAAATTATCACGATGACGTTCTTCATTTCTTACAGTTGATTAAAATCTGATTTTATGATGATGATTCGTGGAGATTAACGTTAATCGACGAACTCTTCTTTTTTGTCTCTGCCTGTCGTTTCAGAGTCACACCCGAGCAGAGGGAGAAACAGACAGAGGAAATTACTAACAAACAAAAAAATACCGACTGAGATAGATTTTCATAACATTGTTTAAGCGTCAACGAAAGCAGTAGATTATTTTAGCTGATTATTTATTTCAGAAAACTAATTCGCAACTAAAATGCACGCAGCTTGTTTTTCTTCTTTGGTGGTGGTGGTGGTGGTTCAGGATCATAGGCACGTACTGCCACCTATAGATATGCCTTGGTTCCCAGTGCCATTTATCGTGTTTTAATTCGATAAATTTAGTGAAAAAACAGAGATGACGACCGATAGACGCATAGAAACACTGCTTTGAATTTCAAAGTTTGAAACCTTTGTGAATGTTTTGTTTCCAACCAGTGCTTTGGAGCGCGTACCAGATGGTTTTCGGACATTGCGTCATAACTGTTTGTGTAAACGCTTATAAATTTCAAAAGTGAACCCACTGTTTTGCTTGCTTGATAGAACATACACATTACCAAGCAATTCGCAGTAAGACAAAGCTTAATACAATCCAAAACGCCCAAATAGCAGCAAACAAAGAATAAACAACAAAAACTTAAAGAAAAATAAATAAATAAATAAATGCATACATAAAAAAAATGTGGTTAATCATCAAAAATACGTTAAAAAATTACATAGTTTAAGGGACAAACCAGTCTCAGTTTTAGAAGTGTGCTGACTTTTTAATTATACATTTGTATAATAAGAAAAGATTAGTAGCCTAGTTAGTCTCTTGTTGGGCTGAAGCCCTCCATAAATCACACAAAACAAAAGAACACTTCATATAGTGACCCATTAGATGATCTGAAGCAGGCTGCATTTAATCGATTACTCTTTCAAGAAAACATTTGCAAATGGTTTGTAAAAGGTGATTCTTTGCTTAGTTTTCGCTGCATTAAAATGTTCTGACCAGCAGGTGTCGCCACCAGCGTGTGGTGTTTCGAGCGCTTCGAAACAGTCAGTGAATAATTTTGCGAAGCATTGGTTATTGATTCGGAGTTTCGAAATAGCTTCGTTTCTCAAGTCAAGTCAGTCACCTTTATTTATATATCGCTTTTTACAATACAGATTGTTTCAAAGCAGCTTTACAAAGATAACAGGAAAATAATATAAGATTTGTTTCTAGAAGAAAATATAGTGTATAGTCCAGTAAGTTGGTTCATTTTGTTGTAAATAAAAATGTTGTTAAGTGTGTGTGTGTGTGTGTGTGTGTGTGTGTGTGTGTGTGTGTGTGTGTGTGTGTGTGTGTGTGTGTGTGTGTGTGTGTGAATTTGATTACCATGAAACTATTGGTGAAGAGGAACATTTCTCAGCCTGACCACTCAAATATATTTCTAGGGATATGTTAATAATAAGAGGACATTTATTTTAATTCTATATATTATAATGCTTATAAAGTTAAGAATATAGTAAATGCTTCCATTTTAGTCCTTACTAAATAGTTATTCCTATACATTTTAGAAGCAGTTTTGACATTTATTTTTCATAGTTTCGGAAAATTTTTGCGTCTCAGGTTTACGAGAACATGCTCCTGTGTTTTATTACTCAAGCGCCCTCTGTAAGCTTCCTCCGTCTTGAACTATTTCGTTAAAGGCACAGTATTACAGTTTTTCTCGATTGCTTAAACACATTTCTTGAAACTATGCCTCGTATTCTCAAAACTGTAAACACAAATCCATAACGTCTCACCCAATTCCCCAAACATCCTATTTTCAGGTCAAAATGAAGCTCTACACTCAAAACCATTCACTCTTGCTGAAAAACCAAACTTTGGCCTCAGACAGGACACACAAGCCATCAAAATCACACACACTACAACATAGTCTAAGACACTGGTGCAATAAATTCAAAACAACATTTCCAAAACTGGTAAGTTATGTTGCTTGTGGTTTCCCCCTCACAAACCTTTTCACATGATGAACACAAAATACACAACCAGTGGATACATTGGCACATTTTTATTCATACACAGAAAACACACACACACACACACACACACACACACACACACACACACACACACACACACACACACACAAATATATATATTTTTCCTGTTTTACTCTTCTTCTTTGTTTACTCTTTTTTTTTTACTCTCTCCTCTAATTTTTTTTTTATATTTACTTACAGTAAGATGTGTGTGACCAATATATGACAGTAAAAGAGCACACACAAACCATATTCTAATATGTAATTGTATTGGAATGGTAAAGAGTGTTGGGATGTGACAGGAGGGCCTCCACTCAAGGATACAATATGATGGGCACGTGACGTCTAAGAATGTTCCACATATGGTTGAAATACCATCATTTGCCTAGAAAGATAACATTCTGGGAGTCAAGACTATACAGGAGAAAGGATGCCCTCCCTTCACTGTCACACTCTGCAACCACACTGTCTGACTATATGACTGCTGGCCTTTTCTTGCAAGAAAATAAACCTCATCAAAGACTATTGGAAATGTTTGTCTCTTATTCAGTGATAGAATTTTGTTTGCCACCACACCTCCCTGAAGGTTCTCGAGGCGACGGTAAAGCGACTCAAATTTGGCCTTACTCGTAGCTGAGCCTCCCTCATAGTCATACCATTGATAAAGACATGGGCAACTAGAGAGGCTTGAATTTCATCTGAGACTGCTTGTCTTCTTGTCCTTGCCCTTCCTCCTCCTCATTCTTATCCCTCTTCCTTCATGTCTTTCTGGATCCATTGTTCCAAAATGCAATAAACTGATCCGGGCCCTTTTATCTATCTATTGAAGGTTCTGATTGATGTGTGTTCAATTTTTACTCTTAGTGTTTCCAGTTGGGTAATTGTGTGCTAACTGAGCTGAAGCTGTGCTGACTTGAGTGAACAATATTGAATGCTAGTGCTTTCTAAATGACAACATGGTCTAAGCAATGAGAAATGAAGGGATTTGTGTGTAGAGTTTTGCAGTGACAGTTCAACAAATCTGACTCATGTGTCAAAACAGGGAATAGTGTTTATAGTTTAGTGAAATGGGTGTGCTTTTTGATAAATGGCATTATGGTTTTGAAATTTTAGTTCAAAAGCCTGGTTATAGTGTTTAAGCAATCGAGAAAAACTGTAATAGGGTGCTTCTCAATTCTTATTTGTGCATCCTTGTTTGCTTTCCTCGCTTCCTTTCCTCGCGTCTCAGCTCCACCCCCTGTAGGATGCGAGGGAAGGCTGCAAGGAAAAGACGCGAGGACGGAGGGATCGAATGAAAGCTTTTTTTATACATTGGAATCCTTGACCACTCGAGCGTCACTTCACCGCGTCATCATACATGCTTCTAAAATGTATAGGAATAACTATTTAGTAAGTACTAAAATGGAAGCATTTACTATATTCTTAACTTTATAAGCATTATAATATATGGAATTAAAATAAATGTCCTCTTATTATTAACAGTGTGGTCAGGCTGAGAAATGTTCCTCTTCACCAATAGTTCCATGGGGATTAAATTCACACACACACACACACACACACACACACACACACACACACACACACACACACACACACACACACACACACACACACACACACACACACACACACACACAAAACTTGACTTGAAAAATCAATATTTATTTGAAAAATGCAACACTTATACAGTAAAACAATACTAACAGAGCAGTTCGGACAATATATCATAATTTGAACCTGCTCCTGCAATTATTTTCACTGACCCCACCACAATTTTTATTTTTTATTTTATCTGTTAGCAACATATTAAGTTTAAATACTTCCAAACATGCAATGATGATGAAACTTAAGCGTATTTACTGCCATATCAACACTATTTAGAGAAAGAAATGCGCCAAAATTCTGAAATCTTTGGAAGATATCACTGGACATTTATTTAACCACTGCAAAAGTAAATTTCTAACTTTTAACTCATTTTTTTTATTTAAGTTTTTTGTGTTTACTTAAAAGTAGACCAATCTGATATTATTTGAAATTGAAAAAAAAAAATAGTTTATTTTGAACTATTTAACTATTTTAACCATTATTTTATGTCAAAAAGTTAATGATTATTTTATTTTATTGACAAAATATTTTAGTTTGTCTTGTATATTTTTCTGCTGTTTTTAAGCAATTTAATCTGTTTTATGATCATATTTGTCACATTTCACTTCCAATCTTTCCGGGTAAATCAAGAAAAATGTATACACTGTATTAGACGTTGGAAATTAATGTGGGAAAAAAAATATACTCTGAATACTCTGAAAGTAGGTTTACACACACTAAGAAAGTCAAAAAGCGTTGTGGCCCGCTCTCTCCTAAACTGAAAGATAGCTGTAGAAACAATTTTACACATAAATCACTAGTAAATTCCACAAATAATTACAAAGAAACAACAAGTAACACACTGAATAAAACATGACATTTTGATAAAGAAAGACTGAAATAATACTTCCTTGTAAACGTACTCCAATAATCTGTTTTATTTACAACTTTAAAAAACATATTTACAGCTGTATCTCTAAACCACCATTGTGTACTGAAATGTTCAGTGTTTGCAAGGAAACTTTCAGACATTCAAAAAAATATTCAGAAAAGAAGAGAAAATAGAGAGACAGTCTATTCTTGTTTAGAAATATCAGATTCATTAAGGTCTGATGCTTTTGTCTGGTCTCTCCTCTCTTGTTCAACTTTTCTGGATCTGATGTCATAGATGAGAACAACCACAGCAGCGACTGCAGCCACGCCCATCAGAGCAGAGACGACCAATCGGATCACAGCTTCTGCAGAGCCACAATAGCAGATGTTGTCTGAGGATAAGGGAAAAAACTATGCGATGAAACAGAACCTTCCATTTCAATCAAGATCTGTTTCATCAACAGCTCCGAATGGATCATTGTGACAAACTGGTGTATATCTTATATCAACAGAACCAGCAAAGAACAGAGTTAGGATGACAGATGTGCTGATTTGCAGATTTGTTAGAGTTGTGAAAGCTAGTTAGTTTCTGCATTGATGCATACTGTTAGGTAAAGAAGTGAGCTATGCTGCTAAATGAGAGATCCATTCCAGCTCAGTAATGCTAAAATCACTGCTTACCTGAACCTGTTGGACCTGTGCATGTGAGACAGCAGAGTTGAGTGTTGATGTCCAGATGTGTGGTCTGGTTGCTGATGGGATTGTTCAGCACACAGCTGTAGGTGTTTTTATCCTGATATTCCACCTCCAGATGTAGAGAGATGCTGCTACTGATATTAGACACACTGATGCTGGACAATACACTGATTCCTGCGTACCAGGAGAGAGTCGCCCTTGACACATTCATCACTGAACACACCAATGATCCTGATGATGATGATGATGATGATGAAGGACAGTATCTAGTAATGACAGGAATGGGCAGAGGAGCTGGAAAATATGCACACAAAAAAGCATACTAAGAATCACTGAGTATACGAAATGGACAAATTGTGACCCGTGCTACAAAATGAGATGGAACGTGCACGGTCTAATTACGAGCTACAGGCAAAACAAGGGAAATATGTCAATTTTGGTCGAATTTGAGGTCTTCACAAAATCTTCTTTAAGCCCTCGTCTAGTGATCCCAATGCTCCAGATAGCAATTAAACATCTGGAATTATCTTTATTTGGATGTTTTCAGAGAGGTGCGCCTTTTCTAAATTTTTCCTTTGTTTTAATAATTAATGAAAAATTGCCTTTTTCTCTGTTCGCTTCTCGACTACTGGTGCTTCCCCTCAGCACAAGTTTGTGAATATTCATAGTGAATTCTCTATGGCATGAGTCTGAGCCAATGAAATGTGACTTTCAAACTCATGCTGATGTAAACAAAACCAGTTTGTTGCTAACCAGTCGCAAAAATGTCTCTGGTGATGAATCAAAACACCTTGGCGGTGGCGCCTTGTTATATGATGGAAGCGTCCATCTTCTAAAAACACAAAATGTAAACACGCCAGAAACTTTACAATTTCAAGCTTTTAATTATATATTTTGTCGATGTGTGATTTGATTTGTAATGGATATGGATGATAGTGAGAGTGCTCAGTGGGTGTAAACAATTGAGAAAAACTGTAACCATGTTTACGTTGTAATACACATGTCATTATACACATTTGTGTCCTCATAAACCATATACAAGAACACAAACACACACACACACACACACACCCACACCCACACCCACCCACACCCACACCCACACATTTATATTACACACAGGATGTCCGGGTCCACTGGACCAGGGGCTAATAAAAGTGTGGAAATTGTAGGTCCTGTGTACCTTTACTCTGTCCTCCTCATGTCAGGGCTTGCTGTTAGTGTGTGTGTGTGTGTGTGTGTGTGTGTGTGTTTGTGTTCTTGTATATGGTTTATGAGGACACAAATGTGTATAATGACATGTGTATTACAACGTGAACATGGTTACAGTTTTTCTCAATTGTTTACACACATTTTCTGGTACTTGAGACACAATGACCACAACATGTAACTCATTCACCCTGAACCAATTCTGCTAAACTACAAGCACAATTCCTGCTTTACACTCAAATTGTACTTCTAAAACACACTTTTTTCAAAACACTACACACAATTCTCTGCTTTTGGCACAATTTTCATGCAGAAAATCTCTTGTTTTCACAAGGAACACACTGCCATTCAAATATGCACACTGACTCTTCACATGGGCAAACACCCGTCACACAGTTTTACAATTAGCAATCAGAGCTTTAGCATAAAAGAGCAACAGGTGAGCTCTTCAATGGAGCAATGGATGCCAACATTGGATATATTTATTTTTACTGTAACTGTATACAGTCAATTCTTCTGTTGTTTTGTATGTAGACCACTGTATGTACACCTTTGTGTTGGTTGGGATGTACACTGTGTACGTTGTTTTTGTGGGAAAAATAAAATATATTTGTTACAGTGTATTTATGTGTTCTGAGTATAAAAAAATATTTTCAAATATTTTACAACACACTTATGTATGCACTGTCTGTAGTACAGTTTTTCTCGATTGTTTACACACATTTTCTGAAAGCATGCCTCATATTCTCAGAACTCTACACACAAATCCAAAAACACACACACAATGGGCAAAACCCCTCAATTCTCCTGCAAAATTAAACTTTACATTCAAAACAATGTTATTTCTTCTCAAAATGGTATTTTGTTTTCAAATGGCACACACAAACATCACATGAATAGACATTTATAAGAACCAGTTGAACACTGATGTTCTCAATGTAAAACACTATGATGAATGCAAAACACTTATTCTCCATTCATCATAATGACTTAGGCCTTTTTTTGTTCAGTGTTACACTTACTACAGACAGTACATACATAAGTGTGTTGTAAAATATTTGAGAATATTGTTTTTATACTCAGAACACACAAATACACGGTAACGAATATATTTTATTTTTCCCACAAAAACAATGTACACAGTGTACATCCCAACCAACACAAAGTTGGACATACAGTGGTCTACATACAAAACAACAGAAGAATTGACTGTATACAGTTACAGTAATACAAAAATAAAATCCAATGTTGGCATCCATTGCTCCATTGAAGAGCTCACCTGTTGCCCTTTTATGCTAAAGCTCTGATTGCTAATTGTAAAACTGTGTGACGGGTGTTTGCCCATGTGAAGAGTCAGTGTGCATATCTGAATGGCAGTGTGTTCCTTGAGAAAACAAGAGATTTTCTGCATGAAAATTGTGCCAAAAGCAGAGAATTGTGTGCAGTGTTTTAAAAAAAAAGTGTGTTTTAGAAGTGCAATTTGAGTGTAAAGCAGGAATTGTGCTTGTAGTTTAGCAGAATTGGCTCAGGGGGTTGGTGAATGAGTTACATGTTGTGGTCATTGTGTCTCAAGTACCAAAAAATGTGTGTAAACAATCGAGAAAAACTGTAAGTGTAACACTGAACAATAAAAGGCCTAAGTCATATTATGATGAATGGAGAAGAAGTGTTTTCCATTCATCATAGTGTTTTAAATTGAGCACATCAGTGTTCAACTGGTTCTTATAAATGTCTATTCATTATGATGGTTTGTGTGTGTCATTTGAAAACAAAATACCATTTTGAGAAGAAATAACATTGTTTTGAATGTAAAGTTTAATTTTGCAGGAGAATTGAGGGGTTTTGCCCATTGTGTGTGTGTTTTTGGATTTGTGTGTAGAGTTCTGAGAATATGAGGCATGCTTTCAGAAAATGTGTGTAAACAATCGAGAAAAACTGTAACGTGGGAAAATTCCAGACAAGAATTTCGGACTCAGTGTGCAAGGACCTTTAGTCTTATTTAAATAAAAAAAACTTGTAAACATGAGATGGAAAATCTGTTATTGATATTTTGTTGCATAATTTCGTTTCATTTTTGAAAATGTGCTCATTCTGACTTGCCAGCATGGGTCACAATTAATCTCTATATTATACAATATAGCGATGAATTGTATCTATATTTGTATATCTAATAAACAATTTAGAAGCAGTATAAATGAAAATATTTAATATTATTTAATACATTTAATATTTAATAATAAATAAATAACATAGAGTTCTCTACTCACCATAGACAGTAACACTAAAGGACTTCCTCAAAAGTTGTTTTCCAGTGATCTCTAGTGTATAAAGTCCAGTGTCTGTGGTTCTCATGTTCTTGATAGTCAGAGATCCAGTCTGAGGATTCAGCTGCAGTCTGTCTCTGAATCTCTCAGCACTATCATTATATGAGATCTGATGAGTTGTTATATTGATTGTAGCTATTACTGAACTTCTAAATGACAACTCTAACTTATGATTTTTCTGTGTTTCAGTAAGATCAGGGTTTAGAGTGACAGAATCTCCCTCCTTCACTGACACAGTCTTCACTTCATCTGTATCAGCACCAAACACTCCTGCAGAACAAACAGACAATGTTAATCAATCAAATGGCGGCCTTCTTGGCCAGGGCTCCTTCGTAAAAGAGACTTGTTCTCAAAGGATTTCCCTGGTTAAATAAAGGTTAAATGAAAAAAAAAAAAAAACATTAAGTCATTTGGTTGGTTCATTAGGGCACTTATTAAAACATTGCTGTATTTTATTTTTATTATTTAAAACAGAATCATTCTAAAACCTCTTTTATATGTTGCACCAATTTCAGACCTGGGGCCTGTACCATGAAGGTAGCTGAACAAACTCGGGGTTACAGGATAAGTTTTGAGTTGACAAAACCAAACCGATGCAATCAGGCTTTATTGGTACCATGATGCAGCTCATCAACTTTCTCTGTCAACTCAGGCTTTGATCCTAGTCCACGTGCGCGTGCACATAAAAGAGTGACGTCGACACTGAACAACCAATCGTGGGTAGAGCGAGAGCGATATATTTTTCCGCGGAGGAGCAAGAGATAATCATTCATAATTACGATGAATTTAAATATGTATTTCAACCTCGAAACAATACGGTCTCTGCTGCCAAAGCAAGAGAAGACTGTTGGAGAAAGATTGCTGATTGTTAATGTGTTAAACAAATAGCCTACATTCTATATTTATGTAAAATTATGTAGCCTGTATATTTATGTGTAGCCTATATGTGTAATATAGCCTATAGCCTATTTTTATAATATATAAAAAATGTGCATGTACTGGTACTAAGAAAGATTAATATTCATTGATTTTTAGTTGCAACCCCAACTCCAAATGTTCTTGGCAGCAGATAAAGACAAAATATACAAAAAATTATTCAAAGAGGTGAGTATTTACCACAACCTTTTATTATTTTTGTAAACATTTTATCACAAACACTTGCTTGCAGCAAACAGAAATAAAGAGTAAAATTCAGAAAACCAGAATACACTGGCGGAGGAGTTGGCTCTGAGTGCAATAAGGGACGGCTGTACAATCTGACCCTGGTGCTGGCTCCTCTTAGCAAGTAACACTGGGTATGTGTGCAATACATTACTACTTTTTTAAGTTTTAAATATGGCTGACTGTATGTTCTGCAGTAGAGGGAAATACAGTGTCCCTGTTGAAGACAGCACACACACACAGTCTCCTACACATGCAGCAGACAGAACACAATGAACATAACTTGCTTTATAACAGTTATGCTTTACATTGGTCTTTTATTTGGGTGAACCAAATGATGAAGACACTCTGTCTGTGTGTTCTGAGACAGTTGCTGATGTGAATGCACTGGGCTTTTTACTATGGCAAACATTTGAATGTGTGGCATAAAAAGGGACTGGCCCTTACACATCTCTTTTATTGTAGGATTTTTCACAACCTACCCCAGAAACTGAGGCCTCTACCTCAATTGGCTTCAGAAGAAATGTGTAAGGATTTAAAACCCTTGACATAAATTACAGTCAGTCCTGTTTTTGTAGGAAGTCAAGGAACTTTTTGTGATTTTGATGAGCCTCCAGAAAACTTGTGATGATCATGTTTGTGGTGGAATTATGTTTCAGGTGGAAACAGACTCAGTCAGGGCCCTGTACAAAAGGAGTCTTGAACTAGACTGCACACTAAAGGAGCTGATCAAACAGCTGGATAAAACTGATCTCAGTATGTGAACTTATTTAACCAAGTAACACTTTAGTATGAATATTTATTAATGCAACTTTCTCTTGCTCTCTTTCTCCCTCCAATCCCACAAAACCAATATAAGAGTTTGAGACATATCTGCAGTTTCAGTGTGCTTTTATTAAGTGTAATATTGTACTGTATGGTGATTGCATCTACATCTGCACCAGCTGGGTGGTCAAGTGTGATCGGGTCAGTTTCATCGGGGAGAAGCTGGTTTTGTGGTGTTTCTTGCTCCTTTCTAATGGTGGCTATATTGTGCAGAATGGCACATGCAGCCACTATCTGTGATGCCCGCTCTGGTGACTCTTAAGGGCCGAACACAGTTAATGTGCCTTTAGGATGCCAAAGGTCATCTCTATCTTCACTCTGGTTTTACTGAGGACCACATTGAAGCGGTGATGTGGCCCTGTCTGAGGTTCATGATAGGGGGTTATGTGTAGGTTTTTCTATCTCAGTTCAAATTAACAGTGTTTTTTATTTTACCAAATTTAACTTGCTTTATTTAAAGCGCTGACACAACACAGACTCACAGAAAATTCCTGGTCATGCACTGGAGCCAGGCCTTTTGGCATCCAAACTTGTGATCATACGTTCATGTGACCACAAGTCATCTGCAGATGAAATGTTTAGTAGATCATTGTTATATCTGTTAATGTTACTATTAATTTAAAGATTCATCTCACAGAAAATAATCATCTCACATATTCACATCATCTCTACCTGAACATTAAGGCTGTGATAGGACTTCCTATTGACATAATCTGCCTCATGTTCCCCTAGAGCAGTGGAGATTGGAGCAATAGACTGCATGTTGCAATGACTCTAGGGAATCCTATCATAAGATTAACAGAATAATAATAAAAAAAACTTAAAATAATTCTTAACATGTATTATATTATATAGTACATTTGGGAAATGTTCTTTTTGAAGAAAAAAAAAAAGTGTTCATATGATGTCACCCTATCAATATATCTTACCGGCAATTTTATAAAAGCCCTCTTTTATGGACATGGTCGATAAATGTCCGGGGAACACTATTAATGAAACTATTCATGTACTCCTGCAGAGCGAGGACCACCTTACGAATGGTTCAACAAACCGTGTTTACCCCTATAGCTTCTGTGCGTCACCCACCGTGCAAGTATACTTTCATAGTACCTAAAACCCAGGGTTGGTGGAAACTAAACTGAAACATAGCTGGCTAGCCACCTAAACCAGCTTCAAGGTACAGGCTCCTGGTTTCACAGACAGGGCTTAGATTAAACCAGCATTAGGAGCTGCTCACTGCAGAGCAAATGAGCTTACGTGTAGCTTCTCCTCGCCAAAGCTCCAGCGATGAGGAGCAAATGTTATTTGGGCCTAATGGGTGGAACTAGAATTTCTAACCACAACTATATCTGCTGACTGCTGAAGCTTAGGTTACAAAACTGCTCGGAGACACGAAGGTAGAGATCCAAATGCAGCTTTATTATAATATAATAATATTCTATTATAATAGAATAATCAACAGGCAGGGTAAATCAGGGGCAGACAGAACAACGGAGATAATCTCTGAGCAGAAACAGTTAACAGGCAAGGATCCAGGCAGCCGGCAGGAATCACAGTCCAATGAACAACCTGGGTCAAGACAGGCAGCAGATAGTGATGTTACATATGACACTGAAGCATCGATGTGCGTATCACATAAGCGACACAATTTGTAGTGAAGCCCCGTATCGGGGCGTGTATTGGTTTACTATAGAGTCACGTGATCGATGACAAACGAATCCTCACTTTCTGTCCAGTCACGTGCGTGTTTCGCTTTGGGTGTCAGAAGGCTCGAACTTCAGATCGTATTTAACAAGTCATTGTTGCCTCAGTCTGGTTGATATTTACAATTATTGATATTGACATTTAATAACAGATGATCCTATCAGACAATGTTTGTAAGTATTCATTGTGTGTGTGTGTGTGTGTGTGTGTGTGTGTGTGTGTGTGTGTGTGTGTGTGTGTAGAGAGAGAGAGAGAGAGAGAGAGAGAGAGAGAGAGAGAGAGAGAGAGAGAGAGAGAGAGAGAGAGAGAGAGAGAGTAGGCCTACATTAAATCTTATTGAATCATATAAGCTTATAAGCTATTATATTTTATTGTCACACTTTAATGGGAAAATTAATTTATTTAATGAACAAATCAAACACAAACATGTAAGGCTTTTATTTGTACACATAACATTGAAACTATGGAGTGTGTTGTGGTTGCTTCATCTGCCAGAGCTTCTAACACATAGACTGTAAAAAATATGGACAAAGCGTCTGTGACGTCACCCATAGACTTTCTGAAGAAGGGGTTTGAAGCCGTTTATGGGGGGTATGGGCGGCGCCATCTTGGAAAATCTTGGGAAATGCTAACCCCTGCCCACCTTCTAACGCAGCGCGCGTCACCCCGCCCACCTTCACTCAGCTCGCTCTGCTACTCCGGTTATATTTCAGGCAATGAACTATTTTTTTACAGTCTATGCCATAGACTCTATGGCAACGAAATATGTTATAAAACACCATACTAACTCTTTTTGTTTTCATTTAAAGAAATCTTAAACATAGCCACACAAATGTGGTTCAGGCAACGCATATTGATTATATTCAACTGCACATAACGTTTGCCTATTTATGAAAAACAAAACAAAATATAACACAAATCTGCCTCTTTTCATTTTAAATATAATATAAAAATATTAAACATTTTATGGTCCAGGCAATATGTGCATTTGTACTAAACAACAGATTTTGCAGTAAACAACATTGCATATCATCTTCGTTGTATTAAAATGACAAAACTCAACCCAGTCTCTTTTTGTTAAATTTCAGTTTTATCAATGTTAGCCATTATAAAAGTATAAGTAAAAGGTATAAGAAGCTATACAAATAAAGCAAACAATTCAATCATACATACAAAGTCAGCGCGAGTTTAACCATTATCGGTAAAGTTAAATAGCTTATAAAGTTATGAAACTTCCCCTCAGCCAAAACGATTGCCCAGGGAAAAAAATATAGATTCACGAGACCAAAAATCGCCCATTAGATATACACAAGACGAATTATATCTCATGTTTAACCACTACAGAGACGCCAGAGTCCGCGGCATTGGTGGCAAACCTTAGAACGTCAAGCCGATGAAAGACCGTTCCAGGCGGGGTACATCGTGCAGAGCACCCGGTCATCGCTGGATCAACTGGATAAAATTTTCATAAATCTTTAAATAAACCACAGATTTGAGCTTTAAACAACTACATTCTCGCCTGGAAAACTCTTAAAACTACATTTCATGATAAAGAAACAGTAGTATTATATATCAACTGTATTAAAAAATGGCGCTTCTTATGTTGTCATTCTCCGTGGCGCTGCCTTGTCAGCTGTCAATCAAGCTGTCAATCAAAGTTAACCACGCCCTTATTGTCATACATTTTATATCTAAATACGATCTAAACTAACGAGTTAGAAAAAAATTCACTACCCTCGCCGTTGTCAGGCACTCGGAACCTATCGAAAAATACAATAAAAGTCCATGGGACCAACCTGTAAAGACATGAATTTATGCTGTGAAAACAGACATTTTAACATGGGGGCTATGGACATTTGCTCCCTTTTGGGACCTGACTCTAGCGGATTTTCGATGTATTGCAGTTTTTTTTCGCACTTCCGGGTAGGCTTCATTTTTCAGATCAGAATGTTGCCGCTTGTTCTAACACAGGCTTCTGGCTGCTTTATTTTAAATAAGCACCAGATGGCACTGTTCTCAGCGCTGTTCTCGACACTCTCGAAGCTTTGAATCTTTTCCCGGAACAGTCAGGGGAAAGCCTCAGTGAATCTTACAATTGTTTCATATGTGTTGGGTGGAATTATAAACTGGGAGGTGTTAAAGAGATGTACAATTGGGAGTGATCACTTTCCTATAGTTAGTACAATTGTAAATAATGAAGATAGGAATTTAAATCGGGGCACATCAGAGAAATGGAAATATGAGAAAGCGGACTGGGAAAAATTCAGAATGTTGAGCGAGGTAGGACTTAAGTTGATAAAGATGGATGAAGATATAGAAATTGAAAGGATATATACAGAGCTGTATTGGCTATTCGTAATGCTGCAAATGAAAGTATTCCGAAAAGTTTAGGAAATAGAGTGGGGAAAATAGTTCCATGGTGGAATGAGAAATGTACAGCAGCAGTTAGAAGGAAAAGGAAGGCATTCAAAATCTTAAAGAGAACTCATAATTGGAAAAACATGATAGAATATAAGAAAAATCAGGCAGAAGCTAGGAAAATAATTAAGAAGGAAAAAAAGGAGTATTGGAGATCATTCTGTGAAGAAATTGGGAGAAGTACGCCAGTAGAAGATGTATGGAATATGATTAAAAAGATGAGTGGAATCAGGAAAGAATATGATTATCCAGTGCTAAGTATTGGGAAAGAAATTGCAGTTTGTGATGAGGATAAAGCAGAATTGTTTAGGAAAGAATTATCAAAAGTAAACAGCTCTGATAATTTGATGAAGGAATGTAAGGATATGAGAGAGAAGATGTTAATAGAGAATCCATACATAGGGGATAAAAGGGAGGTCTCAAATAGCACATTAGATGTGCTGTTTTCATTCCCAGAGTTAAAAAGAGCATTAAATAACACTAAGGCTTCAACCCCAGGTCAAGATGGAATTAGTTATGTCATAATAAAAAAGTTAAGTGATGAGGCGTTGAAAATAATTTTGGAATTTTATAATAGGGTATGGATGGAGGGGGTGTTACCCCAGGGATGGAAAGAAGCAAACAGGTAAAGATCCTAGCAACCCCTTAAATTATAGACCAATTGCTTTATGTAAATTAATGGAAAAAATGATTACAGATCGACTAAGGTATAATATGGAGAAAAATAATCTTTTCTCTCCATATCAGAGTGGATTTAGACGTGGAAGAGGAACAATGGATTCAATCATTAATTTAGAATCAGATATTAGGAAAGCTTTGATTAATAAAGAAACGGTTGTAGCAGTTTTCTTTGATTTTGAGAAAGCTTATGATATGTTATGGAAAGAAGGTTTGTTGATTAAATTAGATCGGTATGGAATAGGTGGTAGGTTATATAATTGGATTAAAGAGTTTCTAATAGAAAGAAATATTAGAGTAAAGGTTGGGGAATATATAAAGGAAGTATTGATAATGGAACACCACAGGGTAGTGTTATTAGTCCTTTATTATTTATAATTATGATTAATGATGTATTTGCTAATATAGAGAGAAATATCAATAAGTCATTGTTCGCAGATGATGGAGCTTTGTGGCTGAGAGGTAGGAATGTCAAGTACATTGTTAATAAAATGCAGTCAGCCTTATTAGATGTTGAGGAATGGTCTCATAAATGGGGTTTTAAATTTTCTGTGGAGAAAACCAAATATTTTTTCTTTACAAATAAAAGGGCAAATATAGATTTAAAGTTGCAGCTATATGATAAAGAGCTAGAACAAGTTAAAGTGATACGATTTTTAGGTATGTGGTTTGATAAAAGGGTTACGTGGAGTACACTCATAAATAAGATGGAGGAAAAATGTAAATAAAAATTGAATATTATGAGATGTATTTCAGGTCGGGAGTGGGGAGCGGATAGATTGTCATTAAAAACAATTTACTCAACAATGATAAGAGCGATATTAGACTATGGATGTATTGCCTATGGTTCAGCAACTAAGACACAATTAGGAAGATTGGAAAAGATTCAGTCAAAAGCTTTGAGAATCTGTTGCGGGGCTTTTCCTTCTTCTCCAGTTCCAGCATTGCAGGTTGAGATGGGGGAGTTGCCAGTTCATCTAAGAAGGATGCAATTGTTATTGACGTATTGGGCAGGTTTAATAGGACAAAAAGAAAATCATCCGATAAAAGGATTGCTTGAGGCAAGTTGGGAACATGGGAAAAAAGCAAGTGAATAGCTTTGGTTGGATCATCGTAGATGTAGTGCGTGAGATGGAATTAAATGAGTATGAAGTTATCCCAACAGTAATATTATCGCAAACACCTTTATGGATTTTACCTCAGCCAGTTATAGACTTATTTTTACTGGAAAAGAGACAGATGAAAGATCAAGAGATACAAGAGGCAAAGTTGACAAAAGAGTATATCGAAAATAATTATGATCAGTATATACAAGTGTATACAGATGCATCTAAGGATCCAAATGGCCAGGTGGGAATAGCATACATCATCCCAAGTTTAAAAATATCAGGGAAAAAGAGAATTTCCAATCAGGTATCAGTGTTTACTGGAGAGTTATTAGCGATTATGACAGCAAAAACGTATATGAAATGGGATTAAATAAAACTATGCACAGATAATATGCACAGATTCGAGTTCAGCCTTACTATGTTTGGACGCTCAACAGTCTGAAACTAGACAGGATTTAGTCTTGGAGATCCTTCAGTTATTGTACATGATACATCAGGAAAAAAATGTAGTTCAGTTTTTGTGGGTTCCAGTGCATACAGGAGTGGTGGGAAATGAGGAAGCAGATCAATTAGCAAAACAGGCAGCGGCAAAAGAAGGTATAGATATGCAGATTTTGTATAGTAAATCTGAACTTAAGTCAATAATTAGAAAGAAGATAACAGAGAAATTGCAATCTCGTTGGGATAATGAACAAATAGGTAGGCATCTTTATTCAATACAATCATCGGTAAACAAAAGAAGGAATTCAAGAGGGAGTAGGAAGGTAGATTGTGTTCTTTCAAGACTGAGGATGGGGCATACGGGACTTAATGCAACATTAAATATAATAGGAAAACATCCAACAGGGTTGTGTGATTGGTGTGGAGTAAGAGAAACAGTAGAACATGTTCTCATTCAGTGCAATAAATATACTGAGGATAGAAGGAAAATAATTGAAGAACTTAAGAAAAATGGTGTGCAGCAATTAACATTAAAAGAACTTTTAAATCCAGTAGGAAGTGATAATATATTAATAACTTTTCTAAAAAGGACTCAGTTAATTCATAGAATATAAAATTTAATATTAATTTTGGGATTAATATTAATTTTAGTAGTAGTAGTATTAATAGTATTATTATTATTATTATCCCTCGTCCCTAGTCTGGAAGGACCTGGGCTGTAGATGGAGGAGCTGAACACGCAGCAACATCGAAAGGCCAGGTTCTGAATAGTCTGGGATGAGGGAAATTACAAGTCTCTGATTCATTGGCCACAGTAGATGGCGGTAATGCTCTATCTAAGAAGCAAGCTGCCAATAAAAACGGTTCGTTGAAAAAATGCTGGTTCGTTGTCCGAGTTTCTTGTTCCTGGAGTCTCTGTGTTTTGAGCTTTGGAACCTTGTCTGTATGTCACTAATAAATTTCCTCTGCATCTGTATCCTCGTCTCATGCTAACTGTTTCGTGACAGAATGAACCAGCCATAATGTGGATACAGCGGAGTGAGATTTTTCCTCAGGGAGAGGAGAAAGGATCTTCTATTTCCTTGCTGGAATACTTCGCCAGGTGCGCTCAAAGGACTATGGAGGAAGAGAGGACCACGGCAGACGACAATCAGCGGAAAGGAAAGCCTTCACCACTGGTCCCGAAACGGAGGAGAGGGAAGAACCCGGTGGGCCCGTGTTTGGTGGAACAGGGACTGCCGTCCCTGACGCACCGCCCAGGCGTCTTGCTCTGCCCGCGCCGCCCAGGTGTCATGCTCTACTGGCCCCGCCCGAGCTGCTCGCACTGCCTGCACCACCCCAGCGATCCGTCACGTCTGCCCAGCCAGAGACTGTTCACGTCACGTTTGCCGGTCCAGAGACTGTTCACGTCACGTCTGCCGAGCCTGTGTCTTCGGACAAGATGGCTGCCACAGAGACTGTTCACATCACGTCTGCCGGGCCTGTGTCTTCAGACAAGATGGCCGCCAAAGAGACTGTTCACGTCACGTCTGCCGGGCCTGTGTCTTCGGACAAGATGGCCGCCACAGAGACTGTTCACGTCACGTCTGCCGAGCCTGTGTCTTCGGACAAGATGGCCGCCACAGAGACTGTTCACGTCACGTCTGCCCAGCCAGAGACTGTTCACATCACGTCTGCCGGTCCAGAGACTGTTCACGTCACGTCTGCCGAGCCTGTGTTTTCTGACAAGATGGCCGCCACAGAGACTGTCCACGTCACGTCTGCCGGGTCTGTGTCTTTGGACAAGATAGCCACCAAAGAGACTGTTCACGTCACGTCTGCCGGGCCTGTGTCTTCGGACAAGATGGCCGCCACAGAGACTGTTCACGTCACGTCTGCCGAGCCTGTGTCTTCGGACAAGATGGCCGCCACAGAGAGTGTTCACGTCACGTCTGCCGAGCCTGTGTCTTCGGAAAAAATGGCAGACGCCGAGCCTGAGCCGGTGGTGCCTGTTCCTGAGCCTGAGCCGGTGGTGCCTGTTCCAGTTTCTGAGCCGGTGGTGTCTGTTCCAGTTCCTGGGCCTCCAGTTCCTGAGCCGGTGGTGTCTGTTCCAGTTCCTGAGCCGGTGGTGTCTGTTCCTGTTCCTGGGCCTCCAGTTCCTGAGCCAGTGGTGTCTGTTCCTGTTCCTGGGCCTCCAGTTCCTGAGCCGGTGGTGTCTGTTCCTGGGCCTCCAGTTCCTGAGCCGGTGGTGTCTGTTCCTGTTCCTGGGCCTCCAGTTCCTGAGCCGGTGGTGTCTGTTCCTGTTCCTGGGCCTCCAGTTCCTGAGCCGGTGGTGTCTGTTCCTGGGCCTCCAGTTCCTGAGCCGGTGGTGTCTGTTCCTGTTCCTGGGCCTCCAGTTCCTGAGCCGGTGGTGTCTGTTCCAGTTCCTGAGCCGGTGGTGTTTGTTCCTGTTCCTGGGCCTCCAGTTCCTGAGCCAGTGGTGTCTGTTCCTGTTCCTGGGCCTCCAGTTCCTGAGCCGGTGGTGTCTGTTCCTGGGCCTCCAGTTCCTGAGCCGGTGGTGTCTGTTCCTGTTCCTGGGCCTCCAGTTCCTGAGCCGGTGGTGTCTGTTCCAGTTCCTGAGCCGGTGGTGTCTGTTCCTGTTCCTGGGCCTCCAGTTCCTGAGCCGGTGGTGTCTGTTCCAGTTCCTGAGCCTCCAGTTCCTGAGCCTGTGGTGTCTGTTCCTGTTCCTGAGCCGGTGGTGTCTGTTCCAGTTCCTGAGCCGGTGGTGTCTGTTCCAGTTCCTGAGCCTCCAGTTCCTGAGCCTGTGGTGTCTGTTCCTGTTCCTGAGCCGGTGGTGTCTGTTCCAGTTCCTGAGCCGGTGGTGTCTGTTCCTGTTCCTGGGCCTCCTGTTCCTGGGCCTCCGGTTCCTGGGCCGGTGGTGTCTGTTCCTGTGCCTCCAGTTCCTGAGCCGGTGGTGTCTGTTCCTGTTCCTGAGCTGGTGGTGTCTGTCCCTGGGCCTCCAGTTCCTGAGCCGGTGGTGTCTGTTCCTGGGCCTCCAGTTCCTGAGCCGGTGGTGTCTGTTCCTGTTCCTGGGCTGGTGGTGTCTGTTCCTGTTCCTGGGCCGGTGGTGTCGGTTCCTGTTCCTGAGCTGGTGGTGTCTGTTCCTGGGCCTCCAGTTCCTGGGCCGGTGGTGTCTGTTCCTGATCCTGGGCTGGTGGTGTCTGTTCCAGTTCCTGGGCCGGTGGTGTCTGTTCCAGTTCCTGGGCCGGTGGTGTCTGTTCCAGTTCCTGGGCCGGTGGTGTCTGTTCCAGTTCCTGAGCCGGTGGTGTCTGTTCCTGAGCCGGTGGTGTCTGTTCCAGTTCCTGAGCCGGTGGTGTCTGTTCCAGTTCCTGAGCCGGTGGTGTCTGTTCCTGGGCCTCCAGTTCCTGAGCCAGTGGTGTCTGTTCCAGTTCCTGAGCCGGTGGTGTCTGTTCTAGTTCCTGAGCCTGTGGTGTCTGTTCCAGTTCCTGAGCCGGTGGTGTCTGTTCCAGTTCCTGAGCCGGTGGTGTCTGTTCCAGTTCCTGAGCCGGTGGTGTCTGTTCCAGTTCCTGAGCCGGTGGTTTCTGTTCCAGTTCCTGAGCCGGTGGTGTCTGTTCCTGTTCCTGGGCCTCCAGTTCTTGAGCCAGTGGTGTCTGTTCCAGTTCCTGAGCCGGTGGTGTCTGTTCCAGTTCCTGGGCCGCCCGAGGTGTCGTCTCCGCCGTGGCCGCCCGAGGGGTCGTCTCCGCCGTGGCCGCCCGATGGACTGTCTGTTCCGCCCTGGTCGCCCGAGGGAGAGTCTCCGCCCTGGCCGCCCGATAGACTGTCGTCTCCGCCCTGGCCGCCCGATGGACTGTCGTCTCCACCCTGGTCGCCCGAGGGAGAGTCTCCGCCCTGGCCGCCCAATGAACTTTCATCCCCTATGTCTATTCCCTTCCAGTTCCTGAGCCGGTGGTGTCTGTTCCAGTTCCTGAGCCGGTGGTGTTCGGTTCCTGTTCCTGGGCCTCCAGTTCCTGAGCCGGTGGTGTCTGTTCCTGTTCCTGGGCCTCCAGTTCCTGAGCCGGTGGTGTCTGTTCCTGGGCCTCCAGTTCCTGAGCCGGTGGTGTCTGTTCCTGTTCCTGGGCCTCCAGTTTCTGAGCCGGTGGTGTCTGTTCCTGTTCCTGGGCCTCCAGTTCCTGAGCCGGTGGTGTCTGTTCCTGTTCCTGGGCCTCCAGTTCCTGAGCCAGTGGTGTCTGTTCCTGTTCCTGGGCCTCCAGTTCCTGAGCCGGTGGTGTCTGTTCCTGGGCCTCCAGTTCCTGAGCCGGTGGTGTCTGTTCCTGTTCCTGGGCCTCCAGTTCCTGAGCCGGTGGTGTCTGTTCCAGTTCCTGAGCCGGTGCTGTCTGTTCCTGTTCCTGGGCCTCCAGTTCCTGAGCCGGTGGTGTCTGTTCCTGTTCCTGGGCCTCCAGTTCCTGAGCCGGTGGTGTCTGTTCCAGTTCCTGAGCCGGTGCTGTCTGTTCCTGTTCCTGGGCCTCCAGTTCCTGAGCCAGTGGTGTCTGTTCCTGTTCCTGAGCCGGTGGTGTCTGTTCCAGTTCCTGAGCCGGTGGTGTCTGTTCCTGTTCCTGTGCCTCCAGTTCCTGGGCCGGTGGTGTCTGTTCCTGTGCCTCCAGTTCCTGAGCCGGTGGTGTCTTTTCCTGTTCCTGAGCCGGTGGTGTCTGTCCCTGGGCCTCCAGTTCCTGAGCCGGTGGTGTCTGTTCCTGGGCCTCCAGTTCCTGAGCCGGTGGTGTCTGTTCCTATTCCTGGGCTGGTGGTGTCTGTTCCTGTTCCTGGGCCGGTGGTGTCAGTTCCTGTTCCTGAGCTGGTGGTGTCTGTTCCTGGGCCTCCAGTTCCTGGGCCGGTGGTGTCTGTTCCTGATCCTAGGCCGGTGGTGTCTGTTCCTGATCCTAGGCCGGTGGTGTCTGTTCCTGATCCTAGGCCGGTGGTGTCTGTTCCAGTTCCTGGGCCGGTGGTGTCTGTTCCAGTTCCTGGGCCGGTGGTGTCTGTTCCAGTTCCTGGGCCGGTGGTGTCTGTTCCAGTTCCTGAGCTGGTGGTGTCTGTTCCTGAGCCGGTGGTGTCTGTTCCAGTTCCTGAGCCGGTGGTGTCTGTTCCAGTTCCTGAGCCGGTGGTGTCTGTTCCTGGGCCTCCAGTTCCTGAGCCAGTGGTGTCTGTTCCAGTTCCTGAGCCGGTGGTGTCTGTTCTAGTTCCTGAGCCTGTGGTGTCTGTTCCAGTTCCTGAGTCGGTGGTGTCTGTTCCAGTTCCTGAGCCGGTGGTGTCTGTTCCAGTTCCTGAGACGGTGGTGTCTGTTCCAGTTCCTGAGCCGGTGGTGTCTGTTCCTGTTCCTGGGCCTCCAGTTCTTGAGCCAGAGGTGTCTGTTCCAGTTCCTGAGCCGGTGGTGTCTGTTCCAGTTCCTGGGCCGCCCGAGGTGTCGTCTCCGCCGTGGCCGCCCGAGGGGTCGTCTCCGCCGTGGCCGCCCGATGGACTGTCTGTTCCGCCCTGGTCGCCTGAGGGAGAGTCTCCGCCCTGGCCGCCCGATAGACTGTCGTCTCCGCCCTGGCCGCCCGATGGACTGTCGTCTCCGCCGTGGCCGCCCGATGGACTGTCGTCTCCACCCTGGTCGCCCGAGGGAGAGTCTCCACCCTGGCCGCCCGATGAACTTTCATCCCCTATGTCTATTCCCTCCCATGGTCCTGACCCTCCGTCCCTCCCCCTGTTCCCCCACACTTCCATCTCCCTCTTGGACTTTTGTCGAGTTTTGTTTGCTGTCGTGGAGCGTTTGGTAGCCGCTCCGTAGTGTGTGTGTGTGGGGGGGGGGGGTTGTTATGTCACAGTGTCTGTTGTGTTCCACTGGGTGTCACTAGAGGTCCCTTCTTTCCAGTCTCCATTCTTCCTGGAACCACATTTCCCATGATTCCTTGTTTGTTCCCATCACTTGTGATTACACCCAGCTGTTCCCATTTATGTTGTTAGTGTCTGTGCATAAATATCCTGTTGTTTTAGTTCATGTCACGGAGTCATTATTGTATGTCACTCGTCTACACTAAGGTCTGTTTCTAGTCTGTTCTAGTTTTTGTTCTTGCTTGTTTTGTTTTATTGTTATTCTGACGGATTAAATGGTTTTCGACACTGGCATGGACGACTACGATTCTGATTATTATAACTTAGACGCTTGCATGGATGACGATGATTTGGACTGCCCTGAGTACTGTTGCTGCATTTGGATCCACCCATTTCTCCGCTAGCAATAATGACAGAATATGCATATGCAAATGATATGCAGCTGAGGAAATGCATAGTAAAACAAGGTGTTGTAGCTCCATATATGGTTATTTCGGGGATGAATAAGATAAGGAATAAATAAGATCTTTCACCAACTGGGATTTATAAAGGGAATTCAGCGCAGGTTCTGGTGTACAGGCATTCTACTTGAGGAATGATCACTCCCTGAGAGGACAAAGGACCTTTCTGGAAATTAACATTTTAACTCTCTCTTGTGAAAGTAGCACCATCATTTGAGACGTAAGTGTAACCTGCGTCGCGGCGACAGTGCAACCCTCACTTACAAACAGCGAAATATGCAAATGAGCGTGAAGTGCACCGCTTCAAAATTTGGACCAGTGACCAGAAGACCAGAATCGCTCAAGAGACTGCGTTAACAGCAAGGGGAGAAAGAATTTATGACAAGCACTCGTTGCGTTAGAAAATTTGGAATGATGTATTAAGGAATTAAATGATAAAGCAGTGAAATTTTTAAACATGACATCACACAGGAGGGAAAGAAAAAACATATATATATATATATTGACCAGGAGAACAGCAAGGATTTGCCGTGGAACAAATAAATGTAACCATATTATAACCCTAATTTATATTTCCTATTTAGTTTATAATTATTATTGTTTCTCTCTTTTTTATTACCTGCTTAGTTTCAAGCTAATAAATTTAATTGACCCTTATTCTATTAATATATATCTATAATTTATTTGTTTACCTATTTATTCAATTCGTTTCTAATTGGCTTATTTAAGGTTAAGTAAACGTTTTAAATTCAAATGCAATCCTTCCAAATGATAACCCTATAAGAATACCCTTTTTACTCTCGTTCTCCAAGAAAAATAAATAAAAATAAAATATAAAATCAAAATGAATTGAAATGAAATACAATGGAATTTGAAAAAAAAATAACAGTAGAGAAAATAAAATACAGGTCAAAATTTACTGCTTAATTAGACTACTTCAGTGTGATATTTTATCATATTATCATGCTTAACACTGAGAATTTGAATAATTGAAATGTGATGATCAGATGCAGATATCTAAATCAGAGAATATCATATAGGTTCGGGAGGTTGGCGGGTGGATTATTTATTTTTAACAGCAGATTCGGGGGACTCAAAGTGCACCAGATTAATGAATTTATCTTTAAAATGTACAAAATTTTCTTCCGGGGGGGCATGCCCCCGGACCCCCCTAGGTACCGAGCTCAACCCGCAAAAATACTGTGCGAAACACAGTAGGCTATATGATGGTCTACGAAAAATGCACATTTAATTATCTTATTAAAATACATGATCGGGATATTAGCACCTACGCCTCGTTTTGAGCCAGGAAAAACACGGATTATTACATATATTTTGGGTAGAAAAAAGTCTTTGTTCATCAATTATGCACAGAGTTAATGCTCAGCTGAAAAAACATGTTCTGAAACACTAAAAGTTAAGTAAATGAAATTATAGTATTATATGAAATAAATAAATGAAAATATGTATATTATTACGTTTTTTTGTTTGTTTTTTTTTTGGGGGGGGGGGCCCAAGAGCTTTGACACAATTCGAACACTGCCTCAAATACACGACGAAATTCGTTAAAATAACCTCTATTAACCACTCGAGGTGGCTTTTAACTCTGAAACATTAATTATTCAACACATACATGCAATACTCTTCCCATTATAAACGAAAGGGTCAACTCTTTTACATACAACATATTACATCAGAATTTAGTGATTCAATACCATTTATCAATCATTTTACACACAAAAAGAATTATTTAATTACAACACTCACCAAGAGAACTCAATTCATCGGCTATGAAGGGCAAAACTTCCAACTTTGGATATGTACTCTCTTCGTAGCAGTCAATAACACGTACACTCGTAACCAGTGGCGCCTCCAGAAATTTTTCATAGGGGTGGCCAGATGGGGCCACTTAAAATCTTGGGGTGGCACACCAAAACTATAAACCATAATTTCAGAATTTTTGTCTACTGTTGTAGTAAACCGGCCTGTAGAAAACTATCAGAAAGACTTAAGGAAACTCCTACTGATGTACTATATGATGGTTTATTGTGTTATATTTAATGTTACTAATGATATAATGTGCGTAGACTAATAACAGTACAGTTAACATTTTGAGTTGCACAACAATTCTGTTTTATTTTGCAATTATATTTGGCATAAGGTGTACATTTATTGCAAACAAAACAGTTACTGGGGAAAAGCAGATACTGGCAGATACAAATATATTATATTTATATATTAATGTCAAGAATTCAGAAGTGTATATATTTATATAGCCTACACTACAAAGAAATAATATGCAATTAAATTATGCTTATTTTAAATGTATTGAGCAGGCTATGTATAAAAAATATAGGCTTTTAATAATCTTTCAGTGCGCAAAAACATGATAATATAATATGAAACGCTTCAAAACAGAGCGCACAAAGCGCGTATGCGCATCGCTGGTGCAGAATGATGAGCTCAAAGCAACATGGAGTCACAGTGTGCAGCACTGCGCTGAACAAGTGAGCATTTAAAAGTTCACGGCACAAAGCAAAGAAATGTCGAGCAAACAAATCCTACTGTCTATCTGTCCAACAGTTTATTGATCATTTGTTTCACAGTTTTAAATTCCAGTTATTGTGCGTTTGATGCCGATTCATAGTCCTTGTGATGTGTGTGATCTAACAAGCACACGGTAGTGAGTCGTTTAAAAACAGCAACAAACTCCAACAAAATAAGGTCATTTTATGCAAATCCACAACCTTATATCTACAGATAATGCATTATAATGTGAATATATCATATTGGAGAGTTTTACCGTGCATCCAACCGGAAGAGGCGCGCGCGCTGTTTGAATACTGAATGGAGAATGATTGACAGTCAGCCACAGAGGAGGGAAAACGAGTTTCCATAAACTTCAATGATGTAAATAGACTTCTGTCCCTCACATTAAGCTATGGAATGACTTCAGATGACTTTGTCACCTAAACTGACGCGGTAGTCTTCTTCGTCTTCTTTCTTAACTTCTTTTGAAATTGTTGACCGACGGGCACGCGCTGAGCTGTTGCTGTCTGAGCGCGCAACAGCGGCATGGACGGAGGGGCGGGGTTTTTACAGTCTATGGGCGGGGGAGTACTGGCTACTGTGTGCGATCATAGTGTGCGATCGAAGGTCTAGAGCGGCAGCGGCTTGCCTGCCTGGCTGTGCATTAGGGATGAAATGCATAACTGATGCTACTAAAATTTATACTGGCCAGCGGGGTGGCCAGTGGGGTGGCCAGGAGTCGGCCAAGGGTGGCCACGGCCACCCCTGGCCACCCCCTGGTGGCGCCACTGCTCGTAACGTTTGACCGATGAAACTCAATCCGCACTTTAATCTAAAAGTCTCTCTAGTGTTTCTCTGATTTCACTCTTGGTTTGTTCGTTCTAATTCTCTCTCTTGGTTCTTTCTTTAGGATCGCACCAGCAGTTTCTCTAACTTGAACTAGCCGCTTCAGTGTCTAGCAAAAAGTGTTGCATCACCCTTGCCCTGAGTCCACCTATTAAGGCGGGGCTAACTCCCACTCGTTGAATTAACCAATCTTCGTCTAGCGAAATTGGATACATTTTCTAAATGAGTTTTATGATTTTAGTTTATGCATTTTCTTATTTTCTCTTAGAATCTTAAATCTCTTCCCCACAGACATTAATAAAATAACTGTTTTATATATTCACAAGTGTTAGTCTTTTTTTTTTTCTCTCTCCTTACATCAACAGAATCTCTTTAGTGACCTGGGTTACATAAATCTCACCTAAGAAATCCTAATCTACATTTCTTCCCCTCTTCCCCCATCCCTCCTCCCTCATGCTGAGATTACCAAAATTCACCCAATAATCTATATTGTTTGATATGAATAATTATCATTCAGTATTATACATGTTTGGTATCATTTGAAATGTCTCAGTGCAACTGGTAAAGAGGTCTGATTCCCAAATAAGTAAAACAAAAGGTAATAAGGTTTTTAAGAGTTTAGAGATAACTTGCACACAGAGGAGGGTGGGTCTCTATGGCCTCCTGCTCTCGAAAGGTGTTAATTCCGAATGCAAATTCCCATTGTTAGCAAATGTTTCCATGTGAAAGAAGTTTCTGTCTATATAATGAAATACAACCAGAGGATCAGCGCGATTCTGTACCTCAGATCAGCCCATTAATGCTGAGAGCAGCCGGGACTCTCGGCATCATGTGTTTCCTAATGTCAGGTTCGCATCTTGTTAGAAATGTATTTTCTTCGTCTCAGCTTTGTCCATGTAATAGCTTTTGTCCATAGCATAAGTTAGGCACGTGCACACATAGACATCAAAGGGGGCTTGAGCACCTGCCCTTTTTGGAGAGAAAGTGCCCTTTTTTCTGGGGTGCTTTTTTTTTCTATTTTTGAAAAATAATATATAGGCCTATTCCTGTTTGCGCACAGCTTCCCTGTCAAAAAAATATATTTATTGAATTAATTAATAATAATTTAGCCGTAAATAAAATGACCCACATGATAACCTTTCACCTGACTAACTCATTCCTCACGCTGCACGCACTTTTTTTTTTTTTTTTTTCGCACGGCTATGTGCACTACCAGTAGCCTAGAAATCTAGACACACCCTAGCGGCAGCAAAATGTATTTCGCAGCCAGGTGGGTCTGCAAAAACCTGAATTGGGTCAGGCCAATCACGTCGTGTATAGAGTAGGCGGGGGCGGGCTTAACATATGACGACAGAGTTGCGACGGCTGCCACTTGAAAACAAAGAATGACAGCTGCCTGAGAACAACGGTCTTTCGAATCGGCTTTGGCCGTGACTCTGGAGGACTCTGAGTTAAGTTTTTCTTTGAGAAAAGAGCAAAGAACGGCACTTAAGTCATTCTTAAAAAAAGGAAGATGTGTTCGTCGTTTTGCCGGCCAGATATGGCAAAAGTTGAATCTACCAACTAAGCTCCGCTGTTGGGAAAACACTCTGGTTGGTTGAAGCGCTGTCCTATTGCGTGCAGAGGGAATTTGAAAGACAGCCGTTCATCCCGCCCCTCGGATTAAGCCGCGTCTATGGTGAGTTTCCAGACCTAACATCTTGATGTAGGTCTGGCTTGCCAGGCTACACTACCAGAGGATGTCTTCAAATCTGCGGCTGCTGGTAAGTGGCGTTTCATTCTCAGCGAAGTGATTTTGATGTTCGTTTACTTATTATTATTTTACAAGGACGACGTGAAGAGAGCATGCAGAGATGTTGTTTATATTGCTGTGTGTAACATTAGGCTATAGAAGTAACTGTTTTCTTGAATGCCATCAAGATTGAAACCGAGACTGATTTCAAAGCAGGTCAATAAACAAATAGTTAAAATTAAGTCACTTACATTTTAGACGCAATGACTATTTTTGTTCTGTTTCAGCAGCGAAAATAGTTCCAAACAAAGTTCACTGCAGAACCATCGCGCATCTCACAGCAACACTTGTTGCATTACTGAATGATTCAGCATTTTGAACGAATCGGTTGAGTCAAAGATTCAATTACCCATTCATAAACTGCCTCATTCTGAATAAATCAGCCGTTTGAATGAATCGTTTGAATGAATGACTGAATGACTCGCTCATTAAGACGGTCGCCTGCCGCCTCCTACTGGCGGTTTAGTTTCATAAAGTATCATTCTTTTCAACATTCCTTATTTGTATATTCAAAAATATTTAAAATAATCCAAATTAATACAGTTATAATGTGCATTTGTAAATCCAGTGACACGCGTGCATTGATTTTTATTAATGAACTAGTGTTTTCTGTCAGTGTCTGCTGCAAAGATGAAGATGATCATGGTGTTCACTTTTCATAATCAACAACATAGATGGAAAAAATTACATTATAATATTTGAACAAATATGAAACTAAATGCTCTTATTTAATGGCTACAACAAATATAGTAGGCCAACATACTCTCTATTTGTACAAATTGCTGCACATTCAAGTTAATTCTCGAATTAATTTTCAAATTATTGAAAACAATAAACATACCACTTAAAAATATATATACAGTTGTACTGCAGTTTTTTCTAAGTAGCGTTAGAAACACTCTTTCTGCGTAGAGGGTCCGTTTATGTTGGAAACAGCTCCCATTCATAAAATCCTTCAGTTTTCGCGTGTTGTTTGTGCACCTGACAACAGTACACGTTGAGCCACAAGGAGCCATTGCTTAATCTGTCAGCATTACTACTAGTCAGTAATCAGTTTCACCCGTTTGTAACGCGACGCGAGTATCCCTTGTGTGCTAGCTTCATTAAGCGTTAGGCTAAACCGGAACTGAGATACCGGCAACAGGAAGTATCGAGTGTCATGGCGACGCCCATTAAGACTCACAGGAAAGTTGTGGATAGGATTCACAAACACCAGCAAATCTACAAAGGAATGTCTGAAAAAGAAAAGAATCAAGGTATTGCAGTGGCCCAGTCAAAGTCCAGACCTCGACCCAACTAAAGTGCTGTGGCAGGACCTTCAGAGAGCTGTGCATAAACAAATGCCCGCAAACCTCAATGAACTGAAGCAACTTAATGGAGAAAAGTGGGCCAAGATTCATCCATAATGATGCGAGAGACTGATACTGTTATACAGAAAACGATTCCTTCAACTTATTGCGGCTAAATGTGGTTCTACAAGCTATTAAATCATGGGGTGTACTTAGTTTTTTCACACATGGCTTTTCCATTTTGGCCTAGTTTTTGTTAAATAAATAATGGCATGGTGTAGCATGTCATGTGTTGTTGTTCATCTGGAGTTGTATTTACCTTATTTTAAGACCTGCTAAGGACCAGATGATATTTTTAATATGTCCTAATACATAAAATCATATGATTCAAAGAGGGTGTACTTTCTTTTTAACATAATTTGTTAATTAACTAACTGGAGAGAAGATCCAAATATAACATTTATTATTAGTAAGGTAAATGTATTATGCAAATTAAATAATCAATTTAAAGATAATCAATAAAAAACATCAAATGCTCTGAAGTAAAGAATAATAGATGCATACCTTACACTCAGCATTACGGGCTGATCCTAAAACAAATAGCCCTGAGCCCTTTGCAACATTTATTTAAATACCAGACCAAGACAGAAACCCCCTCCAAATGGAGACATGAGCTAACAATGGGAATTTGCATAAACAGGGACATAGACCTAGAGCAGGGCCGGATTGGGACTCATTTTCAGCCCTGGAGTTTCATGCCTTAGACCGGCCCACTTTAGTTCCCGACTGACTAAAATAATGTAATTAAACCCTCAGTATAAGGCCCAATCTTTCAAGGGCTATCTGGCCCTTCCCCCTACCCCTAGTGCTGCCCCTCCAACCAAAAGAGAATCGAGACAACCCTACCCCTTCACGGGAACGCGCAAAACGGAGGGGTCAAGGGTCAAGGGACAAGGGGTGAACTGGGATTGAGCCTAAGTCTGCAATAATGCACTGTTCTGTACAGCCTTGTAATTCATTGTATTTTTCAAAAATATAATTTTCTATTCAGTGCAATATCAGTAAACAGGGTTTTATAAATACAGAGGTCCCAAAAGTGATCTTGCTAGGGGGTTCGGCGGCATATTATTTTTCCACTGTCATTGGCAAAGAACATATGTGTTAAATAGGAATCCATTGTAATAAAGTTATTCTCATTATTGGCACAGTATGTAATAGGCTATTGCTCTACCTGCTCTCCTCTCTCATCTCCATCTCTCGATCTTCTCTCAGTCTCTTTATCTTTACCTGTAAATCTCCCCTTCCTGAAGCTGAGCTTAGATTGATACAGTCTTTGCAAAGTGATTATTTATGTCGGTCGTTTAAAATTTCTATCGTAAAACAGCCGTTTAGTTTAACCACTCGCACCTTATCTCGTGAAGCGTCGCGTTGGGATTCGCGCGCGGCCGCGGCTCGCGCTTCTGTGAACATAAATCCCGCTTGCTTTGATCGGTCATCTCAAACATTTAGCCATTGCCGACGAGCGGTGTTTGAGTGCTTAAGCAGCTCAGATGATGAGGTCGGTTATCGTCGCGATATGCGAATCATTCAATATTCAATATAAGTCAATATTAGGCAATTATTTCACAACGTTCATTATACACTCAGCAAAAATTACCGAGGTCCGGACCTCGGAGACCTCAATGGTCGGTACGGCCCTGACTCGTAGGCTATTTGGCCGCTTCAGTTTCTAGAGATGTTTTATTATTCTGGCCTTTTCAGCGCCGCCTTTGCGCCTATAGGCTATTATCCTCGTTTTGTATCTCTTATTTTTTGTTAGCACATCTCTAACAAAGTGACTTTATTTTTTTTTTGTTGGGCTGCGAGAAAATAATAATAAAAAAAATAGTGGGGCTGCGCTATGACTGGACACCGGCCCTCCTGGCCAATAAAACAGACCGGCCCACCGGGAATTCTCCCGGTGCTCCCGATTAGCCAATCCGGGCCTGACCTAGAGAGTTCGCACCTTGTTGAGGAACAGGAGGTTATTTGGATGGAGATCCTAAAAAAGTAACCACTCTCCTCTTTAAGTAAGATATCTCTAAAGTTTTATTAGACGGCTCTGTATACTTGATTCCGATTGGTCAATCGTACCATATCCCACGGAAAGTTATTCCCAGAAACAATTTTTCAAAGCAGTTAACACAAGCTCATCTGGGTTCCTGAAGTCAGCAGCGCTAGAGATTGCTAGGAAGTTTTGAATTTGGTGCGCTGATAAATTATTAAAACTCAGTCGAATCAATATTTTGTGCACAGTTATTTAATTATGCCATCCATCGCGGACTCGCTCTCTCTTGCTTCATATAAAAGCAGCTGCTGCCATTTTGTGACTACTTTTTTGTCCACTGTTGGATTAAAATACAAATAGGTACGAACCGTACGATTTTAAAACAGTTTAATCGGAAATCAGTATCTGATATATCCCCATAAAATGTGTGGCGTAATTTGCGTCGGGGTCCTCATCACCCTGTCGGGGGTTGTTTTGAGAGAACAACCGGCTGGATGTACATGATAATGATAATAATAATAATACATTATCCCTTACTTGGAATATTTATTAGCTTTTGGTTAACCTCTGTGAAGACGACAGTCTCAGTCACTCATTCATTTATCCCCACATTTAATGCAGTATTGAAACAAAATTCAAGTAACGATCAAAAAGAAACAATTAAGAAAAAGGAGAAACAACGTTGTATTTCCTGGCTAACCAAAAAGTAATTAAAAGCTCTGTTCCAGTGAAAAGTTTTTGAGAAAGTAGGCTACATAAAAGGTGGTTGCGGTGTAAAATAACTGAACTGATTTCGGAATATAGGCCTACTACTGTTATCTGATGATAGACCTACTACTGAATACTGTACATTTAAACACTGGCTATACAAAAAAAAAAAAAAATTCATAACTTACCAATCAGATGCCATAAACAAATCACAACAAATGCATGAGCCATTTTCTTAAAGAGTTTGCAGAACATTCTGAAATAAGAACACTTGATATTACTTTTTTTAAATCCTTTTTTTAACGAATTTAAATCCCAACAGAAATAAAACCTTAATTTGTTCAATAATCGCAAACAAATTAATGTATCAAGCTTAAAGTTTACTGTCATGTGACAAAAACTGTTTAGGAAAATGTGGTTTTTTAAAGCAATGTTCTAAAACGAAGACAGAGAACAAATTACTCAAGTGTATGTTATAGGCTACACTGTAGCTATAATACGCCCTTCCTTTTTACGTCACACAGGTCATTGTGGCCTTTCCAAATTCCAGCTTGAACATAAACTTTGTACAGTCAGTTAATGTGATGTTTAATATGATATAGGCTCATGTTATTGTTAAAGTGGGGACACTTTAGAAACTTCTGAAATTTAGAAACTTTTTTTCTTGCATTTGTACTTATGATCCAAATGTCATTTAACCTGAAGCATACTAGCAATAAAAAAATGAAATACTGCATAATAATATTTTATTATTATTATTAATATAGCCTACTGTTCATAATTTTAAATGTTCATAAAGGCTCCATCAGCCCACTTGATCAAAAATACAGTCAAAACCTATAAAATAACCCTAACTATGTGATCACCAACACATTTCAATAGATAAATACTAAATAATTCATCGGAACATAACTCACAGCGTAATTAATATACAGACTGTGGACATAGGCTAAACATAATAACATCTCACCTATTCATGCAAAGTTTACCCTCCTCTCCTTCATAAGATTGATTTATTAGGCTACACTGTCGTTGCGTCTCACTTATTTTAAGAGCATTCATTATTTTATGTTTAATCAAAATGTTGACTACATTTTAAGTTTCGCTTCGCTTGTTGTCTCAAAAAGGCAAAAAAAAAAAAATCATTACGCAAATTACGAAATGTTTTAAAAATGTGAATTGTAATTACAGTTATTCAATGAGACAATTTTACCCTTTTGAAATAATCCATTCCGTTTTGAAGACCGTACACTAAAATCTTCAGTAGCTGCCATTTGCTTGCGCGTTCTCTTAAGAACACGCCCACAACAGGGGAACGTAAATAAGCTTACGTGCGCCACCAAGTGAAACCAATGGTGCTTCTCGAGGGGAGACCGGGGAGTGTTGTAATGCAAGGGTCAGTTAGAGTCAGTAAGAAAAAGATATGTGGTGATGTCATCAATATCATAAACTCGCATTACATTTTTGAGCTCACACGACACGAGAAGTAGCATGTGAACGTGAGCACATTGTACATTTTATGACAAAAAAAAAAAAAAAAAGATTTTCAGGAAGTACTTTATTATTATTATTATTATTATTATTATTATTTTTTTTTTTTTTTTTTTACCAAGATTAGCCTATTTTTTGCCGTCACTTGACTTGCAAAATATAAATGGGTATGGGTATAGGGTTGATGAAAATGGCTCCATATTTTATATCAAAATACTTTAATGTTTTGTATTTTTGTATTTTTAAAATACTGTAAAATACATTGTAAGAAATCTACATCATAGAAATGTGGCCTCTGATTTGTGTCGACTCAGAACAGAAAATTGATCCATATGGAAAAAGTTGGTCAGAAACATGTAGGCTGCCAGCTTTCCATTTTTTTTTTTTTTTTTTTTTTTGCATAAATTGCTATTATTTTTAACATGTTAAGTTTTGGTGTTTGTTTTATTAAAGCAAGCAGCTGCCCCAGCCCCACAGTTAACTTTAGCTTGCTACTGTTAAATTCTTGGTTGTGCAAGAAAAATAAATAAATAAAGTTGCTATAAATACAGGTGCCATCAGTTGTCTTCTTATGAATTACTTGTTTGTCATTAAATCAGTATTGCTGATGCAAAGTACGCCCTTCATTGCCAAACACCAAGTAACTAAATAAGGATACAATTATGTGTCCTTCGCAAATGGTTAAAATGTTGGTTACTTTAAAACTAACCTTCATCTGGGAGATCACAGCGATATGTGAATATTTGATCTGTTAACTGGTTGCATGTCAGATTTATTGCATGACTTGGGCAGAGAAAAGATGTTTCTATCGAACAAACAAACAAAACTGAGTCAGTGCAATGGTGAAATGACAGATCAAATAGGCCACTTGATGGCAGGTTTGGAAGAAATTTCATGCTCACTTGTGTAACAACCCCAATCACAATAAGAGCAATTTACAGGTTCTCTACTGGACCAGAGATTTTCTGTGGCTCAATAACCAAGGAAACACTGAAATACCCAAAATTTGTTCATTCAAATGTAATAATTTTATTCTTGCACAATCATATAATAAGACCCAGGGAGGACAGCAGGTTGATGCAATCATGACAGGTGCAATGCAACTGATCATGTATTTGTAATTAATGATAATCAGCAATAAGGTAGCTGTAACGTCTCCAGGAAGATGAAGAAGGCAAACACGAAGGTACAAATAATAACAAAGGTTTAATTATCACAATAGATTCCAACAGGCGAATACACGTAACCCCACATAGCAATTTTTTTCTGGCCCAGCTCCGGACCAAACAATCACTTTTCCCTCGGCCCAAGTACCGCAAAGAATGATGGCCCTGAAGTGGCCCAGAACTGGATTAAATACAAGGGTCACACATGGGCCATAACTGGCCCGAATCTCAGCCAGTTAGTCACCTTTAACTGGCCCTGAACTGGGCCAATACAAGTTTTATTATTGGTACCAATTCTCAGCCATAAGTTAACCATATCGACACCACCCTTTAACCAGAAACCCCAAAACTGAGCCATAACCCAGCCTAATCTTACCCAAACCATGTGAACAAATAAGGCACAAGAAAATTCAATTCTCAAAAATGGTTTATTTAACAATAGGCACAAGCCAATAATAATAAATTATTATTTTCAATTTTTTTAGTACATTCAAAGCTTAACATCTTATTACCACCTCAAAGTGCATTTAATTTCAAAATGTTCTGGTCTGTCTTAAACAGTAGTTTACTTATTGTAGTAATGCACAAGCCAAAAAAAAAAAAAAAAAAAAAAAAAAAAAAAAAAACATGCAGCTAGAATTTGTGAACACTATTTTAGTTGCCTGAACAGCCAACTATGTACAACATTTTTAAATTCTAACTAAATGAATCTATCAATGAATCTAGCACTGAAATTTAAACATATTATAATGTAATTTTACTCTCAACAAACATAGAGCAAATTAAAAAAAAATACTTATGCACATAAGAATGTTTTATGTGTGAGGGAGAAAGTGATGCTATTTAGGACTGTCCTCAGGAAGTGAAGTACATCTCTGCAGCCCCTCTTTTCTCCTCAAGCGCTCTCCCCAGACAGCAACATAGTGTCAGCCCAGATCCGGCCCAAATCAAACATAGTGTCAACCCAGATCCGGCCCACATCTAACATAGTGTTGGCCCAGATCCGGCCCACATCTAACATAGTGTCATTTTTAAACAGTTACATTTGAAACAGATGTGCCAATATCAGAGCTTGTGCACTCTTTCTGGAGAAGCTGAGACGCTGTTTTATAAAGATTCTGTATATATATATATACAGTGAGGAAAATAAGTATTTGAACACCCTGCTATTTTGCAAGTTCTCCCACTTGGAAATCATGGAGGGGTCTGAAATTGTCATCGTAGGTGCATGTCCACTGTGAGAGACATAATCTAAAAAAAAAAAATCCAAAAATCACAATATATGATTTTTTAACTATTTATTTGTATGATACATCTGCAAATAAGTATTTGAACACCTGTCTATCAGCTAGAATTCTGACCCTCAAAGACCTGTTAGTCTGCCTTTAAAATGTCCACCTCCACTCCATTTATTATCCTAAATTAGATGCACCTGTTTGAGGTCGTTAGGCTGCATAAAGACACCTGTCCACCCCATACAATCAGTAAGAATCCAACTACTAACATGGCCAAGACCAAAGAGCTGTCCAAAGACACTAGAGACAAAATTGTACACCTCCACAAGGCTGGAAAGGGCTACGTGGAAATTGCCAAGCAGCTTGGTGAAAAAAGGTCCACTGTTGGAGCAATCATTAGAAAATGGAAGAAGCTAAACATGACTGTCAATCTCCCTCGGACTGGGGCTCCATGCAAGATCTCACCTCGTGGGGTCTCAATGATCATAAGAAAGGTGAGAAATCAGCCCAGAACTACACGGGAGGAGCTGGTCAATGACCTGAAAAGAGCTGGGACCACCGTTTCCAAGGTTACTGTTGGTAATACACTAAGACGTCATGGTTTGAAATCATGCATGGCACGGAAGGTTCTCCTGCTTAAACCAGCACATGTCAAGGCCCGTCTTACGTTTGCCAATGACCGTTTGGATGATCCAGAGGAGTCATGGGAGAAAGTCATGTGGTCAGATGAGACCAAAATATAACTTTTTGGTCATAATTCCACTAAACGTGTTTGGAGGAAGAAGAATGATGAGTACCATCCCAAGAACACCATCCCTACTGTGAAGCATGGGGGTGGTAGCATCATGCTTTGGGAGATTTTTTCTGCACATGGGACAGGGCGACTGCACTGTATTAAGGAGAGGATGCCGGGGCCATGTATTGCGAGATTTTGGGGAACAACCTCCTTCCCTCAGTTAGAGCATTGAAGATGGGTCGAGGCTGGGTCTTCCAACATGACAATGACCCGAAGCACACAGCCAGGATAACCAAGGAGTGGCTCTGTAAGAAGCATATCAAGGTTCTGGCGTGGCCTAGCCAGTCTCCAGACCTAAACCCAATAGAGAATCTTTGGAGGGAGCTCAAACTCTGTGTTTCTCAGCGACAGCCCAGAAACCTGACTGATCTAGAGAAGATCTGTGTGGAGGAGTGGGCCAAAACCCCTCCTGCAGTGTGTGCAAACCTGGTGAAAAACTACAGGAAACGTTTGACCTCTGTAATTGCAAACAAAGGCTACTGTACCAAATATTAACATTGATTTTCTCAGGTGTTCAAATACTTATTTGCAGCTGTATCATACAAATAAATAGTTAAAAAATCATACAATGTGATTTCTGGATTTTTTTTTTTTTTAGATTATGTCTCTCACAGTGGACATGCACCTACGATGACAATTTCAGACCCCTCCATGATTTCTAAGTGGGAGAACTTGCAAAATAGCAGGGTGTTCAAATACTTATTTTCCTCACTGTATATATGTTTATATGTATATATATATATATTTTATATATTTCTGTATTTATATAAAGTGCTTTAGTGAACCAACCACATGAGAACTTAATGTATGATTGAGTAACAGTGTCTGTTGTTCTGCAGGAGTGTTTGGTGCTGATAAAGATGAAGTGAAGACTGTGCCAGTGAAGGAGGGAGATTCTGTCACCCTAAACCCTGATCCTACTGAAGAACAGAAAAATGATAAGTTAGTGTGGTCATTTACAGGTGCAGTAATAGCTACAATCAATATAACAAGTCATATCAATCAATCTCATATAATGATAGTGCTGAGAGATTCAGAGACAGACTGCAGCTGAATCCTCAGACTGGATCTCTGACCATCAAGAACATGAGAACCACAGACACTGGAGTTTATGTACTAGAGATGAGATAAACATGTTGCTTCAATGAGAGCTGGCTGCTGCAACATGACCAATAGTAACCATTTGCGACTACAGTATATGTGGCTATTACCCACCAGGCTGAGACAAAGTAGACAAAGTTTAACTAATGAGAAAAGACTTTCAGCAGCAACTACCAATAGTGAAGACAGAATAGAGCTCACATGATCTGTCTCTTGTAGTGTCAGCACGACAGCAGGTCCAACTTTATACAATATGTGTCTGACCACATATAGACACAATTATTACGGAAAATGATGGGTGGAAAAACATGTCTGAGAATGTGGAATATCATCATCATCATCATCATCATCATTGCTGTGTTCAGTGATGAATGTGTCAAGGGCGAATCTCTCCTGGTACGCAGGAATCAGTGTATTGTCCAGCATCAGTGTGTGTGATCTCAGCATCAGTCTCTCTCTACCTCTGGAGGTGGAATATCAGGATAAAAACACCTACAGCTGTGTGCTGAACAATCCCATCAGCAACCAGACCACACATCTGCTGGACAACATCCCTCAAATCTGTCACACATGCGCAGGTATACCAGCTGTTGATTGGACTGTTCCAAAGCGGCAAGATTCTGCACCCACTAATATATTGTTGTTGTACTTTGCAAAGAGACTTATAGCTAATGTAGTTAGCTGCCAATAGCAAGAGGGAAAACATGAAGAACATGAAGAGTGTAAAAATGTTGAAAATTTGGCCGGTGAATTTCACAGTTTTACAGGTTTATTATGTATGTGCGTGATGTGGCATGAAGAAACTAAATAACATTATTTACAGAAATGAAAAATGTATTTATAAGATAAAATATACATTTAAAATGATGACAGAGAATGTTTAATGCAATCAAGAGATACTTTCATCACACCCTTAACTTACATTATATGTGCATATGTGAATAAAAAAAATGTAAATGATGTGCACGGATAAATGTTTGTTACAAATCAGACTAAAACAATCTTATACTAATACCTGTTTCTCTGTCATAACAGCACAGAACGGTACTGTAAACGATACCAAACATGAAACACAGATCACTGATGTGCTGATAATTGCTGGTGCTACTGTAACTTTTCTGGTCATAGGATCTATTGTGATGACCTGTATATACAGGAAGATTAAAAAATCAGGACAACAAGGCAAGTTATAACTACATTTGCATTTCCCAAAGGAAATACCAGTGTTTGCAAGACAACAAAAGAATAGTGTTAAATATTTGACAATTTGACTATTTGTTTAAACTGACGTCAACTCCAAAAATCCATGTAATCCAAATATTTGGTAAAAAACAAAGACATTCCAGTATGCAACTATATGACGCCAGGTATAAAACAGTGGAATATTTTAAAACTTTATATATATATATATATATATATATATATATATATATATATATATATATATATATATATATATATATATATATATATATATATATATATATATATATTAGATATTGAAGATTTTCACAGATGAGGCTTGAGTCTAGTCCCAGACTAAAATGCATGTTTGAGCTGTTTTAACAGAAAGCAACTTGAACTGATATATCTTAAAATAAGTCACTGCCATTGATTTGTCTCAATATGTACATTAGTAACTGATTTTTAGAAATGTTACTTAAATGTCCTAATTGTACTAAAACCTAATCTTGGCTTAATCTAAGCCCAGTCTGTGACACTGGGTCTAAGAGTTTAGCATTTTACTGTATTGTAGAAACAATTGAGCGTGGGGAAGAGATAACTTCCAACAGTTATATGCTGATCCAACATTCTACAAAAAATAAATACGCAAAGTGGTAAGATTATTTATTACTTTGTGTCTCTGACGAGGCCGAGGGCCGTAAGAGGGCGGCTCGAATCTCTCACTGTCGTCGCTCCTCCTTTATGCTTCCGCTCCTCCGTGAGAGATTCGAGACCTCGTGCCGCCCTCTCACGGCCCTCGGCCTTGTCCTGCTCGCCACAGTATTCTCAATAGCAACCTGTGTGTGTGTGTGTCAAGAGAGCAACCATACATTTGTTACTTGATTTATACCAATTATCATTTAATATTTTTTTCATTTGATTTAAACAATTTATTATATATTCATTTTATTATTAGATATTGTTTATTTATATCATTTAATGTTTTTATATTACTTATTTCCTTGCTATTGTTGTTTAATCTTATGATTGTGTGGTTTAAAGGGATGTTTGTCTTCATGTAGGAGAAAGGAGAATGTCTCCATTTCCAGGTTTTTAATGGTTTTAAAGTTTTTTAAAGGTTTCAGTTTTTTTGCTTTGTTATAATTAATGTTGGATTTGTACTGGTCAAATGAAGTCTGGGCACTGAAATGCATATACAACTAAGATTATTCAATAAACTTGTTAGCCTTCTTATCATCATTATCACTCTGTCTCCTGATTCTGCTGTTCCCTGGCTTTCTCAGTCCAACTCTTAGGCTGATAGAAGACTAGGTGGAATAGAGTTTTGGGTGCCAGACAAGACTTTCTGTTGATGAGTTTTACTTGTTTTGGACACCAGAAAAATATTGGTTATTTTTTGACAGGGCCAGATCTGACATAAATCAAACTGCCATACTCTTCATCCTATGGCCCTAAACCTCATCGATGCAAACAGTATCGCCTGGGTTTGGGCCCCTCTTTCAGTTTGCTTCAAGCCCCCTTGGTTTATTAATCGACTAACTCTGTTCCACTATTACAGTGACAATCTAACATTACTCATTGTAATTCCAGAATTTAGCCAAAATCATGTGCAGGGCTGATTTGCCTCTTTATTTACTTACATGAGCAGTCTTGATAATGAATTTTGCTACATGACTGATCAAAGCCTGTATATTAGAACTATAACAAAAAAATAGCATTGGTAGCACCTGTAAAGACAAAAAAAGAAGAAAAAACATGCAATTGATGCCACTGAAGAGCCCTAATTCATGATGCAACACACAGTATCCTATTATACCATCAAAATCAGTGTGCTGCCAATCACATCTACTCATTTTAATCATGTGAAACAAATAATTTATTTTTGCTTCTAGTAATTCAACATGTTTGTAAGTTTATTACATTCATTAAGCAAATGTGTTCATCCAAAATTAAAATAATTCAAACTCGACAAGTCCTTTTGAATATAAGGGCTATGAAGAAAGAGAGAGAAACCGATTCTCAAAATCTATATATTTTAATATTCTATGACTGAACATTATCATTAAATCAATAAACTCACCAAGGCTGTGGTTGATTCTTCTAAAAACACTGTTAGCTCTAAGAAGTTGTAGTCCACTGTGGTGGAAAAAAACAAACAAACACTGAGTGGTATATGAGAAGCTGTGAAGAAAAGAAAAATGACCACAGACACATGAACACAAAATTTGCATTCCACCCCGTGCTTTGATCTTTATCTCTCATCACTATTTTAGCATGTTTGCATTCATGTCAGTTGAACCGCATGATCCACAGATGTTTGGCCTGATCATGTCTCTCCATTGTTCAGTTAAAATCCAATTGTTGTGTGTCATTTGGCTCAGATCTGTCCACACAAACCACATTTAACTAAACCACAGGCATCAGGTGCATCGGTCAACTGACTCACCATGAAATAATTTTCAGCAAAATAACCACAGATGAGGTCAATACAGCAATCAATACAATTGATTATTTCATATTTGTGCAAAATATAGTAGCAAATGATCAACTATGATCAAATGAGAGAAAAGAACTGTAAGTGCAGAGACACTAAACATGCTGTGGTTTAATGTACTTCTGATAAAATAAATGCTGATAAGCAGTCCTTCACGAAACTGAAACTGTCAGGAGCTAAAAGTGTGAAAGAGCTGCAGATACTTCTGCTTTTCTGCATGTGAACGTGTGTGAGAGAGATGAAGTGTGAAAACAAGAGCAGAAACTGACCAGTGCAGTGGAAACTGGGTTTTAAATACTGACCATTTACGTTTAGATCTCCATTATATAACATAATCATACCATGTCGATACATTACATAAAAAAAAAATAAAATAAAAAAATAGAACAGTGTATATATGAAGAGCTCAGATGCAAAAGCCTCTAAATGCCATCTGAAATTTTCTTATAGAATGATCATTTTTATCAAGCTTGTATATTTAAGTTCAGTAATTTCACTTAAATGACAATGAATAGGTAATCTTCATTGCCATTTAAGTGAAATTATTGAATTTAAATATACTATCTTAATAAAAATGATAATTCTATAAGAAAATTTCAGATGGCATTTAGAGGCATATACACTGTTCTATTTTTTATTTTTATTTTTTAATAACCCTATGGCATACAGGATCATAATAAGCATGCTTATTTTGATCCTGTATGACAAAGGGTTAGGGTTAGGGTTATTGTGTGATTAATTTTGACTGAAGGTCAAAAGGTCAAATGTCGACCAGAGAGAGCTGATCATCATGGGATAATTAAAATGATTCTTATCAGGGGTTAATGAACAAAATACATGTAAGAAATTCAGAATAATTTTAATCTCCAGATTTAACTCTAGCTGACATTTTTGTACGCTAAAGAACCAATTAGTGGCTGACCATGGTAAACATGTTAGTTCATGGTGTCAAAGGCTTTAAAAACTGATATGTGGAAACTTATCTTCTCTTTTTTCATGTGTACATTAAATATTAAATATTTTAATAACCTGTTCAAATATAGTTATGTGATTTTGATTTTGATTCAGATTCAATCTGATCACCATCACCAGAAGCTACAGTGAAAACTGTCAGTATATTATTCAGTGATCTTCAGTGTGTTTGATCATGAAATATCAACAGACTTTATTTTACAGCAGCTCAATTTCCTCACTTAACTCTGATTAAATGTCTTTAATATTTATCATAGTGAAGGTGATTGAAATCATTATTGTCTCCAGAAATAAATGTATGAAATGTCTCCTCCCAGTGATAGTGTGCTTTCAAAATACAAGGACATTCATAATACTTTTTTTTACATTTTGATGATTTTCACAGTAGGCCTATATGTATTTATTTTAACAGGCTCATGGTGTGGTTAGCACTGAACAGCCTGTTCGCCCCTGCTGGTAGATATTGTAACTACACGTATTATCTGGGAAGATGAGACATCTTCCTTCTTTGAAGTTGCCTGGAAATCCAGACCTAAATCTAAAAGATTAATGGTCTGGGGTCGGTCAATGAAAATAGGCCAGCTCGAGGGTTTAGATCTCACTGCATGCAATTGGATAACACTACGACCAATCACAACAATAAAGCCCATACACTATCAGCGGAGCTAACTACATTAGACTTTTCCGGTCACCAAAACAGCAAAAACACCCTTCTTGCAAAGGAAGGATTCGAGCGGCGTCTTCTGTTCCTCTTTTGGGAAAAAAGCCAAGTCTAACTCGATCATTGTAGTGGCCAAAGCCGTTTCAGACAAATGGTGTTCATCCATAGCCACCTTGCAATGTTTACTGATGACTTTGACGGCACATCGCTGTCGTCATCTGTTTAGCTCGCCTCTGGCCCGCCTATATCAGATAACCCGATGTGATTGGTGCAGCTCAGATCGAGGGGCATATTTAATGAGCATCATTACTCGACACCAGAGTAACTCGCTGAGCAAATTCAACTTGTGCTCTCGCGAGAACTCTGGATTACCAGGGTATCTTTGAAGAATATTCAAACGTAAATGTGTAGTCTGATAAAATTTAAGTATTTGCAAGCAACATATACAATTGCAAATATTTCAATATATTAGGCTATTATTTTATCAGTGACTAATATATTTTTGGATGCTTTCAGGGTGATGTCACCCACGCTGCTTAATAATCATTTTGCTTATTTGAATGTTTGTATATATAGTGAGGAAAAAAAGTATTTGAACACCCTGCTATTTTGCAAGTTCTCCCACTTAGAAATCATGGAGGGGTCTGAAATTGTCATCATAGTTGCATGTCCACTGTGAGAGACATAAATTAAAAAAAAAATCCAGAAATCACAATATATGATTTTTTAACTATTTATTTGTATGATACAGCTGCAAATAAGTATTTGAACACCTGTCTATCAGCTAGAATTCTGACCCTCAAAGACCTGTTAGTCTGCCTTTAAAATGTCCACCTCCACTCCATTTATTATCCTAAATTAGATGCACCTGTTTGAGGTCGTTAGGCTGCATAAAGACACCCCATACAATCAGAAAGAATCCAACTACTAACATGGCCAAGACCAAAGAGCTGTCCAAAGACACTAGAGACAAAATTGTACACCTCCACAAGGCTGGAAAGGGCTACGGGGAAATTGCCAAGCAGCTTGGTGAAAAAAGGTCCACTGTTGGAGCAATCATTAGAAAATGGAAGAAGCTAAACATGACTGTCAATCTCCCTCGGACTGGGGCCCCATGCAAGATCTCACCTCGTGGAGTCTCAATGATCCTAAGAAAGGTGAGAAATCAGCCCAGAACTACACGGGAGGACCCGAAGCACACAGCCAGGATAACCAAGGAGTGGCTCTGTAAGAAGCATATCAAGGTTCTGGCGTGGCCTAGCCAGTCTCCAGACCTAAACCCAATAGAGAATCTTTGGAGGGAGCTCAAACTCCGTGTTTCTCAGTGACAGCCCAGAAACCTGACTGATCTAGAGAAGATCTGTGTGGAGGAGTGGGCCAAAATCCCTCCTGCAGTGTGTGCAAACCTGGTGAAAAACTACAGGAAACGTCTGACCTCTGTAATTGCAAACAAAGGCTACTGTACCTCAGGTGTTCAAATACTTATTTGCAGCTGTATCATACAAATAAATAGTTAAAAAAATCATATATTGTGATTTCTGGATTTTTTTTTAAATGTATGTCTCTCACAGTGGAAATGCAACTACGATGACAATTTCAGACCCCTCCATGATTTCCAAGTGGGAGAGCTTGCAAAATAGCAGGGTGTTCAAATACTTATTTTCCTCACTGTAAATGAATATGAGCTGCACTTATTTACCTAATGAATGTGTTGACACTGCCTATGTATTTACAACCATTCAGAAAACTGCTGTTAAACGATATACTTTTACCTCCGCTGGTAAAAAAAAAAAAAAAAAAATTTTGAGAGTTTGGCGGACGCAGAGCAGAGTGAGCACCGTAGCCTGACCCATAATGAATTGCTGGAAAAACAAGGTTAGGATCCTGCAATTGACAGAGTAAAGCTATTTGTGGAGAGAGGAAAACATCTAGCTGTCTCACAGAGAAAAGTGTTTGAGTCTAAAAAACTGTGTAGATACTTATCAATGGGGTAAACTTACCTTAAGGTTGGGTGTTTTGCGCAGTTTCTAAGAATCCAGTGTCTAAGAAAAATACTTACCAGTTTGTGGTGCCAACAGCTCTTCAAGGTACTGTTCTGAAGTGGGTGCATGATAACGCTGGTCATCAGGGTCAGCATCGCACTCTATGGTTGGCTAGGCAGCAGTTCTTCTGGGAGTCTATGGAGGAGGACATAAAGACATACGTTAATGAGTGTAAGAGGTGCATTTTGAGTAAGAGGCATGAGCCAGAGGCAAGGACTCCGCTCGTGTCGATTCACACAATTGCCCCTCTTGAAATGGTATTGTAAGTTCGTTGTTGTGGGAAGAAGGAGGCGGGAACCGGCGAACATTCAACAGACCTTAATACCATAAATAAAACAAATACCTGCAAGTCCTGCTCGCCACAGGTGTGTATTGACTTTGGTCAGCAGAAGATTTTAACAACAAGACGGTTGATGTGTTAATGGTCACTGACCATTTCACAAAGTTTGCTTGTGCTTATGTGTGTCTGAACCAGACTGCAGCAGAAGCTGTTGCACGTGTCTTGTGGAACATGTTTTTCTGTATTTATTGTTTCCGGGACAAATACAATCTGACAGGGGTGCAAACTTTGAGAGCTCCCTTATGGTCGAACTGTTGAGATTGTCGGGTGTGGGAAAATCGCACACATCCCATGGGTAACGGACAAACAGAGAGGTTCAGTCGTACCCTGGGTGATATGATGTTGAATACTCTTACTTCACAAGTATGTTCAGTCTTTTGAGAAAGACTTGAGGGAAGGAATGGTAATCGTACAAGAATATGCTAAAAGACTGCAAGCCAAACAAGTGGAGTATTATGATTGAAAGGGTAAAGGTCATTCTCTTGAGTTGGGTGACAGAGTACTCCTTGCGAATAAGGGTGAACGCAGGAAAAAGAAGTTAGCTGATTGATGGGAAAAAGTGATGTGTGTTGTTGTGGGAAAAAGGGGTGCTCTGAACACTTACCAGATAAGTAATCCTGGGATAGGTCATACCAAGATGGTACATCATAATCTATTAATCCCTGTCAATTTCCTGGCGGTGCCAACTTAGAATGATGGAAGTGATTGTGGTGATAGTGTTGACGATTCCACTGTCTGTCTATCATGTGACAGAGATGATCAAACTTAGTGATCGAACCTCTCGATTGGTGTCCGATCTTAATGCCACAACAGAAGTGACACAAATAGAGTCTGAGGAGTGCTCTAATGCTGATCAGAGTGATGCATTTAGAAAAACGGCTGAATGTGCAGCTGAGATGGACAGAGTACCTGTTTGTAAGACAAATTCAGACTTTGTCATTGGTGTCTGCTGATTTTTCTGTATCAGCAGTTCTAAGTGATGAGTGCTTCTGAAATTGACGAGTGTACTTCAACTGTCGCAGAAACTCCTATGACAATGTCAAGTGTGCAAGATCATTGGGCATTTTATTTTGAAAGAAGTTTGCATGCTCTTATTAAAAGGTAATGATCACGGTATGCATGTCGGCTGAAAAAAATCACTTTATTGCTTCTGGATTCTGCATTTATTTACATTTATTTACAGAAATATTTATATTTCAGAAACTTAAAATAAGTACTAGAGAAACTACAAGGCCATTAGGAAAAACAAAAGTGACCAATCACACAGTCGCAAAAAAATAAATGTGTGAACTTTAGTCCCCTCGGTAATTTCCACTCTGCTCAGCTTGATCTTTATCTCTCGTGACTATTTTAACACATCAGCATTCATCTCTGTTGAACCCTGTGATCCACAGATGTTTGGCCTGATCAAGTTTCTCTATAGTCTTTTTATCAGCTGTTTCTGAATCAGTTGTGTCATTGGGTTAAGATCTGTGCACACAAACCACACTGAACTAAACCACAGGTATCAGCTTCATCAGCCAACCGACTCGACTCAGTAAAACAGAGTTCAATACAGCATTCTGAGCGATTTACATCAACAAAACATGCGTTTCTGTGCAAATATAAAAGCAAGTGATCAACTGAGAGCAGATGAGAGCGAAGAACTATAAGTGTAGAGATGCTTTAACCGTAAACGCTGCGGTTTAATGCGCTTCTGATGAAACAAACATTAATAAACAGCGACACATGAATCTGAAACTGTGAGGAGCTAAAAGTGTTGAAGAGCTGCAGTTAGGCTATTTCTGCTTTTCTGCATCTGAACGTGTGTGTGAGAGATTAAGTGTGAAAACTGACCAGTGCAGTGGAAACTTTGCTTTTAATGTTGAACAATGACATTCAGATCTGATTAATATATCATAGTCATATTATGTTGATAAATAACATTTTTAAATAATATAGCCTAGAACATAGCTGTGTTTATTGTGATCCTGGATGTCACTGTGAATGATTTAGACTAAAGGTCAAAAGGTCAAAGATCTCACAAAGAGCTGATCATCATGGGACATTTCATATTTATCAGCAGTTTATGACCAATATACATGAAACAGAATATTTTTTGAACTTCAGATTCAGTCATTTGAACTCAGTTTAATGGTGTACAGACAGTACATCTCTCCTAAAGACCCTGCTGGAGCGCTAAAGACTAAAAGTGTATATTAAATATTTAATATTTCAATAATCTGTTAAAAATATAGATATGTGATCACAGCCCCATCATCAAATTTTTTATTCAGATTCAATCTGATCATCATCACTAGAAGCTGCTGTGATAACTGTCTGTATATTATTCAGTGATCTTCAGTGTGTTTGATCAGTAAATATATACAGATTTATTATACAGCAGCTCAATTCCTCACTGAACTCTGATTAAATGTCTTTAATATTTATCATACTGAAATCATTGATTCATGAAATGGTCTCCTGACAATGTGCTTGTACTTTTTAACAATTTGATGATTTTCACAATATATGTGTATTTATGCCTCATGGTATGTATTGTTTTCTCTTCTGGTTAGTACTGAACGGCCTGTTCGCCCCTGCTGGTAGATGTTGTAACTACACATATGTAATAACACAAGGCATCTTTCTTTGATGGCCATTCAAATGTAAACGTGTAGTCTAGATAAAGTTACATATTTAAGTAACATATATTGCAAATATTTCAATATATTATATTTTACCAGTGACTAATATATATATATATATATATATATATATATATATATATATATATATATATATATATATATATATATATATATATATCTGGTTGCCTGTTGACGGCAACATTGCTCAAAAAGTTGCCCAGTGTTAGCCTGGCTCCGCCCTCCTACGTACTTCCGCTCAGTTTTCATTTTCCTTCAGTACTCCGTTTGGGTTTGGTTTACGTCATGACCAAACATTAGCGATTGGTTATGGCAGATCCAGAGTGGCTCTGGGCAGATCCAATAGTTTTAAACTTCAACAGAGTACCCGGCTTCAAGGAAGTTAACGCTTGTCAATGGGGAGTGGCCAGACTCTCTGTACAAATGAAATGTACAAGAGTCTGGTAGGACTATAGCCCTGTGTATCATCACATTTACTGTGATACTTTAGGCCTTTAAAGGGGTCATATAATGCCATTTTTGTACAAGCTAATATGATTCTTTAGGGTTTAAATTAAAAGTTTGTAATATACTTTAATTAAAAATTCTCATTAGTATTGTAAGAAAACACTAATTTTACCTGGTCAAAAACAGCTCTGTTTTCAGCACGCCGTTTCAGTGCATGTGTCTTTAAATGATAATGAGCTTTGCTCACCCCGCCCCTCTGTTCTGTGCATACACCGTCAACCACGCGTTGTTCATTATAAACGTGGGATTATGAATTATATTGAGAACGTCGTACATAGAAACATGCCGTAATGTACCCTGAGTGTAAACCTAATGCATTCATCGTGAAGCCTGCAGCAAGGTTTGCAAATTTGCAAAGATTAATATAAATATTAATATAACGGTTAATGAAACATTACACTCACATCTTCTGGAGGATCAGCAGGAACACGTTGGTACCCACCTGTTTTTTCTCATTTGTAAAGCTGTCTGGTGTGAAATGATTCGCGCAAACATGAAAGCATGGACGATCGTGGGGAATCCCCGTGAGGGAATCCCCGCATCATTCCTTTGGGCATATCGCTTCAAAAACAAAACTCAGCCACTGCATCTTCAACGGTTCGGATTTAGGAACATCCAAATGACTGCTGTGTTCCTTATTACACCGAAGAACTCAACACCACAATCGCAGACTGCTCCAGTGAGGGTATCAACAGTGATGCGCAAACTATGATGACAGAGAGCTCGCGTGAGCGGGTCTGTGTTGAAACGCTGCACTGTCAATCACCCATCGTGGGAGGGGCGTCGATATTGTGACGTCACAATATCGAACGGCTTGATTTCAGAGAGGGTCAAACATATAAGGAGATTAAAAAAAAAACACTGGATGGTTTTTTATCATTTTATGATGGTTGTGTTGTGTACAGGCACTGCCAACACACATTTCAGTACAATCAACTTGTAAAAGTGCATGTACCATTATATGACCCCTTTAAAACCTGTTATGGTAACCTTGTGAATAATCACTTTGCTTATTTGAATGTTTGTGTATAATATACGTATGATATAGGTACATATGTCCTCATGTAGGACACCACCGCCATATTGTCTGACCGGACCAAGATGTGGTGCCCTGTTAGGTCTAGTAGGAAGGATTTGAAGGCCAGAAAAAACATCATCAATTCCAGGCAGTAAAGGAATAAAAAACTTCTTAAAAGTGCTTGGTGCCAGAGACAGTCTGAATGGTTGGACCGTGTACTGGTAGGCCACCCCTTTGAACGCGAATCTCAAAAATGGTCTGTGATGGGGGGTTATTTGGATATGAAAGTATGCGTGTGTTTTAATCTGTGTTGGTTTGTTAATTGGATTAGATTCTTTGTTTGCCCTGTGTATTTAAAGGGCTAATTCACCCAAAAATGAAAAAAAAAAAAAAAAAAAAAAAAAAAAAAAAAAAAAAAAAAAAAAAAAATCGGCCATAAATTAGTCACCCTCATTTTGTTCCAAACCCGTAATCAAAGACATGATTTGTATCTTCCTCTGGGCTAGGTATTAGTTCTGAGCCGGTTTTCACGTGTATGAATCATTCTGAATTATTGTATGCCTAATTTTGATTTCAAGGTTAGAATTATGGCCAGTAACAGAAGAAAATGCAAACACGAGCCAGATGTTTTCGGCTACATTTGTTTTACTACATCGAAACAGCAACAAAATAAGATATTGAGAAAAACAGTTTATTTATGTAAATTTGCATTCATGTAAAGATCTTTGACATTCAGTGGAGTGAACATGTGATAAGGTGTAGAGAAGGACCCAAAAGCAGAGAAAGCATTCAACAGTCTTTAGAGATGCTGGCAGAAAGAAGCGGTGAAGAACAAAACACTTCTTAATCAGATAACACAAGTTCTTCCGTAGACTTCGGGTAATCGAAACAACTTTCTTCCGTAGACTCAGGGTTGAAAGCACAAGGATAACATAAAGTCCCGTTGCACGAAGTGTGCGTAAGAGGTACTCGCCCAGATGCGTGAGCCCACAGATTCGCTCCAGCGAACAGGATAGAACAGCTACAAGGAGCGGCCACCAGTCGGAAACTCTGCACACAGTATAGTTCAGTGGAGATGACAATCACACGAGTAGATACCTCTTAGACAGGACACGATCACACGACAAGATGCCCGTAAAGAAGACACGACAGGATTTGCACAGATGTAACGTATGCACAAACACATGAAATAATCTGGCGACAAGACAAGGGAAGGTCAGAACAATAAATAGCAAACCCTATTAGGGAAAGAGAGAGCAGGTGAGAAAGTAATGAGAAGACAAAGAGAAAGTAATGAGGTTCAGCTGGAAATGATCAGAATGTAAAGGAGCGGCATGAATGAATGCGTGTAAAGCGTGGGAGTGTGTATGAGTGTGTGTGTCCAAAAGGGGGAGACAGAGTAAAGAAAGGAAAAGCCAGGATCATGACAGGATCATGACAGAACATATTTCTCCACTTCTTTGCAGACTGTTAATGTACATTTTAAATAAAAAATAAAATACATTAATGTTACATTTTAAATAAAATTTGACATTTTACTGCTTTTGTTATATAGGCTATGTATTAAAGCTGATACAAATACATAATTTGAAAAAAAAAAAAAATCATCAAATTTGGTAATAGTAGGGATTTTTTGCAAATTAACAGAATTTCATTTAAGGTAATAAATGAAATCAACTTGACTAAAAAAAAACAGTGAATCCTTTCTGTGAAGGATTTTTGTGAGTTAATGAATGTTGGTCAAGGTCAAACATTATAATATTAATTAGTAATATTAATGTATTTTTTTCACTGCTTTCTCTCCCACTGTGACATTTTAGTGTAAAATGCCTAAAAAGTTATACGTCTACTTTATGCCTCCTATTGTACAATATTAAATAAAAATGCTTTAATATTTCCCTTAAATTATTCGGCCTCATTCTTGACCTTTGCAGACATCACAAATACAGCTCTACTCTTTGTTTATTTGATTCTACATCTTAATTCTGTTAATTATTGTCTTGAAATATAAATACATGAAAAGCAAAAACTGAAAAAAAATCTGATTATGTGTCTTTATGTAGCTTTTACATGAGCATCAAAAAAAGACTAATATAACAACTGAGAATTGCAGATCTATAAAAATATCCTCTGACAAAAACATCCACTGCTTTTTGCAAAATCACTTCATATTGCTTCTGGATTCTGCATTTATTTACATTTATTTATTTATCTTTTAAAAGGTGACAAACATTAATCTCATCATGGCTGCGAGTGTTTCTGTTGAAAACACCCTGTAAAACAGTTCTAGGAAGATGTCGACCACTGAAGAGGGGGTGAGGAAGAAGAAGAAAAAAAATCTGACCACAATCGCATCACGGTTGCAAAAAATAAATCTGTGAACTTTAGTCCCTTCAGTTTATTTTCCACTCTGCTCTTAGCTTGATCTTTATCTCTCATCATGACTATTTTAACACATTTCAGCATTCATCTCTGTTGAACCCTGCATGTGATCCACATTGGCCTGATCAAGTTTCTCCACAGTCTTTTTATCAGCTGTTCCTGAATCAGTTGTGTCTTTGTGTTGAGATCTGTGCACACAATCCACACTGAACTAAACCACAGGCATCAGCTTCATCGGCCAACTGACTAACCACAGCTTTACAGTAAAACAAGTTCAATACAGCATTCTGAACGATTTACATCAACAAAACATGCGTTTCTGTGCAAATATAAAAGCAAGTGATCAACTGAGAGCAGATGAGAGCGAAGAACTATAAGTGTAGAGACACTTTAACCGTAAACGCTGCGGTTTAATGCGCTTCTGATAAAACAAACATTAATAAACAGTGACACATGAATCTGAAACTGTCAGGAGCTAAAAGTGTGAAAGAGCTGCAGATCCTACTTCTGCTTTTCTGCATCTGAACGTGTGAGAGATGAAGTGTGAAAACAAGAGCAGAAACTGACCAGTGCAGTGGAAACTTTGCTTGTAATACTGAACAATGACATTCAGATCTGATTAATATATCATAGTCATATTATGTTGAATATGAAGTAAGAATATTTTTTAAACTTCAGATTCAGTAATTTGAACTCAGTTTAATGGTGTACTGACAGTACGTCTCTCCTAAAGACCCTGCTGGAGCGCCAACTAGTGACTGAACATGGACAAGTTGAAGGACCAGGGCGTCAAAAACTGAAGCATGGTCAAGTGCCTTCCGCGTCACAACGGAGACGTCGAAGGTACCCCTAGGCGTCACTTGATTGGTGAACAAGGAACTCCATTGATTTCAACGGGTACCCCTAGGCGTCACTTTATTGACGAACAAGGAACTCCATTGATTTCAACGGGTACCCCTAGGCGTCACTTATTGACGAACAAGGAACTCCATTGATTTCAACGGGTACCCCTAGGCGTCACTTATTGACGAACAAGGAACTCCATTGATTTCAACGGGTACCCCTAGGCGTCACTTTATTGACGAACAAGGAACTCCATTGATTTCAACGGGTACCCCTAGGCGTCACTTTATTGACGAACAAGGAACTCCATTGATTTCAACGGTTTGCCTTAAGCGTCAGATTAAGACGCAAAAGGCAAATTAGGCTACGTCATCGAAATTTTCTAAAGCTCTGGCAAGAAATAAGGCCTAATAAATTTATGGTTTTTATAGCTAAGTTTGTATAGCTACATAAATGTATTTAATGTCCATAAATCCGCTTTTTAATATTATCTGTAGAAGACTTTTATCTGGGCTAGGCTACCTCCAGCAACTCCAAAGCTTTAAAATCCATAACGCATGTGTGTATACATGTATACATACATATACACACATGTACGCAATGTGCATAAAATGTACGAAAAAATATAAAAATACAAATAAATAAATGAATGAATGAATGCATGAATGAATGAATGAATTAATTAATTAATTAATAATAATAAGGATACAGTAGGCCTAAACAATCATTTAATTATGCATTATAAAAACGCATATATATATATATATATATATATATATATATATATATATCGCCGAATGCCCATCCGCCTAAAGTCCAAAATCTATAAGATCATTGTACGCCCTGTCGCCCTGTATGGAGCCGAGTGTTGGCCAGCGACTGCCAAACATGGCCAGCTTCTACACGCCATGGAAATGCGTATGCTCCGCTGGTCACTCGGGCTGACAAGGCTAGACCACGTCATGAACATCGACGTCAGGAAGCGGATGGGAATAGCGCAGATTACGGAGAAGATGCTCGAGGCTCGTCTCCGCTGGTATGGCCATGTAACACGCAGCCATGAGAACTCAGTGGCGAAGACAGCTATGCGCCTTGACCTACCCGGTAAGCGACCACGTGGCCGCCCAAAGATGAGATGGATGGACCGGATCAACCAAGATATGGAGGACGTGCAAGTCGCCCCGGAGGACACTACGGACCGGAATAGATGGAGAGCAGCCTGCCAAAAAGCGGACCCTGCACCTGCGCGGGACAAACGCTAGGACGAAGATATATATATATATATATATATATATGCGTTTTTATAATGCATAATTAAATGATTGTTTAGGCCTACTGTATACTTCTGGCCTGTTTCTTATTGTGAAAAAAAAGATTAAAACACACACACATTTATATTTATAGATTTGAGATCTTTAGGCTATTTTTACATTTGATGCCAGGGACATTAATAAATTAATTATCAGCTCGCTATTAATGATATCTGTAGAATCTGCGATATTACGTGCTTTTACTGTTGTGGTTCTTATGTTGGCCAATCAAAACATAACAAACTCTTACACATAATCAACCGGGTATTTTTATGCAGTAATTGTTGGTTTATAATTAATAAATGTAAAATATTGTAATATATATATATATATATATATATATATATATAATAAAAGCAATGCCACCAATTTTTTTTTTTTTTTTTTTTCTGGCATCCTGTTCTCGCGGTAAGTCCTGTCGCGCTTACAATGCTATATCTCGTCTTTGCACGGTAGGTTCTGGTGTTCTTCTGGTACATAATTTAGATAAAGAATTTTTCTTGGAATCATTGTACTTTTTTGTGCATCATGTTCACACGTCTATCAGGGTTGTTATATATATATATATATATATATATATATATATATATATATATATTTCATTTAATTTTATTTTTTATTAAGAATAAAAGCCATACCTAAAACCTGTTGACGGGTGCTAATGATACCTGATGATATGCTGCTATAGTGGCCTACGTCCATTAGCATGTTAGCATGCTAATACTTTATAATTTGGGGTTTATCAGATACTTTATGACCTGGGATTTGTGTTAGACTGCCGTAATAGACTAGCCTAGAAATCTAGACGCACCCTAGCGGCAGCAAAATGTATTTCGCAGCCAGGGTAGTCTAGACCAGTGGTTCCCAAACCTGTCCTGCCGGCACCCCAACACTGCACATTTTCTTTGTCTCCCTAATCAAACACACCTGATTCAACTCATAAGCTCATTAACCCATGTGATAATGAGCTGATGAGTTGAATCAGGTGTGTTTGATTAGGGAGACAAAGAAAATGTGCAGTGTTGGGGTGCCGGCAGGACAGGTTTGGGAACCACTGGTCTAGACCATAGATATCATATAAAGGCTAGATGTCTCGTCCGCGCTGCTGGCCAATGGAGCTCGACATCCGCACACGGCGGCCATCTTACCACAGGGTGCTCGCTCACTCATAACATTGTGCATGTACTTTTAAATAACCATAACTTGCTCAATTTTCTACTGATTTTCAAACGGTTTGGTTTGTTATAAACGTCAGAGATGTAGCTATTATACTGCATACATATGAATAATTATGTTCAAAAATGTTTAAGCATTCAGAATTATAGCCACGTTAATAACGTTTGTAAGAAACCAAACCGTTTGTAAATCCGTCCAGATTTCAGCGAGATAAGAGGATTTGTGTGCGTGCTGCTCACTCACCTTAATTCACAGAGCCCTGTGGTAAGATGGCCGCCGGTGATGCCGGAAGTGACTCCGCCTTAAGACATCTAGCCTTTATATGATATCTATGGTCTACTCTAGACACTCTCAATAAACCTTCTAGCTACAAAAACCCAAATTGGGTCAGGCCAATCACGTCGTGTATAGAGTAGGCGGGGCGGGCTTAACATATGACGACAGAGTTGCGACGGTTACCTGGCTGCCACTTGAAAACAAATTATGACGGCTGCTGATGGAGAACAACGCAGTGTTGCCAACTTAGCAATTTTGTTGCTAGATTTAGCAACTTTTCAGACTACCCTAGCAACTTTTTATTCAAAAAGCACCTAGCAACAAATTTAGCAATTTTTTATATTTATTTGGCAACTTTTAGCAACTTTTGGAAAGTGATTCTAATCCAAATAACACACGTACAAGCTAAATAGACAGAGCGGTTCGTTCATAACTCCTTAAGATCGCTGTGTAAATGTGGAAATCGCTGTGAAAACCGGAAAACAAAAGACAACGAGTGCAGGGGCGGGGCTACAGATATAGCCAGGCACGCCTTTATAATTAAACGCAAAATAAACACATTTCATGTTTCACTGGTTGATAAGAAAATAGCCTACATTAAATGTAATTGTAAAGTGTTTAACTGTACAATATCAATGTTGTATTTAAAAATGAAAAAATCTGATCATGAAAAAGTGTTGTTTGTATTTAACAAATACTGTATGCATGTATATATATATTTTTTAACAAACAAATCTAAATTAGCATTTCAAATATTATACGTATGACATAATGGCGTAGTGTTGCGTTGCGATTACGTAATGACGTCATAGCGCAATGACGTCACAACGTCATTTAGCAACTTTTAGCAACAAATTGATCTGCCTTTAGCAACTTCCCCTGAAAATTAGTTGGTAACACTGGAACAACGGTCTTTCGAATCGGCTTTGGCCGCGACTCTGGAGGACTTGGAGTTAAGTTTTTCTTTGAGAAAAGAGCAAGAACGGCACTTAAGTCATTCTTAAAAAAAGGAAGATGTGTTCGTCGGTTTGCCGGCCAGATATATGGCAAAAGTTGAATCTATCAACTAGCTCCGCTGTAGGGAAAACGCTCTGGTTGGTTGAAGCGCTGTCCTATTGCGTGCAGAGGGAATTTGAAAGACAGCCGTTTATCCCGCCCCTCGGATTGAGCCGTGACTATGGTGAGTTGCCAGACCTAACATCTTGATGTAGGTCTGGCTTGCCAGGCTAGTAATAGACTAATTAACTCAAATGAATAAGAATGTTAAAACTTCGACTAAGATGAAAAGAAGATTTGGTTAAAACTCTAATAACTTGTCATTAACATTTTTTATTAATTCAGATAACCTGTATTATCTTATATAATATATCAGTACTATTTACAATCAATGGCATGTGAACATTAAATCTTTTTATTTTTGTAATATCTTTCTATGTTTTTCCATAGGTTATAACGAACCCAACATCACTTTTAAGAACTCTATCTATCTATCTATCTATCTATCTATCTATCTATCTATCTATCTATCTATCTATCTATCTATCTATCTATCTATCTATCTATCTATCTATCTATCTATCTATCTATCTATCTATCAGCTATATAACCAACCCAACAGCACTTTTAAGAGCTTATCTATCTATCTATCTATCTATCTATCTATCTATCTATCTATCTATCTATCTATCTATCTATCTATCTATCGATCTATCGATCTATCAGCTATATAACGAACCCAACAGCACTTTTAAGAGCTTATCTATCTATCTGTCTATCTGTCTGTCTGTCTGTCTGTCTGTCTGTCTGTGTGTCTGATCTATCTGTCTATCTCTGTTTTGATCTGTGTATCAATATCTCTCTATCTGCCGAGTGTCTATATACAATCACATGATGGACTTTGAGTTAGAAGAAGAGTTGAGAAATACTGATGAGCTCCTTGAAAACTTACAAGCTCGAGAGGTAAAATAAAGTTATTGTACAAGCATTGAGTTTAGTATATTTTCTTAAAATTGTCCTGTTGATTTTATATTAAGTCACAATATTAATTTCACAATGACTGTTACTTTATTGGTCAATAGTATGCATTTATTAACCCTAACAAGACATTAAGTGATATTATATTTCTTGAATTTTTGGCTAGTCTTTTGTTATGCTCTTAGGAAAGACTGTCCAAAAGCAATGTGCAGCCTCTACCCCCACCCCCTACTGTTCAATGGAGAAAGAGGGACAGCCAAGGTGAAATAATTAACAAATATCCAAGAGCCAGAAGGGCAACTGTAGAACGTAAGTATAAGGTACTCACTGTATATGCTCATAAAAATGATATATATGTATAATTCTCCATATGTGAGTCCAGAATCCATACTCCATATATACTGTATATATTAAGAAGCAATTGTATATATATATATACATTATGTGAAATTGTGCTTCTGTTTTGTAAATAGGACTAGGAAGTGACCACAACATCCTTTCTGGTAATGTTTAGCTACATCAAAATTATGTTGAGTTTATGTGTATCTCTTTTTGTTTATTTCTTTCTCACATTTCTTTTTAGCAGGTCCACTTGTTGTAGAAGATGACTTGACGGGTGGCCCTGCAAATACCTCTGAGACAGCTGGTATACACTGAAGCAAAATATTGATTAGTGTTTGATATTTAAAAATTAACTTTTTTATATAGATGTGAATAATTCCATCCTTAGACTTTTAATGATGGAATTTTGTTCCACCACAACAACCTTTCTGGTAATGTTTAGCTACATCAAAATTATGTTGAGTGTATGTGTATCTCTTTATGTTTATTTCTTTCTCACATTTTTTTTTTTAGCAGGTCCACTTGTTATAGAAGATGACTTGACGGGTGGCCCTGCAAATGCCTCTGAGACAGCTGGTATACACTGAAGCAAAATATTGATTAGTGTTTCATATTTAAAAATTAACTTTTTTATATAGATGTGAATAATTCCATCATTAGACTTTTAAGTGCATACACAGTTATATACTTTTAGATGTAAATCTTGATTTTGTTTTTTAAATATATGTTTATTAATTTGACTTAGATACCATTCTTGAAGAGCTAAAGAGGCTGTTGGACACTAAGGAAGTTGATGATAATGTTATGCCAATGCAAGATCATCAACCTCGGTCTGCATCCAATGACTGGACCATTAGAACTGAAATGAGGGAGGAGAGATGGAAAGAAGCTAGATCTTCACTTGTGGAGAACATTTTGAAAGGAGAGGATGCAAGTTCCTCATCCTGCCAACAGTGTAGATCAAATGCAGCTATTGTGCGCTGTAGGGACTGTCTCCCTTACCCTTTCCTCTGTGCCGATTGTGATGAGAGAAGACATGGTAGCTTCTTTGTTCTCCATAATCGGGATTCTCTTGTCTCAGGTTTTGTACAACCCTTACCTCCATCCACAGGATTCTGCCAGGAAGCTGGTCAAATTTCTGTTAAACATCTTGGTAAGATAATGTTATGCTTAGTTGTATTGTTGTTTTATTGTGCTCTTAATATATGATGTTTTTAAATATATCTTATTTTTTGCACAGTTCGACTGCTGCCTGTAGAAATACCTGCCCATATTTGTGATTGCAGTAATGGGACAGTCCTTGTTTCTTCAGGCAGGCCCATGACCCTCATCACTATGAATGGAAAGGAAGATTTTTGCATCACATTTTTTCTAATATTTATTACCATTTCCTTATTGTCTAATAATTATATGTAGCTTGTATTACTCCTGTAGGCCGTTACAACCTTAGCATGCCTCACTTGTCCTGTGCTTCGTGTGGACATTCACGAGAGACGTCTTTGTCAGAACTTCAGAGGAGTGGTTACTGGCCTGGCAACATCCCTGCAAGTATGCTGTTCACAACAGATGTGCTCGTCTCATTTCAAGAGATGAAAATGGCATCACCAGGGATGTCTTTTCAAGCATTTGTCTTGATGAGAAAACAATTCTCTTTGGTAGAGTAAGTATTTTATTTGTTTTTAAATTTGATTTATCATTAACCACTGGCAAGTAAAATTACTATTTTCTTTGAAAGTAGTAGAAACCTTTTCATGTATAGATTTAACAACTAAGATATTGAATATAGTGAAAATTATATACAATATGATTCTCAATTCAGCTATGTACACTAGCCTTAACTGATGTTAAAGTTAAACTATCCTTTATGATTATCCTTTTAACCTTTTGGAGATTAATTTAAAAGAATATGAGTGCTTTCAATGCTACATATAATCAAACATGTTCTACCCAGTAAAACACCAGTATTACATGTGCTTAATTTTGCAGAGTGGAAAAATATCAGCCAATGTCTTTAGCTGCAGTTTTAATGAATGGGTTGCAGCAAGATATGCAGTGGAAAAGATGTGCCAGGAGGAGTTTTTCACTTGTCCAGCATGCACTCCAGACATGCTAGCTGTATGTGTTGACGGAAATCGCAAACACTATCGGTTTAAAAACGCAGCAAGGTACTTTTTTTAAATAAAGTGATTTTCTTAATTTTGAATGATGTGTTAATATACGTTCTTGATGTGTTTCTCGATAGCACAGAGAAAAGAGGATTATTTGACCATAATTTTATACAAAGTGATGTGGAGGTGTCTGACTTTGTGGACTTTGTCCGCAACAACAATGATCACGTAAGCATTTTTATTTATGTTGGCAGATATTACTAGATAATTTCTTTTACAGCTTTTCACAAACAATTTTACACATTCCTTAAACTAAATGTATTGCTTAGAAAATAATTAAACAGATCCAGAAGATAAAATATGATGCCCTCTGACAACATGCTATGTGCATTTTTACATTATGACTACTTCAGATATTTGTGTTCATTGTTTTAAAATTAGCTTGGATTGAAGCAGTCAGTGTGTAGTTTTTTAAAGGCCATAATATAACAGTTAACTCAGTCAATATGTACAATACATGGTGAGATGGATTTGTTTGTTCAAAGCATTAATCATTTTTGAGAAATCTGTAAACTCATCTTACAAAAGCTAATGTGAATGTTCTGTAAATATTGAATCTTTTTTGTTGATCATGTGTAAAGTCCTGTCACATTTAGAGTGGTCTATTTAGCATCTCTTTTAAGCTTTTTTAAAATGTTTATAATTTATATGATCTAGGTGTCGGGAAGAGGACTGTGTGGTGCATCACAATGGACAGCAGCAAAAGAATTGGCCAAGAAATCAAGCAGCAAACTGGATGAGGAGGGATTAGAGATTGCTGTCTGTCGCCATGGCATTCTCCTTATGGCCTTAAACATGTTCCGAGGGGAAATTTTTGCTTACCCACTCTTTCTTCAGAAAAAACTTGCAGATATGTCACAAGGGAGCATTACATTTTTCTGTTCAGATGTAGCCTGCAAATACTTCCCATATCTCCAACGTGTGTCTAAACAGTGCCCTGAGCTGCAGTCTTTACTGGACATGCATCCTTTTCTGTCTGTGATGCATGCCAAAGCACACTCTTGGAAATGTGAGGTATATTGCCATGCGTTTTAAACATGTAATAATAAGAAGAAATGCACAAATTTTAAATGCGTTGATTTTGTCGGATTTAAAAACTTGTTAGGTCAAGTACAGTGGGGCCTACCAGGAAGGAGCTGGGTCAACTATTGGTGAGGAAGTGGAGCAGGTGAACAGCTTCCTATCTAGAATTGCTGTTACAAGCAAATACATGTCAAAATCAGGTTTGTTGAATTAAGTATGAATAATATAGAATGACTTTTGTTATATACGTACCTCTCATTACATTTTCTTATATTTATGTTATAGGCAGAACAGACATGATTACAACGCAAGCCATGTCCTGGAATAAGCGTAAGGTTCTCAATTTGGGACAAGCTCTAGTTAACAGATATACAAAGGTATAACTTTCTTCTCAGTCACATATTGCAGTTGGGATTTTTAGGTTTTACTCATTTATTCCTATCTTAATTAAAGGTGTAAAAAGTAAATCAAAGTCAATCAGTAGTAGGGGCCGTGTCTACTCATGATAGGGGAGAAGAGAGTGAGAAAAAGAGGGAGGGAAACATTACAAAAGAAGGGAATATCACTGGAAAAAAAGCAATCAAGGGAGGGGTGTGTTTGTTTGAGTTTATTTTAAATATCCAGTGTTTCATAGAAATTGTTTACTGCACCTGTAAATGAAATGCAGGACTTTTTCAAGTTGACTTTGTATTTTGTAGACTCAGAAGGCTCTTCAAGTGCAGCAACACACCTTGGAGGCATTGAAGACAGAGCTAACACTTCAAGATGATACTGTTCATCAGTGGGTTTCAGATGTACAGCAATGGGCAGAAGGTATTGTTTTGATTTGCTTTGTTATTATTCTTATTATTGGCAGGTAACACATTAAGCTGCTTTTATGCAATTTCTTGTGTAGAAAATGACCGACACGGGAGTGGTGATACGAGAAGGTTGCAAGAAGAAATAGAGGCACTAACAGTCAGCATCAAAAGGCGTACACAGCGTCTGTACAGTCAAACAGGTGAAACACAAACATTGGGAATTTACCATGTTATTTTTTAACTATTATGTCATTGGATGTCACATTGTATATGCATTTATTTCTTTGTAGCTAAAAAAGTGCTGTAATGCTGTAATGTTTTTTTTATTTTTTATTTAATTCAGATAGCAACAAGCGACGCCATTCTTTGCGACTCAGAAGGAGTGAGGAAAAGAAGAAGCTAGCTGCTGCAGTGGAAGAATACAACAGCATAGCGGATCCATCCCAGCAGCTTGGCTCAGTCGAAAACTTTTTTACAGCTGAGACTGTTGCTTGGCCTTGGCAAATCCCTTGCAGTACTGGTATGTTCTATATAACAGGGCAATTCAGTTATGTTCCCAGAGAGCCACAACCAGCAGAGTTCAGTTCCAACCCTAATCAAACACATCTGCCTGCAATAATCAAGCAATCCTGAAGACCTTGACCAGGAACAAAATTGAATAGCACTATTCTGTAAGACAAGTCTATGTCATTGTTTTTATGAGCAGGCACTGTATATAATGACTCTTTTGTTAACCTTATTTCAGAATTGGCTCCATTTCTCACCAAGAGGAAGGTGTTTGACAAGGTGATGGCAGTGAGACGCCTTCAGGAAGAGAGAGGTCTAATTTGTAAGGAGATGCAGCACTGGACAGTCCTGACACAAAAGATGTCCAAATTTGAAGCACTGATTAATGAGATAAGTTCAAAATGTAAGAAAGTCTTTAAACATTTATTTGCGCTTGTGTATACAGTATATAGCATTGTATTTTTTCTTAATGTATCCTTTTGTTTTTCAGCTCTTTTTCCAACACTGTCTGACACTGCATGCAAAGGTCTCCTCTGCATTGTTCGAAAGAAACATTATGAACTTAGGCATTTAATGCAGTTGGTAAAGGCAGGCTATGTAAAAATTTTCAGCCAACAAGATTTGATGTCTGAAGAAGAGAAGCTTGACCAGGAAGATGACTTGCAAGAGGAAGGGCTCTCAGAAAGCGACAACAGCTCAGATGATGAACAGGATTTTCCTTAAAGGTGGGGTATGTGATTTGCAAAATCAAAAATTTTCATTTCAGTGCTTCTAACTCAGTGGCTGTAAGTGGGTTAGGAATAGGATTTCAAGTGATTTTGAAAAAATGGCCAAAAAAGAGAATCACATACCCCACCTTTAATAAGGCACTATCACGATTTGTCTGGGAACAGACCGGGGTGTCTTTGAACAATTACCTTATAAATTCCATACGGCTAATATTACATCTAAAAAAACTACTTTGATGATTACAGTTTTTCTCGATTGTTTACACACATTTTCTGGTACTTGAGACACAATGACCACAACATGTAACTCATTCGCCAACCTCCTGAACCAATTCTGCTGAACTACAAGCTCAGTTCCTGCTTTACACTCAAATTGCACTTCTAAAACACACTTTTTTCAAAACACTACACACAATTCTCTGCTTTTGGCACAATTTTCATTCAGAAAATCTCTTGTTTTCACAAGGAACACACTGCCATTCAGATATGCACACTGACTCATCACATGGGCAAACACCCGTCACACAGTTTTACAATTAGCAATCAGAGCTTTAGCATAAAAGGGCAACAGGTGAGCTCTTCAATGGAGCAAATTTTTTTTTTTTTTTACTGTAACTGTATACAGTAAATTCTTCTGTTGTTTTGTAGACCATGTAGTCCACTGTATGTACAACTTCGTGTTGGTTGGGGATGTACACTGTGTACATTGTTTTTGTGGAAAAAATTAAATATATTTGTTACCGTGTATTTGTGTGTTCTGAGTATAAAAACAATATTCTCAAATATTTTACAACACACTTATGTATGTACTGTCTGTAGTAAGTGTAACACTGAACAAAAAAAGGCCTAAGTCATTATGATGAATGGAGAAGAAGTGTTTTCCATTCATCATAGTGTTTTACATTGAGAACATCAGTGTTCAACTGGTTCTTATAAATGTCTATTCATGTGATGGTTTGTGTGTGTCATTTGAAAACAAAATACCATTTTGAGAAGAAATAACATTGTTTTAAATGTAAAGTTTCATTTTGCAGGAGAATTGAGGGGTTTTGCCCATTGTGTGTGTGTTTTTGGATTTGTGTGTAGAGTTCTGAGAATATGAGGCATGCTTTCAGAAAATGTGTGTAAACAATCGAGAAAAACTGTAAGATCAATGGAGCTGTCTAAGATTCTGTAATGGAGTTTACATTCAGTGTTCATATTTTGACACTTAATAGTTACTCAAGGCACTTATTTTACTTGTCCAAATGAAATAAAATGTATTCCAAAACATATATACAATACTCAAAACAAACTGGGATATTCACACACAAATTACATTTGACTGCACTTAATTTTGTGATTTTTTTTTTTATTTGTCTTATATTTGGTTTTATAATTCTAGATTGTATGAATGTGTCCTGGTATGTAAAGCACTTTGGCCGACATGTGTTTTAAAATGTGTTACATAAATAAATGTGGATTGATTGTCTGAGCTCTTTTTTCCCCCCAATTTTTTATTGATTTAATAAAAAAAAACTACAAACAAATCCTTACCATGACTCTTACTGAGACCATCTTTTTTTTAGTCAGATCAATGACATTTGGGACAAAACCCCAAAATATTATCATTGCTCATAATTAGTGATGTGTTACAGTGACAAATGGCTGAAAAGTGCATATAAGCAAGATTACTGACGCAAAGTAGTGATGCCCAACACTTGTTCCACAGGCCAAAGTCATTGCTTGAGAAATAAATGGAGAAGCTTATTTCATTCGTCCTTCTGCTATAACTATGAATTGTATAATAATTTGTTGGCTAGTCTATAGACTAGTATTATTATTTTTACAACATTTTTGTGAAATATTTCTGTATTTCATCAGATAGTCCCATTATACCCATTGAAAGATTTTGTATTTTCAGTCATCAGATTCATCTACATTGTGACTTAGATTTAATCAACTGAAAACAGTGTCTGTAAAGGTGTGAACCAAGTGGCCCATAGAATCTGATAGGTGTGAAACAACATTGCTCAGGTACATTGCAGTGTAGATCGATCTCCTGTGGGAGGTCCTAGCAGTTTTCTTTTGTTTGTAGCCCTTTTATCTTCATGTATAAAGTTCTGTCTCACACACAGAACTTTGGGTTAAGATTGTTGAAGGGCGACATGCTAACATCACTGCTAAAGGACTGCTACACTACAAACCTTCAATAAATTCTTCTGCCCCACAAGAACTCTGGTCAAGCTTACATATTTTATGTATTGGAGAAATCGAATACATTGGTGAGCCACCCAAACCACTGCTCGGCCAAATACACCAAAATCTAACACCATCAACAACTAATACAAGCCTGATGTAAGCATAGAAAAGGGTGGAAAGAGAAAATACAGTATTCAATATAAATGTGATTCAGCACAGTTCGTTGTCCATGATTAAGGCTGCATTTATGCATGCATGTATGTAAGATAATATGTGTGTATGTTTATGCACATGTTTTACTGTCCTTACACCCCAGGGGCCCATAGCGCTCCCCGAAAGAGCAAAAAAAGGGCATATTTCAAACGACTGTAAATCAAGTCTAACTATGTATGCTATGTTTACTAAATAAATTTGGTCAAAGTTTTCAGACATGGAAAGGTGGTATAAAGGCGTTTTAAAAAGTGCTCACAGTAAAATAACAAATTCCGGCCTGCCTCTAAAATATGTATTTGAGGTTTGCACAATGAACATACTTAAACACGCCTTTGTTCATTAAAGATACTACTTATTTAATTTAATTACTAAACTTTTAAACTACATTACCCATACGCCTAAGTCGTAGATGGAACAGGAAAACAGGGTGCTGCTATTTGTAGTTCATAGAAGTGTGTAATCAGTCACGCTTAGGGTTAGGGTTAGGGTTAGGATCTCTGTAAATTAGTAATTTCTCTCAACATTGCTACACCCCATTGTTAATTTAATGTATTACTGACGTAATAATAACAGCAAAACATACTTTGTAACAAAAATTGATTTTAATATGGCTTTAAAGGGATACTCCACTTTAAAATGAAAATTCTGTCATCATATACTCACCCTCATGTTGTTTCAAACCTGTATGAATTTCTTTCTTCTGCTGAACAGAAAGGAAGATATTTAGAAGAGCATCAGTAACAAGACAGTTTCTGGTCTCATTGACTTCCATAGTATATTTTTTTTCCTACTATGGAAGTCAATGAGACCAGAAACTGTCAGTATCCCTTTAAGACCTCAACAGGTCCTGTGGATTCCAATGAAACCTCAAAGGCAGTGAAAACCCAGATTTAAAAAGAAATTATCCATTGAGTAAGAGGTTGCAAGATTGAAATCAAAACATGATAAAGCTGCTGGAATGTAAATTTGCGATAACACAGTGAAAAAAAATATTTAAAAACGTAGCATATCTGACAGAAAATATGTAGCAGGGTGTACCACCATGGGTAGTAGGCCTGCATTTGACACTGGAGACACTAAATTGTCCATGTAGAGTGTGAATGTTTATTTGTCTGTCTGTGTTGTCATGCAATAGACTGGCCATCCGTTCGGGTTGTTTCCATTCATTAAGCCCAATATGCTGGTGTGGCGTTATTATAAGCAAGAGATTTAGAAACCACGATAAGTTTGTACCAGACTACGCCACCCTGGTGGAGAACCAGGGAAATACCTCAACGGAGGACACACAGGTAAGTATTACTCACTGAGGGCAAAGACTTAAACCAGTGAGACCAGGGTCACAATACAAAATATATTTTATTGTATTTAAAACGTCACAATTATTCTTAAAACCACATGGTATAGAACATTTCTCTTCAGAGCCAGGTTTCTCAGGGACAAGGCAGGCCGGGCGCAATCGAGAGGTCATCCAACCCTCCCTAAACTCACCCCAAATCAGACTGCAAAGCACTGCAAGGAAATCGTGTCAATGTAAATCACACACTGTGACATGCGTGCCTCTAGATCACGACAACCGGCCTCCCCTGCTCCACCACGACTACACTGGCTCAATTTTAGATGACGTCACTCACGCGCTCCGTGTATGGTTACTCACAATGCGCGCAGACCAATCTGCCAGTCAACACTCACACACCGTTAGCACGAGCAGTAAATCTCTTTCCGTTTAGATGAACAGATAAACACCGCCCAAATGCCCGATATATGGGTACTCAATCCGCCGCAGTTCAGTCCGCCGGCCAGCACACACACATTTGCTATGTTAGCTGAGACTGCATACAGCCACCATTCAATGCCTACACCACCAGTAATGCTACAAATCAAACTGGAGATAACCTGGAGTGGGACAGGAAGTGCCAGGGGGGAGAAAGCCCGGAATCAGCAAGCCACGTAAACAGATGTCAAAATAAAGGTCTTTAAATACTCGCGCTGCTCTCACCTCATTGGTCCTCTCCCCATCCTCTAATAAACCAATAAACAAGCTCCTTTACCCTGCCACACTGGCATTGGCTCCCGCACCTTACCTCACCACACCGTGAGTGTGTGTGTGTGTGTGTGTGTGTTTTTTTACAGCGTTGAACATTGTAGCCAATCACAGACATATATGTTGTGCCCATCACCGCAATGGCCAATCAGAGGTTTTTACGTGTGACACCTCGGAATCACGTTCGAGACGTTTGTTAACAAACGTCTCGAATATATAGTTAATTTATGAAATACTGCTGGCAAGATGTTGAATACATAAAACAAAAATATGTAAATTCATCCGAAATTCAAATTCAATATTATGATATAATTTTCTAATCCCGTTACCAATAATGCCACACTTTTTTATTGTACTATTTTATGCCCTGCCATGTTCGCTACATGTTGTCTTCAATACAAAACAATTGTAACAAAAAAGGTGTATTGTTACTGCTGTACGTACACACTGCCTTATTATTTTTTTTAAAGAGAATTGACAGTGAAGAGCAGGGCAAAAAACAACAACAAAAAATATGTTATGTCAAAATAGATCTGTGCATGAAGTCTCTGCAGTATATTGTCTTCTAGACATGCCAATTTGTACATTTTATTACTATTTTTTCACTTGACTGTTTTAAAGAAATGTTTACTCAATTGATTACAATATTTGAAGGGTAGCTATATGATAATGTTTTAATGTATTTTTGCCTGTTAACATTAATTGTTACTCATTTATTTATTGTTAAATATACTGTTTTAGTTAATTATTTCCAATATATATTGGAAATATATATATTGGGGGGTGGCTCACAGTACCAATGTTTTGATAATTTATTCAACATTAATTACCATAAAAGTGATTTGTAAAAAAGTGAAAAGTAATCAATTGATTATTAGATTTATTAGAAAACAGCAAAGAAACAGTTACATGCAATAAATGTAGATAAGAAAACAAGAATAGCAAACTAAAACAGTAACTTAGGTACATAAACTTTAAACTAAATTTTAGTCTTGGAAGAAAAGATTGTAGGGCTCCCAGGTGTCCATCCATTTCATCCCACTGCAAATCAGTAAAAATAAAAATTAAAGATCATATAAAAATTTACAGAACAGGCTATGACATGTAACTATTGAAAAAAGATTGACTTTTTGAAGGGCAAAAATATTTTTGCAATCAGTTAAGACATTTAAATACATAAATGTAAGCAAGAAAGATGTATTAGGCAATCAAAATGAATAAGTAAAAGTTTATTATAATACATGTAAACACAAATATCCTAGATTTTTACAACAGGTTTACCTCATTTGTATAATTACCATAGTGCACCCTTATACAGGTTATATGTGATACATACCATCCTGAACACGGCTTCCATCTCACTTTGACCTCTTTGACACCCTTTAAGAAACATAAGCAACATCACACACACACACACACACACACACACACACACACACACACACACACACACACACACACACACACATTAAATTAAATATCATGCTAAAAAAAATAAAAAATAAAAATAAACGTGCCTGTACCATGCCCTTACTAGGCCACAGATTCATTCTCATTTCAAATAAATGTACATTATGTAAAAAAAAAATCTTATGTTTCAATCTTTTACTAAGTAATACATTTCTGACAAACATTTTCAAAATGAGTTCAATCTTACTTCCTTTGACATCCTATTCCTTATGATCTTGTCATATGGAAATGTTTTTAATCTGGGATGTACTTGGCATTCTACAACAGAAAAATATAAAAGGATATAATATATAATCAGGAAACGTTTACACTCATGACATATCAACAGTTCGGTAAGCAATTCTTAATAAATAGAATGCATAAATCCTTGCAATGGGCTGGCCACCTGAAACCCTAAAAATGAACTGAAATTAGACCATCTGAAGTACAATTTGCTTTGAATTGGTTGTGTGGTTTGGTCATAGTGCACATTATGGAAGCTAAATATGGCAGATTATTTAATGTTATCATCAAGCCTCCATAGCACGTTTGTCTCGATCAAGAATTTAATCGGGGCTTAAATATAAGTTCCTGTGGCAAGCAGAACGAGGTCGAGGGACGTGAGAGGACGGCATGAGACCGGTGGAGTGATTACTGATGAGCGGCACATGCGCGATGCACCGGTCTCTCACGTCCCTCGACCTCGTCCTGCTCCCGTCCACAGTTCCATTAATAGAACACTTGAAATTTGTTTATAACTCATTTGGTGTTATTTAAAAGCATTTAATTAAAACAGCAACCATGCACACAGGAATAGTATGACGCCTGTACGCATTTGACCACTGTATAACAATCAAGAAGCAAGTTTGAACATTAAAGGGGATTATTGCAGTTTATGCACAATCAGTTGCATACACATATTCAGCTTCATAGACATTATTGTCTATGATTAGTTATGGAATTTAACAATATTTTGCGACTTAAAAACAGCCTTTTAAAAATGATATTGAAATAAGAAACTTGTGTTCTACATTGTAGTTTGTCAGTTTTCATTAAAAATGCAAATACACAATACCTGCTTGTTTATACATCCATTTGCTTTGTTTGTAAGTAAGTAAGTAAGTAATTTTAATTTATAAAGCACATTTACACACAGCGCAAGCTGACCAAAGTGCTGTACAATCAGTGACCAGAAAAGCACAGTTAGAATAAAAACACATAGCACCAATAATCACAATTGTATGAAACATAAAAATAAAAAAGTAAAAAAGCACACAACACAGAAAATACAGATAACAAACAGGAGTGACAAATTTAAGGAGCAAAAAAGGCCAGGGAATAAAAATGAGTTTTTAACTTAGATTTGAATGCAACAATGGAGGTGGCAGATCTAATATCCTGGGGGAGCTGGTTCCACAAACGCGGAGCAGCGACTGCAAAAGCTCTATCACCCTTCTGTTTAAGCCGTGAGCGCGGCACAAACAGGAGCCCTTTATTTGACGATCGTAATGACCTTTGTACTGAATGTGGCTGTACAAGGTTAGTGACATAAGTTGGTGCGAGCCCATTAAGTGCCTTAAAAACAAACAGTAAAACTTTAAACTGAATCCTAAAGTGAACTGGTAGCCAATGCAAGGAGGCCAGAACTGGGGTGATGTGCTCACGCTTCCTAGTGCCAGTTAAAAGGCGCGCTGCTGCGTTTTGCACCAGCTGCAAGCGTCTAAGAGATGATTGTGGGAGGCCGAGGTAGAGAGAATTACAATAATCCAGCCGTGATGTTATAAAGGCATGGATAACTTTCTCAAGGTCATTATAAGATAGAAAAGACTTTATCCGTGAAATCATTCTAAGCTGATAAAAACTATTTTTGACAACTGAGCTAATCTGTTTGTTAAGGCAGAGTTCTGAGTCAAGGATGACACCCAAGTTTCTGACATAAGGTTTGATGAATGGAGTGAGGTGGCCTAAATTTTGCTCCACAGTGCATCTTGCCTTGCGAGAACCAAAAATGATGACTTCTGTCTTATCATCATTTAGCTGGAGAAAATTGTTAGCCATCCAATTTTTAATGTCATCAAGACAGACTAGGAGAGAATGTATGGAATCCCGAGATTTTAAAGGCAGGTACAGCTGTGTGTCATCCGCATAGAGGTGAAAAGAGATGTTGTGCTTCCTTATGATATCACCCAGTGGTAGCATATACAGGTTAAAAAGCATAGGACCCAAGATGGACCCCTGAGGGACACCGTATGAAACGGAAGCAGAGGATGAGGAGAACTTGCCAATCGATACGGAGAAAGTCCTATCCTTGAGATAGGAACTGAACCAAAGTAATGCGGTCTCCCTAATGCCCACCTGCTGATCAAGGCGAGTAAGGAGGATGTTGTGATCAACGGTGTCGAAAGCAGCACTAAGATCCAGTAATATCAAGATGGCATTATCACCTGAATCTAGTGTGAGAAACAAATCATTAGTTACTTTGAGTAAAGCTGATTCAGTGCTATGAAATGATCTAAAACCTGACTGGAAAGGTTCAGGTATGTTATGGGTGGTCAAAAAGGGAAGCAGCTGTGACAAAACAGCTTTTTCCAAAATTTTAGAAATAAAAGGAAGCTTAGAAATGGGACGGTAGTTATTTAGACATTTACCATCAAGATTGTGTTTTTTAAGCAGGGGTTGGACAATCGCATGCTTAAAACATGTAGGGACAGTGCCAGATGCAAGACATGAATTTAAAATGACCTGAATGGACGGGCCAACTACATCAAAAACATCCTTTATAATAAAAGATGGAATAGAATCACAAGATGAAGTAGTAAGTTTCATATGTGAAACTAAATTTCTCAATTCAGTGAGAGAGATGGGCTGAAATTGGTTAAAAATAGCTAATGCACCAGAGCAACCAGGCGGAGTAACAGATGAGGTGAGGGTAAACACTGATCTAAAGTTCTCAATTTTATTAGTAAAAAAACTTAAGAAATTTCTCACAAGCATCAGTGGATGCATCAGCAACTGGGGAATTTGAGGGGCTGATCACAGAGTTTATAGTACTGAATAAAATTTTTGGTCTGTTTGTGTGTTTACTGATCAAATCAGAAAGATGCTTTGCTCTGGCTATTTTTGCAGCTGCCTGAAAAGAAGCTAATGCAGATGTAAAAATTTGAAATGAAACATTAAGATGATCCTTTTTCCATTTCCGTTCAGCTATACGGCAAACCCGCCTAAGAGAGCGTGTATCCTCATCTAACCAGTAATGAGATTTTAATTTGGGGCGAGTGTATATAAAAGGTGCTACAGAGTCAAGTATGGAAGAGCAAGATGAGTGAAAAAGGGTAACTAATTCATCCGTGCTAGAGGAGAACGATGCCGCTGTTGCAATAGTAGAAGCAACATTTTCACTCAAAAAACTATCAGAAAACTGAACTGCAGTGAGAGGATGTATCTGGCGAGAGTAACAGTCCTGAACTCTGACAGTTTGCAAAGGACTAAAAAGGGTAATGTCAAATATAATGGTCTTATGATCAGAGAAAGTGGCCTCCTCAATCATAATATTATCAACAGTAAAACCATAAGATAAAATTAGATCAAGAGTATGTCCCAGCTTGTGAGTAGCTTTATCTATATGTTGCGTAAGGCCAAAGGCATCTATTAGATCACAGAATTCGCTAACCATAGGTCTATCTGGACAGCAGACATGAATATTGAAGTCACCAAGTATAAGGAGACGATCATACAGTGACACAAAATGGGATAGAAAATCAGAGAATTCTGTAATAAACTCTTTGTCTGGCTTAGGGGGCCTATAGATCAGTGCACAGACCAATGATGACATAGTAGATTCTACAATTACACATTGCAGTTCAAAGGAGGAAAAACTCCCTGCAGATAGTGTCTGTAATTTAAAAGTGTTCCTAAAAACAAGAGCCACACCACCTCCTCTTCCAACGCACCTCGGCGTGCTAATAAATGAACAATTAGTTGGACAAAGTTCACTAAAAACAGACGACTGGCCAACTCCAGCACTAATCCATGTCTCGGTTAAAAACAGGAAGTCCAAATTATGACGAGAAAAAAAGTCATTGAGAATGAAAGTCTTGTTAGACACTGACCTACTATTGACCAGAGACATTTTTGCATTTGAGTAAACCGCAGCCTTAGGGCGGTGAGAGTATTCCAAAGAGCGAATATTCAGCGAGTTTACACCACCACTACGGATACGCAGTCTCGGTTGAGCAGGTTTGACATCCATTTGGGGTCTATGCAGGGTGATGTGAACGTGACAAGAGTACCTCAGATCCCACGAACGTCGAGCCAGGTAGAGCTCTGCTGAAAAATCCAGCTAAAACCAGCCTAAGCTGGTCAGGCTGGTTTTGGCTGGTCTCCCAGCCTGGTCATGGCTGGTTTATCAGGCTGGTTTTAGAGGGGTTTTGAACACTTTTTTAGCTGGTCAGGCTGGTCTAAGCTGGTCAGCCTGGCTGGTCTTAGCTGGTCTTAGCTGGTTTTAGCTGGTCAGCCTGGCTGGTCTTAGCTGGTCATTGTTGGGCTTAGCTGGTTTTAGCTGGTCAGGCTGGTCTTAGCTGGTCATTGTTGGGCTTAGCTGGTTTTAGCTGGTCATTGTTGGGCTTAGCTGGTTTTAGCTGGCCAGGCTGGTAATTTTTGGTCTTAGCTGGTCAGGCTGGTCTTAGCTGGTCTTAGCTGGTTTTAGCTGGTCTTAGCTGGTCAGGCTGGTCTTAGCTGGTCAGGCTGGTCTTAGCTGGTTTTAGCTGGTCAGGCTGGTCTTAGCTTGTCATTGTTGGGCTTAGCTGGTTTTAGCTGGTCAGGCTGGTCTTAGCTGGTCTTAGCTGGTTTTAGCTGGTCAGGCTGGTCTTAGCTGGTCAGGCTGGTCTTAGCTGGTTTTAGCTGGTCAGGCTGGTCTTAGCTGGTCAGGCTGGTCTCAGATGGTTTTAGCTGGTCAGGCTGGTCTTAGCTTGTCATTGTTGGGCTTAGCTGGTTTTAGCTGGTCATTGTTGGGCTTAGCTGGTCAGGCTGTTTTTAGCTGGTCAGACTGGCTGACTCTATGTCTTCTCTATTTTTCCTGCCACTGTGTGTTGTGACAAATAATGTAAACAATTCCAAGTATACTTAAAATAATCTTCAGGAGCACAGGAAACAATTCAAACAAATTCCTTTTATTTGATATTGCAGCCCCTTAAAACAACCCATTGATATGCTAACAGTAATGTACAAAATTATTAATTGAAATGATTAAAATGCTAAAAACTATAATAGTAACTAAAGGAGAACAATAACAGAATTATAGAGATACATTTTACATTACATTTTTCTTTTCTTTTTTTATGACATCTTGTAATTTTTGGGGTATGTAATACCCCACTTGCTTCTCCCGCTTCTCTTTCTCCTTTTTCGGGTTCTTTTTGTTTGAGCCAGTCACTGAAGCAGACTTGAAAGATAAATCATTTAGATTATTAATTTGTCACTTTTCAACTAGTAAAACTTAGAAAGGTAATCAACTAATGTAAAACCGTTTTACTAAATTGGCTACGGCTACATAAAGTATATGAATGAATGAATGAATGAATGAATAAATGAAATAACAGATTACCTCTCAAAACTTGCAGCTTGGATGGTGTCAGGGGAGGCTTTGCAGAGTGTTTATTCGTGGGACACTCCTTTCCTGACACACTTCTGCTCTTTAAAGTGTTTGTATGTGGATCTTCAAGACAAAACATAAATGAGCTTCAATTGTATGAAAAAAAAACACTCTTCAAAATATCTTCTTTTATGTTCTACAGAAAAAATAAACTTATACAGAATATATTCCAGTTGGTAGCTATAAATGTTGTGACGTTACTCCTACTTTGGCTACCACATCAGAGCTGCATTTTTTTTAAAGATCTCAATATTACAAATAAGAAGCTGTATTATTTTCCTACAAAGATATCTAGTCATTTCAGTGAGATCTTAACAATTTGTGTGGGACCTTTCAGCACGTGTCAAGCAACTTTAGTCTGGGTAGATGCCATATTTAATTCCAAGTGAATCAAAAATGAGGCTGTGTGGAATATGCATACAGTCAGTTCAAAAGTTTGTACCATCTAAATGTGCTGGATCTTTTTACTTCATCACCACCCATGTTTTCTAAAGTTGATTTTTTTCAATATTTCATCAACATAACAGTACATTTAACCGATTGTAAGTCTGTCTTTTACAGACAGTGTTAGCTGTAGCTTTGATTTCGAATTAAAAGTCTCAATATGTGATGATCATTAGCTTCAATGCAGAACATTAATAACTATGATTGGGACTGCCATATATACATACATTATAATGAGCAAAATATTGCATTAAAAACGTTGTAAATTCTTTGGGATTAGTTGCTGCGTTTCAGCCATAGACTGTAAAAAAAGATGGACGACGCCTCTTCGCTCTCTTCCATTGATGAGAACTGAAGCCCGATATGGCGCTGACATCTTGGGGCTTGAGTTTGCGCAGTAGCGATCTCGGGACCAGACCTGCGCAGTAGTGAGCAGGAAGTAATCAACGCTCCGCCCTCACTCTCGCCGAATGCACTGAGGGAGAGTGGATTCTGCACACTTTTTTAAAAATTGATTGCAGTACGACAAGAGGCTTGTTAAAATAAAGTATACAATCTCCTCAGTCCTCCGAAGATCCAGACAAAATGTCCGTTGGTGCTTCGGTGACTACTTCACTCAGAGAACCTGTCAATCACAGCTGTCAATCATGACGTTACACCACCGCATCACGTAACTAACTAAAAACCAACTTATTTTTGAAACAGACACTTGATCTTACACCAGCGTGATAAAAACAACAGCAAATGAAAGAAACCACATTTGGAAAAAAGATATTTGAAGTGTAATTTAATTGTTTAGTTGGTATCAAGTCCCGTTGAATAACACGGGGAGGCGGGGCTTATGACATATACTAGGACCAGTCACCGGGGGGCGATCGAGACGTTTTGGCTTCACTTTTCAGGGCTTGTGCGGCACGCTTGGTTTCAGCGTGTTGTCCTGGGAGGAGTGCATCCACAACAGGAGTTTCACTATGTAATAGTTGATTACTATTCAAGCCACTAGATATCAACTAAAGTGGATTTTCAGAGGGAAACAAATAAATTAAATTGACTTTAGAATTCACAAAATGACAGTTAATTGCATTAACATGCAATGTAATACCTATGAAAAAAAAAAACATGTCAATGTGTTACATTAACAATGCATCTCTATTTAGTTTTTCACCGATGTCTAGGGGCTGTTTACACCAGGGCACTTCATGCGTTTTCTCAGATCGGATTGCTGTCTGATTTATCAAAACGATTCCATTTACACCTGGTTACATCAATGTGTGTGTGTTTTTTTTTTTTTTTTCGGATATAAATCCGATCTTAAATTCCCGCTATTTGCAGATTTAATGGAGTGCACGTCACCGAAAGCAACAGATATGAGATACATTATTTTATTGATCATCAGCTAAAATTTCTGAATCAAAGCCCGCAATAAGAGAAAGCAGAAACAGCCCTGGTAAGATCATTTCGTTTCTTTACATTTAATGAAGATGATTGTGTGATAAGCGTCAGCGACTTACTTTCACTTTGATTTGCGATAGTTTGCACGTTGGTTTGATGAATAGATGCTCATCTGTGGCGATGCGTGTTGCAGTAGCGTCATCATATCTGACTATAACATGACATATAGCCTATAACACGCTCTCACATGTTTATTTTTTAATAAACCATATTCAACAACATATAAAAATGAAATAATCTTTAGAGTAAAGCCGCAGCCATCATTACCAAGCGCGAACCATTGACAGTGAATGAAACGAAGCGAACTTAGCCTGCAGGCTGTAGTGTGACATGCGTAAACCAATGGTGTAAACATAATCATAGAGATGACGTGCCACGGGTTTTTATTTAAAAGAAAAAACGTAGCTTGTGTTTGTATGTAGGTCTAGGCAATTTATATTCACAATACTTAATAACTAATATTATTTTATTGCATTTGTATTAAATGTTTGAAGAGGTAAAAAAAAATATCGGTCGGTCTTAACTAGTGTTGGGCGATATGCTCCATTTTCATATCGTCCTATCGTCAGCCTGTAAGATCGGTGGTACGCAATATTATCGTGAGGGGGCGGGGCTTACTTATTTGATCATTAACTTGCTTATTTACTCGTTAATTTGCTTGTTTTATTAGTTCGTTTTATATATGAGAATTGTTTTCTATTTTGCTAGCAAAGTTGGAGTGTTTATCAATAGGCTAAATCAGGTTATTTCCCGGTATAGTGAGGTAAAAAAAAAAGATCCTTATCATTCTTGTATCTGACTCAGAGTATTTCAACATGTCAGCGGGAAATTAACGGACACACATTATCCTCTCATGCCGTTACAGATGCAGCATTTTGACTGTATTTCTGCACGAGATGAGAACACGTTTTAATAATTTCTTGGGTCAAGAAAGAGTCAGAGTTTGTGATACATGTCCTCCTACCAGTGCACTCTCTGTCTGTATGCAAGTGCACTTCACACATCGCACTTCAATAAGCCCGAAGAACGCGGGTTAATGTGTTTTAAATGCTGAGAGAAATCAAAGGCAAAAATCTAAAAGTCGATCGGTTATACTTAAACTTATGACTTGACTCCGATAAAGGAAAACAGGTTAATGTGTTTACATGACATGCATTGCCAGTTTATTCAGCATAATCGAGTTAATAACGTGCATGTAAACGCGCTCATTCCCTGAAAGTGAAAGCAGAAACGGACTGAGCTTTCGCTGCATTAACAGCGCGTTCTCTCAGAGATGACGGTGGATATAACGGTATAGCAACTATCTTAATTTACTGGCTTAATATTTCTCTTGTGGACTTACATTATTGACAGTGAAACAATTAGAAGAATATTACTTGTTAAACAAGTGTTTGAAGTAGGGGTGACCCCGAATAGTCGAAGATTCGATTGGAGGAGCCTGATTCGACTACCGATCTCACGGTCGAATCTTCACACAGGTGTTATGAAACGAGGATCATGCCACTTTGGCTATAAGAGAGCGCTCAATGTCTGATTTCACATAGAACTATCGGTTTTCTGTCAATACATTAATATTCAGCCTATTATGATAATGCTGTATATAAAAATGTGCAAAGAAATAAGTTTTTAATAAATATTTTTAATGTGCGTGAATAAATCCAAACACCCCGTGACAGATTTAAGTTTCACTTTCAATCCGTGACCGACAGAGGAGCGTCTTGGCGGCAAGGATTTAAATCTTTAACAATGTCTGGGATAAGAAACTTTAAAGGGTGGATGTACACCATCAGAAAGGATATTCTCCAAGGCTGAATTTAGCATCAGGAAAACCATGATCGCACTTCTGCCGGCCAACGTTAAGTTTCACGTTAGAATGTATTTTATCCGCGCGCACAATTTGAAAAGACTCCAACGGACACAGACAGAGTGAAAGACTGGATTTGTTCTCTCGATCAGGTAGGCTATGGGTACAAGTGATTTCAAAACTTTTCAGACGGTTCTAATTTGATTTTTGGATGCTGTGAGTGTGAACATTTTTAGCTAAAAAGACTGCCACTCCAGTTTAGCATTTATTGTTGTTTCTGCAGTTAAAAAGACAAAGTTGAAAATTCTGGCTACTATCGTTATTTTAATAGTTTCTTTATTTTAATTTTATTTATTGATCTGTCAGGGTAATCTTTATTTGTGGCTTGTGTTTTGAATATATGTTCCCCTGCACTTTAGGCATTTTGCACACATTTGCTCATCGTGACTTGATTCTGATTTATTTCGTTTTGTATTTTTATTTATTAGAAAGGTATATTCTGTTCTAATTTAATTTAGTAAATTGTTTATTTTTTCGGTGCATCGATGTTGTGCCCGCACAGGTAATTTAGCCGATTTAATTTGATTTGCATGTGAAATGCAAATCCTGTCCGTGGCCTTTCTGGAGTTATTTATGTTATTTCTTAGTTTTATTGATCCAAAATGTTTTTATACATTTTCTTCTATATCTTTGTGTGATTTTCTGTACATGGTGGCTTTGAAATGTTAAAGCCCCGCCCCCAGCCCCACCCCTACACACATGATTCGACTATTAGTCGACTATAGGCAAGACATGACGATTCTGATTCGACTATGAAAATCCATAGTCGGGGACACCCCTAGTTTGAAGTTGCTTTTGATTTCACAGACGGCAGAGTTGTGCTGCGTTCTTGAACTAAAGACTTTAATTAGGCCTATATAATTTTAGTGATATTATTATCATTAATATTTTGTAATTGTATTGTTTTTAGTGTTATTAGTGTCATTCAATGTTTTGTTAATGTGCTATGGAAACAAAATACTGACGAACAACGATGCCGTCTTCATCTTGGCTCTAAATGATGCGTCTGTTAAAGCAAGCACTCTTGACAATTTGTGAATGGATCTCATACGCACGTCGGTGATGTCGCAAGTGTGGTTATGTGGTGATGTCGTTATGAATTTAGGCAAGGCAAATTAATTGTAGTTCATAATTAATGTACCCATTAATGTTCATGTTTCAGCTGGCCAGATATCTGTGAAAAATAACTTGCGTGCCTGAACCATATTTAGCATTTAAAAGTAAAAAGAATTTCAGTATTTATCAGTAAAAAATACATACAAATAAATAAATACCCCTGAGTATGGTGTCTGTCTCACTGGCCAACATAACTCAAAACAGACCTAGAGAAATAAAATAAAATAAAATATACCAATGACCATGATATCCTGTTATCATAATAGTTAAATAAATAATTATAACTACGACCATTATACCATTATATTTGTCGCCTATTATTTAGCCTACAGGCTTCTCAAGGACAATCACACTGAAAAATCCTGGGGTTAATGATTTTAAAATGTGAGACTTCTTTCAAAAGCATAAATCTTACAGACCCCAAACTTTTGGACAGTAGTGCATTGTATGTTTGAGGTGGTTTTGCTTACTAATCATATGGTTCATAGCCGTGGAGATTTTCTTGGATGGGGGTGCAGCAGGCCTTCAGCATGATGATCTACAGTAGGAACATAACATGCAATGTCACAGAGCCAACACTGTTACATAGGATTTACAATAGGGTTTATTACAAGAAACCAAGCCAGAGCAGAGGTGAACTGCAGAAAAGAGAAAGAATTATATATTTAGATAATATATTAAGATAATAATTAATTATATATTAATATAAATAGATGCATATGAAATTAATAATTCACCCTTTGTTGTAGAGGTTTTTTTCCTGTTGCTCCTGAAATCACTTTTTTTAAATCACTATTTGTAAGTGACGTCACTGATTAACAGTGCAGCGCATTCTTTCAGGTTAAATAAATTAGCTTACTTTCAATCACCCATTGACAAATTACCAGCAAAACAAAACTATCAAAAACTGTTATCTACACAAAGATGTGGTTAAAACCCCAAACTTTTATAAACAAGAGCTCCAGTCAGACTATAGTTAGCCTTAACGTAAGTTAGGCCTAACTTACCTCTTCTGAAACTGGTTGAGATGCTAACGGACTTTTTCGAAGACACAAAACCATTTCTATAAAGTAAATATTCAACAGGAGCGTGTCAATTACACGTAATAAAGGTGTCAGGGACGTTTGTATGTATTATTTTTGTGAATTTGTTGACTAAACTCACCTGAAAGCAGTGAAAACAACAGCGAGAGACAAGAGTTTTGCTGTGTGTCAGTTGATGACGTTTCCCGTTTCCATCTGCTCTCGCGCGCACAGCGCGCTCGCTCCAGTGTTTGAATGCGAATGTTCGAATGTTCACGCGCACGCACATTAAAACACTTCAAAGTCACGCAGCATTTAAATAAACATCTAGAATTAAAAAATCATTAATATTAAATCATGAATTTAAAACTCATTGTGTAGTTATATGACCCATTCATGTGCAATATGCCAGGTTTATGGCAGGCGAGTAAAAAAAAATTGTGACAGTGACAGAAGTATTAAAAGTTTTTTATTTTATTTTTGAAAAATTCAATTTACATTTATATAATGATAAGTTGCGTTAGAATACTAATAATTGCGTTATATTACTAAATGGCAAGCAAACAAACAAACAAAAAATCTGGGTTCCAGACGGTTCCAATAATTAACTAGTGTATATTATAATCAACTTCGTCTATATTAACTTATTGTGTGTGTGTGTGTGTGTGAATTATTATATATATATATATATATATATATATATATATATATATATATATATATATATATATAATATTGTGAGATGTTCATCAGCTTGGCTAGGCTGGGAGACCAGCTAAAACCAGCTGACCACCAAATTGTCCAGGCTGGGAAACCAGCTTGACCAGCTAGGAAAGGCTGGGAGACCAGCTAAAATAAGCTATAAGCCAGGCTGGGAGACCAGCTAAAACCAGCTAAGCCAGGCTGGGAGACCAGCTTGACCTGCAAAGCCAGGCTGGGAGACCAGCTAAAACCAGCAAAGCCAGGCTGGGAGACCAGCTTGACCAGCTAGGCCAGGCTGGGAGACCAGCTAAAACCAGCAAAGCCAGGCTGGGAGACCAGCTTGACCAGCTAGGCCAGGCTGGGAGACCAGCTAAAACCAGCTAAGCCAGGCTGGGAGACCAGCTTGACCTGCTAAGCCAGGTTGGGAGACCAGCTAAAACCAGCAAAGCCAGGCTGGGAGACCAGCTTGACCAGCTAGGCCAGGCTGGGAGACCAGCTAAAACCAGCTAAGCCAGGCTGGGAGACCAGCTAAAACCAGCTACTTCCAGCTTAAACCAGCTAAAACCAGCCAACCAGCTTAGGCTGGTTTTAGCTGGATTTTTCAGCAGGGAGGCCATATTTACTATTAATTCCGGTTCACGTGGCCAACCTGTCTATATTTCAATGTAGATCTTCAAACGGAAAAATGGAAAAAAGAATTTCAAAAAAACAAAATCGGACCGTTATTTGATTTTGGTTTTGTCATTTTTCGTTTTTGGATTCAGAACCAAAAACGGGAGAACGGCTCTTTTTTTACCGTTTCTTTGTTTTTGGTTTGAAACGACAAACGAAAAACAGGTGGTTTCTCGTTATTTTGTTTTGTGTTTCAAACGAAAAAACAAACTATCAAAACGTACACGGACCGTAAGTCGGTGATTTTAGTGCCGTCCGAATCCATAATATCAGTGTTTTTCTCACCCAACCCGCGTAAAAATCCCTGGCCAAATTAGTACCTTCTGTTTTTTGACAAACAGGTCGTGTGGGAATTTAATTGCCGTCTGAATCCACATCTCTGAGTTTACAAGAAGAGATTCAAAATTCACGGTTTAAATCCTTTTTGATCACTGCCGAGCACCGTACGCAAGATGCAAACTTTTATTACTGAAATGCTGTAAAGTATTTACAAGAACAATATTTCATCGTAGCTCCACCTCAGCGAACAAAAATGGGAAAGAGAAGAAGGCACGTAAATTTTTGAAAAGGTTATTGTGCCAGTAATATATGTTACAATTTTAAAATATGTAGGCTAGGCTATTATAGGCTATTATAGTTTGGATTATTTTTTATAATATCAAATAATCATAATAAATTGCCATTTCAACTATTTCTGAAGTGCTTCATTTATAAAGATCACCGCTTTCTCACATAAACAGCCCCTGCACGAGAGAATAATTGATTCTCGAGCCATTGATATCAAACAATTCAGCACCATCGCCACGGACAGCGCTGGGAAACGTCGCACGTAAGAAGGTATATCTTAAGCAGCTTCCTAAGGTATGGTTCGGGGAACACACTTAGGAACATAAACAACTTTGGTAAGATATATCTTTCGAGCTTTCTTAGAGCGCTAAGAGTGAGCGTTATCGGGAAACCGGGCCCAGATATCTGGATAATCCATAATTCGTTTGTAATTATAAAACGAAAATACCGTTTTTCTGTTTTTTGTTTCAAAACGAAAAACCAAATAACCGTTTTTGGTGTCAGAATCAAAAAACAAACAAACAAACAAAAAAAAAACGGCCCGTTTTTTGAACTATCGCTATTCCTTTTTGAACAAAGAATGAAGAGAGTCTTTGAACTGCAGTCAATTCGTTTTTCGTTTATAAACCAAAAACGGAAGTCACGTGGTCTATTCCTTTTTTGGAAGAGAAAGTAACCGGTAACACTTTCAAAATAAAAGTAACTATAGTTAGCGAGGTGATTGTAGACTAAAACTGAACTAATATAACGTTTTTTAGTACAACTAAAGTAGCACTGGGTGTGAAAAAAAACAAACACTTTAGCTAACTGAAATAAAAATTAAAACTAATAAAATAATAACTCTGGCTGTTAGGGAGAATTAAACATTTGTAAGACCATTGGTGACCTGTAACTTCAGATTAAGACAAGTGAACTCATTTTATATGTAGCTTAGGATAGCAGGTAGCTTATTTATTTATAAGTTTCTATTATTTAATTTACATTTTAGTTTTGTAACATATTTATAGCCCTTCTTGCTATGTGGAAGCTCAACCAGCAGAGGTCACTCTACCCCCTTCTGTGCACCGACTCTTTCTGTGGCGACAACAGGCAACAAGGGTTTGACTTTCTTTTGACAGCTTTCATAGGGAAAGATCTTCAACTCCACTTCCCTCGCAGAGGGGACTTTACTTTCGAGGGCACTCAAAACCAAGTGGAAGTTTTAAGGGGGGAGAAATGGGACAGGGCCAATGTCTTTTTCTGTTTGTCGATAGTCACTGCATTATATCTGTCATCTCCACGGAGGCTTTATTTTCTAATTGAAAACAGGGTGATAGCCTACTGTCTGTCACGTGACGTGCTATAGGCCTAAGACCCAGACCTTCAATCAGTTCATCTTATTCATATCAGGTTTAAAGTAGTACTAGTTCCAAAGTTGTATTTGTAGTAGAAGCACAGTAAAAACAACACTTACCATGCTTTTACCACACTATTGGTAGTTTTAATGTAAAACTTATTGTAAATGCACAGTAACCACAACAGGTACCATGCTTTTACCACAGTAACCCTAGTTTTACTGTGATAGGTGTGGTAAAAGGACAGTAACCACCATAAAACTTACCATGCTTTAAACCTCAGTAACATTAGTTTTACCACAGTAATAACAAAACTTACCATGCTTTTACATCAGTATTGGTAGTTTTAAAGTGACATTTGTTGTAAATGCATATTAACCACAACACTTAACATGCTTTTAATGCTTAATAATGTAACATCCAATATTTGTAAGGTAAATCAGTCATTTTTCTTTTACTATTATTAAAAATATTTTACATAATGATATTTTCTTTTCTCTTTTTTCAGCTGAAAAGACCAAAAGGACCTTTCGGACTCAGTCAGCCCATTATTGTTTGAGGACAAGTACCCGGAGGAGACGGATAGCTGCCAAGGCAAATATTCGCAATGGTATGTGTGTGTTGGTTTTAACCCTAAATCAAACATTTTATCAATCATTTGTTGTTTCTTAAACCTTTGCTAATGTTGATAAAACGTTGTTAGAAGGTTGGCTACGTCGTGCCAACGTTCTGTGTTTGCTGGGACCTCTTTCGTTGAAACTTGACGCCAGGGGTCCTTGACCATGCGTCAGACATTTGACGAGTAGGGAGTGAGCCTGTGTTGCCAGTTAACATGGTTTAGATTATTTCAAATGAAAATTTGAATGGCATGAACACACATTCACATGAAAAATAAAAAAAATACAGGAGTAACTGCATATATTTTGACACTTTAAGCTCTTGATATTTCTGTGAAGAACTGCTTATCAGCATTTTGTATTTTTAGCAGAAGTGCATTAAACCGCAGTGTGTTTAGAGGTTAAAGTGTCTGCACAGTTCTTCTCTCTCATCTGATCTCAATTGATCACTTGGACAAAATACGTCTTTAGTTGATGTAAATCATTCAGATTGTTGTATTAAACTCATCTCTTGCTGAAAGGCATTTGATTCAGTGACAGATGCAGCTGATGTTGGTTTGTGAAGAGCAGAAAAACACAGACTAAATTTGGTAATGAATTTAACAATGGAGATATTTGATCAGGTCAAACATCTGTGAATCATGGGATTCACAACAGACAGGAGTGTCAAAATGTGTATATGGTCAAATATAGTTGTGAGATAAAGATCAATTTAAGAGAAGGGAGAAACATAAACTAAAGAACTGACGTTCACACATTTATTTTTGTGTTTGTGACTGTGGTCATTTGTTTTACTTCTCAGCTTCTCAAGTTCCTATTCTAGTAGTCAACATCTTCCTAGAACTGTTTAACAGTGTGTTTTCAACAGAAACACCAGCAGCCATGATGAGATTAATGTTTGCCAACTTTTAAAAGACATTTTTATAGGTTTGAATGTGCATTTCCCTTCTTTTCATGTAATAGGTATATCCAAGTCATATGTATTTTTATATATTTTTTATCGCAGAGAGTGGCATATTGTATCTCTGGTATTTTCTAAATAAAAATGTCTGCTAAATAAGTGTAAGTAAAAATACATTCAAAAGATAAATGAGACCAGAACAAAGAAATGAGGGATGTCTCTTCTGAAGGTTAGTTGGATATTGTATTTTGGAAAGCAAAATATTTGATCAGTCATGCAGAAAACTTGACAGTGCAAGACTCATGGTGAGTTACTGCAGTGAAGCCAATGAATGGCCTTTATATATATATATATATATATATATATATATATATATATATATTATAACTAATCTATTTAATTATATAATTTATAACTATAGGCCTATCAATAAGGGTTTGAATGAACAACTCAAATTAAGGTGATGACAGATAATGTTACACTAAATAACTAACTAAAAACATGAATACTCATTTATAGGGAGGGACTGATTCGAAGATGCACAGTGACAAGTACTGAAAAAACAAAGTCACTGAATCTTTTGGAATCTGTTTATTTAAAAGAAACATCCAAACAAACCAAACTGATTTACTAGAATGAATGGTATTTTCCAGTGTTACATGCGAGAGAGTAGAAAGTTTTTGTTTGTTTTTTACCTTTGATCAAAGTGTATAAAGCACAATACAAATGAAACATGGATTGGTTTACTGCACAACACTGCTAAAACTCTCAGCTGTATCTGTTATCCCAATCCAAATCCTTTTCCTTATCGTGTTATTCAATTCCAAGGCTTATAATAATACAAAACAATACGATCATTATATATTGATTGTGATTAATCACAGTGGGTCAGGCACTATTTTTGTTTTAGAATATTTGTATTGTTAAAAGTAATAAAGAAACACAACTGTAATTCAAAATATTTGTATTTTATTTGAATGGAATAAAATATCACTTAAATGATATTTATAATAAATGATATTTACTCAAGAAAATTATATAGTCAAAGCAGTTCAAGAACATTTTCACCTTCCTGAGTATCTGATTAATCAGAGTTTGATGAAGATGTTTGCTCGCTCTTCTTCTTCATAGATGCACCTGCACATGTGTGGCAGTGTGTGTTGATGTCCAGATGTGTGGTCTGGTTGCTGATGGGATTGTTCAGCACACAGCTGTAGGTGTTTTTATCCTGATATTCCACCTCCAGAGGTAGAGAGAGACTGATGCTGTGATCACACACACTGATGCTGGACAATATACTGATTCCTTTGTACCAGGAGAGAGTCGCATCACTCACATTCGACACTGATGAACACACCAATGAACATGATGATGATGATGATGATGATGAACAAGTGTGACTAAATATGACAGGAACAGGCAGACGAGCTGAGAACAAAAACATGAGAGCTCTAATTTACAGTAAGAACATTTTCATTTTATTGGTCTTTATTTGATGTGAGAGTCTCTCTCAACATAAAGGATTCATGCTACACTAAAATTAAAGTTTAAGTGTCACACAATTCATTACATAGAAATGTACTGCAAATACATTTCTAAAATGTCTCAAATTCTATAACAGTCACTGACACAGAACATGATCAAACACAATAAATCATATTAACCATGCTGGAAATGGTCATGACATTTTGACAAAAGACAAGAATGACAATGATGATGTACAGACATTGTTAAATTACTGAAATTGTGAAAAGTGTTTTAACTCACCATAGACAGTAAGACTGAATATGTTGAGCGGTGTCTCTGATCTGGTGCTTTTGACTTTATAAAATCCAGAGTCTGTGGTTCTGGTGTTTGTGATGGTCAGAGATCCAGTCTTCTCATCCAGCTTCAGTCTGTCTCTTAATCTCTCATCAGGAAAATCTGTCTTATAGTTATTTTCTTTGATTATAGCTATAAGATTGTTGTTGTGTAGAGTTCTCCACATTATCAGATCATCTGTCTGTATTTCAGTATCAGTGTTTAGAGTGACAGATTCTCCCTCAAGTCACTGACACTGACTTCACTTCATCAACACCAAACACTCCTGAGAAACAAACAGAAACAGTTACTCGGAAAGAGGGTTTTAGCAATTTTGAAACTATTTGAACTAAATATTTGTCAGGGAAAAACTAATTTTCACTGCACTCATTTCAATGTACAATTCTATAATTCACAATAAATAAAACCTTTCTTACTGGAAGGGAAATCGGCACCGTTCAGAACAGCAATATGAACACAAAAGTACTTTTGTCTAATAAAACATACATTTTATGTGAAACATTAATGATGAAAATAATAAGGAGCAGAAGAATGTGTGGACAAATAATATAAACTGAAGTAAAGCCATAAAAATACTTACCAGACAGACTCCATGAGCACAAACAAAAGAAAAAAACACCTCAGACATTTTTTTCAGAAGTGTGCAAAAGAGTTTCACAATAGAAATCTTAACCAGTTCTGGCGCAAATGTTAAATGTGCTGCCGGTCTGTAGTGAAACTCTACACTCAGTGTCAATAAACTCCAGCAGAAGCACCGCCCACAACAGACTGTACAGGCCTTTATGTCTTCTCAAAATGAGAAAGAAGAGCAGAGGACGTGATATGATTCAAATGTTCACATTTTCTATTATTAAAACCAACATGAATCTCTAGGCCAGTGGTACTAAAGAGAGGACCATGAATTGAACTGAGTGTGTCAGTTATAGACATACAGATGTACAGTCAGTAAATCCCCATGAAATAAAGGAAATAACATGAAGCCACTGCTTGTCTAAGAAGTCAAAATTAAGTCAGACATCTGTGGTAGATTTTTCCCCTACGGACCTGACTTAGGTTGCACCTGGTGTCATTGACACCTGAAAATATTACACTCAGTTGAAATGGTCATGACATTTTGACAAAAGATAAGAATGACAATGATGATGTACAGACATTGTTAAATTACTGAAATTGTGAAAAGTGTTTTAACTCACCATAGACAGTAAGATTGAATGTGTTGAGCGGCGTCTCTGATCTGGCGCTGGTTACTCTATAAACTCCAGAGTCTGTGGTTCTGGTGTTTGTGATCATCAGAGATCCAGTTTGATGATCCATCTTCAGTCTGTCTCTGAATCTCTCATCAGGAAACTCTGCCCTTTTCTTCCATCTGTTGATTTTAGCTATGAGACTGTTGTTGTGTCCAAAACTCCACAGTATCAGATCATCTGTCTGTATTTCAGTATTAGAGTTTAGAGTGACATATTCTCCCTCAGTCACTGACACTGACTTCACTGCATCAACACCAAACACTCCTGAGAAACAAACAGAAACTGTTACTCGGAAAGAGGGTTTTAGCAATTTTGAAACTATTTGAACTAAATATTTGTCAAGAAAAAACAAATTTTCACTGCACTCATTTCAATCTATAATTCTATAATTCACAATAAATAAAACCTTTCATACTGGAAGGGAAAATCAGCACCATTCAGAACAGCAATATGAACACAAAAGTATTTTAGTCTAATAAAACATACATTTTATGGGAAACATTGATGATGAAAATAATAAGGAGCAGAAGAATGTGTGGACAAATAATATAAACTGAAGTAAAGCCATAAAAATACTTACCAGACAGACTCCATGAGCACAAACAAAAGAAAAAAAACACCTTGGACATTTTTTTTCCAGAAGTGTGCAAAAGAGTTTCACAATATAAATCTTATAATAACCAGTTCTGGCGCTCTTGAGATGTTAAATGTGCTGCCGGTCTGAAGTGAAGTGGATTAAATAAACTCCTGCAGTAGCACCGCCCACAACAGACTATACAGGCCTTTATGTCTTCTCAAAATGAGAAAGAAGAGCAGAGAACGTGATATGATTCAAATATTATGACATATTAAAACATTATAGGCACAAATACAAATTTGCTTTTGTGGGAAAAAAGGTGTTATTGTTTTGGCAAGTTCGCTGTTTAAATAAGAAAAAATGTAAGAAAACATGTGTGATATTCCTTTAAAATATAACTTTAATAGATTTCATTATTATTATTATTATTATTATTTTAAAGTAGGCTACATTTTACTGTACAATTTCTTTCATAATGTCTTTGAGTTAGACCGAACTTTTATTTTGGTGGGTTGTAGACATTTGAGTTTCTGTGTGTTTTAATAAACTATTATTATTAGGCCTACTTGATGTACTTTACTGTGCAATAGTAATATTTGTGTTATAATTTCTTCAAGTTATACCGAACTTTTATTTTGACAGGTTGTTGTAAAGACATTACAGTTTCTGTCTGTATTTGATACGAATGAATGACGATATTTTTTTATCAAATTAAATGGTGAAATTCTCATGAAGTGACTCTCATAGCAGCTCTGCCATGAAGTTCACATGTGTAGCCTACATGCGTGCTTCAGTGTGTGTGTAGTGGGGTGCACATTGAGTGCTCGTTCCCTGTGACGCGTAAAACAATTGCAGTCTCTTTGAACTTTAATGTTCACTAGACACTAGTCCATATCGAGATTTGATTCATTGTACAGCCATTCAAAAATGGCCAAATTCCGTGACGTAGCGTAGCCTACTGCTTTATACAGCAAGTTCCATTTGTGACTGGATTCCGCGATTCGATATGTGTCGCTTCGCAAACACGGACGGCGTGAATTTATGAATGAAAGTGTGGAAGTTCTGACAAAACAAAATTGTTACGTATCCTCACACTTTTTTTAAGTGGTTATACAAAAATCCTTGGCCTTTCCTAGTGGGTAGGCTATGGCGTATAGGCTACCTGCTTATCACATAGATAAATAAAAAATAAAAAGTTTGATAAAAAAAAAGTTTGAAAAGAGTTTGTTAATGCACTGAAAATTAAAACATTCGCACATCATCCATTTTAGAGTCATTACTACACATTTCATTATGTGTCCAGGTGCTGCACTAACTTCTACAATAAAAGGACTGGTTGTTTCAGATGAAAGTGCTAACTTTCTACCAACCAACAGAATTGATGTTCCAGCATTGTATAATTGAATATGTGTTTAGTTGAATTAAAATTGTAAGTGTTTCATGGCTGCTGCAGACAAGAGTATAAGGAGAGTCATCATGCATCCCACAGACTGAAAGAGTTTGAGAACCACTGATATATTCAATAACTGATGCACAAAATCATAGACAGTTTCCACTATAAATAACCATCTGACTAAATATGTTCAGAGATAAAACAGTAAAAACTTAATTATTCACTGACTTAGTTCAATAAAATGTCTGATTACTCCACCATAATAATTCAGACGTCTCTCCATCTGGATCGGAGGTCTATAACTCCTGCTCCTCGAGTGCAACCATCCAGAGTTCAGCTTCAACCCCAATCAAACACAATTGAATCAGCAAATCAAGGTGTTAAAGGTGTAACAGCAACAGTGAGTGTGTTGGAGCAGGTTGTACTGGAGTCTGCGGGAAGGTGGCCCTACAGGAGCAGGGTTGCCCCGTTGCCCCCATGATCTAGAGATATCTAGCTCCATCTAGTGGTTGGAAGAAAGTGAAAGTGATGTGTAGCCAAGTATGATCAGGGTTCGTACGGGTGCTTGAAATCCTTGAAAGTGCTTGAATTTTGATGTTGTGTTTTCAAGGTTTGAAAAGTGCTTGAATTTTGGATAAAATGCTTGAAAATGCTTGAATTTGTAACTGTATTTCTTTCACAAGAAATATCTTTCTGACGAAATAGTTCTTTATTAAATGGAGAAAAAAATGCAGCCTTTCAGAATCAGATACAGAGTGATTTGCGTTACGCTGGCCAGAGCAAAAGTAGGCGGAGGGAGTTTTCATTTTGATTTCCGCGGTTGTTTGGATGCACCGTTTTTTTGGCCACGCAGCGGCAACAGTTGAACTATTTTAAACTTTGACCGCGGCGTGCGCGCGAGCGCGCTGAGCTCCGCTTTGGTCCGAGTCGCGCGGCGCAAGCCATTGAAATATATCGGTTTAATTTCATAGCGCAGCGCGGCCCGCGTCCTAAAGGGCCATTAGTGACTGAGAGTACTTGGTGTGATAATGTAATGTAAGTATTGCATGTCCGTTATGTCACGTTCATTTGTGGAATATGCAGTGAACATTGCCAACATTACAGAACTGTAACGTGCAAATTAACCTGCAAACGTTAGCCCAGTGCATAACAACAGTCGTTGATTGCTGAACTGAAATCAGTCAGTGTCATAAGTTAGTATACTGTTACTGTAAGGGTTAGGATGGCCCTATGCAATATTTACACTGCTCTATTCCAGTAAACGTATTAGCTAACGTTGTGTCTTGGCCCAAGACATCTTGGCAATGAAATACATTTATCAGGCAGGTGCCTCTGCACTCAGATATTGTTCAAACCTCGTCTATATCAAGAATGTGTCCCAAAACGGGAAGGCCTGTCAAATATTTCTGTTCAAATCTTCAAGTCTTCATATTTGAAATTAATTCAGTTTTTACAGCCTATAAATCACATTATCTGGTAAGCAATATTTGGACATTAATATAATGAAAAGTATATTATTCATATAGCTATATACTTAGTGATACATTTTGAAGAATAAAACTTGTGATTGGCTTAAATATTAGGGCTGCACAATATATCGAAATATTGCAAATGTATATATTACAATATGCATAATTGCTTGCATATCGCAACGGCTTGCAATAACTGGGGTCATGAACAAAAGACAAAGAAAATCACTCACTGCTTTTGGCTGAATAGGCTAACTTTTGTAGCTTTAATAAGAATCAGTATATTTAATTCATGCAGTGAAAACTAAGCAGTGTTTATTTTTACATTTGATTAATCAGTTTCTGTTGTTAAATAAACCTAATGTAGGATAACCTGAACCCCTAAACCCCAGTGATGTTAAAATAACACTTCTTATGCTACAGTAAAACACTGATGTTCACTGTCTTGAAGTTGTAGGGATATTTTCTTATCACAAAAAGAATGTGAAACACGTATGTGTAGGTTATATCATTTTAAAGATAATTTAAGTTAATTTGACACACTTTAAGCATTATCGTATCGCATATTGAATATCACATTATTTAATGAGTTATCGCATATCTAATTTTTCTTCTATATCGTGCAGCCCTCTGCTATTATGAAACATTTGGCTGTTTATCTCTTTTGATGTGATAAAAACACTAAATAATAATTCTAACTATGTATTGGTATGTAATTTACGGTAGTGTAGGGTGCTGGAAAAAGCTTTAAAATGGACCTGGAAAGTGCTTGAAAAGTGCTTGAATTTGATCTTGGAAAAAGTGTACGAACCCTGTATGATGTCCCATGCTCTGAATTTCACCCATCCAAGTGCACACACACACACACACACCCGGAGTAGTGGGCAGCCATTTTTGCTGCAGCACCCAGGGAGCGATTGGAAGTTCGGTGTCTTGATCAAGGGCACCTCAGTTTTGAGTGATGAGAACGTAAGAGAGCGATGTACATTCTCTTCCCCTGCCGGAAATGTAGGTTACATGTCTGTCTATCTAACAATTACACCACAACTGCCCACAGAGGATGTTTAATTAGAAAAAAATATCTGTCACTATAACTGCTAAAAGATTTTAAATGAAGACAAGCCTATAATATAAAGTAATATTTTCTTAAAAGGTGTATGTAGCTTGCAAATCATTTTATTTATTAAAAACAGACAGATTATGGATATGATTGAGGACTTTTGAGGACTTTTTGAAGGAGAACTTGCTTCCAGATACTGAAGTTACAACATCCACCAGCAGGGGTGAACAGGACATGAATAGGGCCTACAGATTATTCAAAAGGATTCTACACTGTTGTTTTTAAATTTAGTCACTAGTTGGCGCTCCAGCGGGGTCTTTAGGAGAGATAGGCCCATTAATCTGAGTAAAAATGACTAAATCTGAAGCTCAAAATGTATTATCGCTGATAGATTACAAGAAAACATGTTGATGGATCATAAACCCCTAATAAGTATGTTTTTACACATTTTTACTAATTAATCACACAGTAATATTCACAATAAACACATACACAGCACAAAAGTTAAGTCATATTTAAAATAGTAATACTGCAGAAAAGAATCACATTAATTCAGAATTCATTTGTCTCCTCATATGATATAACATTAAATAGAGTAGCCTGATCTATAAACTACAAAAAATTATCTCAGTCTGCTCTCAGTTGATCAGTTATTTGCACAAAAATATGTTTTAATACATGTAAGGCATTCAGATTGTCATATTAAACTCATCTCTTGCTGAAAGTGTTTTATGTAGTGATTCAGTGACTGATGCAGCGGATGTTGCTGGGTTAGTTGCTCTGTGGAGTTTCATTATGGCTGTAAGGAGCAGAAAACCACTGGACCAAAACCGAACTAAATCAAACAAGATCTAATGTTCACACATTTATTTATTTTTTTTATGTCTTTTTCTCGTCTTCTCATTTCACACTCAGTGTTGTATTCTGAACCTTCTCAGAACAGTGTTTTTAATGGCAACACCCACGTCCATAACGGTATGCCGCCGTTTTCTTGTGAATAACCCTCTTGTATATTCTCGATAAAAGTGTCTGCTAAATTGTAATCAAGAAGCAATATGGAGTGATTTTGTTTTACTAAAATAATAATAATAATAATTTAATTGCCAGTGAATTGTGTATAGATCTGTTATTATTGGGTGTGAAAGCAACCTGAATACACCACATGCTAAAGAGGCTTTTTTTTTATCACTTTTTATATTAGATTTCATGATTTCATGCAGAAAACTTTACAAAGGAAAACTGTTCATGGGTATATTTGATCTTGAAATTATTGAGACTAACAGACTAAAGATGTATGATCACAGCTGAATGGTGGTGTTGTGTTGTTCTTTTTTCCAGGTCAAGAATGAGGCCAAATCATTTAAAGATTATATGTTTATTTGGTATGGTAAAAAAAAAATCAATTTTTGAATATCTTGTTTATCAACTTTAAATATGTTTTACACAAAAATATCACAGTGAGAGAGAGATTAGAGATGTCAGTGAAAAGACCACTAGGTGGAGCTTCAGCAACTACTGTATATTAACAGAGACATACTGTATATCAAAGGGTTAATTCACTCAAAAATGAAAATTCTGTGATTAATTACTCACCCTTATGACGTTCCAAACCTGTAAGACCTTCGTACATCTTCAGAACACAAATTAAGATATTTTTGATGAAATCCGAGAGGTTTCTGAACCAGTCATTGCAGCAACGTCATTGCAACTTTCAAGGCGTTGAAAGGTAGTAAAGACATTTTTAAATAGTCCATGTGACTCCAGTGGTTCAACCTTAATGTTATGAAGCGACCCTAAAAATAACGACTTTATTCAACAATCTCGTCTCTTCCACGTCATTCTCAAACGCTGTTGACGTAGAATCTCTGGGTTCAAACGCCGGCTCACTATTGGCCGACGCTAGTCACGTGAGCACCACGACACATGCGACACATTTACACTACGTCAACAGTGTAGGAGAATGACACAGAAGAATAAAGTCGTTATTTTTGGGGTCGCTACATATCATTAATGTTCAACCAGGAGTCACATGGACTATTTTAACGATGTCTTTACTACCTTTCTGGGAACGACATGAGGGTGAGTAATTAATGAAAGAAATTTTATTTTTGGGTGAACTGTCCCTTTAATTGATAGTTAACATTAAGCTAAATGTGGAATTAACCTGCTTGCTGAGACATGACATATAAGCACATTTAATCGGTAGAAGTGAAATTAATGCCGTTGCGTTTATGTGATTTGCACTCTTTAATGTCTGTCTGTTTATACTAAAACATCACCACATATGGAGAGATTTTAGAGTGTGAAACAAACAGCATAAAAAGTTTTGTTTGCTTTTGAAAAAAATAAAGAATCTTTGAAATGATAGTTACTCAAAGGAGTTCTTGTCATATATTGGCATCAGACATTCACGGTCATCTTCATCTGGTCGATCAGTGTTTGTTGCTGCGTTCTTCACAGTCTTCAGCCGTGGAAGATTTCTGGTTCTGTATTAATAAATCAGAACGACCACCGCAGCCACGCCCACCAGAGAGGAGAGAGCCAATCGGGTCACAGCTTTACTGTTAAAACAGCGACATTCTTAAGAGAGAAGAAAAGAGCAACATTAGAAAACATAGATTCATGTTTGAAACACAATATTAGCCCGGTTCTGTCAACACTGGCATACACGTAACACATTATCAGATTTCTGTAATGCCCATTTGTTAAAAGATTGTTAGGTTGCATAAATTAGATCAATCAGAACTGTGAACACTTCCCATAACACCCAATGTACTTGTTACATCTTAAGAAGAATGGCATCCACATGGATATTAGTCTCTCTGTCTATCCTGAGGTTACCGTAGTCAGCCGTATCCAGTCCATATCTAGATCAGATGCTGGACCTGCACCTAGACACGACCAAAACAAGAGATCCTGTCTACTAGAGAATTCCCTCTGAGGGCTTCGTCGACATAATCAGACAAGTCCTCTGTACAGATAAGGGCTGGATTCTGACATCCACTGCTGCTTCAATGTATATCAATTAAGTGAATATAATCAAGGTATTAATCAATATTTTTCCTTCTACATAAACAATTTGAATGACTTCTTTAAGCATATGAGATTTGTAGAATTACATGTCAGTTTAATGGAATGTGCTCTCCATGTTTTTGCTAAAGGCACCTAACATGTGTTAAAACATATATCTAACTCAGGGTCAGCCTGATAATCAATGTGGATATGCACCTGCATACAAATCCATGTGTGGACAATTTCTATGTTTATCTATTTCTTAGCCAATCAGAATCCTTCAACCTGAAGTAACGATGTAGGTGTAAGGTATAACTGTTGAAGAAATGTGAATATATGTAGAGCGGCCTACAAAAAGTCTTGAAGCTGACTTCTGCCTGATGAAACTACAAACTATCTTCAGTAAAAAAAAATTCTTCAATTAACTGCATTTCTGACTCCAGTTCTTCACTCATCATATCTGGTCCTTGGGTCTATTGTATAATCCCCTACAACAGACCCTATAGGGCCAGCTTCGGCTCCACTGGTGTGATGAATCGATCTTCAAGCAAAAGGAACTGGATGAATATTTGAATGCTACCGATCCCGATCTTAATTCTGACTTGTGATGCAGCCTGAATCATAATGACACATGTTCGTCCCTTGGCTAGAGGAGAGGTGTTCCCCGACTGAGCCTGGTTATATAAATGACCATAGATCAGCTCAGAAGATCTCTGTGTACCTGAACAGATTGACTGGGATTTTTTCAGTACGGGTCCAACATCGTCATATATACACACAATTAAGTGGAAAGGAAAGTCTTGTTTTTTTGAATGACCAATGTAAAGACAGTGTGAAAAAAACAACAACATGTGAACACAGACAGTCTAATTACTATGGAATCCCTAAATGGACATTGTGATGGAAAAAATATGACATTGGAAGAAAAAGTTTCAATAATAAAAAAAATTCAAAAAATGTCATTGCTTTTGCATTCGTTGTGCTCCCTCACAAAAATTTTACATACCTCCAAGAAAATTTGTGAAAAGTTATGACATAATTTTTCCTCCCATCTAATATTTTTTTCCATCACCATGTTCCAAGTTTAGGGGCTCCGTAAATTACAACCAAACAGTAATATTTAGCATATATCTAACAACTGCAATTCATCAATTTCTTATAGAATATGATTTACGCACTAAAACCAGATGAAGCTCGATCATTATCTGCATTTTTCAATGCTCATGACAGACGTCACCTGAGCCTCACAGCTGTAGGCCTATTTATTTTCTGCAAATTATTTGCAGAAAGTTGCTGGATGCTATCAGTGTAAGCTTGGTGTAACTACACTTTTTCTTAAAAAAACAGTTCGGCACAATATAAATAGGACAGAGAGAAAGTCGTGAAAAGTTTAACTTTATGGAAATGAAGCTCCTATCGCAATCCAGTGACAACTGAGTTTGTCAAAACATGACAGTGAATTTAAGGAGAGACTTAAATTCAGCCACACACATGTTTAGGCCCAAAAATAATATGTCAACAGTCTTAGTGAGTGTGATTAAGATATATTTACCCAGGCAGCAACATATCCGACCCACATCTGCATGTGAATTCGACACGTACCAGATGTGGGCCGGATCTGGGCCAAAACTGTGTTGCTGCCTGGGTATATCCTATATATCGAATAATCCAGCTGGTATACTCACCACAGACAATAAGATTGAATATGTTGAGCGGCGTCTCTGATCTGGTGGTTTTGACTTGATAAAGTCCAGAGTCCGTGGTTCTGATGTTTGTGATGGTCAGAGATCCAGTCTGATCCAGTTCCAGTCTGCCTCTGAATCTCCCATCAGCACTATCATTATAAAATGTCGTTTTATTGTCCTGTCTATTGATTTGAGCAATGAGAATGTCTTTATGTCCAAAATTCCATCTTATCTGATCATCTTTCTGTATTTTAGAAACATTAGGCTGTATGGTGACAGATTCTCCCTCCATCTTTGACACTGTCTTCACTTCATCTGCAACGCCAAACACACCTGCCGAACAAACAGAAATGATTGCTTCAAACTAATTATATATATATAATTAACAAACTAATTATATATAAGTGGAAAATATATATATATATATATATTTATTTTTATTTATTTTTTAAAATAGTGCAACACAAACATTTGACACTATTGAATGCATAATTGAAATAAGTTCACATTTTCTTACAAGTAAGATGAAGGTAAAGATTTATTTTGTTGTGAATCAGATTGATTGATTTACAGTCATCATAATTTATGACATTAACAGCAAATGCAAAATCTATTCTGACTGATTTGAATAGTACACTGTGCATCATAAAACAAGTATAACTTACCAACTAAACACCACAGGCACAAATGGAGGAAAATCGGGTGAATCATTTTCTTCAGCAGTTTGAACGTCAGAACCGTTTCAAATAACGAAAGACTTCAATTCTACCGTCAGAAGAGCTAAAGATGAGAGAGATGTCAGTCTGAGTTGAAGTGCTCCGTGTGCTTCACCTTTCAGAGTCTGTACGCCCTCTCACATGGACTCTTAGATACTGCAGACTTCCTCCCATGAGATATTTTAAGATTGGTTTGACTTCCTCTTTATGCTATGGGCTTATTAATATGTGTATCTATTAGTATATTAGTAAGATGTGATGTTAACCTAGCAAATTTGACCTCAGACCTGGCACATTCTGGCTACACTTTATTATAAGGTGTCGTTGTTACAGCGTAATTTTATATTTAAGTAGGCCTACTGAGTAATATTAATTAAAAAGGCATTTACTGTTCGGGTAGGATTAGTATTTGGTTGAGGGGTATTTGCGTGTAACTATGCATACTTTACTGTTATTACTATGGTAAATACATGTAACATGTAACAAGGACACTGTAAAATAAAGTGTACCCACATTCTCTTGTGCAAGTTATACACACTTCACGTCTCATCTCATACACACAAAGCAGCTTCATAAAATCTATAGTGTGGATGCAAAATATTTTCATTAAAGACATAGTTCACCTAAAAATGCAAACTAAAACACCTAAAAATGTCTCATTATTTCTTTTCTTTTTACCTATGTTTTTATATTCTGTATTTAATACCTTTGAAAAACAGAGAAATTTAAGTATTAGGTCTATGCAAACAGCAGATGTACAGAATCACAATCAGCTCTGGAAGGTTTAGCAAGTGGAAAATCCTCAGCAAGACAAGATATTTTATGTGAAACATTACAGAACTTATATGGCATAAAGCACTTAGTCGTAAGGGTGAGTTGTTTGGGGGTTCTAGACCTTCCAGTTCATGTCGGAGTAAAGGCGAATGATAAACTGGCAAAGACGTTGTTAAGGATCCTGAGATCAACATCAGAGTGCAGATGAGTAAACAGGAAATGAAGGGGTTGATGGGAACTGAAGTGAAAAAGAGGCGGCAGAGGATATGGCACTATGAAGTATGAGGAAGGCATCAGTATAGTAGGCCTATACACAGAAATATTGGGGATGGAAAGAAGAACTGTTGATAACACTAAAAAGGATGTGATAATGACAAGATTATACAAAACTAAATCAAAGTTTATATAAAATAGGGAAACATGAAACTGGTAATTGTGATACATGTGGATACATTGCTGGAATGTACAGCATATAATAGAGAACGATTAAAGTTAGTTCAGTCACTAAAGGAAAGGGGTGATGGCACTAAAGAAAAGGGATGTGTGTGTGTGCGTGCGTGCGTGCGTGTGCGTGTGTGTGTACTGCTCCATACTCATTTCAGTAGGTTGCAGAAAATGCATCTTACAGTTGGTTTGCCAACCGCCATATAAACAACAGAAGAAGAAGAAGAAGAAGAAGAAGAAGAAGAAGAAGAAGAAGAAGAAGAAGAAACAGCAGAGGGCGGTAAGTAACTTTGCGATCCACCGTTACAAAGAAGAAGAAGAAAACTCCTGCGTGGATCTAGTCAAATATCTCAGTGTATGGATGGAACCTAGGCAGACAATTGCTATACTAAAAAATTGATCAAGAAATGTAAAATAAGAGAAAATATTTTAAGATGTTTATCAGTGGTTGAACGGGGAGCTTGTAGATTATCGTTGAAAAGAATATAGTATATTTATCAGATCAAGTTTGGATTATGGCAGTAGCCTATAACGGATTTGCAACCGAAACTAGGGGAGAGCGGGGCACAACCTAACGCGGGGCTAGTTCTAACACACTTGTTTTAAATACTTCCACACATGCTAGCATGACGAAACTTGGTGTATTTACTAGTTGCCATATCAACACTATAAATTGCGCCAAAATTAATTTGTTTTTGGGAGATATAGACATTTATTAAACCATAGCAAAAGTAAATTTCTTAAGTTAATTTTTCATCTCTATTTTTTTGTGTTTATTTAAAATTAGACAAATGTGATATTATTTTAATCTCCAAGATGTTTTTTAACAGTTGAGATAGTTCTTTAATGCTTCGCTAACTAGCAGAAGACACTAGCTTGGTTTAAATCCCAGTTGTGCAGGCGGGGCATGTTGTCAAATTTGAAAAATTGCCATTATTTTATATGAAAAAGTTTTTTAATTGTATTTTATTTAGAAAATATTTTAGTTTGTCTTGTATATTTTTTTATTTGATGAGATAACATTTTAAGCTGTCATATGTTATGTTACAATGTGCCCCACACATGTTACAATGTACCCCACCTATGGGGCATGTTGTCACATTTCACTTCCATTCTTTCGGGGTATATCCAGAAAAAAGTATATACTGTATTAATAAAACAAAAACACATAATTGTACTAGACATGTTGGAAATTAATGTGGGAAAAAATAAATACTCTGAACCATAAGTAGATTTACACAAACTGAGAAAGTCAAAAAGCGTTACTTTGTGCCCCGCTCTCCCCTAAACCTAAAAAGATTGAAGCAATACAAAATCAAGCTTTAAGAAGAATACTGTGGTGCGTTCAGAACGTCTCCCATTGTATCTTTACAGGTAGAAGTTGGTGAAGCTCCTTTAAAGCTTCGTAGGCATAAAATAAGACTGAATTATTGGGTTAATATAAAAGTCATAAAGAGAGTCATCCAGTAAAGGGAGTGATAGAAGAATGCTGGGAACATGGGAACAAAAATATTAAAATCTTGGGATGGAGTGTTAACAGGGAAGCACAAGAAGTATTGCAGATTGTGATGCTAGCCCAACTGTTATAATATCCAGTATACCACCGTGGATATTTCCAATGCCAATAATTGACTTATTCAAATGAAATTCAAATGGAAATCAAGAATGAGAGAGAAACCCCAAAGAACATTATCTACACGCTTATTAGTGCTTCACACTCCAGTCCAGTTGGTGGCGGTAATGCACAAAAAGTTGTTTTGCAACGGCCATAAAACTCCATTAGAAGAAGAAGAAGAAGAGCAAGACTCCAGTGTCTGTGAATGTGATAACTTGCGGTTTTTCTTTCGTTGCAAATCATTAATTGATTCAATAGAAAGTCACATTCGGTTTTAAAATCTCTCGGTTTAGTGGGTTTTGTTAACAGTCGTCGCTGTCAGTCTGGTGGTTGATAACACTACGTGGATTATTTATTAATTTCCATCGAAATCAGATTTTGGATCTGGAAGCTACAACAGTATGAAGAGCACTTTAAATCCCGTTTTGTTTTTATTACTACTGTGCGGTAAGTGTATGACTTATGTTAATTTCAGTTTTTACTTTGACGTAGACGTATTTGAGTGTTTCAGTGGCGGAATTATAACGTTATTTATAGTTTGGCATGTGGATGTGGACTATAAGGGGTGGCAACCATGCCTGGACAGTCGGACTGGTAATCTGGCATACTGGGCAAATGCCCGGTGGGTCGACGTGCTTTTTGGGCCGATACATCTCTTTTTTTTTTTTTTTTTTGGCTTAACGGCCCATAAAACTCGTACATCGGCGGCCCATTCGTTTTGTATTGCTTAGGCTAATTGGTGACGCTGGGTTAGTGCCAGTGTAATGCATTGGTCAAAACAAGTCAGTGTTAGTTTTTTTTCTGGTAATAGCAAAGGTATGTCTGTGTGATACTTTAACGTTTCTTTTATCATAATAATAACAATTGTGGCAAAATAAGTGTTTGTCACGCAAGGATTCTGCAGAGAAATAGCGCGAATTTTTTTGTTTTATTATGTAGTGGGCCAGTCTTGGCCAAAATGCCAGTCTAGCCCTGGTGGCAACAACAAATCAAGCATTCATGCATAGTTTTTGTGGATTTCTGAAATTTTTTTTTTTTTTTCATCTCATCACATTGTTTAGAGCATAAGAAACAAATGGTGTATATATATATATATATATATATATATATATATATATATATATATATATATATAATTAAAAAAAAAAAATTATTCATGTTATGCTATATCCTCTGTAGTGGACACCAGGGGCCTGTACATGATTGTAGTTGAACAAACTCAGGGTTGCAGGATTAGTTTCGAGTTGACAAAACCAAACCAATCCAACCAGGCTTTGTTGGTACCGTGATGCTGATCGTCAACTCAGGCTTTGATCCTGAGTTTAGGAGTTTAGATGTGACATCAGTAGCGAACAACCAATCACAGGCTGAGAAATAGTGAAACTGCGATTCATTTCTCGCGAGAGAAGCAGCGCGATTCACATATTAAATAAAATAATTAAAATATTACGAATTTAAACAAATTTACACAGCAAGAAGAAAATAGCTGTCTATAAGAGGACAACTAAAAGTAAAAGTCTTGCTACTGTATATCAGTGCAAGTAAAATTTGTGAAGTTAGTTTATACAGTTGATAAAGGTATAGAGAGAACTGAACATGTAGTCATTTTATAGCTTCATCTATTGATTCTAAAGCGTATTTATATGACCTTTATATATGTATTCATTTAAACTCTGCGTTATAATAACAGATTAACTAAAATTGTACCTGTGATTGATTTAGGCTATAATAATTATATAAATACCTAAAACCCAGGGTTGGTGGAAACTAAACTTAAACATAGCAAAAAATACCATTTTACTATAAGCAATATGTGTGTAAAATGGCCATAAATTAATATTCTCATTCAATGCAATGCATCTATACACTGTATCTAATTTGCACATTAATGTGTTCTTGGAGCAACATTTAATGAAAAAAATAAGTGTAATAAATAATAATTGGAGTAATAATTAGCAACATTTTAATAATAATATCTAATATTTCATTGGAATATTCAGTGGTATAATTTATTTCCATATTCACTTGTTGCGATTCCCAAAATGCCTGATAAAGATGATTTAAGTCCTGATGTCCTCTACAGTGGACACGTATGAAATCAATGTCCTGTTACATTTTTTGATTTGAAACCCCATAACATTTTCCTGAGATGTTGGTTTAAATACAATTTGAAAATTAGTCCGATTTAAATTATAATTACAATATATTATCATATTTCCATAAGAGTGCTAGATTTGATCACTAAATTAATGTCAGGCATTTTTAAAGACCAAGTAGAAGTTGTTTTCAGGGTGAAACCTCCAAACATTTGGTATCTCTGAAATGTCCTAAATGTGCTCTTTACAGGACACCCAGGATGTGACATGTGACGTGTATCCTGTCAGAGAAATTCAAGTCTATTCCTGGGTCCCAGAAGGATATATACATTAGTTTTCACGATTATGTTAATTGCATTACTGCAAAGTAATCATATATAACGTTTACAAATAATTTTCACAATTGTTCTATAAAAAGCTTAGTTTTACTGTGGGTAACACAAATTACTGTAAACAGTATCATACTCTTATTTCTACAGTGCATATGTGAAGGTACCCAGCATGCAATGCAGCATGAATAGATTGTGCTGTGAAGTAGTTTTTACTGGTTGGTTTTATCTGCACTGCTGAACTTATTTTTTGGTTATCTTTTAGCAGTATGTGTTGTTGGTCTATTTTGTTATAGCTTTTTTATATATTTTTTAATTTGTTGTGTGTCACGTGTTTTGTATGTCAAATATTCATGTCTGATTCACTATTGAAAAAGAAACTTGTACAAACAGTGATACATTTTAAAATGATAAATTATCAGTTTATCATCATCAAACATGCTTATGCTAATATTATAAGATTCTTTAATGCTCTTTTTTACAGTGTAACCCAATATAATATAAAATATTGTGATTTGTTTTGCACTAACTAGTTTCTCCAATCAGACTCTGATTTGTGCAGATATGCTACTAATATTAAAGGTATTGCTGTTGTATCTGGGCAGTAATGAGTTACACATATTCACTCAGCTAAATGTATTTAATTTATCATTTTAATTAGCTTTGTATAAAAGCTGAATGAATAAATGTAAATTTAGCTCATCTGTAGATTGTAGATGAAGAGTGTTTTCTCATTAGTTTGTCAGGAAGACTGTCTGTTCTTCATTTACAGCTGAATAATTCATTGTTTATAAGACAAGACTAAAGGATCTGTTAAATCTGTTCACTAATATCAGCAGCAGTGTTATATGAGTTAGGGCTAATCTCTGAGAAACTGTTTCTGTTTGTTCTGCAGGAGTGTTTGGTGTTGATGCAGATGAAGTGAAGACAGTGTCAGTGACGGAGGGAGATTCTGTCACTCTAAACCCTGATCTTACTGAAATACAGGGAATTAATGATATACTGTGGAGGTTTGGAGATGGTTCAGTCATTGCTCAACTCAATCTAAAGGAGATCTCATATCCCCTTCAGACTGAGAGATTCAGAGACAGACTGCTGCTGTATCAGAATGGATCTCTGACCATCAACAACATGAGAATCAATGACACTGGACTGTATCAATTAAAGATCAGCCACAACTCTGGGAACTTACTTATGACATTCAGTGTTACTGTCTCTGGTGAGGACACATTTATTATTTTTTGATTAAGTTGTTTTCAATAGAGGCATTTCTACAGAACCAGTAAAATGCTCTATATCTTTCACAGATCTAAAACCAACAATTAATGCATATGCCAAAATAAATGGCAGTCAGAATAGGATCAGTGCTTAAACAACAAATTACCTGAAATAAATCTTGATGTTGTTGGGACAAGACATGCATTTCATTTTAATAATCACTGGGATCAAGTCCTTTACACACAATTACAGACTTGCACATCAATCAAAAAATCAGGAGAAAATTCCCCAGTGTTCATCTTGTCAGAAAGAATCAACTGTCATTAAACATATTTTCCTGGACTGTAATGCTTTTATTGCTCTGATGAACTTGTTTTATTCTGTGGATGCGTTTGAAATAAAATTCAACCAAGCAAACAAAAATGTGGTCTTAAGGTTTTTAGAAAAAAAAAATCATAAATATTATTGTTTACTTTTTATAAAACTAAAACTTATTTATTTCTCAATAGCTATAAAATATATTCACCGTGAACATAGCCACAGCGGCTTGCATAGTGTTAAAAAAGAAGGAATTATTTTTGTTTCACAGATGAAACTGAATTAAACTGCAAGTGCTGCCAACGGATATTATATATAATGTGTTCGACATTGTTACAGAATTTTAGGTTCACAATATTACTCTCATGTTATTCTGAATATTATCACAGCTGAGCTTGGGCCACAAGATTGAATGGTCTTAAATTACTGACACCTGTAAATAAATCTGTGATAAATACTGACTATATGAACTTTAATCTCCATCACTGATTAGATTTTAATGTTTACATGTAATTAATTAACTATCATTAACATAAAGATCTACTTAACAGATCTTCTCTAAGGTTATAGAGTGCTACTGATCTTTCTAGTGTTTGTTACTGACGGTCTCTCTTTATCATTACAGCACCACCTCTGTCTCCAGATGATAAAGATCTGTCTCCAGATGCTAAAGGTCTGTCTTCAGGTGCTAAAGCAGGAATAGTTGTTGTTCTGCTGCTGGTGTTTGCTGCTGCAGCTGCTGGTGTTTTTTACTATCGCCACATAATCTGTTCTCCAAACTCTTTATTGGGTAAGTATAACAACTCATACAACAAGAGATTTTCCAAAGTCAATAGTTATATTATTTTTTTACCACAAGTTCTGCTTGTGATTGTGATTGCACAAGTTGGCCTAAAATTTTTGGCCATTTTGAATTTTATCTGGATTGTCTAGCGCCTCACAGATGTATTTGAAAACTAAGAGAATGATATTGAGAGTGTTGTGTAAATGACACTGATGTCTTGTGAGTCAGTGAATCTATCACCTCTTATCTGGTCATTAGTTTGAGTTGTTCATGCATACTTAATGGGATTGTTCAAGAAAAAAATCAGCCAAAAAGTAAGAAATGTCATCCTACAGAGCTCTTTCTTTTCATGCCAAGATAGTTGATAGAAACCATTTCTGTCAAAAAGGAAAATAAGTAATTTTCATGGTAAATTGCATTGGTTGTCACATGTTTTTATAGTGAATCACAACAAAAGTTTGAGTGTGAAGAATAATATTTAATCGTTGCAGCAAAGTGGAATATGTTTAGCAAATAACCTCTTAAACTGCACATAAAGCTTTCAAATGAGTTCAAAAATGGTGATGATGATGGTGATGAAGAAATAAGATGAAAAATCACACCATATCTTCTCAGTTCTCCAGTGTTATTGACATCTGCTCAATATTATCTCCTATTTTCTCTGTTTCTATGTGCTGACTGACAAGAAGATGTGTTATCTAAACAGATATCAGAACCGTGTAAGTATTAAACCTGATACAGCGAGAAAAATTATTTTCTGACAGTAGAGTTCTAATGTAGTTTTCATATTCAGCATTTCTACATCTTTTGACCACATGTTCTGTTTGTGATTAGTTTAGTGCAATAATCAATGAAGCATGTGCTTGTCCTATATTGAGTGGCATGATATTAATATACTAATTACTGAATTTCTGTTATAGAATGCAAAATTAACCACAACTACATTAAGACTGTTTCATTGTGCCTGTACAGTATGTGTTTCTAGAGGCAGAGCATGTTAACATCCATGTAATGTTTGTACTACTGCTTATGAAGCTCACAGAACTAAATCTAAGTTTGAGAAACGTTTAATATGAAACCCTAAACTGCTGTGGCTGTTCATTGTGTGTGGCTTCATTTGGCTTATTCTTTCAGACTTTAACACAGAAACCATGAAGATGGCGCTGCACTTTTTTTTATGATTTGATACTTCCGGTTAATACTAAGTGAGTTGGTTTATTTCATCATATCTGGTCAGTAGTATTGATTATCAATATTTAAGCAATAAGCCATTTTTTTAAGCAAGCGATTTCTGAGAAATACTGTTAAAAATTGAAATCACGCCCAAACAAAAATGTAAGTGAATTTTTGCCAGATGTCTGTTCTGTGTGTGTGCCAATGCACAGCCATGATGCTTAAACTTGACTTCGACTAGTCGCTGGTCATGGCCTATATAAAGCACAACAGGATAATAAATATTGGTAGTCAAACAGTTAAATGTATAGTTCACCCAAAAAAGAAAATTAGCCCATGATTTACTCACCCTCAAGTCATCCTAGGTGTATTTGACATTCTTCTTTCAGACGAATACAATTCAAGTTTTGAAGTCCATAAAAGTGCATCTATCCATCATAAAAGTGCCTTAATAAAGGGTCTTCTGAAGCAAAGCGATGAGTTTGTGTAAGAAAAATATCCATATTTAATAGTAAAATGTAATAGTCATAGTAAAATGACTAGCTTCCGGTCAAACGAACATACGGATTCCACTTAATTTTAAAGCGCAACATATGCGAATACGCACTTCACTGCTTCTGACTTGAAACATAAGTTGCGCTTTAGGCGTTTGGCCGGGAGCTAGAATTTTACTTTGTGTTACGAGTTTAAGATGTAAACGAGATGATTGCGCAACATTTACATGAGATACTGTTGCCATGTGTGCACATAGCAGAAACAACCAGGAATACCAAAGTTAACGTTGAAAATGTTTAATTTGAAAAGGTATGAATGACGTTACAAAAACATGAAAAATTATAAAATGTAAAAGGAAAACGTAAAGTAAGAAAACAAGAGTGTCGCCAAATCAAATGAAATAATCAAAACATAATTCCCATAACTATTTTACCCAAACCTCTAAAACTATCTACCAAAAGAAAAATGCAGAAACAAAACCCGAAATCTTCAGCGTATACGCCGCCTTAAATAAACTACGCTGACTAAATAAAAAACAATAAATACAATGCATGGCGATCACTCTCTGACTAAATAACAGAAAACAATATTAACTACCGTGGTCTTTAAAGATGGAACATGCACGCATAGGTCACACGTACTACACACTTCTAGTGTTCTAACTCTAAAACAGTGCATTCCATCTAGCCTGGTTAAAACCAGACCATTCTCAGTAGTAACTGAGTTATGGTCTGGCAAAGCTTCATTAATAACTCATTTCCAAAGGGGCGTCACCAACGGACGTCGCTCAAATGCCTCTGGGCGCAATTGGATAGACCTAAAACCAATCAGAGCGATCGTCATCGTGTAAAGCCATATGCTGCGTCCCAATTCGTCTAAGTTACAATACGCCATAAAAGTATGTACTCTTTTTGTGAAGAAAAGGTATTTACTTTTGAATGTGTAGCAAAAAAGTAGGCAAGCTTTGGGACATACTACTTCGTCATCTTTATCGGACGGATCTGTCGCGTGCATCCTGTCACGTAAACTGCCCTGTCAATCATCTTGTCACAGTTAAAATCCTCTACTAAATCTAATTTAATTTCCTACCGTTTTGGAGAGAAATGTAGTAGCACGTTCATCTGCCAGTGGGTCTTTCATGGAGACTGTCCTCTTGTGTTTGCAATTTGAATATAATAATGCATTTAAAAGTTGGTGCGCTTCACCAATGGAGTGGACGTCGCTCAAATGCCTCTGGGCGCAATTGGATAGGCTAGACCTAAAACCAATCAGAGCGATCGTCATCGTGTAAAGCCCGCCTCAACATTTCTGATTGGTGCCACGATTTCGACGGATTAGAAATGGGCTTGAATGGGTAGTCTTTGCCAGACTACTTGCAGAGCAAATCTAAATTTGCCGGAAGTTGTCTGGGTTTTCCCAGGCTACATTCCATCGGCAGCAATACTAACAAACCCCCAAAGGAATGTTAATCTCTGAACCCTTGCATAAGCAAAAACAAAAACAACCATAAATAGCCGTAAACGTGATCATGATCATGGTTTCGACAAACAATTCAAGTCATGGGAAGTTGGCTGAGATCTGACGCTGATCTTCCTCACTCTTGGTCACTGGGCCTTTTAAACCAGCAGAACGTCTGTGGATTGGTGGAACGTCAGTTCTGATTTTAACGTTGTGACGTCACATCTCTTATGGGCAACCAATGAACACCACCTAGGAATAACGAATAGAAACACAAACACAAAAGAAAGAGAAAAATACACAAACACACTTGGAATGTAACAGTTTGTAACATGTTAAATATGAATTGTTCTTACACAAACTCATCACTTTGCTTCAGAAGGCTGCATTGTAACGCACACACATAGCACATCACGCGCAGATTGCACACGCTCAGAATCATTCAGTAGTGAAGAAATGTATTGTCAACACTGTTCTGTGATTTATCAATAAAAAATATATTTTTTTTAACTGAAAAAATAGCATATATTTGATAATAACTAAAACCCACAGCTGCAAAATTAGTAGAGAGACGCTGTCAGGGAGAATTAATTCACACCCAGTCGCGCTCTCACTAATCCATTTAGATAAATGTAATCTTTCTGTGCAACTTTATCTGTATCTGATTTAGAATGAGAAGAAATCTGTGAGAAATATAACGACCCTAAAGAACAGATAAAAAGAAGCTGTTAGAGCAATAGCCTTGTGGGCAGCGCTTATTAATGGTTCAGGCTTATTAGTACATTAAAGACGGCATCAGCGACTAGTCGACTCGACTTTCATCACATAAATGTCAACTTTAAAAAAAGAACTATGTCCCACTTTAATAGTAGTGTTTTGATTGGGTGTCGATTTCAAATATCAATGATATTTCTCAGAAGTCACTTACTGCACCTTTAAATGAATAGCAGATTATTTATTCGCCCACATGTCATTTCAATCCTGTATGCTGTTATTTTTTCTATGGAACACCAAAGGAAAGATTTTGATTAATCTTCTTTTGTGTCCCACAGAACAAATTCAAACAGGTTTGGAATGACATTAGGTCAAGTAAATGATGACAAAATTGACATTTTTAGGTACTAATTTTTTAATTAACGAAGAAATATTTACTTGAATACACCTTGTGCTGCAACCTGGACACTTAACATACTTAACAGTATGGTGGACATATCCTTATACTGCTAATATTAGTTAATATTAAAAATGTATACATGGCCATTTAACAATATATACATGTATACATTGTTTTCATGTATTGTTTATTGTTAATTCACATTAATGAAAGCTAATGTTAACACATAAAATGTAAATTCTTTATTATTAAAAGCACTTGTAGTGAACCAAACATTATCTTCATCTTTAAACTCACTTAAAATCTTCTCATTTCCCTGTTACTAGCCACTGATGTGGAAGAGGAAGAAATGATACCTAAACAGCCAAGTAAAACATGTAAGTATTTCAACTCTTTAAAAAAATTAAAATGAGTGTACTCCCGAGATTCTTATTGCTTATAAGATTTTATCAAATGTAAGAAGACAATGAGATGGAGACATTTGAGAACATACTATAAAATATGTATTGTCTAGAATACTATTTTACAAATATCTTCAAATAAGGATTTAAAGGATGATATTAAAGTAAAAACTTTGGATGATATTCACCCTATTTTGTGCTTTGATTAAAGTTAGTAAAATGAATAGAGTAGATAATTAAGTGCATGGGTTTACATAATATTAAAATAACATGGGAAAATGTATTAGAGAATAAAATAACAGAAGGAGATTGGAAAGAAAAATTAAGAATCACGCATTCTTCAGATTGGCAAGAATATGCTTGGAAAATTAATATGTGATATTTTATGACACCAGAAATTTCTTCTAAGTGTGATCATTTATCTTTTGGATGTTGGAGAAGCTGCGGTGAACTTAAAGCCCATTATTCTCATATATTTTATGCTTGTTAAATAATAAAACAGGTTTGGACTGAAGTCATTCAGGTAATGGTAGAAATTTTTAAGAAATTAAATATAATAAAGATACAAAATATAGTTTTGGTTATAGGACCAATGCTACTTAATAAAGATTAGTTATACTTATTTAAAATAGTGAGAATTACAGCTTTTAAAGCAATAACACAATTTTAGAGAAGGCAAGAACCCCCAGTTTTAGAAATCTCATTTCTCTTTCTCTATGTGCTGTTGTGACAGATGAAGATAAGACCGTATCAGTAAAGGAGGGAGAGTCTGTCACTCTGAACACTGGTGCTGAAATACAAAAAGATGATCAGATACAATGGATGTTTGCACCTCAAGAGAATCTCATAGCTGAAATCAAAGGAGAGACCAGAGAAATCTCTACATATGTTGCTGATGGGAGATTCAGAGACAGACTGAAGCTGGACAAGAAGACTGGATCTCTGACCATCACAGACATCACAGCTGAACACATTGGAGTCTATAAACTACAGACCATCAGCAACAGAGGAACCTTAAATCAAAGATTCATTGTTACTGTCAAAAGTGAGTAGCTCAAGGTTTTCAGTATAATAATGATCACACGTCTTTATTGGCAGTTATTTCACACATTAAGGCGAGACACTACAGGTAAATAGGGTAAAATTTTTAAATAATAGATATCACCATGAAACTTGCTCAGTTGATTACTTACACAAGTATATTAAAATAATTACAAGTTTTTGAAATTTGTATGTTTAATTATGCAAATGAGTCATTATCTCATTAAATATGCAAGATTTTGCATATATTTTCGGTAGATAGATCAGGGGCCTCATTTATAAACGTTGCGTACGCACAAAAGAAGGCGTACGCCGCTCTCTACGCAATAATTGGTATTTATAAAAAGCAAACTTGACGGGAAAATGTGTGGTCCTTCACGCAAACTCTGACCCAGGCGAACGCACAAAAACGGTTGAAATGAGAAATGGCGACACCGTCGGCAGATGGAAGAAACACGTGAAAGTGTGTGAAACTGTAGACCGTTGTGTAAAAGAAATGGCAATACTGCCTCTCATAAATAACATGAAGACTTCACAAAGCAAGTCTTACAATTAACAGCCTACACAAATACCCGTTTGATCGATCTGCAGTGTAAAACAAACAAAATCAAATGAAGATTACAACAGAAATGCAAATTAACACATATTTGCAAAAAGAAAAGTGAAATATGTTTAGTCTATTTTATGGCATGTTATGCAATTCATCATCATAACACATCAGCAGCTTGTCAGATGCAATCAAATGGATGGTAATAAAATGCCATGATGCCATCACAATGCGTAATGATGCACAATGGCTGATCTTGCGCTTCACGCTTGCGCGAGTGAAGTTACGTTTCTTGGTTTTCCTCTCTGTGTTTGCCATGATTTAGCAATCGATGAATATTAACTTGTGGGCGTTTCACGGACTATTTATGGGCAACTATGGGCGTGACATGAAGCCGCAAAAGCTGTGCTACATTAAGAATTGATTGTGATTTATTAAGGGAAAACTGCGTAGGATGTGCGTGCGCACGGTTTTATAAATCCGAATATTTCTGTGCGTACGCACGTCCTATGTTTCAATCGTACGCCACTTCTGACGCAAATCCTACGCAAAGTTTTATAAATGAGGCCCCTGAACATATGATAAAGCACAAGATGATACTTAAACACAAGATAAAAAAAAACTCAGAGGGATTTCAGGATATATGCTTTCATTACCTAGAAAATTAAAATATACTGTCCATAGCCTTAAAAAAATTTAATGTTTTATTAACAAATCCCTCTGAAAATATCTTCAGAATACTGCTAAGTGTATAACTGGAAAGTTTGGTGAACATAGGTGCTACATAGGCTGAGATGTTTGTACTGGAGAATGACAAAAAACACGTTTTGAGAAAATGGCATTTAAAGATTTAAATAGCTCTAAATGAGATTTCGTCATTAGCTTTAAATCCCCCTTTGGACACGATTGGTTACTAGAAAGGAAATAGAAAAGGAATTGGGCATTTCCTTTACATAGAAAGGAAATGCCCATATTTGGGTTACATAGCGTTGTGCAGGAGACTCAGAGCTTTACAACAATACCGGCATGTTGCGTTGGAATGCTAACTTCCTAGTAAATTCGGGAGAAACTTGACCACAAACAAAATGTAATAAAATAAACATCTTAAAGGGATAGTTCAATTTGAAATTAAATTTTGGTATGTTTTAGCTTACCTCAAGGGCATCCAAGATGTAGGTGTCTTTGTTTCCGCAGTAGTTTCAATTTTGATATTTTTAGGTCAAACCGTTCTTGTCTGTCAGTCATATAATGCAGGTCTATGGTCACCACCTCAAAGAGCATGCACAGAAAAGTCCAAATTAAACAATTCCCCATCGTAAGTACACATTGATGGCCTAAGACACGAAACAAGCGGTTTGTGTGAGAAAACGAACAGTATTTATATCGTTTTTACCTCTTGTACACAACCATGGCGCTTTCCGGCGCTTGCGCAGACTAAGCCAGAACGCGCGCACACGTCACACACCAGGAAGCGCGCGCGCCCTCAGATCACTTGGACGTAGTTGTGTACAAGGTAAAAACGATATAAATACTGTTCGTTTTCTCACACAAACCGCTCGTTTCGTCTCTTCGGACTTTTGGACTTCTCTGTGCATGATCTTTGAGGTGGTGACCATAGACCTGCATTATATGACTGACAGACAAGAACGGTTTGACCTACAAATATCAAAATTGAAACTACTGCGGAAAAAAAGACACCTAGGCTACATCTTGGATGCCCTTGAGGTAAGCTAAAACATACCAAAATTTAATTTCAAAGTGAACTATCCCTTTAATGTATATTTTCAACGTTTTCTTAATAGCAGCTTGAAAGAACACATATTGAAGGAGTAAACTAGCCCAAAACTGACCACTGCATGAAAAATCTATGTTTTTGCCTGCCGTGTCTCGCCTTAAGCTTGTTAAATTACCGTAAAATTGCCAGATTGAGTTTTCCACCTGTTAATTTGTGTATAGCACATCTGTTTTCTTCACATCTGTTTGGATGAGGAGAGGCACAGCTCTGATGAATGGAGGGCAGTCTTGAGATGCACTATGGGCCTTTCCAAAAAACCAAACTTGTAGTCTTTGCACTTGACCACTTGTCTACTTGCATGACATATTTCATGGATTTGGCCCAAGTGTTCAAGTAGGCGTAAAGGCTGCAAGTGTGCATACAACTTTTGATTACCCGATGGGACACACTTACAGTATAGTGTTGTAAAAATATTTACTTATGATAAAAATAAACTTACGTGACAGACGACACAGTTTAGTAATTGTGGTGCTTCTAATTAATTGATAAAAAGCAATTGCAGATATTGTATAAAAATAGACATACCATCTTTGCACCAATAAAATGTGAAAAATTTTGTTTTACTACCAAATTATATGTATTATCTAATTAATTTAACTTTCAGTGGAATGTTTTCCTCGACATCTCATGATTTCTGGGCATGCGAGTTCACGAAAATGATGCATAATGGGATGCGCTTAGCCTGTGTGTGGGTTTAGTGTGTGTTTAGGGCACTGCGCTTTGGTAATTTTAAGACATGGGAGAGTCTTTCACACTTACTTCCTGTCACGTGCACACGCTCTCAAATGGCTACGACTGCAAATGTGTGTATTTTGGACAGGTCTTATGTAACGTGTCTCTCTAGCGGTTGAAGGATATGCTGTAACTACAAGTTACAGTTCTTGCGAAGGAACATTGGGTCTTATTCACAAGTAATTTCGTACACTATTCGTATTTATACGCACATTTGAACTTCTCACAAAAAATTTAGAAAACAAATGGCTACACATTCTCATATCTTTTTCCATGGTCCCATTCTAGATCCTTATTGAACTGTATTTTTGCTCATGAATAACATTTTTCGAGTTAGTTTGTTCAGAGACTCCTTAATATCACTTTTGGGAGTTAAGACAGTTTTAATACGGAGTGATAAAAGAATATGTATCCCTTATGAATACTTGCCACAACACTTGCAGAATGGTTACAGACAGTTAGGGAGATTTACGATTTAGATTTAAGAACGAGTCGGTTTATGTAAACCTTTATTGAAGGGACTGGGCAAGATGTGGGGGGTGATGTTTTCAAGCATATATTTTTTTGTACTATATTTGACTTCAAATAGACTAGCTGGTTAAACTTGGCAAACTTGATCTAATAGAAACATTTTCTTTGTATTTTTCTCTTTCTATGTGTCACAAATTTTAAGTCGCATATATATCAGTGGTGGAGGGAGAACCGGTCACTTTATACCCTGATACTGAAATACAGAAAGACGATCTGATAGTGTGGATGTTTGGAGATGAAGACAATCTCATCGCTCAAATGACTGGAAAGACCAGAGAAACGCATGAAGGTACTGATGGGAGATTCAGAGACAGACTGAAGCTGGACAAGAGGACTGGATCTCTGACCATCAACAGCACGAGAACTGAACACTCTGGACTTTACAAGCTACAGATCAGCAGCAAAAGAGGAGCCACAAACAAGAGATTCAAAGTTGCCATAAATTGTGAGTAGTTGTTTATTTAGTTTTTTTATCTTTGTGTGATTCATCGAAATGAACACAACTGAATTTTAATAGTTAAAGTGCACACTGAGTTACTGTAATGTGTCATTCCTTTTGTATTTTCCTTAATTTATTAAATGTTATGGTGTACAAAATGATGAATTGATGCAGTACAGGAAATTACTGGCCCATTAATCATAAATAATGAGCCAAAACATTATGATCATCTTCCTGAAATGCTGGCCCTCCATGTGCTGCCAAAACAGCTCTGACCTGTTTGACAAGGTCCAGTTCCGCCTTTCACATGCCCATTGTAAGTGCTTTTGACGGTGGACAGGGGTCATAATAAGGGGCTTTCGCACCAGAGGAATCTTTTCTATTGGGGGGAGTTCCTGGTTTTTGGCGTGTTCGCACCGCAGGAAATAGGAGCGATTTTAGGAACTTAGCTGGAGGAACAGATTTAGCTCCTACTTCAGGGTAGGGTCTAAACCAGCACAATTGGAACTATCAGTGACGTTGGTGTGCGCTGATTAGCCGAACGCACACGAAACACTAGTACCACAGATTATAGCCTATATACTTACTCCAGATACTAACTCTACGAACATGGAAAACTGATAAATGGACCACTTAATCTTTATGCTGATGAGAAAATCCAATGCAACTTTGGCTACGTCTACATTAATCCGGATACATTTGAAAACAGCATTTTCGTTTATAAAAGCTCTCTGTCCCCACTAGCGTTTTCAGGCGTTTTCAGACGTTTCAGTGTGGATGAGAAATTTTTGAAAAACACCTAAAAAAGCTAAATTCACCTTACTGCGCATGCGTAACACCCCACAAAAGATCACTGATATGATTCAGATGGAAACATAAATAAAGTTATCGTGCAATTCTTCTGACAGGATAATTTTATTTAGTAAAATATCTCACCATTCACTGATGCGGTCCAGGTCGCACACAGTCACTGTATGTTTGGTCACTGGTATTGCCCCAGGACAGCAAATGTGAGTAAATTCTATCATCTTTGCAGGACTGTGATATGAAGAGTGTGCAATGTAGAATATTTTGTGCAACAGTGTGAAAGTGAATAGCACATAACAGGCACAATACTGGTATAAACATGAATATCTATTGGTACAATATGTGTCACATGACTAAATTTACGTCATCGTTTTTAAAAACCACCGGTTTCACAGTTCACACTTCAACGTGAAAACAGCGTTTTCAAATGTATCCCCTTTGAAGTGCGTTTTCAAAAATACTTCATTTTTATTAATAAAAACATCGTCTGAGTGTGGACGGAAGGCCAAAACGGAGAGAAAAATATACATTTTCAAACTAAAACGTATTAGTGTGGACATGGCCTTTGAGGGTACCAGGAGAAACATGATTGTGTATTTCTGCTCAGCTAGCAACACTGGACATCAGCTGCACGGCAAACACTAATAATGTTTCATTACTGTCAGCTTTCTATGTATAACAGTTCTAACTAATAACTATAGTGCTGTTAAATGATTAAAATATTTAATCGCGATTAATCGCATTAATGTCATAGTTAGCTCGCAATTAATCACACATTATTATCTAATCTAAATGTCCCTTGATTTCTTTTTGTCTAATTTTTTCTCATTTTAATGCTCTTATCAACATGGAAAAGTGGATCGGCTTGCTTTGTGCAAATGTTTTTTTTATTGAAAACAACTTTGGCATATACTGTAGTGTTCAATTTCACACTAACATTCTCACTTGGAGCAAATCATTTCTCACACAATGTACCACTGTCCATCAATAAAAGGAAAAACTTTGTCACACAAACGGCCCCTTCAACAGCCCTTTCTAAGGGATCAAAAGAGGCGATACAAAATAAAATTACAAAGTGCACATGTGAGGTAAACTAGGACTCAGCCTATAGTGCAGTTAAACCATGGCTTAATACTTTCTTTTTCTCAAGTTTGCTTTGAACATAGCAGTCAGGCTACTGCTCTTTATTCACCAGAGGCTCAAGTGTTATGATCCTCTGACGCACAACATCCTGTCGCCAGTTTATGGTTTGTCCCTCCTTGGACGCTCTTGGAAAATTCTCACCACTGCTGGCCGTTTCAGAAATACTCTGACCCAGTAACAATAAGGCCCTTGTCAAAGTCGCTCAGATCTTTATTGCTGCCCGTTTCTCATGCATAAACACGTTGATTATGAGAAATGATAGTTTGCTTAACATCTAATCTACCCAGACCTTAATATGTGGCCTTGTTAGGAGATTATCAAAGATATTTGCTTCACGAGTGAATTGTCATTTATGTTTTGGCTCATCAGTGTATATGTTGTATTTGTTAAAAAATATATTTTTTTGTAGTTTGTTCTACACACACACAGCCTCAATGAAGCTTTACTGACTCACATGTCACATAATCTCCTAATTTCTTTGTTTCTATTTGCTACCATGATATAAAGTGAAGAAAGTGTCAGCCAAGGAGGGAGAGTCTGTCACTCTGAGGACTAATGCTGCAATAGGGAAAAAAGATGAGTTGCTGTGGCTGTTTGGAGATGAAAACACTCTCATTGCTGAAATCAAAGGAGGGATTGTAAAGATCTCCACATTTGACGTTGCTGATGGGAGATTCAGAGACAGACTGGAGCTTGAGAAGACTGGATCACTGACCATCAGAAACATCACAACTGAACATGCAGGAGTTTATACTCTGAGGATCATCAGCAGTAAATTGACCAAAATCAAGAGATGCAATGTTACTGTAAGAGGTGAGTCTCAAGTCTTTCTTTTTAATTTGATTTGTTAATTTGAACCAAACCCTGCCAAGTGTGAACACACACCCTAAGATTCAAGCTTCAAAATCTCCCACTGAACTGCATTGTCAAATAAACAGTTCTGTTGCTGCTTCACCTCCATGAGTATTTCAGTCAGTTATTATTTAGAGCAGAATTCTGTAAATAAAGCAAAACTGTACAGTCGTCCCATCTGGATTAATGGTCTTTGAGGCAGCAAAGTAAATATGTAAGGTTAATTTTCAAGCTGATTTTAAATCCCTATCTGAATAATCTTTGTGAAGTACTGTCAAACTCTGATGTTCACATGTACAGGAACGTATATAACGGAAACTTTTTCTCTATATTTCTCTTGTTCTTTGTGCTGCTGTCACAAATGTGACAGTGTTGAAGACAATAGGGATGAGGGGAAAGAATGTGACCCTAAACCCTGATACTGAAGTACAGAGAGATGATTTGATCCTGTGGATGTTTGGAGATCAAGACAATCTCATCGCTCAACTGATCGGAGAGACCGGAGAGACGACATATGCTGATGCAGACGAGAGATTCAGAGACAAACTGAGGCTGAACAAGAACACTGGATCTCTGACCATCAGTAACATCACATCTGGACCTTATAATCTACAGATCATCAGCAGCAAGAGGACGTCATACAGGAACTTCAGAGTTTTCAATTCTTGTGAGTCTTTCGATTGCCTTTTAAGAAAGTTTTATTAGTACTATTATTATTGCAATAAATAATTGCTAAATAAATTAGCTAAATGTATGTCCCCTCCTTGCTCCAAATTAAATTAAAAAATTAAAAGCTCTGCAAAAACAACTGAATGAACCAATCTACAATGAATTTGATTATCAGAACAGAAATCATTCACAAAAGACATCACTTTACAGTAGTAAATTAACATATTTCTATAGACAAAAGGTATCAGAAAAATACAGGAGGACATGGAGTGAGATGAAAATACACGATACAAGGCAAGCTAAGAATGTTTTATATCAAGCATTTCAAACAAACTAATACTTTAACACGTCTTCGCCTTTTCCCGTCAGTTGCTTTGATAGATGTGTGCATCTGTTTAATGTTTCATACATATTTCCTCAGCACATAACTTACATTTTACGGTTGTATCATTATCTGTAAATGTGAGAACGTCACGCGTATTTCCATTTGCAAAAAGTTTCAGTGAACGAGCGGCAGTTTGCATATGCACATCAAGTTAATTTTCTGAATTTGGATTGTACAGAACATGTGTTTTCAAATCGGCGTCCAGGAACCAATTACACCACTATAATTTTGGAAACACCAGGATGTCTTTATAACATCTCATTTAATATTGTTCATGTGTATAATACTATATTTATTAAATGCAGTAAATTAAGGCCATATAAAGTGATGTATCAGTTGAACCTGACAATTTAATATCAGTGTCTGTACAAGTAACTCTCTGTTTGTTCTCTAGGTGAGTCCGGTCCCAAGACAGTGTCAGTGATGGCGGGAGAATGTTTAGTTTTAATCACTGATTTTAAGGTAGAAAGTGATGAGAAAGTGGAGTGGAGATTTGAAGATAAAATTCTCTCAGCCGGAATGAATGGAGACATCAGTAAGACTTCATACGGTGCTGATGTGAGATTCAGAGGCAGACTGGAGCTGCACCATCAAACTGGATCTCTCACCATCAAAGACACCAGAACCAGCGACACTGGAGTTTATCAACTAAACATCTGCAGTGGAAAGAACATTTGCTGGGAATTCAGTGTTACTGTCAGTGGTGAGTAAATCAATTCTTCCAATATGACTTTTTTTATCAGTTAAAGTGACTTCAGCCATTTCTTTGAAAAATAAACATTTTGTCATCGTTTACTTGCTCTTATGTTGTGCTAAACTTAACTTTATTTCTTCTGTGGAAGTATCTTCTTTCTACTTTTTTTCCAAATAATGAAAGTATTTTCTTCCGTTTAGTGTCAGTCTCCAAAAAGGACCAGGAAGTCCATATGCACTAAATTCCAAGTCTATTAAAGTCATGTTACTTGGTGTGAGAATGAGATGTCATAAGTTTTGATATGACTACAGATATACTTTGTATTTCAGATTCTAGAGGAAACCGATTGAATAATTCAGCAATTGTACCGATAAATGGAGAGGTTCCTGTTGGAGTGAATATGCAGCAGGCCACGAGTCCAGTTTGATGAGAAGACACTAGCATAGGCATTTCACTTTTGTGCTTGGGGGACACATCTGTTCTTCATAATGTGGACCTCTAGGTTAGGGTGGGTAATGGTCTCCTATTGTTCCCTATTATAATACAGACTAAGGTCCTCTTAGCTGCAGATGTACTAGTGGGAAGCTAGCCAGAAACTGACCATATATGGACTTATTCAATGTATAATATTCCTATATGATGGAAGGTATGTACTCTTATTGGTTAACACTGTAATCCCCATCGTATTCTTACTATATATACTCGGACAAAGTGGCAGTGTAACGATGCGGTTGAGACATAGGAGGAAACAGGATCCACGTGCAGCAGAAATCTTTTATTACTTGACAGACACAGACTAGGGAACAGGACAACCTACATACAACATCATGAACTCATAAAGACTGAACAAGACACAGGGCTGAAATACACAGGAAAACAAGCTAAACAAGATAACAAGGGGGCGTGGCCAATCTAAAACACATGGAGAGACTAGTTAAACTTTAAACATGAGTGGGAACTACCAAACATGGAAAAAGACAGGGGAACACAGACAGGAATCATGACAGGTAGTAAAATTAAGAAAGGTTCTCCCTCAGCGCTGGGTCATTGTTCACTCAACTGCTAATTATGAGGACTGAAATGAGGCACAGTTGGACCGGAAATTTTACAGTTAATCTGACACCCTTAAATACATAAACAGCCAAATGTGGCGTTAAATAACTATTGTTCTTAAATGTTTTAACTTTTGAACTGCTAATCTGTATGTTTTATAAAAGTAGGAGATTTCTTTGAAAAGGCTCCGTAGTAAACGTGATTGCGTCATCAAGTTTTGATCAGCATTGTATTGTCGAAGAATCACGTGCGGTTTGTTTCTCTGAGCCAAATATGAACAATTGTTGATGCTTAGTCTCACCCCCGTCCCCAGATTGGTTTTAACTATCATCTACTCGCCCAAGAAACATAGGTTTTGGTCTTTTGCACCACCAATTAGCATCTTTATTTGGACGTTTTAACTGCACTCTTTGACACAGCATAACACAAATCAAAAACAATTATACAACTGCTTTACACATCGAATGAGGCACTGAAATGTGTGTTTTCAAACGAGTCGCTACACAATGACCCAGTGGAATTGCGTCCAATGGAGATAACTGGCGCAGCCAAGAGTTCCGTTTCTAAATTTAAATAATACTTATATAGTTTGTGAAAATAGTTTATACTTGTTTGTATTTTTGTTGCACAAGACAATTTTCACAAGTGTTTACACTACTTATACATATATATTATTATTATTATTATTATATAACAATGTTTCCATTAACTTTACTTTCTGAGCTTTTTTTGGGCACATCTACATTGTCAGTAAATAACTGAAATTTCACTGAAAAGTGCCTATAATTATAATAATATTGTAATAAAAGCAAACCTTGCTTAGGGATCGTTAAATGTCGACATAATTTCATCTTGACATCTAGAATATCCAAGTATAACTTTCTATGTTATAACTTTCTATGTTTTTCTTAATAATTAAGAAAAGTAAAACAAATTTGCACAAAATAAATTTAAAATTGGGAATTTGAATGAGCTAGATTGAAAGTTCAAGTTCTCCTGTTTAAAATGATATATGGCACTTGATGCTGACTGCTATAATGGGTTAGAAAAACAAAGAAGAGTACAGACGAGTCAGGTGGCCCAAAAATGTTCTAGGTCTTTAAAGCAACACTATGTAACATTTTTTACCTTCAAATAATGTTTCCAAAATCGTTTCAGTGGTTCATCAAGTCGTAACAGGGTGAAAGGCACTTATGCCTCCACTTTGCGGTCCTTTATCTGCTATAACCACGCTATGTAAGTTTGCCAGACCGGGTCGCGTTTCTGTAGTTCTAATGGGACAAAAGAAAACTACAAATTTGACTTGCTTTACGTCAAGCTTTACAATAGTCATTATTTCGTTTTTCTTCGTTTCTGATGTTGCAATACATCATACTTTCATAAAGTCATGCATCATACTCTACCTTGTCTGTGGACATCGTTCATTCCAAAGCCGGTGCTAGATAAACAGCGAGCGTGCGTGCGACAGTTGGCTGCGGTCGGCGAAATTATTTACGACAGCGGTAATGGACAATTCCGCTTCCAACCTGTAGGGCGACCGAAGAGGAAAAGTTCCTTGGTGTTGCTTTAAGGGTTAAAGTGACAGCAGCCTGTTATGTTGTAAATGATGACAGAATTTAATTCTTGTGTGAACTATACTGTAAGGCTGGAAGCTTACGCTGCTATTTTGAACCAATAATCGGAACAAAAGGCAGTTGAAGGATAATTCAAATATTTATCTGACTCCAATATAATTAATCTGACTCCATTAAAGTTGTTGTTATTCTTTAACCTCTTATTCTTTAAAGGTAAAAATCGTTCTTAGAACTGATAGGAAAACGTAGGATTTAACCTGAACGTTTAGATAACTAAAGTTATAATCACTTTAGCTTTCAACATAATCAGTGATAAAAGGAAAGATTCTCAAAGCCTTTAAAGCAGGCAAAGTTATATATTAAGTTACATGTTTAAATATACAGACAGTAGAATGGAACAACATACTGTATAGAAACTCAGTTGTAACAAATAATGAAGAAGAATAGGCCATAAAAGCCTTTCTTGTAGTATGAGGTTACGCACCGGTGTGCGGGAGTGGCAGGGTTAAAGCCTTTCTCCTAGATCAACAGTTACCTTTCCTTCTTATACCCTGAGCAAAGCATTATTAAACATGAGTGGAATACCGAAACCAAAAGATGAGGCAAATGGGTAGTGATTAAGAGGGGGAGAAGAACATTAACATATTCTCCTCAATGCATGTTTAACCAATAGTACCTAGATTGTACATTAGGATACTTTAATATCTCTATTAAGTTCACCAACATTCATTTCACTTTATAGGCTGTCAGATGAGACCAAACATGGCATAGTTACATATTAGAACACACTAGTAAATAAACAGTATGTAGTTGAAAGCATCTACAGTACTGTATGTCCTGTGAAGCAAATGGTGCAGACATGTCATTGAGGTGCAAATGACTCTGTCTCTCCCGACAGAACCATCCTGTGCCTGGAGTGTCCCAACAGTCTTCAGTCAGCATATTGATGAATCCCTTGCACTACATATGCATTAGCATACTGTGATGATGAAGGCCATTGTGCCACGTTTAATTCAAATGTTTACCTTTAAAATACTTTTTGAAGTATTAGGGCAGTAAAGAGTTCTGCCCATATTTGTTCAGCCCTACAATACCTTTAACACCAGTATTGGGTTAATGCTCAGGCTCATATTTATGCTCATGTTTTTGTGATCAAATCTGAATGTCAATTTGTAAATGTGATTTGAAATGCCTTTGTATTCATTCTTAAGTATTTGCCTGATAAACTGCCTTATTGCACTTAAAAAAAAAAAAAAAAGCTTGTTTGCACTTACTCAACTCTTGTACTTGTGAAATGTGTGTTGTGCCTTTGATTATTCACTATTGTGAATTAGTATTATGCCCATAAGTCATTTAAATAAACGTTCATATAAAGATATTAATTTGTGTATGAATGACTTAAAGATTTCACTCACCTGAAGAAATCCATCCTGTCCTTTGAAATATCTGTGTTAAAAGAGGGCGCTAATTAAGATTATTGCTCTACACAACTTATCCGTCTTCCTTAATTTTAATTCGGAGGCAAACATCTCTATCGCCATAGTAACAGTTTTCCGAACTTTTCAAAGTTAGTGCTTAATATAATAATATCTGAAACTTGGCAAACTATCAAACTGGCAGCTCTAGTAAGATGAAAAGATATATATTGATCTCTGTCATGGAAATGCATATATAAACCTTAATTAAACAATTCGATAATCAATTAAAAAGCAATTTATGCCTGCATGATATTATGCTGTTAGCCACATTAGACCAGCAGTTTGGAGGATGGATGGATGGATGGATGATTAGACAGTGGGTACCATCTTCAGGTGAGATGCAGGAATCAATTCGGCCTGACACCACAGTGCATTATATTGCTCTGTGTTTAAGGATATGTCTAGTCTTGTAAAAGGTAAAAGGAAATGGAGGTTAAGAAGCGAAAAGGAGTCAGCAAAACAACAACTGAATCTGAATGCACCCATCAAGAAGACATATTTGTCAAATGCCAACACCAGGCTGAAAATAATACAAAATAAACAATGAAACAGAATTTTTGAAATACTTTGTTGATGCAAATAAAACATGAACTTCTACATAGATGTTTGTGATATAACTGACCAATATTAGAGAAATTTTAGATCACAGTGAACTCGCACTAAATGAACAGAATGAGAGTTTAACACAATGGATATCACAATGGACTCGCGTGTTGAGCTCACAGAATGAGCACACAGTGCTTTTACACTTTGTTCACTGGGACCTCACTTGTGATGACATCATGAGTATCCTGGGAGCTCATGGTGAGATCAAATGTTGACTGGATTCTTGGATTTTAGCCGGTTAGACACTACGGTAAAGCCAGCCGCAGTTTGAAAATACATGTTCATCTATTACTATGAATACGGTCATTTCAGGATGAAGGTTTAGAGTGACAGAATCTCCTTCACTTCATCTGTTTCAACACCAAACACTCCTGCAGAACAAACAAACAGTTTCTCAGAGATTAAACTCATATATAACACTGATGGTAATGTTACTGAACAGATCTAACTGAGATAATTTTTCTTGTCTTATAAACAATGAATTATTCAGCTGTAAATAAAGATCAGACAGTCTTCCTGACAAATTAATGAAAGAAAATCCCATATAGTGTATCTAAAATCTAAGGATTATGTTTGTTGTTGTTATAGACAGATAACGAATAAGAAATAATTTGTTAAGGCACAGAAAAAAAAAACATTCTCACATCATCCTTTTTAGGGTCATGAACTCCTTTGTCATTAAGACAGACACATAGATGTCAAGAATCAACAACAATGGTGACATGCTTCATGCTGCAATGCATTCTGGGTGCATCATACAAAACTCATATATGGCTCCCAGAATGCATTGCTGCAGGATGTATGTCACCGTTGTTGAGATTCATACGCTGATTCTTGATGTCTACAGTGTCTAAGAGCTTCAACTGTTCAAAATGATTTGTGTGCAATGTGTTTTTAAAATTCAGTTTTTTTAAAAAAACATATGTTGCATATTGATATTAATAACATAGATTAGACATGAGATCAGTTGATCAGATCACTACATGATAATATCTTTATCATCAACAAGCAAAACATTTATATTAATAAAAGTATTTTATTAATATTTTTTTAAATAAAAATCAGAAGTCAAACTGTCCACCTTAAACAAACACTGAACACCATAATGGTGAACCCAAACTATTATTTTCAATAAAACATCAACATCTAAACCTCTTTTAATTTCAATATGAAGTTTTGTAGACATGACAGAAAAAAAGTCAATCTGGTTTATAATAAGTGAAGCTGATAATGCTGTTTTTGGAGTTATTTAATGACGTTGGAGCTTGACGTCAAACAAAGGTTTTGTTTTCACTTTCAACCAAAATTTGACATCCAAGCAACATTTGAGTTTACATCCAATGCCAAATGGGAAGCTTCCCTCTAAAAACTTTATAAGAATGTTATGGGATAATGTTCTAACAATGTTATCACGAACATTTGTTGAATGATTTTTAGCACAACTTTCTGGGAACAAAAATCACAGATAATAAAAAATGTGTAGCTGAGTAAGAGCATTGCGTAATATAAACTTGACTAAAGTTCATACAATAATTGATGTGACTGTGTTCAGCTGTTTTTCCTCTCAGCTGGAAAGAGTGAGATATTCCAGCATACGAGTCAAGGACGCCCGTTCACCCTCAGCTCAATGTGAAGTTGTGCAATACACGTCATTAAAAATGCCAGCTGTATCTTGTTATGCCGATCATTTTCTTCTGCAACAAGACTTACAAAATGCAAAACAAAATCTTACAATAATACAAAAAAAGATTGTATTTATTGATTGTCAGATTAATCACAGGTTTGTAAAGCACTATTTTTTTGTAAAGCTGCTTTAAAACTTTGTATTGTAAAAAAGCATAAAAAAACAATTTAAATGAAAAATAAATGTTTTTTATTTTTATTTTAACAGAGTAGTTTTTATAATGGAGTAAAAATTATTTTATAATCACTTAAATGCCATTTATTAATAAATTATAATTACTACATTTATATACTCAAAGCAGTCGTTCAAGAACACCTTCCTGAGTATCTGATTAATCAGAGTTTGATGGTTATTTTTGCTCTCTCCTGTTGAAGACTTCTGGATCTGAATTCATAAACCAGCACAGTAACAGTAGCCACGCCCACCAGAGCAGAGAGAGCCAATCGGATCACAGCTTCAGTAAAACCACAACAGTGGATACAGTCTTATGAGAGAAAAAATTAGCAATGTTAGAAAACAGAAATGTTTTTTCATTTAATTTAATTTTTTTTAATATATATATATATTTCTATATGTCATTGTAGCCTATCTCTATGGCTGACAGAGTTCAGTGTTGTTGAGATTTCTGGTCTGGTTGCTGATGGGATTGAGGAGCACACTGCGGTGTATTCAAGTTGCATTCAAGTATTTAGAATTTAAATAGGCCTATATAACATAAATAGGTGTGCAGTTTAGCTTACATATCTAAATTATACTGCAGAACATAAACAACTAAACAGTATCAAACTAGCTTCAACATTTGCAGGCAAGTCAGTCGATGGGAGGGTCAAATTGTAAGTTTTGTCAGTGGATTGACTGAAGTGCATGCACTTAAGATCTAACTGCTTTGATAATGTTTCTGATATAAGTAATATGTTGAGAAACCAGGAGAAACCACCCCAATAACAATCAGAAAGTTTAAACCCGTTGAATTTTAATTTAAAGCAGGTCTGGGCTAATTCCCCCAGATTCATTTCCAATGGAAAGTTTCCCCTTTGCAACCCTATAGTCACACCTAAAGCTGTTCTTCACTGTCTGCTGTGTCGTGAGAATAAGAGACTCCAGTCATGCTTTTTATCACTCATACTGTCATGAATTCCAATGGGAATTCCCATTGATTTACTTCCATTTACTCTCATTACAGTCAGATCTGTGGGCAGAAATGAGTTCGCCTGTTTTGGTCTTGTCCGCTTAGCTGCTGTTTTATGTTGTCGTTCACGCATTGGATTAGTGCAGACCTCTATGACCTGTAAAGACTGTGGTATTTGATGTTTAGCATTTCACACCCCACTTGTAAATTTACTTCCATGATCAGATTCAGTTTTAGATGGCGCACCCCAGTGAAGGATGATTTGGTTCGCTATTACTTGTGCCACATTTCTAGTTTTGTTCTTGTAAACGCAAAAAAGGAAAAATCTGGTCATGTGAAATCTCTTGGTTTATACTGTATGCACTTTATCTGGATGAATATGTTCAGGCTTAGAAGATAAAACAGTAAAAACTAATTGTCTTTGTTCAATAAAATGGCTAATTAATCCTGCATAAATATTCAAATGTCTCTCCTTTAGAGATATCTAGCTGTGAGAAGTGACTGCAAGAAGAATCTAATTTTTCCTCCGCTCATATTACAATAGCTTATTCATTATTCCATATTTAGAGTGTGTTGTAGGTCTTTCGCTTTAAAGGTCACATTTTTAAACGCCCATTTCTTGAGACGTTTCCAGCTCTGGTTTGAGAATAAAACAGGCACTCATGACACTCTGTTCTTTTCTCTGGTCCTTAGTAAAATTTGGTCTCAGCAGCTTTGTGAAAAGTTTTAAAAGAGTACGTAAAAACTTTTACTGGTATATCTAGGCAAACTCTTTTTTATGAACAGGCTGGAATCTGCAACATTATGAAGAGCATTTTCAAGAAGGCCCCCCCCCCCATCTCTGACCATCAAGAACATGAGAATCAATGACACCGAACTGTATAAACTACAGATTATCCACAACTCTGGGACCCCATGCATAACATTCAGTGTTTCTGTCTATGGTGAGGATATACTTTTTTTATTTGAATAATTAAGATATTTTAAGTTGTCTTTTATTTAGATTAAAAGTGCAACAAGCAATATTAGATACACCATATCCAATAATATAGCAGAGTTTTAGATTCACAATATCACAGTCGTGCTGTTGTTCTGAATATCATCACGGTTGTGATTGGGCCACAGGTGATCACATGACCGATATTCACAACCACATGAGTGTGATGCTGATTTTTTATACAAACATACATATCTATACAAATATAGATTGTTTTCCTTCAATAACAGGGTTCAATATGTTCAATCTCTGTCTGTGTCTTTCATTTTAAAATAAAATTCATTTTACAATGATGTCATACTGTAACTTTCAAAGCACAGAACTCCTTTCCCAAAAGTATTATTTGCTAAAACAACTTGACGAAAACGTCTAAAATTATTGACACCTGACAGAGGTCCTTACAGAGTTTAATGTTTATGTAATTAGCAATCATTAACATTTATTTGTCAGATCTTCACTCAGGTTATATAGTGCTGATGTTTATAGTGTGTGTTATAGATCAGACACATTCACACTTATGTCTGTCTTTATCATTACAGTATCAGATCTTCACTCAGGTTATATAGTGCTGATGTTTATAGTGTGTGTTATAGATCAGACACATTCACACTAATGACTGTCTTTATCATTACAGCACCAGGTCTGTCTTCAGGTGCTGTAGCAGGAATAGTTGTTGTTCTGCTGCTGCTGCTGCTGGTGTGATTTACTATCTCCACAAGGTCCCTAAACAACAAAATCAAACGTGTAAGTATTACATTTAATACAGCAATAGAAAAAAAATATTTCTACTTTTTACCTGCTCTACCTTGTAATTGATTTGGTGCAATAATTAACGAAGTGTGTGATTGTCCAGTAATGAGCTGAATTACATTAATAAACTAATTACTGAATCTCTGTCTGTTTAAAATTGTGAATTTAAGATCAGTTTTTGATTTTGTGTAAGGCTGGAAGCTTACGATGTTATTTTGAACCAACAATCAGAAACAAAAAGCAGTTGACGGATGAAAGTCAAAAGTTTTTGTCAGTAAAAAAAAAATAATAATAATATGCCTACAACTATAATAATGTTGTAATAAAAGTAAACCTTGCTTAGGGATCGTTAAATGTGGACAAAATTTTATCTGGACATCTAAAATATCCAAGTATAACTTTCTAAAGGAAAAAATCCAAACTTTAGGAGGTTTTGTTTGAGTTTAAAAAACACCAAACCTTTGCTGCCATTTTTCTTAAATCTGGTAAATTCATCCATTCTCAGACAAAATAAATTTAAAATTGGCAATTTAAATGTGCTAGATTGAAACTTCAAGTACTCCTGTTTAAAATGATATATGGCACTTGATACTGACTGTTATAATGGGTTAGAAAAACAAAGAAAAGTACAGACGAGTCAGGTGGCCAGCAGGGTTAAAGTGACAGCAGCCTGTTATGTTGTAAATGATGACAGAATTTAATTCTTGTGTGAACTATACCTTTAACACCAGTATTGGGTTAATGCTCATGTTCATATTTATGCTCATGTTTTTGTGATCAAATCTGAATGTCAAATTGAAAATGTGATCTGAAATGCCTTTGTATTCATTCTTAAGTATTTGCCTGATAAAACCCGCTTTATTGCATTTAAAAAAAAAGCTTGTTTGCACTTACTCAACTCTTGTAGTTACTTAAAATAAATGTATTGTGTTGTCCCTTGGATTATTCACTGTTGTGAATTAGTATTATTCCAATTTGTAAATCATTTTAATAGGCTAAATGTACAAATAAAGCAATTAATCTATATGTGTATTTGATCTATCTGATCATTATTGTATTCTATACAAACACTGATTCCGTTGTTAACTGATAGCCTATAGCTTTGTTTTATTATGTCAGTTCGAAATCTGATGGTTCATACTTGATACAAAATCAAATCTTAAAGCTGTAGTCTACGATGTTGAAAATCGGTCGAGAAAGCCTGAGACGGATGGGAAGTTTTAAAAAACTCATCCCGCCCCTCCACACACACACCCCCCTCCCCTCTGTGCTACCTGATCCCTCCCACCGGGAAACGACCTGAACAACGTCACTCAGTCAAGCTGTGATCACCGGTAGTAAACAGCGCATCTTGTTCAAATTCCGATCGGCTCGAACAGAAACCCGCTAGGCCTACTGAAATATATTCAAGCACTTCAAGAAATATAATTACTTTGACCCGTGATAGGCGATGCTTAACGGCTAACATTCCAATGCCGACCGGCAGCATGAGCATGTTGTCAGACTGATAAAAAGCTATTTATGTAACACTCACACCATAAAAGTATAAATAAATGCTTACCTGCTCAACAAAAAGTCAGCCGTGTCAGCGTCGGTTTTCAGTCCCAAATCTCCACTGCTGAGCTGATGCTACTTTGTTAGCTACCATAGACTGTCAGCTGCTTGCCCGTGAAATTTCATGTCGCAGGAGGGGGGCGGGGTGGGGTGGAGACGCGAGCGCCACGTGGAGTTTCAAGTGGAGCGGGGGATTGGATGAGAGCAGTTGACCAATGTAAGCTGTCCGGCCGGACAGCTTACATTGGTCAACTTCTCTGCAGCTGTACACCCAATAGAGTGAGTGGATTTTTTTCATTCTTTTTTCTCTTCATATTGTTAGGATTGTACTGTAGAACCATAACCAGCATCTAAACGAGGTTATTAATAATGAACAATCTTTGAAATCGTAGACCATAGCTTTAAGAGGAGACTGAATCTGAAAAGATATAGGCTAGCAGTTATAATCTAATCACATCTATGACTAAAATGACAAATGACTAAATCTTTTCGAGAAAAACAGTAAAAACTAAAATATTCTCTAGCTGAATTCAAAGCAGTGGCTGAAGTGTGAACAGGCTATTTAATTTAAAGTTCAATCATTAGGGGGGAAAACAAGTATGAATGACAATGAAGAATTTCACACACCTGAGTAAATCTATCCTGTCCTTGTTAACATCCGTGTTAAAAGAGTGTTAATGAAGATCATTGCTGTATACAATATATCCGTCTTCCTTGATTTCTAAAGCGTGTTAAATGCATTGTCGATCAAATGTTCAACATCCCTCCCTCCATAATTAGCTAAACCAGCCGATCAAAATTAGGGCCTACGTCTCTCTACGGTGATTGTAAGTGAAATACTCGACTGTGATTGGCTTCTAACCATTGAGAAAGCAAAATACTTTACAGTGATTGGCTATTTTTTTAACCAGCAGAGGCAAATGTCTCTATCGCCGTAGCAACAGTTTTCTGAACTGTTGTAATTGCATCGGCAGATTCAACACGTTCATGGTGAAGAGCAGCAAATATTAATAATGTACAAACCTTCAAATAATCAAAGTGATTACTAACAAAGCTTTTGAAGGCCTAAACATATGAGATCGAGCTACAGAACCACACGTCATAGCAGTCAATAGAGTCAGACCAGAAGTATGGTGGTGCTGACATTTGTGCTGCATTTTTTTTTTTTTTAATGAGACAATTTTTAGTAGTTATCAGGGTTTCACTGTATGTGTAAATGCACTCGCTAATAGACATTTGAGTATAAAAAAGGTTGTTTATTTTTCAACAAAAGCTGGTGATATCAGCCAACGCTAGTCACAATGACTGTGTATACACTCATCCACTATTCCCTACATTTCTCCACTAATAGTCCACTTGAAGGAGTGAATGAAAACGAGTGAGTAAATTCAGACACCTAGCGTCGGAAGGGCTGCAGCTTTTGCACTAGATGCTTTTAGTGCTTGCTTTTTAATAATCATTTTGAAACTAGCAAACTGGTATCTCCAGTAGTAAGATGAAAAGATTTATCTTGAACTATGCCATGGAAACTAACATGTGTAAACCTTAATTAAACAATTTAATAATTAAATAAAAAAGTATGCCAGCATGATATTATGCTGCAGCCACACTGGAAATGAAATGGGAGGATTCAGCTGCGGGCGCCATTTTCTGGCGAGACGCGGGAATTCATTCGGCCTGACCTCACAGTGTATCATGAGTATAATTCTCTAACCATTGAGTGTACATCGGTTGAACACACTCGTTATTGCGGTGCAACTGGGATTGAATGAGTGCACTTGATATCCAATATGTTTCAGACAACACCACAAATGGATGTCCCTCTCAAATAGTGACATATTTATAGATATAGGGGGAGATTTCAGACAGCCAGCAGCATTTGGTGATGTGATAAAATAAAAATTTTGCAAAAGCTACTGTTTTGCAAATGTACAGTCAGTGGAGATCACATGTTACCTTGCATGATATACAGTCAAGAGGGAACAGTCAAGCCTTTGTTTTTGAATGGCTTTTGAATGAACCTTGTTGTTTCTCGTTCTCGGCTGCAATCTTCCGCCCTCAATTTTTGTCAGTCTGTAAGTGGAACAATGGCAGCCTTTCATGAGATGAGATCAACTGGCACACACACAGAGGTAAGAGTTGACAGTCTCTTGCTGAAAAGCTTTTCATGTAGTGATTCAGTGACTGATGCTTTTTCAAAAGCACTTGATCCAGTAATACAAACACTTTCTCTTCTCTTCTCTTCTCTTCTCTTCTCTTCTCTTCTCTTCTCTTCTCTTCTCTTCTCTTCTCTTCTCTTCTCTTCTCTTCTCTTCTCTTCTCTTCTCTTCTCTTCTATTAAAAATTCTGCTAAAAGATTAGATTGAACTGAGAAGGGTCATGCACTTGCATATTGTTGTCCTACTGTTAGTTGAACTGCTTCTATTGTTCTCATTTGTAAGTCGCTTTGGATAAAAGCGTCTGCTAAATTAATAAATGTAAATGTAATGTAAATGATGCAGCTGATGTTGGTGGTTTAAATGTTCTGTTGAGTTTCGTTATGGTTTGTGGTAATTTGGAAGAAGAAAGCCACTAACTGAACAAAACAACTAAATGTAAGCTGATTTTAACAGCTGAAGGTCAATGGAGATACTTGATCAGGCCAAACATCTGTGGATCAATATGTGTCAGGAAACTCATGTGGTTCAACCGCCATGAATGCAACAATGTACTAAAATAATCGTAATGAGAGGTAAAAGACAAACTAAGAGCAGAGTGGAATATATACTGAAGAACTGAGAAGTTCACACATTTATTTTTGTGAGCGCGCTCAGTTCTTTTTTCATCCTTTCATTTCACACTCATCTAGTGTTCAGCAACTTCTCAGAACATTGTGTTTTTCCTGGAAACATTTTTTAATCTTTTAAAAGACGTTTCTTTTCATCTAATAGCTTTTCCTTTGAATGGCCTGGTATTGTCTAGAATTATTTTTCGGGGTAAAACCATCTGTAGTAAATGTAGAATCCAATAGAAATATAGAGTTATTTTGTGTTACCCAATGAAAAGAATGTTATTGTCAGTAAGATTTTGTTCATAGATATGTTATTCTCATTCTCAGCGGTTATATTAGCATTCTTTGATGCACATGCGAAAGCTACATAAAGACACCATATTCTAAAAAAAAGTTTTTATACTAGATTCTATTCATGCAGAAAACTTGACAATGAAAAACCATAAATGGATTTATGCTTCAATAAAGATGCAGAATCAAATCAATAGGGAATTGATTTGAATTTGAGTGGAACCACTTTTTTCCTCCTAGAGGTCAAGAATGAGGCCAAAGAATATAATAATGCATGTTTATTTTATATTGGACAAAAAGAGGCATAAAGGACTATGAAAAACAGATATATCTAGCATTACAACTCTTTAAGATGAAGCTGTCACATCCAAGCTTCTATAGTAGTAACCGGTCACTGACACTGATTAATAAACTTCCAATTTATTCTGTAAGATTAAGCAATAATTGGAATGTAGTAAACATGTACTTTTGCACCAAAGACGTCACTTTACAGTAGTAAAATAATAGTAACGTATTTCCATAGACAAAAGGAAAAATACAGGAGGACATGGAGTGAGATGAAAATACACGATACAAGCCAAGCTAAGGATGCTTTATATCAAGCATTTTAGACAATACTTTAACACGTCTTCGCCTTTTCCCGTCAGTTGCTTTGACAGATGTGTGCATCTGTTTAATGTTTCATACATATTTCCTCAGCACATAACTTACATTTTACGGTTGTATCATTATCTGTAAATGTGAGAACGTCACGCGTATTTCCATTTGCAAAAAGTTTCAGTGAACGAGCGGCAGTTTGCATATGCACATCAAGTTAATTTTCTGAATTTGGATTGTACAGAACATGTGTTTTCAAATTGGGGTCCAGGAACCAATTACACCAATATAATTTTGGAAACACCAGGATGTCTTTTTAACATCTCATTTAATATTGTTCACGTGTATAATACTATATTTATTAAATGCAGTAAATTTAGGCCATATCAAGTGACATATCAGTATCAGTGTCTGTACACTTAACTCTCCGTTTGTTCTCCAGGTGAGTCCGGTCCCAAGACAGTGTCAGTGATGGCGGGAGAATGTTTAGTTTTAATCACTGATTTTAAGGTAGAAAGTGATGAGAAGGTGGAGTGGAGATTTGAAGAGAAAATTCTCACAACCGGAATGAATGGAGACATCAGTGAGACTTCATACGGTGATGAAGTGAGATTCAGAGGCAGACTGGAGCTGCACCATCAAACTGGATCTCTCACCATCAAAGACACCAGAACCAGCGACACTGGAGTTTATCAGCTAAACATCTGCAGCAGATGCGGAAAGAACATTTGCTGGGAATTCAGTGTTACTGTCAGTGGTGAGTAAATCAACTCTTCCAATATGACCTTTTTATCAGTTAAAGTGACTTCAGCCATTTCTTTGAAAAATAAACATTTTGTCATCGTTTACTTGCTCTTATGTTGTGCTAAACTTAACTTTATTTCTTCTGTGGGACTATCTTCTTTCTGCTTTTCTCCAAATAATGAAAGTAGATTCGTCCGTTTAGTGTCAGTCTCCAAAAAGGACCAAGAAGTTCATATGCACTAAATTCCAAGTCTATTAAAGTCATGTGTTACTTGGTGTGAGATGTAGATCATTATTCATTTAAGTTCGGAAGACTGAGTTCACAAATCGTCTTAATTTGTTAGAAAAGAACAAGTGCTCAAACAAGACTAAACTTGGTCCTTTGTCATTTTATGGTAAATTATTGTCATTAGATTTGAAGTCTGACTACAACTCTTCCTTTTTTAATGTCTTTTTATTTCAGATTCTAGAGGAAATCGATTGAATAATTCAGCAATTGTACAGATAAATGGAGAGGTTCCTGTTGGAGTGAATATGCAGCAGGCCACGAGTCCAGTTTGATCAGAAGACACTAGCATAGGCATTTCACTATTGTGCTTGGGGGACACATCTGTTCTTCATTATGTGGACCTCTAGGTTAGGATGGGTAATGGCCTCCTATTTTTCCCTATTATAATACAGACTACATTTACATTTAGTCATTTAGCAGACGCTTTTGTCCAAAGCGACTTACAAATTAGGACAACATTAAGCGAGTCTTCGTGAAGAGGCAAAAACAACGCAAGAAGTGCTCAGAATACGAAGTTCATGTATTGATCAGAGTAGCATAAGGCTGATAAGCGAGGATTTAGAGTAAAAAGGAAAAAAGTTTATTTTATTTTTTATTTTATTTTTTTTATTATGAGGTTAAGTGCTCACGGAAGAGATGAGTCTTAGCTGTCTTTTGAATGTTGCCAGGGATTATGCATTCCGGATGAGGGTGGGGAGAGCATTCCACCAGCATGGAACTGTGAATGAGAATGTTCTGGAAAGTGATTTTGTGGCTCTCTGTGATGGAACCACGAGTCGTCGCTCGTTGACCGATCGTAGGCTTCTGGTGGGGATGTAGATTCGTAGGAGCGACTTGAAGTAGGAGGGAGCTGAGCCTGTGATAGATCTAAGCAAGCCTCAATGCCTTGAACTTGATGCGAACAGTGAGAGGTAACCAATGCAGGGAGATGAACAGAGGAGTGACGTGGGCCCTTTTGGGTTTGTTGAAGACGAGACTAAGGTCCTCTAATGTACTAGTAACTGACCATATTTGGACTTGTTATTCAATGTGTCGTATTCCTATATGATGGAAGGTAGGTACTCTTATTGGTTAACTCTGTAACTCCCATCATATTCTTAATATATACATTTAGACAAAGTGGCAGTGTAGCAATGCGGTTGAAACATAGGAGGAAACAGGATCCACGTGCAGCAGAAATCTTTTATTAAATAAACTCAACTTGACAGTCACAGAATAGGGAACAGGACAACCAACATACAACATCATGAACTCATAAAGACTGAACAAGACACAGGGCTTAAATACACAGGAAAACAAGCTAAACAAGATAACAAGGGGTCGTGGCCAATCTAAAACACCTGAGGAGACTAGTTAAACATTAAACATGACGGGGAACTATCAAACATGGAAAAAGACAGGGGAACACAGACAGGAATCATGACAAAATTGAGAAAGTTTCTCCCTCAGCGCTGGGTCAACGTTAATTCAACTGCTAATTATGAGGACTGAAATGAGGCACAGTTGGACCGCAAATTTTACAGTTAATCTGACACCCTTAAAGATAGAAAGAAACAGCCACATGTGGTGTCAAATAACTATTGTTCTTAAATGTTTTAACTTTTGAACTGCTAATCCAATCTGTATGTTTTGTTTTATGGTGCTTAATCTAACCCCCTACGTGGTTCTTAATTAAAGACACCTTCTACCTTATTTAGATTTTTCTCAGGTTAGGTAAAGTAAGTCGAATCCGTTCTAAGCAATAAGTATTTAAATTTCCATATTTACAATTTAGTCAGAAGACTTCTCCGTGGTTAGTTCATCTCATTTTTCATAAAACAGAGACTATGGCAGGCTGGTTCTTTTTATATAAAAAATAAGTCGTTTTTATTAAATTTAGGTTAATTAGTTCACATACAAAATACTAATATAAACAAGATATATAATATAAACAAAAACAAGCAGTTTACAAACTTTGACTGCAGGAGGCCCATGGCAAGAGACTTCTAACACCGGAGAGGCGGACAGGTGGTCCCGTTGAATCCGCGTCTGCCTGGACATAACCTCTCCAGTCCTTTTAAAGCCCATCTTCAGAAATCCCCTCCTGGAAACTCCCTAAATTTGTTCATTGGTAATCCCCTCCTGGAAACCCCCTAGGACTTGGCCATTAAAGCCTTTACCTCTTCGTCCTCCTTCTTTTTGACCTTTCCTTCGATGCATTCTGTATCTCGTCCGCCACACATAGACGGTAATGCTTGCATTTTTCTTCTTTCTTTGGCAAAGCTCTTTCTAATACATTTTCAATTTCTCTCTACTCTGCCATATGCTTAATAAATGCTTACAAGATTCAGTGTGGTTTTTTTGTCTTCATAAACCATTTTCTCAATATATGGTTACAATGATTATTACAAGTGTCTCATCTTATATAACACTTTCTTAATAAAACGGTTTAACAACAACTTGTGGTGTCTTTCTTAATGACAATTTCGTTTATAAAAACAAGTCTCAGTGTCTTTTCTAATTAACCAGATTCAAGGGTTTCTTATAAAAAACCTCTTTACATTGTTTTCCGATACATGGAGATTTCTTATAAAAACCTCCTTTCCATATTCTTATAAAAACATAAGCCTGTCTATACGAGGCATTTATAATAACAGAATCAATTGCATATTTCACCCAACACGCCCCTTTATGCAACTTTATTATTTTATCTCCAAAGTCAAATAAATCATGTAACCCCCTTTCTTTTTGTCATATTTTGCCAATTTAGCATATACTTGACCTGTTTCAGTAGAGACATTCATTTGAAAAATGTTCATATAGTGCTCCACCCAAGGCCTTTTATTCTTTAGTTTCATTAGTTTACTTTCAATAACTTTTCCCTGTATAGGGGTTCCAGAAGGCCAAATTTCTGTACTTTCTTTTATTATAACCAAATAGCATCCAAATTTAACTCGCATTAGTTTGCCATTCGTTATCTCATGTAGACAGGCCCCAATCAATTGTCCACCAGGGGTTTCACAGATAAAGGTGCGGCCCCTTCCGTCAATCAAACAATTTCTGCAAAAATTGAGAGCCGGAATTTGGGCTTTCGGTATCTCTACCTTCCCCCGGGCCGCAATCCCCCTCCTGGAGTTCTGATGAGCCAATTGGGTCGGGAATCTCGGGATAGTCTGCCCCTCTTTCACTCGGAGATCCATCATTGCTCTGCGCTATAAGATAAAATACCCCATCAAATTTGATTACTTTTAGATTATCCACGTTTAGCATGTAATCTATGTATAAACGACTGGTCTCCTTTCCTCCAGACTTTATGAGCCAACAAATTACTGTTTATTTCTCGGGCCTCTAATAAGTATATATTTTTTTACCTTTTGTCTAAATTAATCACACAGTAACATTCACAATAAACACATACACAGCACAAAAGGCAAGTTAAGTCATATTTAAAATAGTAATACTGCAGAAAAGAATCACATTAATTCAGGATTCATTTGTCTCCTCATATGATATGTGAAATAGAGTAGCCTGATCTATAAACTACAAAAAATATTATCTCAGTCTGCTCTTAGTTGATTACTTATTTGCACAAAAATATGTTTTAATACGTGTAAAGCATTCAGATTGTCATATTAAACTCATCTCTTGCTGAAAAGTGTTTTATGTAGTAATTCAGTGACTAATGCAGCTGATGTTGCTGGGTTAGTTGCTCTGTGGAGTTTCATTATGGCTGTAAGGAGCAGAAAACCACTGAACTAAATCAAACAATGACTTTAACAGCTGAAGGACAATAAGAGACTTGATCAGGCCAAACATCTGAAAACGAGTAGGCCTATATGTCAGGAAACTCATGGGGTTCAACAGCCCTGAATGCAAATATGCACTAAAATAATCATGATGAGAGATAAAGATCAACCTAAGCGCAGGTTAAAATATAAACTGAAGATCTGACTAAGGTTTACACATTTATTTGTGTGACAGCGCTGCTCAGGTATTTTTCTCGTCTTCTTATTTCACACTCTGTGTTTTACTCCGAAACTTCTCAGAACAGTGTTTTTAATAGCAACACCCACGTCCATGATGTATTTAAGGTATGCTGCTGTTTTCTTGTGAGTAACCTGGTAGTGTCTCTTGTATATTCTCGATAAAAGAGTCTGCCAAATTAGTAAATGTAATCCAGAAGCAATATGAAGTGATATAGTTTTAATAATATTTTTTAATTGCCAGTGAATTGTGTATAGATCTGTTATTATTGGGTGTGAAAGCAACCTGAATACACCACATGCTAAAGAGGTTTTTTTTATCACTTTTTTTATTAGAGTTCACTAGTCATGCAGAAATTTTATAATGGAAAACTGTTCAAGGATATATTTGATCTTGGAATTATTGAGACTAACAGACTAAAGATGTATGATCACAGCTGAATGATGGTGTTGTGTTTGCAAACAAGTTTCTTTTTCCAGGTTAAAAATCAGGCCAAATAATTTAAAGATTATATGTTTATTTGATATGGTAAAAAAACAGCATGAATAAAAAACTGCAAATACATTTTTGAATATCTTGTTTGTCAATTTTTAAGATTTATTACATTAAAATATCACAGCAAGAGAGAGATTAGAGATGTCAGTGAAGACACTGGCCAATAGTGAGCTGGCCTTCTTACGTAGAACCTGGAAGCGCTGTTTACACTATGTCAACAGTGCAGGAGAATGACACAGAAGAGAAGAGATTGTTGAATAAAGTCGTTATTTTTTGGGGTCGCTACATATCATTAACGTTCAACCAATGGAGTCACTATTTTAACAATGTCTTTACTTCCTTTCTTGGAACGACAGGAGGGTGAGTAATTAATGAAAGACATTTTATTTTTGGGTGAACTGTCCCTTTAATTGATAGTTAACATTAAGCTAAATGTGGAATTAACCTGCTTGCTGAGACACGACATATAAGCACCAAGTGAAATTAATGCAGTTACGGTTATGATTTAAGAGTGTGAAACAAACAGCATGAAAAATTCAGTTTGCTTTTGGAAAAAATAAAGAATCTTTGAAATGATAGTTAGGAGTTCTTGTCATATAATGGCACCAGACATTCACGGTAATCCTCATCTGGTTGATCAGTGTTTGTTGCTGCGTTCTTCACAATCTTCAGCCGTGGAAGATTTCTGGTTCTGAATTCATAAATCAGAACGACCATCGCAGCCACGCCCACCAGAGAGGAGAGAGCCAATCGGATCACAGCTTCGGTGAAACCACAACAGCGACTTTCTTAAGAGAGAAGAAAAGAGCAACATTAGAAAACATAATTATGATTCATGACCAAAACAAGAGATCCTGTCTACAAGAGAATTCCCTGTGAGGGCCTCTTTGACATAATCAGACAAGTCCTCTTTACAGATAAGGGCTGGATTCTGACATCCACTGCTGCTTCAATGTATATCTAATAAGTGAATATAATCAAGGTATTAATCAATATTTTTTCCTTCTAAACAATTTGAATGACTTCTTTAAGCTTGATTGAATTGATTGATTGAAGTATCTTTAATGTCCCCTAAGGGCAATTTTGTTCACAACAAATAGCCAACACATACACATCCACACAAAAACACATTAAACCTTAAAAAAAGAAATGGATAAAAAAACCATAAATACACATGTACCTATAGTTTGTTGAGAAACCCAACAACTAATGCTTCAAATGATCTCAGATATCCGTTGGACCTGGCACGTTTTCGATAGGTACCTCCTTCCTGATGGTAGGAGGCAAAACTCATTGTGTAGTGGGTGAGTGATGTTATCCAAAATGGCCATTGCCCTCTGTGTAGCTCTGGCCTCGTACATATGCTCAATACTGTTAAGATCAGTACCATTACTTTCCGACAAATGCTTACAGTTTTTCCCAATCTGTTTTTGTTAGTTACACTCAAATTGCCGAACCAACAGATCATAGTAAAAGTTAAAATTGACTCAACAAAGGATGAATAAAAACATTTCAGAAGGTATCAATCAACATTATTTGGTCTTAGAGACATTGAGGTGGAGATATGAGTCCTTGCACCATGAAATAAAATTGTCCAAAACTGGTCCATGGCCCTCCTCATGATCTTGCAGAAGACTAATTATCACAGAATCATCAGCATACTTAATGATATGCCTCGATTCAAACATACTCTGACAGTCATTGGTGTAAAGCACAAATAAGAGTGGTGACAAAACACACCCTTGAGGTGACCACATTAGGACCTCAGATAAAGTGTTATTTACCCGGGACCTCTGTGACCTCATAGTTAGAAAGTCAACCAGTCAGCATATTGTACCAATATCAATATCAGGAAATTGCAATAGTCTGTTAGCAAGAATATGGGGCTGCATACAATTAAACGCTGATGAAAAATCAACAAAACACAAACGTGCATGTGTCTTCTTGCCCTCCAAATGTCCAGTAATAAAGTCCAGCAGTGTTGCTGTGGCATCCTCAACCCCCTTACTTGGTAAATATGCGAATTGTAATGGGTCAATCATGCTCTGAGTCATGCAAAGTAAACTCCTCCTTACAATACGCTCAAAACCCTTCTCATCACCAGAGATTCTTTAAGCTTATGAGATTTGTGTAGTTATAGAATTACATGACAGTTTAATGCATGTGCTCTCTCCATGTTTTTGAGAAAGGCACCCAACATGTGTTAACCGGTTAAAACATATATCTAACTCAGGGTCAGCCTGATAATCAGTGTGGATATGCACCTGCATATAAATCCATGTGTGGACAGTTTCTATGTTTATCTATTTCTTAGCCAATCAGAATCCTTCAACCTGAAGTAATGATGTAGGTGTAAGGTATAATTGTTGTAGAAATGTGAATGTACGGAGAGCGACCTACAAACTCCTTGTGAGTCTTGAAGCTGACTTCTGCCTGATGAAACTACAAACTATCTTCAGTAAAAAAAATGTCTTCAATTGCACTTCACTTCCCTGGGTCGTATAATCCCCTACAACAGACCCTATAGGGCCAGCTTCGGCTCCACTGGTGTGATGAATCGATCTTCAAGCAAAAGGAACTGGATATTGTTGGGTATTGGGTATACTGGGTATTGTTCAGCTGTACGACTCAAACACGTTGAGTCCACAAGTACCAGATGTGGGCCGGATCTCGGCCGTGAGCCGACACTATGTTGCTTTCTGAGTATATCCTATATATCGAATAATGCAGCTGGTATACTCACCACAGACAATAAGATTGAATATGTTGAGCGGCGTCTCTGATCTTGTGGTTTTGACTTGATAAAGTCCAGAGTCCGTGGTTCTGATGTTTGTGATGGTCAGAGATCCAGTCTGATCCAGTTCCAGTCTGCCTCTGAATCTCCCATCAGCACTATCATTATAAAATATCGGTTTATTGTCCTGTCTGTTGATTTGAGCAATGAGAATGTCTTTATGTCCAAAATTCCATCTTATCTGATCATCTTTCTGTATTTTAGAAACATTAGGCTGTATGGTGACACATTCTCCCTCCATCCCTGACACTGACTTCACTTCATCTGCAACGGTCAAAACACCTGCCGAACAAATAGAAATGATTGCTTCAAATTAATTTGATATATATTTTTGTGAATTAGATTGGTTGATTTACAGTCATCATAATTTATGACATTAACAGCAAAAACAAAATCCATTCTGACTGATTTGAATAGTACACTGTGCATCATAAAACAAGTATAACTTACCAACTAAACACCACAGGCACAAATGGAGGAAAATCGGATGAATCATTTTCTTCAGCAGTTTGAACGTCAGAACCGTTTCAAATAACGAAAGACTTCAATTCTACCGTCAGAAGAGTTAAAGATGAGAGATGTCAGTCTGAGCTGAAGTTCTCAGTGTGAATAAATACCTCTGCTTCTCCTTTCAGAGTCTGTACACCTTCTCACATGGACTTATATAGAAATGAAGTCTTAGATACTGCAGACTCTTGTTCCTCCCATGAGATATTTTAAGATTGGTTTGACTGCCCCTTTATGCTATGGGCTTATTTATATGTGTATGTGTATTAGTATATTAGTATGATGTGATGTTGACCTAGCAAATCTGACCTAAGACCTGGAACATTCTGGTTACACTTTATTATAAAGTGTCGTTGTTATGGAGTAATTATATATTTAAGTACTGAGTAATATTAATTAACAAGGTATGTACTATAGGGTTCGAGTAGGATTAGTATTTGGTTGAGGGGTATTTGCATGTAACTGCATACTTTACTGTTATTACTATGGTAAATACATGTATAACAATAACAATAACAAGGACAATGTAAAATAAAGTGTTACGTACCCACATTCTCTTGTGCAAGTTATACACACTTCACATCTCATCTCATACACACAAACCAGCTTCATCAAATCTATAGTGTGGATGCAAAATATTTTCATAAAAGATAAATATAGTTCTACCAGAAAGACTCGGGAGAATAAACACTGTGACAATAATCCAATTTTTTTACAACCCAGCAAGCAATAAAGTTTTTAGGCGTAGGCCCCGACCGTAGCTCGCAATCTGAGGGTCCGGACTCTGCATATCCTGCCTGAAGACCAAGGCAGGGGCGCAGCCGACCCCCTGTGAGGTATGGGAGGGACCATCCTGGTGGTGGTGGTGGGGAGGATGGAGGGAAGGATTCGATTTGGAGGTGGTGGGGAGGATGGCGGTGAATTGGAGCGCCATCATCTGCGAACTCAGACATGAGTAAGTACCGATCTTTTATAGGCTACCACGAGTATTAGAATGTGATTGGATAGATGAAGAGGTGAAGTGACGTAACAATTAAGAACTTTATGCTAAAGCTTTCATTTCACCTAAAAATGAAAATTCTGTCAAAACTTTTTCTCCCCCTAATGTCGTACCAAATCCGTATGACTTTCGTTCATCTTTGGAACACAAATGAAGATATTTTTGAAGAAATCTGAGAGCTTTGTGTCCCTCCATTGACACACTACGCAAAAACAGGGCTGGAACGACATGAGGGTGAATAAATCTAGACAGAATTTCATTTTTGGGTGAAAATCCCTTTAATTAATCGCAGTCACTGCACACTTGGGCAGATTCTTATCCCATGTTTTGTTCCCTTTTGTTGTCTTAAACATCAACAAAAATTACCTTATTTTGGATTCAGTCCCATTAAAAAGAGAACAAATCAAATGCAAACACTGTTCCTTCTCTTTATTTATTTTTTCTTTTATTTCACGAGTTCACATCTACATATAATTAGTACAATAAGTTTATGCGTATTTGGCGTGCTGTCCGGGGGGAGGGCTCCGAGCTCGGAGTTAGGCCCGAACCCAGAGTACTCCCCCCAGTTGGTAAGTGTAGATGGAACTGGAAGTGAGGAGATGGGGTGGAGGAGGGATGCTGACAAACTTTCAATGAACAGAGATAGGTCTGCTGTGAATTTATACTCTGTCATTGAGTTGATTACTGATTAATCTCCAGCTGTGCATAATTTGGTTAATTATCTGAACCTGCTCCTCCCGAACTTTGTTAATAAAACATCATTTAATTACCTATGTTTTTATATTCTGTATTTAATACCTTTGAAAAACAGAGAAATTTAAGTCTTTGGTCTACGCAAACAGCAGATGTACAGAATCACAATCAGCTCTGGAAAGTTTAGCAAGTGGAACATCCTCAGCAAGACAAGATATTTTATGTGAAACATTACAGAAATGATATGGCATAAAACACTTAGGTGTAAGGGTGAGTTGTTTGTGGGTTCCAGCCCTTCCAGTCCATGTCGGAGTAAAGGCGAATGATAAACTGGCGAAGACGTTGTTAAGGATCTTGAGATTAACATCAAAGATGAGTAAACAGGAAATGAAGGGGTTGATGGGAACTGAAGTGAAAAAGAGGCGGCAGAGGATATGGCACTATGAAGTATGAGGAAGGCATCAGTATAGTAGGCCTATACACAGAAATATGGGGGTGGAAAGAAGAACTGTTGACAACTGTGGGTAATGAAAAGATTATACAACACTAAATCAAAGTTTATAATATATTATATTATAAAATAGGGAAACATGATACTGGTAAATTTGGACTTTGAGTCTGTATGACTTTGATTGATTGATTGATTGATTGATTGGTAATTGTGATAAATGTTGATACATTGCTGGAATGTACAGCAAATAATAGAGAACGGTTAAAGTTAGTTCCGTGTGTGTGTGTGTGTGTGTGTGTGTGTTTGTGTGTTCGTTCGTGTGTGTTCGTGTGTGTGTGTTCAACTAAGTTGTGCTCCATACTCATTTCAGTAGGTTGCAGAAAATGCATCTTACAGTTGGTTTGCCAACCGCCATATAAACAAAAGAAGAAGAAGAAGAGGAAGAAGAAACAGCAGAGGGCGGTATAACTTTGTGATCCGCCGTTACAAAGAAGAAGAAAACTCCTGCGTGGATCTGGAGCAAGTTTCAGTGTCAAATATCTCGGTGGGTGGAACCTAGGCTGACATTTGTTATACATAAAGGGAGTGATAAAAGAATGCACGGAAGATGGGAACAAAAATATTAAAAGCTTGGGGAAGCTTGTTCACAGGGAAGCACAATGGTATTGCAGACTGTGATATTAGCCCTTATCCAGTACACCACCATGGATATTTCCAATGCCAATAATTGACTTATTCAAATGAAATTCAAATGAAAATCAAGAATGAGAGAGATGCCCCAAAGAACATTATTGCACAGCAGTATTTAGATCAGATTTATTCGTCATGGTTGCATATACTGATGGCTCTCTGGAAGAACAGCAGCTGCTGTATATATTCCTAAATTTTATACAAGTATTAAGAAAAGAATAACTGATCATGTATTGTGTTTGCAGCAGAATTAATTGCCAAGATAGTAGCACTCCAGTGGATGTAAAACCAAGATTAGTAGTAATATGTTCTGATTCTTATGCAGCAATCACTATAGCCTCGTAAGTGGAAATAAATCATCAAGGCAAGACAAAGTTTTTGCGTGTACCGGTATATGATACGCAATATTCGCGTTATTATGATACACACTTCATGGCGTGTAGGCTAATACGCACGCAACACCCCTGATCTGCAGTGTGTTTACAGTGCGTAGCATATGCACGCAAAAAAAACAACATTTTTTTGTGTATAAATGGCACGAGAAATTAAATTTGTGGTATAGATACGCACTTTCATGAGACTGTGTTTGAGATTCTTGCAAGTTTGTTAAGAATAAGTAGTGTAAGCTTAATAGTGTTCTTGTGGGTTCCTGCTCATATGTGAGTGGAGGCTAAATAAGTGGTTGATAAACTATAAACAAGCTGTAAAACATAACGAGATAAATATTCAAGTGACTCTGAGCAAAAAAGAGGTTAAAGGTAAAATTAAAGAATTCACAAAAAGTATGGAACAGTGATAACAAGGGTAGACATAGTATACAGAAACAAGTACGAAATGGAAGAAGTGTTTAGGAATATAAAAGAAGATACAATTATTTCTTGCATTCGAATAGGGCACACTAGACTAAATCATTCTTTGTTCATAATAGGACAACAAAACGGGTAAATGTAATTATTGTGATCAGGCAGAAACAACTGAACATGTTTTAATAAAATGTATAAAATATGAAGGAAGTAAGAAAGTTGGGTGTTGAATCATTAAATATGGAAAGCCTTTTGAAAGTGCATGCAGATCAAGATAAAATAATATAGTCCTATTATGAAATATATTAAAGCAATATGAGCTGACTGGAGGAATTAAAGTAGCCTAATTGGTTTAAAATTAGATAATTTTTTCTCACTCTCTTGTTTATTGAAGTTGTTTATTTCTTAACGCTTATTATTGCTTCTTACCTAAAATCACCCAAAAGTGCAAAGATTTTACAAAAACAAAAACACACAACAACAAAAAATAATAGCCTATGTATCGAAAAATAAATTTTGCTTATTTAAATGTAGGCTAATATATTGATTAACTTTCAAAGTACAGCACTCTCCTCACAAACTCATCATCCAGACTGAGGCAGCAAAGACTCGTTAAATACACAGTAAATTTGTCAGAGTAAAATTTACTCAAATTGAAGAAAATTTTACTCTATGCCAGATAACATTTGGTCCCTCTCTGAAAAGAGTAAAAGTTACTCTTTTGATAGAGCAATTTTTCCAGAGTTAATTATACTCAATTTAGTGATAATATTTTACTCTTTCCTACTATATTTAACTCTATTTAGTGTTTTTTTAAATCAACTCTCATGCTATTTTACTCACTTCAGAGCTACAAGAAATTGACTCTGCTACTTTTTAACTCTGTTCAGGGGAACTTCAAATTTACTCGGCAACATTTTATTTCCCCTCCAGAGTTGTTTATCATCAATTATGAGTAAACTATAAAGAATAACTAACTGAATAAAGAATAACCATTCATGTTTTACCCTCAAAAAGTCTAGAAAATATAAATGAAAAACTTGCTTTTCAGTCTGAAATAAAATCAACTGTATACTCATGTCTCAAAATTTTTATTTTTCCAAGCACCTGTTTAAACAATTTTACACTTACAATTAATTAATTTGTGATCCTAAAAATAAAATAATGAAAACAATACTAAAATAATAATAAAGAAATCTAGCACCTGTTTAATTCAATTGTGATCATACAATAAATAAATAAATAAATAATGAAAACAATAATACTAAAATAATAGAAAATTGTGATAGTAATAATGTAAGAGAAGAGATGAAGAATTACATGAAACAATATGGTACAATAAACAAATCAGAATCCAAACCATAAGACATAAGAATATCAAACAACTTGTGGTACAAAATATCCCTTATCTCCAAAACAGAAGGTGCTTCTGTGGCATGTGCAACTTTGTAAGCATGGATATGTTCAGCTAAACAAATGTTGATGTTGGATGTTGGATCAAATGTTTGCCAAATGTAAGCGGTTTGACACTGGTGTTTTTTTGCTAATGTTTTTGTTATGTTGTTATGCAACAGGCCAGTGAATTAGAGGCCTTACAGGGTAGAGCATGTTGGTCAATCACAATAAAACAAGACTGGACCCTACTTCTCTTCATATCAACAACAAGTAGATATGGCTGGAGACTCTCTCCAATGGTATCCAAGTGCCCTTGGATACTGGTACCGGTCTGTGAAAGAATGAAAACACATTAGTGCCAATGTGACTTAAAAGTTAAACTCAATATACACCATGAATAAAATATACAGTGATGTCTTCCATCAAAGTTTCTTTATTACATACTTCCAACAGATTGTTACTAAGCAGGGCTCCAGACTAAGTTTTCCACTGGTTGCACTGGTGCTACCAACTTTCTCAGTTGGTCGCACCAGCACATGATTTGGTCGCACCCATTTTTTTTTTTTTGCTACAACATGGGATTAATCAATGCATGCTGATGAATAGTTGTCTCAATCTTTTCATTTTTATATGACTTAATTCCTAAATTTCCTTAATTTCTAATGGACTATATGCATGGTTACTTCCTGGTTTTCGATAAGCCAGCTCAGGCATTTCCGGTGAACATTCTGTACTCACTGTATATCCACACGAAACCATCAATGGTTGACTTTGTAATGTTGTATTTCTATTTTAATGCCGTTATCACACTTAAACACAGTTTGAAAAATGGATTCAGGATGTACTCGTTCATTATATAAATTTGGTTGCAGTACATACCCTGCTAAGTATGTACTAAGTAGAAAAGAATTGAACAAGTACAACAATTTGGAGGACCAAATAAGAACCTGTCTGAGAAATAAGCAAGTTCAAGGTCACCCAGTAACACAACAATATGAACTAGTGTCATTTGATCTGCTTCATCAGTAGCTTCACCTTGATGAATTTGACAAGACAATCACATGCTTTTCTCGCTGAGATCTTTCCCGGTCTTTTGTGGCCTTGACTTGAGGGTGGCAAAAGGTGAACCAGCATCAGAATGGAAGACATGTTGCTGTCCCAACCTGGAGACAAGGAAAACAAAATAAACACATTGGTTTTAAATTTTTAGGTAGAAGGGGTTGAACATACCCTCCTACTCAGTTGAACTAGTTTAACTTAGACTTAACTTCACTTGGATGATGTGCCGGTATAAATACATTAACCACTCTAGTACCTTAGTTTATACTGCACACAGAATCAGTATTAACAGCACATTCATGGCCAAGTCTTGATGACTACAGATGTGTGGATGAATTAAGGTGAAACCTCTACAGATATTGAAATGAGGTCATAGAGTTAAACTTTATCTACTACATATCAGCCATACTTTTGTTATTCAGAGACCCAAATTCTGTAAATCTGCAACACCTGTACTAGGCCTTTGAGAAAAGATCAGGGTAGAAATGTTAGAGAAACAGGTGATTTTCATTCTGACAGTTTACCCATTGCAAGTCTGTGTTGCATATGAATCAAGCATGTCTAATGGGTAAAGTTGAGACCACACTTTAAACTCTATAGATCTGAATAAAGCTATGCTTGTCATAAACACATAACTTATAGCACAATATAGTTACCTTCTTCAACTTCAGTGGCTTCAGCATTTTGGATGAGGTCTTGGAGCTCACTAGTCTGTGCAATAACCTTTGGTTTTATGTTGGTAGACCACTTCTTCAACAACTTTGCAGAGGTCGCATCACCAAATAGAAGTCCAAAATCTTGATCAATCTGTACAAAATGCCAAAGATAATTAAAGTAGGAACCACAGTAGAAACTCACTTTTTTTACCTAATGAGTCTGGGTTACTGCAGAACAACAATAGCACTTAATTTCATGTGTGTATGTTTTCATGTTTAAAGATTTGAAGTCCACATACCAAGCCTGGTATATCCAAGAATCGCGGGAAAATAGAAAGAATATCAGATGACTCTTTAGGGTCGTGCAGCATCTTCTGCCGATAGCCCAGTGTTAACCTCATCTTTTCCTTTACCACTGCCTCGTCAGCTGTATGCTTCATCAGGGCAATTGCTTCCTGACACTGACGTTCATCTTTCAACCAGCTGTCTTCTTTGAAGGGATCCCTGTCAGTAGTTGGCCCACCTGAAAGTGTTTAAGACAATACGAAAACCAAATATTTAGTTCCTTTTCTTTCAAAAGCATGCACAACACATTTATACCAAAACTAAATACATGACAGGAAAAAACATAGAAAACATGCATGTACAGTATCCCAGAGTGACTTTTAAATTTGCCCAACATGGATGATTGTGCAAAACATATTTGCATTTGAAAAGAACAGCAATTATATTTTGAAGAGATACTATGTAACACTTGACCTCATTTACATTATGACTTAATGACAGACCAATCTGGAACAAAAGAATACTTTTTAAAAATGATAAAAATAAGCAAGTTTTATGTTCAATAAAAAAAATAAAAAAACATTTATCAAGCCTTCCAGCCAAGCTAATAAGAGCAGTGACTAAGCATCAAATCTCGCACCTGTTTGTGGTTGGCGTTTCATTCGTCCCTCGGATGCTTCCTTCTGCAGAGTCTTTATTCTCCATGCCAGATATCCACTTCCATCTTCTGCATTGTAATAATGCTCCTATGACCAGAACAATACACAGACCTAGTAGTTATACATTACACAGCTAAGAAAATAAATACCATATGAATTATAAAGTAGATAATCTTTACTCTTTAACTCATAAACATAATCGTTTATGACCTTCTCGCCTCCAGGGCTGCTCTTTAGGATATCTTCAATCATCTGGAGGGGGGAATTATGTTATATTGAGCAGAGATGAGAAATTATTAACAAATGACAAGTGTATATAGTTCCAAATATCTTTACTATTTAAGTAATTCTATATAGATGTATTTCAGAGGCAAGATTGGTGATCCTTACTTGGCCAAGACGACGTTCCTCAGCTCGATTTTTTTCAGGAGGACTTCTAATCAACATTGCTGTGTCATCAGACTCTGACGTGCCCTCGGTATCTCCTAAATATGAGCTTAAGCTTAAAGAATCTGCAATATAAACCATATCAATGGTCTGAAGATCTGTTCATACTACTTTTGATTGCATGCTATAAAAGCTATTGAGAATTAGTCGAATAGACATATTAGCCTATGCAAATATGGTGAATATTGCTGAGAATAAACAAAACTTACCATCAACGCTTGCTGTGCCTGGGACGAAAATTTCTAGGACACCAATGTCTGGTCGTGTCAGCAGATATTCAAATGCTTCCTCATCAACCTCTGTCTTTGAGTCATCAAAGACTTTTACATCCATTGTAGGAAGATCAAATTTCTTGTCAACTAAAGGAAGACAAATCATTGGGAAATTGACAAAGGCCAGCAATGCCAAAGGAACTAAAATATTATTCGTTATTTTTATAAGATAAAATCATACACTTATTATATTACTATTAAAAAATATTTTCAGAGGGAAAAGTATTAATGATATTAACAATGTTAAAGTTTGTTATATCTCACCACATTCCAAAAACGTCTGAAATATAAAAGGTGTTGGAGAAAAAATATATTTCTTGCTATATTTGAACTTCACTCTGACAACGTTGTTGGTTTGCATTCTGGAGGGACCAAAGAGACAAAGTTAAACAAGGCGTTAACACTCACAGTCAGATGAAAAAAGGAAAAGAAGAAAAAAAAACATTTGGTAACACTTTAGAGTACTAGGCTTATTTTATAGGCCCATTTTCTTTCTTTTTTTTACAGGGCGAGTAAAAATTTGAATTACTGGCCCGACTGGATTTTCCAGCTAAAAAATCCTTAGCGTTGAGCCCTAGATTATGTATAAATATAAGGTAATAAACAGCATGATAACTCTCTAATATTGGCTGAAGTCATTGTTAGCTGTTGAGGTTTTTGTAAGATTTTGGATAGTAATGACTCAAGTGTTACTACATCTTTCTAAAGAAGGAATTACTATTCCAAATCTTCCAAAAATATAAAAAGCCTACAATGACTTTAGCCATTATTACTTGGGAATTTAAAAGCTAATAATAACAGTTTAATAGTTCTGTTAAGGCACTGTGCTCAATGCTCATCCACATCAAAATGGCCTCCATCGATCCTAACGTTAACTTAACTCATTACAGAGTCAAGTACATGTGGTGCACAACTCGAGCCGCTCGCCACAATAACGTATAGTGGACAAACATTTGATATGAAGCTAACTTCACTGGTGTCAATTAACGTTCATGTAATCTATATGTTAGCTAACGTTATTTTCTTTGGTTAACAGTTACAAAAACAAGATCATTTATAATTTAAGATAAGATAACTTTCAAGATTTATCCTAACTTAGTTCTATCTTGAGGCCAAATGTGATCCTTAAACTCTAAGGTTTATGCTATGTGTTCCTGCACAACATCATCTAACAAGTGATTATGTTAGTGATTTTCCCTCGTTAAGTAGCTAAACTTGTCGAGCACTAACGTTCGCGTTAAACTTCACAAGTTCACATTAGAAAGCGTCGCGATCTCTGTAATGTTAAAGAAATGCGGCAAAATGGTCTGAGCTCAAAACAGAGGCGATTATTATGAAAAGGAGTTCTAAAACTTTGAAATTCTACTTACTTTTACATCCAGCAGAAGCACAACTTCTTCTTCCAAATCCACATGCGGCGATCACCGTGACCAACGTAATGGCGGATAAACGAAACTTTCGGAGGAGAAGATTTTGGGGAGGAGTCACAGTTACTCTTCAATTTTGCTCCCACTCTATGGACACATTTTACTCTGTTCACTCAAAATAGATAAAAAACAACTATTTTTGAGAAAAAAAAAAATTACTCTGGAAAAATTACTCTGCCAGTTTTCCTGTGTACGATCTGGAGTCATGCGCGGAGTTTGCGGGGGGGCAGGGGGAGCATTGCCCCCCCTGTTGGCTGAAACGTAATTGCATTTTCTCAACAAAAAAATAAATAATAATTGCATTGTTTAAAAAAAGATATTATAAATATTTTAAATAACACAAAACAACTAAATGGTGGTAGGTAATACATCTGATTTCATATACTGCTTTAGTAAAAAAAGCTAGCATTTAATAGCGTTGTAGTTATCTCGGACTCGTTACACCAAAACTGTAAGTTTTATTTCTCTTCCAAATAACTGCTTAAGCTGGAGAAACTCAACACACTGCTTTCAATATGCTGTTCAATATGTTTCAAAAGTGGAGAGTATTGAGTGTTGAGTGACTGTTCATTTTTCCCGTGTCTCAAAATGTTTTAAATGTTTTATGAAGTACAACAAAATGCGAAATATATCTTGTTTTTTAATCACTCTCATTGCCACAATGTATTTCCGCCACAATTCCGTCAGAATTGCGTGATATAAAGTCAGAATTCGGACTTTTTTTCTCGCAATTGCAACTTTATATCACGCAATTCTGACTTTATAACACGCAATTGCGAGTTTATATCTCGCAATTCTGACATCGTTTCTCACAATTGTGAGATATAAAGTCCAATTCTAAGGGGAAAAAAAGACGGACTTCTTTTTTTTTTTTTTACCTCAGAATAGTTTACAATTCTAACTTTATAACACGCAATTGCGACTTAATTTCTCAGAATTGCGACTTTATATCCCGCAATTGCGCCTTTATATCTCACAATTGCTACTTTATTTCTCTGAATTGCCACTTTATTTCTCACAATTCTGACTGCAATTGTGAGAAAAATAGTCAGAATTTCGAGATAAAAAGTCGCTATTATTTATTTATTATTCAGTGGCAGAAACAAGCTTCCAACAATGTGTTTTGAAAAAAGGAAAGAAAAACTTTAAAAATCTTTTCGTTTTGGTTAAAGATAATATTTTAACAGTGCAAAAGTGGTCCACATTTTATTGATCCTCCTAACTGTGTCCGAACGAAGATGCGATGCGAAGTCAAGTGGCTGTTTATGCAAAGTTCTACCTGTTTACAAATTTGTATTGTTGTAGCCTACTGTTTTTTTTATTGGGTTAACAATTTATGTTTATTTAGCATGTTTGTTTTGTCCATATGTGCTAGTGCTGAGTTCCCCAATTGATAGGCCATGCAGGCCCAGCTGCTACAATGTTTTTTTTTTTTTTTTTTTGCCCCCCCTGGCTCGAATGTCAAACTCCGCCTATGTCTGGAGTTCGAGCCTTCTGACACCCAAAGCGAAAGAGAAAGTGAGACATCGATCACTTCACTCTATAAACCAATAGGCTACACGCGCATCGAAGCTTCAGTGTCACTAACATCACTATCTGCGAATGTAATAACGTGCGGTTTTTCTTTCTTTGCAAATCATAAATTGATTCATTAGAACGTCACATTAAAATCAAAACGTTTTAAAATCTCTCGGTTTAGTGGGGTTAGTAAACAGTCGTCGCTGTCAGTCTGGTGGGTGATAACACAACGAGGATTATTTATTCATTGCCATCGAAATCAGATTTTGGATCTGGAATCTACAACAGTATGAAGAGCACTTTAAATCCCGTTTTGTTTTTATTACTACTGTGCGGTAAGTGTGACTTGTTAATTTCAGTTTTTACTTTGACACAGCAGAAGTATTTTGAATGTTTCAATGGCAGATTTATAAAGTTAAGGACTATAAGTCTGCATACCTGTCAAATTTTGGATTTGAAAATAAGGGAAATTTTCCGGCGCCCACCGCGAGCAGTCCCACCACCCCAACCAAGCTCCAGTATCCCTTACATTTTAAGACAGGTGTAGCCTATACAAGAAAGCTACAATCACCACTTGACATGCAGTGAACATTCACTATAGCCTAAATGAAAACACAATATGAAGAGCATTTAGCCTATTTAAAGGCGTATTTGCGTATTTTCTGTTCATTGCTTGTCTTTACATTTACATATTTTCATTCCACACATTCTTTTCATTTCATATTGCTTTTCTTTTACAGTTTTTCTTTTCATTTCATTTCATTTCTTTACTCTTTTATTGTACAAATTTGTTGCAGACTTTGCATTCGCGGTATTAAATTACATGAGGGTTTTGTTTTTTTGGCAGGAGTGCCATTCCGTCTCTGTCGTCCATCATCCGTCTCTGTTTTTATTTATTTTATTTATTTATTTTTTCGCGTTGTCACTTATCATCTGAACTCACACATAACCTCGCGACAACTGCCACCTACGGCTACTGCATGGCAGTTAAAGCGAGGCTAGTGACAGAGCATTGGGAATGTCCCGTATTTTACCCTTCTTTCCCGCCGTCCTACCGTATTAGTATTTTCCCGTAAATCTCCCGTATTTTAACCTGCGTTATTAAAAAATAATAATAATACCCCGGGCCCAGGCGGAGTAAAAAAAAAAAAGAAAAAAAAAAAAAAACAACATTCCCAATGCTCTGACACTTAGCCTACTGGTAATCTGAAGAGGGGGCTCTCCAAAATATCTGCCACCTGTCAAATACATCAGCTGCCGCTTCATTGGAGAAATGAGCTGAATCTTCTAAGTAAATCTCTTAAACTTGTGGAGGAAAAGAAAGCCCTTAAATTATTTTCTTTACTTGAAACATTTAAGTTTTGTTCATTTGTTGTTGTTGTTTTTTGTTGTTGTTTTTCTTTTACTGCTTGTTTTGTAGCTGTATCTCAGATATGTTTTATGATTTTGCTCAATCTTTACTGTAGTATATGGGAATATGCTTAACTGTTTAATGCCTTGTATGTTTGTAATTATTTTCATTTAATAATTAAAAAAAAAAAAAAAAAAAAAAAAAAAAAACATCAGCTGCCGCTAGTAGCCTAGGCTAATCGGAAGTCGGAGGTGGATGCCGCTTTTAGCCAGGCAAATAAGTTAGAATATGAATATAACATTTAGTACTTATTTAAATAAAATACATATATTAGTAATTATTTCATATTATTTGATTAAAAAAGGTTTATCAAATATAAATCAAGTAACGAAAAAAAACACATTATAGCTACACAATAAAAAATTATGAATTTGTACATGTGTAGGCTAAATATAATTTATTAATGAGTATACATGTTTGTTAAATAATTGAATCTATACATACAGAAAGAAATGCCTATGTAATCATATTGTATTTATTAAATATATATTCTTTATACATATGCAACACTTTAACTTAAATAATGAAAATATTGTCTAAAAGAAGAAGAAAAAGAACTTTGTCTCATCAATTAGGCTATCTTTATTTAAGATCATATTTTGCCTTTGTCTTTGTTTAATGAAGCAGCTGTAACTTAGGCTTTGTATTTGTTGTTCTGAAATCAGAATGATCGACAACAGTCCTGAACTAGATGGTAAAGTTCGTAGAAAAACTTTAAGTTGGCTTGAAAAAGCCTAGCCAGAAAGTTTTAAACAGTTTAAAAAATGTTCTAGCGTGGTTTAACATTATTTACAATGTTTCTAGTATGGTTATGGCTGGCACCACCATTGAACATTGGTTGCTGTCTCTTGACTTCCAGTTACATGTGATTGGTTGCTACTGCGTTGGACGATACTGATTGGCTGCCACGAAATGGCAGGTCCCTCCTAATCATAGATATATACACTAGATGTCGCCTAGGGTTCTAAACATGTCAAAACCGCCTCCATCTTGGAACAGGGGTCTTGTCATAGGAAGTAGCTAACGCTGCTATCTCCGCCTGTACTACGTATTCATGGATGATGCCGGACTTTTGTGCTGCATATGGATGTTCACACGAACGAAATCTAAACCAGACAGCATGGGATTACATTTACTCTGTGGATGGTAGTAGTCAAATAGTTTTTTTTTTATAAGTTAAGTGTATTTCTCTGCTTGGAGGAAGAAAATGAACTGTGATTCTCGCACAGAAAATGATCTGTGAATGTGCTGTACTCAAGGGCGTAATTTGGTTTGAACATTGGGGGGGTTGAAGTTTGGGTATGCCTCCTGATATTGTGATCATAGTATAAATATTGGGGGGGTTGTAATGCATAGATTTAAATATTGGGGGGTTATCTCCCCCCATCCCCCCCACAAACTACGGCCCTGGCTGTACTCAGATATTATTTGAAATAACCCTTGTGTTTAGAATGTACAATATGCAGGAGTTGATCCTCAATAGGCTACCCACTTTTGGCTGTGTTGTGCTGTATTGTTCCTAACATTTGATTTTTTACCGATTGTAGGCTATACTTTTAATGGAAATAACAGTGTGACGCTTGTAACCTGTAAGTACAGTCCTAATAGTATGCTTATCCTCTCCCTGTCAATCTTCAAACAGTACATCCATGATTATTATAGCCTACATAGAATTCCACAAATCTTATGTGTGAGTTTTGCACACGGTTACAGTGGGCTCAAGGGCTTGTTTCTTCCTTGCAAACTGGGGATGGAGGTGTGGAAGGACACTTGAATTTGTGAAAATGTCAACTGTTTAAAGCCTTTCTTTAAAGTGAATTTCGTTTTGTATAAATTGTATAAATCTTAATTTTGATTTATTTTATTCATCAACAAATTGCCTGTTAATATAATCATGGAGGCGCCCGCGCGGTCACTTACATTGCACGTTTTTGCTTGTTGCACGCACACATATGTCGAAAAAACGAGATATTATGTTGAAATAACATTATTATTAATAAAACATATTTTAAAATATTTGATTGAATGCTGAATGTTGCGCTTGTTCAATTTAATACAATTAAAACTTTAACTGTGATCATTAAAATAATTGAATTTTAAATATTTAGTGGCCAAGTTTTGCTAATTATATATATATATATATATATATATATATATATATATATATATATATATATATATATATATATATAGAGTGATAGTTTATTCTAAGTTTACTCAAGTGGAAAAATGTGACTAATAAACTTAGGCCTACTAGCAAATGCATTATATTTTGAAAAATAAGTAATTATATCAAAACCTTAAATTTCCTCTGGACTCAATGATAAATGCATGTCTGACCGTTGGAACGAACCATAAAAACTAGAAAATCGCATTCATGACGATTTATGGTGATTTTATTTCCGTTATACCTTTGTCTACATTGACGCTGATGCATTAAGAGGAGGGGCTCCCCTGTTCCAAGATGGCGGCTCTATTGACGCATTTGTTCCAATGAACTGCCATATACCAGGCGACATCTAGTGTATATATCTATGCCTCCTAATATGGCAGGGCTTCCGGCTGTCAACAGCTGCTACTTTCTGCTGCCAGCTGCCAATTTTTTCGCTGAACCCCTGTAATCTGGCATACCGGGCAAATGCCAGGTGGGTCGACGTGCTTTTTGGACCGATACATCTCATAATTTCTTAACGGCCCATAAAACTCATACATCGGTGGCCCATTCGTTTTGTATTCGTTCCAGCCCTGGTGGCAACAACAAATCAAGCATTCATGCATAGCTTTTGTGGATTTCTGACCAGTCATACCCTATTGAGACTCAGGAAAAAAATTATTTATTTTTTTCATCTCATCACATTGTTTAGAGCACAAGAAACAAATGGTAAAAAACAAAAATAATGATAAAAAAGAACATTTTTGAAAAATTATATTTTATTCATATGTTATGCTATGTCCTCTGTAGTGAACCCCAGGACTCAGTTGTTTTAAAAATAAAATGACATGAAATTATATGTTTTTTTTTATTTTATTTGAAAGCCCATAACGTTTTCCTGAGATGTTGGTTTAAAACAATTTGAAAAGTAGTCAGATTTAAATTATAATTACAATATGTTATATTTCCATAAGAGTGCTAGATTTGATCACTAAATTAATGTCAGGCATTTTTAAAGACCAAGCAGAAGTTGTTTTCAGGGTGAAACCTCCAAACATTTGGTGTCTCTGAAAAGCCCTGAATCTGCTCTTTACAGGACACCCAGCTTGTGACATGTGACGTGTATGATGTCAGAGAAATTCACTAAAATATAATGTCCACTACAGTAGACAAAAGTCTATTCCTGGGTCCCAAGAGGATATACATTAGTTTTCACGATTATGTTAATTGCATTACTGCAAAGTAATCATATATAACATTTACAAATAATTTTCACAATTGTTCTATAAAAAGCTTAGTTTTACTGTGGGTAACACAAATTACTGTAAACAATATCATACTCTTATTTCTACAGTGCATATGTGAAGGTACCCAGCATGCAATGCAGCATGAATAGTTGTGCTGTGGAGTACCTTTTTTTACTGATTGGTTTTATCTAATTTTGTGTAAAAGCTGAATGAATAAATGTAACACATCTGTAGTATAGTGTTATATGGGTTTAATCTCTGAGAAACTGTTTCTGTTTGTTCTGCAGGAGTGTTTGGTGTTGAAGCAGATGAAGTGAAGACAGTGTCAGTGATGGAAGGAGAATCTGTCACTCTAAACCCTGATCTTACTGAAATACAGGGAATTAATGATATACTGTGGGGGTTTGAAGGTTCCATTATCGCTCAATTCAATGGAAAGAAGATCTCATATCCCCATCTCACTGAGAGATTTGGAGGCAGACTGCAGCTGGATCATCAGAATGGATCTCTGACCATCAATTATACGAGAATCAATGACACTGGACTGTATAAACTAGAGATCAGCCAAAACTCTGGGAACTTACGTATGACATTCAGTGTTACGGTCTCTGGTGAGGACACATTTATTATTTTTTAAATAAGTTGTTTTCAATAGTGGCATTATCTACAGAACCAGTAAATACTCTATACCTTCAACAGATCTAAAACCAACAATTAATGCATATACCAAAATAAATGGCAGTCAGACTGGGATCAGGGCTTAAACAACAAATTACCTGAAATAATTGCATTTCATTTGAATAATCACTTTGATCAAGTAATTTACACACAATTACAGACTTGCACATCAATCAAAAATTCCCCAGTGTTCATATTGTCAGAAAGAATCAACTGTCATTAAATATATTTTATTGGACGCTTGAGAAAAAAAAAAAAAAAAGAAAAAAAATCCAACAAGCAAATAAAAATGTAGTCCTAAGGTTTTTAGAATAAAAAATAAATATTAATAAATATTATTTGGTTACATTTTTATAAAACTAAAACTATTTATTTATTTCTCAATATCTATAATAAATATATGCACCATGATCATAGCCACAGCAGCTTGCATAGTGTTAAAAAAGGAGGAATTATTTTTTTCACGTTTTTGTTTCACAGATGAAACGGAATAAAACTGCAAGTGCAGCCAACGAATATTATATATAATGTGTTTGATATTGTTACAGAATTTTTGAACTCTCATGCTGTTCTGAATATTATCACAGCAGAGCTTGGGCCACAAGCTTGAATGGTCTTAAATTACTGACACCTGTAAATAAATCTGTGATAAATACTGACTACATGAACTTTAATCTCCATCACTGATTTGATTTTAATGTTTACATTGCAATTAATTAACCATCATTAACATAAAGATCTATTTACCAGATCTTCTCTCAGGTTATAGAGTGCTGCTGATCTTTCTAGTGTTTGTTTCTGACGGTCTCTCTTTATCATTACAGAACCAGGTCTGTCTTCAGGTGCTAAAGCAGGAATAGTTGTTGTTCTGCTGGTGTTTGCAGTTGCAGCTGCTGGTGTTTTTTACTATCGCCGCATAATCTGTTCTCTAAAACGTTTATTGGGTAAGTATAACAATTCATACAACTAGAGATTTTCCAATGTAAAACATTTTCCAAAACTATTTTCCATATATATATATATATATATATACATACAGTATATATATGTATGTATATATACAGTATATATATATATATATATATGTATGTATATATACAGTATATATATATATGGAAAATAGTTTTGGAAACTGTTTTACATTTTATTTATTTTTTACCACAAGTTCTGCTTGTGATTTTGATTGCAAAAGTTGGCCTAAAATCATAATCCTGCTGTCTTTTTTGGCTATTTTGGATTTGATCTGGACTGCCTAGCGCCTCACAGATGTATTTGAAAACTAAGAGAATGATATTGAGAGTGTTGTGTAAATGACACTGATGTCTTGTGAGTCAGTGAATCTATCACCTCTTATCTGGTCATTAGTTTGAGTTGTTCATGCATACTTAAAGGGATTGTTCAAGAAAAAAAAAAAAAAAAAACTGCCAAAAAGTAACGATAGTTGATAGAAACCATTTCTGTCAAAAAGGAAAATAAGTAATTTTCATGGTAAATTGCATTGGTTGTCACGTTTTTTAGTGAATCACAACAAAAGTTTGAGTGTGAAGAATAATATTAATCATTGCAGCAAAGTGGAATATTTTCAGCAAATAACCTCTTAAACTGCACATAAAGCTTTCAAATGAGTTCAAAAATTGTGTTGATGAACAAATAAGATGAAAAATCACACCATATCTTCTCAGTTCTCCAGTGTTATTGACATCTGCTCAATATTATCTCCTATATTCTCTGTTTCTATGTGCTGACTGACAAGAAGATGTGTTATCTAAACATAAACCAGAAACGTGTAAGTATTAAACCTGATAAAGCTAGAAACATTTGATTATTGTCTGACAGTAGAGTTCTAATGTAGTTTTCATATTCAGCATTTCTACATCTTTTTACCACATGTTCTGTTTGTGATTAGTTTAGTGAAATAATCAATGAAACGTGATTGTCCAAATATTGAGTTGTATGATATTAATTTACTATTTACTGAATTTCTGTTATAGAATGCAAAATTAACCACGACTACATTAAGACTGTTTCATTGTGCCTGTTTGTGTTTCTAGAGGCAGAGCATGTTAACATCCATGTAATGTTTGTACTACTGCTTATGAAGCTCACAGAACTAAATCTAAGTTTGAGAAACGTTTAATATGAAACCCTAAACTGCTGTGGCTGTTCATTGTGGCTTCATTTGGCTTATTCTTTCAGACTTTAACACAGAAACCATGAAGATGGCGCTGCACTTGTGTGTTTTTTTATGATTTGATACTTCCGGTTAATACTAAGTGAGTTGGTTTATCTCATCATATCTGATCAGTAGTATTAATTATCAATATTTAAGCAATAAGCCATTTTTTAAGCAAGCGATTTCTGAGAAATACTGTTGAAAACTAAATTTAACGCCCAAACAAACAGTTTAGTGAATTTTTGCCAGATCCAGACCCAGAATTGTTTCACAATAACCACATAATTATCTCATTAAAGAAAGTAGCTTTTATTTACAAATTCGGCAAAAGAAAAAGAGGGGTATCAGATCCAGAAGGGGGTATTGCCAAAGCAACAAAAATAATCTAACTCCTTGTCAACCAAAATACTTAAAATAAAATAAAATAAAACAAGAGTACACAAATTAAGCGAACTCCCTTACTAACATAAACAAAAGAAAAATGTCAAATTCAAAATAAATGGCACACTGTGAAAAATGTTACTGCTATTTACTTAAAAAAATTATGGTAACAATATTACACATACTATTTTTGAGTAGTTAAGCTTGATTTCATTCATGGAAATCTACCTGAATAAATCATGTAAAATGCCCTAATTTATTTAGACATAATGAATTTTTTTTTTTAGTGAAACGTACTTTTTTATTTTAAGTATTTTTTATTCTCAAAATTGTGTGAAGTCAAGTGAATGGATATGACCTGTTTATATTTAACAATGAGATATATTGTTTTATAATAAGACTGTATGCTGCTAGGACAGCACAGAATCAAACATGTTACTGCACTATCATTAGCAGAGTTATTGCTACATGTATAAAACAACATGCTTCAGAATATTTAAAAATGCAGTTATTCACAACCTAACCATAAGCCCTACTCTTCTGCACAATGGTAACGATGAAAACTTTAACATAATAGAAACTCTTTCAAATGTCAAACATACCTGAACATTAAACATTAACAGATGTTTCCCTTTACTCGAAAACACATGAAATAACACTTAATTTCAAGATTTACTCTCCATTTCCAGCCATGTGCAAAGCATGCTGGGAACAAACAATGGTGTCTCAAATAAAACCGCATAAATGAGCTAATTCTCTTAAAATAACTAGGTAGCCCCTTTTCCTTAATTTTATGAGGTTTATCAGTTCCTCAATTCAAGCCTTAAAATTGTGTATGTTTCCTTAAAAAAATTAGGAAAATGCATCTCTTGGTGTAATTAGTGAAATGTTCTCAATATTTTCAACAAAAACTGAGCCACAATTTTATTAATAAAATATACATAATATTTTTAATGATCACCTACATTTTTTAAATGAAAATTACAAGACTCATGATTCATTTTTTACAGTGCACCCACCTTCATATTAACCCCACAAATAAATAAAACCCCTAGCAAATTTTAAATAAACCAAGAGAAAAACAGATTAATTAAACCGTACTTGCTCAAGCTGTAGTCGTTGCCTGTGTTACAGTATTTTGGTAGCATTGAAGGGAAGGGTGTGTTTGATTGGGTGTCGATTTCAAATATCAATGATATTTCTCAGAAATCCCTTACTGCCCCTTTAAATGAATAGCTGACCCCAAAATAAAAATGTTTCGCCCTCATGTCATTTTAATCCTGTTTGCTGTTATTTTTTCTTTGGAACTCCAAAGGAAAGATTTTTATTAATCTTCTTTTGTGTCCCACAGAAGAAATTCAAACAGGTTTGGAATGAATTTAGGTCAAGTAAATTATGGCAAAATGTACTTAATGAAGGAATATTAGCAGTATGATGGAAATATCCTTAAATACTGCTATTATTAGTTAATATAAAAAATGTATACATGATGACCATTAAACAATAACCTGTACATGCATACATTGTTTTCATGTATTGTTTATTGTTAGTTCACATTAATGAATTCTAATGTTAACACATAAAATGTTACTGTACATTCTTTATTATTAAAGCACTTGTGGTGAACCAAACATTCATCTTTAAACTCACTTAAAATCTTCTAATTTCCCTGTTTATAGCCACTGATGTGAAAGAGGAAGATATCATACCTAAACAGCCAAGTAAACTATTAAAATGAGTGCACTCCTGAGATTCTTATTTCTTAAAAGATTTTATCAAATGTATGAAGACAATGAGATAGAGACATTTGAGAGCGTAGGGGTAAAATACGTATCGTCTAGAAAACTATTTTACAAATATATTCAAATAAGAAGTTATTTAAAGGAACACTCCGACTTTTTGGGACTTTAGCTTATTCACAGTATCCCCCAGAGTTAGATAAGTCCATACATACCTTTTTCATTTCTGTGCGTTCTGTAAGTGTTATTTGACGTACCCACCGCTAGCCTAGCTTAGCACAAAGACTGGATGTAAATGGATAATGGTAGCATACTAATCCCAATAAGTGACAAAATAATGCAAACATTTTCCTATTTACATGTTGTGATCTGTATAGTCACAGCGTGTACAAATAACAAGACTATATGAGACAGAGACCATTTTTAATCGTATAAATACTGGGAACTATATTCTCACTATAGGCGTAGGAGCACAGCTAAATCAACAACAGGGCGTCTCGTGTGCTGCGCAAATCACTCCGCCCAAGTAGCCACTCCGCCCAAGTAGCTGTGCTCCTACGCCTAGTGAGAATATAGTTCCCAGTATTTATACGATTAAAAATTCTAAGTTTTACAAAAGCCCAACAGGAAGTCGGTTATTATACGTTGTTTGGAAAACGCATACAATGGAATGTGAAATACTCCTCCTAGGGATTTCATCCGATCGCCACCAAACTCGGTGAGAATAAAGTCAAGACATTGAGGATGAATTCTTGCGAACGGATTTTTGATATCTCGAACGGATTTTTGATATCTCGAACGGTTTGGCCGTGGCGAGGAAACGAATTGATGGCGAATAATGGGACACAGGAAGTGTGTTATAACTTCTGCATACATTGACAGATCTTGATGAAACTTCAGCAGTGTGTTCGTTGTAAGAGGCCGATCACATGGATGTGACTATTGTGAGTCAAAGTTATAGCGCCACCAACTGGCAGCAGGAAATGTGTCACTTTCAAAATGCTTTGAAGTCACCCTCTTACTTTTACCCGATTTGCTTCAAACTTTATGTGTATAATGTAAACACACGGCAGATGTAGACCTGTGAAAGGATTATTGATATCTTAGATACTGTTGCCGTGGCAACGCATCAAATTTTAATATTCTTTTCGGATGCGTTTGAGACTCTTAGCATGCTTGAAATTGGATGAAACTCGACAGACACATAACACTTATTAGCCAGTAGACATGTGAAAAGTTTCAGAAACGGGCGTGGCAGGGGGGCTCAACAGCGCCCTCTTGAACAGGGTCTGAAAACTTGGTCCATATATCAAACACGCTTGCATGAATTAATATGAAACTCGGTACACATATAGATTTCATCGGGCCGAACAACTTTCCCTCTGTCAAGTTTCACGCCAGCCCAACAGGAAGTCGGCTATTATGGGTTGCTTGGAAAACGCTTGCTGTGGAATGTGATGTACTCCTCCTAGAGAATTCATTCAATCACCTCCAAACTCAGTCAGCATGAAGCCAAGACATTGAGGATGCTAAATTGCGGACGGATTTTTGATATCTCGAACGGTTTGGCCGTGGCGAGGAAACAAATTTATGGCGAGAAAAGAGAGGAGACGAAGTGTTATAACTTCTGCATACTTTAACTGATCTTGATGAAACTTTAGCAGTATGTTCGTGGTAAGAGGCAGATCAGATGGATGTAACTATTGTGAGTCAAAGTTATAGCGCCACCAACTGGCAGAAGGAAGTGTGTCACTTTCAACATGCGTTTGACAAAAGTGGGTGGGTTAGTTTTACCAACAGTTACAAAAATCAGTATATATATTGGTCTCACCGAGCCGGACAACTTTCTAATTTACAGTTATTAGCTCAGAGCAAAAGGAAGTCAGATATTTTGGTTTGAATGTGGATTTTTTGGATATTTCAGACTCTGAGTTTTTAGCTAATCTTCCTAACTGGTTTATTTTATTCACACCAAACTTTTTCAAAATGATAAAGATACATTAAAGATGCTAAATTGTGAATGGATATTAAACATCTCAAACGTTTTTGCTATAGTGAGGGACTAAAGTAAAGTAACACTTAAAGCCTCATCTTCTAAAAATGTAATTAAACACCATTTATTTCTATATAAAAGTATACAAATATCACAACTAAACCCATTTTATTCTTTTTTTTTTTCAATTTAATAAATATTTATAAGTTTAAAAATAGTAATTGTACTATTTAGTCCCATAAAAGTCAAGTCATACATAGGGCTATACTGCCCTCTTGTGTTCAAAATCAGGTAGGCCTATTGTATCTACATAAAAATATACTAGGTATGTGACGGTGAGAATATTTTACCACCGGTTAATCGACGTGTGACACCGCTGGGGGCTTTTGAATCGCCAACTTAAAAATGAAAGTAAAATATGTTCGTCCACACTGACATTGATAGTGGTTGAGCGAGCGTTTCAAATGAATTCCTATGGAAGTAGGAATTAACTGAAAAACGTTCACTCTGTTCTGCTCGTTCCTCGCCGTGGATGTGCACCGTTATGAATGCCCGTGCAGCCATGAGCATTTTAGTTTAATTTTAAAATTAGCGCCTTTCGGGGGTTGATTGCTTGAAATTATTTTACAAAAGCACAATGTTGTGTTTTATTGCGACTGTACACAAATATAAGTTAACACTTTGCAGTTTGAATGTCGTCCTATATAATGACGGAGTATGTTTTTAAGGTGTCCACAATCGCGCCCACGCCACACACACCCACCCACCCACACACACACGGTTTACTATCTTTGTGGGGACTCTCCATAGATTTAATGATTTTTATACTGTACAAACTGTATATTTTATCTCCTTACACTAACCCTACCCCTAAACCTACCCATCACTGAAAACTTTCTGCATTTTTACATTTCCAAAAAAACTCATTCTGTATGAAGCTTGTTTACCCATGGGGACCTCTATTTAGACATTGAGGATGCTAAATTGCGGACGGATTTTTGATATCTCGAACGGTTTGGCCGTGGCGAGGACACAAATTTATGGCGAGAAAATAGAAACAGGAAGTGTTTTATAACTTTATAACGGTGTGCAAGAAGTCAAGACACTGAGGATGCTAAATTGCGGACGGATTTTTGATATCTCGAACGGTTTGGCCGTGGCGAGGAAATGAATTTATGGCGAGAAAAGACAGACACGAAGTGTTATAACTTCTGCACACATTAACTGATCTTGATGAAACTTCAGCAGTATGTTCGTGGTAAGAGGCAGATCAGATGGATGTAACTATTGTGAGTCAAAGTTATAGCGCCACCAACTGGCAACAAGAACTGTGTCACTTTCAAAATGCTTTTGGCAAAATGGGGGGGGTTACTTTTACCCACAGTTACAAAAATCAGTACATATATTGGTCTCATCGAGCCGGACAAGTTTCTAATTTACAGTCATTAGCTCTGACCAACAGGAAGTCAGATATTTTGGTTTGAATGTGGATTTATTTGCAAAATCGGCCTCTGAATGTTATATGTTATATATGTTAATATATATTAAAGTGACAAGACAGAGAATATTACTTGTCCGATATATATATATATATATATATATATATATATATTACATTTATATATATATACAGTGCAATGCATAAGTGAATACTCCCATGCTAAAGTTGACTAAAAAGAGGAATAAAAAAATCATATTTTGGAAATTGAACTTAATGCCTTAATTAAAAAAAAATAGGAAAAATCCAACCTTTAAGGCCACCAATTTTCTTTGTGAGTGAATAATGTATCGTAAATAAATAAATGTTCTTCCTTAAAATACATGGTGCATAAGTGAGTACACCCCTATGTTAAATTCCCATAGAGGCAGGCAGATTTTTATTTTTAAGTATTTAAAAAAAAAAAAAAAATGTAGGATACTATGCATCCTGATAAAGTTCCCTTGGCCTTTGGAATTAAAATAGCCCCACATCATCACATAGCCTTCACCATACCTAGAGATTGGCATGGTTTTATTTCAGTTAGCCTAAAAGCTAGATTAAAAGCTTGATTTGCATTGAGAGATGATCTCATGGAAAGTACCCCATGCCAATCTCTAGGTATGGTGAAGGCTATGTGATGATGTGGGGCTATTTTAATTCCAAAGGCCAAGGGAACTTTATCAGGATGCATAGTATCCTAAAAAAAAAAAAAAAAAAATACTTACAAATAAAAATCTGCCTGCCTCTATGGGAATTTAACATAGGGGTGTACTCACTTATGCACCATGTATTTTAAGGAAGAACATTTATTTATTTACGATACATTATTCATTCACAAAGAAAATTGGTGTCCTTAAAGGTTGGATTTTTCCTAATTTTTTAAATTAAGGCATTAAGTTCAATTTCCAAAATATGATTTTTTATTCCTCTTTTTAGTCAACGTTAGCATGGGTGTATTCACTTATGCATTGCACTGTATATATATGTATATATATGTATATATATATATATATATATATATATATATATATATATATATAAATATAGCTGCGAGCAGCGATGGAGGGCCCAAGCCGGTGACACCGCCACCCCGGTGCCTTTAGTGCAACTAAATGCACCAGGGTGGCTGTGCCACCGGCTTGGGCCCGCAATCGCTGCTCGCAGCTATATTTTCATTTTGTTTCCACACAAGTTGAAAAAAAAATTCAGAGGGATTTCAGGATATATGCTTTCATTACATATGAAATAAAAAAATATTGTCCATAGCCTTAAAAAAATAGATTTTAAAATGTCACATAAATCAGGCCAGGAATGATTTAAAGGAGTCATGACCTAGTATTACCTTGGATACCTACTGCTGTATTATAGTCTTTCAGGCCCTTCTAAAAAAGAAAAGTGGAAAAAAAATAAACACGGAGCTCCTCAGACCCTTATTTCTGAAGGCATTATTGTCTCGCGAGATCTGATGCGATATTTTGGCTGTCGTGGACGGTCATTATAATAATGCAAATGAGGGGCGCGTTGATTGGTGGCAGGAAGGAGGGGGGTTGACACCGCAGGTAACGCTTTAGCATTCAGGTAACGCATTCCAAACTGACATCATGGCGTAAGTTATGTATGAACCCGACTTGGCCGCGACCGGCTTCCCGGCCAGTGTATAAGTATGAGGCGCCGTTTAGGGCTTAAATCAAACTTCATTCACGCGCACATATATGAAACACGCTTGCACACATATATACTAAGTAACGTTAGTCACACAAACATTTATATGAACTCTCCACGCACATACTCATATGAAACGCGAGCACACACACACAAACTCGCGCACATACTCATATAAGACGCGAGCACACACACACACAAACTAGACGGCGCCTCATATATAAGCGTTAGGCAATCAATAAACAATAGCCGAATTCATGATGATCTAAGTCATTTGTTGTTTGCAAAGTAACATTAGCAGCCATTCTCCATGTTTACCTCGAAGCTAATACTCCCGCTAGCGTACAATAGTCGCATTAGCAGTTAGCTGCTGTTTGTTTAACACAGTAGAGCAATAAAAACACATTCTTACCGTTTCAATTGCAGGCAAGTCTGATTGTTGAAAATGGCCCCTTTTTCCCGAGCTTCGATGCCAACTTCGCCTGATATTGCCTCAAATTTGTGAAGGATTCCGGCGTAAAATGTATAGTTAGCACAGACACATAACGTTAAGCCAGTGGGAAGGGTTGTAGGAACCGCGTCATTAAAAATGAATTTAATCCACTGGTCCCTGATAGCTTGGTCCGTTCTTGGGAGAGAAAACACATTTACATGTTGATTCTGGCAGTCAACAACAGAGCAACTCAGTACGGAAGCCCTGAACCGCAAGCTGAGAAAAAAAAGAAAGAAAACTTATCTTGTTATTTCGACTTAATAAGACACTATGCAATGAAAATTTATTTATTCTACTATGAATTTGTCCATGACAGGGTGGACATATTTTATGGTTTGCTCGTATATTGTCAGCTTGCAGTTAATTTATAAAAAGTGCTGGAGCTTGACCAATATGCATTTCTAACAGCCTAATGTCTCCTTAATACAACACATATGAAGTTAAATGGAAAATCTCAGATTTTTTTTGGAAATTGTGAAGTCTCAAAGGCACTTATGGTGATTTTGACCTGGCTGAGATGTTTGTACTGGAGAATGACAAAAAACTCATTTTGAGAAAATGGCATTTAAAGATTTAAATAGCTCTGTGGAGAGGGGGGTGTGTGGTTCAGCGAGGTCTAGCGGGAGAGAGAGAAGGGAGACGAGGCACGTTATGCTGGGTACACACCAAAAGATTTTTTTTAATCTTTTAAGATTTTCAAAATGTGATAGACCACAAACATCCTAGGACAAAAAATCCTAGATTTAAGCGGTTTGCTCCTATAATGTGTGGTGTGCCATGATGTGACAAAGACAGCACACACGGGACACCACACACAAACAGATTTTCAACCAGTGTCTCCACTGTGAGCACAGGAAATCTCGCAAAATCTCGCGAGACTTCAGAATAAGCATGGCGGACGATATGCAGGAAGAAATTGCGATGATAGTGTTTGGAAGGATTTTCACAGAAAATTCATGTGAAAAAACAAAACATTATACCCACCATATATAACCTTTTATTACAGAATTATATTAATTTTTTATTGTCTTTATTTATTCTTTACTGGATTTATTGTCTCTTTAAAAAAAAGTTATGTAGGCTAATCCCTCTATAGTTATTTAATTCATCACTGAACCCTAACACTCAGCTTCCTGCAAGTGTGTGTGTGTGTGTGTGTGTGTGTGAATGACCGTGTCTTCCATCATCTCGCATTCTGATTGGATATTGTTTCGTTTCACGTGATAATCTCCAGAATGTGAGCGCGTTTGTCCTCGGAGTTCCCCCCAAACATCAGGATTTCTGATCATAAATATTAAACATGCTTAATATTTACGATTCGCGATTCTTCCGAGCAGGTTCGGACACTCTTAACACACCTCACACCAAGGGAAAATCTAATAAAATAATCTGAACCATCAAGATAATCGGGACAGGATAGTCGGAAGGGGGGAAATCGGCCAAAAATCAGCCCGATTATCTTTTGGTGTGTACCCAGCATAAGTGGGTCAAGTGCAAATCACGAACACCTATCTTGTTACAGTAATCGGCACCAGTGTGGGTGTGAAGGGAGAAGACAGGGTCGGCGTGACTGGGACTCATATAGATCTTTTTTTTAAGTAAAGAAAATAAACAAAAGGTGCGCCCACTGCGCGTTCACCGTAGCTCACAACTACAGCATATAAATATCAATTTGACAGTTCACTCAAACTCGTCCCGCTGCCACAGCTCTCTCTGGTTCACGTAAACTCTGCCCGCTGATCGCAGCTTTCTCTCCGGTTTAGGCAAACTCTTCCCGCTGTCAACAGCTTCCTTGCAACTGTCACGCTGCAGTCCCCAGTCCTCACTTCTCCCCTCTCTCACTCCCCGTCGGTTTATATGGTCTCTCCACACCGATTACTGTAACAAGATAGGTCTACAGGTGTTCGTGATTTCCACTTGACCCACTTACTTGCTTGTCTCGCGGAACCACACCACCCTCGCCACAAGCTAATGAGATTTCGTCATTAGCTTTTAATCCCCCTTTGGACATTCACGATTGGTAGCCTAGCCTACTGGAAATAAAATGCATTTCAAACGAAATGAGCAATAGCCTACAATCTAAACAAATTAAATTAAAAACAAACATGCAGGTTATCTTACCTCAAAAATGCTTTTTTTTTCCAGTTTCCAACAGTTAAACGAAAATAAAGTCCAATCAAACGAAAACATCAGTATGCCTAGCCTAGTTTCCAACAGTTAAACGAAAATTAACTGTTCAATTAATTTTTAATTAAATTAAGTTAAACGTTTTAAGTTGGCCATCTGCGATTTTTCTCTTAATATTCTCCATTATTTGCACATGAGGTGAATAGTGGGTCGCGCTGACGGGAAACCTTCTGTGTAGCGTGCGTGCGTGCGTGAGACTGTCATATGTCGGTGTAATTATAAGATTATCAAAGTTATGAGGTTATGGAATGTCTTTCTGTTTGTTTTATATCGTCGACGTCAACTTCTGAATATTTTTTTAATTAATGTCTAAAAATATAAAAAGAAGGATAGGCTAACCGTGACCTATGACATGAAAATTGGCACGAAGCCCGGTCCTAGGGGCGTAAATAAGTAGGGGCCCGTCGGGCTCGGGGTGAAATGCAGGGCTCTAAGTGGAATGTTTTCCTCGGCATCTCATGATTTCTGGTCATGTGAGTTCAAGAACATGATGCGTAATTGGCTACGCCTGTATGTGGGTTTAGTGTGTGTTTAGGGCACTGCGCTTTGGCAATTTTAACCACTTAACTGTATATACTTAGAACAATAATTTCTTAGTAAAAAAGTAATATTGACAAACTATATATCATTTGAAAGCTTAGAATCTATAGTTTTCAAATTTTGGTGGCTGTTTTTTTTTTTTTTTTTTTATAAATTTGAGAGGAGCACTAATTTATCAATTTGCAACAAGAATATTTCATATTCATTAGGCGTGTTTAGATTTTATTTTGAAATACAAATAAACATGAAAAATCATGAAAGATTGGTAGAAACCTCAGTTTGTTTTCATGCCAAGAGTTCAAAAGATAACACCAATTACATTTTATGAGAAAAAAAGGTCTGAAAATGTTTTGAATATATAATAAAAATATTATGGATTATCGATTTGTGATGCAGCACACAGCAGCAGCGAGCTATTACACACATATGTGATCTTTTTATGTTTATTAGAGGTTGAAATCAAATCAAATACTGTCAAACCACCCACACTATTTCTAAATAGGATGTATACTTCATGAATTGTATTAAATTGGAAATGGAAATACATGGTTCAGATCATTCAAAACATATAAAAAAAGGAGACGCCCTTATGGCAGTAAGGAAACTGGCTGTCCATCTAGTGAAAAAGTTTGGTACTACGCCCAAATAAAATTTTCTTGAAAGCTTATTTTTGTATACATCAACCTAAAATTTGAAACACAACTTTAGATTTTTGGCTTTAATTTTCTTGCAGTTTTAGAGTAAAATATTTTTTGTAATATATTTATATTTTATATATAATATATAATTTTACATTGTATATTTTCATAAACTCAAACTAATATAACTTTTTTTCTGTTTCACTTTCATAATTTATTTCATTGCATAATTTATTTCATTGCAAATGTATTCTTTAAAACAAGACCAACCTTATGTCTATAATCCAAAGCATTCTTGAATTACAACCATTTAAGTTTGGATAATGATTTTCATGTCTGTGCGAAAAAAGGGGGGTGACAGTTAAGGGGTTAAGCATGGGAGAGTCTTTCACACTTACTTCCCTCCTGTCACGTGCACACACTCTCAAATGTCTGAAAATGTGTGTATTTGGACTGGGCTTATGTAACTTGTGTCTCTCTAGCGGTTGAAGGATATACTGTAACTACAAGTTACTGTACTTGCGAAGGAACATGGGGTTTTATTCATGAGTAATTGCGTACACTATTTGTACACATTTTTTTTGTAATCACTTTTTTAATTATTTTCAATTTTGCCAAGATACAATAACAACAATAACTTGTGCAGTTACATTACTTACAGTAATTGCATTAAACATAAGCAATATACACCACACATTCCTTAACTACAACCCCCCCCCTCCCCCTCCCCCCTCTCCCCCCTCTCCCCCCTCTCCCCCCTCCCCCCTCCCTTTTGCGCCATATGGGATTGGATATTTAATTTCTTCAAATCCGTATTCAACAACATTAAAATTGATTTAGAGTAGTTGAGCTTGTAGCCAGAAAATGTACCAAAGTGTTCTATGATTTTTAGAACATTCGGAAGGGATTGCTGTAAATCCGAAAGGTAAATAAGCGTATTGTCCGCGTACAGAGAAACGGAGTGTAATGTGGACCCTATTTTAACTGGAGCTACTAATGTGCTTTGGCGTATGTATTGGGCTAATGGTTCGAGTGACAAATTAAAAATGGCGGGAGATGCTGGGCACCCCTGTCTGGAACCACGACATATACTGAAAAGATCAGAAAGGTGCCCAGCTGTAACAACCCTTGCAGAGGGATTAGAATATAATACTTGTATCATTTTAATAAAATTTGGGCCAAATTTGAATTTTTCCAGGACATTCCACAAATATCTCCATTCCAAGCGATCAAACGCCTTTTCTGTATCAATAAATAAAAGTCCACAAATAAAAGGAAACCAGTCTGATCTGAATTTATTAACTTCCCACTAACTCTATCAAGATGCATGGCAATAGCTTTGGAATAAAATTTTATATCTGCATTAATTAAAGAAATTGGGCGATAGCTTGAGCAATTCTGGGGGTCCTTCCCTGGTTTATAGAGTACTGAAACAAGTGCTGTGTTGAGATCCCTGTGGAAGAAGCCCTTTTCTATAGCTGAATTAATAGTATCTAGCCAAATAGGTCCTATAATATTCCATAATTCCAGGTACAGCTCCACAGGTATCCTGTCAATTCCCAGTGAGCGCCCCTATTGGCTAATTTAACCGCTGTGTGTAATTCCTCTAGTGTTATGGGGATATCCAGGTCCTTAGATTCATCGTCTGATAGCTCAGGTAAATTCAGGCTGTCAAAGAATGAATCAAATAAGTCCCGTGAGAATCGGTCTTCTGAAGAGTAGAGGTTCTCAAAAAATGATTTAAATGAATTATTAATGTCAGCTGTTTTGGTGACCAATCCGTTCACTGGACAATTTATAGAAGGAATGTTAAATTGGTTTTCTTGCTGTTTTAATGTTAACGCAAGGAGACGACTTGGTTTACTACGGTCAGTGTAATATTTGTGTTTGGTGATATGCATCATGAATTCAGCCCGTTGCCTCAGCATATTATCTAGTTCTGCCCTCACAGACCTAAGCTTTGTTGCTACCTGATTACTATAATTGTCCTTAAGCTCCCTCTCTAATTTACAGCAAGCCTGTTCCATTTGAGTAATCTGTTGCGTTCTGCTCCGTTTAAGATAGGATGAAAAAACAATTGCATTTTGGCGCTGAAAGCCTTTGATTGCTGACCAAACAACCGCTTTGTCTGAAATGGTCAGAAATAATACGAGGTAAGAAAACCATCTATTGTTGGAATCAAGTCTGGCATGGATAAAATGTAATCTATTCTTGAGAACATCTTATGATGAGGGGAGAAATAAGTGTAATCTCTGGCTGTAGGGTTCTGAAGCCTCCAAATATCAACCAAGTTTATATCCTTGACAAAGTTCTTTAAAGCCTCAGAGGATAAAGCTTGTGCACGTGTAATGGATGGACTAGACCTATCTAAATTGCAGTCAAAGAACGTATTCATATCTGATCCTATAATACGTAAGTAGTTTGAGAGACTCAGCAACTCTTTGGTCAGCCAAGGAAAATAGGACGAGTCAAAAATCGTGGGGGCATAAATGCTTACAAAAGCTATTTTTTTTTACTCTGAATAGAGACCCCACAATAAGCCAATCTCCCTGAGTTGTTAGAGTTAATCTTCTCAATTACCAAATTAAGTTTGCGTTTCATTAAAGGGATAGTTCACTTTGAAAATAAATTTTGGTATGTTTTAGCTTACCTCAAGGGCATCCAAGATGTAGGTGTCTTTTTTTCCGCAGTAGTTTCAATTTTGATATTTTTAGGTCAAACCGTTCTTGTCTGTCAGTCATATAATGCAGGTCGATGGTCACTGTATCAAAACACAAGCACAGAGTCCAAATTAAAACAATTATCCATCGTCCAAATTAAACAATTCCCCATCGTAAGTACACATTGATGGCCTAAGACACGAAACGAGCGGTTTGTGTGTGAAAATGAACAGTATTTATATCGTTTTTACCTCTTGTAACACAGCACACGTCCAAATGATCTGACGGCGCGGGCGGGTATAGATATATACACTAGATGTCGCTTGGCTACGGTTTCGTTCCAATGAACTGCGTGTGTATACAACTGGTGAAACATACGTTTTTAATCATGGATCCGTGAAAAAAGGCTGCGACGAATCTGTAGCTGTCTAACATCTGCTGGAAATCCAGGTAAAACTATCTGCGTGCACGCGCGTTCCCCAGTTAACATGATCCCCAGTTGATCCGTAACACCTGTTTTTATACACACATTTGAACTTCTCACAAATTATTATTTTTTAACCAAGAATAGTTACGGAGATTTATGTGAATACAGATTAAAATGTTAAAACAGATTAAAATGGGGGGTAATGTTTTCGAGCATATATTTTTCTGTACTATGTTTGACTTAAAATAAACTAGCTGGTTACACTTGGCAAACTTGATCTAATAGAAACATTTTCTGTGCATTTTTCTCTTTCTATGTATCACAAATTTTAAGTTGCATATACATCAGTGGTGGAGGGAGAACCGGTCACTTTATACCCTGATACTGAAATACAGAAAGACAATCTAATAATGTGGATGTTTGGAGATGAAAACTATCTCATTGCTGAAAAAAAGACTGGAAAGACCAGAGAAACGCATGAAGGTCCTGATGGGAGATTCAGAGACAAACTGAAGCTGGACAAGAGGACTGGATCACTGACCATCGAGAGCACGAGAACTGAACACTCTGGACTTTACAAGCTACAGATCAGCAGCAAAAGAGGAACCACAAACAAGACATTCAAAGTTGCCATAAATTGTGAGTAGTTGTTTATTTCGTTTTTTATCTTTGTGTGATTCATTGAAATTAACAAAACTGAATTTTAATAGTTAAAGTGCACACTGAGTTACTGTAATGTCATTCCTTTTGTATTTTCCTCAGTTTATTAAATGTTATGGTGTACAAAATGATGAACTGATGCAGTACAGGAAATTACTGGCCCAGTTACTCATAAATAATGAGCCAAAACATTATGATCATCTTCCTGAAATTCTGGCCCTCCATGTGCTGCCAAAACTACTCTGAGCAGTTTGATGAGGTCCAGTTCCGACTTTCACATGCCCATTGTAAGTGCTTTTGATGGTGGACAGGGGTCATAATAAGGGGGTTTCGCACCAGAGGAATCTTTTCATAGTTCCTAGAACTATTGGAGGAAGTTCCCGGTTTTTGGCGTGTTCGCACCGCAGGAAATAGAAGCGATTTTAGTTCTAGGAACTCTGAAGTAGGAGCTAAATTTGTTCCACCAAAAGAGTAGCGTCTAAACCAGCACAATTGGACCTATCAGTGACGTTGGTGTACGCTGATTAGCCGAATGCACGCGAAACACTAGTACCCGCCATTTAAAAAGAAAGTTGTGTAAACAGATTATAGCCTATATATTTACTCCAGATACTAACATGGAAAACTGATAGATGGATCTCTTAATCTTTACCCTGATGAGAAAACTTTACGCCAATGTGACTTTGAGGGGACCAGGAGAAACATAGTTGTGTATTTCTGCTCAGCTAACAACACTGGACATCAACCACACCGCAAACACTAATAACTTTTCATTACTGTCTACTTTCTATGTATAACAGTTCTATAGACTGTAAAATAAATATGGACGACGCCCCTTCGCTCTCTTCCATTGGTGAGAACTGAAGCCGCCAGTGTCCCGATATGGCGTTGACATCGTGGGGTTTGAGTCTGCGCAGTAGCGATTTCGGGACCAGACCTGCGCAGTGGTGAGCAGGAAGTAAAGCCGCAAAACCAAGGCCCCACCCTCACTCTCGGTGTGAAATAATTACTTATAGAAATTTAGATATTAAATTTTAAAGCTCCATTCTCATCTGTCCTCCGAAGATCCCGAAAAAAAAGTCTGTTTGGTGCTTCAGTGACTACTTCGCTCAGAAAACCTGTCAATCATGACGTCACACCACCGTTTTTATAGCATCAACTAAAAACAAAATTATTTTAAAAACAAACACTTGAAATTACATCAGCGTGATAAAAACTACAGTAAATGACAGAAACCACCTTCGGAAAAAAGATATTTGAAGTGTAATTAAATAGTTGGTCTCAAGTCCCGTTGAATAACACGGGGAGGCGGGGTTTAGATAGATAGACCTTTATTGTCCCCTGGGGGAAATTCTTTTTCACAAACACTGTCAGATACAAATAACATGAACAAATACACACACAACACATCTGCAGATGGTGAGGAGCAGGATTAGCGCTTAAAACCATTAAGAGCAACGATGGCAGAAGGGACAAAGCTTTTACTGAAGCGTGCCCGCTTCCACCTCAAAGTCCTGTACCTGCGGCCTGAGGGCAGCAGGCAGAAGTGGCTGTGGAGGGGATGATCTGGGTCTCTGACCCAGTGACGGGCCATGCGTGTGATGGCTTTATTGTTTTGGTGGCCGTGGTCTGTAATAGGCAGGCTAATAATTTTGGATGCAATATAGGTGACCTTGGTGAGTTTATTTCTATTGGTGATGGATAGCATATTATAGTAGCAGGGTGAGCAGTAAAGAAGGTTGGGTTGGATGATGATGGTGTATAACAGTAAGAGATGTTTAGGGGTGACACAGAGGGCACGGAGCTTGCGGAGAATGTGAAGTTTCTGCTGGGAACGTTTATGAATATTGATAACATGTTGCTCAAAGGTAAGTTTATTGTCCAGCGTAAATGGACCTATACTAGGTTTATTCTAGGTTTATGACCTATACTAGGACCAGTCACCGCGGGGCGATCGAGACGTTTTGGCTTCACTTTTCAGGGCTTGTGCGGTACGCTTGGGTCTAACTAATAACTAGTGCTGTCAAATGATTCAAATATTTAATCGTGATTAATCGCATTAATGTCATAGTTAGCTCGCAATTAATCGCACATTGATATCTATTCTAAATGTCCCTTGATTTCTTTCTGTCTCATTGTTCAACTCTTATCAACATGGAAAAGTGGATCGGCTTGCTTTGTGCAAATGTTTTTTTATTGAAAACAACTTTGGCAAATACTGTAGTGTTCAATTTCACACTAACATTCTCACTTGGAGCAAATAATTTCTCACACAATGTGCCACTGTCCTTCAACAGCCCTTTCTAAGGGATCAAAAGAGGCGATTACAAAATAAAATTATAAAGTGCACATGTAAGGTAAACTAGGACTATAGTGCAGTTAAAACCATGCCTTAATACTTTATTTTTCTCAAGTTTGCTTTGACCATAGCAGTCAGGCTGCTGCTCTTTATTTACCAGAGGCTCAAGTGTTATGATCCCCTGACGCACAACATCCTGTCGCCAGTTTATGGTTTGTCCCTCCTTGGACGCTCTTGGAAAATTCTCAACACTGCTGACCGTGAGAACACACACCCGTTTCAGATTGACCCAGTTGCCTTGCCGTAACAATAAGGCCCTTGTCAAAGTCGCTCAGATCTTTATTGCTGCCCGTTTCTCATGCATAAACACGTTGATTATGATAATTCATTGTTTGCTTACCATCTAATCTACCCAGACCTTAATATGTGGTCTTGTTAGGAGATGATCAAAGATATTTGCTTCACCAGTGACTTGTCATTTATGTTTTGGCTCATCAGTGTATATCTTTGTATTTGTTAAAAATATATTTTTTTGTAGTTTGTTCTACACACACACACCCTCAATGAAGCTTTACTGACTCATATATTGCATAATCTCCTAATTTCTTTGTTTCTATTTGCTACCATGATATAAAGTGAAGAAAGTGTCAGCCAAGGAGGGAAAGTCTGTCCCTCTGAGGACTAATGCTGCAATACAGAGAAATGATGAGTTGCTGTGGCTGTTTGGAGATGAAAACTCTCTCATTGCTGAAATCAAAGGAGGGATTGGAAAGATCTGCACATTTGACGTTGCTGATGGGAGATTCAGAGACAGACTGCAGCTGGACGAGAACACTGGATCACTGACCATCAGAAACATCACAACTGAACACGCAGGAATTTATACTCTGAGGATCATCAGCAGTAAATTGACCGAAATCAAGAGATACAATGTTACTGTCAGAGGTGAGTCTCTCAAGTCTTTCTTTTTAATTTGATTTGTTAATTTGAACCAAACCCTGCCAAGTGTGAACACACCCTAAGATTCAAGTTTCAAAATCTCCCACTGAACTGCATTGTCAAGTAAACAGTTTTGTTGCTGCCTTTCCTCCATGAGTATTTCATTCAGTTATTATTTAGAGCAGAATTCTGTAAATAAAGCTTCTCATCTGGATTAATGGTCTTTGAGGCAGCAAAGTAAATATGCAAGGTTAATTTTCAAGCTGATTTTAAATCCCTATCTGATTAATCTTTGTGAAGTACTGTCAAACTCTGATGTTCACATGTACAGGAACTTATATAATGGAAACTTTTTCTCTATATTTCTCTTGTTCTTTGTGATGCTGTCACAAATGTGACAGTGTTGAAGACAATAGGGATGAGGGGAAAGAATGTGACCCTAAACCCTGATACTGAAGTACAGAGAGATGATCTGATCTTGTGGATGTTTGGAGATCAAGACAATCTCATCGCTCAACTGATCGGAGAGACCGGAGAGACGGCATATGCTGATGCAGACGAGAGATTCAGAGACAAACTGAGGCTGAACAAGAACACTGGAGCTCTGACCATCAGTAACATCACATCTGGACCTTATAATCTACAGATCATCAGCAGCAAGAGGACGTCGTACAGGAACTTCAGAGTTTTCAAGTGTTGTGAGTCTTTCCATTTCCTTTTAAGAAAGTTTTATTAGTATTAGTATTATTATTATTGCAATACATAATTGCTAAATAAATTAGCTAAATGTATGTCCCCTCCTTGCACCAAATTAAATAAAAAAATGAAAAGAACAACTGAATGAACCGATCTACAACGAATCTGATTATCAGTTAATCAGGTCTGCATACAGTGAACAGAAATCATTCACAAAAGACGTCACTTTACAGTAGTAAATTAACGTATTTCTATAGACAAAAGGTATCAGAAAAATACAGGAGGACATGGAGTGGATGAAAATACACGATACAAGGCAAGCTAAGAATGCTTTATATCAAGCATTTCAGACAAACTAATACTTTAACACGTCTTCGCCTTTTCCCGTCAGTTGCTTTGACAGATGTGTGCATCTGTTTAAAGGTCCCGTTCTATGCCCCTTTTCACAAGATGTAAAATAAGTCTCTGATGTCCCCAGAGTGTGTATGTGAAGTTTGAGCTCAAAATACCCAACAGATCATTTTTTACAGCATGTTTAAATTGACATTTTTTGGGGCTCAGAAAAACGAGCCGTTTCAGTGTGTCCCCTTTAAATGCAAGTGAGCTGCTGCTGGACGACACAGGGGGCGGAGCTTCATGAGCTCGTGCTCAGTCTGTCAGGAAAAATTCATCTCACGGAATGATGATAATATCAGAAACTCTCAGTAACGGCGTTCATTTCGAGTCGGACAATAATGCCTACAGAGTCAGATTGCTGTATAGAGATGAAACAGGTATGGTTTAGTAGTTTAATTACGGTTATTATAACGTATTTGTCATCTGCTTGTAGGCTATGTATCCATTATTTATTAATAGCCTACAAGTCTGCTGTCTGAATGATGATCAAACATGTACTGATGAGTTTAATAAAGTTTATTGTACATCACACAAAAGATGAAGCGTCAGTTTTACTTCAGAAAATCACCATAAGAGCTGAGTAAACACAGTAGCCTAAGTTATAAGAAGTGCGCAAGTAGCCAGTAGCAAGTAGCATTCCTGTGGGCGGAGGTTAGTCAAGAAACGGTTCTGGTGATGTCACTAATGCAGGATGTAGAGGGCTGTAGTCCAATCGAGCCGTTTTTTGTAGTCAACTTCTGTTAAATAAAATATCTCGCTTGGCATTGAACTTTGAGCTTTATAATTTTACAGATATTATTTATGCTCTAACTGCAACATTACACACTAACTAAAGTTTGAAACATGGAATCGCATGCAACGGGACCTTTAATGTTTCATACATTTCCTCAGCACATAACTTACATTTTACGGTTGTATCATTATCTGTAAATGTCAGAACGTCACGCGTATTTCCATTTGCAAAAAGTTTAGTGAATGAGTGGCAGTTTGCATATGCACATCAAGTTAATTTTCTGAATTTGGATTGTACAGAACATGTGTTTTCAAATCGGGGTCCAGGAAACAATTACGCCAATATAATTTTGGAAACACCAGGATGTCTTTATAACGTCTCATTTAATATTGTTCATTTGTATAATACTATATTTATTAAATACAGTAAATTTAGGTCATATCAAGTGACATATCAGTATCAGTGTCTGTACAAGTAACTCTCTGTTTGTTCTCCAGGTGAGTCCGGTCCCAAGACAGTGTCAGTGATGGCGGGAGAATGTTTAGTTTTAATCACTGATTTTAAGGTAGAAAGAGATGAGAAAGTGGAGTGGAGATTTGAAGATAAAATTCTCTCAGCCGGAATGAATGGAGACATCAGTAAGACTTCATACGGTGCTGATGTGAGATTCAGAGGCAGACTGGAGCTGCACCATCAAACTGGATCTCTCACCATCAAAGACACCAGAACCAGCGACACTGGAGTTTATCATCTAAACATCTGCAGTGGAAAGAACATTTGCTGGGAATTCAGTGTTACTGTCAGTGGTGAGTAAATCAACTCTTCCAATATGATACCCTGATCCTTGGTTAAAAAGTGGCTTCAGTTGTTTCATTGCAAAATAATACATACTATGCTCACCCTCATGTCGATGTATGGCTTTATCTTTTGAGGAACATGAAAGAAGGTTCATATTTAGTTTACTAGGGTTGAATGCTTTTCTAAATAATGAAAGTCAAAGTAGAATTTCAATGGATGGAAAAAAATTCTGAGAGAATATTATGATTCAGAGACCATTAAATGTCTTATGGGTCTGGACTGATTTCATAGGGAGACATGATAAAGTAAAGTCTGCAATGGGAGAGCGAGCGAGGAGATGAGTGGTAATGAAGTAGATCAAGTACATGACTAACACCTTTCTCTAATTCCAGTAAATTGAAAGAATTTGCCACATAAGCATGTTTTTTTCTAGTTTTTGATGTGACCATAATGTCTAAAGAATTTACTGTGCATTATCTAATAAGTCTGTGATTGCTGTTAAAACAGGATCAGATGGAAAAGCTCCTGGAAACGAACTAAAGCAGGTGAGAATCTGTTTTGTGCGCTGAATCTATTTAACTTTAAAGTCCCCCTGTGGTGATAATCAAGCTTTTAATTATGTTTATATGTATATTTGGTGTTTTTAATATACTTTAAGACTAACCATGTTCAAATTCATATGTCAACACCATTGCTGAGTATTTTCTTCTTAAAACTGCAGTGAACCAAAAACATGTTTGAAATTGCTGGTGTTTCTGACGTCACAAACTACCTTGTAACCAATCACGCCAATGTGCCGACGGGGTTTAGCAAATCATTAACAGTGAACTAGCAGGGGAGTCTCAAGAGAAGTCAGGTTATCCTGGTATATTTTTCTGTTAATATGAAAAATCGGGTAGATTTAGCTGTCAGGCTGGTGCATGATGTATATTATGATGTTATGATGAACTATACCTTTCTCCACTAAAGTTGTTCAAAGGGTTTCTAAGGATGCTGATATTTAGAAGGCATACGCAGTTTGAAATCGCTGGTGTTTCTGATGTCAGAAACTACCTGGGTCACGTCAACGAGAGGATGGTGTGAGTGAGTGGAGGCGGGGCTCATTTGCATATTCATGGGCGGCATATACTAAATGGGGCAAGGGTGTAGAGTTACATTCAAGCTATTTTAAGGCATGAAGATTTTTTTTCAAGGAAAAAACATTTAAAGATGTCATTTTGATGATCAAAGATGAGTTTTGAGGGATACAGTTATTGACTACAGGGGGTCTTTAAGTTTGCATGTTCTGGAGGGTATGTGACTGAGTTCACAAATGTAATATATGTTCTTTTCTTACAAATGAACATGAAAAGTACCCAAATAAGACTGAACCTGGTAATTGGTAATTTAATGGAAAAGTGTTAACATTTCTTCTGACGTCTAAGATCTCTCTTTTTAATTTCTCTAATTGTCTGTTTTTCAGATTCCACTGGAAACGGACTGAATGAATCAGCAAGTATAGTGATGTCACTGATTCCTGATGGAGTACAGCAGGGGACCAGTTCAGTTTGATGAGATAACACACACACACACACACACACACACACACACACACACACCAGTGTCAATCACTCTGACATCATCAACAATTGAGCTCCGTCTTTTTTATCAGCCTTTAGAATCTGTCCATTGAAGTGAGAAATGACCCACGTGCTGTTGGTAAAAGTGACGCAGAGAGTGCCAATACGTGAGTTGGCAGTGAGAACGTGTTGGATTGTAAGCGGAAATGCTCTTGCATTATATAATATCTTAGGTGCATGTCAGTTTTTATCAAGGAAAAATGGTTTCTTTCTTCTCAAAGCCTTCAGAACATTTGGAATATATGCAACACGACGCATGAGATTATTGTATGGCATGTTTTTTTTTAAAGACCCCCTTGTGGTGAAAACCAGCTATTAATGTTGTTTATATGTCTATGTAGTGTTTTTAAAATGCTTAAAGACAAACCATGTGTAAATTCATAAGTGTAAAAAGACAGTCTCAAAAATGCGGTTTGAAATCACCGTTTTTTCTAACGTCACAAACTAAACTACCAATGACAGCAGCAATTTGAGCTGGTGCGAGTGCGTGGAGGCGGGGCTAATTTGCATATTCATGACTCTGCATATACTAAATGAAGCAAGGGTGTAATAGCTGGGTTTCAGTCACGTGATTATGATGAAACGTGAAGGCGGGGCGGTTTCAGATGGAGGGCAGGAAGTAAACATGGAGAAAATGTCTATGGAGGAAACCGTTGCGGAGAGTCCGTACTGTACGAATTTAGAACCAGTTTCAAGAAATAGATACAAGAATTTAGTAAACATATTTTATTCGCTTGTTTTGCCCGTAATGGAGCGCATCTCGTGGCTCCCGCTTCACAGGCTATAGCGTTGCACCTGCCACAAGATTTCTCACTATTTACATCTAACGTTACCAGACACTCCGATTGATGCACGAGAGCACACAGACAGTGCAATCCTGCTGCTGTTATTTACCTATTTGTCATCTTATCTTATATTCGCTTGTTTTGCCCGTAATTGAGCGCGACTCAATGTAACCCAAAGCGCTAGAGCAGCCTAAAAAGCCCCAATGAACTCCATATTAGACTACCGGTATCTTAATAATCATAACTAAGTAAATGAGCATTTAACGACAACCTAATGCTATATAAACACAGACACAAAAACGCGTTGGCTAACATACCTCCGACGTGAAACCAACCTATTACATTCAAGCTATTTTAATACATGAATACATTTTTTCACATGGAAAAACATTAGCCTATATATGTAATATGGCTTTAGAGCAGGGGTCACCAAACTTTTTTCTCTGGGGGCCACATTATCATTCCTGACTGTGATGGGGGGCCGGGTTCAGGTCAGCTATATGACATAGAATTGTATGACCCAGACCAAAATGACCACCAGCAGGCCTCATTGTGTAGTAGAGATTACTAGCCTGGCACAGCCATCCACTACTATATCCACACTACTATATCAACACTTGATTCCTGGCACATATTTGTTTATCTTTACTAGTGGTTTGCAAAAGTTGTAATCGAGTCTTCACACTTTGTTTTAATTAAAGTTATTCTTCACAAATAATCGTTGGTCCACTATTTTTTGAGAACTCTGCACTCTCTTTTAGGGGTGGAACGGTACACAGAAGTCACGGTTCGGTTCATACCTCGGTTAAGACATCACAGTTCGGTACGAGTTCGGTACAATGGAGGGAAAAGCAAAACATGCAGAAGGCTTGTGCATGTCTCAGGCTGGACCACCAAAAAAAAAAAATGTCTAAGCCTTGTATTTTTAAAAAAAAATAAGTTTTATTAATAAAGTAAAGGCATAGAACCAGTTTATTTGTAGTGCACTGACAATAGTTTTATATAATTAGTTCATTAATTAAATTAATAAAAATACCTTGATACAGTATGTTTGGTAATGTGCCTGAATGAATTGAAAATTGATCTGCTCAGGGCTTGACATTAACACCCGCCAACCCGCCAAATGCGGGTGGATTTTGCTCGTGGCGGGTAACACAGTCACTCCAACTAGCCACTTTGGCGGGTTGAATGATTGTAGTCTTTTCAAAAGGCATCTGAAATAAGTGTGACACTACGACACTACAAATCCCATAGGGCTGTCAACGAATATTCTAAATTCGAATATAAATTCGAATAGTTTTAAAAAACAGAATTTCGAAGGTGAAAATTAATATTCGAATGTGGAAAAACGCCCGCGGTAACAGAGGCGCGGCTGTCTGCTTTGCGAGTGGGCGCGCTGCCTGATGGATCATTTTATTTAACGTTAAACAGAAACATTACTAAAGTGTAGGCTACTGTAGCCTACTGACTGAATAGATATCGCATGAATAAGGTAGGTTAGATACAGCAGTTTCATGCACTGCAGGCTTCCACTGGTTTGATTATTTACCGTTTCATGTCAAGGAAAAGTTCCATGTTTACCACAGCACAGCTCGCTCGGAGCGTTCAATGTCGGTTATATATACTGTAAAACTTCAATTAATGTTAATAATATTTGTTTCAATCACTGAATGAAGCCTGCTATATAAGAGTCGCGACCTTAAATTGCTTGCACAAAACTCTTGATCAGCACTCAACATTTGCTTATTGTTGTTGTTCATTTAAACTGTTATGCACAGAGCGTCATTCGCGCTACATTACATTCGCGTTACATTCAGCGCGCCTCATTCGCGCCGCAAGACCTCCAGACGCGCGTAAACGCGTCTTTACACTCGCGCCAGACGCTCTATTCGCGTTTTGTGCTGAGGGTGAGGGCGAGAGAGAGAAAGAGTGCCTGCGAGTGAGCGAGCGAGCGAGAGTGAGTGAGGTCTGTGGTCTTGGCCATTAGTTGATTTACTTGTTTTCGTGTAGGTAATACGTTGTCAAATATGTTTAAACTTAAATAAACTACCTATACAAGTAGTTATGTCTCTTTGTATTAATTTGTCCTGTTATTGACGTAATGCGCGTCATTGACATGCGCAACCAGATGTTCGAATAGTTCGAATATAAGCTATGTGTTTTTTTTAGAGGGAATATTCGAAGGTCATTTTTGAGCAATTTTGACAGCCCTAATGAGTATTGTCGCTAGTGACCGACAACAAAGAATCGAAGAGACAGCTAGCTGCCCTGCTGGAGTTATGTCGTATGCTGTATTATACATAATACATGGTTTTATTTTAAAAAAGGAGCTTTACACACAACCTTATCAGAGCTAATGATAATGACCTGTATTGTTATATATTTATGTAGTCTTTATTTTGGTGTGTACAGTGGTTTTACATTTAAAAGGGTTGTAAATCTAGTTCAAGTAAATTTTAGAACGTCATAGTCAACTTTTATCAGGTAATTTCTCAACAACAAAAATGTGGCTAGTAAAAATGCTGTGTGGCTAGTAACTTTGGAAAACCACTACCCACATTGGCTAGTGAGCAAAAAAGTTAATGTCAAGCCCTACGTTTCATGTTTTTACGTTTCCACTGTTCGATCGCGGCCGCGCCTCTCACACACACACACACACACACACACACACACACAGAGATCGCGGCCGCGCCTCACACACACACACAAATATAAGTAAACACTTTACGACTTTTCGATCGCACCCACACCTCTCTCTCAACATATTCCAGCATAGCAATATTTACAGCGCAGCCTGCTTCAGAGCTAAGGCGGAGCTACAGATTAGGTGTCCCTAAAGAACCCGCGTATCTAACAGTAGTTCCGCATTACATTAATTAAATTGCACGCGAGTTTTATTTATTTTTTATACCGTGTATTCTCCGTGTAAATGTATGCACCAAACCGTGACGCCCGTACCATGACGTACCGTCCATGGCGACTTTTGGGGATTGCCTCATAGGGCCGGTTCAAGTAGTGGGGGGCAGAGGGGCTGGGGGGCCAGTCAAAGGGGGGTGGCGGGCCTGGGTCGGCCCGCGGGCCTTAGTTTGGTGACCCCTGCTTTAGAGCAACATCAGAGTGAGTAAATCACTGAATGTTCATTTTTTGTGTGAACTATCCCATAGATAGACAGTCACAGAAAAATAAGTTGTGAAGGAGTAAATAAAGTACAAGTGAATGAAAGCCATCATATGTAAATAATTATGGAATATGGCAGTGCTTTACAGTATGGAAGTGTTTTACATGAGTACATTACAGTGGAACATTTTATGTTTTTGAAATCATCCGAGTTTTCATGAATGTAGCACAACTTTTTTATTCTTCTATAAGCATCTGCCTATTGTTGGATTGGATGATGTTATCTGAACTTTGAATTGCACCATTAGTGTTGTAGTATTGGAATAGTTTTTTTGTTTGTTTGCACTTGCACTGACTCAACTTTAGTACTTACAGTAATGTGGTATGATGTCATATTGTGTTGTGCTTTGTAAGTAAAATTTACTTCGGTTTGTATTATTCTTTATTGTATGTCATTTGGATAAAATCCTTTGTTAAATGAATAAATGTTCATTTAAGATATTGATATTACACCACTGGTCTATAAGATATTTCTGTCATCTGTCATAAAAAACTGAACCCCTGTATCAGTATTGCACACTAGAGGGCAGACATGATTCATGACAGACAAACATATATATATCAGAGACCAGACTTAATCTGACCACAGATACAACAGTAATCTGGAGAATTACACAGAGAGAGAGTTTGTACTTCAAACCATAATCTGACCAAATTTGTGCATGAAAAACACATTATAAAACTAAATTATCCTCTAACTGACTTTAATTATCCTTTTATAATCCTTTTATGTATCCTTTAATTATAATTTTATTATAAAGTATCCTCTTAATCAATTTAACCAATTAATCCATCCTAAATATGAACTCTTACATTTAATTTAAAGTTACATCTTTAAGAAAAGATACTATCTTAAGAAAAGCTCTAGTCAGAACAGTGTAATATGATGTTGCATGTGAGGGGTCAAAGGTCACAGGTTTAACAGCCTGACCTACCAGCAGCACAATGAACTGTTTTTGCACAGATAAATAATAACTGGTATTGGTCTGACACTGAAACACTTGCACATTCAAGTTTAAAATGGTCATGCCCTCTTTTACCTTAAAAGTAAGGTGGAGACATAATAATAAAAAAGATAATTTCCATGAGTCTATTCTTTGCATTTGTTTGTGTAGGTTTGTGTGGTGTTGCAAAAAAAAAAAATTGAGGCCATGCATGCAAGGTAAATATTAACAAAAATCTAACACAATAAACACAATAATGATATTGGTATTTTAGAAGAAATGCTTTCAAAGCTATAGCTTGTTATTGCTAGCCTCTCCAAAATTGCCTACCTTACCTTTTAGCAGGCCACTTTATACATATTTTCCATATTCATTAAAAAAACTTCCAAATGACTCACTGGAACACAGACCCATCTGCAAGCACAATTACAGTAATGTAAGGATTGTGTCTGCTATTCACTATTATGTTGTCAGTAGTAAAGATAAACAGTTCAGATGTTTCTACTAATAATAAAGATGACACTGTTGTGGCGCCATCTTGTGGCTGTCAGAATCTCGTTGAACAACAAACACTCACTGACCCCAATGTAACTGATGGAACTGAACACGATTGCTGGAGTGTGGAGGATCAGATGAGGCCCATCCTGGTCATAACTGGTTTAGAAAGGGTTTGAACAATTTTTATTTATTTTTTGCAACCAGCTGAACACCAGCTTAGTCAGACTGAAAACAAACCAAGACCTGCCAACCATATTAGGCTGGGTTTAGCTTTTTGTTTTGTGTGTGTTTTTGTCCTCGGCAAGATACTGTTAAAAGTAATTTCACTCACATATCACTTGAAGAACAAGACAATGAAGAACACATCTACAAGAGTGCATTAAAATGATTGCTGTAGGCCTATTTGCAACTTAATCATCTTCAATCATTTTTAATTTTGTAGCTGCTGTTCTAATAGTAGGTTGAAATATAAAACAGGCCTCTTGAAATATTTACAGTTTTATATGTTGCTAGAAAATACTTTTATTTCATCGGACTACACATATATATCTGAATGGCCTTCAAAGAAGGAAGACGCTTTTTAGTTCCTATAAGTGTAGTTACAACATCTACCAGCAGGGGCGAACAGGCCGTTCAGTACTAACCAGAAGAGAAAACAATACACACGTGAGAGACACTATTGTGTGTTTTTCATATACTATTAAAAATATCATTTAAAAAAATCAGTGTTATGAATGTCCTTGTATTTTAAAAGTACATTGTAACTGTGAGGAGACCATTTCATGAATACATCTGGAAACAAAGAAGATTGCAATCACCTTCACTAAACATTAAAGACATTTAATCAGAGTTCAGTGAGGAAAATAAAGTCTGTTGATATTTCCTGATCAAACATGCAGATCTCTGAATAATATACTGTCAGTTTTCCATGTTCAGCCACTAGTTGGCGCTCCAGCAGGGTCTTTAGGAGAGACGTACTGTCTGTACACCATTAAACTTAAAATGACTGAATCTGAAGTTTTTTAAAAATGATTCTGTTTGATGTATATTGGTCATAAACTGCTGATAAATATGAAATGCCCCATGATGATCAGCTCTCTGTGAGATCTTTGACCTTTTTCACAGTGACATCCAGGATCACAATAAACACAGCTATGTTCTACATTCTTTAAAATGTTTATATATCAACATAATATGACTATGATATATTAATCAGATCTGAATGCCATTGTTCAGTATTAAAAACACAGTTTCCACTGCACTAGTCAGTTTCTGCTCTAGTTTTCACACTTCATCTCTCACACACACGTTCACATGCAGAAAAGCAGAAGTATCTGCAGCTCTTTCACACTTTTAGCTCCTGACAGCTTCAGATTCACGTGACACTGTTTATTAATGTTTGTTTTATCAGAAGAGCATTAAACCACAGCGTTTACGGTTAAAGTGTTTCTACACTTATAGTTCTTTGCTCTCATCTGCTCTCAGTTGATCACTTGCTTTTATATTTGCACAGAAACGCATGTTTTGTTGATGTAAATCGTTCAGAATGCTGTATTGAACTCTGTTTTACTGTAAAGCTGTGGTTAGTCGGTTGACTGATGAAGCTGATGCCTGTGGTTTAGTTCAGTGTGGTTTGTGTGCACAGATCTCAACCCAAAGACACAACTGATTCAGGAACAGCTGATAAAAAGACTGGAGAAACTTGATCAGGCCGAACACCTGTGCATCACAGGGTTCAACAGAGATGAATGCTGAAATGTGTTAAAATAGTCATGATGAGAGATAAAGATCAAGCTAAGAGCAGAGTGGAAAATAAACTGAAGGGACTAAAGTTCACACATTTATTTTTTGCGACCATGATGCGATTGTGGTAAAAAAAAAAAAATTTCTTCTCAGCTTCACACTTGTTGTTATTTCCCTCTTCAGTGGTCGACATCTTCCTAGAACTGTTTTAACAGAGTATTTTCAACAGAAACACCCGCAGCCATGATGAGATTAAAGTTTGACACCTTTTAAAAGACAAAGTTTAAATATGAATTCACTGAATATACAGTAATTCATTCTTTTTATTGAATTGTATAATAGTAGTAATAGTATAAGAATAGTATATAGTTTCATGTATTTATATTTCAAGACTAACAGAATAAAGATGTAGAATCAAATAAAGAGTAGAGCTGTATTTGAGATGTCTGCAAAGGTCAAGAATGAGGCAGAAAAATATAAGGGATATATTAAAGCATTTTTATTTAATATTGTACAAAAGGAGGCATACAGTAGGCCTATAACTTATTAGGACATTTTATACTAAAATGTCACAGTGAGAGAGAAAGCAGTGAAAAAATACATTAATATTACTAATTAATATTATAATGTTTAACCTTGACCAAATACCACATTTATTAACTCACAAAAATCCTTCAGAGAAAGGATTCACTTTTTTTTAGTCATGTTTATTTCATTTATTACATGCATCTTAAATTCTGTTAATTTGCAAAAAATGCCTACTATTACCAAATTTTATGATTTTTTTTAATTATGTATTTGTATCAGCTTTAATAAATAACAAAAGCAGTTAAATGTCATATTTTATTTAAAATGTAACATTAATGTTTTTTATTTTTTATTTAAAATGTACATTAACAGTCTGCAAAGAAGTGGAGAAATATGTTCACTCCACTGAATGTCAAAGATCTTTACATGAATGCAAATTTACATATATAAATAACCTTTTTTCTCAATATCTGTAATTTTGTTGCCGTTTCGATGTAGTAAAACCCCCAAATGTAGCTGAAAACATCTGGCTCGTGTTTGCATTTTCTTCTGTTACTGGCCATAATTCTAACCTTGAAATCAAAATTAGGCATACAATAATTCAGAATCATTCATACACGTGAAAACCGGCTCAGAACTAAAACCTAGCACAGAGGAAGATACGAATCATGTCTTTGATTACGGGTTTGGAACAACATGAGGGTGAGTAATTAATGGCCGATTTTTTGCATTTTTAGGTTAATTAGCCCTTTAAATACACAGGCCAAACAAAGAATCTATGAGATAATTGACTAGACAAACCTGAACTGAAACTCAAATGAATCTGTAAGCAAGGAAACAAACAGGCAGGAACGGAGGAGAAGAGAACCAATTAACAAACCAACACCAATTAAAACACATGCATACTTTCATATGCAAATAACCCCCCATCACAGACCATTTTTGAGATTCGTGTTCAAAGGGGTGGCCTACCAGTACACGGTCCAACCATTCGGACTGTCTCTGGCACCACACACTTTTAAGAAGTTTTTATTCCTTTACTGCCTGGAAATGATGGCGTTTTTTCTGTCCCTCAAACCCTTACTAGACCTAACAGGGAACCACGTCTTAGTCCGGTCAGACAATATGGCGGTGGTGTCCTACATGAGGACATATGTATATTATACACAAACATTCAAATAAGCAAAGTGATTATTCACAAAGTTACCATAACAGGTTTTAAAGGCCTAAAGTATCACAGTAAAGGTGATGATACACAGGGCTAGCCTGGTCCTACCAGATTGTCGTACATTTCATTTGTACAGAGAGTCTGACCACTCCCCATTGACAAGCGTTAACTTCCTTGTTCCTTGAAGCTTAAAACTACTGGATCTGCCCAGAGCCACCCTGGATCTGCCATAACCAATCGCTAATGTTTGGTCGTGACGTAAACCAAACCCAGATGGATTACTGAAGGAAAATGAAAACTGAGCGGAAGTACGTAGGAGGGCGGAGCCAGGCTAACACTGGGCAACTTTTTGGAGATGGTCCTCACTGCAGAGCATAAAATCCGGGGGGAGGAGTCGGATAAAATCCAACTCCTCCCACCTTACATACCTAAACCTACCAATCTCCACCCCCTGATCCCTAAATCCACCCCTAAACCTACCCATCTCCACCCCTAAACCTACCAATCTCCACCCCTTATATAAGATCCGACTCCTCCCCTCGGATCTTGTGTACTGCATTGAGGTGCTACTGACTTTTTGAGCAATGTTGCCGTCAACAGGCAAGCAACCATAAAATATATTATTATATTATATTAAATATTAAATATAAAATATATTAGTCACTGGTAAAATATAATATATTGAAATATTTGCAATATATGTTACTTAAATATGTAACTTTATCTAGACTACACGTTTACATTTGAATGGCCATCAAAGAAGAAAGATGCCTTGTGTTATGTGTTATTAGATATGTGTAGTTACAACATCTACCAGCAGGGGCGAACAGGCCGTTCAGTACTAACCAGAAGAGAAAACAATGCACACCATGAGGCATAAATACACATATATTGTGAAAATCATCAAATTGTTAAAAAGTAAAAGCACATTGTCAGGAGACCATTTCATGAATCAATGATTTCAGTATGATAAATATTAAAGACATTTAATCAGAGTTCAGTGAGGAATTGAGCTGCTGTATAATAAATCTGTATATATTTACTGATCAAACACACTGAAGATCACTGAATAATATACAGACAGTTATCACAGCAGCTTCTAGTGATGATGATCAGATTGAATCTGAATAAAAAATATGATGATGGGGCTGTGATCACATATCTATATTTTAACAGATTATTGAAATATTAAATATATTTAATATACACTTTCAGTCTTTAGCGCTCCAGCAGGGTCTTTAGGAGAGACGTACTGTCTGTATACCATTAAACTAAGTTCAAATGACTGAATCTGAAGTTCAAAAAATATTCTGTTTCATGTATATTGGTCATAAACTGCTGATAAATATGAAATGTCCCATGATGATCAGCTCTCTGTGAGATCTTTGACCTTTTGACCTTTAGTCTAAATCATTCACAGTGACATCCAGGATCACAATAAACACAGCTTTGTTCTATAATATCCTTTAAAAATGTTATTTATCAACATAATGTGACTATGATATATTAATCAGATCTGAATGTAAATGTTCAGCATTAAAAACAGTTTCCACTGCACTGGTCAGTTTCTGCTCTAGTTTTCACACTTCATCTCTCACACACTCGTTCACATGCAGAAAAGCAGAAGTAACTGCAGCTCTTTGACACTTTTAGCTCCTGACAGCTTCAGATTCATGTGTCACTGTTTATTAATGTTTGTTTTATCAGAAGAGCATTAAACCACAGTGTTTACGGTTAAAGTGTTTCTACACTTATAGTTCTTTGCTCTCATCTGCTCTCAGTTGATCACTTGCTTTTATATTTGCACAGAAACGCATGTTTTGTTGATGTTAATGGTTCAGAATGCTGTATTGAACTCTGTTTTACTGTGTCGAGTCGGTTGACTGATGAAGCTGATGCCTGTGGTTTAGTTCAGTGTGGTTTGTGTGCACAGATCTCAACACAAAGACACAACTGATTCAGGAACAGCAGATAAAAAGACTATGGAGAAACTTGATCTGGCCAAACACCTGTGGATCACGGGGTTCAACAAACATGAATGCCGAAATGTGTTAAAATAGCCATGAGAGATAAAGATCAAGCTAAGAGCAGAGTGGAAAATAAACTGAAGGGACTAAAGTTCACACATCTATTTTTTGCGATTGGGTCAGATTTTCTTCTTCTCAGCTTCACACTCAGTTCTGCCTTCACACACAGCATCTTCCTAGAACTGTTTTACAGAGTGTTTTCAAAAGAAACACCCGCAGCCATGATGAGATTAAAGTTTGAATATGAATTCACTGAATAACACAATTCATTCTTTTTATCGAATAGTTTTTTTCTAATGGCCTTGTAGTTTCTCTAGTACTTGTTTTAAGTTTCTGAAATATAAATATTTCTGTAAATAAATGCAGAATCCAGAAGCAAAAAAGTGATTTTTTTCAGTCGACATGCATTACCTTTTAATAGGAGGATGCAAACTTCTTTAAAAATAAATTGCCCAATGATCTTGCACACTTGACATTGTCATAGGAGTTTCTGCGACAGTTGAAGTACACTCGTCAATTTCAGAAGCACTCATTACTTAGAACTGCTGATACAGAAAAATCATCAGACACCAATGAACATACAGACAAAGTCCGAATTTGTCTTACAAACAGGTACTCTGTCCATCTCAGCTGCACATTCCACAGCATTGCATTTTTAGAGCACTCCTCAGACTCTATCTGTGTCACTTCTGTTGTGGCATTAAGATTGGATACCAAGCGAGAGGTTCGATCACTGTCACGTAAATTACAGAAAACAAAGGGAGAACTCAAATGCAAAGGGAAAAAGATATTTATTACAAAAGAAACACTAAACAAAACAAAACCCACGAGGGGGAAAACATAACTAAATACAAAACAACAACTTCAAAAACGAACATACCAAAAGGGGTCACGAGAGAACAGGAGACGTGTACAAGACAACGATCCGACACAGACTGCAAACACAAAGGAACTTATAAAAGGGACAAATCAGGCAGGTAATGAGGGAACAACAGGTGGGACAAATGAAACCAATAATGAGATAACAAGGAGGGTGGGGTCAAAACAGAGACAGGAACACAAACACCACATGTGCTACACAAGACAGGACAGGCATGTGACATTACCCCCTCCTTAAGGAGCGGCTACCAGACGCTCCACTAGGGACGGGAGGGACAGACCAGGGCGGGACGGGAGGGACAGACCAGGGCGGGACGGGAGGGACAGAACAGGGCGGGACGGGAGGGACAGACCAGAGTAGGGCAGGGGAAATGGACAGTTCGGGAGGCCAGGGCGGGCCACAGAGTTCGGGCGGCCAGGGTGGAGACCTTCCCTCGGGCGGCCAGGGCGGAGACCTTCCCTCGGGCGGCCAGGGCGGAGACCTTCCCTCGGGCGGCCAGGGCGGAGACCTTCCCTCGGGCGGCCAGGGCGGAGACCTTCCCTCGGGCGGCCAGGGTGGAGACTCTCCCTCGGGCGGCCAGGGAACAGGCACCGGCTCAGGAACAGACATCACCGGCTCGGGCACTGGAACTGGCACCACCGGCTCGGGCACTGGAACTGGCACCACCGGCTCGGGCACTGGAACTCCCACCACCAGCTCGGGCACTGGTACTGGCACCACCGGCTCGGGCACTGGAACTGGCTCGGGCACTGGAACTGGCACCACCGGCTCAGGCACTGGAACAGACACCACCGGCTCGGGAACTGGCACCACCGGTTCAGGAACAGACACCACCGGCCCAGGAACAGACACCACCGGTCCAAGTGTGTACGTAGCCCACACACACCACATGGCTGTGGCCATAATGGCCAGTGTCGCGGATACTGAGGGCTCAGGAACTGGCACCACCGGCTCGGGCACTGGAACTGGCACCACCGGCTCGGGCACTGGAACTGGCACCACCGGCTCGGGCACTGGAACTGGCACCACCGGCTCGGGCACTGGAACTCCCACCACCGGCTCGGGCACTGGAACTCCCACCACCGGCTCGGGCACTGGAACTGGCTCGGGCACTGGAACTGGCACCACCGGCTCAGGCACTGGAACAGACACCACCGGCTCGGGCACTGGAACTGGCACCACCGGCTCGGGAACTGGCACCACCGGTTCAGGAACAGACACCACCGGCCCAGGAACAGACACCACCAGTCCAAGTGTGTGCGTAGCCCACACACACCACATGGCTGTGGTCATAATGGCCAGTGTCGCGGTCACTGAGGGCTCAGGAACAGACACCACCGGCTCAGAAACAGACACAGAAACAGACTCCGGCTCAGGAACTGGAACAGACACAGACACAGGCTCCGGCTCCGGCTCAGGAACTGGAACAGACACTGGCTCCGGCTCAGGAACAGACACTGGCTCCGGCTCAGGAACAGACACTGGCTCCGGCTCAGGAACAGACACTGGCTCCGGCTCAGGAACAGACACTGGCTCCGGCTCAGGAACAGACACTGAAGGTTTGAAGGGCGTCTCCAGGATCCGAGCTAAACGCTCTAAATAGCCGATCAGTGCCCTCCCGGCCATGAGAATGGGCATCTCCCGATCTGTCTCCGACTGGGCAGACGTGGCTTGAACCATCTCTGGCTGGGCAGATGTGACCTGAACAGTCTCTGACTGGGCAGACGGAACGTGAACAGTCTCGGGTTGGGCCACTAGACTCGGGACCACCGGAACAGGGACCACCGGACTCGGGATCGCTGGAACAGGGACCACCGGAACAGGGACCACCGACATAGCCACGGAGGGGTTCTTTCCTCTCCTCCTCCGTTTCGGAACCACCGGAACTGGGACCACCGAAACTGGGTCGAGGAGGGGCCAGAGTGGAGAGTGGTCTTGAAATTCCTCTCGCCCACCTCCTCTACTGCGGCCTCCACGGGTCCCGCGAAATATGACCAACCGGGTCCCCTCAAAACTTTGCCTCCTCTCCCGCTCGGTGGCTGGGGAAGAGACCCTTTGCTGAGTCCTTGACATGGTCGGATTGTTCTGTCACGTAAATTACAGAAAACAAAGGGAGAACTCAAATGCAAAGGGAAAAAGATATTTATTACAAAAGAAACACTAAACACAAAACAAAACCCACGAGGGGGAAAACATAACTAAATACAAAACAAAAACTTCAAAAACGAACATACCAAAAGGGGTCACGAGAGAACAGGAGACGTGTACAAGACAACAATCCAACACAGACTGCAAACACAAAGGAACTTATAAAAGGGACAAATCAGGCAGGTAATGAGGGAACAACAGGTGGGACAAATGAAACCAATAATGAGATAACAAGGAGGGTGGGGTCAAAACAGAGACAGGAACACAAACACCACATGTGCTACACAAGACAGGACAGGCATGTGACAATCACTGAGTTTGGTCATCTCCGGCACATGATACACAGACAGTGGAATCGTCAACACTATCACCACAATCACTACCATCATTCCAAGCTGGCACCGGCAGGAAATTGACAGGGATTAATAGATTGCGATGTACCGTCTTGGTATGACCTATCCCTGGATTACTTATCTGGTAAGTGTTCAGAGCACCCCTTTTTCCCACAACAACACACACCACCTTTTCCCATCAGTCAGCTAACTTCTTTTTCCCGAGTTCACCTTTATTCGCAAGGAGTACTCTGTCACCCAGCTCAAGAGAATGACCTTTACCCTTTCAATCATAATACTCCACCTGTTTGGCTTGCAGTCTTTTAGCATATTCTTGTACGATTACCATTGCTTCCCTCAAGTCTTTCTCAAAAGACTGAACATACTTGTGAAGTAAGAGTATTCAACATATGCGGCCATTTGACTTTAGATCTTGGAGGCAGCGAATTAATCATATCACCCACGGTACAGTTGAACCTCTCTATTTGTCCGTTACCCATGGGATGTGTGCGATTTTCCCACACCCAACAATCTCAACAGTTCGACCATAAGGGAGCTTTCAAAGTTTGCACCCCTATCGAATTGTATTTGTCCCAGAAACAATAAATACAGAAAAACATGTTCCACAAGACACGTGCAACAGCTTCTGCAGTCTGGTTCAGACACACATAAGCACAAGCAAACTTTGTGAAATGGTCAGTGACCATTAACACATCAACCGTTGTTGAAGATTTTATTATTTAGAAAATAAGTAATTTAACTATTTTTTGTACACTATTATTTCCTTTCTGTCTGGGGTGACTTTTGAATTGACTTTGGAACCTGAGAGCACGAGGTGTTACAGCAGGTGTTACTTTTTCAGTAAAGTCACATGGTACAAACTATTTCTCAAAATAATCTATAGAATGCATTACCATACTTGGGAGAAGGATGTAGGTATATACGTTTGCTGGAGGGTCTTTCTGCTGAGGGGCACTCGGCTTTGTTTTGTTAATAAAGTCAAATTTTTCTGGCATCAAATATCTCTGCAGTCATTCCCCTGAAACGAATTAAACTACAACACCGTCTTGTTGTTAAAATCCTCTGCTGACCAAAAGTCAATACACACCTGTGGCGAGCAGGACTTGCAGGTATTTGTTTTATTTATGGTATTAAGGTCTGTTGAATGTTCGCCGGTTCCCGGCACGACACGAGCGGAGTCCTTGCCTCTGGCTCAGGCCTCTTACTCAAAATGCACCTCTTACACTCATTAACGTATGTCTTAATGTCCTCCTCCATAGACTCCCAGAAGAACTGCTGCCTAGCCAACCACAGAGTGCGATGCTGACCCTGATGACCAGCGTTATCATGCACCCACTTCAGAACAGTACCTCGAAGAGCTGTTGGCACCACAAACTGGTAAGTATTTTTCTTAGACACTGGATTCTTAGAAACTGCGCAAAACACCCAACCTTAAGGTAAGTTTACCCCATTGATAAGTATCTACACAGTTTTTTAGACTCAAACACTTTTCTCTGCGAGACAGATGTTTTCCTCTCTCCACAAATAGCTTTACTCTGTCAATTGTAGGATCCTAACCTTGTTTTTCCAGCAATTCATTATGGGTCAGGCTACGGTGCTCACTCTGCTCTGTGTCCGCCAAACTCTCGAAATGCTGCACATACGACATACTTCTAATGGCTGCACCATGCTCCCATGTTTGTGTGCTGGGTACTTGACTGCACATGATTTAAAGACTTAGACGCAAAGACAATGGGCCTTGCCACAGCGCATCCATCTTGAACTTGTGACAAAACGGCCACAAGCCCACTAGTGGAGGCATCCACAGACAACAGAAACGGTTTTCGAAAAATCTGGGTGTAAGCAAAACCTTGCTTACCAAGTTAGACTTCAAACTCTCCAGGGCTGCTCTGCAGTCATCAGTCCAAGCCGTCGGAGAAAGCGTATGGAGCCAGGGAGCAAGGGCATCCTGCTTTATTATTATTATTTATGAATTTCTTTAAAAAAATAAAAAAATAAAAAAAAATAATTCAGTAACATAAGGGCAGATCCTTTGAGCACAGCTGAAGACAGTTACGCTTGAGTGATCAAGAATATTTTAATCTAAAAATAAGATTTCCTTCAGTTCCTACGTCCTCTTCCCTTGCAGCCTTCCCTCGCATCCTAAGTGGTGTGGAGCTGAGTCAAATGACTTGGGCAATAATTTTAGGAAGGTGACGATATTCAGTCACAAGGGGGAGCTTAAAGGAGAACTCCTGTCAATTTTAACATTGAGCTCATTTTTTTGTAAATTTGGAGTGCTGTCAATACAGAGAACAACGACAAAAATCGGTGTTGCCTACACCGTGTTATCCTCTTTTTAAAATTTGCACCCTGTTGACTTCAATGGGGCAAGTTTTAAACCTGCTTTTAGCCTCTTAACATCCTTGATGTGTCATTACAAGTGCACAGGTCATGTGAGTGATTCCTTCAGAGTGATCACGGGTGAATCTGACTGCAGTAGATGTGAAAGATGTTAATAAATATGATGTTATTTCAGCCAGCGCAGATACCTGTATTTTCTTCCTGTTTTCGGTCGAAGCCCATAGTAATCGATTGTCGAGTTCACACGCATAGGTTTAGTTACCTATGATCACGCGCGTGAACTCGACAATCGATTACTATGGACTTCGACCGAAAACAGGAAGAAAATACAGGTATGTGCGCTGGCTGAAATAACATCATATTTATTAACATCTTTCACATCTACTGCAGTCAGATTCACCTGTGTTCACTCTGAGGGAATCACTCACATGACCTGTGCACTTGTAATGACACATCAAGGATGTTAAGAGGCTAAAAGCAGGTTTAAAACTTGCCCCATTGAAGTCAACAGGGTGCAAATTTTAAAAAGAGGATAACACGGTGTAGGCAACACCGATTTTTGTCGTTGTTCTCTGTATTGACAGCACTCCAAATTTACAAAAAAATTAGCTCAATGTTAAAATTGACCGGAGTTCTCCTTTAAGCAGCATGGGTGACATCACCCTGAAAGCATCCAAAAATATATATTAGTCACTGATAAAATAATAGCCTAATATATTGAAATATTTGCAATTGTATATGTTGCTTGCAAATACTTTAATTTTATCAGACTACACATTTAGGTTTGAATATTCATCAAAGAAGGAAGATGTCTCATGTTCCCAGATAATACGTGTAGTTACAACATCTACCAGCAGGGGTGAACAGCCCAGGATACAGTACTAACCACACCATGAGCCTGTGAAAATAAATATACTGTGGAAATTCTCAAAATGTAAAAAAAAGTATTATGAATGTCCTTGTATTTTGAAAGCACATTACCACTGGAGGAGACCATTTCATGCATTTATCTCTGTAGACAATAAGGATTTCAATCACCTTCACTATGATAAATATTAAAGGGGGGGTGAAATGCTATTTCATGCATACTGAGTTTTTTACACTGTTAAAGAGTTGGATTCCCATGCTAAACATGGACAAAGTTTCAAAAATTTAATTGTACGTTTGAAGGAGTATTTCTGTGCCAAAAATTGTCCTTCCGGTTTGTCACAAGTTTCGGAAAGTTTTTTTCGAGTATGGGTCTGTGTGACGTCAGATGGGGCGGAATTTCCTTACTTCTGCCGGAAAACCGCGGGCGCGTGCGCACTCGTAGACCAGAGCAAGAGAGTGAAAGCAGTACCTCATCAAAGCGCTCTGCTCGGCTTTTGGAAGTCAGTGTCACCAAAGAAGTGGGTTTTTGGTTGCCAGGGCAAGACAACCCTGCACAGATTCCCAAAGAACCCGGCGTTAAGGAACCAGTGGATGAACCAGTGAACCCACACGGCCCGCCTCCAGCCGCTCGTTTTTTTCCGGAAAGACTCGGTACAGCCTATCTTTCTTTTATAAATATAATAAAACTAAAGACTTTTTGGAGATATGAAAGATGCAATACTACTCTATAGGTACTCAAGATTAACAGGAGATTGAGTGAAAATGAGCATTTCACCCCCCCTTTAAAGACATTTAATCAGAGTTCAGTGAGGAAATTGAGCTGCTGTATAATAAAGTCTGTTGATATTTTCTGATCAAACACTGAAGATCACTGAATAATATAGCCTACTGACCGTTTTCACTGCAGCTTCTGGTGATGGTGATCAGATTGAATCTGAATCAAAATCACATAACTATATTTGAACAGATTATTAAAATATTTAATATTTAATGTACACATGAAAAAAGAAAAGAGAAGTTTCCACATATTAGTTTTTAAAGCCTTTGACACCATGAACTAACATGTTGTTTTACCATGTTCAGCGCTCCAGCTAAAATGACAACTAGAGTTAAAATGACTAAATCTGGAGATTAAAATTATTCAGACATGTATTTTATTCATTAACCCCTGATAAGAATCAGTTTAATTATCCCATGATGATAAGCTCTCTCTGTGTGACCTTTGACCTTTTGATCTTTAGTCAAAATTAATCACACAATGTCATACAGGATCACAATAAACATGTAAAAAATTCAAAAATTCTAAATGGTTCAAATGGTTCATGCTTAAAACAATAATACTGCAGAAGTGATTAATCAGAATTAATTTTTCTCTGCAGTCAACACAGATGTGCCGATCATGTACAAGGTTTCATTCATTTTCAAGAATGGCGCTGACAATTTCAGAAGAAAAGTTTGATGCCATGACATATACACTCACCTAAAGGATTATTAGGAACACCATACTAATACTGTGTTTGACCCCCTTTCGCCTTCAGAACTGCCTTAATTCTACATGGCATTGATTCAACAAGGTGCTGAAAGCATTCTTTAGAAATGTTGGCCCATATTAATAGGATAGCATCTTGCAGTTGATGGAGATTTGTGGGATGCACATCCAGGGCACGAAGCTCCCGTTCCACCACATCCCAAAGATGCTCTATTGGGTTGAGATCTGGTGACTGTGGGGGCCATTTTAGTACAGTGAACTCATTGTCATGTTCAAGAAACCAATTTGAAATGATTCGAGCTTTGTGACATGGTGCATTATCCTGCTGGAAGTAGCCATCAGAGGATGGGTACATGGTGGTCATAAAGGGATGGACATGGTCAGAAACAATGCTCAGGTAGGCCGTGGCATTTAAACGATGCCCAATTGGCACTAAGGGTCCTAAAGTATGCCAAGAAAACATCCCCCACACCATTACACCACCACCACCAGCCTGCACAGTGGTAACAAGGCATGATGGATCCATGTTCTCATTCTGTTTACGCCAAATTCTGACTCTACCATCTGAATGTCTCAACAGAAATCGAGACTCATCAGACCAGGCAACATTTTTCCAGTCTTCAACTGTCCAATTTTGGTGAGCTCGTGCAAATTGTAGCCTCTTTTTCCTATTTGTAGTGGAGATGAGTGGTACCCGGTGGGGTCTTCTGCTGTTGTAGCCCATCCGCCTCAAGGTTGTGCGTGTTGTGGCTTCACAAATGCTTTGCTGCATACCTCGGTTGTAACGAGTGGTTATTTCAGTCAAAGTTGCTCTTCTATCAGCTTGAATCAGTCGGCCCATTCTCCTCTGACCTCTAGCATCAACAAGGCATTTTCGCCCACAGGACTGCCGCGTACTGGATGTTTTTCCCTTTTCACACCATTCTTTGTAAACCCTAGAAATGGTTGTGCGTGAAAATCACAGTAACTGAGCAGATTGTGAAATACTCATGTAAGGACCATCCATTGGCCCAACGACGGAATCCAACGGCCTGGCGAAGGTTTAAAGCGTGTATGTCTTTTCAGCGATCCAGTGAAGTTCACTTAATTTATTGGAATTTAGTCTTAGTATTATTTTAGCTCTACGCTTAATCTGACTCCAATTTTAAATGATAATCAAATTTAGATCGTATTTCTGATTAGAAAATAATCATAAATATTGATTATGAATTAATTTAGATCTTTGATTATTCTGAGTAATCCCATACTTTCAGTTATTAATTCATTATGGACCCGAATGCCGCTTAGAGATCACGTCGGCCAATTCGTGTTTCTCACGGACACAAACTTGTTAATTCTGATTTTAGTCAGAGGATGTAGGGTTTGCTAATACCTCTCCAGCCGGCCGCCTACTGCTTGCTCGAACTAGAGAGTGTAGTTTCATTTAGCCATTTCCATACAACTTGCTAAATCAGTGATAGACAGAAATCAACAGGTCTCCTGGATAACGTGCCTACTGCTCCGTTCATTCATGTGCCTGCAGTTTGACCTACCTTAACTAAGTTTGCGGTAGCACCAGCCTCCTTAAATATATTAAAATAATGATTTCAGAATACTTCAGAATAAATCAAGATGTAACATTTATTTGCCAGGTAAAAATGTATTATGCCAATTACAGAAGTAAATTATTAAAAGCCAATTCAAAAATACATGACATCATTTACTCAAAGATGATTCTAAAAGTAAGTAATGTTTTCCTGACAAAGACACACAGTAATACTTGCATGCATTACTGTGGGGGATTCTCCTGGTAAAAGATTCCCAAAGGTTGCTCTGTTCCCTCACCTTAAATACCAGACCAGAACAAAAGGGGTTATACAAATGTTGTTTAGAGTTGTTTGGGCCAATCCATGTACCCCAGGGGGGGTAGCACATGGTTTCAGGAGAGGAGAAACCAGAGCCAGAGAGGAGAAACAGGATTCTCCTAAGTTCTCAATCTTTCTCATTAAACCAATGACTGCAATGAAATTAAGACCATTTTACCAATCGCACTGAGACACTTAAAATGATACCAAACATGAAAAGGAAAAACAACATATTCACAAGATACACCATATGTGTTATATAGACATTCTTAATGAACTTTCAGTGCCTTGAGGAGGGAGAGGGGGGATGAGTTGAAGTCAAACAAGGGGACAAGGAGATAAGTTTGGGCAGGACAAGGTTCTGTGCTCTGTCTTTGCTATCTGCTGTCCAGGGTGCATTTTATGGCTTTATTGCAGGGTGCGTTTTGTTTTAGCAGGAAAATCAGTTCTTACAGTAGTACCTGTAAAGACAAGAAAGAAAGAAAGAAAGAAAGAAAGAAAACATGCAACTGATGCCACCGAAGAGCCCTAATTCATGATGCAACACACAGTATCCTATTATACCATCAAAATCAATATGCTGCCAATCACATCTACTCACTTTAATTATGTGAAACAAATAATCTATTTTTGCTTCTAGTCCTTTCAACATGTTTGTAAGTTTATTACATTCATTCATTAAGCAAATGTGTTCACCAAAATAAAAAATAAATAAAAAAACTCTACAAGTCCTTTTGAATATAAGGGCTATGAAGAAAGAGAGAGAAACCGATTCTAAAAATCTATATATTTTAATATTCTATGACTGAATATTGTCATTGAATCAATAATCTCATCAAGGCTGTGGTTGATTCTTCTAAAAACACTGTTAGCTCTTAGAAGTTGTAGTCCACTGTAACACTGAGTGTGATATGAGAAGCTGTGAAGAAAAGAAAAATGACCACAGTCACATAAACACAAAATTTGCATTCCAACCTGAGCTTACTTCGATCTTTATCTCTCATCACTTAGCACGTTTGCATTCATGACTGTTGAACCGCATGATCCACAGATGTTTGGCCTGATCAAGTCTCTCCATTGTTCAGTTAAAATCCAATTCTGGTGTGTCATTTGGGTCAGATATGTCCACACAAACCAGACTTAACTACACCACAGGCATCAGGTGCATTGGTCAACTGACTCACCATGAAATGATTTTCAGCAAAATAACCACAGATGAGTTCAATACAGCAATCAATACAATTGATTCTTTCATATTTGTGCAAAATATAGTAGCAAATGATCAACTAAGAAGATCAAATGAAAGAAAAGGACAGTAAGTGCAGAGACACTAAACATGCTGTGGTTTAATGTACTTCTGCTAAAATAAATGCTGATAAGCAGTCCTTCACGAAACTGAAGCTGTCAGGAGCTAAAAGTGTTAAAGAGCTGCAGATACGTCTGCTTTTCTGCATGTGAACGTGTGTGAGAGAGAGATGAAGTGTGAAAACAAGAGCAGAAACTGACCAGTGCAGTGGAAACTTTGTTTTTAATACTTAACATTTACATTCATTACATACATTTATATAACATAATCATACCATGTCAATACATTACATAAAAAAAAAACATATATACAGTATATATATATATATGAACACACACACATATATATGTGTGTGTGTGTGTGTGTGTGTGTATATACATATACACTCACCTAAAGGATTATTAGGAACACCTGTTCAATTTCTCATTAATGCAATTATCTAATCAACCAATCACAAGGCAGTTGCTTCAATGCTTTTAGGGGTGTGGTCCTGGTCAAGACAATCTCCTGAACTCCAAACTGAATGTCAGAATGGGAAAGAAAGGTGATTTAAGCAATTTTGAGCGTGGCATGGTTGTTGGTGCCAGATGGGCCGGTCTGAGTGTAAGGGTGGATTCCTGCAGTGGTTCAAGCTGCAAGAAATGCCGAATGACTAAAGAAACGTTATTGGCAAGATGGTAGAAAACTGCACATTTCTTGTCTTTAACCACCCACTGCCACTTATACCAACGACGGAAATAAGCGCAGTTACAATAGCTTAATATTTGTGGGAGAGCGTTGCTATAGATAGCGACGATATTGTGTTGCAATATGTAGCACTTCAAAGTCAATACCAAATCAAAACTAGTTAGCACATTAGTTATAATTGAAAATGTTTAATGACAAAATATGGTTATGGTTACACTTAAAATAGTTACAAAATAAATGTATGAAATGATGATAACTTATATTATTAAATGTACCCAGCATATGTGAAAAATGTTACCTGAGAGAGAGAGAGAGAGAGAGAGAGAGAGAGAGCGAGAGCGAGAGCGAGAGAAAGAGATAAAGAAAAGAGGAGGCAAAAGGAGAGAGCCCCAAGAATAAGAAGAGAGCCCCCAAGAAAGGGACCCAGAGAAGAAGAGAGCCAGAGCATCAAAGGGGCAGAGCAACAGTTACAATCCTCTTTTATCCTTTCCTTGACCATGTGACTAAAACCCAAATGTGAGACATTCAAACTGACCAATCAGATAATTACACTTCCACCACTGTACTAAAGGTGTGAAATTCATCTACCCCCAAAGTACAAACATTTGGCCTGCAAGCCGAGATCACTATCAGCCCCTCTGTGCCTTAGGAACTCCAAATGGTCATTGTGGTAGAAAGAGGGGGTAGAAAAACAGTCAAGCAAATATCTTTTTTCATTTAAAATATTTTGGATTATTTTCAATCCTACACTACCAATACTATTTTTTTGTTATAGTTCTAATATACAGTCTTTGATCAGTCATGTAGCAAAATTCATTATCAAGACCGCTCATGTAAGGAAATAAAGAGGTAAATCAGCCCTGCACATGATTTTGGCTGAATTCTGGAATTACAATGAGTAATGTTGGATAGTCACTGTAATAGTGGAACAGAGTTACAGTCGATTTATGAACCAAGGGGGCTTGAAGCAAACTGAAAGAGGGGCCCAAACCCAGGCGATACTGTTTGCATCAATGAGATTTAGGGCCATAACATTAGGATGACGAGTATAGCAGTTTGATTTATGTCAGATCTGGCCCTTTCAAAAAACAAACAATATTTTTCTGGTGTCAAAAACAAGTAAAACTCATCAACAGAAAGTCTTGTCTGGTCCCCAAAACTCTATTCAACCTAGTTTTCTATCAGAGTTTAACTGAGAAAGCCAGAGAACAGCAAGCAGGAGACAGAGTGGTGATGATGATAAGAAGGCTAGCAAGTTTACTGAATAATCTTAGTTGTATGCATTTCAGTGCCCAGATTTCATTTGACCAGTACAAAACCAACATTTATTATAACAAAGCAAAAACAATGAAACCTTTAAAACCGTTAAAAAACCTGGAAATGGAGACATTCTCCTTTCTACTCATGTAGACAAACATCTCTTTAAACCACACAATCATAAGATTAAACAACAATATCAAGGAAATAGTAGGGTGGGAGAAAAAATCGATTCATCGATGCATCGCGATTCTCTCTCCAACGATTCTGGATCGATTCTGAGAATTTCAGAATCGATTCTGAACTTAGTTTTTAACCAGATATGCGATGACGCTGAGTTTACTTTAGAAACACCCGTAATCTGCTTTCTTCCAATTCCTTACACACATACATACACCAATCAAACTTTCCGTAAAATAATCTTTCAGAAGTTCGGAAAGGTTGAAGCGAATTACAAGGACATTCACAGGCTTCATTGCACAGGATGCGCTGTGAGAGACGCGCGCTTTGTTTGATGTTACGTTACACTTGAAGCGTGCTGTCTCGCCTTTCGGTATTTTCCTTACAAATGCTCTACGAAGTCATCATTTATGTGGTTTGGAATGCAATGGCCTTTTATATTTAAAATATGAACCTCACTAACAGAAGGCTGCGTTCAATTTCAAATGCTGACGCGCGCTTTGTTTGTGTAGACTGCTCGCGCATGCGGCTGCGACTCCGTGTAAGTGATTTAATATACTTGTGCAAAATTAACGTAAACACAGCCAGTTATGTCTTAAGCGATTAAACGGACAGGAAAAACCACTTTACTTCTTATATTTCAAAAGAGATCCGTGCGTGAATGCAGCTTAATAGATCTCTCGCAGTCTATGATGTCATAGTAAAAAAACAACAGTAGGCTAAAGATGAAGAAAAATCACTCACAATTCTTGAATGGAAAACGTTCAGATAATCTTAAATAGGCTACTGAACGCACTATATGTTTGTTTGTTATGTTTCTATGCTCCTCTTTATTATTTGCTACTTAGCCTACTTGTTTTGAAGTTATATTAGTTTAAAATTCTTAACATACAACTGTTTTAATTATTATTTTTTTTAATTTGTAATTTTTTTTTTACCTTACCTATGTAAACTAATGAATTAATAGGGAGCGGAGGGGGGAGGAGTAGATAAAGAAACATTCTGGAATTGGATCAGATCTTGAGGTGACTAAAGATTTCCACCCCTAACATTTACATACTGTGAATCGTTTTTTTGAATCGAGAATCGTTTTTGAATCGAAAATCGATTTTGAATCGAATCTTGGGCCTAAAAATCGAAATCGAATCGAATCGTGACATTTTCTGAATCGTGCACCCCTAGTTAGCAACATGTTTCTATGTTCATTAACAAGGTGGCGCTTCAGCAGTGTGTGCATGAAGAAATGCATGGAGATTCTCAAAAATGATCAGTTCATGATGATGTTTGACCTTTTTAGCTAAACTAATTTAATCTAAATTGATCAAACATTACAAACAGAATGGACTCAAAAATTATTTAGAAATCTACAGGGCACATTCACAAAATACACTATTATAATACTGCATTAATAAGGTAGCAGAATAAAAAGAGAATTAGATCAACGACTCATGGCAACACCTGCATACACCACATCAGCCTCTTTTTGGACTCTCTGCAAGAAAACACAAACACACAATCAGATATTAATATAATAATTATATAATAATAATTACTTTATATTATAATAAAGTTACATTTTTCCTGACATTTTCAAACACAAATCCAACTGTTTCCGGAGAATAGGTCAGACATATAAAGTAATAAATTATCTTACCACTTTGCGCATTTTTTGTTTGTAGAATGTTGGATCAGCATAAGTTATCTCTTCCCCACGCTGAACTGTTTCTACAATACAGTAAAATGCAAAACTCTTAGACCCAGTGTCACAGACAGGGCTTAGATTAAGCCAGGATTAGGTTTTAGTTCAATTAGGGCATTTAAGTAACATTTCTAAAAATCAGTTAAAAAAACACCATTACTGATGTACATCTTGAGACAAATCAATGGCAGTGACTTATTTTAAGATATATCAGTGCAAGCTTTCTGTTAAAACAGCTCAAACATACATTTTAGTCTGGGACTAGACTCAAGCTTTGTATGTGAAAATCTTCAATATCTAAAAAAATATATATATATAAAGTTTTAAAATCTTCCACTGTTTTATACGTCATATAGTTACATACTGGAATGTCTTTGTTTTTTACCAAATATTTGGATTACATGGATTTTTGGAGTTGACATCAGTTTAAACTAATAGTCAAATTGTCAAATATTTAACACTATTCTTTTGCTGTCTTGCAAACACCGGTATTTCCTTTGGGAAATGCAAATGTTGTTATAACTTGCCTTGTTGTCCTGATTTTTTAATCTTCCTGTATACACAGGTCATCACAATAGATCCCATGACCAGAAAAGTTACAGTAGCACCAGCAAATATCAGCACATAGGTGATCTGTTCAGTCTGTGCTGTAATTACAGAGAAACAGGTATTAGTGTAAGATTGTTTTAGTCTGATTTGTAACAAACATTTATCCATGCACATCATTTTAAGTTTTTTAAATTCACATATGCAATGTAAGTTAAGGGTGTTATGAAGTATCTCTTCATTGCATTAAACATTCTCTGTCATCATTTTAAATGTATCTTTTATCTTATAAAGGAATTTTTCATTTCTATAAATAATGTTATTTAGTTTACATGCCACATCACGCACATATTCAACTAATCTGTTACACTGCGAAATTCACCAGCCAAATTTTCAACATTTCCATGGCACATACACTCTTCATGTTCTTCGTGTTTTCCCTCCTGCTATTGGCAGCTAACTACATTAGCTAAGTCCCTTTGCAAAGTACAACATAAAAAAATAAAATATTACTGGGTGAAGAATCTTGCCGCTTTGGAATTCAAATTAACAGCTCTCATACCTGCGCATGTGTGACAGAGATGAGTGATGTTGTCCAGATGTGTGGTCTGGTTGCTGATGGGATTGTTCAGCACACAGCTGTAGGTGTTTTTATCCTGATATTCCACCTCCAGATGTAAAGAGAGACTGATGCTGAGATCAGATACACTGATGCTGGACAATACACTGATTCCTTTGTACCAGGAGAGATTCGCCCTTGACACATTCATCACAGAACACAGCAATGATCCTGATGATGATGATGATGATGATGAAGGACAGTATCTGGTAATGACAGGAATGGGCAGAGGAGCTGGAAAATATTAAAGCATAATTCAACATTCATTTTTGTCACCCCAGTGGCTGTCTCTAAAATTAAATTAAATAAAAAAGGGACATTTTTAACAAAAATATGAATATAATTTAAATTACAGCAACACCTGGTTACTTAATGCGTTTTCTCTGATCGGATATCTATCTAATTTGTTAAAGCAGTTCCATTTATACTTGGTCACATAAATGTATCTCCGCAAAACGACAATAAACCTGATCTTCAATTCCTGCTCTATATGCTAATTTAACAGAGTTCAACTCAGTTAAACAACAGCAACAGACCGCAACAGATATGTGCTGCATGTATTTATCATCAGCTATTTTCAAGATCAAAGATCACAATAGGAGAGAGAGTAGCATCAGCACTGGTAAGATTACTTAGTCTCACTACTTTTAATGAAGATGATTGTGTTTTGAGCATCTGCTTCATTTGCGGCAGTTTGTTCGTTGGCTTGCTGAAGAGATAGACCTACTGTACTCTGCTGCGATGAGTGTTGCAGTAGCGCTGTCATATCTGGCTAAAATATGTTATGTTGATGTTGCCTATAACACTCTACACATTTATTTTTTAACATTCTGGGAGGAGTAAAATTTATATATGTGGTTTCAATAACCAGATGAATTTACACTTTCCAGTTTCGTCAGGATTACCAACCGGTGTCCCAATTTAGAGGCTGTATCCTTAGAAGGCCGAATGAGCCACAGTGGCACAACGAAGGCTGTCCTAATATGAAGGCTCATTCAAATACGCCCTTCGTTTCCCGGGAAATGAATAATAGAACAGAATTCATTGCACGCCAGTGACAACAGGATGATTTTTTAAAGAATTTGCCGGATTACACTTTTTAATGTTAGCTTTGGGTTGAAAGATCTAATAATACAAAAATTAAAGTATAAATATTTTTATATATATATATATATATATATATATATAAAGTGTTTCAAATGTTGATATATCTTACCAAGATACAATTTTATATAGTTTACACTCTTTATTGTGTATAGAAATGGACCATGGTGAACATATTTAGACAATTTGTGAACCCTGTTTTGTTTTGACAGTTGAATATAACTTTTTTTTTTTTTTTTAAGTCTAATACAAACTTTCACTCCGCAGCTGCCACAGTTGCTAGGCAATAAGATCAATCCTCTGTTGGCTAGACCATCCCATTTAACAACTGTCGGTCCAACCTTCGCGGCCTTCAAAGGATGCAGCCTCTGAACTGAGACACAGCTCTATAAACTTCCAGGAAAGCGTGTTGGAGCTGGTTGGAGGTAAAATCAGCAGGACATATGTCCTCCAGGAGCAGGATTGGACATCCCTGGTGTAAGCAATCAGCACTTTGATTGACATGACCAATGAAATCTTCAGATTCAGTTATAGGGTGAAGTTTGTGAAGATTATCATAAAGTACTGGTTCAGCAGATCACAAAACTCACGATTCGGATAATTTATTGGATCAACAAGAAAATAATTATTGGGGGTGGGCACAATTGCTATTTTTCCTCTTCTTGCACAGTTCAAAATCATTTGAATGAATGTGTAAATTGGCCAGACAGAACACGTACAAATTATAAACTTTCACTCTATGATGGTTAAACTTTACAATTAATCTGCGAATCACATGGGGCATGGTCCGTATCACGGATAAACTGCGATCCATTAACCCCTCTTACAGTGAGTCCAGACAGGACCTGTTCTCACATTCTCTCTAGCTTTCATCTGCAGGAATGCCTGCACACTGTGCACAGGTCATTAGTTGCTGTAATATGCATTTGTGTAAATTATGGAATTATATTACTAAATTTGTATGGTTACCCATTAAATCTGATTATGTACAGGGTGCAAGAGGGATTATGTATGTATGTTATTTTTTCATATGTGCAACATGTTGTCAAAACTTATTGATTAATGGTTAATTATACCAGAAATAAGTAATATATTCCACATTCTCAGACATGTTTTTCCACCCATCATTTTCCATAACAATTGTCTCTACACTGTAAAAAAATATTTTTGCAATTTAGTTATTTCAACTTATTTTTGTGAGTAGAGATAACTAGATTGTCCAGACAACAAGAAAATTTTATCTCATTGTATTTCCTCGTGTTGACTCGCAGGTTCCGTCAAGTTGACTAAAAGCTTGTTCACCAACCGGATTTTTTACCTCAGTCACTAACTTACATCTCAGTTGCAGAGCACCAGATACAGGTGAGTTTTCACTGCAATCTTTGGGAATTCTTAAAATTAACTATCAATTTGAATTGATGTGGGTAAAATAAGTAACTTATTATATCTATCCTTTTAAATGTGACTTTTTATTAATATGGGAAATGGTTGTGATTGACACACACTGCATGTTTCAGTGATGCGTGTTTGAATCACTTGTAATTTGAGAACACATTTCAACCTTCTTCCTAAATTCATCATGTGAATCGTTTATAAACCTGTAGTCTGAAGTTTTAAGCATTTGAAAGCAAAAATATTAAAGGGTTAGTTCACCCAAAAATGAATATTCTGTCATGCATTAATCATTTCTTGTAAAATAATTCTGTAATTATGGCTCGTTTCCACTGAGCAGTACAGTACGGTACGGTACAGTACGGTACGGTTCGGGTCTGTTAACCATGATCTGGCTAGCGTTTCCACTGCCAACAGTACCCTTACTTGATAGGCGTGGTGTTTCGATCGACGTAATTTTCGCGCGAAGAAGAACATAGTAAACTACAATGGATGACATACAGCAGATCTTGTTCTTGCTCCTCGACATGTTTGTCACAAGAAGACAAGCGCCGACATTAGGCTTTTCTCAATATTAAGTACGCAAAGTTTGTACTTGCCATGTGCGACTCACTCCTACATGCACATGGTACAGCGCGTTCTTAAAAGCGTCACTCAGCTCGCTCTGCTACTCCGGTTATCTCTGTTACTCTGTATGTACAAATTTAAGCAACAATAAAACGAAATATGTTATAAAACACTACTCTGCCTCTTTTCGTTTTCATTTAAATAAATTAAACATTATAGGGACACAAATGTGGTTAATGCGCAACGCATATTGATTATTCACTGCACGTTATACGTTATTCTATTTATAACAAAACGATTTAAAACACAACCCTAACGTTACCTCTTTTCGTTTAAATAATAAAAAAAATTACACATTACAGGCAATATATGCATTTGTACAAATGTTGCAATAAACATCAGTGATAATCTTGTAATAAGAAAATGACAAGAAACCATATTTCTTTTTGTAAAATTTCAGTTTTATCAATAATAGCCAATATAAAAGTTTAAGTAAAAGGTACAAGAAGCTATACAATAAGAAATAAAGCAAACAATTCAGTCAAATGTCCAAATGCTGCGCTAGTCTAACATTACAACAGTAAAGTTAAATACAAATAGCCTATAATATGAAACTAAACTTAGCCCTCAGTCAAAACGATTGACAGGGAACGAATTATATATTCACGAGACCAAAGATCGCCCGTTAGGTCTGCACAAGACGAATTATATCTCATGTTTAACCACTACCGTCGGAGTCATCGGCGAACGTCAGAAGAACTAACTTAGCCGAGGAAAGGCTCATCCAGCCGGGAAACATGAGCGCCGAGCGCCCGCTGATCGCATGGATCTCACAACCGGGGAAAAACAAATCATCTTTATAAATAAACCACAGATTAGAGCTTTAAACAACTACATTCTCGCCTGAAAAACTCTTAAAATTACATTTCGTGACACAGTAACAGTATATTATATTAAACTGTATATAAAAAAATGGCGCTTCTTATGTTGTCATTCCCCTCGTAGCACGCGCAAGTGACGATTCTCTGTCAACCAATCAACGTCCTGCAGTGAGTCTAGCTCCACCTTTTAGTACCGTACCACTGTGCTAGGTACCCCAACGGAAGGGTACCCAAAAAGTGGTACGGTACGGTTCGGCTTTTTGGTACCATTCTCAACTTTTGGCAGTGGAAACGCAAATAAAAGGGTACCGACCCGTACCGTACCGTACCGTACCGCTCGGTGGAAACGCGCCATTACTCATCCTCATGTTGTTCCAACCCCGTAACCCCTAATTTCCACTAACTTCGTAACGGCTGCGGATCCACTCCGGAACGGCGGCAGAGTCAATAGGTTTCCATTAAAGTCAATGTGTGTAGGCTATTTTCACTGAATACGAGCTGCGTTCCAACTCCGGCGATCTTCTCAGTTCTCACACATGCGTTGTGGCGCTCTCGTGAGCTCAGTCAGAGGCCCACACAAAAGAAAATGAATAGTTGAAAAAGTCTGTTTTTTTTGTTTGTTTTTTTTGCACAAAAAGTATTCTCGTAGCTTGATAAACTTAAAGGACAAGTTCGGTATTTTACACTTAAAGGTGAACTAAGTAACTTTTTTACCTTAACTGAACAGCTTCGGAGTCATTGGAATGGTTATATTACTTATTTCGGGTTGAATGGTGGTCGTTTCGCACCCCCCTGGTGCCCTTGAGCGGAAAATCCGCACTTGCAACTTTGAGCCGGCGGGACGCCGGCCGCCGCGTCAGGAAATATCGCGTGATATCAGGTCTCGCGATGTAAACAATTGCTTTACGGCCAAAAGAAATCTGCTCAAATACTGTCATTATTGCGCTCCCTCACGCTGTCCGAACCCGAAGGAAGAAGACGTTTTAAAGAATGTCCCATCTGCTTTGATGTCGTTGATCTACTAGCCTCTGGTGTCTGTGAATCACCAACGAGTTTTTACAACAGTGTTGTCAAATATCTATTCCGAAGCTGTGGGGGGAGCTCTAGAGAGAAACCTGCGAGCAAAAAGCGAGAATACAGCGAATAAATCCAGAAGCTACTGAGTGCTGCTTTAAAGCCCTGTTTACAGATTGTTTCATGATGAAATAGAATTTAACAGGTTTTATCATAGTTTTTGTCCAAGTTTTTTTGTGTGTGTGTGTGTTTGACAAAAACTACGATAAAACCTGTTTGAAAGCATCTTTTGCAGCGATTTTTGTGTGAGCATATCAGTGAACACCCCTGACCACTCGGTGAGTTTCACGTCTTTGTAAACAAAATTTTAATGCGTTTTAGGAAGGATTGTTCCAGTGCACCTATGCAGCCATTCTGTAGGTGGGGGGGAGAAGCGAAAGAAACCTAAAATTCTCGGGACAGCAGCATGTGTCCAAATTTTAATCTTAACCGTTCTATTTCATCAGAAACGATCTGTAAACAGGGCTTTAAGTGTAAAATACCGAACTTGTCCTTTAAGGTTGAGCCACTGTAGTCACTTGGACTATTGTAACAATGTTTTTACTAACTTTTCTGGGCTGGCAGATATCGATTACCCAGCAGTCTATGAAGGAGTGAGCCAGCTCTCAGATTTCATCAAAAATATCTTAATTTGTGTTCCGAAGATGAACGAAAGTCTTACATGGTTGGAACAACACCTTTAATGCTTTTTAGAGTTTCTTTTTGAAAGGAATGTTGTGAACAGGATGTTTCATGTGTTGGTATGTTGTGGGAGTGGCATTTTAGAGTGTTTAGTTTAATTGATGAATTTGTTGAAGCTTGAGAGCATAAATAATTGGTAACTTAGTTGATATTAAAATGGCATTTAAGCCAATTCATAGGTCTTTAATGTGTTTAATGTTTTAACGGTTTCTTTTGGAACAAAGGATGTTTCTATATTGAATGCTGTGGTTTGATCTTGTTTAATGTTATGTAACAGATTAATCCACAAGACATGCTTTGAGACAGGTGTAAAACACCTTTCCATGAGGTTGTTTTCTGCAATTTCATTGCATTTCATTGCAAAAAATTGTATTTTATATAACACCTGATGTACTTATTACATCATAAGTAGAATGGCATCTATGCTAATGTTATTCTTTCTGTTTATTCCAAGGTTTACTGAAGTCAGCCGGATCCGGGCCGTATCCAGATCAGGTGGTGGACCTGCGCCTGGACCCATCTACAACTCATCCCTGAAGTGCCAGCCTCATCAGGCCTGTGAAGGCCTCGTCGACACAACAGCCATCAGCACTGACCCTCAACAAACTCGTCTCCATACCGGCGTGATGACTTCCAACCAGATGGAACTGGATAAATATTCTGAATGTTCTGATCCAGTCTGACCTCTGACCTGTAATGCTGCCTGAATCATAATCATACACTGTTCGTTCTTTGGCCAGAGGAGAACTGGCCCCGACTGAGCCTGGGTTCTCCCAAGGTTTTTTTCTCCATTCTGTCACCTGATGGAGTTTTGGTTCCTTGCCACTGTTGCCTTGGCTTTTGGCTTGCTTAGTTGGGGACATTTAATATTCAACAATATTATTAATCTGCCTTACTTAAGGTGGAAGATGATGCAATTTTCTTCTAGAAACAAACATTGTTGTATTATTTTCATGTTATCAATGTGAAGCTGCTTTGATACAATCTGTATTGTAAAAAGTGCTATATAAATAAAGGTGACTTAACTATTGTAAATTGTATCAGTGATCGTTAATTTTCCATTATTTTTATTTTTTTAAAACAAATGTATTTTACAAATTAATGTTCTAGTAGTAATTCATTATTTGGTACTGCTGCAGGTTTCAAAACACTACTTTAGTTGGCTGAACTTATTGGATGTAGTTTAGAAAACTTAACTTTAGTTGGCTGAACTTAAATTCGAAGTTAACTTAACTAAATTAAATCAGTTCATTGTACTTCATAACTTGTCAGGTAAACTTTTCCAAATTTGTCAGGTACACTTTTCCAAATAAGTTAAACTAAAAAAAAAAAAAAATGCAAAAAGATAACAAAAAATAATGAGTTAAGTCAACAAAAAGAATTTTTTTACAGTGTATATGTGGTCAGACACATATTGTGTAAAGTTGGACCTGCTGTCGTGCTGACACTACAAGAGAAAGATCATGTGAGCTCTATTCTGTCTTCACTATTGGTAGTTGCTGCTAAAAGTCTTTTTTCATTAGTTAAACTTTGTCTCAGCCAGATGGGTAATAGCCACATATACTGTAGTTGCAAATGGTTACTATATTGGTCATGTCGCAGCAGCCAGCTCTCATTGAAAATGAACAAGATCATGTTGCTTTTTTCACTGTGAGTTGCTGGTGGTGTGATCAAGGATTTGCTTGTTCTAAAATTCTGCTTTGATATACTGGTTGTCAGTAAAAATGGAGACAATTCCTCCTATAACCCAACAAGATGTGCTCTTTTTAAGTATGATTTCAATTCATCCATATTTGATGTTGTAAATTTTGTTTTATTGATGGGGATATAATATCAATTGAAAAAATATATTTATTTTAATATATTGCTATGCGAGTTTGTTAAAATGTTTCAGAGTTTCAAATGTTTCAAAAAACATAACAGAGAGTTTGAAACTCTATGTTTTTCTCTGTCAAAATATTTACTATTTTAGTATATTTTTCTTTGATGTCTATATCGGCTACCTGTTTGTCTTCATCCTTGCTCCTCTTTATTTATTTATTTATTTATTTATTTATTTTATTTTTTTATTGTTTATTCATTCATTTATTCATTCTTTCTTAAATCCAAACTCTATGTTAGTCTCAATGGAAGTGTCTTACTTTGTTGATTGTTCCCTGTCCAAAAAAAAAAAAAAACCTATAACCCATAAATCATGTTGTAATATAATTAATGCATTTGACTGTCAAACAAAAAAACTAGACAGGACAAATAACATATTATTCTCTACTCACCATAGACAGTAACATTAAATGCCTTCCTCAAAAGTTGACTTCCTTTTATCTGTAGTGTATAAAGTCCAGTGTCATTGGTTCTCATTTTCTTGATGATCAGAGATCCAGTCTGATTGTCCAGCTGCAGTCTGTCTCTGAATCTCCCATCACTATCAATATATGAGATTTGCTGACCTTTTATATTGATTGCAGCTATTTCTGCACCTGTAAATAACAACTCTAACTTATGATTTTTCTGTTCTTCAGGAAGATCAGGGTTTAGAGTGACAGAATCTCCCTCCTTCACTTGCACAGTCTTCACTTTATTTGTTTCAGCACCAAACACTCCTGCAAACACAACAGACACTGTTACTCAATCATACATTAAGTTCTCATTTGGTTGGTTAACTAAAGCACTTGTTAATGTATTTTTTTGTTTTACAGAATCTTTATAAAACAGCATCTCAGCTTCTCCAGAAAGAGTGCACAAGCTCTGATGTTGGCACATCTGTTTCAAATTTAACCATATTCACTGATGACAATGGTGATGTGTTTCGTGTTTATTTTGATACCTTCAGTTCTGCTAATGCTCACAAATCTGTTTTTATAATAGTAAAAACTGTTTTCACGTAATCTTAATATCATATTTTCATGTTAATTGTAATAAAACTGATGAAAAATATAGACACACTGTAAGACTTCATGTCTTCATTTTTATTTTATTTCCCGACTGCAAGCGGCAACTCTCGCCAATCAGTTCAGAATTCAGAGAATAGAGAATAAGCTAAAAGATTTGTGTGGAACGAAAAGAATCATACATATCTGGATATTCAAACTTTAGTAGTTTTCTTATAAAAAGTAGTAATATAATTAAAATAGTAAACAAATTTTTTCCACTTCCCAATAATATAGAACAGGGGTGTCCAATCCTGATCCTCAACAGGCACTGCCCTGCACTATACTCCCGCCTCAATTAATAACACCTGAAGCTAATAAAAGTCTTACAGCATATAGAAACAAAGCCACTAGATGACAAGCCTGCAACCTTTAGTCAAAAAGCATAACAGCTAATGCTAACGCTGGTAGAGCAGAGGCCGTTTATTATAAATTGATATGAATTGAGAAGAGGCTTCTCTACTCTGAATAAACCGCTTTTGTGAGGAAACACCTTATCATTTAAGTAACTGACAGCCTGTTCGCTAATCTTCAACATATTTTCTTTCTTTGGCTTTCAGGTTTTACCAGTTATGATAAGACTGACTATAACAGCATGTATGCATATGTCACTGATATTGTGCATTTTAATGAATAAAGCAAAAAAAATTATTTAATTATATATAGTTTAATGAAAATAAAAATGAAGTGTTCTTACTATAGGTTAGTTTTGTAATGATATGACTGCTGTATGCTAATGATGATGATATAATGCTTTTTAATGAATGAAGGTAAAAAAAAGTATAATTTTAGTGTAATATTAAATGTTGTTGTTTTCTTGTGCCCTGCAGTGACTACTTTGCAGCTAATAGAGATATTTAAGTTTTTTTTTTTCCACAGTAAATTCCACAAACAATGCAGTCCTATGCGTTTACTAGCGATAAAACACAAAATATAGAACATTTATTCACAAGAACAATGTGCTAATAATAATCCTTAAGAAACTGATTAACATAGGCTGTAACTGACTATCATAAAACTTTGAACTGCGTGTACTGACGTCACTACCATTACACGACAGGCTGAGGTGTCTCACGTGATCCAAGTTAGCCGTTACGCTTTCTCCAGAGGTAAGAGATAGTTGCAGGGTGCAGGGGTGCCTTTTATCATCTGGACTGATCATAAGAAACTTGAGTAGGCATAAATTCGACCCGCCAAACAATTAAACTCCAGGCAGGCCCGGTGGGCTTTGTTTTTTTTAAGTCATTTTCAGTTTTGCATCTCCTATCATCCGGGTTCCAACAACATCAAGCCTGATGTCCTATCTCATATTTTTGATCAATTTGAGTATCCGGTTTTCCCTGCTCCTATCCTACCTGAAGGTCTTGCGGTGGGCATGGTGGTGTGGGAAATTTAATCAAAGGTCTGTGATGCCTTACATTGAGTAACACATCCGTCTCATTGTCCAGCAATGTCAAATTAGTCAGCTAGTGGACGACACAGCCTTATTTAAAAAAAAATTCCAGCCAGGGATCAGGCTATTAAAAGTATTCAGCTCTTTTCAAATGCCTCAGGTCTATGCCTTAATATTAAAAAATGTGAAATATTAGCCTTGAAAAGCTCCTCCCTTGTACCTATAGGCGGTATCCCTGTTAAATAAGCTGTTAATTATTTGGGAGTTGTTGTCTCGAAAAATGAGCAAGATAGAGTTTCTCTGAATTTCAATCCTGCTTTTGAAAGGATTAAAAGTAAATTTAATCTCTGGTTATTAAGGGACTTGTCCCTTTGAGGTAGAGTCCTTTTGTCAAAGGCTGAAGGAATTTCTAGACTGATCTATGTTGCTTCATCTATACATTTAGACAATAAAACTATCAAAATAATAAGTATTGATCAAACTATTGATCAGATTTTATTTAATTTTCTATGGAAGAACCGCGTGCACTATATTCGTAAATCTGTTGTTCTAAATTCACTTAAAAGTGGTGGCCTTGATTTTCTAGATTTCTCTACTTTAATACTTTCAAAATTAATTGGTTAAAATTTTGTTTGAAAAAACCTTCTTTGTGGAATTTTATTTCTAATTTTGTTTTTGACCGACTTGGGGGCCTTTCTTTTTTACAAATGTGTGACTATAAAATTGAAAAATTGGCAGTGAAACTTTCTGCCTTTCATGCTCAAGCTTTATTGGCTTGAAAACTGATCTACAAGCACAACTTCTCTCCGCAGCGTTGTTTTATTTGGAATAACCGTTGTATTTTGTATAAGCACAAAAGTATTTTTTTAAAAAGCTGGTTTGGGAAGAATATTGTTTTAGTTTGTCATTTGTTTAACGCTCAATGATTCCTTATGACGTATGATGAGTTTCTTTTGCACTTTAATTTTCCTGTGACTCCTAAGGAATTTGCTCTTGTATTTTCTGCAATCAATTCAGGAATAATTTCCTTATATAGAGGTGTGCTGTCATCAGTTGATATACCCATAATTAACGGACACAGTATGTGGTAAAATTTGTTTGTTTTTTTTGCAGTCCAAAAACAATAACAAATCTATTCGCACACTATTTTTAAAGGATGTTGTTACCAAATTTTGTTCTATTGCCTGTTGGGCTAAATTTGTTATTGACCTTGATTGGAAAAGTGCTTGGTTATTACCTCATAAATTCTTTGTTACAAACAAGGTAAAAGAAATCTCTTTCAAGATATTACACAAATTTTACCCTGTCAAGCATTTTCTTTGTAAGTTTAAGAAAGACATTGATGTAAACTGCTCTTTTTGCTCTTTGCACTTGGAAACAGTACCTCATATTTTTGGGCATTGTAGTCATGTGAAAAAGTTATGGTATGAGCTGTCGTTGTTTATTAAGAAAAAGATAATCTTTAATTTTGTTTTGCTTTTTGAAAATGTAATTTTTGGTTATTCAAAGTTTGATAACTGTGTGGTAAATGAGGCTTTTGTAATTAATCTATTAAAGGTCCCGTATTATGCCCCTTTTCACTAGATGTAAAATAAGTCTCTGATGTCCCCAGAGTGTGTATGTGAAGTTTTAGCTCAAAATACCCAACAGATATTTTTTTTACAGCATGTTTAAATTGTCATTTTTTGGGGCTCAGAAAAACGTGCTGTTTTAGTGTGTGCCCTTTAAATGCAAATTTTATGATTTATGGGGATTGTAAAAAAAACCACTGGGTGGATTCTTATCATTCTAGGGTGGTTTTGCTCATACACTGCCGTGCCAACACACATTTATGTTCAAACACCATGTAAAAGTGAATTTTGCATAATAGCCTTTAATATTATTAGTCAAATTTCACATCCAAGTGTAAGTTTTCTAACAAAAAGCCACTTTTTTCTGTATTCCTTAAAGAATTTGAAAATTATTTTTCTACAATTCAATCTAGTACTAATAGAAAAGCTATTAAGATTGTTTATTTATGTACTGTCTTTAAACTCCTTCACTGATAGTCTGTATGTCTATAATTTTATATATATACATATATACACACACATATATATATATATATATATATATATATATATATATACATACATACATACATACATATATATATACACATACATATATATACACATATACACACATATATATATATATATATATATATATATATATGTGTGTGTGTGTGTGTGTGTGTGTGTGTGTGTTTTCTTTGCTCCCCTGGCTCTAAAGCTGTATGTTGTATCATTCTGTTGTTTAAAGCAATAAAAAAAGCATTCATGCAAAAAAATAAATAAAAAATAAATAAAACATTGCTCCTTTGTAATAAGCATAAACATGGCATACATATTATTCCATACATTCAAATTTGAAATTGATACAGTCATGTATTCACATCATTAGTCAGTGTTTACTTTAGTATGTCTTAAAAGTACCTCTTTGGTGGAGAAGGAGCATAATCCATATCATCGGGACCAAGGAAGCCATCATTTTTGGGCACGATTCCCTCAGCTCAAGCACCATCCGATCCTGGGAGCACAATAAACTAACAATTAAAGAATATTATTCTGTTTAATATGATTTAATTCTCTAATGAAAATACATCAGTAACACTGATTTCTTTCTGTACATCTACAACTTAAATTAGATGTTTAAATTTGTTCCAGACCTGAGGCTTCACTATCAGTCTTGAGAATGTGTCATCACAGATGTCTACAGACAAGAAAGGGCGGTTCTTGAAATGAGGATGTAATGTTGAGGTTCCATGCAGCTGTTTTTTAGGTCAGTCTATTGAAAAGAAATCTTACAGAATTTACTTTAAAGGCACAATATATAGGATTTTTGGATTAAAATATCTAAACATCACTAGTACAATCTTATGTAGGTTGTTGTACTTATTATCCCAAATGTGTCACTTAATTGTCTATGTTTCTGTCAGGACCACTATCGTCAAAAATACTGCTCAAAAAAATTAAAGGAACACTTTGAAAACACATCAGATCTCAATGGGGAAAAATATCATGCTGGATAACTATTCTAATATGGACTGGGTAATGTGTTATGAACGAAAGGATACTACATCTTTTGATGGAAATGAAAATGATCAACCTACAGAGGATTGAATTCAAAGAAACCCTGGAAATCTAAGTGAAAAAATGATGCAGCAGGCTTGTCAATTTTGCTGAAATTTCATTGCAGCAACTCAAAATGGTACTCAGTAGTTTGTATGGCCCCCACGTGCTTGTATGCATGCCTGACAACGTTGGGGCATGCTCCTAATGAGACGACGGATGGTGTCCTGGGGTATTTCCTCCCAGATCTGGACCAGCGCATCACTGAGCTCCTGGACAGTCTGAGGTGCAACCAGGTGATGTCAGATGGACCGAAACACAATGTCCCAGAGGTGTTCTATTGGACGTAGGTCAGGTGAGCGTGGTGGCCCTTCAATGGTATCATTCCTTCATCCTCCAGGAACTGCCTGCATGCTCTCGCCACATGAGGCTGGGCATTGTTGTGCACCAGGAGGAACCCAGGACCCACTGCACCAGCATAGGGTCTGACAATGGATCCAAGGATTTCATCCCGATACCTAATGGCAGTCAGGGTGCCATTGTCTAGCCTGCTGAGGTCTGTGCGTCCCTCCATGGATATGCCTCCCCAGACCATCACTGACCCACCACCAAACCTGTCATGCTGAACGATGTTACAGGCAGCATAACATTCTCCACGGCTTCTCCAGACCCTTTCCTGTCTGTCACGTGCTCAGGGTGAACCTGCTCTCATTTGTGAAAACCACAGGGCACCAGTGGCTGACCTGCCAATTCTGGTGTTCAATGGGAAATGCCAATCGAGCTCCCTGGTGCTGGGCAGTGAGCACAGGGCCCACTAGAGGACGTCGGGCACTCCGACCACCCTCATGAAGTCTGTTTCTGATTGTTTGGTCAGAGACATTCACACCAGTGGCCTGCTGGAGGTCATTTTGTAGGGCTCTGGCAGTGCTCATCATGTTCCTCCTCGCACAAAGGAGCAGATACTGGTCCTGCTGATGGGTTAAGGACCTTCTACGGCCCTGTCCAGCTCTCCTAGAGTAGCTGTCTGTCTTCCTGGAATCTTCTCCATGCTCTTGAGACTGTGCTGGGAGACACAGCAAACCTTCTGGTAATGGCACGTATTGATGAGCCATCCTGAAGGAGCTGGACTGCCTGCGCAACCTCTGTAGGGTCCAGGTATCGCCTCATGCTACCAGTAGTGACACTGACCCTAGCCAAATGCAAAACTGGTGAAAAACAGTCCGAAAAGATGAGTAGGGAAAAAATGTCAGTGGCCTCCACCTGTAAAACCATTCCTATTTTGGGGATTGTCTTACTGTTGCCCATCTAGTGCACCTGCTGTTAATGTCATTAACACTAAAGCAGCTGAAACTGATTACCAACCCCCTCTGTTACTTAACTGACCAGATCAATATCCCAGGAGTTTAACTGACTTGATGCTATTCTCTGATTAAAAGGTGTTCCCTTTATTTTTTTGAGCAGTGTATGATTGACAATTAGCATACAGTTAGGATTGGCGGTATGATTCTGTTATGGGCAAGATCAGCAATAATTTAGGGAAAACAGAACAGAACCAACTTATGTATTGCAGATATCATTAATTCAAGATTTTGTGTATATATATATATATATATATATATATATTTTATGGATGAGAAAGTAATGGTATTGATGGTATGTCCTGATTGATATTTGGTGTGTATTTATTGGTGTGGTATTTAAGTGATTTATTAATGGATATTTATATGGCTTTGAGGTTTGCTGAAATTATGCATGTTAGGTGATCACATGAACTGATTTAATATATGTATTTAACAACCTTTGAAACCCTGTGCTGAATACATTATCCTGTTTGTTGATGCCTTATTTTTCTCTAGGCCAACTTATTGCTGATTATCATTAATTGCAAATACATGATCAGTTGAATTGTACCTGTCCTGATTGCATCAATGATGTCCCCCCTGGGTTTTATTATATGATTGTACAAAAATAAAATTGTTACATTTGTATCTAACAAATTGAGCCACAGAAAATCTCTGGTCCAGTAGAGAACCTGTAAATTAACCTTATTGTGATTGGGGTTGTTACACAAGGGAGCAGGAAATTTGCCATCAAGTGGCCTATTTGATCTGTCCCTTCACCATTACACTGACTCAGTTGATTAAGTAAACAATGTTTGATAGAAACATATTTTCTCTTCCCAAGTCATGCAAAAAATCTGACATATGCAACCAAATAATACGTATGAACATACATAAACATATGCAACCAAATACACATAAGTGTATCCTTATTTAGTGGTGTTTGGCAATGAAGGGCGTACTTTGCATCAGCAATACTGATTTAATGACAAACAATTAATTCATAAGAAGACAACTGATGGCACCTGTATTTATAGCAACTTACTTTATTTTTATTGCACAACCAACGAATTTAACAGGCTGAAAGTAGCAAGCTAACGTTAACTGTGGGGCAGCTGCCTTGGTTTAATAAAACAAACAACAAAACTTAACATGAACTGTTAAAAATAATAGCAATTTATGCAAAAAATTATGGAAATCTGGCAGCCTGTATGTTTCTTACCTTGACCAACTTTTTCCATATGGATCAATTTTCTGTTCTGATCTCAACAGGTCTGGGGAAACTACTGAGTCGACACAAATCAGAGGCCACATTTCTATGATGTAGACTTCTTTTTACAGATTTTTAAAAAAAAACACAAAAATACAAAACACTAAAGTATTATGATATAAAATATGGAGCCATTTTCATCAACCCTATCAAATACAAATCACAAAATACTATTTTGTATTTGAAATACATGTAGGCCTATCATAAATACAGCCCATCCCTGACAATGATTATAGTCTCTCAGTCAAGGTTACAACTCTGCACTAATGCATGATGGAAAGCAATGGATTGACATTGACTATTGATATATTGTATTTAAAATGTTGATTAGCTGGGCATACAGGTCATGTAGCCTATGCACATCCCGGACCCATATAATAACCATCAAGTATTGCTCTAACATGCATAGGCCTACTATAAAACACAGTGACATGCTATGAGCTATGGCAAGCCATTTTTTGGCAATGCTATAGCAAACTCAGTGTTATATTTTATTGTTTTCTACTTATTTATATTAATGTTAATATTCACTTAATACTTTTCACTTGTTAGCATGTGGGTTTGAAGTTAGCATTAATGCATAGCATCAAATTGAAATAAAGAATTAGCTCATTTATATTTTGCAAGTCAAGTAACGGCAAAAAATAGGCTATCTTGGTTAAATAATAATAATAATAATAATAATAAAAAGTACTTTACTTCCTGATTGTAATGCGAGTTTATGATATTGATGACATCACCACAGCTCTTTTCTTACAACTGACCCTTGCATTACAACACTCCCCGGTCTCCACGAGAAGCACCATTGGTTTCACTGAGTGGCGCATGTAAGCTTGTTTACGTTCCCCTGTTGTGGGCGTGTTCTTAAGAGAACGCGCAAGCAAATGGCAGCCACTGAAGATTTTAGTGTACGGTCTTCAAAACGGAATGGATTATTTAAAAAGGGTAAAATTGTCTCATTGAAAAGCTTTAATTACAACTGTTCACATTTTTAAAACATTTCGTAGTTTGCGTAATTTGATGAATCGTCTGAGTTTTTTTTTTTGCCTGTTTGAGACAACAAGCGAAGCGAAACTTAAAATGTAGTCAACATTTTGATAAAACATAAATTAATGAATGCTCTTAAAATAAGTGAGACGCAACGACAGTGTAAAAAATCAATCTTATGAAGGAGAGGAGGGTAAAGTTTTCATGAATAGGTGAGTAGGCCTATGTTATTTAGATTTTTATGTTTAGCCTATAATGTCCACAGTCTGTAGCCTATATTAATTACGCTGCGAGTTATGTTCCGATGAATTATTTAGTCTTTATCTATTGAAATGTGTTGGTGAACACATAGTTAGGGTTAGGGTTATTTTATATTGTAGGCTAATCATTTTTACAATATTACAGTTTTGACTGCATTTTTGATCAAGTAGGCTAATGGAGCCTTTATGAACATTTAAAAATCTTAAAGATTCAGAATTATGAACAGTAGGCTATATTAATAATAAAAAATAATAATCATAAGAAGGATTTTAATATTATTCTCTTCAGTATTTAGGCTACATTTTTTATTTATTTTAATGTTTTTATTTTTTTATTTATTTATTGCTATCCTATAGTATGCTTTCAGGTTAAATTACATTTGGAGCCTAAATACAAATGCAGCAAGAAAAAAAGTTTCCAAATTTCAGAAGTTTCTAAAGTGTCCCACTTTAACACTAACAGTAGCCTACATCATATTACAAAACATCACATTAACTGACTGTACAAAGTTTATGTTCAAGCTGGAATTTGGAAAAGCCACAATGACCTGTGTGACGTAAAAGGGAAGGGTGTATTATACAGTGAATGACATACAGTACCTGAGCATTGCACTTGAGTCATTTGTTCTCTGTCTTCAGAGTTTTAGAACATTGCTTTAGAAAAACATATTTTCCTAAATATAGTTATCATCACATGACAGTAAACTTTAAGCAATTATTGAACAAATTAATAAGGTTTTATTTCTGTTGGATTTAAATTCGTTAAAAAAAGGGAAAAAAAGTAATTTCAAGTGTTCTTATTTCAGAATGTTCTGCGAACTCTTGAAGAAAATGGCTCATGCATTTGTTGTGATTTTTTTATGGCATCTGATTGGTAAGTTATGAATTTGTTTTTGTACATAGTCAAAATGTAGTGTTTAAATGTACAGTATTCAGTAGTATCATCCGATAACAGATCCCCAAATCGAGTTATTTTACACTGCAACCACCTTTATGCACTTAAAAACTTTTCCCTGGAACAGAGCTTTTAATTACTTTTTGGTTAGCCAGGAAATACAATGTTGTTTCCCCCTTTCCCTTAAACGTTTCAATTTGCAATTTTGTATTGAAACAAAATTCAATTTAAATTTTGTTTCAATACTGCATTAAATGTGGGGATAAATGAATGAGTGACTGATACTGTGGTCTTGTCTTCACAGAGGTTAACCAAAAGCTAATAAATATTCTAAGTAAGAGTTAATGTAGCCTACATCCAGCCAGTTGTTCTCTCAAAATAACCCCAAACAGGGTGATGAGGACCCCGACGCAAATTTCGCCACATATAATTATGGAGATAAGAGATATTGATTTCCGATTAAACTGTTTTAAAATTGTACCTATTTGTATTTTGTAATCCAACAGTGGACAAAACAGTAGTCACAAAATGGCAGCAGCTGCTTAATATGAAGCAAGAGAGAGCGAGTCCACGATGGATGGCATAATTAAATAACTGTAGCCTACATAAAATATTGATTCGACTGAGTTTTAATAATTTATTAGCTCACCAAATTCAAAACTTACACGTTGAAAAACCGTTCCTAGCAATGTATAGCGCGGCTGACATCATTAACTCGGATGAGCCTGCATTAACTGCTTTGAGAGGTTGTTATCTGGTAGCCTAATACAGTGGTTCCCAAACCTGTCCAGGTTTGGGAACCACTGGCCTAATATCATACCGCTGGATGGTGCGATTGACCAATCGGAATCAAGTATTCTACAGAGCCGTCTAATAAAAGTTTAGATATATCTTGTTTACAGAGAAGAGTGGATCCTTTTTCAGGATCTCCATCCAAATAACCTCCTGTTCCTCAACAAGGTGCGAACTCTCTAGGTCAGTGGTTCCCAAACCTGTCCTGGAGGACCACCAACACTGCACGTTTTCTTTTCCTCCCTAGTCAAACACACCTGATTCAACTCATCAGCTCATTAACCCATTTGATAGGGTCTATGTCCTTGTTTATGCAAATTCCCATTGTTAGCTCATGTCTCCATTTGGAGGAGGTTTCTGTCTTGGTCTGGTATTTAAATAAATGTTGCAAAGGGGTCAGGGCTATTTGTTTTAAGATCAGCCCATAGTGCTGAGTGTAAGGTATCGTTTACTCTATTTCAGAGCATCTGATGTTTTTTATTGATTATCTTTAAATTGATTATGTAATTGGCATGATACATTTACCTTACTTATTATAAATGTTACATTTGGATCTTCACTCCAGTTAGTTAAAGGAACCGTATGTAAGATTGTGGCCAAAACTGGTACTACAATCACTTTCAAATTACTGTAGAGCGGTGTATCCCCTCCCCCCCCCCCCTGACTCGAGGTTGCCAGTTATGCTGCAGGATCCAGCAGGAACGTAGGCTGCTACAGTGTGTTTATAAGCGATCGGTGTGTGTTTATGATGTAAAATGGCAAGTGACGAATCCTACACAGTAAGGTCAGCGTCTCAGCATAATGACAGAAAAACGGGCTCTGATAATGCATTGCTAATGTTAGCAATGACGACTCGCCGTTTTTATTTCCCAAACAATTCCTTACCTTTTCAATTCGATGACACACCTCCTCCATATGCACTAACGTAACGTTACTTAGCATGAACGCGTTGTTGTCTTTGGAGCTCCATCGATTGATTTATAATTCTTGATTTCTCTTTAAACTCACTTACAACGAACATTTTCTACTTTTCCTCACCTCATAGTTACAACGCGGACTGTTGAGCAGACGCGTCTCAAGCCTAGTGATCCAACGCTGGATACTCTTATAGGTTACGTCCGTGGATCACGGCTGAACGCGTCTTCTCCGCACTCATTTACAAACAAACATTTTTTCGCCTATCGTGCGTCTACTCTACACCCGTACCACTAAAAAGACGGATTATATCCAAAACTTCAGCCATAAATTAGTATTAATATTGATAGCATCACTGGTAGCGTCGTTGCTAACTTAACGTACTGTCCATCTGTTAAAATGGCGAATATATCAGATGTAAGTAGTCTACCTTTTGGTGCAGGTGAGGACACATTTGAGCTGCACACTGTGCAGTCTGAGCTGTAAGCTGTTGAGAACCAGATCCACGACCTTTTAGTGAGAAAAGCCGAGCTGATAGACCGGCGTTTGGCTCTTGAAACATCACGCGCCGATGCACACAAACCAGAGATTAACGTTACTAACCCGCTGACTCCGACCTCGTCTACTCCGTGCGTTTCTCAACATCGGTCCCGAGCGGCGAGGTCGCGATCAGCCATGGTCTCGTTCACTCCGGCTCCAACACGCCACCATGAAGCCTGGATATTTCCGCAGCGGAAGACGCGAGTCAGGTCTAGACCAAGAAAACTCTCTCCGACCCTCCCGGTTTTCGAGATATCAACACAAAACCGCTTCTCCCCTCTTCGCGAAACAGAACGCGATGCTGTTATCATCGGCGATTCCATCGTTCGACACGTACACGCTACGTTAAATAAAAGTAAGGTGCATAGTCACTGCTTTCCTGGTGCTCGTGTTTCTGAAATCGCTGCTCGCGTTCCCGAGATTCTGAACGAGCGCGTCGGAACTGTGGTCTTCAGACATCAGGCTGTGCCAGACGGAGGTTTTGAAGAAAGACTTCAGGAATCTGATCGATACGGTACGCAGCACATCGCCTGATATAACGATCATTGTGTCAGGACCGCTTCCCACGTATCGACTAGGTCATGAAAAGTTTAGTAGATTATTCGCGCTAAATGAATGGTTAATGTCATGATGCAATGAGCAGAAACTGCTCTTTGTAAATAATTGGAATCTGTTTTGGGAGCGTCCTAGGCTTTACCGTGCTGATGGCTTACACCCAAGCAGATTCGGATCGGATCTTCTGTCAGATAACATCTCCAAAATGTTAAATACCTTTTGACTAGTAACCAAAAGTCCAAATCATAGTCTCTGCTGCACCAATTTAACTGATATAAATAGTGTTGAACATTGCATAGAAACTGTGTCTATTCCTCGTTTAGTGAGATCAAATAATAAATCTAATGCAGGATCTAGAAAAAATCTAATTGTTATTAAACCAGAAAATGTTGCTATTAATAATCGAAAACAATTTCTAAAGCTAGGTCTTCTAAACATTAGATCACTCACACCTAAGGCAGTTATTGTAAATGAAATAGTCACAGATAATAGCTTCGATGTACTTTGCCTTACTGAAACCTGGCTTAAACCAAATGATTATTTCGGTCTAAATGAGTCTACTCCATCAGGATACTCCTATAAGCATGAGCCCCGTCTGATTGGTCGTGGCGGCGGTGTTGCAACAATCTATAGAGATATTCTCAATGTTACTCAGAAAACGGGCTATAAGTTTATTTCGTTTGAAGTACTTGTATTAAATTTTACGCTCTTAGATGTTCGAAAAACATCCCTATTATCTCTAGCCTTGGCTACCGTATATAGACCGCCTGGGCCTTACGCTGATTTCCTAAAAGAGTTTGTAGATTTTCTCTCAGACCTATTAGTTAATTTCGATAAAGCATTAATTGTTGGAGACTTTAATATCCACGTAGATAATTCAAATGATGTGCTAGGGGCTGCGTTTACAGATTTATTAAACTCCTTTGGGGTCAAGCAAAACGTTACCGGACCAACTCATCGTTTTAATCATACACTCGATTTAATTATATCACATGGAACCGATCCAACCGATATAGATATCATTCCACAAAGTGACGATGTCACTGACCATTACATGGTAACTTGCATATTACGTACTCCTGTAGTATATCATGCTGCGCCGCGTTATCGATTAGGCAGAACAATCCTTCCATCCACCATAGATAATTTTTCAATTAGCTTACCTGATCTGTCTCAGCTGCTCAGTGAACCCAAACAAACAGATGAACTTGAGGAATTAACTAGCATTATGAGCACCATTCTCTCTGGAACATTGGATATTGTTGCACCCATTAGATTAAAAAAGGTCAGAGAGAAAAGTAAAGCACCATGGTACAACAATACTACGCATGTTCTAAAGAGAGAAACCCGTATTTTAGAGCGTAAATGGAAAAAAACTAACTTAGAGGTCTTTAGAATCGCATGGAAAGACAGTATGTCACGTTATAAAAAGGCCCTAAAAGAGGCCAGGGCTGAGCATCTCCGCAAACTAATAGAAAACAACCAAAACAATCCGAGGTTCTTATTTAACACCTTGGCTAGACTAACAAATAAACAGATGTCTCCTGAACAAAATATTCCGTTACAGTTTAGTAGTAATGATTTCATGAACTTCTTCACTGAGAAAATAGAAAACATCAGAACCACAATTATAAACGTTCAATCCTCAATTGCGCCTTATAATTCAGCCTCAATTATCACCCCGCAAGAACAATTACAGTGCTTTACAACTATAGAACAAAAAGAGTTAAATAAACTTATTACTTCATCTAAAACAACAACATGTTTACTAGATTCTATACCAACTAAACTACTGAAAGAAGTGTTACCTATAGTGGAAGAGCCTCTCCTCAATATTATTAACTCGTCTTTATCTTTAGGTTATGTTCCAAGAACATTTAAACTGGCAGTTATAAAACCTCTTATTAAGAAACCACAATTAGATCCACATAATCTAGCAAATTATAGACCCATTTCAAATCTACCTTTTATGTCTAAAATACTAGAAAAAGTTGTGTCCGCTCAACTCGGCTCTTTCTTGCAAGAAAATGACACCTATGAAAAGTTTCAGTCTGGATTTAGGCCGCACCATAGCACTGAAACTGCGCTCGTTAAAATCACAAATGATTTACTTTTAGCTTCGGACCAAGGCTGTATCTCAATATTAGTTTTACTTGATCTTAGTGCTGCGTTCGATACTATAGATCAGGGATAGGCAACTCCGGTCCTGGAGGGCCACTGTCCTGCAGAGTTTAGCTTCGGCCCTGATAAAAACTCACCTGCCTGTATCTATCTAGTAATCCTGAAAACACTGATTGCCTTGTTCAGGTGTTTTTAATTAGGGTTGGAGCTAAACTCTGCAGGACAGTGGCCCTCCAGGACCGGAGTTGCCTATCCCTGCTATAGATCATACAATACTCTTAGATCGACTACAAAATTATACTGGTGTTCAAGGACAAGCATTAAGCTGGTTTAGATCGTATTTATTTGACCGCTACCATTTTGTTTATTTAAATGGAGAAAAATCGATCATAACTCCAGTAAACTATGGAGTGCCACAGGGATCTGTGTTAGGCCCTCTGTTATTCTCAATATATATGCTGCCACTTGGAAATATTATAAGGAAACATGGAATTAGTTTCCATTGTTATGCTGATGACACTCAAATCTATATTTCATCACGGCCAGATGAAAACGCTAAATTATCCAAATTGACAGAGTGTGTTAAAGATATAAAAGATTGGATGACGCGCAATTTTCTTTCATTAAATCCAGACAAGACAGAGGTACTAATCATCGGTTCAAAAAACCACCCACAAAACCTCTCACAATACAACTTTAACATAGTAGGATGTCCTGTTACTTCATCCTCTACAGTAAAAGACCTGGGTGTTATACTTGACTGCAACCTGTCTTTTGAAAATCATATTTCATATGTTACAAGAACAGCCTTTTTCCACCTTAGAAACATTGCTAAGCTACGTAATATGCTATCTGTTTCTGATGCAGAAAAGTTAGTTCATGCATTCATGACATCGAGACTAGATTACTGTAATGCTTTATTAGCTGGTTGTCCTGCAACCTCAATAAACAAGATACAGTTAGTCCAAAATGCCGCCGCAAGAGTTCTAACTAGATCAAGAAAATATGATCATATAACACCAATTTTATCATCACTACTTTGGTTACCTATAAAGTTCCGTATTAATTACAAGGTATTGCTACTGACTTATAAAGCCCTAAACGGCTTAGCTCCAGTCTATTTAACGGATCTTCTATCGCCCTATAATCCATCCTGCTCTTTAAGATCACTAAATTCGAGGCTTTTGGTCATACCTAGGATATCCAGATCCACCAAAGGAGGGAGAGCATTTTCACATTTAGCTCCAAAACTCTGGAATAGCCTTCCTGATACTGTTCGTTGCTCAGACTCACTCTCCCAGTTTAAAACTAGATTAAAGACGCATCTCTTCAGCCAGGCATTCATATAATTCTTTTAATCTGACAGGTAAATCTGACCTCTAGTTCATAAACGCCAGAGGAGAACTGCCCCCTGACTGAGCCTGGGTTCTCCCAAGGTTTTTTTTTTCTCCATTAGGTCACCTGATGGAGTTTTTCGGTTCCTTGCCACTGTTGCCTTTGGCTTGCTCAGTTGGGGAAATTTGGGGATATTTAATTTAATTAATCAATCAACGATACTATTGATCAGCATTACCAAACGTGGACGTTCCACTAGAAACAAACATTGATGTATTGTTTTAATTTATTACTGTGAAGCTGCTTTGATACAACCTATGTTGTGAAAAGCGCTATATAAATAAACTTGACTTGACTTGACTTGACGAACATGCATAACTTTGTTCGATTGTCATGAATATTTGAAATGTCCATTTACATTAAGTACAAGTTAGCCAAACATAGATGAATCTTCTCCGTTTTCAGCCATCTCCATCTTTCAAAGGCATCTCCTATACAAATCCTTGATTTATTTCGGACTTTATCACGACGTATTTCGGATTCATAACGAGGTCTCGTAACGTTAGGCATTTTTTTTATCCGACACGTTTGTAGCAACCCGGATGCCAAAACACTACTGACTTTGTGATTGGTAGATAGGTGGAGGGTGGGGCATCAGGCCAAAACACAACATGACAACATCAACATCAGTTGAGGGCTGCAACTTCACTTTTAAATGACAATATCCTGGCCGGACTACTGTTGTCAGTGATATAAGTATTTGAAATGAACATGATTTCTTAATGTCTAGTAACATATCAGGGCCATTTTATGATTAATTGAAATACATTTCTTACATACGGTTCCTTTAAATAAACAAATAGTGATCTTAAAAAGAAAGTACATCCTCTTTGAATCCTATGATTTTATGTATTAGGACATATAATAAAATAATCTGGTCCTTAGCAGGTCCTAAAATGAGGTAAATACAACTTCAGATGAACAACAACACATGACATATTACACCATGTCATTATTTAACAAAAACTAGGCCAAAATGGAAAAACCATGTGTGGAAAAACAAAGTACACCCCATGATTTAATAGCTTGTAGAACCATGTAGCCGAAATAAATTGAAGGAATTGTTTTCTGTATAACAGTATCAGTCTCTCGCATTTTGGCCCACTTTTCTCCATTAAGTTGCTTCAGTTCATTGAGGTTTGCAGGCATTTGTTTATGCACAGCTCTCTAAAGCTCCTGCCACAGTATTTTAGTTGGGTCGAGGTCTGGACTTTGACTGGGCCACTGCAATACCTTGATTCTTTTCTTTTTCAGCCATTCCTTTGTAGATTTGCTGGTGTTTGGGATCATTGTCCTATTGCATGACACAATTTCAGCCAAGCTTTAGCTGTCAGACAGATGGCCTCACATTTGACTCAAGAATACTTTGGTATAGAGAGGAGATGACTGCAAGGTATCAAGGTCCTGTGGCTGCAAAACAAGCCAAAAATCATCAACCCTCCATCAGCGTGATGGACAGTTGGTATGAGGGGTTTATGCTATGCTGTGTTTGGTTTTCTGTGCATAATGGCCAAACATCCCCACTTTAGACTCATCTGTCCAACAAAATTGTTCCAGAAGTCTTGAGGTTTGATCAGATGCAACTTTGCAAACCAAAGCCGCGCTGCCATGTTCTTTTTTTAGAAAGAAGGCTTTCTCCTGGAAACCATTCCAAATTGTTTTTCTAATTGTACTGTGTTGCGGAAATTATCTATGTAGTTGTGAGACTGCAATGAAATCTAAGCACACTTGTCTTTGTAGTACTTTGTTCTTGCAAGAAGGCCATTCACATACAGACTTACTAAGAGTTTTCTGTTGCCAAGGGCAACCCCGCCTAGTGCGGGCTGCCTTTTCACACATAACTCACACCTCACCCTGCTGTTTTCCTGTTCTGTTAATTCAGAAAGAAGATCTATACCATATAAGGGCATTTTATTGTCTTATTCTCTTGACCCAGAGAAAGAGGGACTGTTTCTAAGAAATGGCATGATGTCGAGGAGACATGTAACACCTTTTGTTGCAAAGACAT